>OW121786.1:29161516-30411516 GCA_933228815.1 Machimus atricapillus | reverse complement strand
CGAGTGGTGCCATTTTCAATTCGAACCCATTTGCATTTGAAATTTTCCCCGACCCGGGGGAGTAATAATGTACACTTATCAGGATTAAGGATTGCCTTAATTACTTATTCCTAGAGGAGCTATAAACAAAGTCTGTTGTTCTCTTTTCAATGTTATCATCGGCTAATTCCTGTGTGCTGCAATGCGATCTGATTCTGAGGGCCAGGAAGTTGGGACACCTTCCCACAGGCACCCCACAGCCATCTACTAACTGTGGCACAAGGTGCTTCAGTATCTCTACCTGAATCGGAGGTTGGCTAATTAAGTGCACCTTTAGTCCTCGAGGCCATTTTCACTAACCGATTTCTGCTGTTCATCTTAGGGCAAGTTGACTTAACTTATTCCAAAACTCGGTATAGTCCCGATAAGACACAACGACAACTCAGTCAGTTAAATTACGTAAGTGGCAGAGCGACGATGGGACTTGGTATACCTTTCCAATAGGGAATGAGTAAAAATACAGGTAGATGGGACTCCTGCGTCCACCCAGTCGAAAGAGGATTGACAAAGGGGCTAACTTTGGAGCTCGCTGATTTGAATCACTGTATGCATGTGCACTTAATAAATTTAATTTCCAGTGAATTTTGGGAAAGTTCTGCCGAACGTGAGCGGACTGTGCGCCTCACTAATGCCCAAGCGATGCCTTTTAGACTAATGGAACTTCGTCCATATATGTAGATACTTGGTACGTACATATAGATATACTGATGACTTTTGTTCGGAGATGGAAGATTGATAGTAGGTACTGTACGGTTGATCGGAACAAAAAGAGCAATTTATGCCAATTAAATACTCTCCACAGGAATGGTCATCGCGGGAATTCATGACTCCAATGCAAACATATTAATACCTTTAATCCTTGTAAACGTGCTCTCAACCATCTTCAAAGCCCATCGGGTTGTCATGAGATAAAAAAAGCATTTTTACTAGTTTAACACTTTCTACATAGTATTTTTAGAATATCGATTTTGGCGCCAACTACCCAGAGTATAAAAAACACCTTTAGGATCAAAAGTAGGGTAACGTAGGTATTAGAGTCGGTCGTTCATACTTTTTGTATTGTACGGCAGTTGAATATAAAACTTATAAGCTTAAGTCCGCATAGATTGTTCACTTTTAAGAAAATGCTCGTTTTGCTCAATGTGAATGCGTTAAAAATATGTGGGTTGATTTATCTACGAAGATCACGAATGATTGACTAATTTGTGAGAGATGACTTCAATACTGAACTATTGCCCAAAATGTTTTCTTTATTCATTAGGAAACCTTTTTTAAGTAAAATTGATTTATAAAGAGACTTTTAAAAGTAGTTAAAATAATTACAAATCTTGAACTTCTTGGAAAGAAGAAAAAAATTGTTACATATTTTTATTCTGGATTGGATTGTTGTATAGATAAACAAGATTTATAACTCTTAAGTCGAAGGCAGAAATACAGACATTTATGTTAGTTTCACCATGACGCCATGTCATTAAGGTATCGTTTTTTTCATTTTTTGGTACGAGAAATGTATGGAACGTTAGCTAATAGTAAATTACAATTAGATACTGGATTCTGCGACATAAAATTATGTATTATAAAATTAAGTAAAAATTCTATTGACACATGAATTGGGAAATAATTCGTGGCCACATAAAATATACAATCATTGATTTTTCAAATTAACGAAAAAATACATGTTTTCGCCTCCTCTGAGGATGGCCAGACTGGAGAATATCTAACAATAGAAGCTGTGATATCTCCGCTGAATTTATTTTCATTTCAAACTCGAATTTGGTTAAAAACAATGGAGCGAAAAGTTTTCCCCCTCTTTACCATTCAGACAAGAAATAAAAAGCGGTCGCATCTCACCAAAATAATTCCATTACTTAGCTTCCCCAGTACTCTTTATTGGGTGTCCTAATTCGTGCAATCTATTTGCCTTTCCAGCTACAACAAATGTGTCCTAATTGCGCTACATTTCGAAAGAATTCCGACGAGGAAAGTTAATAAAACTTCGGAAAATTTAGTTCTTCAACTCCGACATGCACTCATCCTGGTGCCGTCTCCACCACCATTCCGTCCTGAAAATCTGAAAATCGCCCGGGAAGAAACATACAAAGAGCATGGAGCAGCAATTAGTCAGGAAAGAAATGGAGAGACTCTTACAGCTTTTTAATTATTCATTGCGGAAGTTGTAAATTGAAAATTTGCCAAAGGCGCCACACTCGGAACGGCTGGTGCTGTTTCCAAGTCACTTCGTGCGGGATGAATACAACTAATTGGAGGCCAAACTTAATTTTGGCGGTTATCTAAATTTCTAACATTGGTGCAAATTGAAAGAGTGCCCACGGAGTTGCACATCGAGACATTCGGCTTCACCAACGCTCGAATCACCGCCCGAGAAGTGGGGGATTCCCCAGCCGGCGAGTAGTTTGTGCACCTTTCAAAATTTTCTACAAATACAAATACGAATACAAATAGTGACCCGGCACAGGCACACAGAGACAGGGAAAGGTGGTTTGATTTGAAATAAAATGCATTGGGTCTTAATGAAGACGAAGCAAGTTGAATTAAATTTTGTGGTGACTTTAGTCAATACCTCAAATCCAAAACTATAGCTTAATGTATATTTTTAATATACACTTATGAAGTAAAACTCGTTAAGGTTTAATTTGGCACACAAAATTTCTCGACGACTTCTTACATTTGTAGTAGGTGAAAAACAATTGTACGACAAGCAACTGAATAATTAGAGAAGTCAGCAAAAACTATTTTAGATCAAATACCGAGCAGAACCAGAACATAGATTCTTACAAATAAATGAAATAAATAATATTTTCATTTGGTTTCTTGATATTGAAAGTTTACATCCACAAGGAGGTTACCCAGTTTTTACTTGAAGTCGTCTGGTAACTTTTGGTTAACATCTCCACTATGAAACTTTAACCACATTTTTACTTAAGAAAATGTTACCTAAAAGTTGCCAGACGGCAGACTCAATATGTACTCACCAAAATACTGTCGAAGGGTCGAGACTTGAATCTAGAGGGAATTAAAAGATTTCAGGTGACTTCGCAAAATCAAAAAGATTATCTATAGAAATAACAGAAACTATCTGCAGTGTATAGATATAAATAAAAGAGATTTTCTTGATACAGCGGAATGACCTTGATTGTCCTTGAATTTCGAAATTCAATTCAGACGCAGAATCGCTCAATCCACTTATATATGTATGTATTTCTGGAAAAAATTAATCAGGTGTTGGAATAAGTGCGATAAGTATACCATATGGTTTCACCTTTTTCATTCTTTTATTACTTCGTAATTTTCATGAAATTTTCATTGAAAACTTTCTTTAATTTTGCATAGTCATTTTGCTAAATTTATAGTTTTTAACAATACTGCTTTTGAATAAAGAGGTTGGAATAAAACTTTAAAAGCTATTTCACTATTATTTTCTTGTTATAAGTTCCTGTTTTGACGAAATTTGAAAAGCTTGATTTATAATAATATGTATAATAATATCGTTCAACATTTATTCACAGTAGGTATTTATTATATTTTACTTAAAGCAGTAAACATAGTTTCGACATCTACGTACGTATGATTCGACTTCTTTAATTGCCCTTGTTATTGTATAATTAAAAACAAAACTATTTTGAAATTTAATTTTACCTAACAAATGATATGATGATGGATGATGATATGGATTTTATATTCAAAATTAGCACTCGGAAGGCCTAAAATTTTACTATCCCCTTAACCTTAAAAAACACTTCTATAATTTCGAATTTAATTTAGTAAGCGGACAGACAGATGGGCAGTACTTACTATACTACTATACCTTCGCAAATTACTCTATTTTTAAAATCGTTAGACCTTACAAACTATAGAGTCTATAGAACTAAAGAGTACGATGTTGGAATTTGCCCTGAAAGGTTAAATAAAGCTGTTTAGCTGATATTGGATTTTCCGCTGACGCTTATCTTTCCGCCCTCACAGATCGCAGCCGTTCCAATCTTTTATTAAAATTCTGCAATCGATTTCACGGTTCGATTCGAATCGAATTCGCCTTTACCTTCGTTTTGTCCTTCACCTGTCGGTTCCCCCGCGATCCCGTCCCGGAGCCAATTGCAAAGTGTTGAGCTGCCGCAGAGACACGGTGCGCGGTGGAAAAAAAAAAATTGGTTTCCCGACGACTGCAGATAGCAAGAAGCTTACCTGGCTCACCTGTCGATTTGCTCCCTTTTCCAGGATTTCGCTGTCCTTGCAGCCCTGAAATGCCACTGTTGCTGCTAGCAGCGCCATCCGTCGCAGTCCATCCTCCGCGTCGTTGCAATTTTCTTGCTGTCTTCGCCGCGATAGTCATCCGAATGCAAGGCGACATTGCGGGGGCCCCGCAACTATTGCTTTTCGTGGACATGTCGCCGCAGTGAACACCTGTGAGCTTTTCATGATAGGGCCTCACCTGGCCCTCGGTCTGCGGTGGGGAGCTGCTCCTTCGACACGGGCAATCAATGACTCAGGTCAGAATCGACATCGGATCGTAAGACACATTGCTGAGAAGAAAGTAAGCAAATTTCTTTTGGTTTCAAGAGGATTCTTCCTTCTGTTGGCCGAGGAGCCCTTAAATTCTAGGGGCTATCGATTTAATAAATGCAGAGGTGGATTTTATAGTAAATGAAACCAAGTTGGCATGATGTCGTGCTTGGGAAGAAATAAGTAGCTATTCGAAACGACTATTGAGCATGAAGCGTACACCTGCCTCCGAGAGGAGCAAATTGCAAGTAAATAACAACGAGATAATAATGTGATTTGCTGCCGGGGCTTTATAGTGTCGTTTTCGTTTTCGGCAAAAGTCGTAGAGTCAACGTAAAGTGGATTTGCATTCTTAGATGTTGGTAAGACGATCGTCGTGGTATACATTTTTGATTTATTTTGCATATATACATATATTTATTTTAACGATGCCACTTTAAAGAAAACAATAAAAGCCACTTCCATTGAGAGTACAATAAACACTTTTGTTTAATTCATATATTCATGGGTTTTTTCACCGAACACTACAAAGAGCCCACTGGTTTATTTGAGCTATAGATTCAATTGAATTTTAATTTTTCTTAAAAATCTTAAGAAAAAGTTTTAAGGCCACTTAATAGGTAAGGCTGAAGGCTGCTTTGTTAAAGCAATAACTCAAACATTTAAACAATTTTGTTATATGAATACATATATTTCTAATCAAGTGGTGCTACGTTGATTTTTTATTTAATTAAATTAATATAATATAGTACATGTAATTTCGTATCGACACACTCAAACATCTACATAAAACTACTTTCGAGCAGTGGTAAAATCCTAATGTTCTAATTCGGCGACGATGTTTTCTCAGCAACTTCTCTTCCATTTTTTTTTTGAGTCTTTTTAGAACTCCCTCGATGTCTTTATAGCTTCTTTTCGAAATTCAACACACAAAAACTCAACACAATTAAAACTTTTTGACTCGCGAAAAGCAAACGATAACAACCATTAAAAAATAATAATGAGGTAAGCGCTGGAAAATAATGTGATAGTATTTTAGCCAATAATACCCTCTAAAAATTGAAGCGATATATTTTTATAGTAGCCAAAATGGCTTGGGCGAAATCACAGGCTAAATAAAAGTACACTTATTAAAATATCTATGAAAATAAATATCCTCTAAATGCGCTGCAAAATAATCGAGCAAAGAAATATACACGTCTAGGGTTAATTTGCATTATTAGTAACTTGGTCGTTTCGAACACACAACGCGGTCTATCCGAAGTGATTTACCCAAAAGACCTGAAGTCTAACATGGCAATCACTCTGCTAAATAACTTCTCGAAACTTTGCCAGCTTTCCTCGGGGCAGCTCTGTAAATTTTCTAAAATTTTCTCGAAAATCTGTCCCAGCTCGAATACGTCCAGCAATGAAAATAATTTCACCGCCCTCCATCCGTTGGTTATACATGAGGCACGAAGTATGGCATTAATTAGGGCTCACATATTTATAGCATAACTTTTAATTACATGAAATCTGAGGTAATGGTTTTCACGTGGAAAACTTTTTGAGAATGTTTTTTTTTGTGAATCATACATCATCTGGCGGAGTGGCATGGCGTGGTCGCGATGTGGTTTCTCGAATATCAATTCCAATCCATGTGGGAGAGAATTCGAATTCTGAATGGTAGATGTAGGAGCATCCTGCAAATAAATACCGAATATAACTCACTTTCGTATGACTGAATTATGCACCGTCATATGTTACGCTATCATTGTAACAAATGTACTCCACATGTGCCGTAACCGGCTTAATGGGTTAGTGGTGCTCGACGCACCTGAAGGGCCGTAAAATTCGGTTTTGTGACTCTCTGCTGTCGGCGGGGGCGGCAGGCCTCCAATTGTCCTACAAAGTTATGTGGCGGCATATAAATATTGCACACCTTGCGCACATTTACATCTCAAAACATCGTAAATTGCCTCGTCGGATCGACTGGTGACGATTAAGAACACGGGGATGTGGCAAACTTGAAAAAGTCATTTTGCGAAACTTAAGTGCTATTTAGGTCTCCCTAGTGCATTTCGCAATTACTGCTATTATTAATGCTCAGATATTCTGCAGAAGGTGTGTTCGCTTCTTCTAATGTTAGTGCTCAAAATTCATAGAAATCATATTGAGTGCACCCACGTGGCAACTTTCTGCAATTTTAAGGGAATTTCTAAGTGGAATTAGTTTTCTCAAGGGTCCTTTGAAGCAAACACCTACATCGAAATGTTCTAAATAAATTTTTTTAAGCTGAATAGTGAATAAAGTGTTTTGAATTATAATGTACTTTTATGTTGTAAATTCGAAAAGCAAATAAATTTATGTTGTTTTTTTTTTTTTTGAAGCGCAAATTCGAAGAACGCAGGTTCAGTTTCTGCCTTAGTACATACAAAATGTGACTTTTGAAAGTACTGACTTAATAAAATTGGGGTATTTACTCCCAACAAATGCATTTTATTTTTGTATGAACGAATCTACACTAGACTGTTTTTCTCTCGGTCCATAGGTCAATATTTTAGATGTAGATCTAACAATAATCCATCCGAAATTTAAGACTCCTAGATAAAACCTGGTGAACGGCACAAACGGATCTTATGCAGTCTGTCATAAAACTAACAAAAACTGACTCTATTACACAATTCACTGGTTTAAAGAAATTGTTAACAAATTTCTCATAGTAGCATTTTGTTCAGAATAAAATTTCCTACCAAGGACTAATAATAGTAAAAATTCGTAAATTCAGTAGTTTCAAGTATTGGTTCGTTTGAACATTAGAAAAACCATTAGAATCAAAACTCTTCGAACGCAGTTGATCGATAGATTTTTTGAACATATTGGTAAAAATTTTCTTTCGAAAAACAAATTACTGTAGAATTCAGATTATTTATGAACCTAGTATTTTTATTCATATGAGTAAGTAATTGAGTTTAAATAAAAAATAAAATAAATTTCTAGTTCAATGGATTTTTTGGGTAGTAATAAGTAAAATAGTTTGAGAGATTCAAAAGTATCAAAAAGTGCGAATCTGAAATATTTCTTTGAAGCTGATTCTTGTGATAGAGTCAGTCTATTTTGAAAAAGAAAATGTATTTTATTAGTCACAGCATTCTTTTAGTAGTTGTAATCAACTCAAAGGAAATCAGCTTTAAAATTAACTCAATAATATCGCTCCTTAATTGGGAACTGTTATTTTAAGTGTAATTCTTACTATAGCGATGATGTTAAATGTTCAAGCTGCCGTTTGGTGTTGTGATTTATAAAATTTATTAAGTCTCACAGACTTTGAAGCATTTCCGCGCTGTGGGTTTTAATTAAAACGATAAAGTGCCTGGAACTATGTTAGCTCTTGTAGCGCTGGCGCCACTACGCCGCGTTCCGACGTTCGTTGCGGTGAGGATTACTTAGTTCCGGCAGAGTGCGATCTAATTACTCCCGAAACTCATTTAAGCAGCTCAGCCAAATCTGATAAATTAAGGCCGAGTCAATTTAATATTTCCACAATAGATCGGATGGCAGCTGTCCGCCCCAAAATCGCTCGAAGCTGCGTCTCGTGGCAGAAAGTTCGGCTATAAAACATCTCAAGTTTACTGAGCCGGCATAACTTCTGTTTAAATCTTGCGAAACGAGAGGAGCGCACGGGCTCACAAGACGAAATTCAAAAGTCCCCAGGGAGCAGGGAATTACACCGCGATCAAAATAAGTTAAGGCCATTAAGCAGGAACATACCTCCCCGAGTCGAAGCTCCTTCGATATGAAGGAGGACTCCTCTTTGGCTCCCAATTTTAATTTTTCCGGGGGCGCTTTGTTTCACGGTGTGGCAGCTCTGGCGGTTACTAAAATTGGATAGTCAACGGCCATCCCACAGAAGACAGTTTTTAACTGATGTTCATTTGAGGCGGGCGCTATATTTTTTTTTACCTGCGAAGCACCTGTTGGGTGCGGGAACGCCTCGTCGTGGCTTATTAAACCCGCACGGATACCGGAGCCCGCTTAATTTATGCGGAGCGGGTGCCCTCGGTCGACAATTGAAGTTCATTAACCATCCGAGTGGGGACCGTGTTATCGTTGCGAGGATGAGAACAAATATCGCTCATAAATTATAATTTAATTAAGCCACAGCTCATGCAAGGGAAGTGGCCAGAGCGGGTCTCGGAGGGGCTCTGCCAGCGTAACCTCGACCCGCTGAACTTCTGCAGGGCTCTTCCTGTGGAGCCCCCCTCGACTGATTCGCATTTGTTTCGCGTAATTCCGTGATTATTTTGACGACAGGTGAGCTGAACCTGTCGTTAGAAAAGGCGCGTGCCGAAGAGTTGCCGGGCGGCAAATAGCACCTGACGAATGGGTCACGGGGGCCTGAAAGGGGGCCAAAGCTGCTCAAAGTGCCTCCTTGTTTACTTCGCGTAATTACAGGCGAGGGGCAGAGCTGCGTGGGACTCCTGCCCCAGGAGAAGAGCAATAGGGCACCCAAGAAGTCCTGGAACGAGGTAAATGGTTCCAGAGTTCCAGAATTGATCCATCGGTGTGGAACATTTTGTAAATCATCTAGTGCGCAAGCCGGAGACCCTCTTCCCCTGGCTGACATTCTGAGCTCCTGTTGTATGTATTGATCCACCGCATACCTATGAAGTGGATTGTAGCATACCTCCCATGGAACGCAGGATATTCAAGGATGTATAAGGTTCAAAGCATGTTTTCCTTTCAAAACTCCAATCTTCACTTATCACATCATTTATTATTTTTTTAACGTGTTTTATTCTCTAGATTATGAATTCGTAAATAAAAATTTTGTATAAATTATCTGTTACTTTATGCGATAGCAAAGTTAATGTTCGCCTGTGTAATTGGCCAATTAGGAGACAGACAAATTATGCATAATGAATGAATTATAGGGAAACTATTTTTACCACTTATAACATTATTTCAAAATCTACTTGAAATAAATATTTTACAATATATGTACATATGTATATTTATATTGTCCAGTTTAACATTTTTGCATTTTCAGCTTTTCCTTATTTTTAGGTATTCTTTAATAGTTAAATTTATGGATTTATTGAGTTTGTTTGACATGTCCCCTCGGATTATAATTAAACATTCTAAGAACATTCAATTCCATCAAAATCTGTTAGAAGGAATCAAACACAATCAGTTCCATCGTTTTTAATAAAGTACCTACATATGTATATCTACATATTTTAAGTCTAACCAAAATATGATTTCCATAAAAATTAGGTAATGAATTAATTAAATTTTTTACAACCCTTTTATAATTCTTAAATCGTTACAAAGGTGTTCAAACTAATGCCTTATCTTCTTTTACATTATGAGTCTATTCTATGTAGGTACACATAATAAAATTCGAGACATTTTCACTATAAGCAAACAATCCTTAAGGATATAATCGATTTTTTTATAATTAATTTTAAGCTTGAAAACTCATTAAAACATTTAAAGTAAAAACATTTGTTGTTTCTGCTCATTAAATTTTTAATGCACTTTTCTTGAACGATTTTTATCAACTAGTGGGCAAACTAACTCGAACGCTATTAGTCCAATTATAAAATATTTTTATAAAAACGCGATCATTGTGGCCAATAATATAATACCCAATGAAAGTGAACGTTTTATTTCTTAAGGCATTTTAAATGGAAAAAGTTTGATGAAAGTTGCACTTTTTCATCAAACTTCTACACTTAACGACAAGTAAAAGTACAAGTGGTTTTTATATTCAATATTTTATAAATTGAAAGTTTAGGTATATGAGTATGTAAACATAAGTCAGCTTTCCAAGAAATAACCCTTCCGCTTTTGTGTACCTACCTTCCTAAACCCCATTTCTGTACCTAGTTGGAAATCATATTATGAAACTAATAAATACTGTGTTCTGAAAAGTTTGTTATGTTGACTAAATCTACTTTGAATTTAGAGTAGAGATTTAATTATTCCGACATAACTACATAATTAGTTAGGTTATCGCAGTTTTATCTGAGGTCATGGAAAGTAGCAAAAATTAAAAAAGAAATATGTTTATACATACACATAATATGACATATGTAGGTATATGGCTTCCATACATACTTTTGTTTTAAAAGTGGACAAATTATAATGAAATACAATCAAAAGCCGCGGAATTTAATTTAATCTTGTACAAAAAATCGCATACTTCGTCAACAACACTGACAAGGTCAAAGGGGGTAAGGAGTAATTGCATAAAATTATCGTACTGCAATACCTACTCACGAATGTCTCGCTTCCAGTGAATGAACACGCTAATTTTTCTGTTGTAACTTTACGAAATTATTGCTCCTACTATCGCTGCTAAGAATTAAGAAGATTTTGATTGATCTATTATAAAGGAGTTAACAACAAAATATATAGGCTAATTAGGCGAAAATTATATAAGTAGGTACCTACACATGTAATGTATGTTAAAATGTGTCTTAATGACTGAAACCTTATAAGTTAATGCCCAAATCACATTTGGCCGAATTTTATTTTGCATTTTGCTTGCAACATGTTGGTGTTCTTGAGGTATCCACTAAATTCTGCAAAATTAGTGTCTGTCGTCTCATTATCTAACGTCCCTTTAAAATTCCATGTGCGAGCTTTATTCATTCAGGAATGAAAACAGAAATGAGAGTGAAAAATTTTCTCGAGCACGCAGGTGCCGGACAAAACAAGGGCTTTTCTCTCCCCGTGTACCTAAAAGGAGATAAATATTTTTCCAGAGGACTTGGTCTACCCCAACAATTCACACAAGCGAAATGGCTAAACGTTAAGCTAACATTTTCCTAACTTTTCAGTGGAAAAGGAAAAGCACCCGCGACAGATACAGAGAACCGGCCCCTCTTCTGGCCGCCTGCACTGGAAGGGCTCCACAAATTTGTACATAGAGGTCGTGGAGACGGGCGCGCTTTTCATCTGGAAAAGTATCGCCAAGACTTTTGTTAAGTCACTCTTCCATCAGAAACATGTAAAAGTCGGTCGTAGTTGGACACGGTGTGCTCGTCTCAACCTCGAGAAAAGTTCTGTGTCAAGAATTGTGTCTTAAGATTCATTGCCGTCGATCCCAAGAGTGTTTTGAGTGCGCTAGCCAAGCTAGAGTGCGATCTCTTGGCGCCCGGTCGAAGAACGTTTCTGTGGTCTCTAAACGGACTCCTGCGGTTGCCCTTGTGGCACAGGTCGAATTTTTTATTGAAATTGTTGATGAAATTATCATTCTTTTTTTTTGGCGAAAACGCAAGCTTTTTGGTAGAGAGAGGGTAATCTAAAAAAAAAAAAAAAATTTATAAATAAAACAGGGCGACCCAGACCCAAGGCCGAATTAATTGAAATATTTAGATATTGCGAAATTGTCGCCGCGCGCGGTGAAAAATGCAAGATCCCAGTGGCTGGTGCGACGTGTTTGTTTGTGCAGTGAAGCAGTAGGTTACCCTCAAAATGATTATTTATCCTTGAAACGAAACCTTTGGATATATGCCAAAAGCTCTTCAGATCCTTTACAACTTGTTAATAAAAACACGCGCGTGGGCTTTGTGCCGCGGTCAGGAGTTCATGCCTTGTAAGTGGTTGCTGTGCCAGCTAGGGGAGCTCCGCTGATGTCCTTTTGTATCCTTTTTGTGATCCACAAAGGTCCGTCGTCCTTTACACATTGCGATAAAAGGCTAAGAAAAACATAACCCTCCTCGGAATTTCGATGGATTGGTGAGTAATCGCCTATGCGTACGTGCGTGCGTGTGTGCTTGTATTCCAGCTAAATATATATATATAATAGTATACGTGCGTGCCATTGTTCGTTGAGCTTTAGAAGCGGCATTACCCCAAACATTTATTTATTTTTTTTTTGGGGGACAATACCTCCATACCTCCCCCACCCCACACCGCCAAAAAAGCCCATTTCCGTGCATTATTCGTATAGTGTTTGCCCATTAAAAAAGATATGGTGACGTAATATATCTTGTATCTTTGTACATACTCAAAAACCAGCGAGTGAGCGCCGTCTGGTGGTAGTGGTGCAAAGTGGACCATAGCGTAAAGCGTAGCGAAAGTTAGGAACAGGAATCGTGGGCTCGGTGCGCCGCGGGGGTGGTGGGTGCAAATGTAGGGTGAAATACGCCGCCGACGACAAGCCTAGCACGCCAAGGATAGGACAATTTTCTACGCATCGGTGCTCCCTTGGTGTAGTTTTTTCCCGCTGAATGAATGGAGGAGTCGAAGACAGGTGAGTGCTATTTTTGCATTCGGGAGGGAATCCCCCACCCTACGCAGGCAATGCAATCTGCATCTCCTTGGGCAAGACATCATAAAGACTATGCAGCGATTCCTTACAATTTATTCTTGTTTTCTCCTTTATTTTCGGGATACGAAGGCTATTATACCAAGACGGTTGAGTTTTCTATGTATTTTCCTTCTGATTTTCTTGTGTTATTTTTTTGAAAAAGTGCCAGGAAACATTAATTGACCCTAATGAATCCGATGTGAACCTTACGACTTCATTAGTCAAAGCGCCAGAAGCAGAGGACTATCTAGATTTTGAGGAATTGTGTATAGTAAGCTCCAAACTCAAATCAGGGGTTTTTGAGCAATTCCTTGCTTTGAGGCTAATTACACAAAAGATCTATGATAAAGACCGATCGAGGCCAGATATTATGTGGCACCTATTTCGTTGGCCAGTTCCCTTCCGATGGCTGTGAGAAGCTACATGTGGCCCTTTGACCTGGGGCCCATTGAAGGAAAAAGTTATTGGCTGCTAGCCCAAAGGGAATTTGTGGAATGGACATCCACGGGTAATTTGTAGCATTTTGAAGACTACTGAAAAAGTTTTTCTCTTATTTTGGCTGGAGGCTAGAAATATTTCGTTTCTCAAAGGAAATGACCTTTTAAGATTATACCGTCCCCAGCTTTTAGTATAACACATGTTTACCTTTTGGTTTTATGAAGAAGTAAATATTTCTATAATCTTATATATGTACAATGATATATGTACATATGTACAAAGTATTGAAAAGTAATGAACTGACTTATTTATTTAAACATGAATCAATTATCGTGCACTTTGAACTCAAAAAAGTATATGCGATTATTATTATTAAAAGTGTATGTATGTACCTACTTTAAGTTTTTAAGTTATTACCTATGTATGTATTTAACCAAAAATACTATTATAGAAGGGGATTGTATTGTAGTTTAAGAAATAATATAAATAACAAACAATTGAGAATTATTCTTAAACAAACATTCATACTTCGTTGCTGTATTTTGCATTACTGGACGCCATTTTGCTAAAGAACATCGAGCGTAGACTTGTTGAATAGAATATCCTACTCGTAAAGTTTGCTTTTGAAACTAAACTCAGCAAACATACAACCATCTAAAAAGCCCTTATTAAATTATATAAATAGCGCCTAAAAATTATTGCGAGATTTGTAACCGACTTAAAAACAAAGCAGCTCTTTTGTAACCGATTTGAATAAAAAGTAAGTATAACAAACCTGTGTGGGAGCCTACTTATTTTTCATTTTTTAAAATTCAAATAGACTCTGAAAATTCGGCCTTGGCTTACAGCCTTGTACTCTTTTTATCCACAAAACTGCAGTATACGTATACCTGATCGTTGAGAAACCTTGACGAGTTGCAGGACGATGTGTGATGGAAAGGCAAACTTATTTCGTCGATCTAATTACCTCAAAATTCCTAAAAAATATTTAACTATTTTAAAAAACGAATGAAAAGAATCTCACAAAAAAAGGTTTTTATTCTATGCTTAAGAATGAAAATGTACCTTCGGAGTTTAAAATAAAAATAAAAAATTACATCAAGACTTTCAAAAATCAGCACGACAAGTACCTACTAGATTTTTTTCCGTTCGCAACCAAACTTTAAAGCTAATCGATTCAGTGGTTCTTGAGGAGTTTTGGATAGCGCATGAAAAACGAACAATTTCATTATTTTTTCAATTGCATCCTACAAGCTTAAAAAGTGATAGGTACTAATGAGAATTGAAGGCATAATCCTTACAATTTTGAATTAGCAAATTTCGGCACTGAATTCGAATGATATATTTAGTAAGTATTAAGAAGCATAAATCTTAAAATTGGTTCACGCGTTAAAAAGTAGACAATACATATGTTCCAAAAGAGAAAACCATTTAAGAAGAAGAAAAGCAAAAAAGCATTTATGTATATTCACGAGCGAAATGTTATAGGTATATACTTTAATTATTATTCATATGAACAAAAACGTTTGTTTCATATTTCGCAATTATCAGGTCATTCTCCTGATTAGACTGATCAACAAATTTAATGTATTTTTTCGTTTTTAAACAAGATGTAATATATACATTATTTCTTAGAATATTTTCCATGAAAATGTTCAATCAACTCCCGTGACAAATACTCAGAGTTAAAAAAGACAAGGCCGTATTTTGGCCTCTCTTATAAAAATCCTTAAAAAGTAAGGGTTTAGAATGCAAATTTGTATCGTGACTTAAAAAAAGCCTAAGTCCTCACCTAGGAATATAAAATACAAGTTATTTCTATAGTCCTTTTTACACATTTCGGCGAACAAATTTTTAGAGTTTCGTAGCAAAAGAAGGAACCCTTATATTTATGATCACAGGTTATGATGTAGTTTCTCCACATCCGTCTGTCCGTCGGATATACACAATCATTTCATTCACAGACTTTTAGGACTAGAGCACTAAAAGTTGGTACACGTATAGATGATTATATTACAAACTACAAATGTAGGCAGGTATCTACTAATATTTTGGAAAAAACATGAAAAATGGGGATGAAAAAAATGTTTATTTACCCCATAAGTGGGATATCGTTAAAAAGGGAATTTAAAACTATCATGAGGTTTCATAAATCGTTTTTCAAAATTATGCCCGGTTAAGCCCCGTTTACACTGGCGAGTTTACAAGCTAAAAGCCGGCTTTTTTACACGCACTCGCCTAGTGTACACGACGCACTCGCTCTAAAGCTGCTTTTAAACAAGAACAAAATGCACTCGCCGGCTTGTAGCTTGTAAACTCGCCAGTGTAAACGGGGCTTTATGAACGCAATTTCGGAAAAATCTGAAAAAATCTAGAATACCTACTAGCATCATATACTGAAATTACTTTTAAAAATAAAACGGCTTACTATACCGTTGTTTTTCTTAAGTGTGCTCATTCGTATTACTGTATAAACCAGTCAATTTATATATAGACAAATTTAAATTTGCAGAATATTTAGAAATGTTTTAAAGCTTTTTCTATTTTTATATAAAAGCTTTTGTATCCTTCTATCATATCCTATTTTGCTCGAAAGTGAGAATGAGATTGATTGAGGATTTTAATTTATAAATTAATGATCTACAAATTATTCAAATCATTTGCCAATTCTTCGGAAATGAATTGATGTTTAGGAGTGTTATTACTTTTAGCTAATGGCATCTATGTTTGTAATCAGCATGGCGTCTTTTGTTAAATTTCTGATGCATTTATTGATAAACAGTAAAGTACTCAATTAGTTAATGCGAAATTAGTTGCATTACTTTGTGTGTATGCAAAGCGAAAAAAAGGTACTTTCATAAGAATTCTCGAGCGTTGATACGCCCTATGAGACCCCTGCAAGTCGAAAGTGGTTTGAATTAATAATGCCATTCCCCGGAATCAGATCGAGATACGACGACTATCTTCTAAGAATGGACCCCGGAGAAAAGAGCGCACATTGTGCGATGGTTGTGCTCGCTGGAAGCGCGAAAAAGGGAGTTATCACGTTCGTGTTATGAAATCCCCAATTAACCCCAAATGGTGTTTTCTCCGAGTGCCGTCGTAATTATCGCCTCTAAGCATTCCAGAAGATTAGCCCTACATGCGATGCGGTGCGGCGGCGACACAACTCTCATGCGTTCGGTGGCACGGCGCGCTGCTCCTTGCGGTCGGCGCGGGACGTGCACATTACATCCGTCGAGCTTTCCGGTTGGCTTTTGTTCCGACGGGGAGCCCTGATTAAATTTATGGAAATCGCTGATGGGACCCGTGCCAATTTCGCTGCGCCATTGCCCGCCGTGCAAACAAAGCACGCGTCCTCGATGGTGGTAATTTTTAATTAACCGACGGGAACAGGAGCGCGCGGGATAAGTTTTTAACGAAGTTTATTTACCGCGACTGCCCTGCACCGAAATTATCAGGCGCATCAATCAAACGCAATCGCGCGGGCTTTGGCGTCGCGTCGCATATATGTATGTTATGCGTTGCGTTTTTGCCCGCCACGAGACATGACTTGATTGCTCGTCATTTGTGGCCCCATCGGGTGAAAGTAATAAAATTGGCTTAATGGCTTAATCGGAAAACTTTTCAACTTGTAATTGACCAGAGAGACTCGTTGCCCGTCGCATTCCGGCCAGCGACCGATTGGATGATTTAAGACGAGTGCGATCAGATATAAAATTTTGATGAGCCTGACATGAAGATAGTGACCGAAATGATGACGTGATTCAAACTGAATTCTAATGCGGGTACTTTGGACGATTTATGGGGAACCGCAAACACAATCTGTGTAAACAATTAAGTCGAATTACCCTAGAGGTTATAGATTATTCAGATTTCTGAAAAATTTTGCAAAAACTTGTTATTTAGCTATAAAATAAATGTTCTATCTTTCAATATACTACTTATTACTATATGGATTTTGTAACTAGCTAGTCTTCGATGATAGAATTGTCTCCAGAATAATTCGTTTGTAACCTTTTTACCAAAAACTATATTAACTTTCCAGAGGAAGTTTTGTGAATTCCCAGTTTTTTTCCTAATAAATCATCATGCTCTCACTATCAACCACTATATCAATTGAGGAGCGTCGGAACAAAAACCGCTAAATCCCTTTTGTGTTTTTGTTGGGAAATTGTAAAAATATAGCCACGCTCATGGTTTTCTAATTTGGGATTGAACGAAATTTATCAATTTATTGATGTTGGAATCACTGTTTGGAAACCTGAATTCTACATTCGTGTGCACGGTATTTGTTGAGATATTAAAAAAACAAAAATGGATATATCGGTTTTTGACCAAACCAACTGGATATATCGGTTTTTGATAAAACACTGCAGGATATATCGGTATTTCATGCTAAAAAGCGGCTGAATATCTCAGTGTTACTAAGGATTTAACGGTCTTTGTTCCGATCGTCATCTTCATTTGGTACGATTGACGGATTTATCGGTTTTTGTTCAGATCCGGGTATTTCTCGGAAGGATTTGGAGGGGATTTATCAGTTTTCGACCAGTTTACATTGACGATAAAGAAAGATATGTAGGAAAACAACCAATTGAGATCATTAACAAAAAAAAAGTGAAAATGGGATTTAACGGTTTTTGTTCCGACGCTCCTCAATTTCCTTACTGTGGTACTGTTTAAGAAAAAAAGTATATTTTAGGAAAAAAAACTACACCTTATTAATTAAATGATCCCATAGTATTTATGTAAATCTGAAGGTTTGGTCATCATGAAGAAATGATTTTCAAGATATTTAGGTGAAAAATGTATTTATAGTTCATGTAGTCTTGATTTCCACATAAGAGCCAATATTATAATTGGCACTATATTAATGTTAAATAAAACCTATGAAATTTTTGTATTATAAGAGACGTCATGTTCTTCAATGTTTACCATTTTTATAAAATAAAAGGTATTATCACCTACAGATCAAGAAATGAAGCTTTGGTGTTTGTTTCAACATGATAATTAACCGATACAAACATGGAAATTGCTAAAGGATTGGTTTAGAATGAATCAGATTCAAGTTCTTAATAAGATTTATTGATTTCTGTTGATGTATTTTAATAAATACAATATAATAATAATTTACAACTAAGAAATTAAAACAAACGAAAGATCACGTTGAGAAAAATTGATCTGGCACCGTAGTTTTGCGTAAATACCTACTATTATTCTAAAGAAGTTAATTATGTCAAAAATCACATGTTGACCGAACCCCGTGAAATGTAAACCTAATAATTCTTGAATAATCAGCGTTCATGAACTACACAAGTTTAGTTAATTTTTCAATTTTCTGAAAAAATAATTTTTAAATTCTATTAAATTCAATTGGTCTTTAAGGTCTCTTCAGTACTTATCGATTCCCGTATCGCACAGTAACTCAACGCATTTCCACTCTAAATGAAATCAACTGAATATTCCTAAAAAGCAATCTAATCATGCAATTCTTCATCCTCCACACTGGGTCGAGTAACACACAACGTGTTCAAATCAAATTGGTTCTTTTTCGCTCCCCTCTTGGCAAGGTAATCAATTGAAACATCGGCAATTCAACCTGATTTTTCATTTGGCCGCTTCTAACATCCATAGCTTGGACAATTATTTAATGATTTTCATAATTCAAAGTTTCTTAAAGGTCAAGTAGTGGCCCCTGGTAACTACCACCCCAAAGGCTTTGGGTTCAAATGCTATAAGTATATAGACATTGTAGCAAAACAAAGTACAGTTTATTTACATATTTACTTTTATTTATTTATTAATAAATGAAGCCAGAGAGCACATAAGATTTGCCATCTTGTACACTATAACAATGTTGAAAAAAAAGAAATTACTACACCACACAGAATTCGGTTGAGGCTTTAAACTTATTTCTAGAATTAGGTATTTCGATAAGATATAATAGAAGACGTGCTTTCACTGGACTGCATCGGACCTGGCAAACGAGTTGCCCTCCTTACATATGCCATGTACATAAATCTACCTTGAGGAAAGTAGTTAGAAATTGCATCTGTTTTAAATTTCCCCAAAAGAAGCAGCTCTTTTGAATGTTGCACGTCTATTTCGAAGACTAACGATGCTTTGCGCTAAAGATTTAAAAGCCCTTGAGACTTTGCTTAAGATTAAGACATCTGAGTTCTCAATAACTGAATTTATCAAAGCCTTGCCATCGTGCCGTGCCGTCCGCCTATTATTCGTTTTCTAGAAAATCTGTGCTTTTTACAAACGAAGTCTTACTCTATTGCAAACAGTCTACTATTGAACAAAAACGAGCTAAAGATAGTTTTGTCTATCTCTAACAACCGTAGTAGTGAAACCTCGGGGTATATATAAAATTTAAGCAATAAGTTCCTAGAAAATTGCAAGGAGCTACCCAAGGTTTGGATGTACCAAACCGAGCAAACCCAACACGTTTAGATATACCGAGAAAGAGTTCTCAAAAAATACAAATATGGTTAGCGTCGGCTATGCGCGGTAGCACCCCACCATTCATAGGATTCATGCAGCCCAAACAATTGCTCAAGAAACGGGGAATCCACGAAAATCCTGGCCAGCATGGCTATTTGTAGGATTGAAGAAGCCCGAAGTGGCCTTGTATACAAATGAAATAGAACATTTTAAGGAAGACGGCATCATTGACAGAGTTTTTGAGACCTTCTCAAAGGACAGAAAAATACGTCCAAGACCATATTGTAGAAAATGCCAAAGAATTCATTGATCTTTCCAAATGCATTGAAACCGCTGTTGAGTCAGCAATTATTCAGGTCCTAAAGTGCAACTTGCAAGATGCCCAAGAGACAGTTAGTTAGCTTTTTAAAGGTAACGACAAGTACAAGGAAGATATCTGGGTTTAAACAGTTGCGACTAGTTTTGGTTGGGATAATTATTGGTAATGATGTAATACCATAAATTAATTTATTGAAATTTATATAAAAAGGCCCCTATCATGAATTCCACTGGAGTCTTGTTTTCAATTCCGTTCCGCTAAACACTATTATGAATTCCTCTGGAGTAGAATTAATTTTCGAATATTATTCCAGTAAAAATTCAGCTATAATGATCTCCACTGAAATATCATAAATATCAATTTTGTTTCGGTTGGCTGAATGTAGTGGAAGTGAAGTTATTACAGTGATTTTATAGTGACTTTAATTTGTGGTAAGTAAATTTACATATTCAACATTTATTTTCCTTCTTAAAACAAAACACATTGAATATTGAAATTCAGGTATTGTATGTTGAAAATTATTAAAATATTGATCTTGCGGAGCTTTTTTTAAACAACGGCGAAAAGCACAACTGCTACGCAGTATAAAAAATTGATCAATACATATGTATGTTATCCGAAAGAGAGGATATAGCCAAAGCCTTCCCGAAAAATGAAAAAAAGTGAAATAGACTCTTCTTGGGAAATGTTACAGCCGAACCAAACAGTTTAGAACCTCCAATCACGGATGCACTAATTTGGCGAGGGCTATTTTATATATTTGTAAATAAAAAAATTTTATTCATAAGAGATCTTATTTTTTAGGTCTGAAGTGAAGTAGGTAGTTGACTCCTAACAAAAAAGAAATATCTGCAATAGGCTGCACATTTTGTGAAATTTGGAAGAGGAAGTTTTGCGAATAACATGTGAAGATATCAAGAAAATAAATTGTAAATATTTAATAAATAAATACATACATACATATATTTTTTCGTTTATCTTCACCAATCCTTCAAAGAAATTGTCTTGATGATTATTACAACTCAATTCAAAATCTTTATAATAAGCGTTTCTATTGTAACACGTAAAACTTTATCCCGGTCAATAATAAATAGTTTATATGCAGTATAGTGTAGAAAAGTTAATGACTAGCAGACGTTAAAAGCGGTCGTAATAAGGTAGTAGAAAACGACGCTTTGGATTTTAACTTAGCAAAAGCATTCATCTTTACTGATTTAATATATTTATCCTTAAAATTATACATAAATCTAATATTAAAAAATGTATCTCGCACTCTAGTTTAGCAACAGGAAAAAGTGCTATACTGAGGACCATAAACCATCCTTTTTGCCGATGTTATGCATACCAGATTGAAATGTATCTATGTTTGACATTTTCGCACAAATCAATTTGTAAAAAAGTCCACATAAGTTATGTGAATGTGAGCCCATATCCCTTAAAACCAAATGACTCAAAGCACAACCATATCTTGTCGACAATTTCTCTTTACGTAATTACAAATCTAAATCCAAGCCAAAAGCAATTCGTGAAAACGTTTTAAAGGCCATGTGACCTTCTCTTCCCTCCTTTCTACAGGCCTACACCCAATCCACCCACGAAAAATAAAAGTGAAAACGCCTTAAACGGATGAGAGTTGTATCAAATTTCCGACAGATTGGATTCAGGGACTGGAGTTATACTTACAATGGCTTCTTACCCTTCTTCCGTTCAAAATCGTTGTGGACTATCTCAAGAAAGGCGCTGTACCGAAACTCGCAACGAAACATGACAACAATTTTCTCCAAGTGAAAATATTAGTAACAAATGATCATTTGTTTCTTTGATATATAAATAGGTATAGCTTGAGACTCGACCCGGGTACAAATATTACGTAATTGGGGTGGGGTACCACAAAGCAAGGTGCTGTGGACGATCTTTTTATTTAATTACATTCTTCTAAGAAGCCGCAGCGACACACTTTGGGACTGATTTTATTTTTTCTTTCGTAATCAATATCCCTGCCCTTACTGAAGGATATATCTTTGGAACTTATGACACACCGACATAAGGGACATAATTAGCAGGATATGTTCAATATTTGTCTGGTGGCCGGATGGGTCGGTGCCCAATTACGGAGACTTTTATGATTCTTCCGTACAAGCAACCAGCCAAATTGGATAAAACATCCAGGGCCCAGGGGGGACGCGTGTTTCTGCAGGATCATGAGAATATGTGGCTTTCGGAGGGCATTGATTAAAAAGATTTATTTTTATTTTTTTAGCGTAATAGTGTGGGAATAATTTTTGCTCCTCTACTAATTTGTCATTCAGTACGTTATGTAATGTTTACACAGAAAATATCTGCTTTTTAAAAGGTTGCTAATTAGTTTTCTCTATTTTGACTCGACAGACTTTGACACGGTTGGAATTTCATTTTTTTTGAATAAACTATAAAAACACAGAGGTAGAAATTTTTCCGCTATAAAAATAGATAAAGACTCGTGTAGATTTCCAGTGAGTAACTTTTCTATCTCTAGAAATGAGTGGGTTTCATTTTCTGGGGAAAAACATAAAATTACACTGTTTTTGCCTCTTAAAAATTCGCCCACCATTGATTCTGAATAAATTGCGTACCTTGATTTGCACGTGTGTTCAATCAGCAGGATCGTTCACAGCGTCCTGAAATAATATTTGGCTTCCGAGAATTGATAAATGCTAATAGTCAAGCAAAGGGCAGGCGGCTACAACGCAGCGGCGGAATAGGGCCTTATTTTCGATTCATCCCCCGAAAGCCTGATTCCATAATTCAAAATTTTTGTTGTATAACCCACCAATTGGTCTGAGAACTCTGCTCACTGATTTCCCCGAGGAGAAAGCAGACTTTGTTTAATTTCAAATTCAAATGAATTTAACCAATTTTTTTTCTGCCCCGGACAACATTAGTCAATCAATTAGCCTGCAAACTTGCAAATTTTCCGGATCGATCTCCGGAGGGGGTGCGCAGAACGATTTTCGCTCGAATAATTTTGAAACGGGCGGTTTGTGAGGGCGAACCACTTTGCCGGGGATGCCGGGGGGTCCACCGGGGCACCAGTATAGAGTGCACCAAAATGCAGCAGAGTGCACTCACTACTCATCATTATTTCACGGGACGGCCGGCGAGTAATTATGTCTCTGTCGGGCCGGTTAGTCGTCGCTCGGACCGTGACCGGGTTGGATACATTTTCGGGGGAATTTATTATTCAATAATTATGCCGATTCGCCGGTTGTTTGCTCAGGGCAGCCATTAAATCGCGCTACAAGAGACCTGGTTTATGGTCGAGCGAATACGTCACCTGCCCGCCAACGAGTGATGCTCAGGTGACGAGCTGAAAACACTTTACAAGGACCTTTATGCCCCTTCTTAGCGCCAACAATTAAGGCGCCCATTTGCACACGGTTTCATCATTGCCAAAATTTACGACCAGTATTTCACGTGGAGGGTATACAGATGGCGGGGGATACCATCGGAGCTAAATGCTAAATGGTTAATTTCGCCTTAAAAGACGTAAAAATGCGGCGGTGTTCGCCTCGTCTGCTCACTTAATTTATTTCTTGCTTCGGGTAAAACCGCACTGTTCGTTAACGAGTCACTAAAAAGGTTATAGGTTTAACCCTCCCCCCACTGCTGGATACCAATGCAAAGAAATTGCACTTTTTTTTATACATCATTATTTTCCCTTTTTATTTCTTCATTTACTCCTCGTTAGTTCCTTTGCGTGTCCAAATAGGTGCCATGAAAATGCGGAAAAAAAGGCTTTGTCTGCTAAATTACATTATGCGGACATGGCGCTGATATGTCGAGACTGAGATAAGGAGAACATCATACAGATGCTCGTGTCGTTTAGTGCATGTCATAATTTGAAGATTGCTTCCTTCCGAGGTAATTTCCAGAAAATGGTAGAGGCAAATGTTGAAGAAGGGACGGAAAACTAATTTCACATCTCCTATAAAAAAAAATATAGGTACAAACAAGCCTCTTTTGAAAAAATCTCATATACATGTTATATATTAGTATGTATTTATTATTTCTGGAAAGTATGTACGTGAACGAATATTTAATACAATCAAAACATATGTGTATTGGCACTAGGGGATGAAATATGTATGTATGTATGGACTACCTTTTGGTTTTGATAATACATACTTACACATAATGAGGCTTATTATTTTTAAGACATTTTAGCGTACCAAAAGGTGTATTGAAAATAATTACAGTAGTTTTCATCAAAATCGAGGTGTTCGGAAGAATAATCCAGTCTAGGGCGTTATTTAATAAAAACTTCATCAAAAATATGTTAACCCTATGCCAAAACATAGTTTTGTTCAGATCCCATAGATCTCAAAATCTTTTGTTGTTTAAACTTCCGACCCTCGAAGTAAAGTTTATTGGGGAGCTTACCTACTACTCACATGAATTTTGTATGTTATGATATTAAGTTTATAAGTTTACCTATTATAAAACATTTTCAATTTCTATAAAATAATAAGGGGAGAGGATTGAGATCTTGGAGACGATACTAGATTTTATATAAATATATATATGATATCAACTTGGAGAACATAAATTAAGGTCTCCGGACTTGAATTGGTTTTTGTTCCGAATTCGGGATATACATATGTATATACATAAATAGAGTTTTTAAACATCGATGAGCTTCCGAACCCTTCTAGAGTGGACATATCTATATACATACAGTACCTTCTTGGAGATTAATATGGGATTTGCTTACTTTATTGACTTAAGTGTTTAAGAATTCTTGATGGCTGAATGATGGAGAAGTAATTTTATTCGCAACCGTTTTCTTTTACATAATTAATTCAATCCTTTTATATATACATATTTAGGTACCTATTCGAGTTGTATAATTGTTTTTTTTATTGAATATTCAAATCTCTTTGAAGAAATAAGTCAAAATACATAACAAAAAGTAAGTCAAATCGTACCTATAACGAAAAGAACCTGATACTACAATCTCACAAATATATTAAAACTTTCACTTAAAATAAATTATCCTTATAGTTTTTGTTAAATGGTTGAAATCGACGCGAAAATTTTACTGGCATGAATTCTATGTTAAAAAACCATGGAATTCTATGTTAAAAAATGGAGATTTCAAAAGTGGAAGTAATTTTAAGGCTTTTATGTTTTTGTCATTTCAAGAGATTTATATGATGCGCTTCAATTTCAATTTTAATAATTCTACAGTCGACAATATGACAGTAAAATTGAGTCACTTTTTTGCAATATCCCAGAGGAATGTAATAAAACCTTGTTTATTATATTGGTTGAGGTATTCGGCTGCTCCACTACCTACATGCATCCATACACAAATAAATATGCCACAAACTCACCGTAAATAATTCGCTTTGCAGCCGCGTAAAAATTTCTTTACAAACTAAAATTAAAATTATTACATACCTTGCACTAGATGAAATAAAAATCTGAAAATAAAGAGAAAGCATATTAAAATTTTGCTTTGAACGCAAAAATATCTGTAGAATCCCAAATAATATACGCTTTTTGCATTGAAAGTGTGCACTGTGCATAAAATTGCACAAAGTGTCCTTTTTCGACACTCTCATAAAAATCATATTTTGCGCCCGCAGTAAAAATACCTGAGTACCGAATAAAAAGGCTATCGCGGAACTAAAAATACCATTTCATAGCTTATAGTGCCCGATATATCTGGACGCGCGCAGGACCATCATCTATGGTTAACGATTTATATCCTTTGCGCATACAATGGAGCACTTTTTAGCTATCATCGGACATTTATAGAATTTTTCCGCAAGTAAGTCATAAAAGCAAACAGTTGTCTTTCTTTAATGCGCCCTTTATATTGTCGCTGATGGCATGCCATGCATCATAAATGGCTGATCGCAGTGCCAGGAGACACTATCCGCAGCAGAGAACAGATGCAAATGAGTTTTTATGCACAATAAAAATTCCTCCGTAGATAAGCACTTTTATACAAATTCAGGATATGCTTGGATGATATACCGCCGCCGGTTGCAACTGCACTGAACCAGACATTTTCGAGAAATTCCAAAGGATTACAGCATAAATCAGCTACTGTCTTGGGAGATATCCCCTGCATTATCCGCCCGGATTGTGATTGCTCGGCGAGGATAATAATTTTCGCAAACAAACTTGTGGCGGGATATTTACTCATTTGAGCTTGTTTGCCCCGCGCATATGTTTACCTCCACATTTAGAGGGAACTACTTCAGTTTTAAAGAGTAAAAAAAAACTTGGAGAAAAATAAAGATAGATGGGAAAAGTTAAAAACTGCAGCAAAATATGCTCTTTTACCCGGCAGAATTTAGGGTAGCCCTTACAGATTCGAGCATACGAATATAAAGTTGGAATAAAATGAATTTCTGCCTCTCTAGGTGGCTATGGCCGCGATTCCATCGCCCCACCCTTGAGCAGGGTGGTGAATAAAATTCAGTAGATTCATATTTGCATTAATTCTAACTGCGTTATTATTCCACCGAAATAAACACAATTTCAGTGCGCTCGTCGAATAGAATGAACGAGCCCAGCTCGGCGTGCCATTTCGCTTCCAGAAGGGTTTACCTGTGAAGCACGGATTCCCAGAGCCGTAATATGATTTTAGGAAATGAGAATTTCTGCAGTTAAGCCACTTTAAGCATGCACATAAACAACAGCGAAAATGACGGATCAGGCCATAATTGTGTTTCAGTTTTATTCGAAAATTTTATTACGCTGTCATAGACTCTTAACCCCTTTGATGACTTATTTATTATCGTGCTTTCATTTTTATTAATGAATTTATTAAAAGGTTATATGCATTATAAAACTAAAAGAATGTGGCATAAATATAATGGGTTTTTACTGAAATATTAAATTATACATTATAAATCAAAGCGTCGTTAATGCCCTGTGACATTGTGATAATTGCACTCCACATTATACTGTAACATAGTAGAGACACTAAACACATAATAAAATATTAGGAAATTGAAAAGCATATAAACTTTATCCATAGTCTTTTGTTACTTTCAAATTCAAATTTGCTTTTCGAAAAGGAATGGGTATTAAAAAGTAAAACCTTTTTATTTGCTAATACTCATGCACTATAAAAGTAAAATAAATTAAACCGAAAGAGTGTCATTCGAAATAAAAAACTTCAAAACCATAATTAGGTATCTACTTTAAATTGCTGATGAAGTTTTCCTCCTTCAAGAGCTCACTTGTTGAGTTAGTTGTTGGCTTTTATACTCATGAATACAAATTGCTAAATTCTTACGTATTTAATTAGATACTATTTAAATTTAACTCATAACGATCCTTAGTGAAGGTTTAGAAAATCCAGTTCATATTATGCAACAACGTTCTGGTCTTACCAGTTACAGTGTTTCCGAAAATGTAGCATATAACTTTAGAAGATATAAGTAGATTGTATAATTTTTTTTTTCTACAAAAAACTTTTATACATACCTACCTACATATGTTTTTTTTATTTTGAATCAAATCTCTTTCAGTTATTTTAACCTGGAAACGCAAGTCATTGTGTTGTATATACAAGAAATTTACCCTCAAGCAAAAATTTTAATTTTCTCATGAGACCAATTTTGCAAGCAACGCTAGATAGGTATTATTACATCTTTTGAAGAAAGTAGCTTTGAAGGATCTCTTCTTAAACGAGAATGGTAAATGAGCGAAACAAGTATACGCCTTTGTTTACCATCCATTTACCAAATTGAATTAAGTCTTATTTGCCTTTCAAAA
This sequence comes from Machimus atricapillus, assembly GCA_933228815.1. Classification (NCBI taxonomy): domain Eukaryota; kingdom Metazoa; phylum Arthropoda; class Insecta; order Diptera; family Asilidae; genus Machimus; species Machimus atricapillus. The sequence goes on along the minus strand of OW121786.1, from coordinate 30,383,668 downwards.
TCATTCGTTTAAGTTAATTACGAAATAATCAAATCCGGAATTCGCGGAAAATATTTCACGTTTAAATGTAATCAAGCACCAATTATGGTCGATTAATTGAATTCAAAAGCGATGTACTGCAACTTATTGTATACTATTACACCGGATATAAATTAGGATATGCAATTGAGTTGATGCACCGCGGATTTGGATGCGCGCTCGAAAAGCATACCGAAAATGTTGTTCGATTGTTCCTTGCCGTTTTAATTTTTTGAATTAACTTTGCTAATAAAATATGTAATAGTTGGGTGCCTCTGCAAATACGGACGGGGATCTGCATAGCATATCCGAGCGGAAATATGTTTGCATTTCAGCTGGGCACATACCCTTCATATTTGCGTCGAGCCAGGTACATCTGGAAGCTGTCAAAAGAACGAAACGAAAGCTGGAAGACTGCAGTATTTTAGACTTATCTTCCTAAGGACATGACATCATGTGGAATAATTAACAGAACGTATGTGCACATACCTCCGAGATGGCCGACACGGGACGTCGTGTATTAACACACTCTCAAGGGGATTTATGGGGGTAGCTGGGATATGAATGAGGTGATATGCATATGTTATATATATTTCTCGAAAATTAATCTAAAGCTATTTATCTAGGGCTGCTCATCCTTTATACGTCCTAACGAAATTTCCTCCGGTACTTTAGGCTCCTATGCAATTCCCATTCCTGTCGAGCTCACTTTAAAGATGTTAAACAATGTTAGTTGGTCGAAAGCAGTTTAAAGCAGAGCAGCAAAACTATTTATGAAATTGCTGAAAATTGCTCAAAAGGTTCAAATAGCATTTCCTAAATAGGAAATATAGAGCGCCGGACCTGAATAATTTACAAACGACCCAAAATATAATCTATTAGGGTTTGTCTATTTGATCAACAATTTACTATAATTCGAGAAAGCTTGCTACAATTTGCATTCTCACTTTTTGTAATTCAAAGAATAATTTAGTTATATACCAATCGAAAATTATCCCTTATACAAGGACTTATGCAGCGCTAATGAAAATTCAGTTTAATTACCACTGAAAAATCCAATAATACAGAAAGTTAAATTTCATTGCACTGTCAGTCATTGAGGCTTTTAATGATAATAAAAAGGAGCTTTCAATAACACCAAATTTTTCAATGATATTACAATTGAGTTTTCATTTGCAATAATTAAAGACCAACATTGGGTTTTCATTTGCAATCAAATTTTGAGTCAACAAAATTCTATTCCGTTTACATAAAATTCTTCTTCTTTTTCCTCCTCCCCCGGAAAGTATACGAAGGCAATATTTGAACGACGAACAAATAAAAAACTATGAAAAGTTAAAATCGGTTTTTACTATTTGAATAGGACTTAGAAATAATTAAATATGCTATTACCTTCTTGGCGTAGTATTAATCAAGAATAATAAAATGTCAGTTTCTCTTGTCGTTGTTTTGTTACAATACCATTGAACATTTTTTTGTATTGGGTAGGTATCATTAAAACATTCGCAATAACAACGCAAACTCTATTTCATTATTTAATATTCAAAAATTCATTGTCTATGTAATTTATGTTGCCTTATCATTAAAAATTCCCAGATAATGAACACTTGTGGAAATTCTGATTTAAAATGTTCAATCAGTTGATTTTTAGTAGCGTCTAGTCCAAAAACCCTGATACCTACTTTAGTAGTTTAGTTTCTAATTGTAATTCTAGTAAAATTGAATAAAGTAAATCAATAAAAGTTATATATCAGATGTTGAAATTAGCTAAAATATTAGTTGGATTAACCTAAGGTGCATAAGTGGTTCCTTACATAAAAGGATGTTCGCAAGCCTTATTAAGTTGGTTATATGTATGTAAGTATAAAGTGTAGGAATTTGAGCATCATATTCATTTAAATTTTGTTTGTTTAATGCGAAAAAAGTGCATAAAAGGTAACTAATATGTATGTCATGTCGTCCAGGTATAGCTCATTTAAATCAAATACTGGCTGCCGACAGAAGCATACTTATTGTTAGACAAAAAGTAAGTATTAGATGGTCTTACTATGCTTCGGTTCACTGCAGTGCAGTATTAACAAACAAGCAAAAACAGATCGTTTCAGAATTATAAAGTACTGTGTAGGTACTAATATTTTAGTTCCATCGGAGTTTCCATTAAAATTTTCTATAGAGGAGGATACTATACGAACAATTAATTCTATAAGTAGCTACCACTTAATATATTCATTGCTCCTAATAGTCTCATAAAATCGACATTTTAAATCCCTTTCGTGCAGGAATGCAAAATACCCTGAAATTATAGCTAGGAAATGCGTGCTTCATACATTAAAGGCACACATGGAACGCAACGCAACTAAAGGTTATAGGGGTTTGCATGTCCCACCAACTGAGCACTGAGCAGCAATGTAGCGAAATAGCAAAAATAAGACGTAGAGAAGGGTTAGGGGTGTTCAGGTTGACTGACAACCCGGAGGCAACCCTTGGTGGGAATTGGGCAGCAAGCCTCTTATGACTAATAAAAACCGAAATTCGGAATGACACCATCCCGCACAGTGCCATTACAGAATTGGCCAAGGGCAGGGAAGTGCCACCGTCAGATTCTTAAATTGATTAGGCGTTAGATGGGCCAGATGAATAATTGCTGGGCAACAACGCCACCGCTTCAAGCCCTTCCGGCACTCGGATAGCCACGCCGGCGAGTCCGACTCTCCCCTTTCGCGGGGATTTTATGACTTGGTAATTATTTTATATTTTGCGTAATTAAAGACCCACTGATGTCATGACGTGCCGAGCGCATTAAGCCCAGTCAACATGGGCGAGTCGCGGAATCGCCGGAACCCGGTTGCGTGCAGCTTAATTGACTGGTCATATATCAATCGGTGTTGACCTGTTCTATTAGGTGAGCGTAGTTAACCACCACCTGGAACGTGTCATGACTCCCAGTCAGGGGGCCCAGTGCCAGAACTGAATCAATTTACTCCGACCACATCGCTGAATTTTGAGGTAGCACTGTCAACTCATCCCCAAAGCGATTTCCGGGGGTTCTATGGTAAAAAAGATTCGCTTGCTAAGCATGCCACTAAGAAGCAGATTCCTTTCCTTCATCTCCTCCCTCTTCCCGGGGAGTGGAGGCTAATAGCTGCTTTTAAACAAATATAACCGGGCTATGTGTCAACACTAATAACAAGCTAGAGACTTTCAAAAGAAATCTTTATGCTCTCGTGCCCTCCTAAGAGTTGAAAGCATTTCACCAAGACCGAGCCCCCCGATGGCAGCCGGGCAAGGCACAGGCACTTTTTTTTTTGCCAGCCTTGCATTTTAGTTTATGGAGCCGGCGGTCTCGGAGGGTTTCCAGGAGCCATCTTATATGCGATGTGCTCCATGTAGAAAACTCTGGAGCACTTAACAAACAAAATTCCGTTCCCCATTTTGCAGGACAGCTAGAAATAATTGACAATGACGAAAATATTTATGAGCACTTCTTAGAGACCACATCCCGCTGTAGTGCACTGTTTGTGATGGCATATGTGGCATACATTTTAAAGGACATACAAATTTTATGTTGAACTCAAAACGAATTTGGTTTTCGTAAGTCCTGCCAAATATGCCTGAAAGAAGATAATAAATTTTAAAGATGGTTGTGGCCGCAATGGTTTGAAGAATTTTATTATGAACACTGAATCCATAGTAACGACTAGTATACATACTTAAAATGAGTATCACGTTATAAATAACAAGAATTCCTATATAAATAAAGTAATGACATGCAAAGTAATCAATACTTAATTAAAGGTACATGCCTTAAAAATAGGAAATCAATTAAATAAAACTAAATACACATATCGCATTAATACATCACCATATAAATCCTAATTGGAAATAAAATAGAAATAGGGTTCAATAGAAATAAGATACTGCGGAAATAGGTACTAATTAGCTTGTTTTCTCCTAAAATTGTGATCGTAAAACATGCTTGAAATACGATGATAGGATGATTTTTTTTGAATACATTTATTTAAAACAATAGAAATCGTACTGAAAACAACTTTCAAATTTGTATTAAAAGATTGTTGTTGTATTTAATCAACTATTTAATTATCAATCATTATTTATGTCGTTACTCTGACGATGTTTTTTTTTAACTTAAAGCTCACCACAGCATCTACGGTTAAACAAAAATAGTAAGTTGTTCATTTTATTAAACGCTTATATGTATAGCGTATAAGTATGATAATTTCGAGTAATCAACTTTTACCAATTTCAATATCATAAAATTAATTGAAAGTAAACTCTATAAACTATAAAAAACAATTTATGTTCCATAAAGATTTCGTAATAAATCATTTTAAGGAGAATGGTGCACATATAAAGAAATACAAAAATGCTACTTCAATTCTTTTTATTGGGTGTTTCTGTTTGTTACGAATTCAAAACATTGTCCCTGAAACATGCCCGTGAAGTGTCAAATCTCATCCATACATTATCGTCTCTAATTCCCATGCCCTTGGAATTTTGGGTAGCATAATTTCACTGCCTAGTTCGGTGAGGAACATTTATTGTTAGCAATAATCATAATTAAATTACTCTCATTTGGCACAAAATAATAATTTAATGAATTGAATAACATTTAAATATAAAGTACCTATGCCTATTTGAAATATACTTACATAGAACAATAAACTTTATTGCGTTGTTTCCGAACATATTCAATCAAAAATCAATCAATTAATCAAACTTATGAGTATTATTTAATAGGTACTGAAATAATGTACAAAATGTCCAACTGAAATTAGAAACACGGCAGAATTGATGTATTGTCCTCATAGATATTAATTATTTTATTGGGCAGTAAATTTTCAAAATTTCGTCAGTTAATTAAAATAAGAACTACAGAAGCTTTTTATGAAATGCGAATAGAAGATGCAAATTATATTCACGTTTTATCGAACCAAACCTAATAGCGTGTAAATGAGAGCAGTTAACGTAATTCTATAATTTTGCTTGTAGAAATTTCATCCGTTTTACTAAGGCATACAAAATTCAATTTTGCTAAGAAATACAAAGTTATTCGCTTCCAATTGATGTCGAAAGTTTTCTATTTTAGAAATCTACTTGAAATTTTGTGTGTATAATTGAATAAGAAGGCAATTTAAACGTCAACTTATTATCAAAGTTATTGACTTATCAAACTTTTGCAGCTAACTTTATAACTCTACTTGCTCCATAGCAATGATTTTGAATATGTACAAAGAGATCTGGGTACATAAACTATTTAGTTCTAAAGCAAAACCTCTAAGAAAATTGAGGTAAACCTGTTCAAATGTACATTTTTCTTAATTAAGATTTAATTCATTTACAAAATCGCTGCACCCAGCATAAATGCAGAATCTGAGATTCGTTGTTACTCGGTAAATTTACGCTCCACTTACTTAGTTCCCAAGCTCGCACTTAGTTAAATTTTAAACCAGCACGAGTGTTCTGCTTCCAACTGAAAATTCTATCAGGACTCACGAGCACGTGAACACCTGGTTACTGGACACGGTTTCCCTTACAAAACAAATTCCTTAAGGATACAGGAAGTCACAGGTGGTAAATGGCGATGGCGCAGCGATCCGGTGAAGTTTGCCCATAAGTGCGAAAATTCAGGAGGGGATCGACAGAAGTGAATGCACTGGAGAAACTAAAGAAAATTTCCAAAAGCCCTCTTTGGCGTTTGTTTAGTTTCTAAGTTAAGGGTATGGGACTCACTGAAAGGACGAAGTGCCCTAAACGATGCAGTTCGAGGAGAAATTCCGTAACAGCACGGGGACAAGGACATGAAAATTAATTTTAATTGTGAAAGTTTTAATTAATTTGTAAAACGAGAAAACGGGAAAGAGCAGAAGTATCTTTGCATCTTAGGCGAAGGCCCTTTTAGTTCTTAATTAAAAATTGTAATTAAAGGATGCAGGCGGGTGCCAGTCGTGCCAGGACGAATGGGGAGTTCTCGACATGAATTAAAAGGGTCAAACTAGCTCTAGCTTAGCCGCTGTTGTTAGTCGCTCGAACAAAAGTTTCCATCTTCTTATGGGTGTCGTAAACTAGGACAGGCCATCCAGAAATCCCCTGGGTAACGACACCCGTCCGAAAAAAGGAGAATAAAGGGTAAAAGTACAAAAAAAATTTGAAGAAAGGATTGCAGTGATAACAAAACACTTTTTTCCATTAAATTTAAATCACGTACCTTTCTTTAGTTTTTTCCTGCCCTCGTGTAGCCACAACATCGCACGAGGACGGACCATTTTTCGGGTCGTCAGGTGCAGCGTGTGTTCAAACTTCGCCCTCGTCCTGCGATGTGACTTCTATTAAATCGAAAAAAGCAGCCATATTGAATTCGACAGGAACGTGGCGCTGTTCGCCTCTCATGTGTGCTCAAGGTGATCTACGCCGAAAATTCGACGGTATCCTGCGCGACGCAATTTGGTGAATATTAAATTTCCACAGCATTAAAACTGCTCCCTCAGACAAAGGGCGCCACCATACGTGCACGATGAGAACCGAACAGATTTTCTTCGAAGATCCAATTAAATCGCTCCCAAGTGAACTCTATGGAAAATATTAAAAGCGATTCTAAGGAGCATTGAATTTTGGTGCGGAGATTAAGTTTTTCTTCCCCCCAAACGAAGACGATGAGGGTTCAATGTTCTCCAGAGCGGACGGAGGGCAAAGTGATGGGGCAACTAATTTTGTTAGGTTTCACATTTCGCAACCTTTTCTTCTTGATACTTTCAAATTCTTTGAGGTACGAAATCTGATCAAGGTGATTCTTTCAAACCGCTAAAGCAATCATGTTTATATCAAATATGAAAATCTATCGTTTTCTCGTTTTCATGCATAAAATTGATGGAACGATAACAATGTATTTTATGTACAGACAAATTTTGAAACTTGATGCTTATTTTGAAATGGTAACCAATTTAAAGTTTATGCTGTAATTTAAAGCCGGAGTTATGGGAAGGAACCGAGAAAGGAGACCCGGAGCGCAACAATTTTTAATTGTATAGTTGATGAATATGTAAGTAACAAAATATATTGAAGTGAAGGCTATTTTCATCCTATGTCAAATCTAACATTTAATTAGTATCGATTTATTTAAGGAAGTTCTGAAGATACATACCTAGACCTACAATCGGAAACAAATTGTTCAAGTTAAAAATTTATATACTTAATTAATTTTATACCTAAACATTGCGATGAAAAAAAGTTTAAGTGAAAAGTCCCTAAACTTTTAGAATATTATTAAGACAATTTATAATACTATTTTTGCGACTTCGTCAATATTGAAGGGAACGAAAAAAACGGTGCAATGCAGTATACATATTTTTTAGCAATACGAGTCCTATTGGCCACTTCAACTATTGTTTAAAATTTAAAATTGTTCCAACATTTTCATTTAATAGTGGCACAAGGATCGTTCCAAAATTTTCATTTAATAGTTGTACAACTATTGGTAACGGGTATGTATGAAACCATGACCAACCATATTAAAAATTTTTTTACTAATTTGTAAAAATAAAATCGTTAAGCTCCGGGTCCTGACACGTTTAAATCTGGCTCTGCCTAAAGGTACATATACATTATGTAGATTTACAATTACCTACTTGTATAGAGATTTAGAAATTAAACCGTTTTACAAATACCTCAATATTTCTTCGAAGCTTTTCCATAGCTCCTAAATGCCGTACCTACCGTGGGTTGAATTTAAAATTAATATAATGCGGGCCAGCTGTCCAGGGCGACATTTCTGAGGGTCAGTTACTCTCTAAAAATAATTCGAGGATATTTAAAAGGGTAAAGTCCCAAACAGTATACACCTTCCACAAAGTCAGCAGCCATTTTATGTCTCAGGAATTTGAGAATAAAAACCGATAGACTCGAAATAATCATTTCAGATTTTATACTTTTAAATTATACAAAAATCATTTACTTATTTAGAAAATTATTAGACATTATTGAAATACGCGTAATTCTCTTGATCATTAACTTTTCTATATTATAATAATGCATAGATAGATAGTGACGTTATTATATTTCGATATAAAAATTAAAATATACATATGTGAATGTGTTATAATCACATTTTCAACTTGAACTGAAGGCACTAACATAACTGATATAACTTGTTAAAAGTTGCTTAAAATATAGTATCTGTTCCAATTTGTATAGACTCCGTTACATGAGTTAAGTACCTACATAAAATTTACGTGTAAACCACTGCAAATTGTCTTCTAACTTCATAATCCAGATAGACTCATTCCGAACAGTAGAATAACGATAGTGTTATATAATATAAAAGAGAAAAGTCACATAAAATAATCGAACACTTCCTGTCACAGCGGAACCGGAAACCAAATCTCACGTTCATTCATCCGAAACATAAATACATATGTATGGCGATGAATGCCTTAAATCCTGAAAATGAAAGGCACTTAGTTGTACAGAAGAAATCCGAATTCGAAATGGGAAAAAGCCAGAAAGGCAAGAGGAATAACTATAATAAGTCATCCGGACAGCAAACTTCTGTCCTCATTCCTTAGTCATAGCGTAGTTCCCTCCATTTCTCACGGAATCATAGATCCGAGTCGAATTATGCCACCGAGGCTCCATAAATATCTTATAAGAGCACATTGTATGCACAAACATAATGGATATTTGCTGGCATAAGTCCATGACCTTTAGTCGAGCAGCTGGTGTGTGATTTTAATCCCGGCGACGGGGCCATCTCCGTCCCCGACTGCTTAGGATTTTTGACTTGGATACAGGATATCCGATAGAATGGTTGCCGCTTGGTTTGTTCAACTAAATATTGAATTTTCCTTTTGGTGTTTATTCTTCATTATTATTATCCTGAAATATCGCCGTATGAATTCCTTTAGAATAGGAATATTAAGCTCGTATCAGCCGCACCCGGCCAGCGGCGGGGATTCCCCTGTTTTGGGGCACCTTTCCTCATGCACTCGGTGCGCAAATATTCCTCGGAGGCGATTTAAATAAATAATGCCGCACACTGACGATTCAAAGTTTTCGGAATTAAATTTGTTAGTAATTTATTGGCGCGCTTACAGTGGCGCCTCAATAATTTAAGGCTGCTCGTAATTTATAGGGAAAGTTATGAACTCGGCAGATTATTTCGGCTGTGGAATTTATGACCTCTGGAAGTGAGCTGTGCAGCCCTAGTGTAAACACGAATATTTCAAAATGGAGCGCGGATTTAGAGTTACGCGACACTTTCATGCTATGCCAGAAATCTGTGGGAAATAGCAGAACAGAAATTTCACTGTTATATTTTGCTTTTCTTCAAATATGTACATATTACGCCACTGTGCGCAAAACCTTACTTCAGATATGGAATTTGTGGCTGATACTGCATATACACATAGGGAAAAGCGACTATGCTAATTTTAAACATATAAGTTTATTATCTTTTTAACTGCCTCAAAGGCAAAGCTTAAATTTAATTAACTTATTAATTCATTTATCTACTTTTCCAAACTCATTCCACGAAATATTATACGTCACAATGAGAATATTAAAGAGGAAAACCACTGAGGGGCCCAAAACTTCCCCTGTAGATTAATTGTTTACTTAGTTTATATATTGCGCTTATATTGATTTTTATTTAAGAGCAACGAAAATAAAAGTTCAACTACGGGACTCCTATTTCGCAAATATGGTTGGTCTGGAAAAAAAAGCAAAATTGTTTTTTTAATCTACAATATACCAAACATTTTTCACTGTTCATGGCCGCTTTTTGAAAAATCGTTATTTTAGAATTGGTGAATATTCACTTTAGGGGCTCACAAATACTAATTTTCAAAATAAAAGTTAAAAATGGCTACAAACAATCCAATTTATAACAACATGGTTTTCACAAAAGCCATATGTTTAAAACACAAAAAGCTCGATTTGGAATTCATAGAGGAATTTGAGAAGTAGGTAGAATCGTTACAGTTAAGTTAAATAACATTAATACGATAAGTTTGATTACAACAACAAAATCCAGTTTATTGGATAAAGAGCTTTGATATAAATTATTATGTTTATTTGTATAACTTAGTAATAAATCAAACGATTTCTTACAAATTATTCTGCATGAAAAATTGGCAAGGTATTTTTCATAAGGAAAATGATTTTATCCTTTGTTGACTTTTATAAATAGGTTTTTTCTTAACAATTTTTAAAATTACTACAAAGTGGGTATACATACAGTATACTTAAAAACTTGGTTTATGAATAGAACGTTCGACTGCAGCAAATTTCCCTTTTCAAATTTATGATACTTACTATCCGCCCAAGTAAACCTCTGTAGGTACTCGGCCCTTTATTCACTCGCTGTTCCTCCGGACCTCCGGACCTTCGAAGTCCCAGACCATCGGTCAGCATAGCAAACAGAAAGTTATTCAGTTGCTGCGAAAATGGCCATAGTACAAAACAAATTTTTACATCATTACCCAGGCAATTGCGCGTAAGCAAGCCCCACTCGGGAAAGTGGCCGGACTCAATCAAGTGTATTAAAAGAAAATGTTAAAAGAGCGCCTGTTAAAAGAGCGTGGGCCGGAGGATATAAATTTCACGACGCCCCTGGGGACTAGAAAAACGTCTGAGACCGGTGATATATTAGCCGGGGAGAGCGGGATATTTACTACCCACACGGCCACCCACACACGATAATTTATATATCAAGGCATCCTCCTTTATGACGCAAATCACAGGGTAAGGGTCTGAGGGAGCGTCTTTTGTTGTTAGATTGCATATCATTCATGGGGGCCCCGGCGACTGCGGTGGGGGGCGGTGGACAAGAAGAGCACCCACTAAATAATACTAATCCTTATCGGGCTGCCATTGATTCCGATAGAACCGGGAAGAGCCGAAAAATCCCATCAAGAGCTACTTCCACCGCTATTGTCCCGGAGCACGTCGCATAAAGAGGGGATATGGGGAAGGGGAAGAGGGGAGGAGGGGTATACTAGGGCCTGTAGAATGGATTGGTCCGGGTCGGCTGGCTTTGTGTGGTCTGATGATTCTTCTACAGTATAACGGTAAATGGCGTTCAGACGTCCTTGAGAGCAACCTAAAAAAAATATTTTTCCACTCCTTCCCAAGGGGTTCCATAAGAAGTTCCGGAGGCCCTACTTCTCCCCTCCCTTCCTCTTCTTTCCCCTTTCCCTTCCTCCCCTCTTGCTATGAAAAAAAAATGTTAACCCCTTCCCTATAGAACAATGGAGGTCTCAGCCTTCAGGTGGCGGGGAGTATTGAGGAGCAATTTCGTGAAATTGCTTTATTTGAGGTTCGCAATGAGGAACTGTTTGCGTCGAGCAACGTTCGTGTATTATTGCATTAATAACGTGACTTTGATTTCACGGCACTCAGTGGGCAGAAGGTCGTCCCATCCCCACACCCCCTACCAGGGGGCGCACGAAGTTATTTGTATAATTGCAATCGATTTTCCGCGGATATGATTCCTCGAAGAGCGGAAGTGATTGCATGTAGTATGCAAAGGTTATGGAATTTTGCGTGACTGTCGGGAGGAAATCGAACGGCATGCTTATTATATAACTTTGGGGCCTATCGTACGATTGATCAGCGCTTGGAAGCGGGATGGGGCGGCGATCAGAGTGCAGCCCACTAAATTCGAAGGTTGGGCATTTCAAAAGTTTGCACAAACATCAAAACAAGGGAGTAAGCTTTCATTATAAAAGCAGTGCCCTGTATTTATGCCTTTTTGGAGCATTAAAACAAAACAAACTTTTGAAATTTCCAAATTAAAACCTTCACATGTTTTTAGAACTTTGAAGTTTTGGAGAAAATTGCGCTGAAACTCTTCAATATAACTCCACATCTGACACCATATATGGGCACACCCGCACCCAAAAACGATGCTTCTATTTTCTAAAACAACGGGCACATAAGCAAAATGCTCCTATAAAATATCCTGTCAGAATTTTGCCTGCATTTATGCTTTGTTTTTAAGAAGATACTTTTCTTGTATTAAGTGCAAGAATTCCTCAATAAAAGTTCAAGAGCAATTTATCAGCACTGACGTTGGGCCTTCTCTCACCCGCTTTACACGCAGCTCGTAAAGTTTTTATGGCCGCCGTAAAGCGTTCTACGGGCATACACATTTATTTAAAATGACAAAAGTTTCGCCCATCTTCAGGCCAATAGTCCTATTTACTCCGAATTTATGGCATATTTCGTTAAATTAAACACAGGCCCTACTGTGGCCATTCCATTCACAAAATGTACATTCTTAGAAGACAACAAATCGCCCTCATTAACCTCGTAATTAAAAATTTTATTGCAAAACTAGGAATAAAGCCATTTACAGCAATGTGCGGGTCTTTTTGCATTTCTTAACTTATTTTATTACGCGTTTTAAGGAAAAGCGAATGTTAATAGGAGAGCACTCCACCAAGAGTTTTGTTGGGTATAAAATCTTCATTAACTAAATGAGAAAAACTTTGAAATGTGGGTTGAAATATTATACAAAAAGCAATGTTTATAAGGCATTTCTGTTTTCAAGATGGTTTTATATCAATTCATCATTCCAAAATCAATTTCAATTTGTTGAAATATACATGAATAAAGTAATTTCCTTTTAAACCTAATCCTCACATATGTTTCATTGGGTTTAGATCTGGAAAACATATGCTAACCTTCACAAAAACTCAATTGTATTGGTTTGAAACCATACCAAAAGTTGAAAAATTAAATTTCAAGGAATTTGGTGTTGGAAATTTCTCTTCATGCCATCAAACTGTCGCTGTCGAAATTTGAAATGAAATGAAAAATTTCGCGGTTCTTTTCTCAGATCCCTCCAGTATTCGTTGAAGTTGAAGTCATCTCGACTATCAAGATTAAATTTCTTTTCATCCGAAAAAAATTACATACAAGTTTTCATTGGAAAATATCGACAGACCTAATAATTTACAAAGTTATTAACCAAGGTGCAACTAACCAATATCAGTTTATGATGCGGGATGTCTGTATACTGCATTTAAGCCATTTCCAAATGGATTATATTTACCCTCTTTTACTGAGGAAAAGTGCGACTAGTTGGTTCATCTATTAGTGGAGATACTAACTGCTCTGCAAATCTTTTTTTTCAAAATCCATCATGTTTCATCTTACTACATTATTACAAAATGTTATCGCATTTAATATCCCTAAAGAAACGAGTTTCTTAATTATTTCAAGTTGTTCCGAAATACATAGGTTTATTAATGGTAAACTAGAAAAATTTTATTCATCTAGGCTAAGACGAAATGAAAGATAGGTGTTAAACTATCCACAAAAAATAAGCCGATCTATGCCAATAGGCTCTGGATTGAAATAATAAGGGAATGGTTCACATTCTGTTTTCGGTGGATGACGTTTGCATTTCGAGACCTGATTCGCTTAATAGCAGCCACACATAAAGTTTGTCATCTATGATGCCTTTTGGGGAAATGTTTGCATGGAAATATGCAAACGAGTGAGCACATCCGCTCAAATGCCATCAGGTACCTGACCCAAAATCCATCAGAATTGATCTATCTGCTCGGATTGGATGCCGTCGAGGTAGTTCGTCATGTATAAACATTTTATGTATGTAGCTCCAGATATTCTCACGTCCCTGGAGCACTCAGATATTCAATTACCCATTCGAATCGCGCTGCATCAGCATAATACGACGTCAGCATAAAACCGAAGTTAAATAAAATAATTTTGGAGTCAAGGTCGGCGCATCAACCTGACCTATTCGACGGGATATCATCCATAATTTATTTTGGGCTCCACTTCGAACCAGGTAACACTCGACCGCCACAAATTACCTGAAATTCGCCACCTACATTCTACTTTGCACGCGGCCGGGAACTCCGGATCATGCCAAATTCCACATTACCCCCGTCCTTTGAAGTCAGCCTAGACCTAGCTTAGTTTGTGGCTGCTCACTTTTCCGGTGAGCGCTCTTCCGCCTCCTTCTGCGGCACATCCGGGCATCCTGGAGCCGTGAGCTTCAGGTGAGACCACGGAGGAGTTGATTCACGGGAAAGACAACGTCGCAGAGCCCCATTCAATATTCATGCAGGTGGGATCGATACAGAGACGGTCGCGCATAAGATGAGCATAAAATTAGGACTCGCCCTCGCACTTCGACGCCTCAAAGACACGCTTCACACCTCAACTGAATAGCAGAAAATAGCCCTTCTTAGCAGACCTAATTCTGGTGAAAATCCTACATAAGCTGCTCTAGGAATTTTTGATCCAAGCCAAAATTCAAGTTCATCCTGCCTGGGGTGGAAAATTAATTTTTTTTTCTCTCGCATCTCCCATGGGACATTTCTTGGCGGTCGTCTAATCAACGTCCCCACCTATTATCCCTAGTTTATGCAGAATTTCCCATTTTTATATGTCCCACTCGCCGCCGCTGTATCCCTGTAAATTTCCTAATCAGACGCTACAAATGAACAGCTTCCTCAGTCTGGAGCTCCCCCGGGGGGCAAACTTTGTCGGGTAAAAGTTTTAGTTGGAACTGAAAAGCAATAAAATTTACTCTCCCCCTGTTTGTGCGAGCACATTGATTCTTCTAGAAAAATGTCTGGCGAAGAAAAACTAATCGAGAAAGTTGCTGGAAGCTGGAGGCATGCCCTTTTTGTACTGGAGCCCCGGTGCCTGGAGCCCCATCAGAGGATTGGGGCCACCTCACAGTCGCATGCTTAACTTTTCGAACGGCAGAGTTCGCTGCTGTTCTTGGGCATTATTCGGTGCGTATTTACTCAAGAGGAGGCATTCAGATGGATTTGTGCTGCAGACAGAAACTTCTGATTTAATTTGAATTTACGCGAAGCATACTTTCCAATTCCAATTATTTCAGGCTTGTGAGCTAAGCAAGAGTTGCTTTGCTTACTTTGGGATACGTCCAATATCCTCTGCTCGACAGTTCGACAGAGATTTTCTTCGAAAAACGTACATACATATGTATACATATATACTTTTATGCAAAAATGATGTCATGATATAAATTCTTTAGAGACGATGAAAATGAATTTTTTTCTCCTTCCGATTTTTAAAATTTTTAATCTTTTAAGAGTACCTGGTTAAAACTCTTTTTTAACTTTAACAAGTTCGTGAATTTGGCAGATTTCAAAAGAAAAAAGACGCTTTAAAGTAAAAGACAATTTCAAAGACGTCTTTCTCGAACAGGTACAGGGACTTTAGTCACTTTTAACCTTGGTGATTCGAATCAAATTTATAATAAGTAATCAATTTTTAAGTATGTATGTATGTCGAATGTATTCTAACTTTAAAATATGTGTGATCATGACATTAAAATTTTTAAGTTGATTAAGAACACTTCGAATTTGAAAATCCTAGTTTTTTAGCTGCTTTTGTTAGTAGATATGCACTTTATTTTTTCTTATTGAATATACATATTTAAATTGCAAGCATTGTTCAGAAACAAACGATTCGTTCATTAAAAGTTTTATTATAAATTCTCCATTCGGTCACTTCACTCAAACCTGTGCGTCTCATCATGACATACAGTGTTCATTTTCAAAAGGTTCGCCCTCGTCGCAAATATTTAATCAAGATATTTAGAGTAGGGAAAATCGGGGCGGAACTGGACAGCTATCATTTATACCAAAAATTTACGATTATACAATTGTAAACTTCTCAGTAATATTAGTAAGTATTAAAGAACACAACACAATTAATTTTATAGTAAAAGAGTGGAAAAATCAATGAAAGTATCTATTTAAAACTCAACCGATTTCCGGCGACGTCCTTTTTTTCGGCATTGCTTCAGCTGGTCACGATTATTTTTAACTGTTCGAGCAGTTCAAATTTCATTCCTTTTGCACATAAAAAAACATTACCGATATTAAAAACTTCTCGTTTAGGCTTTTTTTTTATCAGAACAATCACAACAAATTTTAAATCGGTCGCATTAATAGTTTTTGAGTAATCGTAACTCTGGGAATGGAACTTTTGAAAAAATGTAGTTCCGAGATAAAGTTTTAATTTTTGAACCAATGTTCTGATTTCCGTGAAATGTTGAAGAGATGTTACTGAGATGATTGACTAACTGAAAATGCGATAAGAAAAATAAAATCGGGCTGTATAATAACCCATTAAAAGAAAATTGTTTCTTGTACATATACGAGTATACCATAATCATATCTATGGACTTAAAATAAAAAAGTTTACAGTAGGTACAATAATAAACAATTTTTATATTATTTTGATGTTAGCCAAACTCATTTGAACTTCTACCCAGTTACGCCAATGTTCAAACCTTTTTTTTATACACAAGTGGGGAATTGTCATAATCAGCAATCGCCTGCACGCCAGCCGAGCAATCTCAGTCAAATAACTACGAAATAGCCAACGAAATAGTCGGCCTCAATAAAATTTCCATAACTTCCTGAACGGCAAACAAACATCTTATTTATCCGTCATTAAATGGCAGTATAAATTTTTGTCTGATGACCGTAACCTACATAACATTTTAGGCGCCTGTAATGTGTCGTGGCTCCTGAATCCTTAATGCCCTTGTTCTGTTCAAATAGAACGCTATTACGTCGGTGGCATGTCGGGGCGGTGGTGGCGGTTACACTCGTCGAACCCCACCACCACTTCCCGGATAGACACGTAGATGGATGGTAGAAAGCAATTAAACCGAGGTCTGCATGCAATTTATTCCATTAAACGCCCGGTGCAGTTTACTTTTTTGCCACATTTTAGTTTTGATTAGAATGCGAATGAATCAATGTGTCTGTTTCGTCCTCTCCTTAATTTACATACTCTGAGGCCAGAGGGGCAATTGTACACGGGTCCCCGCCAATTCGTTGTATTTGTAACACAATTAAATAAGGTTTGTATGTTTATTTAGGGAGCACAAAATGCGGATGAAATATAAAAAATAAACTGCATGCCACATGCACCTCGCTAAATGCCTCTGCAAAGATATTAAGGATTACGAAATTGGTAGCAATTTAAAAAGTTTTACAAATTCAAGTACATAGAGGTTTACATTAAAATTAATAATTACAGACTACAGTAACGATCTATTTGGATCTGCATTATGCCAGTTATTTTTGATCCCTTATCCGATAAAAAACAGTCCACATGCACGAGATTTGTTAACCCTTTCGTATTTTTAATGTTTAAAGCTTGAATGTTTTGGGTTATCTTTGTCCTTCGTAGTTGAGGTCAATCAAAAAACCTTACGATGGAGTTGAACTTGGATTTTATTTGAAGATTCGAAATATTTAGTATAATTTGTTACATAGTTCGAATTTAAAGATCTTTTATTTGAAACATATTTATTAAGTTTTGTCCAACAGTTTTTCCCACATGACTAAAAATAACACTGTAAAAATAATATCAAGCCTAGTTGAAATTAAGCTCAACGCCAATGCGAGGAGCTCTTTTAGAGAAAACTTTTAAAATTAACTCACGGTATTTTCTTTTAAACTTTAATTGCAACAAAAATTATAAATAATTTTTTTTAGAAAAAAAGGAACAGCTTGTCATGAAAAATATCTCCAGTTTTACTTTCAAACTGAAATCTCGAAAACTATCAAAGATTTCTTTGAACTTTGTTTTTTAAATGAAAGCTTGAACTTTTCTTGGCGGAAGAAAAACTTTTAGAAAGATATGAATTTTTTGTGGATATCTTAAAAGTTAAATTTCTCTGGACCTTGCAGTTCCAATTTGTATATTTCTAAGAGACGGAAGGGAAGTTATTAGAGGTTATTTCGGACTATGAACGCAAATATAGATTAAATTCTTAAGACGTTCCTCCGCCTATTTATGATACAGAGATAAAGTAACAATTAGCATTTTGATAAATTTTAATGTGTAGACTGTGAAAGTATGTGTATAATTTTTATTATTGGTAGTTTGAATACTACAAATAAATATTTCTCATTCTGGGAATGCGACACAATAGAGGACTATGTTTTGTGATGCTTGAAGTTGAAGGGCATTGAAAAGGGGATATACCTAAGCATTGAGCCGAATGATAGATTATGTTACGCCATTTATTTAAACGTCACGAATCAATCAATTTTGGTCCGATTCTTATGAAACTTACAGAAAATATTCGTAGAATATCATCCTACTAAAAGAAAATGAAAAGATCTAAAAATCGATTTTATTATTTTCATGACTTGGTATACCTATACAATATATCCCCTTAAATGAATATTACAATATTATGTGTGCTTCGGCGCGCCAAAAAACGTATATTATCGTTTTTGATATAGTACATCTGTAAATATTACCTACTCAATAACAATAATTAAACAAAAACTTCCGGGGATATTGATTTTCCTTCATATGAACAAAGGGTATTCTTTTAAATGAGAAAAAAACGAAGAATTATTTTAAAACGTAACGTCTTCATAATAGTCCCATATAATTTTGATAAATGGGGTGCTATTTTTTGGGAAGACTTAAAATCACAATTTTCACCAGAAATTAGCAATCTTCAAGGATATGAAAAACTATTTGATATCATTCCATTTTCACGACTTTTCTTCTCTCTTAAGCGATCGAAAAGTGTATGCTTGCAATATGTACTAACTTTAGTTTTTTCCGCCCTGTCTCCTCGCACCCTCTGAAACTGAGATCCCTAAAGCGAATTTATTTTCAAAAACCACCCCATTGAAAAATCCTTTCTCAAAGTGATTTAGAGAGCGGCACAAACTTTGCGCCGAACGAGCTTTGTCCTTTTATAGAATGCCCGCCGCGTCGGTCGTTACGTAAATTCCGGCCTGGAGACAGTGGACAGGGCTGCGTTATCTGCTCAAAGAACTGGTAAAGTTCAAGCTCAATGCTATTTTAAATAATAAATCGATACTTAGGTGCGCCAGCGTGCACCCGAAGCGTCGAGTTAATTGTGGTTACGTGTCTGGATAATCTGTCTCCAAGCCGGGTCCAACATAACGCGCATCCACTTCTGAACTTATCTAATCTGCTTTGGGGCGGAGGATGACAAAGTTTTTCTGAGGAGCTCCCCAAGTTGCAGGGGGTTCCTGAATACAAAGAAAGGAAGAAAGGCGACTGGATGTTGCTTAAGAAGTTCCCAT
The DNA here is from genome assembly GCA_933228815.1 of Machimus atricapillus. Taxonomy (NCBI): domain Eukaryota; kingdom Metazoa; phylum Arthropoda; class Insecta; order Diptera; family Asilidae; genus Machimus; species Machimus atricapillus. The sequence goes on along the minus strand of OW121786.1, from coordinate 30,364,529 downwards.
TCAAGGGCTCCTCCGCATTTTTTTTCCCTCCCCCCAGTTCGCACCAGCCGAGTGCTATTGATTTGTCATTAACGCCCTTCTCGTGAATTGTTTATGTGACTTGACGCTTACATAATTTAGGCCGCACCACTGCCGTAACTACAATTGCGGCATTGAACTTTTCGCGACACTTTCACCTAATTTCGCCGTGAATATTTCATTCACTGGATCGCAGCATGGCTCTCGTGCCACACCATTTCTCCTGTCCCCGCGAACAAACATCGATTTTGACTAGGCTTGATTTAGAGTTGCTTAGACAGAAGGACTCCGCCCCCGCTGCCCGTCGTCGTGCCCCCTCGTCTATAAAATAGAAAACCATAGTGGTTTTCAGATAGGCGGGCGGGGGAGACGTTCTCTTTTGATTTCCTCCCGAGCGGCACACGAACGGCGACACAGTCTGTAATTAACGACACAATTCATGTTTATTAATATTTTCTGTTTGTTTCACATTTCAAGAGCCGCTGGCGGGACGCTATAGTCTTTAATTTAACCATTTTCCGAAATGGCGGTGATCAAATATTGATCTGTTGCGGTTAACTAATTACACTAACCCTTAACTGATTTAATGTTAATATTTGTATTTATGTATGTTCAAATCGAAACATTTCTCATTTAGAACTTTATAATTGTAATTCGAAAGATAGGTATCTACCTAAAGCAAGTTAAAGATTTACATGCTAAGAATATCAAAAGTGGTAAATAATACAAGTACATACATATGTATGTAGAAAATAAGCAAATATAAAATCGAAATATGAAGATACGTATACAATTAATTATCTAATATAGTTGCAAATCTTTGTTTCGACTTTTCTTTGTTGCAATAACGTTCTGCTATTGTAATAGAATAGTCTTTTCTGCAGTTAAGAAATATTAAAAATTTAATTGACTATAAGATTAGTACGTTCTTTAAAAATCATTTGGGTTTGCCATATTGATGACGTCATTAATAATTTAAAGTTCAGTTTTTAATTCGTGGTAGGTTTAATCAAAATTCGTCCAGAAAGCAAAAATATCTAGCACGTAGATAATTCGTATTAGTTATTTTTCTTTTTCGATTGTATTAAAATCTGCTAACATGTGTGTTCAAAATTAAACTATTTTTGTTGTATATCTACTTTGTTGAATTTTATTGCTCAATCAACAATCACAATAAAATTGCATGGTTTAGTTTAATTTATATAAAAAGTGTATGCAAGTATGCCCTAAGTAGTTATTTATTACTACAAAACTATATTTTATCTTCTGCCAATATTTCGGATTGTGAAGTTAGTATTCGTTTGGATTTTATTTGCTCTTGTTTGTCAAGCTGAAGGTAAATTAGTTTCCCACTGAGATAATAGAAAAATATTTGAAATCCTTCTTTGTTTCAATTATTTGGAGTAATCCTGAGCTCAACGCCTTAGATAAGAAGGATTCTGGTCATTTTCTTCTGCAAGTTTTCCACTGGAATTGAGAAAACCCTCAAAAACATCTCGTGGTGGAAACTTAAAAACTTACGGAGCAGCTAAATCCTTTTATCCCTTAAGCAGTTAAGCACTGTAAGGAGTCCAGATTCGAAAATGGGAGCAATGAAGTGTGGCTGTAAAATATTTTTCATAACAAAAACCGTTTTCAGCTTAATTAACCGCTTGATGGCTGTTCCTGGGGCCCGTTCTGAAAGCGACTCTCCTGTGGAACTGTTCGTCCAGCTCGGGCTCCATCAGCCCTCCGAGCCCCCGAAACTCTGCAAGAATAAAAGTAAATGCGGGAACCATACGAAGCCTTCGCCCAGAACCGAAGCGTGCAGCTGACGGCGAGGGCTTTAAATTAATAAAAATTTAATTAGCTCGCCCGTTTAAATGGCCGCAAATCACTCCGCTAGATATTCTGACAGAGCTGACATAATTAAACGTTTGACGGCTCGGGAAAGTTTAAATTTATCATGGGCCACGAGCGTTGCAGACCTTCCGCAAAGAAAATGTCACCAAAGTTACACGACTCAATTCCGGCGAATGACTGCAACATTCTCGCATAGAACGGAAGGAAGGACTAAAGGTCCTGGATGATGGAAAAAGCGAAAAATTAAAAAAAAAAAAAAAAAATGAGGTAAAAGCTTCCTATCTTGAGGGTGCGCGCTCCACAAGCAGTCCCTCAGTCCTTGAAGGTATTTTTTTTCCCGAGTGGGGAAAATCAATTATGATGAATTTCTCTGGAAACATTTAATTTTTTGATGAAATTCTCCCATTTGGATGTAACCCCGCCGGATTATTTATGAATACTTAACAAGTTGCTTCGGCAGGCATTACGGCCCTTTCGCATGTTCTCTGTCAATATGTGTCCTGGAGCCGCAAGAGCCCTTCATATCGCCCGGAGTTTTATATGTTCCATGCCGAAATTGGAAGACAAAGGAGCACAGTGGGAAGGAGCGTCCAAAGTAAATAATTTGATTTTGGCAACAAATATTGTTTCCTATGTGACGTATTTATGCTGCCCTATTTTCTCGTCCAGGAGAAATGCCATTGCCTTCGGTTTTTAGGGCTCCCGTACCAAAGTCGTAACGACTCCCCGCTTCGACACAGGTAAACTACTTCGAAGGTTGGACTTTCATTAATTTTTTAGGGTTCCGGACCGAAAGGATAGTCGATAAAGGTGGAATACTTATGCAATCATACACGTGCCTATCTGTCCTCAAATTCTAAACTTGAATATTTCTAAAACTTATACTGGTCGATTGCGTCAAAGGAGTAGTTGAAGTTTGAACATCCAGAGCCCGAAACAAATTTTAGTTAAAATAAGTACGAAACTAGTCACCAACTCATTTGTTTCTAAGAGTATAATTAACACCTACCTAATTGAATAGCTTATCGTAATCACCCAAATTAAATATTTAACTCATATGGAGGCTAACTAACAATTTTTTTTTTAAATTATTAATCGAAAATCATTTTTTTGCATAACTAGCTGAATATGTACTGTCTTAAGTATATAAAACATGGAGGTGGAAAGGCACGATTTGGGTCAAAGTGATTCGCCATTTTTTCAGATAAACTTGTATTTGAGCTTTGAAAGGTAGATTCGATTTTAAAGTCCACTCTAAGACTAATGTTTTGTAAGCGCCAAAACACACATTTACATTCTTTATTTACTTTAAAAATTTAACTTATATAAAAAGTTAATTAAAAACAATTCCCCCCTCTTGTCAAATTGCATTTTAGTTTCAAAGCGGATGGCACCACATTCGTGAGTTTTTCCATCGAGCGTATAAAGATCTTGTGCATAGAAAAATTTCCGAGTTTTCAATTTTATAAGTGCATGCAAGGCCCTGCTTGTCGGTACATAAACCCTCTTTTTTTTCAGTAAACCGATATTCTCCCACAGTCTTTTCATTAATTTCCTGCTGTAATTACCTCCTGCATAGAAGTTCTTAGTCGGGGCGAACTAGTTCATTGGATTAATTCAAATATTAATTACGTTCCTAAATCCCACCAACCTCATGCATGCATGCTCGAAAATCAGCCACTACCCTAATTATTATTTAAAATTCGGGGAAAATTAATTTTTCGACTAAAGCAGTTGCTCGACACGGGGCAAAATTTGTAAACATTTTAATTTGCTCCCCAGCCAAAAAGGGGTATAGTGCGCCCCATTTGGACATAAAAACGTCGAATTAAGGTGCGCACTGTGGCAAGTTTTTAATTTATGTCCCGACATAATTTCCAAAAAGCAAGGGGGCTTTTAATCCCACTCCGCTGTACATTTCGCCGGCAGCAATAAACAACCCGAACGAAGTAAATGAATAATTTCTTTCAATTTTCGGGTGCATCTTGCCTGGCCAGGAGCGCGCGAGGTGCCCTAGCCCGGGCCCTGGGTTGCCCATAAATCCAGAAAGTGGGTTTGATTACTCGACTTGCTAAAATTCTGAATAATGGCCCTGAAAATTGTTTAATGGCGGATGAATCTGCAAAACACAAGGGCAAAGTAGTTGCACTCATGTGAAAATTACTCGGTTACAGGCGTAATCTGGTTACTAGTAGCATAATTGCATCCGATCCATGCACAGGGCAGGATTAAGTACTTAAGAGCCCTTTCCGAGGGTACTGCGTTCCAGGACTCTTTGAGCCTTTGAGGGCTTAGTGCGGTCGGTTGTGCATCCTTCAGAGCATCCATGCAGAGCAGTGGCTGCTATGGGAATTGCATTAAAAATTTGCTCTGTCGTTTAATTCGAAAGCGTTCCAGGGAAAACGACTCCTTCTTAGAATGGCTGTTTGTTAGCCCAGTGCAGTTCAGAACAGTAATTGCAGACTGAACAGCTCCTAATGAAGCAATTTCGGATGGCTTCATTGGATCCAGATATTTAAAGTTATCGAGAAAAGGAAACGGCAAAAAGTTTTCATCTATTTGAAGCAAGAGAAATGCGAACATTTCCTGAAAGAAACTTTGAGTTTAGTGTGGAAAAACATCTTAATACCCTTAATAAACCCGGAAATTCGGTTTTTGCAAGGTGTTTGTAATTACTCGAGCTCCCCACAAGCAGTAATTACATATAGCAAAAAACCAGGAATCTGATGACCAGTTAAATGATACCTGGAATGTGTTTCTGCTCTCGGCTAATTCACACGTGGATTTCTGCAAGAGCTATAGGACTCCAAGTGCGACGCAATAAAATGGTTAATCCGAGCAGACTCTGCAGGCACCAAGGACTACAAGTAAAACAGCACCTTACAAATTTCAGACATTGTTCTTTTCCTGTGGTGATTAATTGGAACTCGACACGACAAGCGTGAAAAAAAGCCTATAGCCCGAGTTTAGGACAAATTAGCTCACCATTAAGTCCACTTGGCCTGCTGCTTTGGAAATAATTAAAATTGTGCCAATTATGTGTTCGGGCTATGGTTACTGCCCGCTAGCAGGAATTTTGCGAAATGGAAGGGATTTTTAGTGCTGTAAGAAGGCGACTATGTGAAAATTTGTTCAGGGCACTTAACCACTTATCTCACTTATTGAAATGACTAGACTTGTCTAACTCTAGTGTTTTTCGTGTTAGACGACAAGGCTCATGGCGCACCTAATTTAGCCTGGTAATAGTAACAAGCAATGTACAGAACATTCTCGGATTTTTAGTTTTAATGGGAGAGAGAGATTATCTTTAAATTCGATTACACCGAGAATATCATATCCAATTTCTTTTCAAATAAAACCATATTTAGGTACAAGTGCTCAATTAATTTTGTCAACTTCGTAGAGTCTTTACTATTTAATTTAATTAAAATTTAATTAAATGAAAAAATAAATCAAAAGCTAATAAATTACGTTTTATTTAGAAAACTATGATACCTACATAATTTCAGGTTGAGGACATTTCGTTTTATTATATGAAATTGAAATAATATGAATATGATAACAAGAGTATTAAAACTAAAATCAGCCACAATATGCATAAGACATATTCCTAGTTGATTTTAAGTAAAACGGGATTGAAATAAGTGTTTAATATTAATATATGTATATGAACATCTTCAATTCGCTCCCAGTACTTAGCCACTAGAAAAACTAGAACAAAAAATAACTTGCATAGGCACAACAGTTTCTGCTCCTGTTTGTTAAAACAGTGAAACAAAAACATGTATTAGTAGCTCAAATTATATCTTAATGAAATTTAAAACATTATGTATTTGTTTTCATTTTCAGGATCGCAGCGGGATTAACATTTTGGGAAAGGGATTAAAGTCCGAATCAAGAACTAATCAAAAAGGACACTCATCCCAGCAATGTCAGCGCAGGCAAGGCACCGAGGCAATTAAGATGTTGGACCACAAAGGAAATCCGGGCAATCGCAGGAGTCCCAATCGAAACTAATTCGCCGGCAGGAAGCAGCGAGGGAACCGATGGCCGTTGCAGAAATATCTCGACCGGGAACGAGCTTCAGCCGCAGAAACCAGCACTGATGACCACAAAACGTCGCCCCGACCAGTTCAGAGATTGCTCCGTCAAGTTACCTCTAGATATTCTGTAAGTGTTGGGTCCCGCTGATACCCCGAAAATCCCACCTAATTAGAACTAATCCCCCTAATTGGTGCGCCCCTGGACTTTGAACTTCGACCGGTGCGGCGGCAGCGGCGGGCGTGCAGTCGGCGGCGCACTTTGAGCAGCGTTCCTCCAGCATTCATCCAATTAAAAAAAGGCAAACAACCGGGGAAACTAAACTGGGTCAGGGTGCTCCAAGTTTCCTTTAAGTATTTCAGTTAATTCGAGAACGCGCCGTTAAATCCCTTCTCGATGGGAAAACTTGCGCGGCGGTGCCTGCATCGGAGTTAGAGGAGTCCTTGCTCCTTGTTCGCGGAGGTTTCCGCTCTCCTGACAGTTCTTTCCCGTGCCAGAGGAGTCCCTACGAAATCCTTTTGGAGCACCGCCTGCCCGCCGGCACGGACGCCCATACGCCCGAAACCCCGGAAGGTACGCAGCGCCATCTAGGACCAAAGTTTCGTCTGTTTACACAGCCACGACACATTCGCCAATAAATTTTCGATAATATCAATCAATTGGCCCGGGGCAGAGGACGGAATTTCGGTCCGCGGCGGAGCCCGGAAGGAAAAATGGGGAATTTTATTATCTTGTTTCAATATCCCAAACATTTTTCCCGTCTGATGTATTTTTTTTTTCGCATATTTGTTGCCTTTTTGTTGAACAGGGCTTTTTTTCCATAGCTTTTGTACGCTTGATTTGTTTCGATTGCCGGAATCGAAGAAAAATTACTTATATATGGTAGGTCTGAGCCTTAGCGTTGGATCAACATATACCCCTGCCGCCCGCACATGTGAACGGTGCCGGCAGTACGTTCTGTGTTTTGCTCGAAAAACGCCGCCGGATCTGAGCCTCCGCGCTGCGACTGAGACATTCTTTTAACCCCACTTTATAACTCTGCCTTTTCGACATTTTTTTAAATAGTAAATACTTTTTCATCTCCAGACGTGGAGTTGTTCTAGGAGCGCCCCACTGCACTGACGAGCCCCAACCAAGGACCGACTCGCGAATATAAAGAATGGCTCGGGGCCGGATGTTTCCGACAACTTTCATTATGGTGCCCTTTTGTGCTGAACTTTCCGACGACTAAAATGGAATAATTAATCGCTTAACGAATACAGTTTTTGAATTTTGTCCTTTCAATCGGGGACCGTATGTTAGGCGAAGGACTTTTCCTCCAGCAGAACAGACAAGGCTTAAAAGGCTTTGTACCAAATTTCACAAATAGCTATTTTCTTTTGCATTCTGACGTAAATTGAATTCGTCTCATAAAGTAGGATGTCTGTTTGAAATTGAGGTGCAGAGAAAGTAGGACAAATTATGGAATGTTATAAAATATGTAAATCTCACGCAGTACACAAATCTTCAGTATTAGAAAGTAACCATAGATATTCACGCCTCTCTTGACCACCGGAGCTACTCGATTTTTCCAAAGCCTCTGATTTTGTTTGCCACAAAATTATATTGTGCAAGCTATTTAATAGCTTTTTTTTCACTTTTAGTATACCTACGCTGAAGCTAATACCAGATTTCATACACCATCGTACGTAAGAGGTTGTGTCAAAAATACCACTATTCCGACACTGTTCAACTAAATCGAGGTATTCCTCAGCTATTCTTTAACATTTCCAACGAATCCACTCTTGCTGGTCATGAAATTGTTATGTAGCTTTTAACAATTGTGTTAGGTTCATTTACAGGCTGAATAGGTTTGATCGGATATCGCATCTTTGGGATACAGCATTCGGATGTTCGCTTAATCTTTATTTGTTTCTCTGAGCTCATCAACAGGACTACGATTTAATCTCCCGAGATTCGAAACTTCTGTGCTTGAATGGTCTTACCCAAGATCTTCGCACAATTACTGGATACACACATTTTATTTTTGCCTTAAAATTAATCTAATTATAAAAACAAGTAAAATATAATATCCATAAATAGTTTGAACAAGAGTTGAACACTATAAGCACAGCCATTGTTGGCTATGTTTTCAAATTGTTCAATTTTACTCAAATTTGATGCGCATCGTATGGAAGCAAAAATTCATACGTACCTATACAATACAATGCAATACAAACAAAACTTTGTGGACGTACAGGTTATGTGGCAGCTACAAAACACATCATCGAATTCGTATATACAAAGGAAAAATTGTTCGTATTATACTTTACTACTTTAATCTATTTACTTTATCTTTGAAAATTCCGTTTATCCATCGCGATAAAACGATATCCCATCAAATTACTAAATTTTTCTCCAATTTACAACCAATATTTTACGAAAATAATAAAGACGTGATACAGAAACAATCGGACATAAAAAATTTACTTTAATTAACACGAGTTTGGATTCAGCATATTCATATACCTCAATAAAAAGTACATAAAATAAGTTTTCATTGGCGAGGATTGCTTACCCACCAGTAGGGCAAAAGTAAACTGAATTAATTGAATAAATTGCACTGCAGGGCTTTATTTAATTTCGGTTCCGTAAACTCATAAACAAATACAATAAAATAAGTATTCATATTGCAAAATTTAAAAAAATGTAAGTTTTAGCTAGATAATTGAGACTTTATCAAACTAGAGCATATAGCCCATATAATAAAAGTGGAGCCAATGAAAAGGACATTTTTTCAAAACTACATATTCGTTAAATTCTCATATTAAATGCGTTTAGATAAACTAGTTTCAAATAAAATTATTAATTTGGATCTAAAAAAATCTGCTCTTACCTACCTACATATGCAACTACAAATTTGTATCTTGTAGTAAAACTCGAATATTTTAATTGGGAAAATAATTAAAATATGTACATATCAGTAAATTTGCCGAATTAAGGCTTCTAAGGAGTGAAAGCAAACTAAAGCTAAAAGCTAATTAAAATTGAGATATTCGGATTGGACAACTCAGACAATTTCTTTGTTAGTATAACAGATACTAAATATAAAATGGTTTAAGAAAAACTATTTTTTACTAGATATTTCAGCATGCTGTCTTTTACTAAAGTATATTAGATTTATTGATAAAAAGTAATTTAATCGATAAAGTGTATGTGCCACAAATTGCAATTTAAAATTGTTTATTTATCGAAATATCTTTTTCAAGTCAATTAACTTGAAACTCTCATGTGCTCTTTTCGGATATTACGAGCAGTCATATATATGTATGTGTCTATGTATGTATGTACATACATATAATGTTAAAGTGGTTTAAGTCACAAAAATTGTATATTGTTTTTCCGTTCCTTTAACTACAAAGAGCTTTTCCTCGAATATAGACGGCATTGTATATATAAAACCCTCAGCAAGCAATTTCAGTCCTTTAAAGAAAGCTGTTTGCAAGCAAAATATAGGACGAATTTATATGGTACTTAAATTTCTCACTTTAATGGAGTTTTTCTGAACAAACACTCAGCCCTATAGTTTGAGTGAGCCCTAATTTGAAAGAATTTTGCAGGTTTTACGTTGCGTTGCTCTGGAATACGACTATACGTAGTACATGTGTATGTTTCATATTAAAGGCCATGGAGTTCTATCTGAACCTACATGTGTAGTTCCACGTACAGTTCCATCGATAGTGCTCCTCTTTGGTTTGTGCAAAACGACTGAACAAAAGGTTCCGCAAAACGTATTGAATCGCTTCAAATGAAAAATCCCTCCACGCCCTTTGATCCTTCAGAAAGTGCGCTCTTATCAGGAATGGCACTGATTTCATGTGAAAAATATTTACGCCTTGTGGATGCGTTAGTTTTGCGGAGCTCTTAACACTCGACTTTGTCAGACGTCTTCCAGCTTTTGCTCTTGCTAGTTCCTGTAGGATGCCTGTAGAATCTATGGATATATGGGTCAAATTTGTGCCCTACCACTGATAATCCCGGCGGTGCACAGATATAGCGATACTATAAGGCTTAGTTCCGGTACGTTGGGCGGGGGTGTAAGTGCTGGTCGAGAAATAGAATTACACACTCAAGGGGGTTGTTCCACTGTTGAGAACAGCATTTCAAGGAGCATTCACTCTTGAGACTTTTACGAGGCTTGAGACGGTTTTGTGCTATTTGAAACTATTTGTTGCCTAGAAATTGCTCCCAAGTTGCGGGGGAGGGAAATAACAACGGAATACTTTTTAGGCAATTGAAGACAAACTTGCAACTGAGAAGATGCCATCCGATGGGACAGGGGCTTTAACTTCTTTCAATGGCTGTAACCTTAGTGAGCAGTAGGTACCTGTAAATTGAGGCAAATGATGGGTCCTCATGCATGCGACTGAATTCCATAGCAGATCCTCATCTCATAGCTCTGTAGCAAGGAGCTCTTCTTTTATGCATCGTTTCCTAAATAGGATCCGTGGAGTAACAATGGGAGATAAAGATATCGACCTGTGTGTGGATAGCTTTAGGAATTTATTGAAAATATGTACATACATATAATAAGATGCGGGAAAATATTTTTCTTGTAAGGATTATTCTAGGAAAATGATTTCCTGGTATAGAAGGCTGAATAACAATACATAGTAGGTATAAATATTTAGTAGGCACTGGCGTAGTCTTGAACATTTGAAATGGAATAATTCGTGGGATATAGCCATTTTACGCGATAGGAAATTAATTTAAACGATATGTTCAATCTCAAATACTTTTGACTAAACTTTGAAAAATCGTTTAGAAAATTTACGATGCACAAAATGCTGCGTTACTTATTTTAATTAATAATGAATTATTTATAGAAATTCATAAAATAAATCAATGTAAACTTGATTCTCTTTTAAGGGCTGTCCCGGGAGAAATTGTTAAACCTGAAAATTATATGAATATAAGATTTCTGCCCGCAACTTCTTCCGCGTGGATCTCGAAATAAAAAGAAATAGGTATAAACTGAATATAGGTAAATTTGTATGGAAATTCGTCACTTCAAGAGATACAGACATGTAGTTTAGTATTTCTATAGACTTATTGGTTTGAAATTAATCACGTATATTTGAGGGTCTAACGAAAATCAACCCTTAACCAATACTAATTTTCATACTTTTAACCTTAGAAATTACTCTCTACGAAGTTGTTTTAATATTTTACCTTCAGTCCATCTGGGAACAAGATAAACATATTTGATTTGCATATTTTGAAAAAAACAAAATGAGATATTTTGGCAATCTTTTATTTTGAAATCAAAACACATCTAAAAGCCAATTTGCAAGATATTACATAGACCTTTTCAGTTTTCTTGTTCAGGACTTTCAGAAAACCTTTTATTAAATTATAGCTTAGAAGTAAACGTTTGAATGATTTTAATTTGTTACCCTTAATGGTTTTTGCTCAAATATGTATATTTCAAAAAGTGAACTTGGCAAGAAATTGTTAAGACTTTCCGAGAAAATCGAAGCTGCTAAATTATTTACAATCCCAAAAAGCTCCAAGTAATACTGCCGATTTTAAATTTCAACGAATAACTTTCCACAATCAAAATCATTTTGGGCATAACTCGCCCACGTTCTCACATTGAGCTACCCATCACGTCCCAAATTTTTCCTTTCGGGAATAAAATAAGCAAACCATTTAGCAGGAACCATTAAGCCTATTTTAAATTCCTAAAAATTCTCGAAAGCGCTCAGAAATACTCCGGCTGTACGAAAATGGTTTCCAGAATTATTCAGAAGAGCAAAAGTGGAAACGTGGCATGGCGTGGCGTACACGCGGCTGCACACTCGAAATTGGTACCTGACACACCCCGCGACCCACCTGCACCGCCCCCGTAATGACCAATAAATCGTACGCTCGTCAGGTGCTCACGGTTTAAATTTGAGCCGAAGCTATAATAATTTTTAATATTCCGTGAAGAGGCGGGCGGGGTGGGTGGCATGAAACATGAATGCGATCGCAGTTTGGGGTGGCCACCCTCCAAATTCAATCAAGCACAGTTCAGAGCACTTTCAATTCATGTTGAACAGAAAATCGCCGCCGAGTGTCTTGCGTGTGAAGAGCGGCTCCGTTCGGCTAATAATAGCACAATTAGGGCCGCGATGGCGATAGGAGCCGCCGACAGCCGCGCGGGGTATCCCCGCATCGTGAAAATCGCTCCCACCATCCCGGCCCTCGACCAAGGACCCATTTTCCACGCGAATTTACATAAAATACATATAAAAATTTGTTGCATGCATGACTCCTTCAGCAGTGCGAGACGGGGCCGTTAGATGGCGCCTTGGAAGGATATACCGGACCTGAAACCAATTCGTGCTTGATGGCTCCTCGTAAGCATAGGTCCTGGCAAATGGCGATGTGGCAATTCGCAGGAGCACCTCGGTCGGGACACACACGCCCGGGCGAGCGCCCTATACGCAAATTGTGTCTTTTAATGTCGCCATAACACGCCGGAGATAACCGTAAGAAAATATGAAACGAAAGGGACTTTTCGGCCCTTTTTAAATTTGATTCAGCCATTTGCATCGGATGAGGCTTTCCATTCGAAACCCGCTCACGTCCGGCGTTTCGGCAGATTTTCTATGTGATGGCCGTAATCAGAGCGAACGTCTCCTGGAGACTCAACGCATATGTGCCTGAGTCCGACTTCACCATGAAGTCCCTTTAGACTCGAATCCACTGGCTCTATAGTCGCCTTTGATGCTCCACCTAACTTTTACGAAACATTTTGGGCCTAACTTGAAATCAAATAAACACATTAAAGTGAAACAAGGTTCAAACCTTGAAGGCTTTATACTGCAGGGTGCCTCGGGCGCGAGATATTATGAGATCTGACTGATAAAATCTCGAAGGAGTTTCACCTTAGTTTAGTTTTGCTTAGAAACATCCGATTTGTTCAATTACTTGCTTCGGAAAATTTAAATTGTTAAGAAGTATTCAATTATTCGTTAAAAGATCAACATTTATTTAATAATCCTGTTTTATTAGTCTACTCTATAATTAAAAAAGGTAGAGGTGTTTTGCACTGAGGAAACAATTCACCCAAAAGTGAAAAAAAGGATGAAACTGAGTTAAAACTATATTTCTTCACATTAAATAAACTCTAATGGAGTAAATTTTTTATTTATTTATTTATTTATTAAAAATAAATGGAGTAAATATATATTACATTAATATATATGTATATACATAATTTTATACTACCTATACGTATCACACAAAATGAGATCACTACAGGCGCGATAAATTTTTTTAACTTTTCAAAATTAACAATTAATATTGTCATTCTTTTAAAATATTTACTCAGAATTACAACATTTCGCACAATTAAATAGTTTAAAATTCAAAATTGAAATGATTTTCCCTTTTAAAATCATTTAATTAACAATGTGTTGAGAAAAGTGCATATTTTCCTAGAAGTTTTCCATTTTCTAATTTTTTTTCCATCTTCCTCTACCCTTCAGAATTAAAAATGTGGTATGCCAAATCCCCCAAAAATCAATCCTTCACCCCGAAAATCGCAATTAAAAATTTGTTGGAGAACTGATTGGATTAGCCGTGTTCAGAACTTAACGAAACACCCTGTATATAGGATCAGTAAGCTTTATTACTACATCGAGTTTCAACTTTTTACATGAAACAATCTCTGAAAGGAGGAAACAGACAGTCGGACACATGACGTGAACAATTGCATGAAGGTTCATGGAACCGTAGAAACAATCTATTAGATGAAGATCCTTTTAGAAATTAAGTCCTTAAATTAGAAGCGCAATAATACCCTCTCCCCAAACTTTTCAAATGCTCCCCAAACTCCGTTTGTTAGGGGATCCCAAGGGATTTCCTCTGGGCCTTCAAACAATTCCCACTTTAGCATAAATTTCGCAGGAATTCGTTGCACTGGGGAGAAAATTAAAGCCCCAAGGAGGCTACTTATTAAATAAAACACTTCCGTCAAATGGATGGACGACCTTCGTGAGCTACGGGCAGGACGGGGATTGGGATGTATATGAAACGAGCGCTTCCCCAGAAATGATCCCTTGTCACTGCTGTGAAAAGATTTACACAAAGTGTCACTTTTGATGGAGGTTCGCATTCAAAATGGTTCTCGGCCCCACACGGGATGCTGATGGTACATGGACGGCGCGGCGGAAAGATGTGTGCGCATCCTTTGCTCACTCGTGTTCCGGCGTCGAACATCGCACCTGCCATTAATCAGATCGCTGCTCATCATTCGTGATGAAAGTCATTACCGGGGAAAAAATTATCAAATTGCACTAAGCAATTAATTATCTTCACTTTTAATAATTACTCCCGTCAGACGCGTCTTTTTGAGAAAGCTCGTTTTCGCCAGAACGCGCTTAGTAAATCACCTTTGCGGTGCTCAATCGTCGTTCGCATCCGTTTCCGGCTCATCCCAAATGGTTTGGAAGAGCTCCACTCCGCGCTCCGCCGGGGCTTCATTTAGTAATTAGTGAATATTTAAAGTAATTGTTGCAGCAGTTCTGCTGCAATTAAGCTGATAAGACCGAAGCCGTGCGGCGGGCTTTGTGTGAATTTTTGAGCGGTTTCGTGATGTTAGCGACTTCTTGGCTTCATATGGAGCAGAACATGCAACGTGCACGTGCACCCCTGATGGGAGCTGGGAACACCGAAAATTTAATATTTATTTAAATTTATTTTATGCAATTACCCGTAATGAGCCAGGAATATGAACCTCTCTCAGGTAAAAGCCGCGGATCATAGCCCCGCTACAGACCGCAATAACCTTTGTTTTAGCCTTTCGGTGCGCTCTTTTGTATTTTATAATAATTTATTCAAATAAGAGCCACAAGCAGCAAGAGGTACTACACACGTACGAAGTTAACAGTGTATAAAACCAAACATAAAAACAATGTTTATCATATCAAACCACACAAAAACATGCTTGGACAAATATCAACTTATTTTTTTTCACCAATCATACTCTTCTTCATTATATGTAGGTAGATTTTAATACATAAATTCTTGAAATAATATAAATCACACAAAATTTTTCACGTTATTTATTTAGTATACATTAGTACCAAACAAGAATTGCGCTCAATAAAAACAAAAACGTTAAATAATTTTCACGGTGACGCAATTCAGTTAATTAAGGGTTAGTAGCATGGTAATCCATTTTTCAAGTTCTTATGTACATACATATGTACATATATGCTTATCAAGATATTCTTTTATACCTTCTTTGCCCCTAAAAATCGTTGATTTAGATACGATTAATACCCTAAGACCTAAAGTGTTATGGTAATATTATGATCAGTAGTGAAAGGCTTCAAAATAAGTATATACATATACCTACATATTTTGTGTTTTTATATGGATTAAAAATTTAGAATAAGGTTGTTTTTTTCCAACGGGAAAAATTCCTTTGAAAGTGACTTAAAAGAAATATTTTTTGTACCTCACACTGTGTACTTAATTATTTAAGAAATGTGGGTTCAAAAGAGCATTTACCTTTTAAAATTTCATTCGCTCAGTCATTACATGTTTAGCATGTTCGGCATGTAAAAAATTACAAGAAAGCTTTCAGACAACTTTCATTTGCGTTCATTTTTGGTAGGTACACCCAGTGTGGAACTTTTGTAATTCCATAATCCTCAAATTTTAGTATTAAATGTATAAAAAATTCGCTTTTATTATATATTGAAATTTAGATTTCACATGTCCACATGTACTTTAGCTTTCTTTTTGTAGGTATTACTTCCAAATTTTCAAAATCGTTAGGCAAATTGTACTTACATATAAACAGAATTGCATTTAAATTAGTTTAAAACAAACGATTTAATACTAACAAACTAAAATATAGGTACATAAGCATCTTGCACTAAATTAAAATTGAGAAAATATTATATTAGGTATTGCTGTTCTTCTCTAAGCCAATGAAAGACAAATCTAAACTAGAAAACTCATCATAGACTTCTATACCTAATTGCTAATTCATGTTTTGTATATTTTCAAGCTATCTTGTTGTTAAAAAGAAATGAAAGTCGTCTATGTGGGTATCCATCCACACTACTAATTAAAGCATTGCCTAAGTTCATTATAAATAATAAAAGTAGCGACATATTGTAGAGATTTGTTATAAAATATTTGTTGTTTTTTACTTTCAGATGGTTACCCAAGTCGGCAATGAGGCCTGTCGGGCCAGACACTTCACACAGCGACTGCATCCTAGTCGTAGGCGTATCCCGTCCTAAGCTGGCAGCTGTATTTTTGACAGTGATGCTAATTTCGCTATTCTTAACCTTCCATGTGCTCTACGACAGCGCCGTGTACAACATCCAGGCGGCCCAGGCCGTGTCCGAGCACCGACTAGCAATACTCACAAATCGCGTGCCTGAAGTGAGTCCGGGTGATATGAATACGATAAACCACCCCATGATATTTCCTAATCGAGTACACTTCCCAAAAACGAGTAGACGACTACCTCAGGTGAGTACGTGTTATTCTTGGGATTCACTGGAGTTATTCACACGGCCCCGAACCCTTTTTGCAGGCTCTAATAATTGGTGTCAGGAAATGTGGGACACGAGCCCTCCTCGAGATGCTTTACCTTCATCCCCGGATACAAAAGGCTGGAGGTGAAGTACACTTCTTCGATCGGGATGAAAATTACATGAGGGGCCTGGAATGGTATCGCAAGAAAATGCCCCATTCTTTTCGAGGGCAGATAACCATCGAGAAGAGTCCCAGTTACTTTGTATCACCCGAGGTAAATGTCATTCTCACGTTGCATGATGCTGCCGGAATCGATCAAAAGATAAAAGGATTTCCCCGGAACCCCTACGATTGCCCCCTGATGGTTTCCACATTTTTATCGTCAATTACCAGCGTATTCGTGCAGCCGCGCTACGCCTTATGTGTCTAGCACTGGCTCATGACGCTATTGTGGCTTTTCCTTAACATTTCCTTTATGACCACCTCAAAGAGCGATCTGTTCGAGTGCCGTCTTTATGACTCAAAGAGTGTCCGATTTGCAATTGACTTTCAGTTAGTAGTATCACCCACAAGTGTTAGAATAGAAAGAAAAAAAACGTTTTGGTTGCTGCCACACTTAAATTAAACCTTCAACCTTTAAAACCTTTGCATCGACATGATATCGATTTGTACACACATAATATTTACATACTTATCCTGCAGAATATCAAACCATCACAGGGATCTGCATAAAACAAAAAAAAATAAAAGTCAAGTAAACATAAGAGCAGTTCTAAAGAAACCTAATTAAAAAAAAAAACATTCATTACTGAAAGAGCTTGCAAAAGCCCTGAAAATTCCTAACATTCTCAAAAATTCAAATAACTGATTTCAATTAATTTTCTCCGTACATGAAGTAAAAATAATTCGATTACATTTTTCTATCAAGATGGTTACTGAACGAGAAATTTAATTAAACTCAAACTGAAATGAATTTGTTAAAAAATTAGGTTTACGAACTTCAGTTCAAAATGTGTTCACGAGAGTAAAAATGTATAGGCCCAAAACGAGCTCACAACACACGCGAAATTGAAGTAGTGCCCTATATACGCCCGAATCGGGATCATAGAGACGAGAAATCAGATCATGAGATGAATTTTTACTTTTTTATTTTAACGTAAAAAATTAAATAATCCTCCAATTCTAAGTTCATAGCGAAAGCTAAAACCATTTCTAAAGTTATTTATTCGAATAACGTTACTTAACGCAAGTATATTGTAGATTTGTTGTTTGCTGGCTTTATTTTTTTTCAACTTTTAGAGTTAAACAGGTAAAAATATTTAACAATTTCTAATAAAAGCTTAACTATTCATAGTACTTATACATATATGTACATATGTACTTTGCTTGAATCTAATCGGTTCCCAAAGAACTGACACATTTCAGATTTTGTTCACCTACAGTTGTGTTGATTAAGATTATTAATTTTTGTTTTATAAAATAAAACTGTTTAATTTGTATGCCTTTTTATTTATTTAATGCATAACACGTGTAACTAATACTATTTATATTTATCAACAATTTTTTATAAGGGCCCAATATCTTTTTTATGATTTTCCATACTAAATTGATTTAAACATCTTGAAATATCGGTTAGATTTTGTAAGTCTCATATCGGTATCAATTAATAAAAAGATATCAGAACAAACCAAAATATAGAAGTAAGATTTGTGTACTAAAATATCTCACCATCAATTCTTAGATTAGCCAACGGAATGTCATCCTTAGAGATTGAGGAACGTCCATTTTCAATTGGCTTTCAATTAGATAAGAAAGGCAATTTTGGTTTCAAATAGCTGCTGGGACATAGACGCAATTTGATTCTGCAGGAATTCATCCCCGAGGACTAGCGCTGAAAATTGCTCGAAAAATATATTCATCTCAGCGACGATAGTCCGCCCTGATTCTAAAGCTGTTCCGCTTTTTCCTTAAGATTTCGCCCGGAGAAAACTCAAGGAAATGATAACTGTCACGTAGAGCACCTAAATTATTCGAAATCCTTGGTAAACTCCAGAGGAATTTCGTTTCCTCGTCATTGTTCTTAACATTTTTTACACATCACGTAACCCCTGACAGTCAGGCGCTG
Organism: Machimus atricapillus; assembly: GCA_933228815.1. NCBI lineage: Eukaryota > Metazoa > Arthropoda > Insecta > Diptera > Asilidae > Machimus > Machimus atricapillus. Next base: position 30,345,973 of record OW121786.1, on the reverse strand, counting down.
GGAGTGCTATTTCAAATTTTCCACTCCTCTCTAGCGACTCTGACTTCACTAAATAATAAAAATAAAGAAAAGCGAAAAACAGGAGGAATTCGCTATTTGCTTTTTTCATTTCAATCCCACCTTGTGTCATGAAAAAGCCACGAATAGGAAGCGCGTAGGTTGATGTGATGGACACTACATGTGAGGAGTCACCTCCCTTAGAATGACATCCCTGAAGTGCAATTCCCCCAGAAACCTCTTTAAATATGTTGCCAGATTCTACCTTATTTCTCCCGTAATTTGATTTACTACGTTATCGCCAATTTTCAGGGAATGCACCCTTAAGTGTCCAAACCCACAATGTGCTGCAGGGTAGAAAGATTTTCGCTAGTATAAAATGTCAGTCAGATTTCGATCCTGTTCTTTTCCCTTTTTTATGAGTCATTGCAGTTTCAGTCTTTGCCCCTCAAGACTCAGCTTAAAGGTTTTCTATGTTTTTAGCGAGAAAAAATTTAAGTGTTTTTGCGTTATAACTAACTTTATTGGATTAAGCTACAATGAAAACTTATGTGTTCTGTGGTTTTTAATGAAATCCATTTCTTCTTATTATATTAAATTGAGAATAACGATTAGTGCCAGAAAAAATTCTCTCACGCTTTCCCTGGTATCATCACACTTTACTTTAATGAACCTTTTGCTCGTACTAGTAATGTAACTACATACAACATTAATTTAAAAAAGGGATATTTTGATTTGGAACTACTTAAAAAAGTCTTTAAGTTTAAATTTAAATTTAAAATAGATCTTTTTATTCTTACGATATGGTTCTGAAAAGATCTTAATATGTAGTATATGATGCATTTAGTTTCATTCATAAATTTCTCTAAAAATTAGGAGTTCTTTTATTTTCGACAGTATACTGTATATTTACATAATACTAGCTGACCCTGGCAACAAATAAATATCGAAGCAATTTCATACACTATTCGAGATATTTCCTAATAATATCCTCAAGTGTGCCGTTATTCCACATTTTGTTCGGAACATTAAAAACACAACGTCCTTGCTCGATCAATAAAAAGGAACAGTTCTAAGAGAAATTAAAATCTTTTAATATCCAGTAGAATTTATTTATTCAAATACTATCCAATTCACAGTCTTTATGGAATTTAATTCTAACACAATATTCTTCCACACTCCTAATGGAAGAATTATATTTAAAAATAAAAACATAGTTTCCGTTGTTAACTTCAAAATTCTCTAAACTAGCTGTTTCCGCAAAGTACCTTTCCAATAAAACCATCTTGCAACGTTTTTTACAGAATTTAAGAAGACGATGCGAAAAATTGCAATAATTTTATTTGACCACAGTTTTTCCTGTGACTGCAGTGTGCAACTCCTCAGACAATTGAGGGAGCTTCAAGGAAGATCAAACTTTGACGATTCCCATCCATTTCAGACCATTTCTGCAACACTTCTGCTGCAAAAAGTAGATGGACGAGTTTATTATTTATTTCCTCCAATCCCTGCAATGCTCCTGTTACTTCTTCTGAACGAGTTGGTTCTGTTTTTCTTCTACTTTTTCATCCCATTAGTAGGTAAATGCTAAGATTTTCCCGCACTGTCGTATTTCTTTTTCGAATGCAAGATACAAAGTTTTTACATTTTCTGAATAGAAATTGGAAATCAGCACATCTTGCAATCTTTTTTGTTTTAAGAATAAACTTTCAGTACTTTCAAGATGTTGATTTTCAACTTTTGTTAGATAAAAAATCGGAACTATCGCAAAGCTGTTTAGACATTTGTCTTGATCTGCACATGTTACCAAAGTGCAAGTAAATCTTGATTTAAATTAAACGCCTGTGCACTTAAAGGATATTCCATAAGGTTATATTATACCAATCTAAACCCAAGAATAGCATGGAGATTACATTACAGGATTCACTGGATGTTCAATTAAACCAATTAGTTTCATTAATTATTCAAATTAAGCAGACAGTGATCATTTAATTTATGAGACTCATTACCTACATTGCAGAGCATTGAGTTTTTGTGTTGTACGCCTTGAGCGAATGTGTGTGTTTTTGAGCAATTATAGAATGCCCAACTTTACTGAAAACTAATTTCTTAAGGTTAAGATACTCAACTCGGAGTTGAATCTAAATTTTGTTTGAAACAAAGTACGTATTAATCCTCATGGAAAGATCAAGTATAAACAAGTTTGTCTCTACATATCTTACTTGTGCTACTTTTGCAAAGAGTACAGAGTACCCCAAGCAAGCACAGAACATGGAAAACTTTCATAATTTGCTTGAGTAAACTTCAAGTAAAAAGTCGGAAACAGCCTTTTGCATCGCATCCAAGAATCATTCATACCCCTGCGGTTGGATGTCTTATAACACCTCGCAACATACAAACCAGCGAACGTACTTACCGCAAATGAGCTCTTAAGAAGATCCCGCTGGGAAATGTGACAAACAATAAGAAACTGGATAAGAAAATTAACAAAAGACGAAATGTACATGTCCTCATTGAGACATCTCCACCCGCGTCTTTGCTGCATTTCTGGGTTCATTGAACATACACGAGCAATTTGCTTCTGTTTTCTTTGCTTACATTTCTTGGCATTTGTTCTACCTCCGAGAAAGGAATAGTTTTTAATTTCTAAGATCTGAAAATACCGGGAAGAAACACAAAGTTTAAGATGTGAATTTTAGAGAGATTCCTTCACGAGCTCCCCCCAGTCCTTCAGGTAAAAATGCGGGCGTGATTAATGGGTCGCTTTTGAAACTGTTGGAAATGGGGCCTCCCATTTTTCTGAGAAAGAATAGCTCGAATGATTTTGAATACTTAGCATTTGGAAGCATTGCATCTTAATCAATCATTATGTCTTTAAAGAGTCCTGCAAATGGTACTATGGTGGCTATTCTACTAAACCTTTCTGACAAGAAAAATGTCAGAAGTTCTTATAGAAAATTCTTAAGAAAATTCAAGACTTCTGCTAAAAGTTCTTAGCTTACTTAAGATTAGAGAAAATATATTATCTTCAGTATCAAAAACAGATTTTACAAAAGTTTTTAGTGTATAGAAAATGAAACTTTTTTATGTTTTATATCCAATAATCCCCATAATTCTTAACACTTTCGCAGGCAGTCTGAATTTGCATAGGATTTTGATAATCACTCTCAATAAATTTATTTATTTATTGTTTTTGTAAGAATATTATATACTGCATATGTAATAGTGACTTACAAGAATAAAGTGAAAATACTGCATATGCAGTTGCAGTAGCCCTCAGGACTATTGACCAAAGATCGTTTTGTTGCCAAGGTCCACATCTAAAAGGTTTTTGTCTGTTCTTGAGTTTTGATTTTTATTGTTAGTTCGTAAATAACTAATGAAGAGTATTCACGTTTTTATTAAAATATGTATTGCATTATAGGAGTATACGTTAACGCTGAAAACCTTATGTGAGTTAGCTATTCTTGATTTTTATCGAGAATAATCGTCTACCGAATCATATCGCAGTACCCTTTATTAATTTTTACATAAACTTATTGAATTTCCAAAAATGTAGCAATCAGTATATCCAAAAAAAACCCTCAATACCAATTGTTAAGGCAATTCCTCAAAATCTACCATAGGTAGTTTCCTGCCATTTCGAAACCCTATACCTATATTTTATGCGCATAAAAAGGATATGTCAAGCTGGTGTATGTAGTACCTTCAATCGAAAAATATCGAAACGTACGTTTATGCGTGATTAATATTAAATATGTATTATATTGAAACAACTTTGTAATTCATTTTTAACAATATTTTTTTTTAGAGATATGTAAGAACGACAACCTTGTGTTTGTGTTGAATTATTTTAGAATTTTATCTTTTGAAACTGTTATCTAAGAATATGAATTCACTGGAAAAAGTAAAGCTTATTTTCGCTGTAAAATTGGATCTATTTCAAATTCAAATAAATACATCGACTTGTTTGAAATGAAAATAGACGTGTTGATTTTAAAAGTGATTTCATTAAATTGAAACAGAGCCCTCGGGGATTTGGAAATGGACTTTTTTTAAGTTAAAAAAGTATATTAATATTGACCATAAATTCTGAAGAAATGTTGACTGTTGCTATTTTTGAGACAATACTGTATCAAAAACTTCGGTGAAATTAAAGTGAATGAATGATGTACCTACAGCAAAATTAGAATTAAAGTCTCATTTTTCCTCAATTGCTAAGAGACGGAATAAAATCTCGGGTGTTTTGAATTCAAAGTTGTATAAAAGCATTAAGATGAAAAAGATTATTTTGAAACATTTAAAAATTATGACAACCAACAAATTCCTCTGAGAAATTTTAAATTTAAATTAAATTTGCATCGTTCACAACGAAAAAAAATTGTCCATTATCAGTCAAGAACCGCGGCATGAAGTTTCTCTTTTCGCAATTTATTTCCCTATCCAAACGACTCCCCGACAGAAGGTGAATACCCTGCAGAATTGAACTTATGGAGGGAAAAAACCACACAACAGCTATATAAGAAGAGAAACTCTAACAAAAGATGCTGTGAGAAGGGAATGCAAATGGGACTTGAAAACTTCTCGGGTTGCAGCAGAATGTAATGCGGGCATTCTGTAAAACTGGCTTCTGACCTCCTTGCAGTCTGCTTTTGTCAAAAAATAATTAACTAGCGGGGAATGGCGGTGCTCACTGGGCTATGACCTCCAGGGACAGAATTTAAAAGAACGCAGGATGGAGCTTTTCCGCTGAATTTGTGTCATGGCATAAAGTTTGCCACCGAGAAGTAATTTTCATCACACCTCCACTTAGCTGGACAGAGCGAGTCCTTTCAGTATTTAACGAAATCCAATCACATTAACTCACCTGAACGAGCAAAGCAGCAGCCATCCGTTGCGCTCCACCCAGGATCAGGTGCTCAAAGGCTCTCCCAGGCAGTATGATAATTTTTTTTCTGCGACAAACGAGCGATTCAACAAGTCTGAAATCTCCCCCAAACACCTGAGTCAGCTGCCCCGCCCTCCTCACCGCTAAAGGTGGGCAGGTCACAGGGCTTGTTAATGATATTTTCATGACTTCATTTATAAAGAGGCCCCGCAAACATTTGCACCTGAAGCACCTGAAGCATGCCAAATTCGAAAAAGATTACTGGAAACGAGCCAGACAATTTATATCTACTAAAAATCACTCCGCGCCGCTTGTAATAAGTTGGACGCCGCTGAATTGAATTAAAAAATCACCGCCGAGTGGGACATTGTTGCATTTTTGCAGCGGAAGTGCTAAGCAGCATGCACAGGAGACGTATGCCCAACAAACAATTGTTACTTATCCTGGCGTGGCAGTCCCGGCCGGAATTTGCATTCGGAATGGCTAATAAGGACATTTCTTGTAGTCTCGCTATGGGGACCCACCTCCCGGTGAATTACCACTGAAGACATGTTTGCCTGTTGTGCTAAGGGTGGCTGGAAAAATGGCATTATCGTTTGCTTGAAATGTTTTGCATGTTTTATGTGTTTGTCAGCAATTAAAGCCTGGTTGGATTGGACTTAAGGCAACCGACTGCAAATAGGACTCTCAACGCATACCACGCACTGTATATATGAAACTTTCAAATTGTATACCAGTTCACTTGTATGCTAACCACAATTTTAACGAAAAATAGACTGCAAATCATATTTGAAAAGTGGGGAAAGCAAACTCAACACATTTTGAAATATCGACTTGAATAAAAGAAATATTGCCTGGGTAGTTTCAGTGAATGTTAGGCCGGATATGTTTCAAATAGAGCGAATAGAAAATCAATTACAATCACGCAATACAAAAGCATTGATGGGAATTTCGTAGAGATTTATGGGCACAGCCGCGGTAGAGCACAATAATGGAGCATTTTGCATCGACCCCACCACCTCTAGCCTATAACCTATGATTTTCAAAAAACGATAACGATAGGTTGATTTTGTATCTTTGATCAAGACGAGATGGATTTGTTGTTGTGTTTTTTGCTGTAGTCAGATCATGAAAATTTGATATTGAACTGAAATATAAAGGCGACTTCTTATGACAACGATTTTAGATTTCCCAATCGTAGGTAGGTACCTACTCATTCTAACCTTCAACAATTAAGTTAACATATTCAAGAATAAAGTTATGATATGCAAATTACGGCAATTCGATGGTTTCGTTGATACCTACTAATATTCGCACTGGTCTATAGTTCCTCTAAAAATGAAATTTCGAAAATTTTTAAATAATAACACCTTTATTAAAGAACTGACTAATAAACTAAATCTAAGAACATAATCCAATTTAAAACAAACATATAGGTAGGTATCTATCTATCACTACGTAGGCTGCTAAAATCATAACTCATCCGTTTTTGGCTTTTCTAAGTCGGGCAAAAATACTTTTTAACTAGGGTTCCATTAAAAATTTGATCTTTTTTAACTATATTTGGAACATAAGTCTAAAATCTAAAAGATCATGGTAGGTAAATCGAATGCGTTAAGTACCTCAACCTTTCCCATTTTTATCCGAGCTTTTCAGGCAAGACCTTTGCTTCACCTTTGCATCCCGTAACCCTGTGATTATATGACATTTGAACTCTACACGACGAGGATTTTAAGTATGCAACTGAATAGAAATGAGGCACGCAGACCGCTGCGACTTCACATTGTTCCTCACCCCTCAGACTTTTTAAAGAACTGCCAATTATTTCTGGTAAATTAAGAACGATTTACAAGGGAAACAAACAGAGGTCCGCCCTCAACTCACGCAATTCATCGCAACGCCGCCGCCGGTTAAAAACCACGATGTGAAGCGAACATTGCAGTTTTTAATCATCGTCTTGTTAATCGTCTGTGAATGCAAACTCCCCCGCACGTAGCCCCGTGCCGGATTCAAAAATTTTAAATTCATGAATGAAGTGCCACTCTCCGGGGGCACAACAAAAGCCGCCCACAATTACCGAGCGGGACGCCCGCCGCCGCCGCCGCCCGCCATCGTCGTTCTATTTCGCACTGTTGGGATGATGCAAAACGAAATTATTTTTTCGACAAAGAATAGTTTTTCTACAGCGCGGTTAAGGAATAAGCGCAACGTGCACCTATTTGTAACCAGGTTACCCTCCGACCTCGGGGAACCACCCGCCGCCGCCACCGTTGCGCACCGCCTGCATCAATAACGACCCCCGGTGCATGTGCATACATTTTCCATGCATTTAAATTGCCAGGAACCGGAGTTTTATGAATTTTAAGGATCAATTATAAGATGTCAGGATCAGAGCTTATGAAAGTCGCTATTCTTCTCCCATATTTTTGTCGCCTTTGATCCCACCAGCCCCGGTGGAGGCCGGGAATTGCTTTCACTTATTGGAATATTAAAAGTGCTTCAGGCCGGAACACTTCCGATGCACCGTCGTCGCTCGCCCAACCCTCGGTGGGGCCCCCCTCATCACAGCCATATAAAGTGCAGGGAGAAGCGTCTGCACAAAAACTTTGGGGCCCCACGAGCCCACGACCGAATTTTATGAATGCTCCACTCCGCACTGACGGAGTCCCGGGCCTGGCTAAATGGAAGTTTTAACTTTGTCGTGGGTGTGATAGATCTGGGCCAGGAGCGAGGTGATTCCTTCCATGGAACCCAACTCGGTGACGGAATTTGTTCAAGGTTGTGAATTGGGACTGCAGGAGTGAAATTTCATTCGCAAAAACCCCAGCACCTCGCTTTCTTTTGGATAGGGCTTTCCTTGAGCCCGGACATTCGTCACAGGACCAGCTCCTGCATATACCTTTCACAAAAGCTGATGGAATTATGAAGTTCCCAATCATTATTCATGGATAAGAAATCTATTCAAAGAGTGCTTAAGGATTACAAGTACAATCGAAGATATTCAAAATCGAAGGTAAAGATAGTAGAACGTTAGCAAACAATTTTTGTGGAATATCTTAAGACAATCGGGCTTATAGCACCTTCAGAACTTTTATCGATTTTTCACCAAGTAATATTCTCCAAAAATTATGCACCATAAAGAAGAGTTCATTAGGCGAACTCTTTACGGAAAGTTCAGTTGTAAAAGTGTAGAGAGATAAAATCAAAATTTTAATATACCTTCTTATGAACGTGATAAAATGAGGTACATAACAAAGAAACTACACCCATATATTTTATGAGCTTCTTGAAACAATTTTAAAGATGAAAGTACGAAACATTGAATGTAAATGTGTGCGATTTAAAGTGTTATGACAACGATTTTTTTCCAGCTTGTTTAACATTTTTCACTGTTTCACATCCTTTCCGGAATATATTAATGTAGTTTTATGCTTTATATGCATAGATAGACGAATTTGATTTTGAGAAACATCATCCCCTACTAAGCAAATTAATATGTATATGTGTCTTGTCTACTAATTAAATCCGTAGTTCCAAAACATTTCTGAATCCTTAATTTCGAAATAATTAAGTAGACTTTGTCCTCGCCCTTTTCCTTTCGGGACTCGAGGGGTGATCGATAAATTTCACATATACTTTTCCTTCTCTAGAATGGAAATTAGAAAACAATAAAAAAAAAACCGTGAAAGGAGAAATCTGTTCATATCCTTAGAAGTAATTTAAAAACTTTTGATTTTAAAATCAAAATATAAAGTATACATAATTTAAGGTTGTGGAAGGGAATCAACAGATTTTCATTTCTTTCATATATGTAAATCTACCTTTCTCCCCGCGACCGCGAAAACAAAAACCGACTAATGACAAAATGGAGAGTAAACGTTTGTATATGAAAGTCAATCATTTCAAAAGTAAGTGGTAAGTTGGTCTGAGTACCTTTAATTCAGGATTTTAGAAAAATAAACCCTTAACCAATTACCAATTTTCATGGTTTTAAACCTTAGAAATTATGGAACTTTTACACAACGTTTCATCCCCTATTTTACCCTCTTAGAGCATGAATTTCCAAAAACGCTGAAACACGCCATTCATAATTCCTAACAAAAAGGCTAAGTAGTAAATTTTATGGTTAACTCCAAAAATAACATACTTTTATACCCAATATTCCCTTAAGGAATAAATTTCCAAAAATCCTGAAATTCGTCTTTCTTAATTTCTAACTGAAAGGCCAAATACCAATTTTCCTAATCCTTTTTGGTGTTAATGCGCGACAAAACAAAACTGACAGAAAAAGTGATGACTTGTCCGAGTAGAAACAACTATCGATTGGTCCCTCTTCTTATAAGATCAATTCAATTCATCAATTCATTCCACAAATATACAAGAATATTTCTCACACAATATTTGTTAAACTAAAACAGATTTCCTGATAAAGAATTAAACCCGTCAGTTTTCAATAATGCTTCCAAATTGCTTTAACGGTAGAGACTAGAGTAAGAGACTAAATTAATTTTCTGAACTTAGGAAATTACCTCAGTGCTCAGGAAATTACAGTGATTTTGCAAATGAGGCGTTACAACTTAAGGACCAAAACTTTATAAAGTTACATAATTATTTTTTAATATGTTGCTAATGAGATCTACAGATGGCGCTCAGTGAGTTTATGTTACATAGGTCCTGATTTTCTTCTAACATATATGATTTATTTGTAAGTAGATAGTGGACACATAGTTCTAGATATGGGTGATTAATCACGATTCCTCGTCAGTGCGATAAAGAAGTAGTTTTCGAAGGGACAGTGAGTCGAGAAGTTAGACCGCTCCTTTCCATGGCTCCATATCTTATTCGTTTGTCAGTTACCTTGCAATTACTGGGGTTTCGGGGTTTCGGAGTTTTGAGGGGTTCATAGCCAGCGCCCTCGGGACACACCTGACATTCGGCTGATGGTTCGAGTAGATAGCGTTTCCCAACTCCTCTTTTTTTTTTAAACTATTCCCAGGTCCCGGAACGTGTCAGGGCCATGAACGCCAGCATAAAGCTGCTGCTGATAGTCCGGGAGCCAGTTACAAGAGCAATTTCTGATTATACGCAATTACGGAGCCACGCCGGGACTGCTTCATTACCGCTGGCCCATCTTCATCATCAGCAGCAATCATCTTTCTCGCAGTCCTCATCTTCATCATACTCGACAGTGTCGGAGGCTGCGGGCTCCGGGGGCAGCGGAGCTGGAGCCTCATCTCCGCTGACGTCGTCATCGTCGTCATCGTCGTCATCGTCGTCGTCGTCGTCATCATCCGCAACGACCTCCGCCACCTCTTCCAAGTAAATTTGCATTAATTACGCCCCGGCACATGTCGGCCCCATACATTTACATATGAATTTTTGATGTCTCTTTGAAGGACGTTCGAGGAACTGGCCATTTTTCCTAATGGGACGGTCAACGAGGCGTACCGGCCGCTCACCATTTCGATGTACCACCTGCACCTACACCGGTGGCTGGAGGTGTTCCCACGGGAGCAATTGCTGGTCGTCAACGGGGATCAGCTAATCGAGGATCCTGTTTCCCAGCTGAAGCGGATAGAGAACTTTTTAGGTAAAATACGAATTTAACCAATCCCCCTTTTGGCCACCTAATCCCACCCACTAACGAGGAGCCCTTTTCGCTTCTTCCAGGTATCGAGCACCGAATCAATAGCAACCATTTCTACTTTAATGAAACGAAGGGATTTTACTGTTTACGCTACGACAGCGGTGATAGATGCCTGCGGGAAACAAAGGGACGCAAGCACCCCCACGTCGACCCTCTGGTCGTCTCAAAACTGCGGCGGTTCTTTGCCGAGCACAACCAAAGGTTCTACGAGCTGGTCGGGGAGGATCTCGGCTGGCCGGAGGAGTAGCAGGAGTCAGGAGGAGGAGGCTACACCCCCCGTGACGTAGACAATTTTATTATTTAAGCTGAATTTATTATCCCTGCAGAAAAGTTAAGTTCTATTGATTTTTAAGGTTCCAATCAAATTTGATGAATTTCATGTAATTGAGCTCATTAAGAAGTTTGCCCCAAGTTGCGGCATCAAATTTATCGTCCCCTGATCCGGACGGTATGCCCGAAATGCTGTGATTAATTTGCGTCCTTACGTTTTATATCGAGAGCTTACGCTCCCCCAAAAACTTCTTGTCGGAAGGTTTGATGGATTTTTCATGGGCCTGCCCGGCCAGATTTGAATACGAATTTGGCCTCCCTTTCGCAGAAGTTTTCAAAATGCGATTTCTCTTGATTTAAGCTATGATAGCCTGAATCGTTTTAATTTCTTTTGTGTTTAGCCGTTCTAAGGAGGAAAGAAAATGTTTTCGAGATTTCAAAGATTCCATGCGTTTTAATATAAATAATATAACTAAATTTTACAATAAAGAATGGAGTCTTCGAAATATTACGGTCCGTATAAAAAGTTTTAATGCAAAACACAAATATTGAATATGGATATAACCACAGTAACACAAATTTAAACATAGCTGAATCGAACGTTTCAAACTTTTGGGTATGCATAAATTCGATAAATTTACATTGATTATGATGATCGATGGTTCATATTGACGAGAAAACTCCACAAATTCCATTGCCTTTAAAATATTAACCAAATAACTCATAAAGAGATTCTTACAACTTGGGTTTTTGTATTGTCACCCCATTTATCTTCTTAGCCTATTCGAATTTGCATTTGAATTTATGTGAATTCTTTAAAGAAAAAGAAGAAACCACAATTGAACAGAATTGATGGAGGACTGTATTAGAAATACATATTATGAAGGATACTATCATACCTACTTAAATGTAACATATAATTTATTATTACTATCTTAAAGCAACCTAGAATTCAGAACAACTTCCTGACCTCACAAAATTTCTTAACTTTCTCAACCCAAGGAAGGAAAGCAAAATATCTCTTTAATGAAATGAAAATCAGGATATGTCCTGAAATGACAACATTCACTCTAGAAATTTTCAAACAATTTTTATTTGTCTGGATTTGATTTTCTGAGGAGTAGTATTAATTGTCCCTAAAATACTACTTTTGCTTATAAATCTATGTAAATGATTTGTATAAGTATCAAACAAAAGGGCTAATTGTATTGCTACACTAGCCCAAACAATTCGGCAGATTGGTGCTATAAGAATGAGAATTTTGATTTTGTGATCCTATAACAAAATCTTTTCCATCAAAATCAATTGAGATTGCTGATTCACTTTTGAAAGAAACCAAAAAATAATAGGAATTTTTTGTTTATGGGATGCTACAATCTACATGTATGAATATATCTTAATAAAACATATACTAGGAACATATTTATGTCACATAAACATTGCCAAATGAAAACCATCGGCATAAGAAATAACAATTTTTATTAACCAATAAATTGTTACCTTCCTTGCTGAATATTTTCATTTGGTGTCGTTTATATGACATATAAAACAAGAATATACCAAAAGTGTTCGTACCCCTTAGATTATTTTTCTTACATACATACAAACATATGTAGGTATGAAATATATCCACTCTTACATATTGAAGAAAATTGAAGTTGTAATTTTAACTAAATTTTGCTTATATTACGAAACTTTTTTGATAATAAAATATAATGTTCATTTTGATTTTCAAATACAAAATTCACAATTTGATTGGAACTTGAAAAAGCAGGAATATCTAACTAACTCTAAACAGATAAAAACAAAATTGCAAAAGTGAAACTGCATGACTGCATCGGCTAAATGAGGACGCCCTTCATGAGGTCATTCGAAGCAAGCACACAAAGTCAATTGTTGCGCAGGGTTGCTCTATAGAAAACTCTTGAAAAATAGTCCCCGGCGAGTACTATCCACTGCAGCCGTACATTGAAATAATTTAGAAAATCGAAGGATCATCCCCGGCATGCAATGCGACCTTTGTGTCTGAAGAGATTTTTCATAATTCCACCCCATTTCAGTGCACTAGAACCGCATCTGGATTATGTGGAGGAGAGCCATTTTCGCGGGCGCATTGTACCCAGCTGACTACCAACAGCAGCAGCAAAATTGCTATTTTCACCGGTGAGGGGGACAAAAGTGAAAATTTTGTAGGGCAAAATAATTTTATTCCATTAAAGCGAGGAGAGGTATTTTCTCTGGTGCCAGATGGGGCCCTCACTTTTATTGGGATGACTTGGGAACAAACTGAGTAGAAATATGGCGGGTGAATGGGTTCTGGTTCCACCCCCTCCACCACACGAAAAACCCGAAACGACAGCGAGAGGAATTATTATTCATTACACAAAGCACTTCCGAAATGTCTCGCTTTTAAAAATTAACATCAGCAAAATTTCAAGGGATATTAACAGGTTTTTTTTGTTTTTTCGTTTTCATTTTTAGTCCCCCGCGGAAGTGTTTTTGCGCTTTTAAGCCCTGTTAAGTTTTCATACTTACAGATTGTGAAACGGCGATTTACGGAAGCAAATTAAATTTTATTTCACTTCCGAAATACTTCTACGTAATTGACCCATTTTCATAATTCTCAGATTCGACGATATACTGAAATTTTTCAATTCATTTTCCTTAGACAAAATAAACTTAGTTTTTATAATTATTTTACTTGCGTTAGAAGATTATTCTATACACAGTAAATAGACCAATATACAAAAGAAGCTTTATGAAATTACATATTTTGAATGAAACTATATTAATTTTAGTATATAATCAAAGTGTACATGAATTACATAGTTACATACAGTGTATGTAATTGCGATTTCATCCACTTATCTTACTTCTATGAAAAATGTATTAATTATAACTATAATTAATTTAATTGAGTATAGTACATATGCTTAAAACCTTGAATTCTTTAACGATGTTGTTCGTTAAGCTATATGATTTATTTATATTTTGTTTCTAAACAAAAAAATATGAAAGCAATCATCACCAACTCCATAAATTTAATAAAATTCAAAATTTCAAGTCAATTCCTTAATTGAAGTCCGTGTATGTCATAAATATAATTGTTAGAAAAACGCTCAAAGCTTCCTGATTCTTCCAAGTCATTTAACTACATATTTTAAAACTTATTTTAAGTATTTACACATAAAAGTGTTTAGGTACATATAAATTTAGTATGTACAAATCAAAAATCAAATGACTTTCTCCAAAAAATACACATCACGGCTTCAGTTTTAACTTTAGTTGAAAATTTTAAATGGGTTAACGAAAATACGAGTTGCATCTGATTAGAAAACTATCGTGCTGCAATCATTTGTCATTAGTAAATTAGGTGGTACTAGTTTTACCATTTCTAATACGCACTGCCAAAAATTAATTTAAAACTACATAGTGAATGGATCTAAAATCAAAAATAAAACATAACAAAAACTATTCCGAGGTTAACTTAGAAGTTAAGAATGTACATGTTTTGCATTATGTTACAAACTTTCAACATGCATATTATGCTTCAATTCTTGTTTTAACTTATACCGTGTGAAGACTTTTGTCGCAATAATTATTAACCACAGTCCCAACTTTAAATTCTGATGCAGTCATTGCAGTTCCATTTTAGCCAAGTCAGCTTCAAAATAAACAACCAATCACACAAAAACGAAAACAATGCCAAGTAATCAGACTGAAAATAAAATAACCACAAAAATGAAAAATAAAAATTAAAATCAGTTTTTACAGGAAACATATCAAATTCAGTTGGCTTAAGAAGATGAAATTAATTGTAAATCCGGAGGTTACTTTAGGCATTACAACAAAAAAAGAAAACCAGAAGCAATTTTTTCAATATTCATACACATTATGTATGGAATAATATTCGAAAAAAAATTTAGAATTTAAGTAAAATGAAAAATGAATGTGATTTTCGATAGCATGTAAGAGTTTTAGGGCAACAAATCATTTATGGTGTCTAAGAAAAATAAAATTTAGGTCAAGCAAAACTATATTTACAAAAAGGAAAAAAATGATGCAACAAACAAAAACATATCAAATATTACAAAAAATGAAATTCGAAACCAAACATATCAAACTAAATAGGTAAATTATATACAATGAAACTTAGATTAGACATATCACTTTTGCGCAAAGTAAGTATATTAGGTATTTTCCGTTAACAACTAATTAGCAAAATAAGTTATATTTTGTATTGCTGATTTAGGTATTTCTAATTGAATGAGGTTTATATCCGAACTTTTGTTACTTCACGTTTTAGCGGTCGGTGTGACTACTGTTTTGGTGTTGTTACTAGCGAGTAAATTAGATGATAATTTTTTTATAAAATCAATTCGCCGTTGAAGAAACAATTTAGATTATAGGAAAAATTTTGACTCGTCTGACCGGGATATCATAAACATATCATTACCTGTTTTTCGGGTATAAGTAGCCAAAAGTTGTACTTTGATATGGAATCAAGTTTGTTTTGTTGTTTGTTCTGCCGTAGTGGAGCTCTTTAGGATAATAAGTGGAATTAACAAGTCGCTTATCACTAGATTTGTCGTCCACTCTATAATCTTACTTGAAATCTCGTCTGCTTAGTAAAAGATTTGGAGAGTTCTCGAAAAATATCATAAAGGGGTGTTGTGTTAACCCTTGTTTAATTTCCAATTATATCGTTGTATCGATTGTACAATTTTTACAACAAAATATGGTACACCTTTCAATTATTTTCCATATCCTAGAAATTGTTGAAGTACTTATTTATGTTCTATTCATCATTGGCTCTTAGAATACACTTTTACGATAGGTACATATCCTTTCTTGAATACGTTAATTAAATATTTAGGACCCTTCTTAAATTAGCTTACTTGAACAGTTTTGACAATTTTTGTTTTCTTCACAAGAACTTTTATGATACCCCCATATTTGTATGAGTGCGTCCAATTGTACCAAATTACGTGTTTTCATATACAGGGAAACTGTGTCAGACCCTCTAACGCTAACGCCTTTTTTTAATTTCATTTCTGCTAGTGTTCCACCAGAATCTATAACCATAATCTGTGTGATTTTATAGAAACGTGGCATTCCCTAAAGATAACAAATATTAATAAAAAGTTACTTCCGTTAAACACCATTCAAATACCCAAGTTAAAAAATACATACAATGGTAAGGCGACATATTCTTAATATGTACAATATTTTCAGTAATTCAAACACTTACGAAACAAAGATTTTCAAATGCCAACTTAGGATGAAATGAAAAGTTTCGTTCTTTCGAATAATCTCAACTTTAATTTACATATTCTAGAACATTGCATTTCAGTACTCACTAACAATAAGTAAATATGATCTGCATATATTACCTCAGGAGGATATGTGTATATAGCTGCCGCCTCTCCCAATAAGAAATTTGTTCTTATTTGATAATAAACAATTTGCATATCTCCAGATTTACGGCTGCCCTGTACCCAAGTTCGTCCTTCATAAGAGCTGCTCTAGCAAAAAGGTGTAAACAATGGTACCAAAACCCAGTAGAAGAAAATTCATCTTTTAAGTAATGCAGTTCGAAGTCAAAGATATTTAAATTATTAGAAAGTGATTTCGTCCACTTGGTAACTCAATTTATACTAAGCCGTTTTGCTAACATCTCTGTATCTATTAGTCACATATTGTATTGAAACAGTTGTGGCTTAAACAATAGATTTCTACCCTAATTTCTTAAAATTTCAATAAGAATACAATATAGATATATTAAAACGTTACAGCAAAACACATTAAATAACATATGTATGTGTAAAACAAATACTGCGTAGGAGAGATTCATAGAACTAGAATTACTACTATTAAATCAACTAACCGTTAAATAAGGAAAGCAAATGAAGAAACAAATAGGTTCTACCTACCTACTTTTTATATTCCTTATTATATTGAAATGGCAACAACTGCGCCAAATTTATCAGACATTCTGTTCTAAAAGAATTCTTTCACTGTAGTAAAACTCAACCAATAAATCGAAGTCGAAAAGAAGCATAAAAGGTCCAACATTGTTGTTGTAAATGTATTAATTTGACAGTAACAACACGTTGATTTTCGACAGTTTATTAAATTTGTACTTCGACAATTTCTCGGCAGAGCCATTTTTATTTTTTAAATTGTTTTGTAATTTACTTTTGTGCTCGGGAACAACCCCAAGCTACTTAAAATAAAACGAGAAGAGGTTAAGACAGGAGTAACTGAAACATATCAAGAAAAAACCGAAATATCGTTTACATATCAATTTAGCTTTAGGGTAGCGACACTAGCCAAGAGAGCAAATTTTATTTACCTATTGATGATAAATGGAAGATTTGTATGTATACAAAATGTATGATATTATATATTTACCTGTAAAATAGACAAGAAAAAAATGTGTTATTTATGACCGTCTTTTATAGGTATTATTGCTTTTTGGTTTATTGTAAAAACTATTCTAAGTATTACAGACGACGCGTGGTGAAGACGGCCAGTGTGAGCATTTTGTGCGTTTTTTACATGTTCATATTGAATATCAAGAAGACATTCAAGTGTGAGGATATGTTAGTAGTCTAAGGTTTAATGCAGTTACTAAAAGTTTGTTTTGAGTACCTGTAAATGTCGAGAGGATGTTAAGTTTTCATTTTGAATGAAATTTTATAAGCAACAAGCATTTTTCTTGAGTTCTTCAACCACACCAACTGGTACAATTCGAGTTACGAATATTGTTAAAAGAGAATTACTCTCTTTTCTGTTGCATTTGTAAAAATACTAAAATCATTTAGATATTACCACTAGATAACAATTAAGCACTTTTGACTGTTTTCTTACTGTATTGCGCACAATGCCTATGTTTACCGCCATTTATTATTATCGATATTTTTTTAAGATGCCAAAATAAACAGATTTCTTCAAGTGCTGGAGTAAAAAGCACTATGCTAATGAAAGACATAGTGTAAAAAGGCACTGGGTAACAAAAAGCAGTTAGAAACAACGAAAATGTTATTATAAAGTGATCAATTTAAGCTTAATTCGAAGTAAATGCAAACAAAAACACCCGCAATAAGTCGTTTTATAATTTTATACCGAGCGCGATTAAGCGACACGTTAAATGAAGTTAAAAAGCACACAAGAAAAAGGAAAGTAAATACATCTTACAGAAGTTTGCTTTTTGCCTAGCGCTTTATCATCTCATACTTAAATTTTTCACAATTTCCATAAAATATAAACGTAAAAGCATCTGTACTTAGGCATATTGTTATAATTTTAACTTCGAAAAGTGTCTTTAATTTGCTGTTTCGCTAGCTCTACTACTATTGTATGGAAAACTACTAGTAAAGAAATCTTACAAAACTTAAAAAAAGGCAAAATGAAATATTTCGAATTTATTTCCACCCTTATCTAATAGCTGTACAAATTATATTGTATGTCTATAAGCGTAAAAATGCTACCACATAAGAATTTTCGGAACAACCGTACACATATCGAATCCACTAATTCTAAGACGTACCTACTGAACCATTTTTTCGCAAACGTACATATCATCAAACTAAACAAAAAAAACATATCGTCTAGGAATCAATGCAACCGAACAGACATCTTAAATGTACCTTGAGTGCTAATGTATTTTGGAAACTTAAATAAATGTAAGAAAATTATAATAGAGCAGCGTTTTATTTAATATTACCGAATTTGTGCTAACAACGTAACCGTGACGTGAACATAGTCTTGTTAAATTAGTACGGAACGTCTACATTAGATATAGTTTCTGCATTCTGGATCATAACGTCGAACCTAAGCCGGAATTTAAGGTACGTACATATATGATTTGCGCAAACTTGTTAAGTGTAGACGTAGGTAAGACGTTCGTCCGTATTTTAAGTCATTCGTGAAAGCAATTTCTTCGGTTTGCTTTAAGGGGTTTACTAGTACGACGACTTAAATACCAACTTATATTATATTAAATCTCCCCATCTGCATTCAGTGAAGTCTCGCCATAAAATTGCTTGAACTGTTTTTGTGTAGTATTACAAATATAGATTGTCCTAAATTATTGTTACCTGCCAACATTAATATAAAATTTGAAACTCGTGTCTCGTACCTAACGAAGATCATCGAACTAAATAAATAAATAAATAACTTACATAATAGGGCAGGGTAGGATGTCCAAACGATGACGATCTTGACAAGCTCCGAAATACGATCTGGAAAAGAGAAAATAAATGAACATAATAATTGAATCCTCTTGTGCGTCTTACAAACATATGTACAATGTACATAATGTTCGAATAAAATAATGGCACAAAGAAAAAATTGCGTAACTTTTCCAAATCTTCGTCATAGAACGTTTGTAATAAAACAATGAGAACAATCAATTTAAATATTTGTCGTCGTATGTATCTTTTGAAGTTAAACATTTTAATAACAAAATATTTGCCCAAATCCGTTTACATATGCGTTTTAAGGTTATGTAAGAACAGACCGACAACCTCTTGGTTTTAAGTTTGATAACGTAGCAAATCAAGTGAGGTATGGCAAAAATATACCAGATATAGCCATGTTAAAATTTTTAACAATGTAAATTCTTCAAACAAAAAAATATGGAATATTTACAATTCGCCATTACTATTCCTATGAAAAATTCCAAATTAATCATGCTAACCGTAACTCTCTATGGTATCTCGGAAACAATTTCAGGGTTTTTATCATTTGAAAGAACAAAAATCGCTGATTGAAGAAGGAACATCCACAGAGTTCGAGAAGGCTATTTACGAAAATCTTTTAGGCAAATAACTACCCAAAATATCGAAATAGGCCAAAATGTATGCAATAAAACAAATAATTACTTATAAATTCAGTAAAATGTGATTCAAGATACGGACCTATTTCAGTATTTTAAACCAACTAAATCAGAATAGGGACTCAGCTCATGTTGTGTTGCATGAATTTGATATTATATTGTATCTTAGTAAAATGTATCAAAAGTGTAAAAAAACCACTTTAAATTTGAAGTACCCATATACTTTTCAACTCCCTAGAAATAGTAATTTATATGGCATTATATGTAAATTTTATGAAAATTTTCATATTAACGACTCATCGCCGACTGCAAATATTTAGTAAAATCGTAGATTATTATTTTGCAAGTAGCAACAGAACATACATAGATTCCAAAGTAAGAATTTGAGTTGTTTAACACTGTTTAAGGCTGTTGACTTTTTGGGATTCTATATTTTCTTTTAAAACGTGTACAAAGATTGCCTTTTATTGTTGCAGCGTAAAAGAAACAATCCTGTTGAAAAAATTCCAATATAAAAATTACATCATTACATTTCTATATCATATGACTCAGAAAAATAATGTATCATATTATGTACATATCTACTATGTTTGCTTATATATTCTTTCATTAAAACTTTACTGTCGGTTTGCCTTTTTTTTGCACCGCAGCCTTCAAACTGCCAGTAGAAAACCTGAGAAAAGCACACACAAGTTAAAAAGAACATTTGGTATGAAAAATATCGATATATTGTAAGTATATAGTGCGTCAACACAATTCCATAACACCTGAATAAAAGTAAACAAAATAGAAGTTCATTTCTCAAAATCCCCTTGATATTGGGTACATTGTGACTACGCTTCGAGGTGTTTCAAATATATTTTAAAGTGTCTGTTGTTCAATATCCGATTGCATTTCAATCGATCTCCTTGCGGTTAGAAGAAGAATTTTTTCCCAAAACAATTATAATTTAATATTTAATTTTGTTTTAACACAAAATGTTATTTTTAATTCTTTACGCTTTACTTGCTTGTGAAATTGTCCCTGCAACAGTTGGAAAATTAGTGCCGAATATAACAAGTTTAGGTTATAGAAGGAATTGTTGTGGTGAAACTGATGTCTTCACGGATACAATTCAATCCACATTTCCCGCAACAAAGACCATAGAAATTCCAGGAAAAGTATGTATAACATTAATTTATTTGTTAATTTTTTTTTTCTGATTAAATTTTTTTAAGGGAAAGGATTGGAACATTACCCTAACCCGAGTCGTTGTAACAGATTTGAATGATAATAATTATGCAGACGTTCACGTAATCGGTGGAGGAATCAATCAAGGGTTTATCAGACTCAAATTTAAGTCTCCTACTCTTAGAGGACTTACTTTACATGTTATTGCTTTCGGCTATGATAGCCAATATGCATATAAGGATACAGAAAGAAGAAGGAGAGAGGGAGCTCTAGCTCCAGCAGTGGGAAGGTATAATACCTATCACCATTGGTAGTTCAGTTTGTCGAGTGAATCAAAGTGTTTTTATATCATAATTTCTTCCGATAATTTGTTAAATATGTTAATATACATATATCAGCAAATAGTGTTTTGTGTGTCGATTTCCCAATTTCCGATAAATATTGAAATACTTTTCACGTAGGTATACCTAATAAAAAAAAATCTTTGAAGACTCTAATTATTTTTTCATTTCAAATAAAATTAATTTAGTTCTTCACAACTTACCTACATAATTTAAACAACAGTCGCCATTAATTTTTTTTTTCACTATTTGTTTAGCAATATTAACGAGTTCCTAATTTACCCAATCTATAACCAAAAGAAATTAGGTATTTCAAAAAAAAACATTACTTAGCAATTGAATTCAAATATTTTAGAAGACACAAATAACATAAAATAGATCTTCCGCGTGTAGGTATAAGATTGAAGGAGGTGAATAAAATAAAGTGTCCCCTACTAATACATATTGTTTTATATATTACTCAGACTTCCGTTTGACC
Organism: Machimus atricapillus; assembly: GCA_933228815.1. Taxonomy (NCBI): domain Eukaryota; kingdom Metazoa; phylum Arthropoda; class Insecta; order Diptera; family Asilidae; genus Machimus; species Machimus atricapillus. The sequence continues at coordinate 30,324,340 of OW121786.1, read as the reverse complement.
CTAAAAATCCAAGCTAGTTTGTTACAAAATTGTATTTTAAAGAAAATAAAAGTCGCTTCCAAAACTTACAAATTAACTTTTCTGAATTTTTTACGCTCTACTCCAGTTACAATTCCTAAGAAATAACACGAAGTTGAAGTGAGCGGCCGGCTAGTGACTAAATTTGAGAACACTTTAAAAAGTTCCAATTAATTACCCTAAATTGACTACGTCATACACATTCTAAAAAACCCTCCCTCGAAATGCATCAACATGTCTACTGTCTAGTCTAGTCTACTAGCAATGTTTGAAATTTTAAGAACCATTCTAAGATAATATATGTACTAATGTTCAATATTCAAAATACTAAAAGAGCTAAAAGTTTTAAAAAGTAGTAGGTATCTGTTTTGTATTGTCAATAGGTACTCGAGACTTTTACTCGAATCCAAAAAAAAAAAAACTATCGTATCGCTTATAGGTATTTGTAATTACCCTAGTCTCCGCTACGACCTTACATTTGATACAATAATCAAATCTAGTTTTGATATTCCGCTGGACATTATAAATTTTTTAAAGATGGCATAAGTGGTGGCTTTCGAACCGAAACCAAACAATTATATCGGTTCTCCGTTTCTCAGAATCGATTATATTTAATCGAATATAACTCATATGGTCGTTTGCATATCTTTAGGGCAATATAAACTACACAGTACGCGGTTACTATCTATCAATTATACAACAGTAAATTTCATATTTATTGCAACTTTGTCAAATAGTGCGTATAGCTAGAATAATTTACTACTACAACTTTAATAGTAATAATTTGTCTAGTTAGCCAAAACATTATTTATTTGAGTAGTTTCAAAAGATTAAGAAAAATTGTAAAATGCAAGTATGTATGTACCTACTTAATAAAACTTAGATAATAAAAGGCTCGCGACCATGGAATCCAGCATATGTTGCATCGCGTTGCGTTGCGTTGAAAGCCCAATTGAAACACATGATTTCTTATGTAGCATGACCCATAAGCGAATTACGGCAAAGTATGTATATTTAGGTACATACATATGTATATGTATACTGCCAGATGAAAATGTTGAACATTTTTCAACTTTCGTCCGTTGAATTACATTATTAAAAATCTAAGGAAAATATTTTGATGTGATGTTGATTCTCGGTGACCTGATAGATAGTGGGAATAGGCCTTAAAACGAAGACAAAGCCAACCTGTTCGAATTCGTTTGATTGGCTCAATTTTTTATATTTTAATTAATCAAAGAAAATAAAAAATTCAGAATTTCACAGTATTCAAGGAATACGCATATAGTTTTCTCCATTCCGTCTCACGAAGTTGACTCAAGCCTTGACTCAAGCTAAGCAATCTAAGCTGTTATACTACCTAGCAAAGCTCATAGCATAGACATGAATTTGAAATAGTGCTTAGCTCGGTATGACGTCATAAATTGTCACAACAAAACGAAGACAAAGAAGAAGACTAGAATTCTGACAGGCCCTAAGTATCTGTAAATTTTAAACCCATCACGTCAGGAGCATGTATTACAATACAATCTATGTCATTGAACATATCTACAAGTCGTAATTACTTGCTACATATGTATGTGTGTATAGAGTACAGATATCTAGATATTATATTTCATATTATTTTAAATCAATCGGCATTCTAACAATTAGAAATACACAATTAACAAAGTTTAGGTTCAAAGAAAATAACATACGACTAACGACAAACAAAACCATTTATTTAAATATAACGCATACCTAATTCTTATGACGGACAGTTTCCCACATACACTCCCCATATATCATATTCTATGTCCAAAGCTCTCGCCTCTTTGGACTCAAAACGGAAATGAACATACGTTGAATTAATACCAGGAGTGAGTCTCTCAGTAACGCCATAATGAGCATTGTAATGTCTCACTTCAATTCGAGTTATACGAAAATTGTGTTGATATCCCTTAATAAATTTGAATTATAAGTATGCGTGATTTTGATAAAAGTAAATCTCACTTACAGCCTGAGGATATCTTTCTCTCTGTTCACCAGGAAATTCGGTGCTAATTTTTCTTCGGAACAAATGTTGGTCACCTTTTTCCCGATTGCCCCATTTGTATTCCTTTTCAAGTTTTTTAGTTGTTACCAGAATCACAAGTTGCAGTAACGCTATAAAAAGTATAACCTTCATCTGATAATGAAAATTGTGAATAACAAATTAACTACCCAATTTATAATCAACTTACTTTCGAGAACTCCAATCAAACGATATTACCTTCACGAAATTACTTCATGAAGTGTTCAATATAGTGGATATCAGATGTCTTTATGGTTCAATTCGTTCTAGGAGCTAATGGAAGTCGCGTAGTGAAACACACAATACAACACCTGTATAAATACAAATTGACGAAATGATCTATTGAAGGTAGATAAACCATATGTTCGTCGTTATACAGAATTTATAAGAATAAAACGAAACAGTAAGTCTGAAAACATTTGGAATGAAAATACGGCGAAAATTCGCAGGTTTTCAGCAAACACACATTTTTTAATCCTCTTTTTATTAAAGCGGGTTGAGTTAAGCAAAACAACTTCTAATTGCCAAATTAAAAGTCTTTTTATGTTTACCAATTAAAAGGATTTGTTTTATTCAAACAGACGTTAAAAGGAATATTTACATTAATTTATAGTTCAATTTTTTTAATTTAAACGACAATATACTTTAGTTCTCATGGAACCCCTAAGTTGAAGGGTTTGTAAGTAATTGTGGTTTTTATTTTTGATATTGAAACAGCAGGTGTGGAATTAATTTGACTTTTCATTAACCTTTCTATTCTCGTTTTTTTAATTATTTAGTTTTATATTCAACAGCTTCAGTCTAATATAAACATCTTGTAAGTAGATAACATATGTACATATGGATATTAATATGCATTAAATGTATGTAGATATTCCGTTTTCCCGGAAATTCAAAATAAAATCGAATTTTCAATCAGAACAAATTTTTATTTCTAATTTCCACCAACTACAAATTTTATTTTGTATTCCCGGTAGAGCCAGACGAGCGTTCTAAAATTCAAATTCATATGAAATTAAGGAATAAAAGACTACCCAAGATAAACTATTTTTAACTGAAGATGTACAATTTATAGAATACCACCAAGTACCTACGAAAACAATAGGAGTTATAAAGTAAGCCAAGTTATATTAAAGACAAGTAAACAGAAGCGATTAGACTGATTACAGAAATATATACCTATCACTAGATAATTGATAATTATGCAAACAATGAAAAGCGAAACTCAAGAGTTGTTATCGTATCGCATGTCTACGTAAAATTCAACTGGTTTCACCCACGTACTTATTTGTGTAGTTGCTCTTTGTTTTAATAATACATACCTGTTTAACAAAACAAAATAATACTTAAAATTGGGAAATTTTCACCTTTCCAAATTCAATAAATATGACTTTTGTTATAAATATTTTTTCCAGTTTTGTGGTCATCTTAAAAGTTCAATGTACAGGAAAAACAGCGTTTGTATGTTATATGTATGTATGTATGTTATAAGTTGCTTTTAATATTATGTGGAGCCGACGAAAAAAACGATCTAATTACACAAAATTAAATTTTACAGGAGGAACAGAAAACTGAATGGCAATATACCTACATATTCAATCAATCGACTTTTAACGTGGTTTTTTTCCCATATACATAGGTAGTGTTTGTGACTCTTTTTGATATATGTACATATATCAAGTACAGGTTCCTCTCTCTAATAAAACGGAAGAGATATGGATTAAAAAAATGCGATTATGTTATTTTGTTTGCGACTGCGTGGAATTGTTACATTTTGATTATATTTAAGGAGAGGGTTCATACCTACTTGAATGCATCAAAACTGAGCGTTTTTTTAAGAAATTCAAACTGTCATAAAAAGAATAGAAAATCAACGGTATTGTTATTGTTGCCTCTTTGAAAATAGTATTACTTCAAATAACAATAAATCAAAAATGAAACGCCATAAAGATTTGTATGAAAATTATTCCGTTCTGATCGAAGTACAACAGGATTTAAAAAAGCAAATGTTTTGTTGACCAAAAAGGTAATTAGATAATTTTGTTCCCTAGCTCCTCATATTTATTTTAGTTGGGTGGTAGACAATAGTAGGTAAAAAGCTATAATTGTTTAATTATTCAACAGGTATTATCAATATACACAGAACACAGTTTTTGTATGAAATGAGGCAGCAACAAAGATTAATTTGTTTTTATCAGTTTCACAGGTTTCCAATTTTTTTAGTCATAGTATGTCTTTTAGTTTTAGTAGGCAGAAAACTTTCATATGGTATATTTATCGTCAATAAGAAATATCCAACTTGATAATTTAAAGGAATAAAATTTAAGGCGGGGACCTATGCTATTTCAAGTATGTATATTTGCTTTATGCATATCATTTCCTAGATGTTTGCTAGCACTAAAACTAATCAAACACAATTTTATATCGCCAATCTATGTATATGAAAAATGTCAGGAGAAGCGACGACCGGCTTTTTATTTTATTAACAATAATTCGGAATAAGAGAGAACTAAGTAATCTTATGAAATTATCTTCTTCGAACATAGAAAATTTTCCAAACAGATAACCAACTATTTCTGAAAATGTTATGTAAATTATTTCCCAAGTAGCTCCAAACTATAAATAAATACTCTAAAACCCAACACGTTCTCGAATAGAAATTTAAATGAATCATATTATAAAAGTGCAAAATAAACTCTTCCGCCGCGATATCTTATCGCATCGATTGTAAATCGATTAACCCCGTCGACCGACCAATTCAGCAGATATAGACGTCTTATAAAATTCGCTCAGTTCACAATCTTACCTCTTTGCTCACCCTGAAAAGTGCATTTAGTGGAGACACCTGAGCTCGTGTTGACGATCTACCTGTCGGATTGTGTTAGACATTTCAAATGAACGGATCAATTATATTTTGGGTGCTAGTGATTCTTATATTGATTATTCTTTGGGGAGTAAGTCAAGAGTTTTTTAAACATTCCTTAACCTCAGTTTTAAGCATTTCCACGATTTATCTTATCAGGGCAGCAATTGTAAACAACGTTTAAATATTTCGAGTATTTCGTCACTCGTTAGTATGAGAAAAGTTATTATTTAAAGCAAACGCGTGCGCAATAATGTAATATTTTTGTAGAAGTTAATATAACGCCCTTAGGCACGTGCCACTTGGATGTCGTTTGTGATATAATATAATGTAACACAATGTGCAGCCCTTATCACTTTACACTCATGCGCTTATCTTGTGACTCGGGGCTTTTTACGGAAATGTTTTAACAATAAATTAACGTGTGAATTAATAAATACGTGATGAGTTGAATCGTATATGTTAGCAGATAACGTTTATTGCCTTTTAATCAGTTGTCAGTGGTAATCTTAAAATTTGTGAACACTAAAAATAGTTAATTAAACTATTTGCACCCCAAAAATATTTATATGGTATATTATATCCTGATTTTAATTTCAGATCCACATAAGACGATGTTGCAAATATTTTGACTCAATCAAAGAACGCAGGCAACGAGAACGGCGGGTGCAGAGGAGAATTCTACAAACAATAACAATTAGCGTTGGAAGTGAGTTTATTTCATTCTTTATAAGCATATGTGAAGTTTTCCTAAGTGCATAAATATATGTACGTACTTCCCCTATACAGTTTACATAAATAGAAAGTGTAGTGCTCGTAAAAAATACTTTAGAGAAGGGAAATGTAATCAAGGCCTTACATTTTGCATATCTCAATTTGTTTTAAGGTGCACACCGGTTATGTTAAGTTATTAAATGTCTCGGGATCTCTGGTTTTATTGAACAATATTTATTTGTGTGATATAAAAATATTAAATCTTTTAGAGAGATATGTAAATAAATCATTCTGACCTCTTTCAGACTAGAAATGAAACTCCCATTTTATTTTTGCAAATTCCAATAGTCAGTTCAAAGATAAGAAGAAATACTTTCTCCGAAAAATACATTTCTTAAGGTGTTTCAAGTGTTATAGCCTCGGAAAATATGCGTTAAACAAAACAATATTATATATAAGAGTTATATGAGAGGAAAAAGTAGATAACTTTTGAAAACGTCTTCTAATTTAAATAATTGCATATGTAGAAAAAAGGTTCTTGTTCTTAAATTTACAATTGGAATGTACTATAAAAAAAGCAAAAGTACTTCCCATTTCAAATATGAAAATTATACACCTGTCTACTTCAAATTTCAAATTAAATTTTTGCAGGATTAAAAAAAGCTCCTTAAAGTTCTCAAACTTATACAAAACCTGATATAAACTTTTGAGCCAGTCTTGAGACTAGAGTCGATCTCGCTGCAGTTCCAGTATAGTGAAGTATGTACTTAAATTGTTGTCATATGGGTGATAAAATCCCGATTGTATACTTAAATCTTTTCTATAAATAATACACTTAAGTTTAATCACTTAAAGTACATATACATATGTATGTATATCTCTATAGTGATCTTTAATTTAACCCCCAACCAATTTTACGTATTTATAAAAATACTTATAAAATGTTAATGCTTTCTATGGATTTTCCAATAATCTGTTGTCTTTTTTGTTAAGAATTTTTAAATCTTTAAATTTCTTAATTTAGATTTTAACATTCAAGAGCATATAACCGCTGAAATGGCATAAATAAATAGGTTTCAAATATGTATATGTATATATGCTTTACCATATCATTATATTCTTGACATTCTATCGTAAATTGTTTTCTGTTCCTTACTTTTTAATCTTCCAACAAAGTTTAAGAGAGCAACATAAAAAAAAACAATATTTATTTATTAGAATTATTATAAATTTTCAGGTCCACCATATACGATAGAAGACGATGTCGAAAGAGGCGTCCAATCATCAACCGATAGAAAAATTGACAAAGATCTTCCAACATATGAAGAAGTCATGGAAGAAGATATGCGAAGATGTGTGAACCACACAAATATCAGTTCAAACCAACCCCCTCCTCCTCCTCCCCCGCCTCGTTACTAGATTCTAAAACTGTGATAATTCAAAATTCCTTTGTTGACAAACATACGAAAGTCTGAAGCTGTTTAATATAAGTTTCAATTATTTATTATCTCCCATTTCTTTATTGCAGGCTATCGCCTGTAAATATTTTGTTATTTGATTTTTTTTAAGTTTATTATAAATAATTATGAATATACAAATTAATGACACAAGTTGTTGGCTATTTCTACATTTTTTATTTTTATTTTTTTCTTTTTAATTTAGATCTTTAATAATTTGTCTGAAGCTTTAACCTCTTTACTCAGAACTGGTACCCAAAGATCCAGTTGCTATTCCCTATTTGTACAAATATTTAAAACCAACAACTATAATGTCTTTAGACAAATGGATTTACAGGTTTCCTCTATCTGAATCTCTGTTTTAATATTACCTCCCTTAAGAAAAAAATTTTTCCTTAATTGACAATGGTTCAACGGTATCCTCAAAACTTGCAACCGTAATTTAACTTATTTCTTGACGTAATACAATGATACAATTTGAAATAGCAACGTAAATCAGAATACAATATTACAATATCCTACACTTTCAAAAAGGATGTTTTTAACATTTAAAACAAATATCACTTGAGCCCTTTTTTAACTTTCGTACCAAACGAGTTGAAAAGAACTTACAAAAGCCCATTTTGAATAAAAATTCCTCAGGGGCCTTAATTAATTTTTGGAAAGGTAGGTATCAAATGCTACTATGTCCTATTTATTTTGAAGTTTTGTAAATCATTTTATTTTCCGTTTTGAAAATATTTTAAGTCACTTTTGCGTATAAAATATTCAAATTTTCATATAAATAATCTAAATTTTTACATATTAATTTTATGCAATGGAGGACACGAAAAAGTTATCAAGAGAAATGAGTTTTGTAGACAGTGATTGTATTATTATGGAGCCTGAAATTGAGACCATCACAATTTATGATACAGATGACGAAGATCGAATGAAAGCTTCAATTCATAAAATAAATAAAAATATAGGACGCATAGTTGAAACGACGAAGGTGAATTTATTAAAGAAGGAGAAATGATTCGTTTAAAAATTATATTCTGATCAGTTGCCTTCGATTGACTACTTATACTTATCAATGGTCGTGTCTTTACTTCATTAAATGTTAAATTAAAATAAATGTATAAAAAAGTGTAACAGAAGGCTTTTTCTTCAGAATGAAAAAGCGAATTTTACTGAATTTTAAGTAGTGTACTTTTGCCACGATGGGACTCTTTATTCTTATGGCCGACTGTTCCCTAGGTACATAATAAAAAAAATTAAATAAAAAAATATTTTTTAAAGACAAGCTTTTATTTAACAATGAAATATAAAAAATATACTAAAAAGGAAAAAATAAGTTTTTGCTAAAATTTATCAATTTTGGGCCTAATATATATTTCAACCAAATATACCTTTAACGTATTTCTTCACGGTATTTCTGTATTTGTATGACTATAAATAAAAGCTTGGGCGCTCATTAGATATTAAAATTATAAACAATAGCAGTAGTGAAACGAAGCGAAATATTGTGTAATTTCAGCATAATTTCGCTTGTAATGAGAGCGCCCAAGCTTTTATTTATAGTCATACAAATACAGAAATACCGTGAAGAAATACGTTAAAGGCATATTTGGTTGAAATATATATTAGGCCCAAAATTGATAAATTTTAGCAAAAACTTATTTTTTCCTTTTTAGTATATTTTTTATATTTCATTGTTAAATAAAAGCTTGTCTTTAAAAAATATTTTTTTATTTAATTTTTTTTTTGAGACTAAAAAACGATGTCTTTATTAGTAAAAGAACGTCAAATTGAAATGTCAAAAAGGCGTTAACAAGACGCTGAGTAACTAGTGCGTAGTACCGTTTGAAGCTGAATCGTGCATTAGCATCTTGAAACTCTTCTTTTGAACTTATGCGTGATTATATTAGACGTCCGCCATATTGGATTTAGAATAACGTCACATTACTTATTGTATTTCGCTTATCAAGCCCTTTCATTTGATACCCATATCATAGGGGTTACTATGAAAATTATAAATCGCCATTTTGTGACGTCCGCCATATTGGATTTAGAAATGGCGTTACTATCGTTTCCTACTCTTCAAGCTCTTTCATTTGATACCCATATTAAGGGGTTCGACCAAAAATACATGGTCCACCATCTTGTGGCGGCGGCCATTTTAAAGATATTGCAATTTTGAGTATTGCATACTGCATTGTCACCAGAACTAAAGGTGTATGCAAAATTTTAGCCCTATAGCTTCATTGGAAGTGGGTGAAATATTGATTGCAAGATTCCAGGACACACCATTTTGTGGCGGCGGCCATTTTTAATTGCAGATATTGCAATTTTGAGTATTGCATATTGCATTGTCACCAGAACTAAAGGTGTATGCAAAATTTCAGCCCAATAGCTTCATTGGAAGTGGGTGAAATATTGATTGCAAAATTCCAGGACACACGGTGAAGTTAATATAAAGCTTGTAAAATGTGGCTCGTTATTAAAAAATTTCTGGTTCACCTTAAAATATCGTTATGAAAATGCAAATTAGTAATAAACAATTTCAAATTGCTTTATTCGAATTTACAATTTTCTCATAATTTTAAAGCTAAGAGAAATATTGTCAAGCGAGATAAGACTAATTAGTTTTCTGCAATTATCAAATATGCACGATGTTTCTAACATCGCTGTGCTTCAAATAAAAATATTTACTAAGCAATTTGATTAAATTTTCAAATTTTTTCACGTATAGCTTTACTTTTACTCCAAAAGAAATTTGGTTAAATATTGAATAGACTCGCATAGATCCAAAACAAAACAATAATAAATAAAACTGAAAAGATCTGCTCCCAAAGCGAAACATATATGTATGTAAGTTATAGTGCGTGCACACCTGGCATGACGGTGAAGCAGCGATAGACATAAAGAGCAACTATTAGCCGCAGGGCAGGTACCACACCTTTTACATAGATTTTGTCCATACGTTACCTCCAATTTGAAGAGAAGGAAAAGGCGTTACTACTTACCCCTAATTTCGCACTTTCAGAGCAGTCGACTTTCATCGTCCGCGGCTCTTGTTCCGCCAGACTGCGCTGGTCCGTCGTGGTCACTTGCACCATCGGTAGCCAGAAAAACCTCAACCTCTTCGACAAGAAGCATCGCCGGTTGTCTGCCGGAGTAGCTACGTCTTAAGAGTCTTTTTCAGCTGAAGGAGAGGCCGTCTTCGAAGCAATTCGGTTTCGGAATGGGTAAAGAGCAGGAAAAGATTTCCACTTTTCCCTTGAATGCAAATCCATTGCAGGCAAAAGTGGTATAAAGCTCAAAATTAATATAGAAAGTTGTTCACTCTGGCGCTTGATCTCGGCTAGTTGATCCGTTCGATTCGAGTAAAGTCTTTAAATTGATCTTACCCCGGGACAACTTCTGTAAACACCTGCGCGCGCAGCTTAGTTTGAGTTGCATTCGAAGAAAGTGCATTAATTCGTGGTAGTTAGAGTTTGTGTTCAAAAATAAGTAAAGTGAATTTTGCAGCGGGCACGGATACCACGATGCGGTAATTATTGCATTTTTTTCTGATTTGCAAAAAGAAAAAAAATACGTCAAACATTTCATAATTAAGTGAAGGTTTAAGATTTTTTTTTGTGAACGCTCTATTCAAAGAGACCATATCAATTAAATGAACAAAATTGGAGTACCAAAAAGAAATGCGTTCCAAAGCGTAGGATACTCAATTTAAAATTCTTTCTTTTGGATCACTAATGCCGTGCTCGAATTACGTCCCAATGAAGCTTAAAGGCCGCTGATTTGCATTTAATTAAGTTATTTGCTCATTTTCAACCACAATGCTGTAAAGAAATCACAGCATTCGTTGCATGGGCGAAATTAATTCGCACAAATTCGTGCCATGGATTAGAGTTAGTTGAAATGGTGTATCTAGAGAAAGTAAATTAACGAGGATTTCTGCTTAAATCTAGCTCTTACAAGAAGTGGTATTTAAATTTAAGATTCGAACTTTTCACTGCTTAACGTTTCTGATGGATGGCAATATCAATAGTTAACAATAGCTGGTGAAGAGCGTGACAATTTTGTGAATGAGCACCAAATATCGACATGAAGAATCACTTTCGCTATTTTCATTTTAGGAATTTTTCCGGAAATAACTTACATCTAACTATAAAACGTGATGAATGGAATATTATGCCGCAAGAATTTTTTCATGTCGATAATAAAAAGAACAAATACATACATTTGCAATAAAAATATACACATATTATATAAAATATAAACATTATCTTTTTCACACATTTTGCTTTTTAACCAAATACCTATACCAAAATGTATCATTAAAGAAGTTTTCTATATTATGTTTTGTTTAAACAGAAGAATTTTACCTATGTGCTCCATTTAGTAAGACTTTACGAAAAGTAATTTTTACTTGTAAAAATATACATATATAAGGTTTTCAGAATATATTTTTTATTGTAATAAGAAAAGTTTTAAATCCCTCAAATTTATTTTATTATATATTTTTTGAAATGATTTTATATTCTTAAGAAATAAAATTTAGATATTATTTTTAAAAGTAATGAACCTTGCTTTATCCATATCATGCCTATAAACGAAAAGTGATCGTCAGGGTCAAAAGAGATCAGAATAATCAAAAGATATAATAACGAAACAAATTGTTATTCAACAACATTGCCAAAAAAAATTAAATAAACAAAAATAGAACGACAATGAGAATCAACTTTTACAGGTAGTAACAATAAAATGGATGATGACAAAATTGAAAATGCGATCAAGTGACTGGTCAAATTGGTTCTTCACGAACGAGTGACTGTCGGTGTTCCTTACTTGCGACCTTACCACAATAATTTTGTATAATACGGATAACTCTTCTTGGGTCAACTTCACAAATAACCTGAAGCATGTTATGAAAGCAATAATTTAATTACCGCCGTCCCGTCGCAATTCAGCCCAATTTGATTGCGGTAGGTACTTTATAGGAATCGCTTACCTTTTAGCATAATGACCCGGTTTTTCAGTTCACCCAGATCAAATAGACCTGCCGCAAAACGTATCAACTCGTGAACAAAATGAACGATGAAGTTATGCAAGTATTTTTTCAGTAAAATTTCGCTATAGGAATTATATTTGCGATCTGACTATCACGACTGTCTCAAAAAACAGCTGTATAGAATTGGATTTATAGCCGCTTTATGTAAATTTCGAATAAATGCAATTATTACGTAAGGAATCGGTAAATTTTCCCAAAATATTTTATAACTACAAGTAGAGAAGAGAATAAAAATCGACGGTGTAAATATAATCCAAAAATTAATGAAAGGCATGACTTGATTGATTGGGATTATCCATGGGTTCAAGCGTAAAATAAACTATGTATACGGAATAATTTTCGTGAGAATTAGCTTACTTTTTCGCATAACAAAATTTGTTTCTGGGTTTTAGTGGTTTTTTGTCTTTTTTTTATATTAGCAATTACCACGTAATTTGGCTATAGTATACCTACCGAAAGCGACATTTCGTTGCTCTCAAGTTTTATGTTTGAAGAAGAGACATATTCTGTTTTATATAGGTTTGTCTTTCCTTATTTAAAGGAGAATGCAATAGTAGTTATTGTTTGCTACTACTCAATTCATTCTAATATAAAATAAGAAACTGCAATTGCCCTATTTCACATAGGCTACCCAAGACACAAACAATTTAGCAATATAGTGCTATATTACAAACAGTATGTAATATACTTACATATAGGTACATATGTATACTTCATTATATTTTCTTATTTATTTTATTTTAATTTTCTTCTTATTTTACGCTTCATACATGTATACTAGAAATATACTGTCCAAAAATGTTATTCTATACTGATTTTTTATAAAAAGCAAATTAATTTTGGACTATTCTTTATATTTCTTTTTTCTACTTCTGAAGTTTAATAACTTGCCTAAGCAACACCAAATTCGGGTGCAATTACAATAAGAAATAGCGTGAGAAAAGTGTTGGAGTAAGTTCTTTTAAAAAAAAACGATCATCATAAAAGCGTGATAACGATAACAGAATTAATTCGTAGAATTATACTCACCGATAAATAATCGTTTTTGAAAGTAGATACAAAACTCACTAATTTCACCCATATATGGGTTGATTAATGATTAAGTACAATAGTAGAAGGTCTTTTTGACGTTATTAGTACCAAACAATCTTGAAAATTCGTGTAGCATGCATGTACCTAAATTGGAAAGCAAGCACTGAGTTAACTCTATCCCCCTGAATTTGGCTGTGACCTTAGTTTCCATAATATGACAGCCTCTTTTGATTTTACTTACAAAATTTTTCTTAATGAAGGTAGGTACATTGTAAGTTGTGACGATATTGAAACCAAAGTTGTAACCACAATTAGGGTGTGAACTTTCAAAATTATTTGAACGGCGCGACACAATTATTGCAATTATCCATGATCGTTTTATTAGTATAGGTACAATTCATGTGATTGAGGTTATTAAAAATGCCCAACATACTCATATTTATATCATCATCCTGCAGTTCGATTTTTCTCATAAATCTCTTGAAAAAACAAGTTTCCCGTGCATTCCGTAAAGTCGGATGAGTTGCCGTGCTGAGAAGATGTCCCCAGGCTACCTATCAGCCTGATGATAAATGCATCATCAACTGCAGACGCACGATTACGTAAATAGTTCTGTACACGCACCATAAAGGTGAAACAAGTTTCCTCGTAACATTCCTTACGATCAAAATCTACCTGTCCCCGGAGAAGTTAAGACACGAGCAATCGCTGTTGTTGTTTTCGTTTCAATTAAACATCTTTCGTTGCACTGCAAGTTGTTGTTTTTCACTCGCATTTTCGGCCCTGTTTTTCTTGAACATATCGAAAGTAAAAGTACCGCCCGACATGATAACATTGAGCGGAAAGTTGCTGCTCCACTTTCTTTGTGGAGGACCGGACAGCTCCTCATTATGCGTCGTTATAGGAAAATGTCGGTGAGAAACGGATGGACGTTACATGCAAAAGCCAAGACACCGTCCGTTGGGAAACCCGCCGCATTGCCCTATTGTGGTCCGGCAAAAGATATGAGCACCTCGCACCGGACCCAGTTTTCAATTGGTTACGATTTAGTACCTCTAGTTGTTCAATTATGATGAGGCTCCTGAGATTACGCCACCAGTTTGTGGACTAGACCGGACCACACAAACACGGTCTACTAGGCCCAAGTTGCATATATTTCCCGCCCGGGTTAACTCTTGGTTAAATAATTTCCTTGTCCAGCGATCGGTGCAATAGGAAAAGAGAGCGATTTATGAGGCGAAGCTGTGCAGATAAAGTTTAAAATTCAAATTTGACCAACTGATATTTTTGCACACTACTCGTGCTTTTCGTGGCCACTTTTACTTTCTAGAAGAAAATACAGTGCTGTCTGAAATTATAGGACCAAACTTTAATTTTGCATATATGGTATATTCCCAAGCCCATAACTTGTTGGTAAGGAGAAGAGGGATAGTGACAACTGGTATATATGAAATCGTTGTGTGTCCTTAATTATTTCATAAATTTTTTTTAAAATTCATGTACTAATTTTAACAAAAATCGTAAAAAACTCAATACAATAGTGTTTAAAATTATAGGACCAATTCTCTCAGCACTTAATATGATGTCTTTGGCCTTTATATACAGGGTGTTTTGCTAATGTCTGAACAGGGGTATGCCAATCGATTCTAAATGATCTCCTGATCAACGTTTCTTCGGATACCCCACCCCCTTAAAATCGGTCCTTCCCCCCCAAAATCGCTATTGAAAATTTTGAGGGGGTCAACCTAGAAAATGCTTCATAAGTTCTTTCAGAGATATCCTAGAATACTGGTTGATAATGCATTAGAAAGCTGAGCCTTCAAGCTTTCAAACGATACCACCCGCGACCCAATCAATCAACAAACAAGCGAGGGAGACCCCGTCAAATTTCGAAAATGGCAATTTCAAAGCCCAAAATTTGACCTTGACCCTTCATTCTGTCGATTTTTTGTATGGGAAGATCGAAACTTTTCTTGAGAAAAAGCTTCCCTGTCATATGGCCTTTTTCAAGAAAAAAACGGCACTGGAATCCGACGGCGCGTTCCGAAGTTATTCGTGTTACAATAATTGATACAACATCAAAACCCACTATCCGCAATGAAGTCCAATTGGAAAGTCTCACATCGAGCATCTGCTCCGTAGGGCTGAACCATCGAAGACGAATAACTTCGGGACGCGCCGTCGGATTCCAGTGCGGTTTTTTCTTGAGAAAGGCCATATGACAGGGAAGCTTTTTCTCAAGAAAAGTTTCGATCTTCCCATACAAAAAATCGACAGAATGAAGGGTCAAGGTCAAATTTTGGGCTTTGAAATTGCCATTTTCGAAATTTGACGGGGTCTCCCTCGCTTGTTTGTTGATTGATTGGGTCGCGGGTGGTATCGTTTGAAAGCTTGAAGGCTTAGCTTTCTAATGCATTATCAACCAGTATTCTAGGATATCTCTGAAAGAACTTATGAAGCATTTTCTAGGTTGACCCCCTCAAAATTTTCAATAGCGATTTTGGGGGGGAAGGACCGATTTTAAGGGGGTGGGGTGTCCGAAGAAACGTTGATCAGGAGACCATTTAGAATCGATTGGCATACCCCTGTTCAGACCTTAGCAAAACACCCTGTATATAAAGGCCAAAGACATCATATTAAGTGCTGAGAGAATTGGTCCTATAATTTTAAACACTATTGTATTGAGTTTTTTATGATTTTTGTTAAAATTAGTACATGAATTTAAAAAAAAATTTATGAAATAATTAAGGACACACAACAATTTCATATATACCAGTTGTCACCATCCCTCTTCTCCTTATCAACAAGTTATGGGCTTGGGAATAGACCATATATGCAAAATTAAAGTTTGGTCCTATAATTTCAGACAGCACTGTACTTTGGCATCTCCCATGGTGTACACATGATCGTTATCTTTAGCGACCATCACAGCAGTCATGCATGACAGTTTTGGTCCAATTATTATTCATTTTAATATCAACCACAAAGATCCACTCAGAGAGAAATTATGGCAATTTCAACTGACCGCGATTAATATCGCGTTTTTAACAACAGAATGAACGGTAAAGCACATTCGCGGTTAAGTTCAAAAATACTTGACTGATTTCGCTTTTATTACAATAAAAATGTAATTTTTCTCCCCAGTTGCAAACTACATAAATTGTAGGTGAAAGATACATATCTACACTCAAGCAATTTTTTTTATTTTGCCGAAAGGTTCATAAAGTTCAAGCGAACTGTGTAAAATAAAATTCTGATAAGTGTTGCTAAAAAATAAAG
Source organism: Machimus atricapillus (assembly GCA_933228815.1). Classification (NCBI taxonomy): domain Eukaryota; kingdom Metazoa; phylum Arthropoda; class Insecta; order Diptera; family Asilidae; genus Machimus; species Machimus atricapillus. The sequence goes on along the minus strand of OW121786.1, from coordinate 30,307,865 downwards.
AAAATGATAAAAAACACTATTTTACATAGCATCTTTCAATAAAATGCGGAAGATTTTTTCTACGTAACTTATTTATGTATTTCTATCTTCCGGAATGTTTATATAGGTACCTACACATTAAGTTTCTATTGCCTAATTCCTTTTATTTAAAAAACTTCCGGCTTCTTACGATTATATTATTTTTAACATTTAGTGAAGTGTAATAGATTTTTATATTTTGCTCGTACCTACATAAATTCTTACGATTTTTTTTTCAAAATATTATAATAAAAAACTTTAATAATGATACCATTCCAATTGTTAGCTGATATTTTTGATAATTTCATAAGATAAACGTACGTAAATTTCAAAAACGATCAGTCAATTAGTTTTTGCTAAATCATAACCCATAAGCTGAAAAATGCTAAGTATTTTGAGAAAAACGCCTTTAAAGTTTCTGATTCTGACTATTCTACGTTCTGAAACTTTGAGGACATATCCTTGACTATTTCTCCAACGGTTTATGAAATAAAAAAAAATCTGTTTTTTCGAACCGCCAAATGCGGTTTTCCCCTTAAAGCAGCAGATTTTATGCTATATACTTAAATCTAGTTATAATCTAGAAATGACTTTCCCTTATGCATTAGAATTCATTTTATGGTGCAACAATTACTGGCAAAGCCAATTCTGCTTACAAGCAACGCACAGATTAATTTATCAAACGAATAATCGCCAACTTCTACCACTAATTAAATGCGTAAGGAGATAAATTAAAGTACTATTACTTACGTTGATAAAATTGAGTTTCTCTGATAAGCACTGAGAAAGTGCAATGAATTTAATAATTTGTATGTAAATGTATATCTACTCTCTAAAAATCCATTCAAGATTCCAAGTGCAACACTGATCACAATAATAATAATATTAACTACCTACATATTTAAAGATCTTGTAAGTGTACATAGTTTTATTGTTCAAGTTTTCAATTCATAAGAAAAAAGAAAATTGCAATCATTAAAAAAAGAAAATCAGCTATAATAAATAATAAAGTAAGTTAAAACAAAAGATAAAAAGTAAATATACCCACAAAAACCATAATGTATAATCTTAAACGTGTGCATAAAAGACGGCGTCTGACAGGTATCCTCATTAGGTAAACGTTATAATTGCCGTTTAATTACATTAACCGTAAGTGATAGAGTGTGACGCATAACTCGCGGTCTTATCGTGCAGAAATATTTGATACCTTCGTACCGCGCACCGGTGCCGTGTGGCGTATGGTTCCAGCTATTCATTTGTAATGAGGCACAATAAAATCAAGTTCATTGCTTTCACGTCTTCCAAGACGCTATTCAGTTGAAAAGAAATAGAAATATAACGGTATTAGTCTCACGCAATGAATGCCCGCGATAATAATGCCATAGAGTAGAGAGTCCGGGGTCCGGGATCACACTTCACACCTGTGCTGCTTTGAGGATCTTAATTTTAACTAACACGGATCATTTCTTTGGGAGCCTGCTGCTCTAATGGGCAGGAAATAATAAAAAGCAGCTATATCCCACAAGAGGTGGTAGTTGCACCTTCGTTTCCGCTTTTTTATACTTAAAAATTTTGAATAGTTTCTAGCGCCCGCCAAGACGGTAGGCACTTTCACTCACTTCGGGGGCCAATAAACTTCAGTTACCAACTGCCCACCGATGTGTAACAATCGTCCATGACATTTGTGAAAATTATTTAATCATTTAATTACATAAAATGGGAATGAAGAGCGAAATTAATTTAGGTTTCATTCTCTGCAGAAGAGGTGCAATGGAACCGCCCGTTTCTTTCACCGTCAACAAATTGCTCCTATTGTCTACATAAATATCTTATTGTTCTTTCTCTTCAACTAATGAATTTAAAGTACGCTCTCTGAGTTTTAAGATGATTCAACAGAAAAATTATTCCAGACCATTTAGATCTTATGTCCAATTGACCTAAGAGGCCTTCAGGTATGAAATTTTTTTTCACGAAGTGCAAAGGCCTGCAATAAATTGCATAACTGGGTTTAATCATTACAATGATATGCTCCATTAGTTTATCATAGACGAGCAATCAGTTGTTGAATTGGTCAGGCAAAATTTTACTTTCGTTTTCAGTCTCTGTCGATATTTTGATTACTTTGATTAATAAGTGGCACACTTAAACCGATGCGGTTTGGATATCGCAATAAAAAAAACAATAACCTGACCTTTAGCGATCTTCTGGATAAATTTAAAAAAATATTAAAATATCGATCAAGCATGAAAGTATGTACTTCATGGTTCGAGATGCCTTACCTTATTTTCAAAAGAAGTTTAATTTAAATTTTTATTTACCTAAATTAGTCAAGCTTAAGTAAACTATCATTCTTTGTGAAGATGTTGCAATTGCATAAAATGGTTTGTTATCTACTTGAGAAAGAGCCGAGTACCATTATCGTACAGGTTTTTTTTGAATCAGCTTAATTCTAACCCAACATTGTGAGTGGGACCAAAGCCTCATACAAAAACTTTACTACATACATAGATATTGAATTGAATTTGTATACATCTTTCAAACGAACAAAAAGCGTGACATAATTAAAAAATTATTATTACTAAATGAAGAAATGTTCTGTGCTTCTACCAGAATCCCCTATAACTAATGCTATAACTAATATATGTATACGTGCATATGCAATCTCTATCCTTCAGATTACAAAAAAAAAAAAACACAATGAACAAATTAATTCAATTGATATTCTCCACCATTATAGCCCCTACCATTTTTGGACTCACTCTGCGTAATGAATTGTTTGACTCCGCTTGATGGACTATTAGTTCCTCTAATTCATCCTTTTAAAAGTAATTTTCTAATCAGTACTTACTCTTTACTTTTCACCACATTTTTCTTTTGGCTTTTTTTTACCCTTATTGTTTTATCTGTCTTTTTCTGCTGTGCACTTTTAAGCTTTTTTTAATTGTTTAACTTTTGAAACTTTCTGTTTTGCTTTTACTTCTATGAATTCCTGTATTAGATGTAACCTCTACGGTAGTATTGGACTTATCTCTGTATTCGCATGAATTTGTAAATAAACCTATATAAATTAAAATAAAATGGTTCGTTGGTAAGCGCATCACTTAAGAACGGCTGGACCGATTTGGCTAATTTTTTTTAAGAATGTTCGTAACAATCCGAATAAGGTTTTTAGAGAAAGAAAAAATGCCCATAAAATTGGAAAAGTTGACCGTAAAATTGGAAATTTCGAAAATTATTTAAAGTTCTTTTTTTGTATGGGATTTTTGAATGAACTCAAGACCATAACTGGCGATTCGAATGATGGATATCCGTAATTTTCTTTTTGTTTTGTTCGTTATTTCCAGGAAAAAAAATCATAATTTTTGTATGTACTCTCGATCATAACTGACGATAAGAACGACATATTTGGTTGATTTTTTATAATGTACACTTTGTTTACACATATCCAATAGTTTTTCACAAAACGATCACAAACAAATTTATTGAAATTTGGATAGAACAACGTCTGTTGGGTCACCTAGTTAAATACATCAATATCTCAAAAGAGGAAATCTGAAAAAAAGTTGAATTTTGTAAACCAGTGTACAGCGAAGATTGACGCACAAGACGTAGCAGAACAAGTCTGCAAATACAAGTGCGAGTAAACGTTAAGTAACGGCATGAAAAGAAAAACAGTATTAATGAATGTTTGAAGTTCTTTTGCTGGAATCTATTTTTTACTTATAACAACCTAGAAAGTAAAGTAATTTTGTTAATTAATTTAATATTAAGCAAATTTCTCATTTAGGCTACATCTCTCAATAGCTATTCTATTGACGACGCTTATATGTATAAATGAAGCAGCACAACTGACTCCTCAAGGGTTCGCATCTCGCTCCTATGAAGTGGAAGATGAATACGATGGTCAGGCGCAAACACCAGTAGGCTATCGAAGCCGCCTTTATGACTACAGTAATGAGGAAGAATCTGAAGAGCAGCAACAACAACCACGCCAATTATATCCATCGAGAAGACCTCAACAATTCAATGTAAAAAAAGAAAAAAACCCTCCAAAAAGTGAAGAAGAGTTGGAAGAAGAAGAACCAGACAGACTGAGTTTATTACTAACTAAATCAGCGTTCAAATGTGATGGAAAAACTACAGGGTAAATTTGTTTCCAATTTTTTAAGGTGAATTTTAAATTTCCCCTGAACGTATTTTAGATACTATGCGGATGAAACTCTGGGATGTGAAGTATTTCACTATTGTCAGGATAATCAACGTCATTCATGGATTTGCCCTGAAGGATTTAATTTCCATCAAGTACATCTAATTTGTATGCCTCCATCGGGTGAAAATATATGCGAGGATTCTGCAAAGTACCATATTGTAAACGAATACCTCTATAAGCCAATCAATATCGAGGAACATCAATCCAAACCAAATGTTACCTTAAGATACTCAGAACGATATTATCCAGACGCGTTCTACCAAGATGAAAGACAGCCTTACCAAGAAGAACGCCCTCAGGCTCACCGACAACCAGTAAAATTTTCAATACTTCTTGAGACCCCATGAGTACTTAAATTTTTTTTAATAGATTCAAATTGGATTCAACAATCAAGTTCGCAAAGCACCTTCCACAACAGCCTCACCGCAGGCAAATCTCTATAGATTTGCTACTCCAACGCCACAACAGACGGTCTACAGATCACCTGAAGAAATCAACATATCTCTTCAGCAGCGCAGACCACAGCAACAACTCTTCTTGCCGTCAACTCCACGATACACAGACGAGGACTATGGCTACGAGAAGTAGTCAACGATGACACCAAATTGCATGGTCTTTGAAGATCAGTGCTTCATTTTTGTAGTATTTATTGACTTATACGCCATGCCAACATATTTCGCGTTAATTTATTAGTCTGTCGTTGCTCACATTTTTTGTGATGAACAAAATTTTCCGTTTCTACACTATATTATGTGAATTTTTATTCTAAAAATTCCAAATAAATAAATCCTTTGAATATAGTTTTAAATGAGACGCATTTAATATTTATTATATAATCGGTATACTTTCCCGTTTGACCTCTGTTTGAAAACAAATGTTCATTCAAAATGTTTTCAAACATTTCAAATCCAAAAGAATTTCCAAATTTAATATTATATCCAGGCCCTAATTTATGCAAGGTAATAAGTGAGAGTCACTGATTAGCTGAATTGAAGAATCCAGATTACTCCTCAAGTTGGTTGGATTATCGGTAAGTGAAATATTTTCGTATGAGTGATATGGTTACTTTAAGAATTTTGTAAATAATTTATACGTGATGTTACTGTTCGAGCAAACTACTATGAATGAGCGAATAGGCGGGATCAATGGCTTAAGTAAAATACGCACTATGGTACACTAGACTAGATACTGATTCCACGAGTGATGTGAATCGAAAGTTACAATGAATTTTTAGTACAGAAAGCAATAGTTTTGTATTGTAATTTAGGATGAGAATAGTTGTAGAAAATAGTTCATGATAATTGGCGATCACATCGAGTTTACATACCAGTATATGAATCATAAAATAATTTTCCAGCTAATTGTGAACGACAACAATGGGTATTATGCTTTGTCTACTGAAAAATTGTTTCAATTATTACTTACTTATTATATTAATTCTTTTAAAACGTTTTCACAAAAATAATCGAATGAAATGCAAAAGAATTGCAAGCATGAATAGTGAATAAAATATGATTGCAAATGAAAACATGATTAATGTAAATAAATTTACAAAAGCAATGCAAAGGAGGCCAGGAAAATGCAGTTCAAGCTTTGACATGACATATTGATACTTATATGTCAGTGAGTTCAAGTACTTTTACGAGTGAGTGCGTTTAACATCAACAAATTTGGAGATTGTTGTATATTATATCCAAATAAATTACCATGTCGTTAATAATAAAATTATCAACTGTGTATGTAGCAACGATTTGTTTTATATTGCTTTATAAAGGTAGGCAAAATGCTCTTTTTTATAATATGTAGTTAAACTTTCTTGCTAAATTAATTACTTTTAATTCTTTAACAAAACGGCGCTTTCAACAATCACAACTAAATGAAATTATTATACATATTTATTATTATTATATTTAATGTGTGAAAAATTCTAGATTACCACGATTGATTCTCTATTTCTCATGTAACCTAAAATGTGTTAATATCGATAATAAATTACTGCCAAAGGTACCACAAAATTGAAACGAAAAGTATCAAAAAATATATACATATATGTACATATATATAGAGTATAATACCATTTAGTATCCTAATATGGTTGCCTAAACAAAAATGTAACAGACGAATTTATATATTTGACTTATTCCTTTTAAATGCATACTCCGATAGCCTTAAAACTCAGTCAGTCCTTTGCTAAGGGTGCTTACCTCAACTCTGAGCTGTTCTTGGAACGCCGGGATATTTAATTTTTCTTTTATATATTATTAATTTGCACTATAGGTAAAGTTTTATTTAACACTTGATATAAAAAGTTTTCAAATTAATGCTTGGTACGATTTCATGCAAATTTAGCACTTATGGGTATTCTGTGCACACGAATTTTCATAAATGATGAGTCCAGTTCAGAGTGTATGGTTTATGTTTTCCCTTTTCGTATATATTTTTATTTTTGTTAATATTGTATATCAGAATCCTAGAAAACCATCTTAATCTCCCACCTCAATAATTTTTTATGAGAACCAACAACTTTAAGTATTCGAAATCATTTAAAGTTTTATTTGGATTTTGAGACTGTTTTAAAATAAATACAATAATGAAGATTTGTGTGAAGGCATCGTGTTTTGGTAGGTAACACCTGCTCTAGCTATTATGATATAAGATGTGTAAACCAAAACGGTACTAGAAATTCTGAATATCCAAAATCACTGATTTGAATTGGACTAATATTGGACTAATTGCACTAATTTTAGTGTAACTTTTCTTATGGCTTTTTCTAGAAATTTATAGGTAATAAAAATTCTTTTTACACCCAGCTACAAAGTATGTGGACGTGATAACTTTTGGACAACGCTTCATCCTGAGCGCGCTAATTAAGCATATGATGGCCATTCGAAAAAAACAGTGTTATAAAGCGTAGCATAGCTAATAGAAATCAATTGGTTTTACTTATGGTAGGATATGTTGAATTATTCTACCCAACATTTGAAGCCATATTGCCTAATTTCGCAAAAAATCCCTCTTACAACATGGGGAGAGAGGTTATTAGAAAATGAAGTGTTGTGTGAAATCGTTTTATATATGTATATAAAGTATAAAAAAAACAATAAAAGTAAATTCCATTTAATCTTACCTTAATTTAATGAATTTCTTCCTCTTCGCTGCTCCTTAAGTTTTTTCGGTTAAACGATCACCTTCACGTCGCGAATCTTTTTCTTCATATAAATTTTTTACCTAGCATCTATCTTTAAAAAATCTGTTTGCTGGTTCTTTTTAACTTTTTACGACCAGCGGTAATGCTCATATAAATTGTAGGTGAGCGTCATCGCCTACCCGTCCCGTTTGGTTTTTAAATGTATTAAAAAAAAATCATGTTACGGCACTAGTAGAATTACAATTTATAGAAAGGTTTTTGGAATGTTCTTATCGTCTAAAAGCAAAACCGTGTGCTGTTTGTTAGTTAGAAGAGGGATAACTGTAATGTATATATTCGATATAAAGCACAATCCATTTTTGTTTAAACTGATATAACTTAACTTGTTTAACATCATTTTAGCAACTTCGTATTTTAAATCTTTTTAATTTTACTACTTTTCATGAAATTTTTTGACACAATGAACTTACTCGACTTGGAAAAATGGCGGTTCGTCAACATTCTTTATCTGACAATTACAATAGACAATCCGATTGAGTGCCACTGGAAAAATCTCCTTCAAAAATTTTTTGGGCAGCCCTGCGATGGTAAGTGACAGCTTACTGACATGTGTACTGTCACGCGATATCCTCAATAATAATGGATTCGTGTATTTTTGCCCGGAGTATTTTTCTACAACTCTTGTTGTTTTCATCTTATTTAGTACAAGGAGATATTTCTTCCGTTTTGGACGATAATGAAGAAAGCGGGCGGTACACCATCGAAGGCAAAGTTTACCCCCCAGAGTTGTATTCAGTGGACTCGAATTGGCAACGGGACACATCGATCTCAATAAACAACGGAGAGTACAAGGGTTTCCTGCGGGATGACGGGTCCTTTGTCATCAGCAGCGTCCCGTCCGGCAGCTACGTAGTCGAAATACACAATCCAGACTTTTTCTATGAACCAGTAAGTTTGGGTAGGGCGGAATACGGGGACACAAAAAAGACCCCACCGATGCAGAAATTAGTCATCTCGATTCATAACTAAAATACACTTACTAGTTAATATTACTTGTGCGAACTTTAAATTTAATTAGCTCAATGTGTATATAAAGCCAGTTTCTGTATAGACCAGTTAAAATTTCCAAAATCACTTGGCTTGTGTGTTGGGGATTTAAGAAAATAAATTTATTAAAAGACTGCATCGTAACATTTCCAAAAAATTCGGCCTTGTATATTCAAGTTTTGGAATAATAAGAAAGGTCTAACATAAAATTCACATTTTATTCAAATTTATTAAATATCATTTAGCGTAAAATATATACAGGATGTTCTGTTAAGATCTGAACAGAGGTATGCTAATCAATTCTACATAGTCCCTAATAAACGTTTTTTCGGGACCTCCCCCCTAAAATCGGTATAACACCCCTAAAATCACAATTCAAAATTTGATGGAGGAGGGGGGCTCCGGACAAACGTTGATCAGAAAGCCATGAAGAATAAAATCGATTAGCATACCCTTTTTCAAACCTAATTAAAACACGCTGTATTCAAAATATATGTGAGACGTATTTTCACTTTAATCATATCAAATTTTATCAGGCAATAACTCCAAAAAGAAAGGCCACTGCTTTAATATATAACGAAGTTTGGATTTTAGACCGTCCTTGACTAATTTAAATTGTGTAGCTTTTGACCTCCTCAAGACCTCAATTATCGACATTTGAGACATCCATGCGTTTTTTACAAACAATTACAGAAATTGATTAAAACTTCCTCGTTTTAGGTAAGAGTAGAAATCAATCCTAAGGGAAAATTCCGTGCCAGAAAAGTGAATTATGTGCAGCCGTCTCTTGTAATACAAGTGCCTTATCCACTAAAGCTGAAGGCACTGACCAGGTTCAAGTACTTCCAAATGAGAGAGCAATGGAAGGTAGGTTTTTTAGATAACTACATCACAAACTGTGTATTTACATCTTTAAAATAATTATAGGTCACAGATTTTCTCTTCAGTCCAATGGTGTTGATGATGCTGCTTCCGCTCCTGCTTATGCTTATACTTCCGAAAATGATGAGCGATCCCGAAGCTAAAAAGGAAATGGAAAACATCAACTTTCCAAAGGTTTGTTTCATAACTAAGAATTTTGGAGTAAAGAAAACTAATCGAGTTGGAGAACTTTACGATTTAAAGGAAAAATATTTAATTCAGTCATGAAATACTTTCAGAAGTCGTAGAATTTTCATACTCGAATTTATAATAACTGCATTTACAAACCGAATTTCTTTATTATAATTTAAACCTCATATACAACTATTTTTGTTTCAGATGGCGAATGATATGCCAGAAATTAGTGAGATGCTAACGTCATTCTTTACTGGAGGTTCATCAAGTAAGGACAAGGAGAAGAAGACAGCAACCACCAAACAGACCAAAAAACGAAATTAACGTATAGGAAAATTATTGTTTTGCGTTTTTGTGATTTCTGTTTAGTTAATAGCAACATTAACATCCTACAACTAGTTCAATTTGATCTATTGCCAGATTAAATAATTCGTCAACTGTTTCGAAATCTTTTTGAATATCACCAAAATAGAAAGAATTAAGTATAAAAAATGTATATGTGTCTGTTTTATAAATGTGAAAATTCTGGAGTAGAATCAAATTTGTTATGTACGGAAAGGAATGTTTTTTACTCAATGGTCGGGAAAGGTTAACTGGCACTACATATAATGCCTCATCATAGCTGAATTAAAAATTGGCAACACAACTTTTTTTGATTGAAATCGATTATGGCTGAATTATTTGTTTTATTTGCTCATATTCTTTCACATTCATAACTCGAAACGAATTGCATGCTGCTACCATAGGCCTAATAGTAAAGATAGAATTCTCGCTTTGAATTTTTTTGAAACCTCTTTGCAATACATACCTGCATATCATGAAGGAATTTTTAAAGCTATGCTCGTTTCGGTTTACCTCTCACCTCTCAATTGAATGCAGAATCCCCATTGGAAAACTCCTGGAACCGTTTTTCTCAGAAAATAGGCATCAGACAATAAAATTTTCTAAGGTACAATTCTCCAGGTGATATTTAATATTGTTGAATTATATCCGCGCCCTCAGGAAAAGAATTCGCTCGATGAAATGTACTTTGAAAAATGAAACGAATCTCCAAACTTATAATTTAAAAAAAAAAAAAAACTGCGACAACTAATAGCTGAAGTATAAACAAATTTACATTTCACACTTAAGCTATCATGTAACTTTCTTTTAATGTAAAGACAAGCCCCCAACAATTTGACTGACTTGGGCAAGAAATGGCTTTCGTGCAATTTTATACGAAATAATTGTATATTTCTATTCCTACTTATTACAAAATTTTATCTTTCAAGACCAACTTTTAAATAGCTGAATTACATACTGAATACTTCCCTCGCTATTTCCACTGTGTCGAATTGGGGAAAGTGATTATTCATAGCAAAAATCGCTTATCGCCACACACGACTTAATTGATAATTCAGCCAGCGGTCGGCTCGCTCTGCCTACATTTATACATGTTTCTATCACGGGTATATGGATTTTAAGTTTTATCAAATTTAACAAATATTTAGTTCGTCGATAAAGGAGTTTAAAATGAAACGAATTAAATTTTCTATTTTTTTTTCGTATGATTTTCTTTTGTGTATTTTATAAACACTTACACATTGTAAAGTTCAACAATACGAAAATATGCTTAAAAGCTAACAACAATTAGGTAAGTTATTTGTTATCACCAACTTCGGTTGTGTTGTTGTCTTTCACACTGTTAACATTCAACCAGCGCATGTTTTTGCGCCCCTCGAAGAAGTAGAGTTCTATCAAAAAATGGAAAGTACACGCTTTGTGCTTTGTTTCGTATTACAAATACATTAAATTTCGCAGTAAATATATCCTTAGAAGACACTAAAGGAGACTTATATTACATGGTGGTTCCAACGATCCCTAGTGACCTGGAGCAGGATAGCTGGGATTGTATGGTGCCTGTTTGGCGTATGATTCTGCTGCAACAACTTGATCGTACGATGGCGGGTTCACTTGAGATGGCGGGATTTCAGGTGGATACGGCATTGAGTGCGGCTGGAATCTATTAATAGAAAAAAAAATTGTTAATTTTATGAAAGGAAATAATTTTTGAAATGAAAGTGCTTACCCAATATTTGGAGGTGGGTAAGGAGCTGCTTGGGACATTGGCATAGGCATAGCCCTGCAATACCCAAAAACATTTACCCAATGATAGTGAAGTAAGTAATATATTTAGTTTGACTTACCCTGGATGAAGGGGGTATGGTTGAACTCCGGCGCCCGGCTGTACCATGGGCATTGGCATCGCAGTCGGATACGGCGCCGCTTGGTAACCCCCACTAGGCGTTGGTTCAACTGTTGTGGGATATCCAGCAGCTGTGGTGTGTGTTGAGGTCACGACGACAGGTGCTAAACAAATAAATAAAAAATAAATATTACTGATTCTGTTAAAAACTCCGAATATAAAAAATAGCATTGTTCACATTGTCTACAAAAATTCCCTATTTCAGTAAGGTATTCATCATTTACCTTCCAACGCTCTTGATTCTCTCTTTGGCATCTTACACATTAGCAAGAAACACCAACACCCAAGCATCGAGAGTGAAACGCTCGAGAATATCACCCCGAGGAAAATTAAAATGGCTATAAGTATATCCATTTTGATATTGTCATTGACTGAGCGGATACGAGTCTTATACTACCTGTTGTTGCTATTTTAGCATTTCTACCGTTCAAGTGATAAGCGTTGAGCGATAATAAATCATACCATTTGCGGATAAAGATAACACCACGATTAATGAAAATGTTACTAGCACCAGAAAGATTTCATGGGTTCAGTACAAATAATTACAATCTTATATTCTTGTGGGGATTTCCGGAGGGATAATTATAACGTTAATAAAATACACCATTATTAAAAACAACAGCTAGATTTTTCTCATTCCGATCATAAGGTTAAATCTGCATATAAAAGAGCATTTCCAACTTCACTAAAATCTCTTATCCTAATTGCAGCACTTAATATAATGATCAAGTTTTCTAAAATTCAATTCTAGGATAACTGTGCAAACTATGCATGTTGACAAACAAGAAGTTTAATCCATAGTTGATTTTCGTTTTATTAATAACATTTTTATCAAGTACTTGAACTTATATTGGAGCAATTGTATCTATTTAAAGCGTAATGAGTGTGTTAAAATCCATTTTTCTATTAATTAAACCGCCTTTTGGACTTCATTCAAAGTGCATGTGCATGTATGTATACATTTTTTAATCTCTACTAACAGAGTTTATGTTATGTATGAAAAACGCTTAAAATATGAACGTTTCTAACTGAATAATAAAGTCTGCGCCACATGATTCATCTTTCTATGTATATATATATAATATATATAAATCGTGTAAGCTAAGCTTATGATTAAATTCCTATAACAAAATTTCTTCGGCATTCAGGTATCAGTTGCCACCGTACGGAAAATGTCCTGGCAATTAGAATTAGGTCTAGTATGCCTGAAAACACACACACAATATCTATATTAATTATTTAGCTGCCCTAGGTATAAAAAATGATCGATCTTCAGTTCCCGCACATCATCAATTATAATAATATTGTTTTTTAACGTTGTGTTATTAAAAACATTCAAATTGACTCGCGTACTCTTCACTTAAAAAATTCTGCCGTCTCCCGTCGTCAATGTTTCGAAAATGAAAAACGCCAATTCGCGTCCCCACCGATAAAGTTTTAATATGGAAATTTACATTTTAAAGCAGATCTTGTATCGAGTGTAAAATCAGACATTTTCGCTATAGCTGATAACAAATAGACCGAAGCATGAATAATTATATTGGCAGCTTTATTCACAAAAAAAGTAATGAATGTACTTTTTATTGTGTATACCTCTGCTTTTTAATATCGAAAATTAATTTAATCGATACGTGGTACAGTGTTAAAAGAAGAATCAGAAAAGGTTGACAAAATTAAAAAAAAAAAAAAAAATTGAAAAATTATACATAAATTAATTCGTCATTTCTGTTTTTAGGTAACGTCCGCATACCAAATTTCATCTTAATATGTTTATAAATGAGAGAAATAGAGGTAGGCAATAAATATATGTTCATTGTCTTAGTTTAAATAATTTTTTTAAATTATTTAGTTTAATTTTAAACTTATGCAGCAATACCGAACCGTCGAGGAAACACTTCTTTCTACTCTAATCAGGTGAGAAATATAAATACCAACAAATTTTAAGCTCTATCAATCGCTTAAAACTGTGCTTGAATTAGTGAAATCGAAAAGACTTAATACGAATAATAAATTTTATGATCAAATCGATAACACCTACGTAAATCAGCATTAATAAGCAGAAAAAATTTGTATGGACCTAGTAGGTAAGAGCATTTTAATAAGCCTCGATTTATTCATACTCAACAGAAGGAATAAATTTCTTCTACTTCTACTAGCTATACAAAAAAAGACACAGGTTTATAAAAATGCTATCGCTTCAATCGCTCTTCCTGATATACTCCGATATATTTATATCTTGGGAGTTCGTTATCAAATAAAGTATTGCAGCAGTTATACTTTTCGAACTGATAAAAGCATAATACACGCCTTAAAAAAAAAAGGATATGCAGGAAATGAATTTGGCACAATAGAGTAAAAAAAGATATTGTTTATATTAAATTTGGCACAATAGAGTACAAAAAGTTGTTTATATTAATTTTTTCTTGATCTCTGTGAATCAATGGTAGCTAAAAAATTACTCCAGCAGTTCACGGCATGCCCATTTATTTTCCTATGAATATTTTTTGCTTAAAGGAGAAAAATTATTAACAGTATTTATTTGTGGTATCATTCTACCGATTCGTCCAACAACAATTAAATGTTTTATAAAAACTTGTGAATACTATGTCAACATGCATAAAACAAAGGGATTTTCTAACTTTCTCTACACTCTTAGTTAGCTATCACTTTAAAAAGCTTCACCAATCATAAACGCCAAAGTACTCCAAGGTTATGCTGACGAAATTGTTTTATCTCCTCAAAGTACACGATAAACACTTCGTAATATGACTTGCTACCAGTTAAACTAGCGGAAAATTTTTCATTCATATTCATTTTTTTATTCTGAGAAATTATCGCAAGGGAAGTAGCAACAGTTGATTCGTAATTTCATCGATAGCAGTGTACACGTTTAAATATAGACAAATATTTAACATAAATTTATGCATTTCGGGAATTTGAATAAGGCACTGTAGTATAGATTACATGTCTGGAACTTCACCATTCAACACAAAATATAAAAAGAGAGAAATGATAGTATGCACTTCAATTAATTACTGTCTTTCCAACAGTTAAACTTTTTATTTGCATATAATTTAAAGTTAACATACTCGGTGATTTAAGTTTACATAAAATTTAAAGATGAATCACTTAGGAAACGGTATAAAAAACCCACATTTAAAAAACCTCTATTAATCTAAAAACGGAATTATAACTTCCCACAAATAACATGACGTAAACGGGGGAATTACAAGTTAATTTCGACATTTTACAAACCTGAAAAAACCTGCCCCTGTTCATTGCGTTTCTTCTTCATATAGGAGAGAATCGCGCCAATTATAATAACTACAAATAAAATGCAAATAATCGTAGTCCATAGCGCGAGATAATTCATTTTGCTCTTGTTATTCGGTTTGAGAATTCCTGAAGTACTAAAATGATCCTTAGTCAAAGGTATCGTTTACTTTAAAAATATTATTGATAAGATAACGCTGCAAATTTGATACGCCGACAAATACTTCGACCCGGCCTAGGTATGTTATAAATGATGAGATTAGCAGTTCGCATTGTTGATACGTTTTCCACACAACTGAACATATTCATTATCATTGGCAAAACTTAATCTACGGCTATCAGGCTTAAGATGTCTACTTTCAATTTTTGCACACTGCTAATTGGAGAAACACCTGAATGAATCATTGAAATTTTATTTTGACTGATTCTAATTTATCTTTGAAAAAGATAAGAAAGCCGGCTTAGTTCATACATACATCACACTAGTAAATTATCTTTTTATAAAAAAAAATACAATACAATGACAACATTTAAAAAAAATGATTATCAATCAAATAGTGAAATTTTCGATGATCACAAAAAATAATTTAAAATAAAGTCAACACTAATAATAGGCCATACCACGTGACGGACAAATTCGATTTTTAATTTTTTCAATTACATTTTTTTTTAATGTGAATATTCAATTCTTATATGTATGAATCTTGCCGGTACAACCAAAACAGCAAATAAATTCATTGGATCATTTTCTGAGGAAGTCAACCAAAACTTTTAATCCCACTGTTTAGTCAATCAGTTTACTATTTTTTTCAGTTCTATTGTTGTTACTCGAAAATAAATATCACTGCTGCTATACTTTTTTTCTCACTATTACTCAAATGGATTTATTACAATACATAATTTGTTTTGTGGATCTTTTCATTAAAAGTAATTGTCAGTCACGGTAATTCGAAATTTTGGCTTTTAATATCCATAACTATATTTTCATTTAAATTTGTGCAATATATTACAGTAAAAATAGTTTTCAATAATTCACCGTACGGGCTCGCAACACTTCTCCACGATTTCTGCAACAGTCACATATTTTGCAACAGCAAAGAAACATTATTGTCACAAAAATAAGGCCTAGGATAAACGAAATTATTACAATGGTATCCATTTTATCCGTATTCACTGTTCTGAATCACAAACCACTCTGTCTCTGAATCGTTATTCTGGTATCAACATCCGTAGAAAATTGTGGCAACCACTTCCAGCCACTCGACTTTATGTTTATGCTGACGATATTGTGTTATCTCATAAAAATGCAAGATAAGCACTTTGCAACGTGTTGAGTCTCACTATATCAACCAATGACGCTGCGCTGTCGCTTTGAGAGCCGGCATTTAATTTAATATTTTGGTTTGTTTGTTTTATGAACTATGTATAAACATCTCAAAAAGTTCACTTACATTCCAATATATTAATACGAAAGAAAAAGTACATTGTTTCAATTTTAAAATTGTGTTGTGAGAGTGTAAAGTCTGCTCAAATCAATTTAGAAATTCGAGGTTTATTTATGAAAAGTTCAACGAAATTTGAAAAATAGCATTTCTTAAAATATAATAATGATGATACAAAAGTGATGCTACTTGAGTTAGATAATCCGTTATAATTTTATTAGCGGATTCATCACGATTTTTTATCTCTGACTAGCTTTCTGATAATACTACGAGTTTTACTGACACATAGCAACATGTCTGCCCTCATATTTAAGCCTTATAATTGCGAACTATGCAAATCTTTAAAATTTAATACTCTCGTCCAAGTTCCATAGAATATGTATTTTAGTTTGAAAATCTATGTAAAATTTATACTGTCATTTCCTCATCATCTTCTTTCATAGCTGCATATATTAATTCAGTGGATATATGTTATCGCTATTAGTAAAAGAATAAAAAAAAACTTATACCTGGAGATAGAAAAAAGATTCGTTATCTTCCGCGAAACTATGAGACATTTGCAGGTCCTAATGTGTCACACAGGAAGTTCGAGTTTCGGAACTAAAATATTTTGAATTGCGCTGTTTTTGAAGCTTTACAAGAATATAAAAAAAATATTCTTAATAACAAAAGAACAATATCTCATTATTATTTTAAAAAATTTCAAATACAATAGTTTGGTTTACTTGATTGAATCCTTCAAATTATAAACAAATTAATTCAAATAAAATTAAATGACACAATAAAATCCAGAAAACAAATTATTTTAAGTACCTACACATACGTACATATAATTTTATTTCATTTCACTACATCTTTCAGAAAGTATAAGGTAACATACCTGAAAAAACTTTTCCGTCTTTAATACGTTTTTTGCGTGAAATTGCAATTGTAAGCAGGAATGATACCAAAGAAACTGCTCCGAACACAAAGAGAATTATCCAGTAAATACTGTTCATTTTTAAGAAGTTAAAGTTTGTTTATTCCGCTCGAGTACTCTATTAGAACTAACTTAGATTTTCATAGAGTACTTTAATGAATACTCCAGAAAGTAATTTTATTTACAAACCGATAAAAAAAATCAGTGTGATTGAAGCACCTTACTTAGTGATAAACCGATGATAAAGAATCTCACGTCTTCTCTGTTATCATCACCAAAATACAATAGGTACATTCGTCTAGCTAGGTCAAAACCGGAATAAATGAATCATCATAATATGTGATAGTTACTCACAATTGTAGATTAATTTTTAAGAGCTCGCTTATTAATTGATGAGCTGACTCATCCCAAAGTCTATGTCATTTAAGTAATGTTTAGTAACTAACTAAAATGCATGTGCGATTCCTTTAAAAATCATATGCACGATATTCAGCGAATTAAAATCATTTCCACTTATGTATGTCACACTTTATGACATCCTGAATGAAGTTTGTAGTAATGAGAAAATACATAAATAGCAAAAATATATCCGACACTAAAGAAGAAATATGAAATGAAAACATAAAATCTTAAGCCAAAATAATATAATTGTTAACATATTCCTGGGATTAATGAAGATGTTTCGTTCAAAATGTATTTTTTAGGCAGATAGATTTTATTAATCATACTTATTTTGAAACACTTTCTAATAAGAAATATTTTCCCCAACCGAAAAAGAGTTGGTAGAGCCTTCGCCGTCCGAAAAAGTATTGTTTAAATCCTAACGTACATATTTCTAGAATTGCAAAGTTAAATTGACCTAACATAATTTTTTACTCATCTATCAAATCAAGGTAGAGTTGTTATGCACACAAATAGTATTCCCAAATAATATTAATTGTAAGTTATAATCAATAGACTGAAAGCTAATATTCTCAGAAAAATAAAGTTTTATAAAGATTATATAATTAAGTAGCAAAATAGAAGAAAAATAAAATTCAAATTCGAACCAACCGCCAAAGATTAAAACACACTATTATAGTTAAAAAACATATGAAATTAAGAAATATAAATTTAAGGGATTTAAATACAAAACTGCTAAAAGATAATATGTATAATAGCATACCTGAAATATTATGGTAAAACAAACGGCACCAAAAAACTAAATGAATAAGTATACAAGCTAAACCAGCACCAAAAATAGTCACAACAATGATCCATAACCAGTTATGCATTTTTATAAAATTGTATTATTCCAATCGCGAACTCTATTAGAACTAACTAAGATTTCTAATAAAAATACTTTTTATAATCAAAGTCGCAAATCTGCGAGGAAATGTGTAGAGTCAAAGGGGGCTGGAAGTTCCCGGGATAAGTTGTTCTGATAAACTTAATTACGCAATGAACAGAGAAATCTATGCAAAAGATCCGACATTGATTACTTCATCGCAACAACCATTTTAATTGCCCCAGGGACGGCGGACAAATCCTCACCTTTAGTTGTGTTAACAACCGGTTCTCAAATCATTTATTCCATATTAGCCAAAAATATTAATGATTTTCTGATGAAATTGCAAAATTTTGGTTCTTCGGAGCCAAGTCCTTCTCTCGTCGTACTTTAAGAGGTTGAGTTGCATTTCATCTATAAAACTTTATACATTTTATTCCAAGAATTGATAAAAATTCTTCTGAATTATAAGAAGGTAATCGTGAGTGAAAATCATTTATGGATACGAGCTTTATTTTGAGAGCTGATTTGAAGTTTTTTTATTTTGTTACGAAATCGATCATAAGACGCAATTGAACTTATTTCACGATTCAGACTACTAATAGATGTGCTGTGCCAGATCACTCACCACACTGTTTATAATTACAGATTTTGCTTTTTGGTTAAATTGCACACATACATATAAAATGTTAACCAGATAGAGGACATGAAATATTTGACGATTACAAATAATAACAATATAAAACATTGAATAAACGGAGCATTGCTTTCAATATTTTGAAAGAACCACATATTCTGAAAGAAAAAATGCACAGTTATGTGAAGAGGGAATGAATGTTTTAACAACAATTTTAGTTTTAAAGTAATTCTTCTTGTCGTTATAGCTAAACTCACCTACTGAACTAAGCATTTTTTGTCGTTTCTTTACAATTACTTTATAAGCTAGTCGGATACAAACACTCATAAAAAATACGAAAAGGCACAAAATAATAACAATTTTAATTATTTGGAAAGGAAGCATTTTAGTTATATGCTCTCTACTAAAGCATTTAATCAAAAGAACTGAGAAACGTTTATTCGAGTTATTCAAACAAAGTGAAATCTACTGATAAGATAATTTTTCAAAGAAATCGCAAATTGGGCGAAGTATTAGATTATTCATTTAAAATTAATGTTTGGGTTTTCATTATTTCAGATTTTATCTTAAATTATGTCTTATAAATAAAATATTTTCAACTGTATTACTGATTCCCCTGAATAAAAAAAAGTTTCCCATAATACGTTGATCAAACAAAATAATTGTTTTCAAAAATGTAATTAGTTCAAATATATTATTTAAACAAAAAACTTTCATAAATAACCATTCAAATATGTATGTTTTATTTATTTTTTATAAACAGGAAAAACGAAAAACCTTTATACACCATATAAAACAACATGTTTATGTGCATATTATAGATATAAATTTTAGTTTTTAATTTATGCCAAATACAATAAACTACGAAGCTTGCCGGTATTTGCGTTATTAAAAACAAAACCGGTCTATAAAAGGTCAAACTCTGGCACTTTTACACAGACAGGTCTAGTTTTCTGGCGGGTCAACAAACCATTCCCAAATATTTGCAAAGAGTTCTTTTAGGTATCAATTTCTACAACCTTTGCTACAATACAAAATTGCAAAATTGATTTATCTAGCTGACAAAAACACAAAAAAAAATTATTTATATTGTTTTGATTCAAGAAAACAATCTGCTAAATGTAGCTCCCACTTTATCACAAACTAGGAGGGAAACAATTTCTTGTATCTGACGCTTACTAAGCTATTTTTAGAATAGCTCCCTACTTTGCTAAATTCCATGGAACTACCGTTTGATTTAAAGCTTTTAGTAAACCGACGAAGTGCGGTTCTGAGTTAACAAAAGCTTTCTGCACGGGGATTAGGTCATCGGAGTTTTCAAAATACCTTATGGTGGAAAAAGTAATTTACCTAAAACACAAGTAAATACCAAAACAATACATAGTATGGAAGTGAAGGGGAAAACTACTCGTAACAAAATCAAGATCTGCTATCTTAACTTCAGGATTATGTATGTATGTATGTAATTCATTTGTCGTCACATTGCTTACGCACATTTTAACGACACTTTTGCCACTGACCTGGGTAGGCATAGGTGTACAATCCTCCACTTTTGATATGTTTCCACAGTCTAATGCATGCGATTATTGCCACCATACAGAATATAGCAAGACAAATTATAAAAACAACTACGAATAGCGTCGGATCATACATCGTAACGCTCCGTCCAACGCAACAAAATGGACTGATAGAAGAGTTCCATGGAAACATAAAATAAAAGCGTGTTAGCATTCACAGCTGTATCTGTTCACTGTAGAAAAAAAGCACTTCCAATATTCGTTTAGATGTTAGTATTCATCGGACGACTGCAAGACTTTTTGTGATAGTCTTATCTACTTAACAACTCATCAAATATGATTTGTAAATTTGTAAAAATATGATTTTAAAAAAAGATGCAGTTCACCATCCATGAAGGTTTCAAGGTCACGCAGGTGTGTATACATATGTATTTTATATGGATTTTTTTATAGACTTTTTGTTTTAAATAACTCTACATTTTTGTCATCTATATATAAATGTATATGGTGAGGTTTATTTAGTTCGAGTATTTTGTCAAAAAAGAGAATATAGGGCATAAGGGAAAATTCACTCAAAGCGACGTTATCATAAACGCATGAATATACTAACACACCGTCGTCTACCTCCCTGCACGACCAAACCAAATCCATTGTGGCCAAATCCATAAATGAAGTTTTTCGAAAAGTGCTTCAAATAAAATGCAGTATTCACTCACAAAATTCAACCAAAAATCTATTTCCATAGCAACAAAGCCAATAGTACGACTGAATCGATTGAGCCAACGCGACGGATCAAAATTTAACAAATACTTAATGGAAGGAACTATTTCACAATTTGTTAATATCTCGAATAAAAGACGAAAAAATTGTTAGCCTCTTACAAAAATATAGAGATACACTTGACTTTGGTTCATTTTGCAGACTCAAGTGCTCCGCGACGCAATAAAACGAATTGAATGAACTGATATATAAAAATCAACATTGAAGCACAAAATTTGACTGAAAAAAACAAAGCAAATTTTCGATCGAAAATTTACTTATCTTGTATACATATATGTACAATTACGATGGCGTATTCCTGAAGAAGAGTGTAGAGCACAATTTAAATTTACGCATATTAGAGAAAAAGATTCATAGTCCCTCTTTTTGCAGAGGAGAACTATTAGGATATTAGGATATTATACACAGTTGACATTTATATCTCTTTGCGTGGTGGACGATGCCACTAACCTCCATAACATATTCTCATTTTTAGCAACTTTTGTTGTTTTTTATACATAACGCAAGCAATTATAAACACCACAAATAACAAGAAAAAGAATAATATTAAGGAAAAACTAAAAAACGTAAATGGAAACATGTTGACTAATTCAAATGCTTCACGGAGCAAAATGTGGACTGATGGGTCTGCCTCATGGAGTATGAAAGCCACTATAAAAGCACGCCAGAATTCAGACTGTGTGGATTCATAAAGGAGCTGAAAATAAAAAATAACAAGACAAAATTTTTCGGCTGCAGATACGCATACTCTGTCTGTGTTGTGTCTGTCTGTTTATTTAGCAGGCCAGTTCGCCAATTTACGAGTGGCTTTAAATATTGCTTGACACTGTGGATAAAAATCGATTTTTTGTTAAGTACTTAAAGTTAAAGTTAACAGGAGAAACTATTCCCAGCTCAATTTTTTTGTATACAAAATATGAGTCAAAAACATCTCATGTACGTGCAAAGCTTTGAAATCAAAATTTAAAGATCGCTATGTTATGCTCAAAACTTTCTTTTACTTCCAAGTATTGTAGTTGGACTTGAAATTTCTAATCTACTCTGCTCCACAAAATATTAATAGATCGCGAATAATAAATAAAGAAATATTTCAATATTTCAAATGGTTCAGAGAAAATTTAAAGATTGTGCACATAAAATACCAAAGCTCACAAAAATCGGAAACAATGTTTACATTTAAAATCTATTGCCTATTTATGCTAGCACAATAACGTAACAAATACCAAATTTGTTAGGATTTTGAAAAAAAAACTGATTTTAATCTGTTCATTATCGATAAGTAATACAAGAGAATAAACCTTCTCTTTTTATTCGTAAATAAAATAAAAATACTCCTTAATAGTAGAAGAAAACTACAGTCCTTCTCGAAAGAAACTTTAGGCAGAACGTCCCAAGGAATACTTTAATTTTTCGTAAACTTTTATAAAGTGTCCTGAAAAAAATAATTTATGCAGAACCACATAATAGTATGAAGACTTTATCTATACTAATGAATTGGGTGTTTGTATAAAATTATACTTCTTTCGTTTTCGGTTTGTATAAAAGTATACTTCTTTCGTTTTGGAGATGAAGAAGAAAATATTCAGATTGATTTCATTTAAATCACTAACCACACAATAATGAATAAGTTCAGTTTCAGTTCCCTTCACTGAATTTGTGCTGCTATCTGATAGTGTTGCTATGTAAGAATAAAATTTTATTCTCAAGTGGAATAGTGTTTCACCGGAACTCGACAATGATGATAAGGCCAAAAAGTAATATTGAGCTTCTTTAAATAAAGAAACAATTATATAACATATATAGAAACGAAATATAAATTTTTCACATATTGATTCATTTAAAACGCTAACGCTTTTTCCTCATGAAGAAGTTAGCTTTTAGAAACAAATAAATTAGGGTAGATAATGTTTGCCTACTTTTTCCCAATAAGTTATTATCGCATATTTAACTAAGCAAACAACTGTACGATGCATAAAACAGATAAGAATTAAAGTATCTTATCCATATCGTAAGTTATTATATTGGAACAAATACAAGCAGATAATAACAAAAATTTAATTCAGCTAACTCTTTTCATAGAGATATAAATATTGAAGCCTTCGTAAGGTATACTACACACATATGTATTGTAATTAAATGCTCGAAATTTAAATATTGATAAAAAAAATATCCAAACGATTCAATAAAACGTTTCATCCTCCAATAAAAAATTCCCAGATGATTATATGTAATTTATCAAGAAGCTGGAACATACGTAAATTTAATTTTATTTTTATTTAATTATAACTTCCAAGAAAACAAAATGCGCAATTTTTATCACTGCATAAAAAAGTAAAGAACAAATATGTGTGTGTATGCAGACAGGTATTTTGTATATGGCGGTTATGCTACATGTACATACATATGTAGATGGTTTTATACCCGAATTATTTCCTAAGATTGTTTTGATTCTAAGCTTTTGCAAAATGGCAGAGACTCCATTCTGAATGTGAAGAAGTATTCTTCAAGTAAATTACGTATGACCTCTCTAGCAACAACTTCTTATTATATAAACAACATTGTATTTCAGAAGCAACAGAGAATAAAAATCAAACACATTTGCCAGCAAGGATAGTCTTGCTCGCGCTTTCTTAGCGAACTGAAGAGATATAAAAAGGTTTTCGCGATCATTTCATCATATTACTAACCAAAATTTAAACACTCACTTGCGTAAATGGCTCCCTTTTGATAACGACGTCTTCGAACGCAAGCAATTATCGCAACGAAAAAGAAGATAATAATGCATATTACAAAAACAATCACGACAAACATGGGATCATACATTTTTTTTTATCTCTACGTTCTTCTCCCCGCGATGTAAATTAATCAACTGACAAAAAGGTGTTCGAAGCTCACTATAAAAGCACGTAAAACTAAAAAAAATATTGGCTGCATAAGAATATCAAATTGAAGATAAGAAAAGCACATTGGTTCGATCGTAGGTAGAAATGCAGAGCTGACTCATCGACTAAAATTGTCCAGTGGTGTTCGTGATATCTGAAGAGAATTGGTATTTCCCATTAACAGAAAGCCTGACGTATTTTATGACATACAGCAATAGTGAGAAGCTGGATAATCTACGTCGGGAAGCTTATTTTATCTTCAATAAAAGCTTCGAAACATGTATGAAGAAGTGTAAGAAGACAGCTTCGGTATCCACGAAGTCTCACGAATTCTTTCAAGAAGATAATCTGAGGAACTCACTGGCTGTTGATCAATCTTAGATACAAACTTGTTTAAAACCTTAACCCACACTGTTGCGGAAGACGGAAGTATATTCGTTTTTATATCTTCAAATCAACAATTGTCTTCCTTTCTTTAGTAGATAAGCAAAAATTCTTTTTAAATTCGTTTTAATGAAAATATCTTTGTAAATAATTTTATTTACTTTTTAAAGTGATTGAAACAGCTGAAAAGTAATAAAAAAAGTTTGTTCACACTTTAACTAAAAACCAGCATGATCGCATTTCGTTTGGAGTACTGATCAAACCAACCTAAATTGTTGCGGAGTGTTATACTAAGAGGTCACCCTAGCTGCACCATAAGGTCAAAGTAACTATATTAGCGTATCATCATCAGGTTTATATATTTATCGATCGGATAACAGGAAGTACTTATTTAAAATTGGAAAACAAATTTTGAATTGGAAGTTACACAAAACACTACAGAAACCACAAAATGACCTCGCATGATTATTTTTGGAGATTTTTCTATATAGGCATTGACATTATGCCGTAATCATTAATTTAATCCAAATTGTGATAAAATATTTTAAATGCCAAACCAACCCCACAAGTATTCTCACCAGATTTTCGAGGTCGAAGCTCCCGAAGAAAATCCGATGGCTGGGAAAGATATGCTATCGCAAAGATTAAGATCACGTTATAAATCAATGATGCGTAATATTTTCCTTTTGAGAACTTTAGAATTTTAATTGATTAAATATATTTTTAAAAGTGATAAATGTTTATGCATTATAAATGCTAAACAAATGTAAGAATCAACACTTTTCACTAACCTTTTCGAACTCGGTTAAATTTCCTCTTTTTGAAAAATAGCATCATGCTTAATCCAATTAATAATACCATGGCAAATGTAATAGCACCAACAATTAAACTATTTCTTGATATTTCCGAAAGAGACGTCATTTTGCGTTTAATAACTCAATATTCAAGCTGAACGAGATTCACTGTTAAGGTTTGATCAGCTTTCTTTGTTATATACAAAAAGCGGGAAGGCAAAAGTAAGCTGATAAGATAACTTTTATTGGATTCGTCGTGATTTAATCGACATATGTGGGATTAACACTGCACAATTTAAGCTTTAAAGACAACTGAATTGAACTAATACCCCTGAGACAGATGGGCACGGACGAATGAACTTTCATGAAGAATGACTGTTACGGTGTAGTCCGTCGCTAAGAATGAAATTTGAATGAACGTTTATAAATTACATAAATATATTCTCGTCTTCGTCAACGAAATTTCGTGGAAAAATCAGTTAATTTCCAATGCCAAATTATGAAATGGCATGGTTTTTGTAAACTTAATAATGCTATATTAATCGTATCAATTTCTAAGCTATGAATATCTCACGACTTGATTGATATTCACCAATCCAATTCAGAGATCATTCGTCGAACGTTCATTCAACAGTGCCAAACAGTGCCCGTCTGTCTAGCGTAAGCATGTGGAAGTATTTAAAAATATTTGAGTTATCTTTTTTTCATAATATATTTTTGTTACCAAAAGCGAAAATAAACAGCGCTCAAATTCAATTTTTTAAGTTACTAGCAAGTCTTTTGATAATAACGAAAGTATTATTATTAGAAATAATACTATCATATTCCTTCCGCGTTTTTAAAGATAATTTCCTTGTGTATCTTTTATATCCATACATTACAATAACCCAGGAGCTGGAAAGTATTGTAAATATGAAAATTAGCAGAAGTTTGCACAACTGCTAAATTAGAAAAGCTTTTTCAACCTATTTTGTATCAAAAATGTAAAGTTGCACATCTTCAAGAATATGCTTGACGCAAATATTTAATGTTAGTAAGTAAAGTAGCATTCAATTTAATTTGACCACTTAACACATTATAAGGATAATATTTTAGGATATTTGTTTCACTCTATTGACTGAATGCAATTCATGGATTTAGATTTTGAAAATATTTAACCCGTCACTGCTACTAAATTCGGGTGAAACTTTCATCATTTTGAATTGAACTTAAGGGATTACACCACCCTGGTACTATAAAAAATGGGTGTACAAAATGGGTAAACAACAAAAAAACAAATGCAAAAAAAACAAAAAGATTAAATGTGAAATGCAAGGAAAATTCGCTACCACGCTCATTTCAATTAGCTGTAACCAAAGAACGTATAACATAAAGAACTCGCATCAGGCTGAAAACCTAGTCGAAAATCATTCAGCTCGCCGGATGCGAAGGGAAGACGTGAAGGGAAAGCGTGCAAAACGTCAGCAAAGAATCAGAGAAAATTTTGTAGGCCACCGTTCGTGTGGGCATGTAGGCAGCCGCAAGCGAATTTCTTCTCGAGCCGTCGCACTGTGGCTGTGCTACGATTCTTTGCCTGATAAGATAACATGATGGGATTCTTGGAAGCGGGAAGGAAATTCGACTTCAGCTTAGAAAGAATTTTTTTGATTATGTTAAAAAATTCAGGTGCGTTATTCAACATGTACAAATAAGGATGTTTAGGGTTGTTAAAAAACATTAGGAGTAGCGGCTAATGTTCAGAAAGTTTTTTTTAATTTGTTCTGCTATCTATAGTAAATAAATTAAATTTAGAATTGAGTCAGAAATTGAAAATTCAAATTAAAATATTTAAATTCATTTTCAAAAATTAACAAAACCCCGAATGTTTGGAATAATTTTTTAATACTAATTTATATAATATGAATATTTATAATATAAAAATGTCTTGATTGCTTTCAATAGGTCGTTAACTAATTCGTTTTAAAATGTTTTCTAAACCAAGAAATTTCTCAAACGAAAATGTAATTATTCGTCTAAGCCGATTTCGATAAATGAGGTATTGTTGGACTCGGCCTTAAATTAGTTTGAACTAAAATTTTGTAAACAAAAAATTGGAAGCATAATATAGCAAAAAATCCCGACACTCCTACAGCCGCGCAGAGGCAACAGACCAAAGCAAGGCGCATGCGCATAGGCAACGAAAGCTCTCGGAAAACGAACGACGAACGATGTTCTGAGCTGGCGCGAGAAATGAAATAAATTGTAGGCGACTGTAGGGTTCTGCTGGCAGAACCCTAGAAGAAAAATTTCAGCTCAGCTTGGTTGTTCGTGATGCGAGTTCTTTATGTTATACGTTCTTTGCTGTAACTCAAGTAACAAATGGAATTTTGACATGTGAAAACGCTTAAAATATTATTTATTAGAATCATTAGACAAAAATTTAGGCAAACCAATTTTTTTCTTTTTTTGAAAATCTCAAGGTGGTGTAACTCCTTAATGCATTTAATTTAATTTAATTGTGAATTGGATCGCAGTCATAAAATAAATAGTTCGGTTAGTAAAAATGAATTCATTGACATAGATTTATTGTTTATCAGTGAAACAGATTCAAACGTCCACAGAGGCTATCGATTCCGGGATAGGAAACATCAGAGTCATTATCACAGGAACGGAATATTTAGACTTATTTAGCTTTTCTGTTCCGCCCTGTTCTCACTGCACATAACATATAAAATATAATAATATACATTTTAGGTTACTTTTACAGCCAGGCGAAATTATTTATGTAATTGTAATGTAATATTATTGTTGCCTATTTTTAACTTTAAAAATTAATAACTATCACCAACAATACCTCAAACAAAAACTGGAAATTTTATTATAAATTTTAAAAACTAATAACACGATAACAAATTCAAAAATCACTTTTTTCGATACGTTTTTATTTTGATTTTGGTCATAAACAAAACCAGCAAACTAAAATTTGCCTTATCCCCCTAGAGTGTTTAGCCGAAAAGGGTATTTATTATGATTCGCAGAATAACCACAAATATCATGTAGTATAAATAAAACGCAAAAAAATATGGCCAATAATGTAGAATAAATAAATGATTGCTTATGAGTCATCTGTATTTTCCCTCCGAATGTTTTTTTAATTAATTTAATGTTTTTCCCGCTAAATTTACCCGCGCTTTAGAAAAATACATGTGTTCATCACTAACCTGGGTACTTGGATTTTGATTTACGTTCACGATTTCTAATGCACGCGACAATTAGTAAAGTTAAAAGTACAGCAAATATGCCAATTGAAAGAACAAAAGTATCCGTACCGTTCATTTTAATATCACGTTGAATATTTTACTAGTGCAATATTATAAAAGATGCTTTCGCGCTGTGCAAGCTCGAGGAACTAAACTCCGACACGAAGTCCAGACTAAAATGCTGTATATCTGCCTTAAACAAATGAAGCAATATTCAGCCAGTCAACCAGTGGCTCTCACTCTCAATTGTATATGTTTGGTTTTGGTATATGAAACGAAGCTATATATTTACAAAAAGCGGCGTCGAATTATTGATGACGTCAATATTAAGCTCGGAATATCAAGTTAACAATAAGAAGACGTTAATGAAACTTTACCTAAAGCTTCCAACATTAAATCGTAGGTTGGCAAGACTTTACAAGTAGCATTTTAAGAATCATAAACGTTAGCAAAATTTCTTCGAGTATTAGTTACTAATACCAACTAACTATATTTCTCATTTAATTAAGAAAACGTGGTATCAAGCTTTGAGTAAAAAAAAAACTATGTAGTTACATTACAAGTGAAACAATCTTCCAGAGAATTTTGAGGAATGTGTTCTGTTCATGCATGCTTTTTGAAGTTCCGCACAATTCAACATTTAAGTCATTTACCACCAAATGCAATGCAATCACATTCAATGAAAACAACTTTCAACAATTTTATTTGCATGAAAATATGTCGTTTATATTGATGGTTTGTTCATATTTTATACCTAAATATAACTGTTTAGATTAGATTCTTAACTATTCTACTATGCATAGTTCGGACATATTTATTCACAATGGCATAAAAATCTGACTGTTTTTAGCAAAAAAGCAAATGAATAAAAAAAAATAAAGCATTAATTGAAAATATGACTCTCAGAATATTATATTATTTTCCATATTTCCCCCAACTCTACTTTTCATTACATGAAACATTTTTTTGTTAAAAACATTCCAAATCAAATAAAAGTGAACAATAAATAACTTTTATATTCCGAACTAAAATTATCGTTTGCAAACTATGTATTTCCAATTTCTAAACAAATTTAAGTATATTTACTATAACATAACGAACTGTTCGCTTATATGATTTCCTTTCGAGACGAAACATGGGACTTTTATTTCCTTCTATTTCCACTCAAATCCGATATGCATTCCGAAATTGTGATACTCTGTTTTTATGCTTCTTAAAATAGAAATTTAGGAATTTAAATTATACAAAAAAAATTGGGCTAGTTACCATGAACATATTCGACATTTATCAATTCTAATGTAGAATCCGAAGGCCTTACTTAATCTTGTCCATAATTTTGGTGGTGGACAAAGCAAACTTAAGGTAACTCAAAAAACCAAAAACAAAAATTAATTCTGCTGGCCAATAACTAATCGCAAAGTAGGCAGTATTGATAAAAAACATCTCTTAGCTTCTCCCACTAAGGCAGGTAACTTGTCAAATTTGGAGACACCTGAGACTGAGCGGTCCATCTTTATGTAGATACATACATACATATATGATAATAAAGAAAGACATGTGATATGATAATTTATTAAATGTCGTTATCAACGTTTGAACCAAAAACAGGACAGGTTAGAAATTAAAATTTGTCAAATAATGCTAATATTTTTTAAACGACTATGAACGTGGACTGGGGACGGATTGGGTTATGCGGAGCATTCCTGGAAACCTGAGTGTGTGCACTTTCGAACAATAATAAGTGCTGCAACTCAACGACTGTTTTTAAGAATTTGGTTTCTGCAGTCTCTTATGCCATTCAAATAAACAAAATCAACTGTATCTTTACGAATACGTCAACTTGTAACCGGGGCGATCAATTTTAATGTCTTCATTATTCTTTTCTAAATTTTATGCCACACGAAATCAATTTAAAAATAGCACAAAAGTCCATACAATTTTTTTTTGAAAACTACAATTGCCAAAAGCAATAATATTTTTTGTAATTTTCGATAGAAAATTTATATTCAACAATAAAACTAAACAAATTCCTTCCACATGCCGGCAAAATATGCACCGTCCATATACATATGTACATATTATATAAAATCGAAGAGTCATAGACACGTTTCTAGCACTAAGTTCAACACAATAAAATTAAATTACTAACTCAAATGTACCCGCTGACGGTTTCGCCTTCTTCGACACGCGAGTACTAGTATCGTAATAAGAAAAACTACTTTAATAATAACAAAAATCCAAATTGTTGAATTCATTTTAATATTATACACGTTACTTTTCACACGTCCAAAATCGACTCATGGAATGTGTGCTGTCTTACTAGCAACTGAATCTGAAACGCCAAAAGTCTGTTCCTACGACCACAAAGCTAAAAATTCCTGTTTCCAAACTTTTACACAATTGGCAGCTGCGAAAATAAAAAACCTACCACTGCTGGCACAAAAGTATTCAACAAGTTGTGACATCACTATTAAGCTGGGACCAAAAAGTTTCCGCCCAGCTGACTAAAAACAACTTAATCATTATCGAAAAGCTTCTAAGAGGCTTCAGCACTCACGAAATTATAGAGCTGCATCCAGTCTCACTTCCGCCATCGTACATATCTCATAAAAATGTTTAAGGCTGATCAAATCCGTAACTATAATCATATTCATATACTATACTACAAAACATTTACCTAAATTTTTGGAATACGCACTTAAATTAAACTTTGTCGCTCGGTGGAAATTTTGATTAATTATTGTAAAAACGAGTACATACATTGAAACTTCCAATTAATTAAACCAGTTAAGGAGTAAGTAAAACTGAATTAAAGCATCAAGTAATAATTTGCAATATTTCAGCGAATATTTAGAAATTGTGCATTTTCAATGATGTAGTGAATAAAACATGAAAAGTAAAAAAATAAATAAAAAATCTTAGAGCTCTGAAAATGATTAATCAATAAAAAATATAATGAATGCCGTTATATTTGACTGAATAGTAAAAAAAATGTATTCAATTCATACAAAAATATAAAGTGCTTTGAAAGCAACTGAAGAAGTTGGAGCTATCGAGTAAAGGTGGGAATTTCCTTTTATAGGTAGGTAATTGCTTTATGTTTGCACATAGCAACTATATGCTTTTTAAAATCATAACTTAGAAATAGATCGTACCAAAAAACTTCAGCACTTTTCCATGTTATTAGGCATTTATTTATTCATTTATTATTTATTGAAATTGATCCGCATTTTGTTGATGCAGTACCACAAGAACAATTTAAGATCATTCAGAAAATATTTTGATAACATATGTAAGCAGAAATTTTTTCTGAAAAAAATTTATAGAAATAACACTAATCGAATATATCTTCTCTCCTCATCCTGAGACAGGCTATTTATCTAATTGGGGAACACTTGAGATATATCTCCTGTTTGGTCCATCTTCATGTGGCAGTGGTCGTTGCACTTATTTTGACTTGCATAGTAATTCAAAGCAAATATTCTCTATATAGTAATTTTGTGTCGATTGCGCTTGCACCTTTTTAATACATTCGCCGCCGAGATTATATTCAGTCAGATATTCAGCAATTGCCAACCACGAATAAATTCTGTTTACATACAAACTAAATTATGAGCAAAATATTCACTGTACTTTCTAAACAGTTATTAACAATTTCTTACACTAATTATACCAAGAAATTTAATTACTAACTCGAATTAAGCTGTTGGAGTTTTCGTTTTCTTAAGCAGATGAGCATCGCCAATATCACAACCAGAAAAATTATTTTTACAAAGATCCAAAATACTAAACCATTCATTTTATTTCAATATTGTACACGTTATTTTCCCTACATTAAAATCAACCTATAGCCTGGGCACTGTCTAACTAGCAACTGAATCTGAAACGCCAAAACTTTGCTCGTGCAATGTACGTCATATTCCCCATATTCCAGTTTGTAAACAAAAAAATTAATGCTTGCACATACGTACTCAATAAGTTGTGACGTCACTATTAAGCTTAAACCAAAAGGTTTCCGCCCAACTTTCAGAAAAAGTTAACCATTATTGAAAAGCTTTTATAAGAGACTATCAGAGACTACATATGAATATGTATGCACATCACCACTAACAAAAGTACAAACCTGCGTCCACTATAGTAATATTGTCTTTCACCTGCCTAATAAAAGTTTTTGACCTTATAAAAATCCGTAACTATAAATATACTACTATACACCGTTTAAGTACCTAAAATTTTAAATATTGGAATATGTACTTGAACTCTAATCCTTTGACTTTCAGTGAACATTTTGATTAACGTTTGTTTGAAAGAGGCTAAAACAATATTGTTCAAACGAGATTAATTATAAAATAATATTGCCAACAGCTATAAAATAAGATAAATAAGTTTACCTTTGACTGAATACTTATATTCTTCTATATAAAAAACGAAAAGAGTCTTAGCTTTCGAAATTTTAAAAATTACTAATCAATAAAATGAGGCCGGTTACTTTTAAAGTCTTCGAGTGATATACAGACAAGACATACGACATAAAAAATTTCCTTCTGCAATAATTGCAAATGTATATCCTTTATCGCCTTTATTATAAAAGCATTGCATTAAAATCTCCACAGTGGACAAATTTTTAATAAGAAAAAGCCACTAACATTAAAAAAAAATAAAATAAAATGGAAGAAGAAAGCGTTTTATTTGAACATAAAAAGAATGTGAAGAAATTATACTAAAAATTTGATATTCTCCTTCAATCAGTTCATCATGTCATTACTATGTACATGTCATTAGATGCTGCCACTGATTTACCAACTACGCAGGATTCGCTGGGTTTACTGAAAATGGAAATTGTTCAGTTTCGTTTTAAGAACCGTGAAGCGATAACCTTGTTGTATTATCACCCAATTCGAGCTACTGATAAACAAAAAAAAAGAAAGATGATGCGAGTAAAAACACATTATAAGAAAATGAGAAAGCACATCATCACCATCTGTCTCTCGAGACAATAACATTAACTAAACACTGATGATTCACTACTAACCTGTGGTTATAGTACTTTTTTTCCCATTGAAATTCTTATTGAAGCACCCACAGAGGAATAGAACAATTATGAAAATTCCAATTTCAAAAAGAAAAAGCTGCCCATTCATCCTGGTTGTTCCCTTAGACTGATTGATGCTGTTATCAACTCGAATGAAGACAACTCAGAATTGAGTTTAGAAGTTGAAGATTAAGAATATTGAGAATGATAATGTTATTTCAAAACAAATGCCTTCAAAGCTTTCGTTTCAGTAAATTGATATTAATATTTTGTTTGTTTTTTTTTTTAAGCTTTGTAGGAAACGGGACTGTTAATAACTTGTAGATTTCTCTTTATACATATTATAAAAAACAAACTGGAATGATCTTTGCACTCGATGATCTGTACCAGTAAAGAGTCTAAATTTAATGGATACAAAATGTGTAATCATCAACAGTTTCAGACCTCAATATCCGATTTGAAGATCGTGATAAACTAAGTTTTAAATAATGTGCATGTGTGATAATATGAATTAAGGGATAACTTGTATCAATAAATATATAGAAAAGGAAAAATTAATAAATAAGTCAACATAAGGTTTATATTTTCAGCTCCAAATTTTGGTTCAATCGGATTCGGTTTAACTAAACAAAACTGCTTCATTCACAACAAAAAAGAAAAACAGCAAGATTTTAACAAGGCATTTTTCCGGATCGATCAATTCTAGATAATCGATTGTTTTAAATTATTGCTGCCACTGTAAAGTATTAAAACGAGCAATACCAATACGTACAATTCATCCACTGGCGCAAGCTACAGTTAAAGACTGTTTTAGTTGGTTCATAATACGTGCGTATGAATATTCAGATAAAATTATTTTATACTTTAATAGGATTGGAATTTTTTATATTGCAGTTTTTTATTAATTGTTTTTTTTTTGCAAGCTAATAATTTGTTCGAATATGATTGCTAGGTTGAAGAATAAAGTCTAGTCTAAATTGTTTCTAGTTGTATATGTGTACTTCTACGATAAAAATAATATAAACATTTTAAATGGCAATGAAAATGAACTTCGTAAATCATTTGTGGCTGCACGTTTTGCCGGTGTTTTTGTGTTCAAGTTTTGAATGGAAAGAAATAACCACCTGTAACAGATTTTCCTGAAAGTCTGAAGTAGCACTTATTGTGCCTGAAAGAAAGTTTTGCTATCTTCCAGCCCAACCCGCCTCTCAAGGTGGGCAAATATTGCCACTGCATACTAACTACACGTTCTGAGGCAGAGTTGAGGCTTTCCCTCTTGGCGAGGCGATGAATAAGCGATTGATTACTGTCGCCGATCTGCGTCATCTCGGCATTTCGACACTTGGTATCAATCAAATAAAACAGGCCCTCGCCTGCTAAGCTCGCTAGTACACAAATTCCGATAGCCTCAAGGTTATCCATTTTTCTGAATTGTAAAAAACAGTTGCTGCCGACTAATTAATTCATGGGATTGCAACAAAAAACAAACAAATGATCACTTACTTGAGAAAATTGCTCCTTGTTGCTTCGAACGGCAGCAGTATCCGCATAAGCTGCACAATAGGAAAATAACTAGAGTTATTATGATAAAAAGGATCAGATCCATTTTTCAATATAATGCTGCAGTTTCGTATCAGGTAAACTGGTTATCTATATTGTTTCACTAAACTGTTGGAAATACAATTGCTAGTTTTTAAATTGACTACCAATTAAAATACTGTTCCTTCCCGGGAATTTTCACAAGCACTTAAAATAGCTGCTATGGAAAATTTTATTTGTGCAATTTTTTGTAAGGTGTTTTAAGTGCAAACTGAATTGGCTTTACACCTCTTGACTCAAAGCATATTTTGTGAGGCACAAAAACTACGACCACAATTGGAAAAATCGTCTTAAATTCTATAGACCAATCTTTGCTTTTTGCTAGCTTGACATTACTCAATTTCATATGTGACAGCTGATGCGAATTATTCAACCTGGCAGTACTTTCACATATTTAGGTTCCACAAGCAACATATATTAATAACTAATACTGTAAATAAGTGTAACTAGTTACATTAAATGCTTTTATTTACTCTTATAGTCTTAAAGTAGTTTTTTCAGCATATTATTTTACTGTAATAATTTTTGAAAATCAATTATGTTGGTTCTGCCTAATCACTTTTGTAGCATTTATGTGGAGATTAATTTGATTTTAGAATCCACAAATGGCTGTGAAAACAAAAGAACGTAAATTTGACAATTAGTTTTCCTCGTGATTTGGTAGATGTGTATGTCAAAATTTTGCGGTTGAAAAAAGGCTATTTATTAATTATTAATTATCTATTATCTATCCAACGTTAAAATCGATACTTAAATTTGTCGGGTACGTTTCGCAATCCCCTTCATTAAAATGCTGTGAGATGGGGGTATCAAGTGGGTCAGCACAAAAAACCGCGAAGCTGCGCCGTGCCAAGCGGAGCACTACCAAAAGAAGAAGATTGCAAAATAAACCTAAACCTAAACCAAGAAGGAAGAATCGCAAAACTATCGATAGGGTACAACGAAATTCAGTTAGAGAGGTAAGGTATAAAATAAGATCTGAAAGTCACGATGCTTTGAGAGTAAATTCGTTACTGTTTTTGCGCATCCCCCTTTGCTCCCTTCTATTGGTCGTGCAACAGTTTCTTGTATAAGAGTTTTTGGTAAACATGCCCCAAGTCGATTCGTCTCCGAAAAATCGATTCGTCTGTGAATTGTCACAAGTACTTTGATTTTTTTTCGGTGATTCATCTAGGAAGAAGTTCCTTCTTCCTTAAAAGACTTCACACTGCGTGAGTGAGTGAGTGAGTACAGTTTGCAATATGGATATAGTTTGGTTCAAAACATGCGACAACCTTTCGATACCAAAGAATGTCGCCTCCAAATGGTTTGATCTCATTCACGACAAATTATCAACCGAAACAAACCGACACTTTCACAACTGGGACGAACTTTTATTGAGAAAAAAGGAATTTCTGCATTGCGTAAGCCCTGCTGTAATTTTGGCTGTATTTTTCCAATACTATGAATTTGATGTTAAAAAAAATTGTGCTGAGATAAACTGTGAAAAGTTCCGAGAGTTTACCACAGAGGCGAACTTTAGAGACGTGAGTAAAATAACTTGGTAAAAGATTCAAATTTTTGTATTTATTATGTACCTCGTTTTTAGGAGGCAACCATAAAACGTGTTAGTAAATTGTTGGGAGATGTGTCTGTTGAAACCCTACCAGACTTTGAGGAGGATGCTAACGTATTTCAGGACCTAGATTTGATGATACTTGGGTAAACCCACGAAATTGCAAAAGTTTGTCTAGAAATTCTTTAAATGATTTAGGTTTTATAGACTACGCTTTCAAAAGAAGCATAAAAAAAATGAAAAAGAAACTATAATTTTCTATATATATAGAAGATAAATAGATAGACCCCACATGGCCACTTGTCTTCCGAACTTCATTAGCATTACGCTTAAAAAAATTCGAAAAAAAGCAAGTGGTAAAAGTAAAGTGTTATGATAAATTGAATGTGTTACCTACTCATTTTCATTCAATAATCATTTGAGGGACTCTGGTAAAATGCTGCCAGTTGTTAGCCAATTACGGGATAAAGAAATTGCAAGTGAAATACATTTGTCCTTTTTTTTTGTTTTCCTTAAAAAAATTGGTTCGTTTATTTGAACTGCTTACTTAACAAACTTTTGCAACAACATTACTTGGTCGATTTAGTTGAATTTTAAAAATATGTACAAATCCGCTTAAACCTTTTGTGTATAGATCTTCCCCAGAAGAATATATGAAATACACAGAACTCCTAAGAAAAGAATATTCATACCTCGACGATGCCAATTATAAAAAAATGAGACTAAAGGTAGTACCATCTATTTTATCTAAAACTACTTACATAACTATACATATATTGTTTTCTAGATACTTCAAACTTTTTTAATGATTCCCACATTATATTTAACTCCTGAGTTTCATAGTCGATTCGAGGAAGCAGCTCGCAAAAATATAAACCAGGAAATCGAGGAATTGAAAAAGTAAAAATGATCATAGAAGCGATAATCCTTTAGTTAGAGAGTGTTTGATAGAAGTTTTAACAGACTAATTCATATTGCGTTCAATGTACATTTATATAAACTTTCGATGTGATTCTTCTGTGAACGCGTTTACTGTAGGCTTTATTTGTTGTATCTTAAACAGAAAGTTATTGGGAATAAAATATTTTTCAGTCTTGAATGTGTTTTACTTGAGAAATAAACTTACAATAAACTTATAAACTGGTCAACAGAGGTAAGTATACTAGGTAAGTATAAACATTTGTTTTTCATGTTTTTTGTTCACAAATATGTTTCGCAGTGTCTTATTCAGAAATCATATAAATATTGAAATACAATTGCAGCCCTTAAACCAGCTTGAACTTTGAACCAATGAAACTGAATGCGGTAACACAAAATTTTAACCATACCAGATGATTTTTTCAATTATAGTTTTGCGTTTGCCTATACAAAAAAATATATTTTAATCGAGTATGTTACTAGCTGTCATAAAAAGCTGCAATCGTCTTTCAGCCTTAAAATAATTTTAAATAAACTGCGTTTAAAGTCTAAATGTAAGTTTCTTTTTAAGTACTATTGCATTAATATTTGTATAATTCAATTTGGTTTATTTTATGGAAAATAATTCGAATGCGTCAATTTTATTTAAACCCAATTTTTTCTCATGCGTTTGTAATACATATGTATGTATACACTCTTAGACTTTGTGGAGCAAAGGTAATATAATTTAAGCAGGCATTATATTTCCTCAAAGCATCATTAAGAATGGATGATAAGTAAATGGATAAGAGATGAATATTCGCATTCGCTTTGAAAAGGAAAGCAGACGGCAACGAAGTACGCGTATCGTTGACCCTAACTTCAAAGAGCGCTTGCTTAGGAGAATCTCAGAATTCAAGATCCAATTACAGTTACCAAGGCTGAAGTTTATGTACTTGTGAGCTGAATTCCCACATTATTTCACCTGTATTCTAAAGCCTCTCTACAAATCTAATTTTAAATTCATTACCATGTGCTAAAAAGCGTATCAAACGTTACCGGAACTTTCTCCTTAATGAATTACAATAAGATGGGAAAATTCAAACCTCGCCGCTTTGTCTTCCTTCCCACAGATTTTAAAGAAAATAGAGATCTTTTAAAAGTTCTATTTTCACTGTATCTGACAATAATAAAAGTATTTTAATGGTCAAATTCATACACACCAAACATCAGTATTATTATTTATTGAAATAAATTATAAATTTGTTTTGTTAATATCACAAAAATTTAGAACAAAAGAGTCTGCCGTGTAATTTTATTCTAAACAATTTCTAATGTGTACATTTCATAACTCGCACAGTTACATAAATAAATTCATTTAAACACAGACTGAATAAAATTATACGGTGGCTCCAAAGATATCTTATTAAAACATTTTTTGTGTTCTTTTTAAATGTACCAAAGGTCAGCCAAACCGCATCCGGATCAAAACGATCAACAAAGAAACAGCGCAAAATATTACTTAACTCGAAAAGACGGAAAAAGGCACGAGGATCGATAGTTATTTCTAAAAAAATATTATAATTATATGATTATTTAGGTAACGAATACCAGGAGAAAGTCTGTATTATCAAGGATGAATCAAAAAAAGTTGCGTGAAAAAAATATAGTAGGAGACAGGGAAATGTCTGATTCTGAAAATAGTTCCACAGGCTATGAGTCTTCTGAAGTGGAAAATAATTCTGAGTGCATTATTGTAGATACTACACCAAGCATTATCGTTATTGATGATGATGACGAAGATGACAATATTAAAAAGACTGCAGCACACAAGGCTAAAATTAAAAAAGAGACAGATGATTTGATTTGGATCAATAGTAAATTTTCGGACAAAACATCAGAATTCGACGAACCATGTACTTCAAAAAAGTCAAAGTCACCATCA
This sequence comes from Machimus atricapillus, assembly GCA_933228815.1. Taxonomy (NCBI): domain Eukaryota; kingdom Metazoa; phylum Arthropoda; class Insecta; order Diptera; family Asilidae; genus Machimus; species Machimus atricapillus. Next base: position 30,267,979 of record OW121786.1, on the reverse strand, counting down.
TCACAAAGTATAAAGGAAAGTCCAGAAAAAGGTCTTTCGGAATCAATAGATTTACGCTCAACAGCGGAGGAGGATGATTCTTTATATTATAGAGACACTACGCCTGCACTGTTACGTGAGGTTGCACAGCCCGACGACTCAGTTATTTTTGTCGATAATTTAGAGAAGACCGCAAATGAATCCATTATGAAAAAAATCGATGATTCCGTTGTCTTTGTTAGTGAGGAAATTATTTCAAACGACTTCCAAACCAATCAAGAAGCTCTGGACTATATACCACTTTCACTAAATAATGATGAGGTAAGTGTGCAGTACAAATCTGTTTAATTATAATAAAAATTCAAACTCAAATATAAGTGTGAATATGTGAAGGTGTATGAATTTTGGCTATAGATATGTTTCGTATTTGGCATATTATATGTTACATATATCCTTGCTATACGTTATCCAATTACAGACTTGTTTGGTCTAATTTTGAACATGGATACATTTATCTAATACCATTGGACAAAAACCAACGTTATTAATGTACAATTTGAAATGCCCTATACCTGAATGAATGCGTTTTAGTGTGTTTGTCATATCGATGAAGCTACTAAAATTGTATTTTTAAGAAATTTGTGATCTAACCTGTATACTCAAGAATAAACTTACAATATTTTCAGGTTCCAGGACCTTCACAGACAGGAGAGTCAAGACCTTCACTGAAACGAAAAAGTACTGCTGTTATAGAAAGAGTGATCGAACCCTTTAAAAAACTCAAGAGCCAAATAAGTTCCTTGTATCAGAGCACTAGTACTCCTAAAACTACAAAAAGCAGTATTTGTCTAACGCGCAGTGAAGCAAAGAAGAACCAGCTGTACAACTCAAATGTATATAATCCACACAAAGAAGATAAAAAGACTGGAAAAAGGATGGTTATAGTTGATGGAAGTAATGTAGCTTTCGGGTAAGAACATTTTCATATAATCATAGGACAATAATATAGAAACTCATAAATTCAAAGCCATTCGTTGAATACGGAATTTTCCGTCAAAGGACTTGAAATTTGCATTGATTACTTCGTTAGGAAAGGCCATGAAGTGAAAGCAGTTGTACCTCAGTTTCGCCTACAGAAGTCTAAATCCTCCAATCCAGAAAGACTGGAGCAAATGCATAGAGAAGGCAAAATTGTATTCACTCCATGCAAAAATATACCTGGTAAAAGCTCTTCAAGTTATGATGACAGGCAAGTTTTGGTTTTTTTAAATTCTACATATTATAATATCAACCTATAGAAATTCCTTTGTAGATATGAATTAAAGAAACTCAAATCTCTTTTTAAATACTTTCAGATTCATTTTGCAGTTGGCAAGTGAATTTGATGCAGCTGTAGTTTCCAATGACAACTACCGTGATCTTGTGGGAGAGAATCCAGCATTTAAAAAAATTGTTGAAAATCGTGTGATAGGATACACTTGGTGTAAAGATATGTTCTTATTACCCAAAGACCCATATGGAAGGTTGGGCCCAACGCTTAGTGTTATTTTGAACCACTAAAATATATTTTTTTGTAATAAGTTGTAATATACTACTTTGTCCATTATACATATGTAATATTTAATTACATAAACAAATGTATTTTATTCCCATTATTTAAGAAAGCCAATAATCTCCTTTCTACCTAAATGGTCAACATGTTGTTCTTCCAGGTTAAGCACTTTTTGCAGTTCTTTTTCCAAACTCTCTGCAGCTGAAACACCGAGATCGATGCATTTATTGAGAGTTTCGGGATGGAAGGATCCAATTCCAACTGTGTGTATGTTAGTTATGAAGCCTTTCGAAAAATTGAATTTATGAATGAATGTATTTTGGAATTTAGATATTTAAAATATTACTTTTATCATCCTTTCTTGACACCGCTAATACAAGACTCGCAGAGCTACATTCTTCCTCCTCAGCAGATGGATCAACAATGCAAGAGTCACCTACCTTGCAGACGGTAACTAAAATTGGTATGTGCTCAGTGTCTATTCTCGTCCAATCATAGGGATTGTCTGAAAGAACTAGATCAACCGTACCGCCGTCCAAAACAACCGCAGTAACTTTCGGAATTTTTGTGTTGTATAAAGCCGCTTTAACCGCCAAAGACACAGCATCAAACAAATTTCCACCGCATTCCAAAATCTTAAATTTAGTTTACGATATTTAAAGCATGTAGATTTTGATGAATTCTCTTACCAGCACGTCTATGTACAGTTTCCAGCATTGCTGGCCTTCCAGAATGCATAGGGGTTTTAAATCAAATGCTTGGTTCGATTCATAAGCGTTAGCTAAAGTTCCTGCAATTTCTAAAGCTAGATCTTCGCCTCCTCTTCCTTCGAATTCCGGAGCAGCATTTGCTGAGCTTAAAAAATAGATTTTCAGGAAAACGATCTTAAATAGAATTGGAAATTAATTACCAGTCAACGAAGAATTCTATTTTCCCTTTTTCAGGTTCGTATGGAGAAGTTGTATCGATTTCTGATTTAACTCCGACTAGGATGTCAGTGTTTGCTAGCCTCAAACGCGCCGAGCCGATGGCATGAGTAACGATATCAATTTCCAGTTCCATAGGCCGGTAATCCCTTTGAGTTCTTCCATCGCACCGGAAGTCCTCCTATTTAACGAGATATTAAGCAATTTTATAAGTATTATTACTAAATTAAATTTTTTTAAAGAGTAAATACTTATATTCTTATTACTTAACTTTAGTTAACTTCACGACTTGAAACATACTTCAATATGAACCCCACTCATCTCCTACTTCCCTACTTATTTTTAAGGTGTTTTAATAATTATGTCCAATGTACAAATTTGCCTACTTTAAAAGGTATTTTAAAAAATAATTCAAAGTATGAATATTTTTTAACCTTACTAGTCTACTTTTGATTTGAATTAATTCAACTAATTTAATATCTATGTACGAGCGAAATCAAATATTTAGGTGTGTTTTATAGTTCTTTAAGCTCCGATAATAAATTATTTCATATTTATTCTAATAAAACACTCATAGTTAATCTTAATCGTCATATAAACTAATTATATTATTAAAATCATTCCAATAGTTTATAATAAGTTGGCTATGATTTTAAAAAATTTACCTCTACTCCATGAAGTACGAAGGTCTTTTCAGCTTCGCTTAATACAACATTTGCCATGATTTTAATTTAAATAAAAAGACCGCCGAGCATGCACCCACATGAGAAAATGTAAACAACTGTCAAACAGTAGCAAGGTTAGTGTTGCCATTGCTTCATACTATGCTAATATTGTCCCAATAAAGATAAAACGGTGCCCCAAGGCAAAAATTGTAAATTTTATTTAATTATTCCATTATTCCGATACCCACTGTATGGGTTTAAAAAAATAAATTTAAAAGAGCATAATTTTTGAAAAACAACTGACGTTTAATTCCTGCCAACTTCACACATGAATAAGGTTAGCTGGCTGTACAATTTTGATTGTCATTCTAAACCAACAACGTTTGGAAGTTCTTTACGAATTTGAAGAAAAGTAACGTAAAATACAGTGAAAATGGTGTTTGGAAATGATTGGATGGATGCCGCCCATAGCACGGGAGTAAGTGAATACCTCAAATTCGAAATATTTCATTTGAATTACAAAGTAATTCCCATTTTCTGCAGACCACGATCATGGCTGTTGAATACGAAGGTGGAGTGATTATTGGGGCTGATTCCCGGACAAGTACTGGAACCTATGTAGCAAATCGTGTTACTGATAAATTAACTCGTATTACCGATAAAATTTATTGCTGCCGCAGTGGCTCAGCAGCTGATACACAAGCTGTTGCAGACATCGTTGCATACTCCTTGAACTACCATGAGTAAGTGTCCAGTTGCAGAAATTTAACGAATTGTACTCTATACCCATAAAATCTTCCAGGAACCAAACAGGAGAGGAACCCCTTGTTGCAGAAGCCGCTTCCGAATTCCGCAACTATTGCTACAATTATCGTGATTCCCTTTTAGCTGGCATAATAGTCGCTGGGTGGGACAAGAAAGTTGGAGGACAAGTCTATTCAATCCCATTAGGAGGAATGCTTACACGACAGGGGGTTACAATTGGCGGATCTGGAAGTAGCTACGTATATGGCTTTGTTAAGGAGTTTTATAAAAAGAACATGGAGCAAGAGGAGTGCGTTGAATTTGTCAAAAAAAGTAAGCCATAATTTTATGTTATTTTGGGTAAATTGTATACAGACTGATTTTTTTCAGCGATTCACCACGCTATGTATCATGATGGTAGCTCAGGAGGCGTTTGTCGTATCGGGATAATTAACAAAGACGGAATCGAACGAAGAATCTTTTTCGCAACCAAGGACGGTTCGGCTTTTGAAGCAGGTCAATAGGGTGATTTTGATTGTTTTCTACTTATCTTAATAAATTCCCTTCGAAATTGAGTGATTTTTTGAGAATTAGAGGTTTGCAAAAAACCCCCATTAGTGTTCAGGCTTAGGGTCATCAAATTCAAATTTCTATTTTCTAAATAGAACAATAATTTAATGGCCTATTTGGTTACTCAAGCGGCAATATTTATAATGAAATTAAATCGGTAAGAGATAATAGATACTATGCGATTTATCATCACTGGAGCTGTGGTATTGCTGCATAAACTCCAAAAATTAGTTACCTTTTACTCACGGCTCGGATGGAACCTGAAGATCTTCGAAACGTAGTGGTACATTTTCTTCATTGTGTGTAATCTAGCTCTATTTTCGTCTCCGTTTTAAATTGTTTAAGGAAAGCATAATTTTTTAAAGATGCAAATAATACAGGAAATGATATAAATATCTCGAGACTTTATTCATTAGAAATAAGTTAATTAATTAAGTCACTAGGTATAAAAACCTTAACTCTACAATAAATAGGTTACGAAGTCTCAAAGTGCATAAATCTATGGAATACTGGCAGGATCACAAGTTTCCTTTGAAGGACGATTCTTAACATACCTATAAACTAACTCTGGTATCCAGAGAATCAACACAAATAATATAACTGCATTCTGCGCATGCATGCAAAGCGGATAGCTTTGGGAATAGTCTCGGACCCACGCAAGTAATTGTCCTATTGTAATTGCCATACAACCTTTTGATATCATATTTAAACCGAGACCACCTGCTAATTTTTCTGGACTGCAATATGCTGATATTGTTAAATTATTTGTGATTATTGTGGCTGCTTTTGATGCTCCATATAAGATGCACATCCCCACAATTCCATAAAAGTCATTTAACTCAGCGATAACTTTAAAGAAATACAAAAATATTATGTTTTGAACACAAATTAAATTCGAAGATATAATTACCTCCTCTCCCAACCAACATCCCCGCTGCACCCATCAGAAACATTACACGATATGGAACTTGTAGCTTGTCTGTTAAAAACGGCAAAAGTAGACGACAAAGAATATCTGCTCCAGCCACTGCAGACATACAAAACGCTGTATCTTTCCGCGATATTCCAGCAGAAAACTAATGAAAATTGTTAATAGTAGACTAATTAAACTTTTTTTAAAAATAATTATCATCTTACTTGCAAGAAATACGGGAAGAGCATGGAAAAATTTATAGTAGCCGTATACACCAGTGCCATTCCAATTATAATACTCCAGAAGACCGGATCCTTAAGTAGAACCAAATCCATTGCATTAGAGACTCTAGAAAACATTTTGGCAAGCAATTTTTTTGTTGGAGTCTTTGGCGTCAGTACTGGGACTTCTTCTGGATTTCTAACGTTAACCTCAATTTCAGACAATTTATTTTTAGTATCATCTTGATTCAGATCTAAAAGAAGTTTAACTTCTTTCAAGTTCCTTCCTGCTTGTGGTAGAGGACGGAAAAGTGAAGCGCCAATAAGCTGGTAATGAAATAAATAAATTGAATAAGAAACATTTTAATCTCATATTAATTGAGAACTCACTCCATTAAGGGCTAGACCAGACATAACAAGAGCTGCAGTCTTAAAATCATATCTTTCTAGCAAAGCGTGGACAATATGTGGCACAATCATTTGGCCTAGTCCTGTCCCTGCTAAGGATATACCGACAGCACGGCCACGCCTTGTAGTAAAATAACAATTTATTGCCATAAACGATGATGGTGCTATGAGCCCCAATCCTATTCCGACCTAAAATTTAAATATTCAATCACATCACATTTCGTTTTCCCTTTTAATTAAAAAACTTACAAAAGCACTGTAGCCAACAATCACGTGCCACAATTTTGTAGATAGGGCACAAATCAACAAACCTGTTGATGTAAACAAGCATCCAGCAAAGGCCACTTTTCGTGGCGAAGAGTTTTTTATTGCAGGCCCGATAAATAGACCTATAAATTAATTTAAAATGTATTGCATATTTGAATTCAATTGAGCATTTCATCTTACCGGAAAAACTACAAAACACGCTATTTAGATTGGTAACAAGTGCAGCTCCAGTTGTCTCTTCATTCATGCTCTGCAAGTGTTCTCCAAATAGTAAACCGAATGTTGAGACAAGGGATTGATTAAACATCTGGAAATATTAAATTTTATCAAAATGCACACTTTTAAGTTTTTGTTTTAATGGATTTACATTGATATAAGCTACTGCTGCTACTATTACCCATCCCCATCCTCCATTGGGGATGTGAGATTGGTTTATTTGATGGACTTCCATTTTGCTTCGTGATTGTAGTAATTCTCATCTACAAAGGGAAATGTTATTATTAATTTGTATGTTAAGCTTTTCTTTATTATAATATATTTGTAATTAACCCTCTGATCACAGGTTTATGTTTGTATGTATATGTAAAATAACTTACTAATAGCTCAAAACGATCACAGGTACTTTTTGAACCAATATGTAGAAGATGTCTAGATATGTCTAGATTCTAGTAAAAATTCGTAAGCCCAATTAAGTTTCGATCTTTCTTTTAAAAACAATCGTTCCCATATTTCTTTCATTTCAAAGATTCTTACATAATCGCGAACGGAAAACATTCGAAAAATATTTTTAATATTTTATCGGTAAAATGTGATTTCTAAATATAAATTTAAAAAATATATCAGCGGGACTTTTTTGCGGGAATCACGCTACGTGCTTTCCCTAGCAAATCTGAATGACTAATGATTTTGCGATGTCCTTTGACCCTTATTAAGCTTGGTAGCAATTACAAAGCCATTTTAATACACTTTCTTAAAATTTCCTATATGAAATTAAATTAAGTATATACAATTGGTTTTCATTATTCCGACGACTGAACCCTTGTAAAAGTACCAATATCAAGTCGATCAGTGATCAATGGTCGATCGACATTTTATTACCAAAATCGAAATTAAACAGCGCCTCGCCCCCAGAAGGAATTTTGCAAAATAACAACTGATAGCGTTCATTTCCAGAAGTTTGTACTGGATACAAAGCATGCCATGACGGGGTGAAGAGGTCAAATTCAATGTACAGATTTGTTCTATTCCAGAGTCCCGAGGACAATCAACTTATCTGGTTACTGAATTCCGGATCGATCCAGCTTTGTGAACTGGATGCGAGGATGATGGTGATTAGTTTTTTGCGTGGCCGCGCCGCCATACAGTACAAATCTCAATCTGAATAAGTGGAAATAGCGCATTACACGGAATAAATAAAATTGATATTTATTTTCGTGTCATAGTCGATAAGCATTTTCTGCTTTCCGGAACGAACTGGTTTAAGTTGAAAACAACTGTTTCGTTATTAAATAAGACGACCTTATTACTGGATCATTAAACAAAGTGGGCGTTCCTGGTTATATGGTCTTGGAATGATCGTTAATTTTTGCGATTATTTTTTCTCTCTATTAAATTTGTCTAGTCTGAAAACGTGCTTATTAACTTATTTATAATCGTAATAGGAATATTTGGTCGTAAAGGATAAGTTAGAAAAAAAATATGGAAAGCGCTCTTTGAATCATTGCGAAAGTAAAGATTAGAAAATATGTATGTAATTGCATACCAATCAATTGTTTTTAAAAAAATGTTTTTGTTATAATTGCGTGTTTTTTCAATTTATTATAATCGATGAACTTAGCAAAAATAGTACGCAATTTACTTTCTTTTTTAAATATAGTTAAATAATGAAAAATGAAATGTATTAAAAAAATATCCGTTTATAATAATCTACAGTATAGTTAGTAATATTCAATTCAAAATCCAATTTTTCAAATAAATGCAGGGCAGATAAAGGTCAATAGGTAATTGTCGGAAAAAAACGGAAGAGGAATAGAAAAAACTGTTCTCAGAAATTTCTCAATTTTGAAGTCCAGAAAATTATTAGAAACATTTAAGTCCCAATGTAGCAGTTTTAATCAATAGAATAAAAGCAGGTGTGGTGGTAATGTATTAGCGATTCTCGTTTAATTTTGAGCGCTTTCATAAATGTAACACAATTAAAAACTGCGAAACACCCGCTAACAATATTTCATTGTATGATTAAGTATCAAAAGACAAGATATGACTCAAATCACATTTTAAAATCAAGTCACTAATCCAAATTGACACGAAATTGTCTTAATTTCTACATCCGCTTCGTCACTTATAAAAACAAAATTTCTTCTAAATAAATTGAAATTTCTGTGTCGCGTGTTATGGGTGGTCAAAGGGTGTGGCGTAACACAAAATTAGTTATACCTTTTCCACTTTATAATACGAGACAATCAGATAATTGTGCGACTTATGGCACCTTTATTGCACTTGCTGTCGTCACAAGTGTTCTGCTTATTCTGGATATCATGCATGGGGCAATCAGAGAGGATTTACTGTCGCGGACTATTTGCATAGTCCCACACAGTTTCTGGAAATAATCATTAATTGGGAGTTGCACTTGGCTAATTGTCTCACTGAGAATTACGTATCTCAAGAATTCTTTCTTTAGACAAAAATGATCAGTAAAACGAATATGTAGCAATGGGCATGATTTGGTGAACTTATTACAGAATTAACAGTGGAAAATTTTGATTAATTTAAAGTGCAGATAATATAAAAAACGTTTGCTGGTAAGCTGTTACTCTTCAAATAATATGTAGCATTATACTAAATATATGTAATACTTCATTGATCCCTATTATTTTCTTAATTAATTAATTAATTAATTTATAGGCCTTGTTTTTATAATACGAGTAATCTTATTTTAAAACAAACACACAATATCTATTGAATTAAGGCAAAGCTATACAAACTTTCCCCTAAAAATGATAAGTAGGAAAACTTGATATCGTGTAAGACGTAATTACAATTAAAGAAATACATATGTAGGTAGATAATACATAGATAAATAAAATAACGATTTTTTAACAACAGTTTAAATTTAATATTTACTTTATGAATTATCAAACTAATTGAAGTGTACTTTGGTTTTAAGTGCGGGTAGGTGCTTATCGTGATTCATTTGCGATAAAAGAAAAAATGAAAAAGGGAACTATGTAATTGGTTTTTGGAAACATTTGGAGTTTGGATTTATTTATTTACGTTTATCTTCTTACAGTAAATAAAATATTAACAAGCGCAATCTGAAAGTTTATCATATTACGAGCTCCATCAGATAGCTTGTCATAGTTTATTAGCAATATATGTTAAACCAAACGGATTTTAGATTTCATTGGCCCAAAATAATTTAGTTTTTGCTTATTACTTACGGCATATCTTGTAAGTTAAGTTTAATTTTGATGACTCTACAATTCAGTAGTTAATTAAAAATATCTAAGTTAAGCCTTTACTTTGTTGTGAATTTTTTCCCTTAATTGAATCGAAAGAACGATTTTGTTAATTCAAATTATTATGAATGTTATCTATCGCAATTTGCGTGCTTTCATGATAAAAATCTCTCATTTAACATACTAATCAAACCAAATTCCCTCGTAAACGATAACAGACAGGGGTATTTCTCAAAGAGATGATCAGAGCAAGAACAAAGTCTGTCTTTTTGAATCCACTCAGATTATCATCGATCGACACAGGTAAATTATTCCTATCTATTACTTTCTCGAATTGCCATGTGGCAGATTAATAACATCGCTATCATTTCACAATATTTACAGTATTTTGTAGGAATTAAGAGAGCTAACCATATTTAATAATCGATTTTGTTTCATTATAATACCGTGAACGATTTTTGTTATCAACTGAAAAGTCTTACTTCTAATTATTAATTTTTTAACAACAATTTCTTCAGTCAAATCTTAACGTGTAAATAGCTCTCATGTGCATTTTCAAAAAATGGAACTATACCACTTTTAAAAATAACGACTCATTTAAATCTTACCGGTAATATTTAAAATTTTTTATACAATCTTTTATTTCCTAGGATCCGTATTATTCATAAAATACTTAAGTAAATACATGAAATGCGTCAATGATTATGCGTGCATTGAAAGCAAAATCTTTTAAGATAATCTTTCAGAATGGAAGACACCCACTTGTGAATAAATACAAATGAGGAAGTGTTGTGTGTCACATGCAAATGTGTGATACATTCATCTCGCAAGCTCATTATTGTATGGTCTGATAACTGATAACATTCAAACAAATAGCATAATTTGTAAGCTTGTTACTATCGAGGTAAAATTCGGGAATTTTAGAAACTTTTAAAATTTAGGTTTATTCCATAGGATTATAAAACCAAAGAAACATGACTAGACGAAACGAGGCCTTTCTTAAATCATCGTGACTATATGAAATCATATTGTTTTCATAATTTTTTAATATTTAAATAATCCTACCACTAAAGTACAGATTTAAAAATGATTATAAATAATATTTACCTGAAATTGGCACAAAAGAGGAAATTGTTACAAGTAATGTACGTAACACTGCACTTTGATTTTCAAGTTTTTAAATATTTTTCATACGAAAATCGGCAGTGAAAAATTTACTATTTTATATAAACACACGAAAAGGCTATTCCACACGCGTATCCATGGTAAACGACACAATTACGTGTTATTTCAATACGATAAATCCAACAGTCGAGACAAATAGCTTCAAAATTTGAGGAGTCCCAAATACCTTGGGATTGAAAGTGTCACTGGCACCGGCTGGTTGTTTGAATTAAGCGATGCTTCGTACTCTAGAAATGCCGAACTGAATCTAATGAAAAGCTTGACGAAGCGAAAGCCTTTTGTCTAGCTATTTAAGCATCTGGGAAACACATTTGAATTCGCGCGATTATGCTATATCTATATCGCGTGCATTCAACAACCCGATGCTTTTATTTTATTTATTTTTGGATTTAAACAATTTCATCAGTATTTAGGAGAAGCTCCGGTTCTCTTTCTAAGGGGAAGTTACTTGAGCAATTTATGCACACGTTTGGTTTTTTGCGAATAACTTAATCAACTTAATCAGATTAAAAAGTTTTTCTCATTTGAATTGTTTAATGAAGAAATTCTTATCTGTACCAGCTGGTTAAACAGTACATTACGTATTTAATCAATTTTTCTCAACCACAGATCTTACCGATAACCAAAACACTGCCAGCTTTTAAAAAATTGAAGCTTGCGTTACGCTTCCAGACATTTAAAAACAACGCAATTCGCTTAAGTGCATCACCTCAAAAATAGAAATTCTGTTTTGACTTTGTACCTCAATTTTTACAATGAGATTGTTAAGATATTTAAAATTGTGTAATAGTTTATTATATATAAACAGCCTCTTATTTTCTGTGAATTAGTCTTGTGGGTTCAAGTAGTAACATTTATAATCAATAAGGTACTGCATGTAAATAAATTATTGTCGATTAAGCTATACTACAAATTGAAAACACATAATATACTTCGATAATAAAATTGGTTTATCTACCACAAACACTGATATGGTGTTCTAAGTATATTTTGATATCTATTGTTTCTTATCCAAATATTCAAGCGTCATTTGTTCTTACAAATACAGCTTTATTATTCATATAAAAATTTCTTACTTATTATTTTTTCCATTTTATGAATCTACACAAAATGATAACAAGAAGCATCTAAGCGACATTATGAACTTGTTATATGATTGAAATTTCGAAGCCTTAGATCTGGCTTAAGAGCAGAGACTCTCATTAATGTTTTTCATTATTTTATCAAATGACAAAGCTTTATTTAGCGAAGTGGTTGCATTTTTTTAAATCTACATACAGGCATAGTTGCATTATCAGTTTGGCAGAGTAGTTTTTCCTTTTGCGATTGATTTATAGTTAAGTTGAATTTGAATTTTTATAAGTAATAGAAGTGCTCATGATTTGTTGTATGTATTTAATGTTATATCGATATAAACGTTGTAAAAATTGGGTCGCTGTATAAGCAAATATTAAAGTATAAAAATCGAGCACTCAGTAAGATTTAATGGGAAATAGAACTAAGAACAGAGCAGAGTTTATATTAACTTACTTAAAATAAATTAAATTTTTTCTTTCTAAACATATTTAGATATGTCTTAATATAACGCTACCAACAAAGTAATGTTAACTTCACTGAATCCATTTCATATTTTACTCCATTTACATACATAGGTATATTGCTTCTTCTTAGAAAAATCAAAGTTTAGATATGACTATAAAAAAAACTAGGCATGCAAGCTATATGACGAAAAAGACCTGTAGAGTGTAAATTATACATATATACGCAAAAGAATTACATTTGGTAAAGAGAAAATTTTAGAGGCCAATATCCCCTAAGTTATTTTGCAGCCAGCCGCACGCTTTGGCGATTGTTTTTGGATCTTTGCTTCTTTACTAAACTATTATTATAATTTTTGCATAGTGCTCTCAGCTGAAAGGAGATATCTTGTAATGATAAAGAACTAAAAAGAAATTAAATTAATCACACTTTAGGATGATAATAGACGACTGCCACCCGAGTTTCCGACTAGACACAGCATTTTAATGGCAATCAATCATGGACTAAAAAAGCATCAAATGTCTTACTAGTATAGTAACCGTTTTCTTCTATGTATACAAATTCACTTCCTACTCAAGCATTTTAATTTCACTAACAATAGGTAGCAAAAGGTAAAATCCTGAAATATTCCCGGATAGTTTACAAACAAATTTCGCGTCAGAACTACGTCATTTTGACGTCTTTCCTATTTCGAAGGACGCTAGTCCCAAAGTAGTACGAAATGCTTATCTAAGATTAAAAAGGGTTTGTAAATGCTCAAAAAATAATGATAATGGAATTTTACAGCCTCCAATTCAAATATAATGAACAATTTTCTAAAACAAAATTATTTTTATATTTAAAGGATATTCAAATAATTGCGCGCTTTTCGTAATTTAAAATATTTCTAGAACTTTTTCAGTTACACCCTGTTCATTGATAGTCTGAAACTCCCCACATCTTACGATACAAATTCACCACAAGCAGTCATTTAACATGGCGCACGTTTGACAAGTTGCTTGATTACCGAGGCCAACGCGAGTGTTTTCCTTTATACGGGTAATAATTAGGTTGCTAATTATATTTTCATATTGGAATTAATTAACAACAGAATTGTGAGAAGTTCGAGTGCAAATGAGTGCACGCGCACCACCTGAAAAATACCAGAAACGCGGCTATAAACCGACAGAAGAGATCGCAGACATCATGACAGATGAGCTAATCCAGCAGAGCTGCGAAAAGGGCACAACAGCGAAAAAAGTGCGTCGGGCATTCTCCATACCCCGGAATCCGTTTCGTTGGTCGCGTAAGTTTAAAACAAATAGGGGCGACTATTCATCGGATGGAAAACATTCAGATAAATGTAATCAAGCTACTTCGGATGCTCAAGGCGGCACCCACTCAAACGACGTGGAGCCAGGAAATAGGCGTCTCCACCACCAGCAGCAACATCAACAACATCAACAGCAGTCGCCGCCGCAGCATCTTCTGCAAAAGCTAACGCCTCACCGTGAGGGCAATTCGCAATCTTCTAGCGGCCGAGTGTTCCGGAGGTCATCGTTTAGAAGACTGTTATCAAGGATTGCACAACACGTCAGTTTCGTCAGCATTGGTGTAAGTCCGACAGTGAGCCCAGCTATCTCTTGCCATTGAAAAAGCCCATTTCACACTTTCTAATAGAGACAAGGGTTTTCATAAGTGTTGCGATATCCAGTGAATGAATGGTCAATTGCTTTCAATTAGTTTTACCTTGAGGGCAATTGCCAGCTCTATGCGCGGGTAACGGTGGAATTTGCATCGTTTTTCGAGATTTATGCCTTGAATTACCTTAGCGCCTTGCCAAATCGAGCACCGTGATAAAAATTCAGAACTCGGAAATGTTTTCGCACACCCCAAAAATGAGATACGGACACTAGTTTTCGTTAGATTGGCAATTGGCGTCTATCGCATTTTTCCACAGCTTGCCTGCCTAGCAAAATTTTATTCGCTCTGATTAATTTGGCCCAATTGCTTAATAATGGTCTGCCGCCACATGGACCGTTCTCCAATAGTGCATTAAGCTGTGATGCTCGTGTTCATTACATGCGGTGTTATAGGAATTGATTTTCGTACTTTGCTGAAGATATTTTTCCACCACATATTTCTTAGTATGTTATACGCTTTCAGATGCTAAAATTGTTCGTAATAGGCGAATTAAAACTTGTTTGCCTACTAGACTACTATGTACATATTTATTATTTTATATCAAAAGATTGTGGGAGTCTTGTGCTTAATCCAACAATTAACAGTAGTGAATTTTCTTTCAATCGTAAACAATAAATCCCACGATTGCTAGCTAAATTAATTAAGAAGTTTTTTTTGTCTCCGCTCACGAGTCTACAAATATTAAAGCGTGACGCAAACTCTTTTAACCACAATGCAAAAGAGACAAATCATCTGACTAAATCTTAAGCTTGTCGGCATTAAAGCAGATTATTTCCTACATGTCTCTTGAAAACTAGTCAAGCTAGGGGTGTTGATATTAATGAAACCTGACGCCACATAAGATAAATAATATATCTTCAAAACTTTACAATCGATCGAGAAATACAGTTGAGATCGAAGTATCACATTGGGATTTGCTAAAGCATATTCCATGAGTCAGCATTTACTTCTTATCACCTGTCTTCGTCATACAAAGTTATATTTTTTTTAATGTTTTGCTGACATTGCACTATCTTAAAAACTCAATGAGCTTTGTCTCATTAGGCGTTGTCCTCCGTTTCGCCATAAAACGAATGAAAAATATAGTATGTAATGATATGTTCATCTAAACATTATCGCAAAATTTGTGGTACCTCAGTTCTTCTTAAAATGAATATTAGAGGAGAAAAGACATTACATTTAATTTGTTTGACGATGTACCAATCTAGGAAATGATTCACAAATTTCGTTCTTTAAAGAGCCCTTTAACAAGAAATTATATTGAGGAAATACCTATTTAAATTCCCTACATTTTAAATCAATAGAATTCGTATTCTTGAAGCAATGCTCCACATTTGTATCAATTCATCGTAATCTTTCCGTTGCAACTTCGTAAGTTTTTAGCTGTATGCAACCTTATCTCACTTATCATTATTTTATCAACAACTCTTGGCACATTTTTGTGGGAATATAATCGTATTTAAGCGCCTTATGAAGAATAAGGAGAAAACCGCCGCCAGATAAGCTTTACTACAAGAAATATTTAATTGCGGCCTAGAAACACTACCCCAATTAATTTACTTACTTTTCAGGCTAATAAGCATTCGGTTGCACAAAACGTTCCAGATCGGGTACCGCCGATCGGGGGATACCAGTGGCCTCCAGACCAAACACCGGGCGTTACAGGTTTAAAAAATCACGGCAACACATGTTTTATGAATGCCGTTCTTCAGTGCCTGAGTCATACAGATATTTTGGCGGAATATTTTGTTCTTGACCAATACAAGGTGAGTGCGATAAGGTAATTACTATTGGAACAAACATTTTCTAGGTTGTTTTATCACCTTAGGCTGACCTTAAGAGGAGAAACAAATTAAACTCACGAAAGTTTGGTACCAAAGGTGAATTGACTGAACAATTAGCGAACGTCCTAAAGGCCCTGTGGACGTGTAAGAATGAAAACGATCACAGCACCAGTTTTAAGGTATTCGATTTTATTTCGTGAATGGTAAGATGTTTAATAAATTCATCCTTTAGGCTGTTGTCGACCGCTATGGGTCACAGTTCCGGAGCTCTACTCAACACGATGCTCAAGAGTTTCTATTTTGGTTGCTCGACAAAGTGCATGAGGATCTCAACACAGCGACAAAAAGACGATACAAAACGATTAAGGTACGGAAAAAAAATTTACAAATTAAATGTTAAAGCGATTTATGGTCGAATTCCGCTGTATTGCGAAAATCCCTTTTAACCACCTTTTAATCGAATAGCAATTGACTAACACCAAAGTCTTGTCGGTGGCACTTCAATTGAACTTTTCAATTGTCTCTTTAAGAATTTATGTCGGTGCTAACAAGACGTTAAGTACCGGATTACTTAACACCAATAACACCTTCAAAGAGAATTTCTTTTGTGCGATGCATCCAATCAATAACTTGAAAAGTGGCGGCGTACACTCTGCATGCATGCCAGCCAGGCGCTTGTTGGGCATTTTATTGATTTAATGCTCATATCTAGACAAAACTTGAATGGGGGGTTGGGGTACAATTCGCGTGAAACTCTTTCATAATATCCTGAAGATTTCTCATTTTTCACTTTTCATAAGCTTCATTCATTATCCAATCTTTATGTAATTTTTTTCATGAAGCTGCTTAAGTCGACTTAGCGGCACGGCGCTAAATCTCATTTGTTTACCTTGAACTGAGGTGATTTAGCGAACTTTGAGACTTATGCTTTAATTTTATTAGAAAATCTGCAGGAGTGGTATGATAATGTGGAAAATTACCATGAAATATTTCGTCTGATGTGTCATGATAAATTGACGAATTGTACTAATTGGCGGAAGAAAACTACTGAAGAATGATTGCGTGTCTAGTAATTAGTGATTTGATCTCTGGATACAGACATTTTTTGTACATCGATCTTTAGCTAATAGATTGTAGCTATAAAAAATTTTTCCTCTTGCAGAATAACTACGGACGACCTGACGAAGTGATAGCTGCAGAAACATTAGCAAATCATATTAGATGTAATAATTCCTTTGTGCAGGCGGTTTTTCAAGCGCAATTCCGATCGTCTCTAACATGTCCACGATGTAAAAAGCAAAGCAACACCTTTGACCCGTTCCATTGTATATCGGTGCAGCTTCCTCAATTATCACAGCAGGTGATATTTGTAACAGTTCTATACGTAACTCAGCATCCACGCCAGGTAAAGCTGGGTCTCACCGTGCCTCCAGGCTCTCCGATAATGGCCTTAAGGAAACAATTGCATGCGGACACGGGTATCGCTATTAATCGAATGGTTTTAGCCGATATTAACGAATCCGGGTTCTCTCGTGTTTTCTACGACTCCCAGTCAATTTCTACCCTAGACGAATTGGACTCCGTATATTGCATTGAAGTCCCGGAGATCAAGGAAGAAAACTCTTCCGATTTGATGATATTAATTGCGAATGTTAAGAAAAATTCTGATGGAAGTGTTTGCAGATTTGGTAAGAACGCTATTTTACTTAGAATGAGAAGAGAAATTCAATTACTTTTTTTATATTTAGGAACCCCATTTTGCGTTCAGGTTAACAGAGACTGTTCGTATGTTGAATTACAAAAAAAGCTACTGAAAGAAATGTCTTCTACTCTAAAACCAGAAGTCTTTGCCTATTCTACACCTCTTACAGAAATGTTTCAAATTCGCGTCCAAGACCCATCCGCTGACCCAGACACTTACCTCGAGGAAGTTGAACATCCGCTCTTCATGGAGGTCGTAGACATGGCTTTATCGGTTTTGTCGCCCGACGCAGGCCCTCCACATATTAAATTACTTCTCGAATGGGCCAGTCCAGAGGATTTCTTTGTTGATTTAAGTGATCCGATCGTTGAGCACGAGAGCGTTTCTTTGCTCAGAGATTCAAAATCGGAACAAACTGTTCTAACGTTGGAGCAATGTCTAGAACATTACACGAAAGCAGAAACTTTGAGTGCTGAAGATGCGTGGAGGTGCCCAAATTGTCAGCAGTACCTTCCTGTTGTAAAAACTTTGGGATTGTGGTCTCTACCTGACATTCTTGTCGTCCATTTCAAGAGATTCCGTCAGCAGCATGATAAAGGTCCGGATGCTGCAAAACTTACTACTATGGTGAAATTTCCATTAAATTCATTTGATATGTCGCCACATTTGGCGCGAGGTTCTTCTTCGAGTGGTTGTCTGAATGAAGAGCACCCTCGAAATTTGGGTAGCCCTTGGAGGAAAAACAGAGATCATAAGTTGAGGGAAAAAGATAACAAAGACAATCGTTACGATCTTTATGCTGTATGTTATCATCAAGGTGACACTTTAGAGACGGGGCACTATACGGCTGCATGCAAGAACCCTTATGATCACCAGTGGTACAAATTTGATGACCAGAGAGTCACCCATGTACCTGCGGATGAAGTACAAGAACAAATAGTTAACAACGAGGCGTACATCTTGTTTTATCAGCGACGTACGATCGATATTACAGAATGTTCTGGGACAAGCTCAACTTCTGGTGATCACTGGGTTTCTAGAATCGCCGTGCCTCTTGTACCAGCCCAAAGCAGTTGTACCAATGTTGCACTTAGCGGTGGTATTTCCAGTGTTCCCGAAAAACAAGAGGATTCTGCCAAGGAAGAGATAAAGGTATTAACGAAAGAAGGCAGTAAGGTAGAAATAAACATCAATCTCCAAGAAACTGTGGTTATTGAAAAAACAGACGAAAATGAACTTGTCGATATCGAAACTTTGGAATTTATGGATGAAAATAGTTCTCCTAATGAAACAAAGGAGGAAATTGAAAAGAGCCCTCCCAAAGAGGAAATTTTTGTAGCTAGCAACGGCGAAATTAAAAAGGAGACCTTTACAAAAGTCGTTTCTCCTGAAAAACCCTTTATGAAAACATGCGATACTACTTCCGTGAGGACAACTAATGTTTCAGCTTTAGAAAAGGCTTTAAATTTGCAGAAAACTTCGCCTGCAAGATGCGAAAGTACTGTTAATACACAACAGTTTTTAACGAATGGCATCAGCTTCAAGGGCACCCTTTCGGGAGGAATGTTGAATGGTAGAGAAATAGGAGAACAATGCAGTGGACAGTACAAGCATTATCCTCTAACGAAAAGTTCAAGTTATCGACTGAAGGAGTGTGATAATTTATCTATGCGAAGGAATGCGGTTAATTCATGCAGCAAAGATACATTGATATTTATCGATCAACAGAGCCACAGTCTAATTGACGAAGACGACTCATATTTGGGTTCCAGGTCCTTGTGGGTGAGTTCAATTTTTGTTTTTGGCAATCCCCCAACTTTTGCACATTTAAAATTATTCAAACTATTTTAATATTTCAACTACAATTTGCGCTGCGGATATTAATTTTGGCTCAAATTGTTTCAGATATCACCAGTTACGCCTCATAAACTGATCACAGTTTCTCCGAAAAACTAGTTAGATTGGCTAAAGCAGCTGAAAGAGGCTTTCGAGAATGCTGAAAATAACCCAGCATGTAAGTGTAGTTAATTTGGAAGACTATATACATTTGACCACCAAAAGATAAAAAAAAAACAAAGAAGGAAAGAATTTGTAAATACGCAGGCGTCTAAAGATAAGCAGAGTTGAGAAAAAATTTTAACATATTTAAGGAATCTAGACTAGAAGAGATCTTAACAAAAAGCTACAGGTAGGTTTACAAATTGAGATAATTAATTTGTTCGTTTTAAAACGCAAATAATCGAGTACAATCACAGAGAAAAGACGATACGTTTTATTTTATTAATGTAATTAACGTTTACCAGTTGTATAAGTTTATTTATTGCGAAACGTAGTTTCAATCCAAGCCGAATTTTATTTGGATAATTGGAAAAAACGAAAAACAAGAAAACCACAGCATGCTCTTGTTTATTATTTATTCAAATCGACAAAAATAAGAGAGCTTCTGTGAATAGAAAAACTTTCTTTTTAGTTCACAATTCGGAAAGCATTATGCAATTTTAAGTGCAGTCAATTGTATAAGTTTAAGAAAGAAACCACATCGAAATAAAAATGATTATTTGAACACTTTTTTTTTTGTTCTTTGCAACCTTCCCTGCATATTTCAAGCTCTTGTAGTTGAAACAACTTTAGTGGGGTTTTAAACATTTAATAAATTACTAAATTGTTGTTCAACATTCCTTATTACAATAATTCATTGCTTACCCAAACACACTTTTCCTTTACAAATCTTTAAATCCTAACGACGACTTAAGACTATCTGCCCAGGACAGTTTTCCTAGGGCTAGCTTTCCTGTTACAGAAACTAGTAATTTATTTTTGCTGTCTCCATTACCTAAACGAAATTTGTTGCCTTGTAAACTGTCCTTTAAATGGGATGCTGTTTCCTCTAGAATAATTTCATCAGAATTAAGTTCTATGAAACAATTTTCCTCCACTAGATCCGATATGTTTATTGATACATTTTTTGAATCGTTCGACATTATGATTGAATCATCCATAACTTCAGAAAATTGCAGATTTAAGTTGCCGCCATTCGCTTTTATTAACAGATTGCCGTGGATTCCAGCTGGAAAAATAATGTTTAGAGAGAAGGGCTGAGAAATTAAAAATTTCCGTAATTTTAGTAAACAAATTTTCTTAAATGACTATTTCTTGACTAATGTATGTAAAATTTTCGTCAAATCAAAGTTACGTTCAACAAATAAATATTAAGATAATTGGATTAAAAAAATTCAATTGAATGAACGTTATGTGCGGAAAAACTTACTGAAATGAATATGTGCGGATTTTGAGAACTTTATTAAGGAATTTTCATCCAAAAAGGCATTTTTTAAGTTCCTTTCGATTTGATTCGAACGGATTCAATGATTGGGGCCCCTGAACTTTTTATGGATTGCTTTAAAAGAAACTTACTCATATTGATGTCGCCTTCTTCTAGAACGTAAACTGTAGCTTGCTTGTGAACATTTTTCAAATTGAGAGTCCCTGTTAGAGTGGTGAACTTCGAAACTTCAGTGTAGCAGGAGTTGGTGCTTATGTTGCCTTTGCTGGAAACGCATGTTAATGCATCTCCTTGAACTTTATTTAAGTGAATGTTCTATAAATAAAGGGATGTTTTAATTAGTACACTTATCCTATTGATCCAAATGCCACTTACCCCTCTATCATTTGTTTGAATTTTGATTTCCTGAGCTAGCGTTAGACCATCACAGGTAATGTTTCCTTCTTGAGATAACAACTCAATAGACGTTCCCCTTAAGTTCTTTGTGAATATATCTTTTTGTGATTTTACGTCTATGTAGTCACTGTACATCTCAGCGATGCTGACATCCTTCCCTGCAGTGATTTCAAGGTTGCATTTAACTGGTACCTCAAATATAAATTTGATGTCCTCTTTAGCACCCAACTTGTCTCTTGCGCTAACTTCAACATTTTTTTCATCGCCTTTTATATCGATTTCTGAATTCCCTCCCCCTGCAGTTGAGTAGGCGAATACTCTTAACTTATCGGAGCCAGGACAATCAAATAAATCGATCGGGCGCACCGTTGCGCTTGCAGAACATTTAATTTTTATTTTAGAAAACGGATCCACAGTCTTCGACGCTTCTTGAATTTGATGGAATTTTGCATTTTGTGAGTAGACTCGAGCAAAGTTTTTACGAGGGAGTAATCGAATTACTTTAAACATTCTTTATTAAAAACTTCACGGTTAGGTAGGCTAAAATTTAACGGATCTTTTTATACACTTTGCATTTCACGTACTACTTGAACCAAAGTCAACCGGAAGGAAACTCCACTACTTTTCTTCCGCTGTAAATGTCATTGTCAAAAAGTGCTTTTGAAACCCACCGTTGTATTAAGCAGTGGAGTCGCTAAAATCGCTATGCAGATGTTGAACTGGAATTTCTATTGATTAATCAGCTGTTTTTCGCGTTTACAACCGGAGTTGCATTTTTCTGACTGATTTTCATCCTATTTTCTGCAACTTTTAGAGCTAATAATGGTCGCTGTAGAGTTCCAAGCGGTTGTACTTGCTGCAGGCCGTGGTACACGCTTACCAGAATTGACTGGGGATCATCCGAAATGCCTTCTACCTGTGGGTCCCTATCCCATGCTCTGGTATCCTCTACAAATGTTACAGCAGCACGGATTTCAAGGTATTTGCTTTGATGAAGATATTTTGATTTAGACAGTTAACTCTTAAATATGTTTAGATGTCATTGTCGTTGTCCTCGAATCCCAAAAGTCCGACATACAGCAATGTCTCGAGAAAACCCCGCTTAAGATGAAGGTAGAGTACGCAACGATTCCCAGTGAATCTGATTTTGGGACTGCAGATAGTTTGAGGCATATTCACGACAAGTATGTTTCCTTTCTTATCCATAAATCGAGCTTCTTCTTATTTGTTTTAATGCATGTAGGATTAAGACTGACTTCATAGTAGTATCCTGCGACGTGATGACCAACACAAGTCTTTTTCCTTTAATTAACAAATTTCGTGAGCATGATGCGACTGTAACTGCGTTGTTATTTGGTAAAGGTTTTGGAAGTGATGTTACAGTTCCCGGTCCTAAAACGAAGTACAAACCTGAGCGAGATCTCATCGGCCTTCAACCAAAGTCGAAGAGACTGCTGTTCTTGGCCTCCTCGAGCGATTTTGAGAAAGAGGTCATAATAAATGGACACCTTATGAGGAAAAACCAAAAAATCGATATCTTCAGTCGATTGGTTGATTCTCACATATATGTTATGAAGAAGTGGGTCCTAGACTTTCTCACAAAGGTAAATATATTTTCCATAACAACCGTGCAGCAGTGAATTTAGATTCATAAAAATGTAAACGAATTACTTACTACTGATTTGTTTTATAGAAAGACAATTTCACAACTCTTAAAGGAGAATTTCTGCCATATATTGTAAAAAAGCAAATGTGCAGAGCATCACAAATTCCAGTAGAACCGCAAAGTGAATTTGGTGTTAAGCTAAACCAGGAGGATGATATTGTTAACGTAAGTCACCGTTTTTCTTTTTTTTTTTGTAGGAATAACATATATTCAAGATATTTTTGTTACAGTTCATACCGCCGAATAGTTACCAACAACAAATTGTAAACTCTTCATTCTTTAACGACTCACGGACAAAGAACCCCTACAACGGAGATCTCATTCGCTGCTATGCTGTAGAAGCCAATAAAGAAAGTTTTGGGATCCGAGTAAACACCACTTTGTCGTACTTTGCAATAAATCAAAAGGTACGTTCTTTACGAATTTTAAGGGCCTATTGTACAAGTTTTTTAAGACGATTTGATAACTAATGTCTCTAGTTTGACCACCCTGGAATATTGGGGTTTAATCTGGGAATCGTTGAATATGAAAATATATTTCCACGTCATGTGAATGCATCTATTCCGAGATTCACGTGAATCGAATAAAAATGTTTCACTCAGCAAGTATCTCATAAAATGATATTTCACTAAAAAAAGTTGACAATAGGTCCTTTCCTTTCCCTTATTTATTTCAGTAATTTCACTACAAATTTTAGATTGCATCTTTGTGGTCCCAAATTCCAGGATGTGAATCATTGCCCCTAATTTCCACTAATGCTATCGTAAATAGCACACAAACGAAGGACATTGCTGTTGCAGACAATGCAAAATTATCAGAGAAAACTTCGCTTACAAAATCGACGTTTGGACGGTATTGCACTGTCAAGGAAAAGGTTATAATCGTAAATAGCATTATAATGGGACATGCAACAATAGAGGAAGGGTAAGCACCTTTTATATCTACTATTTAATAATATATATATATAATGACTTTTCTATTATTTTAGGTCCAAGATAGAAAATTCGATAATTTGCAACAAGGCTGTGGTTAAGCGTGGCTCCATTCTTGAGAATTGCTTGGTGGGTCCAAGTTTCATCGTAGAAGAAAAGAGTAAGAAACACAGCCTTCATCTTACGAACGCTGATGGTTTTATGGAGATTGAATAATGTTTTTTAGTTATCAGTTAAATAAATAATTTTTTTAAATTGATTTCAAATTGCTGTGACATTTTTAATAATGGAATTGCTTTATTTGCACTTAGCTCACATAAGAGAAAAAGTGAATCAGATCTAAAAGCGCACGACTTTCCATGTGTAAATATGCTCAAATAACGAATTTATAAAAACTTGCCACCGCATAAAATAGAACCACTTTTCGAGTTTTGTAACTCGTTTCTAAATTTTTAATAGTGTCTTGCTAATCGGGTCAATTCGTTACAAAATTCTTAGTAACTACATATGTATATAAAAATTCATGCAAGTCTGCTAGACTTTTTTGAGAAGGGAATCAACAATCAAAAGATACTTGTTCTTTTTGTAAAGAAAATTACTTTATTTTATCGTGAACTTTTTTGTAATAACATTTTAACATCGTGGTCTTGTTGCAAATCTCCTGTCCAATGATTTCTGAAACAAAAAGAGAAGAAAATTAGTTTCATGTGTACCCACCTTATTCTTCTAAAATAATTCGACATTTGTTCAGAATTTACAAAATCATCAATATCATTATGACAGGGATAACTATAAATCATCATTACTAAATTATTGTATCGGATGCACTACATGTAGTGTGCGATTTCTCGTAATGCTAAAGGTAAATTTATTAACTTACCTTTTAAATTTAAACCACTCTGCATTCGCTTTTGCATCATTGTATCTTAGTTTTGCAGCAATCTGAAATATTAACATGGATTAGCCACCATTTAAAAATTTCTTAACATGTTGAAAAATTATATAAAGTTATCAGACAAATGTATCAACAAAAATATTCAGTTATATGCTTGTCAAATATTATCATCATTAAAGAGGACGTGTGCTAAAGTAAATTCTCAGTTACTTACCATTCACGTAATTATTTTCTTGTCCATTCAATCAGCTACCGCAGTCAGACGAAATCCGCATTCAAAGCGCTGTAAAATAAAGCACCAGAATTAGATACTGCAATTTTAGCGAATTAAAGAATTAAGGAAACGTGGCGTTCATTATAACCTCAATTTTCAGAAAAACCACTATCTTCAAAACTTTTTTTCAGCCTGGGGCGGTAACAATCATCATTTTAAGGTTATAAGTTCGAAAATAAATTAAGTATGAACAAGTTACGATTTATAAGATCTTGATCTCATATACATACATAGATGCCAATTAGTTTTTAAAAGCATCCACCACTTTATTGTTTGAAAAATCTTGTGGATACTTAAAATCGTAACCCTTTTACACTATGAAACAAACAAAAACAGTTATTTACCATTTCATCCTACAGTTTGGATAGAATCACATTTCTGCCACGGAAAGAACTATCTACTCATCTAAACGTAGCCTCGCCGGGCTAGTTAGTAACCAGGGCGAAATGCAATCTGAAAGAAAGGAAATTTGTTGCAATTAGTTGAATGCATTTATTAAATCGTTGTGTTAAAACTAACTAAAAGTGTTCTTGTTTTATATAACCTTAAATTTCAGAAAAACCACTATCCTCACATTTTTGGATCGGCCTGGGGCGGTACATAAGCATCATTTTAAGGTTATAAGTTCGAAAATAAATTAAGGATGAGCAAGTTACGACTTCCTGGTTTAAAATACTGTGATTTTATAGTTTGGAAATATTCTTCATCTACATTCTAAAATATTTTAAAAAAACAAAAAAGTAGTTTTTATTTACCATTTCATCCTATAGCTTTGATTAAATCCCTTTTCAGCATTTCATCGTGGAAAAAAATTCACCTTCTAATCATATGCAGCATCACCAGGTTAATTGGTCTAACAAACTCAGGGATAAATACGATCTGAAAAGAAGAAAATTTGTTGCAATCAGTGTAATTAAACATTTAAACCGTTCTGTTGAAATTATGTAACACGTTTTTTCTTTATATATAACCTTAAATTTCAGAAAAACCACTATCCTCACATTTTTGGATCGGCCTGGGGCGGTACGTAAGCATCATTTTAAGGTTATAACTTCGAAAATAAATTAATAGCCACCCTCTACATTCTAAATTAGTTTCAAAAAATAAAGAAGTTTTTATTTACCACTTTATTACAATGGTTGGGATTAAAAGATCAAACCGTTTTGCTGAAAGCGACACGTTTTTTAAATAACCTTAAAATTTCATAAAACACAAAAATCAATCGGCGCGACTTTGAGGCTGGGGCGATATTAAAATTCATCACTTTAAGAATTCTGTTTATTTGAAGAGAAGTAGAAATTACCTTTTAAGCCATTATGATGGTGGCAAATCAATCTCAAATTTATTTCGCGTGGAAATAACCATTATTGCGGGGTAATATGTAGTTACTTAAATCCACCTCGACACTTCAACTGCTCAGAACGAAAAGAACTTTCAACTTCCACCCAGCCCTTGCCAGGAAAGTCTTTTACAAGCGTTCGTTCAGTTGTCCACCACGGCGCTGCCGTCACCTAAAAGTATGTTAGCCGGCTAAGTTGTCGGCTGCATTCGGCGGGCAGCAAGTTTTTTTCTGCAGAATATAAAATGGTGATTTTTTTTCTATTCAATGAGGTATTCCAAAATAAAAATTAAATCTTACTGATTTAATGGCAACTAAGTTGCTATAATTTAAGGGTGTAAGATGTGCAAAGCTGTGATGGTCTAAAACAAAGTTCTTTTGGGTGAGTTCATTTATTCTATGTATGTACTAAAACTTTAATTAGTATGCAAAGATTTTTCTATCGATGCCAAACGTCAAAGAATACAAAAAAAGAAAAGGAAATAACGGTAATATTCAATGAATCCCACAAATAGAAATTTATGTTTGAATTTTCGTGCCCATTGCAATAAATAAGACCAGTTTAAGGAAAACTGCGATTAAAACTTAAACGTGCGGTGTCGATAGCTCGACCTGATCGTTCTTTGCAATTTGGTAAAGAATGCCTACAAAATTTTTAAATAAAAATATGAATTAAAAGAGAACATATTCAATGCAATTTAATTATATTAAAAAAGACAGTTAATTTTAATCTGATAGCACATATGAATTTCCAAAGTGCAAAAAGCAGTCTTTAATATTTTGCTGGCACTGGGCAAAATCAGTGAAAGGAGGAGCTAACACCTCGAACATTATCTTCAAAAGATCAATGTATTTTTCCAGAGCTTTGTTGATATCCCCGGCATCGTATAGTCGCTTTGCAGTTTTGTTGATCATCTCCGTATCCTACATAATGAATAATATATTATTATATATGTCTACATAGATTATGTACAATAATATTATGGATTTTGATAATCCGGCGTATGATAGCAATTGAAGTTTAGTTTTACCTGCATAACTTTCAATCCCTTGAGGATATTTGTAAATTGTCCACATACAACACATTTAATCATGAAGTCATTGCAATCCGCTGAGATTTCGATAACACTGTCGCACTTATCCTCACCATCGCATCTGAACCGGATGATGGTGTTGTTCATTTCTTCGAAACGCGGCCAATTCTCGAAGCATGCTACGCAATTGCAATCGAAATTATACAAATCCTTGAGTTTGGCCTGTCGGTCTTCCTTCATTTCTTGGGTGTACAAGGGTCCATAATTTTCAGCCACTACTGTTCCGGTTTTTATTGGTTTTATTGCATTAACATAAACTGTTGTTCCTTGATAATATCTTAAATTTATAATACCGTTTATTGCGCCTTAGGTATTTATTATGAAAAACTTCTTACTTGACGATTCCGGGGTCGCAAGAATGGTTGAATAAGGCCAAAGTTGGATAGAGTCCAGCTCCAACAAAAACGGTTTTCTTTGCTTCTCCCGATTTTGAGCGATGCAGTTCAAAAATTTCATGGGAGTTGTATTGGAGGAATTGGAGATTTCGTAGTATTAGACTCTTTACGAAGTTTATATCTTCAGAATTAGTCGATGATCCAAAGTATTCTGATAATTTCAAACAGGATGTGAGAAAATGGGCCATTAAAGCGTTTTGGAAGAAACTTGATACACTGCGCTTGTCCTCATGACGTACTAAATTACTGATTCGTCTATAGTCATCATGGGAAAGCCTTAGAAAAAGATAATTTTATAAATAAGTAAGTGTATTATCGATTTGCGTGGTTTATTCTCAAAACCTCTAGGTAATGCAACTCAAATGAAAATTTGCAGTTGTTATCTTCAAATGGTTCCAAAGATATTTTCTATATATCAACCAAATTTTCGAGCATATCTTTACTTTAATTAAAATGTTTAGAAGCTCTTGGTTCAAACAGCGCTTAAAATTTGTTGTCCTGTATTATTAAACTGCAGCCTGAAATCAATTTCTAAAAATCTGTGAATCTTACTTTTTAGCTTCTTCTGTATTCAACTCCTTGTCGAAAGAGTCTTTCACACTATTGAAGTATTCAATTGATTTGGTGCTGATGATCCTCATCGCCATCTGACAATTCACTGAAGCTCCTGATCGCCAGATTATTGGTAGAAAACCGCACTCAAATTTGTGATAGGATTCACTTGCTTGCTTCCAACATTTTTCAGAGCAGAACACAACATCTGCACATTTAGGACATGCTATAGGTACAGTAGTTCTGTAATTTGTAAGTTGAATAATTAATTGTACTTTAAAGCATTTATTTTTTTTAAATTAACCTTAAGAAGCAATTTTGGCAGTGAGTTTTGCTGAATTTTTCCAAAAGCACAGAAACATTTGGTTTTTCAACCACAAGTTGCTCTCCAACAATTATGTCTTTTGCAGCCTTTGCAAAACGACCTTCGTCTTTATTGTAGTCAAACATAATCGACTCATTCAAAAAACTCTTCTCCTCAGAAATTTTTTTTATAGCACCTTCTTTTTTCGGAGCAGAAACTTCCCTTTCAAGCATTTTGACCATAACTAGAGCATCTTTCTCCGCTTTACTTCTCTTTTCTAGAGGTAACTTAGATTCATCAAGAGCATGTATGGTTTGTCTGGAAAAATATTTCGAATATAATAAAATGTACTTTTAAAATATAAAGTTTAAGAGCATCACTTAAATGACTCCACTGCCCTGGGAAATTCCTTTTTAGCTAAATAGCACTGTGCTTGCCTTTCGTACAGTTTGTAAGAGAGATCTTTCGGGTATCCCAATGAGATAGCGCGATTTATGTCTTCTAAGGCTTGATCATAATTTTCCAAGTGGAAGAGGGCTGCTGAACGATTGGCCAAAAGGATGGAGACCTCTCTGTCTAGGATTAATATTGAATTAAAGATATGCTTTTAATTGTGTTGTGTAGCTCTCATCTTTGAGAATGTTCATTTAACTGTGTTATAAATACACAAACTAAACTAGTAATCCTAAAAGTTGGAATCAGGCTCTTGTTTTTAAAGCCCAGTTTGATTTTTCTAGTTTGAGCAAAGCTTGATTTATTAAGTAAATGATACCAATTGTAAATGCAAAAAATAATACTACTATCTGGCTGATCGACAATGACTTTGATTATTGCATTACTCTGAATGTTAGATACATATACCCAATTGCAATTATATAATTAAATTTTAGGCTGTTAAGTGTACCTACACGTTTTAGGAAATAATCTTGCGAATTTTCTAAATGAAATCAAAAATTTTCCTCAAAAAACTTACGATTTTCCCCGGGCATTGAAATATAACCTTTACTATAAAACATTAAAGCCTCTATCCATTTTTTATTTTTAAATGCATCGTTCCCCATGTTTTTAAGATCTGTCGCCAACTTTTCATTTTTTCCGGCAAATTCTCTGTTGATCTTCAGGTCATTGCTGCGTAGTGCGTTTAAATTCGACACAAAAATCACTCTTTCCAGGTCACTTTTTAGTTTAGCGAATTCTTCCGTTTCTTCTTGACTACAAGCATTTTTAACATTTAAGTAAAAATCGGTGAAAAATGTCTTCTTCTCTGCCAGTGTCATTTTTTCAGATATTTTAACTTCGAAAACTGTATGATTCGGTGGAAATATAAAGGGACACTGAGTTTCCACAGGTTTGCTGTGAGATCACTGCTGAGATTTTTTATTGCGATGCCTATTTTTAGATACTTTGCCGGGTTAAGGCTGCTTTGGCTGGGAATTGGGAGTGTTTTGTATTAACATTTAGGAACTTGAGGTTATTTAAGAAAAAATGAAACAACATTTTATATAATAAAACCGTTTTAATTTGAGTAACTTAACAATTTCAACAATTGTAGAAGTAGTAGGCACATATAAATAATTTCTTAAGAAACATGTTAATGAAGGAAATATGCTTATTTCTACGGGGATTCCCACAATTCGTCTGCGAATTCGTTCCGCCACCTAGAGACGACTTTCATTTTCTTTTAAAATACGAAAATGATTATTCTATAGAAAAGAAAAACTATAGACTACTTAATGCGAAACAATTGTGGAGGATTTTTGGTGCACATCTAGCTAAAGCACACTTAGCCAATATAACCAGCAAGTAGCAACCTAAAAAACGCTGCTTTCGAGGAAATAAAAAAAGAAATTTCTTGTGTTTTCCTTTTACAAAGAAGTAAGTTTCTAAAAATCGTATGAAGCTTCATCGTCACCCTTCCTCTGCCGGAAGAGAAATTTATAGAGTAGACCGGCGATGATGCCTCCAAGAATCGGGCCGACCCAGTAAACCTAAATTTCAAAATAACGTAATTAAAAAGAAGTTAATTTGATAATATTTCGTCTTACCCAGTGGTTTATCCAAACACTCATAATTACAGCTGGACCAAATGACCTGGCAGGATTCATACTGGAGCCAGTAAATTTGATCTAGGATATATGAAACATATTAATATAAGTGATTAATCGAGATTAAATTTGGTTAAAATTTTACCGCGCACAAGTGACCGGCTGTAATCGAGAGACCGATAGCAAGAGGAGCTGATCCTTTGAGATCTCCACGTCGGACATCTGAAACTCCCTTGACAACAAACACCAGAATGAATGTTATTAAAGCTTCCAGCAAAAGGCCTGTACCAGGTGAAATGCCGTTGAACACTTTGGTTACTCCTAGATCAGTAGCCATTTCTTCGGGTACGATGCACTATGAAAGGATTAAATAGTTTACTAACAGAAAATTTAAGTCGAAATCTTGAAATCAACCACATCCCGTTTTAGTCAGGCTCTTAAAAGAAGCAGTAAAAGACAAACCGACGAAGTCTGAATCTAAATGAAATTATAGAGAATATTATCTAACAAAGTACAAATTTGAAAAATGAATGGTAAGATTAGGATTAGCTTAATTTCGAGTTTCGAAACTTGTAAAGCCTTTTTCGAAATTCATGTGGCTGTAAAAATTCTTTTCTGATTATGCTCATTACCTTAGTGAGTTAATCGATTTGACAATTGCCGCTAAGCATGTTGTTAGAGCATTAATTTCTTTGTCGGTTTTTTTTCGCCTGTAAAAGTTAGGTATTTTATTTAAAGAAAAAAATGTTGTAGGGAAACGTTTGAGTACACGAAGGGACGTTGGAAATGCTCAACATGATGCAAGATAAAAATCTCATTTCCATCCACATTGGATTCACTTTCGATTCGATCCTATAATCCCAATTAGTGAACTACTTGGATCGAAATCTCAATCCAATCTCGATTCGATCTCTCAATCCGTCATGAATACGGAATAACAGTTTTCGGGAATACTTTCCTTTACTTTGAAATTACTTGTTAGTGACGTAAATGAATTGTCTTGTTTTTATTATATGCATAGTTAACAATAATCGCTCGTGGTGAAAATAAAACGGTTTTATGTGATTCTACAAGCATCTTAAAGACTATTTGGACGTATGGAAAGCAAGGGGAAAAAACAAATAATTTCCTTGAAACAAATTTTAACATCAGGTGGATATGTAGGAAAACTGGTGGGAGCTAAGTTTATTACTATATACATTATATAACGTTTCACATAACTCTCCAAGATTTGGCAAGTTTTATTGAAACGCAAACCCCTAAATATCTCGATTTTAACATAAATGGACTTGGGCCACTTTAAAAATAAACGGCTCAAATAATTATCATATGAAAAAAAACATAACAAATAGTGATCACAAGATTTTATCGGTTTTTGTAAAGTTTGCTTAGGGTGGAAATAGCCTCTTTTGAACAGACACTCCTCATATAGTACCTACACTATACGTAATACACTCGCCTCTAAATGTTTGAAAATGAAACAATATAATTTTATGAAGATAGAGTGGGTAATAAATCAAGAGATACAGATAATCAACTCAGGAGTATTTTTATTTAAACCTTCCAAGGAAGGGCTGTAAGTATGTTTGAGGGTGAATTTTAAACAAAGATTCATTATTAAATCATCTTTCACACGCATACTTATTGTATTTTTTTCCCTTTTATTTGCTTTGCAAAATTTGAGGCATTATATTTCGCTCTGTGGCAGAGCAGCTGAACAATTATCATTAGCGTTTAATGACTCCAACATTTTTCCTATCAATTAGCAATAACTCCATTGGAGCGCGTAATTGGGTCACACGCGGGGCATGGGAGAAAAGAAAACGAGCAAAACACGTGGGAAGCCAAGGTAAAAGTCAAGATGAATTTGAATAGCCCGCTGAACTTGAGGTTGCGCGGGAAAGCGTTACATAGAATGCGCCGCCGCGCCGTACCGGCTGAGCTCGTTACTTACAGGTGCAACTGCGTGCTACATATTTTTAATTTTCCCCCGACATCTTCATTCACTTTTAGTTGATGTTGTTGTTCACTTTTTACTTGACTCTAATTTTTCTTTTAATGCAAATTCCAATGCAGTTAATTACCCCTTAACTTTGTTGAAATCATGTGATTCCCAACGAATTCGAGATCTTTACAAATCATTTGAACTTGCTTTGACCGTAATGACGACTTTTATTTACTTGATATACGCGCATCATTTCTTGCAATCATTTTTTATATTATTCTTATTTTGATTTGTAAAAGAAACCAGTTCTTTGGCTAATAGTCCATGAGAATAATCGAGACCAGTGTGACTGTACCTATGACGCAGTATTACAAATTTAGCACCAAACCTCGTGCATTAATTAATTACCTTTATGACAGCAGCTCCTGCAATAGCACCAATGCACTGAATGACGATATAAAACGCTCCTTTTAGTATGCTGATGTCACCAACGACAAGGAAACCTGCCGTAACCGCAGGATTTATGTGGCATCCACTTATATGTCCAATTGCCTAGAATTGAGAAGAAATACGAAACTTGAATTTTGTAAATATATCGATAAATCAATTGAGTAAATAACCTCTATGGGGGTGAGTAAAAAGATTTATCATCACTTATTTAATCTCTCAAATTCTCTAAAGCTTTTTTTGATTACTTTATTGGAAATCAATATTTCTCAAGAACTCCCATTACAAACAAGTTTGAAATTTTCAGTAACTGACCAAATACAATCCAACTTTCAAAGGTATATCTAATCCTATTATAAAGGATTCGCGATAAAATGGAATCAATATCCAAACGACCATTCACAATTTAAGTACCTACATTAATTTTTACCCCACGCACTATTTCGTTATATGAGAATTGGGAGTGGCTTTGGAATTAAAAAGTGTTTTCGCAGTTTTCGGACAGCCCCTAAGTATGATGTATAGAGAAATTATAAATAAAAAATGAATATCCGCTTGTAGTTTATTAGTTAGTTGAATGACTTTACTGTTCATTGAATTGGTTGGACACAATTTACAAAGTAACACTTCGGTTCTCGTTCTACTAATTTTTGAAGTGACCTAATATAATGAATCTAACACAACATAACATACTATGTATTTACATATATGACATAACATAAATTGGGTCTTTAACTATTCAAGCAATTAGCTTTAAGAATAATATAAAAATAAAATGCCACTGCATACATAAACTAATTTAATTTTAATTTTCAACAAAAGAAGTGGAGTATAAGGCACAAGGTATGAGGAATTAAAAGAAATGACCCATGGTTTTGTACTTGAAAAACTTTCTTTTTGTAAAGCAGCGATAATTTAAAATTGGGACAATAAAATAAAATGTGTGCCATTTCCTAGTCGTATAATTGTTGCATGTGAATCAAGACAGTTAGTTTTACTACCTGCACTGAATCTTAGGAAAGTTATCAACGCTAGAAGATATTAAATTTTAATGAGAAAGAATAGCGTAAAAATAGCTTAGACTTCTTTGTTTAGGTGTAGGTTCAGATTACAGAACTGTAATTGTTGTTAAATAAAAGTGATTTTCTCGTATTTATGAATTCACACCTATTGTTTGACTTTGTAAGACAGGGTGTAATTAAAGATTTCGTAATCTCATGTGATTAATATTGTTTTTAGTATAATGGATCTATATTTCTTGGAATACTTCGAATTCATTGAAGCAAACCACCAATTACTTCGCTTAAGATAGAAGATGATATTCTCCACAAAAGGCCTGTACTGCACATCTACTTTCATTTTCCCACAAATGGAACTTCTTTAGATGATCCATTACTTCTCTACTTTTGCGGTCGTAAAAAGCCGCGAGACCAGTATTTCATTCACTCTTGCACCTGACCACTTTTAGGAAAAACCGAAAGAAATTATTACCAAGAAAAGTGCGTATTATGAACTGATTAAATTTAACCATAGTACCGGACGTGCTTAGTGCAAAAGTAGGTTATCGCATCGCTTCTGGCTAAGTATTTTGCACTCGTCGGGCAATTTGGATTGGTACTGGAGTCAAAAAGCCACCCCACCTAATGTATGCTGGTTTCATGTGACTCGAGCCAATATCTGCTTTCTAGTGTGAAAAAACGCGGCAGTTTTTTGTAACTTCTGGCTAAGTGCAACCGGTATACCTGGCATTAATAACAAACGCACGCTCTCGCACTTCTAAGATCATCGGGTGCTTGACTTCTAGGCTTTGAGTCATTTTGCACATACATTAAAAGTGGCCTGCGGGCATGTCGATGATAAACACTTCTCCGTCTTCGGTGACTGCGCGAATTGGAAGGTTCCGAATCTAACCTTCTTGCGTTTAGCTCGTGTATGCAGCCTTTCTGGTTTTTCTTTTTCTTACAATATTTTTTTATTTTTATTTTTTATTATTTCTTAAAGCTAACTCTAGCTAGAGCGTATTCCAGGGTCTGCACTTAATGGCAGTGTCCCAAGCATTTAGGTCCCCAATACGCTGAAAGTGCGTGATTGTCGAACACCTGATGCTTGAGCAATTGCAAAAACCTTTAACAATAAAGTTGGTCCACAATGCCAGCGGCACAAATTCCGCAATAGTCGAAAATGCGTGGTTCGAACCTAACCTAAGCAACCAATCTCATTAATAATGTAAGATAGTGCATTCATATAATACATATACATTAATATAATTTTATAAATCAGATAATTGACGGGTTTCTTTTCATTTCTTTTAATATTAAGTATTTTATTATAGACTTCATCACATAAAAACGACTAAGAATGTTTGTGTTTGCGTATCGACGTTAAAACTCAAACTTTATTTTATATATCAGACATTTTTTTTATTTCAAAGTAAAATATCAAAATTAATAAACGTGAAAAAGCAAAAATGATAAATAATGTTTAAAAAACATAGTCTAAACGATAATACCAATATGCTTAGGGTAAAAAGTAAATACACTCAAAAGTCGAGCCAAGTCAAAAGACGTGTATCAGGTTAATTATTGTTTTATTATCGTGTTTACACGTAACACCAGTTTTAATTGAATCTTGTATAACTGAATTGATATTGATGAAACTCTCATATTTATTAAGGTTTAATTACATGTTATTATATGATGGAAGTGAGGAAATTCTTTCATGAAAACTTCTCATTGTTAACATTTTTGAAAGAAATTAGTTAAACCAAGTCAGAATTCATTCATTAAATATGTACCTATGCACGAAACCACACACTGTAAAACCTGAATACAACATACCTATAACATTTATGTTATGGGTATGAAAATCATCTTAAGATAAAATATGCTTGGTTAAATATTATAGGGGGTCCAAGGAGACTACAAAAAAATAATATCTCCACGCTCAGAAACAAGGTTAAAAGATAAAATTCTTCATTTCGGGATAACAACTTTCTTTCTAAGTACTCTCGGCGCTTAAATTTAAGTAGATACAGCTGTATTACATTCGAGTACATGTGTTTACTGGATGGGATAAGCCTTATCAAATTATGTCGCTCGAGTGCCGACTGTTTCATAATATGTATTATTATCAATACATTTTGATTTGTTGTCTCTTCCCCTTCAAAAGAACAAGAAAACTGGATTTTTATTGCGTCCACTTTTTTTTCGTTTATTTAAGTGCTAAGCATTTAAATTAGGTAACTACAACCATTTATAAAATAATGCAAATGTTATTGGATTAACTTACTTTTTCTAAAAGAAGTATAAGAAGCTTAGTTCTGAAAATTAATATGATTCGAAGCAAATAAACTATTCTAATATTATAGCTTTTGTTTGTAAATTTGTTTTTACTTTACTGAGAAAGTAATTTTAATTTCTAAACTATTAAACTTCTTATTAGTTTTAATTATCTCCTTACAACACTCTGTTCGTACATACATATTCATAGTTCATGACAGGATGCTATGAGTTATAATAAGCTTTTGAATTTTAAAAAGACAACTCATATACGAGTAATTGCAGTTCTGAGAACACAATCTAATGAAATTGTTGTAACTTTTTTCTAGTAGGAGTATCCACAATTTAACATTATAATTGCTGTAATTCTTACTGGATATATGATAAACTTTACTTATAAAACATTCCACCAATATTTTCAAATGTTATTTCTTGAAATTCATTAACGAATAAAATGAATGAATGAATGAATGAATGGTAGTGCGTTTACTGAGAACATTACAAGTAGTGTATAAAATTATTAGAATGAAAAATATATTGTTATGAAACCTTTCGTAGTCGAAATTATCCATTAGGACAATGGAAAATTAGAAAAACGTTTAGAATAAGAACTGTTTGGCAATTAACGATTTTGTAGGTATTTTATTTTACATGTATTCTGTAAAGGTAATTGATACCAACTTCGAAAACAAGGTGAAATTTTAATAACAGCGCTCTGAAAAAATTTTGCTCAAGGTTCGGAAGCTTTGTCAATTATGGATTAATATAAATATGCATGAAATTTCCAACAAAAATACATATTTGCCAATACATATAGGTCTAAATTTGCTGTGTATACAAAAAATACAATTTTCATTTAGCTTTATTTTAACTTTGCGAATATCCTAGAGTACATTAAGTATGCGTAATTTAGAATAGGTATATACATATATGATATGTACCTACTTACTTACTGAACATTTTTCTTTTACAAAAGTTATAGAACTTAACCCAATATTTCTAGCGGACCCATTCTGATTTAGTAACTTCTTGAATTTATTCATATGTATATTATTGCTCATTTTCACGCATTCGACTACTTTTAAATTATGAATTTTAAAATAACTCACTCCTCGCTTCCATTTGTTTACTGCTTACATACATACATATGTATATTCTATCGCTCAATATGTTATTGAACATACAATTTGTATTTTATAATGCATACATAGATGATAAAAGAACTACAAAATCTGTGATTTGATTATTTTCTGTAGCAAAATGTTCGATCTGGTCCGATCGCGAGCCACTTCTCGCGATCATAAGTAGTCATATTGAATTGAATCGAAGTCCCCGTCAAGATGCAGTTGGAGAACTACAAAAAGTTCGACAACTCTTGAATTGAACTCAATTGACTTTGTCAGTGCGGGCAGTGTTGGGACTTTTCTGAATTGCCACCGCCGAGATGAATTGCGGGGCACAGACTCCAGAGCCGCAGCATAAGCACGCCGAATGTTTATGAGCGATTCTTATGACCCATTGAGATCGAGCGCGATATTACATAACCTAAATGCGAGTAACCTTGAATTTGCCTGCATATCTCTCTCTACACATCTTCGCGGTCCAAGACCGGTCGCCCGGTCGACTCGCGGCACTGGCCACTTTTAATTTTCTCCCTGGCCACCAGCAGCCGCAACTCAGCGCCAAGATCGGAACTTGAGCGATACCGCGATACCGCGAGACCTTAGAAGATCGCGCCGCGCTAAGTGCGGCAATTGGCCGCAAGTTTGCGGTTGCTTTCTTTCGCGGGACCGCCACCGCGACGCGATCTATTTTTGCCCAGGTGGTAGATAATCCGTGCAATTCATGCGCGGCCCGTTAATCGGTCATATTTAGCCGTCCCCCGCCTCGACTCAATTATTAATTTGATCGGGGCACCGCGGAATGTCAGCCCCTGCCAGCAACTAAGGTGAAGTTTATGCCAATGTGCAATATTAAGGTCAGGGAAAGGATGGCTTTGTCAGTAACTAGATGATCTTTCGGCGATAACATTTAGACTTTAGAGAGACTGGCAATTGAAGTTGTGCCGTGGGCAAACCGATACTAGAGAGGAACCTGATATACCCATTGGGGTTTTCTTGAATTAATTTGCGCTTTTTTGCACACCCCCCTTTTTTATATACCTACTTTATTATTTTGCTTTTTTGTGTCGAGTACCGAAGATCACTTCATCAAGTCTAATAGTTCTGCGGTATGTATGATCGTCCACAACAAAAAAAAAAAATTTTGCATTGAAAGTTTAGTATGCTTCTTAGAAGAGACCTAGGACAGGTAATGGTCAAATTAAGACATTTTCTAGCCCATGAAATTTTATTTTTAGTAGCCTCCACAACATTTTCTTCCGCAATGCTCGTGCAATGTTTCGCAGTGAAACCACGCATACCGCATCAAATTGCCTCCATAGGCTTTGATTGATGATTGTTTGCCGGTGCTTAATTTTTGGCAACCTGATATTTTCTGCGGGCATTGAAAGGCATGAATAACATAATAAAGATGAAAGAAAAAAATTTTATTTGACGGTCATTGGCTATTATGCCTGCATGTCACTTACTCTCGGTGGGACTCTATTCTTATAGATACTATGATCATTATTTTCGCACCGGTCAGTTTCATCATCAGAAGATTGTATTGTAGACAGAAAATATCGTTACTTATTATTAGGATAAAATGTAATGAGTTTTTGATTAACTATTTACCTGAGCTATTGTTGCAACCACCAATCCAAATGTGAGGGCAATTTGCACGACGGATGGCGTATAGCTGTCATCGAAACCACCGACGCAACTGCCCACTCCAATCACTACCAAGAAGAATGTACCAAGGAACTCTCCGCATAGGCATCGGAATATATTCCAACCATCTGTAACATCTGGTATGCCTATTATCTTTTTTAGTCCTGAAAAAAATAAATTACGTAAATAAATGATTTAATTATTTCTTTCTGGACGTTTTTAAAAAAAAATTAGTAGTTCAGAAATATGTAGCTTGTATTTATATATCTATCCATCCAAATTTCACATAATAAATGTCCACGAAAATTTCTATGAGAAATTTCAAAGGATCTTATTTGCAGAAATTAGGATTTGATTAAATCAATTTATATCAGAGTAAATTAGAATACCAGGGGTGTAATTCGAATTAAATGTATTTAAAATTCTAAGAACTATTTTAAAAGATCTTAAAAACTATTACATCTGCAACAATGAAGTAAAATTTAAAAAAACCGGAAGAACAAATTTTTTTTAAAAGGACAAACGCTTAAACGACCTTAGCAATTAAATCGAGAAGTAATTGGACTTTGATGCAGGAGGTCATTGTTTTATTTTCCAGGGTCAATCCACTAATTTTTGCTTACAAGAAATCTCATTCGATGTTTGGTATACTTTGATTAAATTTAATATAACGTGCAGTGGTTATTTCGAAAATTAAAAATATTAAACCTGTTCTTTTAATCAGTTTTATGAAATCAATCTGATGCCTAAGGTTTTTATAGTTTATGTTAATCTACATAATTGAGGTAAATTGCATTGGCATTTGAGCAAATTTTTAGTGATGATTTTACTGCACTCATCATGTTTAATATAGGCACACTTGGCCTGTTCCCGTTTTATGTTTTCGTAGCAGAAAACTATAAATTTTTATATCAAAATTGAAAAACTGTCAACTAACAAAATTATAAGCAAACTAGCAGGATTTGCCAGGTAGAGGTCGAAATTATTTTCATTGCTGAATATTTAAATAATAAAATAATACAGAATACCATGCAATAGCCAACCATTCGGTATTATTATTTTATTAATATTTATAATATTAACACTGAAACTGCTTACAACAAAAGTTTTTACATTCTCTCTTCAAATTTCAAGGAAGAACTTCTTTACAATCCATTCGTCAAAAGGTTAGATCTGATAAAAATCAATAATGCCTTGAACAAAATGAACTTTAAAAACCACAAACTATTCTTTCGTTCAAGTTTTGTATATCTTCTGTTATACCGAAATTACTGCAGAAACGCCAAAGAAGATAATATATTACACAAATTGATCTCCTCGACAAAAACTGAAGAAGCAAGCAAATAAAAGAATCTTCTTTTTCTTGATACCGCCACACCTACAATTGAACCTTGGCCTTTTTATTAGTCATCACCACTTACTTTAGTCTAATGGCAACGTTTCACGAAAAAAAATGATGAATTTGTGTGAAATTAAAAAGGGGAACGGTTACATTTCCTGCACGTAAATAACACAGGCCGACATTTAAAAAGTGGATTAAAACAACAATCAGATTTGATTTCCGTCGATTTTTGATACCCTGCAGTTAAAAATTTGAAATTTGAACATCGAAAAATTATTCCTTCTAACAAATTGATTATAATGTAAGGTTAATGCGCGTAACTTTAGCGAATGCAATACATTATAAAAAACTATACTGATTGAGAGGTTTTCATTGTCTAAATAATACAATAATATTGACAAAAAAATATGTCGCACAAATCAAATTAGATTAGTGTTTGAAAAATTGATTGAAAATTACTCTCATTGTTTTATGTATAAAACAATAGAGCTTCGTTAATACTGTTTTGATCGTAAAACGTTTTAAAACAACAATTTGCATTAAAAAAGACTTAATTAGCATTAAAGCTTTTCGTTCCGGATTTAACTACATATGCTTAGTGTTAAAATAAAATTGTTTTTATGGAGCTTAAAAGAACTCAAACAAATTCCAGTCTGCAATGCATATGCACAGTACGAGATAATTTTATGTATTGTAATTAAATCATAAAACTTAACAAATTCTAACATAACAAAAAATGAGATTTGGTTGTGAATATTTCAGCCAAGATATCCATTCCTTTTGGGTTTGAAAATCGAACGAATTTGTGAACCGTTTAATGGAAAGTAAAGGACATCCAGTTAAAATTAATTAGCTATTATTTACTATGAGTTTACTTTGTAACTTTTAAAACGAAATGTTATGCTTTTGAAATTTTTTATAGGTAATCATCTTTGATCGTTGAAACAATAAAAAACATTATACAAAAATAGAACAATACATATAACAAAAAGATCCAATTTTATTTTATTATTATATTACAATCATCCGACAGAGTACATACACTTCCTTGGGAGCCTTTTCATTCTGTTTATTTTAGGAAAAAAGCGAATTCAAAAAATATTATTCACATAAAAATACATTTTTAACAAAAATTTGGTCGTAAATTCAAACCATCTGGTTTGGATATCTAGAAAATACTTTTTTAATTCACAAATTATTTAACTTCTGTGATTTTCTCCGCCAGATCACTACAATTTTCACCAAAATCAGTATACATACTTATGTATATTAATTTTAAAATTCCATAAAACAGAAGTCGTGAAACTGGTGCGGATTTTAATTTTTGCGAAGATCGGAGAAGCGAAATTCTGTTATAACGCTTTTTACCTCCTGGTTTTAGACGACTCTTTTAAACCAAACAATCCAGCTTTGTTAATATTTAAATAACAAATTTTTCTTTGGTGGTATGAAAGCAATCATATTGCAAACATAAAGTTATACCAAATTTTTATAACATGTAAAATAAGAGAGGGTATTGTTGAAGCAATTTTTGAAAAAGATGAAATTATACTTTGGCCTCCGATAGGGTTTAATATGAATGATTCTACAAGAATTTCTAAAGATATGCATTTCAAGGCCAATGCAAGACACCGACACCGTCTTCCGCAGTAACGGCAGGTAAAACATATCATGTTACTTTGTTTCCACTTTGGCCTGCATTCAAAGCAAAGTTTTGTGTTTCGTATTATTTTTTCTCTGTACCCTTTCGGAGGAAAGCAATCAACGGTCTGAACAAAGCTATCACTTCTTACAGTAACTGATTTAATATTTTCCAGAGGCGATATACTAGTCAGCAAATTTTAGATTACAAAATCTTTCTAGAAAACCTTAACCGATTCAATCAAGCGACTTGTAACCAAACAGTGTCCAAAAGTGGCTCGCAAGGTCGAGGTGTTACTTGGCAGAAACGCAGAAACGAGGTCCGATTGCATAAAAGAAATTAATAATTACTCTCATTGGTGTCCTCCACTGAGAAAATCATTTTTGATCCACTCGATATAATTTCACTTCTTCCACGGACCCAGGTACAGGTGTGCTCGGGCAACAATCACAAAAAATTGTTCGCGGAACGAACTAAATCGCGCGACTGGCAAAATACATCTGAATTACCTGGCGATCCATTTCATTGAGGGGAGCTTTTACTCCCCCGGTAATTGGAGGGTATTGTGAGTTATGAAGGCACATATATCTGATTGTGTACCATTGAGCACTAATTAGTGATAACACAAATATTATTAGCTTGTCTCACTTCAGATTGAGTATCTGCTACAGACGATAATCGCCGTATTATCGCGGCCAGTCCGAATGTGTTGTTCGGCCCAACTACGACCCGATAGATTGGAAATAACTGCCTCGGGCTAATTAATAGGCGTATCCGAAGTTAGTTAGTCAGTAAACGCGTTTTCCAGGCTGTAAAACAATTAGAAATGATTCGAAAAGGGTTCGACATATTTTTACATCTATGTAAGCCTCATGACTGCTTTTTATCTTAAATTTTGTGCTTGGAGCATGGCGAAATAAATTGTATACACTCTCTTGCACAGAAGTCGTATCATAAAAGAAAAACAAACAATTTTTGTTTAAGATAACTACAACATGCCAAATAAATAGCTTTTCAGGTGGCAT
Source organism: Machimus atricapillus (assembly GCA_933228815.1). Classification (NCBI taxonomy): domain Eukaryota; kingdom Metazoa; phylum Arthropoda; class Insecta; order Diptera; family Asilidae; genus Machimus; species Machimus atricapillus. Next base: position 30,224,758 of record OW121786.1, on the reverse strand, counting down.
CAAGGTCTTACAAGGAATTTGGATTTTCTACTCTTCCCGCGCTTTTATCATCATACCCGTATCATTGGATATAATCTGAAAAAAGGCCACACGGTAGTATTTTATGAGATTGTGTAAAGAATCCATTAGTTTGAGCAGCGATTAAGGTGGGTTATAATTTTCCTCTTAAATATCTACAGCTCATGTTTTCCATTTGTTAGTCTAATGGACTGTTAGGTCCTTATAATTAGCGATAAAATCTGTTGCTATAGAGTTTTCCTCAAAAAGAACCTTGTCGGTAACTACTGATTTTTTTAATTCTTTGTCCTTTTGTATAACATGACCGCAATTTTTTAACACAAAGTCCTTTTTATGATCGTTTTAGCGATATAATCCTAATTGTATACATTTTTAAAATATACATACTTTATTTTCCGTGATTGATATTTATAGTCATGAAAATTCGCGTGATGAAAGGCATTTTTAAAACAAAAGAATCAAGCTTTGAAGGCAAAAAGCTGGCGAGTTTAATTTTTGATTCTGATATACCTGCCTGATTAGGTCTTGATGGGTTTTATATGATTTCATTTGTTTAGTTTTGTCACGATCTGCATAGGGACTGTGACTGGTAAAAATTATCAAAAGGCGAAACTCCTAAGCATAAATTAATAAAAGGGAAGATTGACATAAAAATATTAACTTTTATGTATTTAGGGACTGATGACGCAATGAAAAAGTGTACTTCCTGGAGTGGAAAGATTAGTAACATTATAATACCATATAAAATGATGGAAAATTTACTATGATTCTTATTAGCACAATATCTATGTACTAAAAGTTTATGTCAATAAGTTTCAAACAGCAAGTGATATTATTTTCGCGTTCCGAAAACATGATGCTGGTTTGTTAAGTTCTAATAATAGAATTTCTATATATAAAGTTACTCCCCCAAAATCTAAATTGTGTGCTTTTTTCCTTAACTACTCAGTCATAATTGTATAGCCATAATCGGAAAGTTTTGAGTCATTTAGCAGTAATTAGTAACCTTATACATATACAAGATGTATCTGTAACATTGTGTATAAAACATAATATCATTTTAAGTTTAATTGTAGGTACATAAGTCATGAACGAATTATACTTCTTAGAAAATTGAATAAATGTATAAATTGTTATATATGTATATATACTCATACATATTGGGATATTATTGCATCTAAAGATCTTAAACACTTAAGAGCCAAGCAATTTTTGCATAAAAAAGAATTATGTGAAAGAGTGAAGGTTAGGATCTATTAAGTTGATCAAGATGGTAGACAACTTTTGAGAGTCTACTAAATTAATCATCAATCGTGAAATGTTTCCTTCTTGGGACTTTATTGATAGGTGGCAACAAAAGACAAGTTTTCAAGTTAATGTTATAAAATATAAATGAAAGAATCAAACAAATGGAAGCAATAAAAGGATTTAAAATTATTCGATTAGTACATTTCCGGCATTTGTTGTTAAATATTTTATAACTAATCGTAAGAATGTTTGTCATATTTCATCGATACATTTATAAGCTATATTTTATGTCGAAACCTTTTTCCGAAAAGCTTCCATTCCAGTTGCTGACATTATCCTGCGGCGCTCATCCGGTCCTAAATTTGTAGTTCTTTTAATGGATTAGAACAGGTTAACCCCGAATTACGTTGAACGTTTTAATTTTACCGGACATGTTACAACGAATTATTTATGAATTTGACCTTGTTGTGGTACTCTTATAATATATATCTATATACAATATTCTATGCTGGGATTCCTCATAAATTAGGCCTAATGTTCGAAAGGTGGAATTCTTACTAAAATAGACCAACCTTGAATCATTAGCAAAAATTACCTCATTTTTTTGCGGCGATAATTGCTACCTCTTCGACGTTTCCTAGTTCAAACATATTGAACCCATCGAGCGAGTCAAATTGATTGAAAATTGCATACCCCGTCGAGTATAATCACGTCCTATCGAAGCGTATAATTTTTCCAATAATAATATAACAACAAACAGCGAAAAACGTGCAGTGCCGCCTGCTGAGCCGTCTTCGCGCAATTTCCTCCAAAACAAACAAAATAGCAAAAGACATTCACCTCGGAAGCGGCCGTGCTGGCCGTGTACCTCATCGTAATTTTTTATTGTTTCCTTTTTTATTCAATTTTCATTCAAATCCAATGAAATTCCGCGTATCTCTAGTAAAAGCATCCAAGTCTGGTTGGGCGAGCCGCTCGAGACCTACAGATCCATTTGCCGAGAAGCGCGACTTAATCGAAGCGCTGACCCAGATATGGACCAAATCTCCATACTCGGCAGAGGTGTAGCCAAGAAGTTGAAATTGCCGTCAGGTGAAACATAAAAACGAAAAAGCGGTCAGTGGTGTAGTGGTCAGTCATTCTTGGAGTGTCCGGTGTCCATCAGCCGCCAGAGAAATGTGGGCATTGACATCGCAAACGATTTGCCCGTTTTAATTAAATGCAGTCGCTCCGCTTTGTACCAAGGAATTTCGACTAATCGATCCATGAAAAAGTATCTTCAATCTACTCTACTACTAATCGTATTTTCGATTTATCTACATATTCTCGTGTGAAAGTGGCGATTCACTTTCATTATCCCATCCTGCCCATTATGCTGTCCGGGCCTTTCTTTTCCGGTGCCTCAATAACTCAACTTCTGCGGTCAGTGGTTCGGCCACCGTTTTACTGCCCAATAATAATTGCAATCGGATTTGGAATAGGTTTTTGTCGAAATGCGCTTTTCTCTGTCTTCCTGGAGTGACCGGATAATTTAAGCATCTCAGAAAAAAAAATGCATTTCCCATCCAAACAACTTTCACCGAGGGCATTCCAATTTTCTACTTTTTTGACCTAAACATGTTCGAAGTTTTCGATATTTTTAGCTCCCTTTCGATTTTTTATGCCGATGACCTTCGTGTCAACTTGTTAACATTTTTCGTTTCCATCAAAATGGAGGAAAAATCAACTTAAGATTCGATTAATAATTCATGGTGCGAATCTGAGTTAGCGGGTGAAAATTTTCATAAGCTCTTCCGATTTGGTCACTCTTTCACATGTAGGCGAAGGGGGCTCCAGTGAACTTTGTGCCCCTAGCGATAGTTTTGCATAATAAAAAAGTTTCAAGTTGAATTACGAAAACACCTTTGTGTCACGTGCTTTGCTTGCCCGACTGATGGATGCATTGCGACTTTTGACTGTATTGGGTTCATTTTGTTAAGGTTATTCACTAGCCAGATCAATTTGTCCGAGAGAAAGATTGTGCAAAGTGATGATGCATTTTAATCTGATGATACGACCTATACGCGGAAAAAAAAATGCGGAAATTTAATGTATTTATTCATTTCGTTATTATTGCTACTCGGGATTCTAAGAAAAGCGCAATTTTGTTACAACAACGAATAATTGTCAACTACGTGACGTCTTCGTGTGGGCTGTTGCATAAACAAATGAATAATATAAATTGCCTTTTAATGCAATATGAGAAATTATTAAAACTGAAAGTGGTTTTAAGGAGCATTGCCTTTTAGGTCGTAGTAGAATAAATAGTAAATTATTTATAACGCCATTTTAAGGAGCTTCTTCTTAAGACGTTCAAATGAAAAAGTAATTAGTAAAAAATCGTCTTCTCCGCGTTAAAGAAGTTGATTCTATTAACTTAAGTTGAAAGCAATTTGAATATTAACAACAAAGCAACTTAATACAGACACTATATTAAGTACAAAGATGTCGACTCATATGGTGTAAACTTACCCATATTTCTCATATTACCTGACATATGAGTAAGTACATATGTATATGACTTTTTGAAAATTAAAATTGTTTCTAAATTAGTTTGAGAAGTTATAGGGGCCTGAAAACATCTGTGCAATTATCAAGTGAATAAAAAGGTACCTAATAAAAGTTTGTTGTTGAAAAATTGTTTGAAAAATGGGAAAGGAATATGTGGAGAAGAAGTTAAATATTTTTAAATTAGTATGTTATGAAAATATGCATAAATAACTGCAATTTTTATATTATTAAAGATAGAATGGAATCGGCAAACGATATGTCTATTGTCTACGTATATGATTTATCAGATAGTATGACTTAAAGTAGGCTGTATCGTTTGTTCTATAATATTGCCTATTGCTCATTTCTGGCTCTCTCTAATATCCTTCTTATTTTGTTGTCTTGTTTAATTAAAGATGGAATTAATTTCTCATTATTTCAGTAAAAAAAAAATTTCAGGCATTTAATCAAATCCAATTCTAAAAAAATCCGTTCAATAAAAAATATAGAATGTGCTGACCTCTTGCAAATTCTCTCTCTTCTTAATTATTGCGACACTGAAATTGCCAAGAAAAAACAACGAAACAGAAAAATGAGAATCAGTTTAGAATAATAAGGTGGTTGATTACAGTAATAAGACACTCTGAATGAAGCAATTTTGAAGGCTACCTGCTATTATAAATCAGTTTATTAACGAACCGCCACTTAAGGCAATTGTTTTAAAGTGAATGAACAATTCCCAAAATATACATTATATAGTATAAGTAAGTAAGTATATACGGTTTAAGTTCAAAAATAGAACAACCTCGAATTGAAGTAAATAGTCGTAATTAAGTCCACCTCAGTGATCAAGAAAATTGTAAATTCATAACGTTATGGTGTAAATATAACACTCCTTCCTTTTCGACATGTTGTTTTATAATTAGAGATAAAAAATGGAAAAATAGATGAGCAGAAACCATGTCATTCAAACATGGAATAAAAACGATCTGCTAACGATACGGAAATATTTATTTATATTATTGCTTGACACGACCCGTGCGCCCGAGGTTCTGAAAGGCGTACGCAAGACGACTGCTAAATTTATGAGAATTACTACTTCCCTCGGACAAAAGACTTTTAATTTTTTAAGAAGCTGCTGAAGAAAACGTTAAATAAATTCAAGAGTTTCCAGTTTGTTCCCGATACCCCGCCCGCAAATTTGATATATTCAGTAAAAAAATTGCGTCTTTGAGAATATTCCCACCGATATGTATAAAACGTGGAGAAATTAAAGGTAACTTTAGAAGCGTCGCAAGTCGCTATTTATGCGGCTATGACTGGACTGGTATATCACTGAGAGCTGTGATTAATTATCCAGTTAATGGGAAACCACAGACTGCAAATAATTACACCTTTTGCAGAAATTTCGTTCTAGAAGGCTGCAGATTAGAAGTTTGGTTTGTTTTTAGTTTCGCTAGATTCGAATTTTTTTTCAGAAAATTGCGATGATTTTAGTGTGTAATTTCTTCTTAAAATAGTTAATAGATGTGGTACGTGCGGATTGGCTAGGTATTAATCGCATGTGCTTAAAAGACCTATGCTGAAACAATTAGGAACGCAAATCTTAGCACAATTACGCTTTTTATGTTCCCAGTTTTTCTCACTTCAATAGTTTGTTAAGTCAAATTTAGCACGGTCGATTGCTGGATATTTGAGTGATTAACAAGTTTCAGGAAGTTTCTTTTTACTAAATTCGGAGAGTTAAGCAGGCGTCGAGTAAGCCAAGTACATAATTAAGTTGTTACTTTTGAACCTAAGAGCATCTAGAGCAAAAAATATACGATAGGTAGTTTAATTCTTTTATATATTTAATTCGTACTTTTACTTTACCCATAAGTAAGAAAGATATCGATGGCACGCTTGACTGTTTTTGGATTTTTTTTTAACAAAATCTAAAGAAGTTTTTATTTTCGAATGGGCAATTTTTCTATTATTCCTTTCTTTTGTAAACAAGTAACTTTATAGACATAAAAAGTCGAATATTGTCACAAAAAAGTATCATCATTACGAAAAAAAAAATTTAAACCTTAGGAGGATTAGGATAATTGTAAACTTAAGTTGAGTTACCTTATCCTTTTTAGTGTTTGAGATAATGTAACATCAATTAGTGAATGTGTCGTCTCGAAAATTTCGCATACTTGTTATAACGCTATTTTCCTTTCTTAAGTTTTAAATTTGATGAAGTCCTGTGACGCGAAGAATAAAAAATAAGAACCAGTAAAATGCTAAATATTATTCTTTTCATTAATATGTACATATTATCGTAATTTCTTCTTTACGATATCCTCAATATGTATGTACATATAACCTTCACATTCAAATTGAATTAAAAACCATATTTGAGTAAAATAGGCCTAAAATTTAAAAATAGAATAATTTGCCACACTTTCCACAAATTGACTGTGGCCAGCTTGAGGTGCTTAGTAGAGGCGTCTATATGGTGTGGAGTCATGTGTAGCAGCGATAAATCTCAGCTATTGATTTTCTTAAAACTTCCGCAACATGGCCACAAACATCATCATCATTTGTTTAATTTTTTGGCGGGAAAACTGGACGTTACTTGCGCGTTTTAAATACACAACAAAGCGGTCAGTTTATTTTATCGCCCCTAGAAATTCTGCAAAATGCTTACGTAATACAAACGCAGGGAAAATTATAAATCGTGCGACTTCGGCTGGGTAGAGTGTTGTGGAAGGTCGAAAGAAACGACTTTAGAGCTGATTTTGCGATTAGAATGGTAAAGCTAAGCGTTTCAAGTACGTTCAAGTTCCGGACTTTTAAGGGCTCGCAGGATCTCTTGAGACGTCGATTTAACTGAAAAACTGGAACAAGTAGATCATCATCGCAAAAGGGCCTTTGCGCATTTCTTTTTTGAGGGCAGAGGAGTTGTTGTTTACGAGAAGGTTAAGGACATTGACGTATATACTGTTTTTTCGATAAAATTCGCTATGTAAATCGGTGGGTGGGCTGTGTTCATATTTATTTTCGCTCCCTTTAGTCTGCGTGCTTCTTTTTAGGTTTAGCTGTTTGTAATGAAATAACGAGACATCTTGTTACCCGCTACGGGCTCCGTCAATAAAATTACCATTTTGCCCTGTCAACGCCCTTTGGCTTCCTTGCCTTCTTTTGGATTCCTCCGAGGATTGCTGATGACACACTTAGATAAAGAAGAAATATTTTATCTGTTAGTCCATATCATATCAGTATGCTTCAATAATAAATTCGTATGATTTCGTTTAATAATTTTATATCTTTCATGGTATTTAGGGAAATACATATGTAACAGTAAGTAGAAGTAACTAAAACACTATTAATCATATTTGTACTCATAATGTAGAATAGAAGTTCTTATTCTTTAATCAAATTATTCGAAATCTTGGCGATACTCAGTCTAATTCAATTTTGTGAATTCGGCCGATATACAAATTAATTTATTTAAGAACTATCATATTTAAGTCAAATAATATATAGGTATTATACATACATACATGTATGCACGTAGTTCGAGAAACGCCGGGATGGAGAGATAAACAGAAATATGCGCAGAAGCAAACCTCTTAAAGCTATCTTAATATTCTTAATTTTTGTGTCTATTCGAGTTGACAATTAAACTTTTGTACTTTGCCCCCTCACGTGCGCAGTCAAGGTCAATTCTTTTTCATAAAGCAGAATCTATGACAAATATTTCATTCGTTTTCATTCTCCGTAAGAGCTTTTATAATTTCTCTTTTTTTATGTTTTATCAAAGGTTGATCTCAATAGAATAAAGTTACATAAAACATTACATCAACTCCAAATTAATCAAAAGCAAACCCTAAAACAATTTAATTTTTATGCTCAAGAATGAATTCCACCTTTCCATCTTAGATATTTGTTTACAGAATTAAATTAAAAATGGATACATAATTATTACTTCAAAATTATGGCAAACCTACACAAAGATATAAAAACACAAGAATTAGATGAACGTCTGTGACGTTAATTACAAAATCGTTGAAAATCTCATATTTACGTCTTTCTGTTCAACTTTTATGCTTTTTAGTAAAAAGTTCGTGCCATAGAAGAGCTAATAAACGAATAATTTTATTTCTTTTAAAATTTCGTGTTAATGAGGTTTATGTTATTGCTAGTCGGCAATACGTACAACATAAAACGATAATATTTATTATGTTGTAAAGTTTGTTTTATGGTATTAGCGCAGCATTGCCTTTTAAACAGGAGCGTCAGTATGAAAAGTGACAAATAGTCCCATGTTCGTCTAAACATTAACCTTTGGAACAAAAACGAAGGCTAAAAAATAAGTGAATGTCGCTTGGACTATATTTCCTCGTTCTTAAAAAATGTTTACATATGTATATTTTATTCATATACAGTAAGTTAAGTAGGCACTTTACTTTGCTTCTTCATTTATTGCCTATTTATTTAAAAAAAACGTATTATAAAAGAACACATAATTCTACTCCAAAGTTGATAAATGTGAACATGAGGGGAGAAAGCACAAAAATCGAAAAGATTTAAATTACGTACTTACTAAAATACAATAAGAGCTCATTGGTGTTTTATAGACCAATTGCGCTCACCGCAGCTGGTCGTTTACTTTAGCGAGTGTAAATTTAATTAGGCAATCACCACACAAGTATGTGCGTAACGTAAGTTGAAATATTTTCCACTTTAATTTATGATAGTAAATATTTTCATCTTTCTCAGAAATATTTTTAAACAATCGAGGTTCTTTTAAAAAGAAGAAGCTGAGTTGTTATAACTATAACATATGTATGTATATTTGTCTACTTTTGAAAAAGCAGTATGTTATAAGCATAGTGCTAATTACTGTGTTTAATTTTAAGCTATATACTTTTCATCTAAAACAGTTTGTGGAAACTATAAATGGAAATTGTATAATAATTTTATGAGCATTTTAACCTCTTGATGTGTACTTCCACTCAAACAAAATAATTACTGTCGATATATTATGATAAACTGAAAATCAATTAGACAATGATATTTCGTTATAAAAGTCTTGAATACAAAATCGAAAAAGTTTAGGTTGAAGGAATGCGCCCTACATTTATTTAATCGTGAGTAATTTCGTCTTCGACAAAACAAAAACAGTTTTAGTTTTAGTATGTCTTAGAAGTACCCTATAAAAGTTCCAGTTTCTGTTAAAAAGCTAAATCCTCGAGCAAATAGGAACTTGCTTAATATTTACTTGGAAAGAATTGGCAAAAGTTTGGCATAATTAAAACAGCAAAACGAACAAAAATAAAACTCCACGGGAAATCGGAAGGCACGCAACTTAAAGACGAAATTTCTCATATTTACATACAAAGTTGACCTTGAGATAGTTAGCACCCCTAGAAGGGTACATAAAACAGCCGCAGATTTAATCTGTATTTAGGAACCGGAAGTGAGGAGCCGTCAATCGATTCTTAGTGGGTGGCATGGCATTTATTATCCACCGGAAATATGAGTAGTCGTTGACGAATCTGCGTCACATGCGGGCATGAGCTCGAGCATTTTAGCGAAATTGCGTTCAGGTGAATAGCACGACTCGAGGGAGCACTTAGTGGATCACTTTAATTAGTTTGATGAGTTTCTCACGGTTTTATATTGAATGCGAGTCGATGCTAATCAAACGGTTGCATTGTGTAATTTTGTAATTTACTCAATGATCGTTAAAAGCAAACATTAAACAAAAAGCATAACTCATAAACGTTTGGAAGAAATTTTATATCAGTAAAGTTAATCCCAGTGGGTGTAGCAGCATATGCATAATTTAATTGACTACTTTATATCCTTTTAATTCAGCGAAAAGGTTTTTTGCAATTATCATCAGTTAGTTTATTACTTATTTCGAATAGCATCTCATTTTTCAAGGTGTATAGCAGGTCAGCGAAATTACTCGACCAAGAGTAAAAGAACAAGATATGCCATGCAGTGATTCAGTGATAAGTTGAAAACCAGAGATTTCTCCTTTTTTACGAGAAACAAAAAAATAAAAATAAAATTGCAGAAAGTGGTAAAACAAACCTTTCTGTTCCATGGTGAGCGTCGTGATGGCAACTTTTGTAACAACCGATTCAAGAACAAATTCAAATCACACCTGAGCAGCACTTGGTATATACACTTGTCGCACTTTTTTAACTTGAATAAAAGAAAGCCAGGTCACACCTTGAGTTCAGTAAGTTGGAGAAGATTTTTATAAGATATTTTAGGTCCTCCGGATTGTTTTAACACTGGTTAAAATATTTTTCGCGGCAAGAAATTTTCGTGGCAAGAACGCTGAAGGCAAAATATGAAAACAGAAAAATTTCAGTTAGTGGGTCACCTGCCGCAAACCGAAAGGAAACGTAAATGTGCCCGCGAGAACTTTTAACGGTCGACTATTAGCGCGTGCTACCTTTTGCAACGTTCGAGCGGGAATAAGACTGCGCGAACTCCGGCAGGCCGCGTTATACGCGGCTTTACGTTACGACGTTACGACTTTTGGTGGTGCTGCTGAAGCAGTGCTTGGCTGCTGCTCTTTCTTCTGATTTGTCGGAGCCCCGGAGCTCATATGTGCCCCAGCGATGTCGCCCTGTCGCTGTTATGTCGTCTAAGTAGGTCTGTGTGGCGCGGTTAACCTCCTAACTTCACCTAGCCAAGATCGACTCTCGAGCTCACCAGAAGTCTTAACACTTTCAGCATATCTTTTGTTATTGGACCAACTACTTCTTCATGTATGCCTTTAATAAACTGAAACGCAATCTATTAGACCCTATATACAATATATTAAAAACAATCACTTTACATCCCAAATACGAGAATCCTCTTTAAAACCTAGCTAATAAATATTAATTCACCATGAGATAAAAACAAAAACGTAAATCTCTACCGCTGATAGATAAAACTGCGATGCAAAAATATGTAATATGACTGACTCATTTCATCAAGCTTTTTAGGATTTCAATCAAAAACAGAAAATTCCTGTGAAAGCAGACCTATTTTACAAATGATTCTTAGTAATGTATTTTTTCTTGACTTCCTTACTAATTCAATAGAAGATATGTATGTATACCAAGTTTTGCACTGATTACTTAATGGACTACTTTACGGCATCCTTGAAAAATGAAGCAAATATTGAAACAAAGTGAAAAGAATTCGAAGATTTATGAGACTGCATTAATTTAAAAGATTTTGAAAATCTGCTCGTTGGGAAGGTGAATAATAAAAAATCAGCATATTTATTTTTCGAAATATTATTTTTTATTTAAATGTGAACTAAAATTCGAAAAATAACATTTTCAAAGCTAAAAATATTTAGGAAATTATTGTTTTTCGCTAGTCGCTTAATATGCCCATAGAAAACGAATTCAAAGTTAATTAATTTTATTGGCACCATGATACACATTTGATAACTCATTGTATATGTTATATAAAAAGAAAAACCAAAATTTTATTATAATAATGATAGTAAGTCGGTATAATATGAAGTGGAATTATAAATACATTATTAAAAATATGATTTTTAGATCGATTTTGTTCAAATTATTAAATGGAAATTGAATTGTCTGTCCTCTTTAACTACTTATTAAGTTATCTAAAAAATGGGCAGAAATAAGATACAATATCTGAAATTTAATTAAAAAGTTTTGAAACCTATTACGACCCTTTCTATCAAGACTCTGCAATTTCACCTTTTCTCTTTTATATATATATTTATAAGGAAATATTTTTATGCTTTATAAAATTTATTTAAAGTAGTTTATTGTACGAAGTAATCAGCAAGTATGTATAATATGTATAATAATACTTACATAGTAATAACAGTAGGTACTAATTACTAATTAGCAGTAAAATTGTAGAGTACCTACACGGTAGGAAAACGTTGACGGCTGTCGGACAGACTATTAACCAAAAGTCAGTGCAACTCCGAATTATTTTTCGGCACAAGGACTCTAAAGATCAGCACTGTACAACTGAACTAACAAAATCAGTGCGAATGATCACCCTGATTTCTGGCCCCTCGTAGATTGAATTGATATTTAGCGCCTTTCCACTAATGAATACCTGCGGTGATGGATACAGATACCTGCCTCCGATGCTCATTGCGTGCCGCTAAACGTGTCTGTTTTTCGGCCGCCTTAAGAGTAAATAATAGAGTTCGGACAAGATCTTTAAGAATAATTAGTTGGTCCTCATCAGCGCCAGGCACTTTGGCCTTTCACTGAAAGACTGGCTGCAGAACCACTTTTCAGCCACATCATCCCATGCAATTTGCCTTTTACCTTCAAACGATTTGGGCGATGCTTTCATCGCCGCGCCGCGGCACAAGAATTTGCTTATGGTTCCATCGCCTCTCCCTAATGGCTTCTTTTTCTACTTTTAATACCAGCGACACGTTCGCAATTCGCCGTGGCATTATCATCGTAAATATTTGCACCTAACCATGTACCAGAGCAGATCTTTTCTGCGCCACTTTTATTTAATGCGAGATTGCAGCACCTGTTCAGGTAGCCCGGCGCGATAACGCAGTTAATGTAAAAAGTTTCAGGCCTACGAAATTCTTGAGTATTTTTATTTAGCGCTGATAAGGCCCCCGCAGCTGTTTTTCATATTAATTTTTTTTTATCTGCGTCCTTTTAATTATTATTTAATTGATTGTACAGCCACAATCGCTGTTTTCCGATGGGATCAAGAGAGTTAAAATTTTTATTGTAGTCACAGACCGCTCATTACAAATTGGGCTGTAATTTGGGTTACAGACAGCACTTTGAATTAAAGGTGTTAAGGTTGTACTTCAGGTATAAAGAGCAGAGGACGTAACTCAATATTTTCAGTTGATTACTGTTCTTTGATTTGCGTACAAAATAAGAAAAAAATAATTTACCGAGAATTGAAGAGGCAGTGCGATCTTAACATCTGTAAATTATGGCTTTGAGGTCAACTTTGAAAGTTTGTTAAAAAGTAGGTATATCTACTAGACATGCACATTCTTACTATGTTATGATAGTTATAAATGTTGCGAACTCGATTTATATTGAAAAGAGCAGATGTTCTTTAGTCCTTGAACTAACTAGAAGGTAAGTGCTTCTTAAAGATAAGTGTAAATTATGTTAAAATAAAATTATATAGGTTTTCTCAATCTGAAATCTTGTTGCACTTGCACAGATGGGTTGAAAACTATAAATTTTATTAAATTGCAAATAGAATTATATATTATTTAATTCGATTCCAAAATTTTTTTTGAGAGCATTATTTAAACATATTGTTTACGTTATTGAATGATCTGATCTATAAATTATTTTAAATAGCACGGAGTTGATGACAAAAGGTGAACATGGAAAAGCTAATTTGCAATGAGTTTGTGTCAGTTGCATAAATAAAATATTATAAAATCTTATATGTACTATTTATAAGTAATTCATTATTTTACTTTTCAGTAATTTGAAATAACCAATTACATTTTTACTTCAATTAGCTTTTGTGGAATTTTGAATAACCGAAATATTTAAATATTTATCCACGCAATTAATACGTACTTTAAATAGAAAACTATGCCACAATCTCGAAGTATTAATGTTTTGAATTGGTTTAATTGTGCTTTTTCTCTAGTTGCATTAAATGCATTAAATAATTGTGAAATCATTGAATATTTATTATATTTATATTATTTCAGGCATATTACAGTGATAAGTTTCTATGACAATCAAATTATGTATTTATTTCAATTTCCGGAGTATCTCAGTAGAAACCCTACTTTTGCGTGTTTTGACGCATCACTTGACTGGTTTCTTATATAAATTTTCTGGCACTATGAAATATTGTAGAATCGTGTGCCATAGTGGATATTAGCTAAATTGAGATCTATCCTACTAATAAACATTCCCTTTGGTTTCCCTTATCTTTTGATGTATGCCATCAAAATATGTAAATTAGCAAACGCATTTGGCGAAAGACAGTGGAGAATTTTATCATTTCGTCCTCAATTCGCGGTGAATGCTTTCAGAGGCTCCGCACCTTAAATTAGCTAACGCCCGACGTCGGAGCGGACATATCGAAGGATTTTCGAGTTCCCACGAAGCGCTCGTTAGGATTATTTACGACTTTTATCCTTCATGGCCTAAAAATTAGAATCACGAATAGGGCGGCACTCGGCTGAGCTCATCACTTGATGTAATAGCCCGAGGTGCTGCTGACCCGGCGGCGCGGCTGCGGCGGCCGCAGTCCGAAGGAGCCCCCCAGGTAATCGATGGAGGCGTTCTCAGGTGGCCCCGTGACTGACCGCGAAATTCCTGCATTGTGCCGGACTGCAGTAAGCCGACTGTTTAGAATTATCGCGAAAATAAGAATTAATTAATTACGGGGAGAAAAATGATTATTTGCCAGCGCCGCAGCTAGCCAAGGCGGAAATACGCGCGACGCGATGATTCTTGTTATTGTTACTGGACGCTCATTACAAAGAATTGCGTTCTCGACGGAGATCCCCAGGTGGGTCTGCGCGGCACTTTGGGGCACTGATGGGGCTCTTAAGGGGCGCTGCAGGTATGCGGTGGTTGCATATCTAATTGCATAATGCGCGTCGCAAGGTGACTAACTGCGACGCGCCGGCCGACTGCACCGGGCTGCAATGATCTGCCGCAGAAATTTTTAATATAAATTCTGCAGCCCCATTTGCATTCAAATTCGCTGATTATGGATTGTGTCGGTGTAGCTAGACTTTTGCGTAGCGCAAAAGAATCAACAGCGCCCCGGTGGTGTGCACGTTGCGCGTGTTTACCTAGCTTTAGTTATCCATATTACGCGACATGCCTCTTTAAGTCGTCTACCTTCTTAGAAGTTAGTTCTATGAGTCTAGAAGAATGCACGTCTTATAGACGTTAGATTCTTTTCTAACTTCTATTGCAATTCCACATTCCGCACAGGAAGCTACGAGACGATCATCGTAAATTAGCCCGAGGACGACAAAAGCACGCCGTTTGCACCTCTGTGGGAATCCCTCTGCGTCAGCGGTTGCTTTGTTGCCCCAAAGGTTTTCTTTACGGTTTCAAAAATTATGCGCGAATGCGAAAAGATCGCGCCCGCGGTAATGCAAGGGCACTTCGCATCGTAAACGCAAAAATCAGAGTTGATTTCTGTGGAAAACAAAAAGGTTTATTTTTATGATTGATGAGAGGGGCTCCACTGCACCGTGTCAACAGCAACATTTTACAGTTTATCCTTCAGATTGTGAGAAATGGTTGGAGTACGTGATTGTTGAACAGGTACGGCAGGTAACTGGCATATGGGTTTAGTATGATTCGTTTGATCATTTTATAGGGTGACCTTTTACAGTCAATGTTAGGAAGAGGTTTCGGTTTTCGGCTTCAGAAATAGAAATAACAAAATTTTGTCTTTTAATGGTTTTAACGGCCGACTGTCGAAAGGAATTTGGAACTTTCATTTAAATGTTCAACAGAATTGTAAGAAGCTAACAGCTTGTCGTTGAATTAAGACCAAGCTTCACTTGTTGTTTTCGTCCAAAAAGATTGTCTTTTCTTTACTGAACTCAGCGACGAGGTAACAGGAAAACGCAAGAAGCATGTACTAGGGATCTACCTATGCAAATGTCTCTTTATACAGTTATACCATAAAACATTAAAATGATTTAAAACAAAATATAATATGAGTCATAAAATAAATTTTTTTTTTGCGTTTTCCCTTCTGAAATTAAAACCTTCAATACAATTTTGAGTTCTAAACAAAATAGAGTGCAAGAGCTAATAACCAATAAGAAAATCGAGCAAGAATTCTTATTATTTATAGATATAAATATAATATTGTAGATCATATGTTTTCCTAATTTTTGATTTAAATTTTTATTTCGTAAAGTTTCAATATAACGAAAAGAAGGGTTCGATGTTTTTATACACAGCGTAACTGTTTCAGTATTATTCTTCTTGTAATCTTTCTATATGAATTTCTAAAGAATCTAATATGCAATACAAGATTTTAATTTTCCAAGCTGTTTCACTTACACTTTACAGCTGTTTTTCCATAATGAACTAAAACGAAAATGTGTGAGTATGCAGAAATGACCTTCAGTTTATCTTAAAATATCGTAGTGATTATTCCCCTATAAGTAGATTTTCCATATGCCACTAAAAAACTTTCCATAAATATCCGGAAATAGCTATTTTGTAGTCTAATGGCAGACATGAAATTACCCGCAGAAAAAACATATTGCAAAACAAAAGCAAGTACGTTAAATCCGAAGAATTGAAGAAAGCTTAAAAACACAACTTAATTGTTGTTGTGACTTTGTCGCCGTGTTGCCTCGTTATCACCCTGCAAGTGTAAATAGGAAAAATTAAGAGTTCACCAAGCAATTTTATGATAAATCGGCAATTTAACCTTTGGTTAACAAACAATTCGCTTTGGGAAAAGCCGCGTCTATTAAGACGTCGAAAGAATTGATCGCGACGCGCTCTGCCTGCTATTTAAAAGTTCTTGTAAAAAACTCCTTCAATTTTAAGATAAAATTACTGTGGTTTTGATTGTAAGGCATCATAAACGTAATTTGATTAGAAGGAAAAAGAGCTTATTGGTTTTTGAATGCTAACTGATTGCAAATAGGTAAGTCCCACGATTTGGGCAGGATTTAACTTAAATTATTTTAACTTCTTCTAAGATGCAATTTATATTTTAAATTTCAACAAGCTAATATAAAATGTCAAAATATTAAACTTTATTAAATTATGCAGATTTTTAAAATATGTTTCTAGTTTGACATAAATTTAAAAGAATTATTAAATACGATCAACATTATTCAGTTCTACCCGAGAATGATTGAAATAAGAGACCTTGCTAAAATAACATTATACCAACGAAGCTATTTTAATTTTTCTCATTCCAACAATTTTTTTGATACTAAAAATAGCTTTTATTATGTGATTAAGTAAGTGCATATAAATGTGTGGTTTATTTTATACATATTACCAAAGTAAAATAAAATAACTTACAATTGTGAATGGATTTCACACCAACCAATTTGTATCACTTGATTGATAAAAAGAAATTTTTTTTGTGTGCAATCTACGTAAATACTTTGTGGGAAAATTAATAGTAGTTATAACTTCGCTTATGTTATGTTATAATAATTGAAAAATAGTTTTAAGTACTAAACATTATTTTTCAATATTTTATTTCTTCCTCTAAATATATGTACTGTACAGGTACTCCTTAACAGAAAAAAATCGACAGTAAATTAATGTAACCAAAGATGCAAATGATGTAGTATACATAGTACCTACATACATACATCTATTATACAAATCCAAATTCGTGCGAAATAAATTGCTAATGAAGCAATAATATGCCATTCATTAAATATCTCGAAACCGCCTCAAGTACAGTCTAACAGCATTAGTCAGGTGTAGGTAGGTCGATCTGCGGTATCCCCCGTATTTTTGGACATTGAAACCAACTCTAAGAACATCCCAGTCCTTGTGTCCAATTAATTGGAAAAAATAAAAAGTCACAGCTCCCCAAGAGCGATATCGGCACTAAATTAAAGTACATGAAACGAATATTTTCAAAAGTGATTTATTATACCCCTTAAAGTGTTAAATGCCTTCATAAAAGGAAAAAACAACGAAAACACGAACCTGATGAAAAAACTAAAAATATCTATGAAAAAAAGCTTCATTGTCTTGCGCGTTGCTAGTCGTTGTTACAAAAACCCAGTCATTTTAAATTTTAAAAACTAAGATCTTAAATTGCCATCGGGCTTTCTCCTCAAGACGTGTGTGGGCAATTTATTGCACTTATCTATTTTTTACAGAGGAAAATTGCTCAAATCAGAAAACTTTCCGCTTTTTTACGCGCAGCAGTGTTTCCAAGATTTCACAATGATTTTACCGGGCAGCATTTACATTCGCCGCATGGGCAACGACGGAGCTTAATTGTTGCTGCCAATGTTGCACACAATGAAGTTCAAGTTGAAGGCTATGGGCAATTGTAAAAGCAGCACTAAAGTCAGAAATGCACAAGAAGTTAATAATTTTTAAAAACATTTTCTCGCGGAAACGCTTAATGGAGTGTATCTGAGAAAAAAAAAGTTACAAATTATGTATTTCTTTTGAAAGCGCAATCATTTAACGTGCTGCGTCAAGGTAGAAGTGATTGACGTTGACTTGTACATCGATTTTTAAATTGAAAAATTTCTTCTTTGATTCGAAAATAACATCCTCGTATATCTATGGGAATACCTACTGAAAGCTAAAAAATCATTTAAGAAAGAACATCTCTGCCAACATTATTTAATAAAGGTTACTCACCCCCACGCTACACCTTGAACTTACAAAGAGACAATATACTCCGTGATTTAGATATTTAACAACTTTTTTGCGATGGCTCTACCCACATTTAAACGATTTTTTTCTATTACCTAATGGAATAAACATTGCCTAACAACTGGAAGCCAAATAAAACAATTTTCGTTTTAACTCAAAAATGATTCGTTTATGCATTATCATTTAGATTTTTGTCAGAAAACGTTTAAATAAAAATAAAATACAATGTGGTCTTCTTCATTTAAACGAAGTACCTCTAAGTGTTAGAATATCAATTATTTTCACATCTGATGTTCGTGCAAGTGCATCCCAATCCATTAATATTCAGAGGTTTTCAGAATCTTAATACAAAAATTTCTTTGTGCAAAGAATAATATCTCCTTCGAGTATTTCTCCAATTACAGAAAAGAAAACATTAATTCAAAGTCTTCTTACTACTAAATACCTATACGGAATTGCATTTTTTAACGTGAAAAATTAATTCAATGCGTGTTATTCTCCCCACGTTTTAGGATTTTAAATTAAAGAAAATTTACACGCATGAGTTTTCATCGTTATTGCACTACGTACAGAGTAAAAAGAAAATACATATTAAACTTGAAAACTATCGGTTTTATGTAATTACATTACATACTTGCAATCAAGGAATTTTCGTTTGAAAATGGTTAAGATTTGGACACTGTTATGTTATGTTATGCCAGTTATGCATTGAAACTATGTATAAGCCAAATATATAAAATGTTATGTATACCTCAAAAATTTGTACATAAATAATTGTTTCTTATTTACTTATTTATGTATATAGCTCCTTTGTAGTATTCCTAAGAAAATGTAGCATTATAAATGCGCACTTTAATTAAATGTATTTTATTATTCGCGAAATATTTAAGCAAACACTCGGTTTTCTCTAGTTACGTTTAAAGATTTTAAATTAAAGAAAAACTTGAAAAATAACTTATTGAATTTAAAATAGGCACATCATGGAACTTGCACAATAAACAATTTCGTTTCAATAACATTGTATTGAACGATTCCTGACATGAAAACCTAAATCAAATTAATTAATACGAAATTATACCACACTTTATTATGTTGGTTGTTAATAGGCTGTTAGGCATAATTTAAAATAAATATAGAACACCCCCTGAATTAGAGTAATTGACCAGGAAAATATCAAAGTATTTACCGGTAGTAGATTATTATCCTCTCCACACCAGCATTAATTAAGGTGAAGAAATTGAGTATACATAAATTCTTCGTTCAACTTTCCTAACTCAATTAGAGGGTAATTTCCTAATATCAACAGGTATTACATAGGTCAAGGTGGTGTGAAAGCATACCTGTACGAAAAATTTTCGGTAGTCATACTGATACATTAAATAAGACGATTGTTTTTCTGCGCTTATTTTATATTTAGTCCTTAGAAAGACGGTTTTAGAAGCCTTATGCAGCTATGTACCTTCTTCATATAATCCAAAAGTTTTCGTATAGCCATTTGCGTTTGGAGAAAATAAGTTTAGTTGGAAACGGAAACGATTCGGAAAAACTATTTGCTCTCCTGTGTTATCTGTTGTAGATTTTATTTAAGATTAGTACAAATATGTGAATTTGGATTGAAATAATGAAAATGTAATAAAAGTGGCCCATCGACTATATACAATATAATTCTGTAAAAAACGACAGTAACTTAATTAAGTGCGTGAAAATAAAATAGCTCAATAATGTAGGAAATATTGTAGAAGAAGACAAGTATAAAAGCAATCGTTTTGCAAAACATCCAGGGTAAGAAAATATTTTCTTTAGATGCACAAAAAGCCTAAAAAAAGACCCATTCTACACTAATTTTAAATCCTAGTTTTTAAATTAAAACTTCGAGAAGAAAATAGGTCTTAAGAGACATAAACAAATCTAAACCTAATATCGTAGGTGTTTGAGAAAACTTTATCTTATCTTAAAATGCGGAATTTCTGTGCAATGTGCCTAAGTTAATTTAAACAAACGTGCAGAATTAACCTTTTTATGGGACTGTCGTAAATTTATAAATCCGTAAATCTATTCAGCGCTGTACGAAAAGAAAAGTAAACAAGCCCAACAGAAAAAAACACAAAAACATGGGGTAGCACTAAATAGAGGTCAAGCTCTTCCTATTTTTGATTATTCATTGAATCCGATCTATTTTCGTGTTTCAATTGTTACATATTATAGATTGTCGCTGTTCCCTCAAAAATTTGAAGCTCTTCACGTCGAGTTTTATAGCACATAATTGTGCGGGAGGTATTATGTATTTTATTACAGAAGAATGAATGTGGTTCACTCGAATTCATTTTGGTTTATTATAACCGCCGGAAAGTATGCAATATTTCTATTAAATGATCAAAGCTGGATGACCTTTCCTGGGTGCGTGGTTCTGTCCAAACCTGGCTCGCAACGGTCGCGATCATCTCTCCAAATAACACCATGAGAACTTCGACTGGTCGGTCTTAAGTCTTAAATCTGCAGATTAAGTCATATCCACGGCTATTCTTGACGCTAGTGTGCACCGCGGTGTTCGGGGTATTTTCACCTTCGTCGCCTTTGTTTTCTTGATCCCGCTCCGGTCGAGTAGTCCACATTTACGCGATCTGTAAAAGCTCTGGCCGCAAAACTCGCGGGGCAGCGTCTTGGCTTGGACTCGTTTTACTGTTTTTTCGCGGGATTTTAAACTCGGGCGCGCTTGCAGCAATCAAACGAATTTAGCCGCTCTAGCTAGACGTGTTAACAAGGAAGTGAGTGATTAGTGGTGCTTCGTGTCCAGTGTTCTTCGCAGATTATCCTTTTAATCTAGGTGGCTTTAGCCGATCGACTCACTGAAAAGGTATTTGAATGTGTGGGCTATTCTTTTATTGCATAATAACCCGCATCTTGTGCGGGCGGCGATGGACCACTGGTGATCTAGTGATCATCCAGTCGATTCTAGTGGCTTCACACTTCACTTGATCCTTCGCCACCCCTTTTTAAGACGCTTATGTCATAGAACCGATGCTTAACGAATTTAGATGGCCCGCCGCGTTAGTGCGGTTTGATGGGATGAAAAATTTGATGATATCATGCTGACTTTAGAACCTCCGCCGAAAATTTTTTTATCTCGACCTAAGGCGTTATTTTGTGTACAAACAGCTTTCGGTTCACGGCTGTCGAACTGATATCATACCGCGTAGGAGGGCGTCTTAAAATCGCACTCCACTTTCTGTTTTAGTGGAAAGATCTTGACTCTTAACTTACTCTACGACGGTTGTGAAGATACTCTATTCGGACTTGAACAAATTCTTGATTTTAACGGTCGCTCTTTTTATCGCAAAAGTGTTTCAAAAAAGGTTTAAGTGATTCTACGTAGTCTCACCAAAAACTACGTCGTCAAAGAAAGCAAGATTCAGGTAAAATTTACATATTTCTTAAACCTGCTGAGCGAAATAAAGCTGCCAAGACATGTTGCAGTCAGTGCAAAGAATCATTTTAATAATTTTCGAGTATTAAATCTTTTGAAATGTACTGAAAGTGAATAACAACTCGCAAGTGAAATACGACTGCGATTTCTGGCTGCTTAACATAAGATTCGCGCTCGATTCAATGTGGTTGAACTTTTCTTTCGTGACGAATAAAATACCTTGAGCTGTTTTGCTATAAAAATTATCTGAGGTGTTTCGAGTTCAACTGTACACAACAGTCGGAGTAATTATCTAGAAGCTTTAAAACAATTTTTGTAGATCATTAGCCAAGTGTACATCGGTTTTCTTGTTTCTCTTTTTATAAGAATATTCTGGCTTAGAGACAAAACACGATCAAAAATCCAAGCATCCAACTTAAACTTACATGTAGACGATTTGGTGATCGGAGGTATAAAAGCTTCTATTTTTTTGCTTCATTACTTTTTTACTGTCTGAAATTCTGCCCAATTTGGACACAAAAAACGCAATTTGCGGCCGATTCCATTTGAGATGTATCTCAAATTGGTTGCGTGAGCTTCGCTGGGGGAACGTTTAAAGTAACAATTTTGGTCATGCATTTCATTCATAGAATTTTGTGTGAGGCTAATTTGTTGATTGAATTATTGAAAATCACGGAATGCTACGAGAAAAGTTAAGGTTGATTGTAAAGCATAAGATCAAAACAGATCAATTTACATACAATCACGCGAGTTCTTAATGTTTTAGTAATCTTCTAGTAAAACATTGAGCTACTCATATAATATATTCCATAATATTTTATCGAACTTGACTGTATTTTAAAGTTATTAGTTTTTGGAATGCAAGAAAAACAATCTTTCGAACTTTTTTGTAATCTAGCAGACTATAAAAAATTAATTAAAGGGGCAGATAAAAATACCTTCTTTTCTTATTCTACATACATATGTATGAATGAGCCAGTTAGTAGAAAATTGGATTAACCGTCAGATCTATCCATGCATTAATTAAAAATTAAAGAATTCCGAATATTTCAGTACGAAAGTGAACCAAACTTTTAAGATTTAAGTCCACTTTGTCTTTCATGAAACGATTAAATTCTCAGTTTGCTATAATCCCATTTTAAAAAAGTAATAGAAATTGGCCTAATCTTAAACTACGTTTTGTAGCGTACTAGAATACAAACTTAAAACTTAAAGTGAATCAAAAAAAATTTCGAGACCTTCAGTGCTCCATGATTAATTAAACCGGTATTCATAGTCTGATATCTTAGATAATAGATTATTTCTTCTAGAAATTTTAACTTTATATACTCCTTGCCTCCGAGATGCCTTCAGCCTTCATACAAGATTTTGAGTAAATTTTAATTTGATGGTACCCACGTGCTTGAATTCTCAGAGCTTTAGAATAAATCTTCTTTTTTTAATTACATATTATTAAAATGTTAAAGTACTGCACTTCCTATAATATAAATTTTTATAAAACTCCCTTTATCGTCCTTTTCTCATTCTTACATATAGCAACAAACATATGTAGATATTCTGAATAGTATCTAAAATGGTTTTTCATATTAGAAAGATACAGTTGCTTTATGATAGACGTAAACTCAAATTTATGGATTAACTTTACCTAGGTCATGCCGTATTTCCCATCTGCGCTGAATAAATACGAGATTTGAATAAAATAAATTGGCGAAACAATTGAACAATAGCTTTCGTGAGTACGTAGATTCAGTAGTCATCGGTTGCATTGAACGCATTTGACAGACTCTCACATCATATTGATATGTTGTTTTATTTTATCACCTCAAAAAATCTTAAGGCCAATTCGATGTCTTTAAAGGTTCCGACTTTTCTGCTATGTTATCTTAATAAACATTAAAATTCTACCGTTTACATTTAATGAAATCAACGATTTCGTCGTTAGGTAATTTATAACCTTAGTCGCGAATTATGGCTATACGAGTATTTAGTAATAAAACTGCAACTGTTATGCTCTTTGACGAATTACTTTATTTACAAGGCCAGCTATCAATTAACTAATCAATATTTTTATTAATAAAATCCAAATATTGCTCCACCAGCCTTTATAGAATCATGTTTTGTTTGAATAGCAACTAGGTCACTAGTTATACAATTTTTTATAATTAATGTTTTCGTTTTAGTTGTTTCACAGATAGTATCATAACAGTTTGCAATTTATTCTTACTTTGGATATATCGTAAAAATAAATTAGAAAAACAAGGATTCAAAACTAAAACTAAATATGTGCTAACATATGTACATACATGCACGGTTTGTTTACGATCTAAAAATATAACTAAAGATAATTTTGATAAATTGAGATTTAATGGTCCTCCTATTTCCTACTTTATTTCTTTATTTCTAAAGTGGACTGAACTAGTAGATTTCGCCAGACGATCAAATTCTTGGCGATTTTCCCATTCTATTATCGATCGTTTCTTGAGGTAGGTACTAAGACCATTGCATATCTGTTAAGCGAAATCGTGATGTTGCATTTTAAAGAGCTTTTAAAACAACGAGTTAGTTTCCTTACTTTAAATTCTTTTATTCTTAACGAGCTTGTTAAAATGATAAAAGAAACAATCTTATCTTAAAGAATATTCGTGTCTTAAGTACACGTCTAGGGTAATTGAAATTAAAATTGTTCCGGATATACTAAATTTTAGAAAAAGTTTAAATTAATATTTTCGGCAAATTTGTGTTAAAGCAAATGATTTTAAAGCAATTTAGCGTCATTATAAACAAAAAACAAAAACAAAAAAGTAACGATGGGGTTTAAAAACGGTGTTTATTACGAAAGCAATTAATCTTTTTCTGAGAAACATAATGACTTTCTGGACTTATCCTAAGTCATGCAGAAAATAAAAAGTGACATGATCACTTGATCACATACATCACGATTGAAACGGAAATTATTGGTGCATTCCTCCTGTGAAATGTTGGTCTGGAAAAAATTTTCCTTTACTACACATGGTTGAGTGAGTCATTGAGGAGATTTTCAATTTTTTACACAGTTCATGTGTCATTGGTAAACTAATTATAATTTTTTACCTGTCCAAGCAACACTGATATTATACAAATGAGTTATTTATCGCGAAAAACGCCAAAGCATTCATTTCATATCGTACAAAACAGCAAGCATGGTGGTAAAGTGCCCTTGGGGCAATCGCACGAATGATCACAATTATTTAGTGCCAATTGCTCTGCCCACTACGATCAGAGGTTTTGTGCGTTTTAATAACTGCAATTTAAATAAATTGATATTTCAGTTTGTTTTTCAATTTAACATATGACGCTTTCGAATTTTTAATTGCACTTTAAAGTGTGAACACACCTTCTTGTGATACATAACAATTTAAAACATATTCTTCAAAAACTTTGTAATTCTTGTCCCAAACTTTCGAAAAAAAACTATGTATATATCTAATAGCTCTTTCATTTTGAAAAGCTTTAGAACATTAGCGAAGTTTCTTTTAATCCGCGAAACGACCGACGCTTTAAAAAATATCAATGTCAAATGTAATGTCGTTGGCCCGGCGCCAGCTGCAATTTTTTACTCGACTTCAGTCTCGATCTGTTTTTACTTTCGTTACTCACAACGCTTTGAGAATCATTGAGTCGAATATATAAAAATTGTTTGCTTCTAAATTTTCAATAAATTTTTTACTAATGACGCCATTGATCTAAAACATCAAATTTCATGATGGATATATGACCTTGAGATATTGAGAGATAGAGTTCTCTTGGGTTTTCATCCAGATTCTAGATAGAGACGCTAAAGGGGACAAAAACATCGGTTTGATGACAAATGTTTTGGGCAGCAAATGTTCTGGATTAGCAAAACGTAATCTGTAAAAATGGAGTGTTATGCTATTTATGACTCCATAAACTAGTACCTGTTGATGATCTTTCTTGAAATGAATAGATCAAGCTGTTTTCACTATTTTTTTGCAAATTAGGTCATGGTTGCATAAATACTGATTACTCTGGTTTAATTTATAATATAATTTACATACGAATTGTTTCTTTATTTTATTTTATTTTAGTCTATTACTATGACACGAAAAGTAGGTAGTGATATTTTGTCATAAAGCAGTACGTAACATACGCCCTCAATATGAATGTTGCATATATTAAATTTAATTTTAATTTTTATATGTGGTGTGTGTATTGTAATTTTCTGATATACTTTTGCATCCTGATTGCAATTTTGAATATTGCATTTCAAATTTTCATATAATGTCTTCAGATCTTTAAGTAATTCTGAAATCTGTTACTACCTACTTATTTCTTTTATTAAGTCTTAATGTTTTTATATATCTAAATATGGCTTATTTAAATGTTTTTTTGGTAAATTTATTTTCACTGTACTTAACGTTGTTAATTGTATTAAAAAAGACATTGGTGAACCAGACTACCTACTTATTGTTTGACTTAAATATGCTAGTTGTTTGCTTTAAGTCATAATATTCGTTAAGATTAGATACTTGAGAATTAGTATATTATTTAAGTACAAAAAATAGATACCCGGGCAATATCGGGGAGGACAATGCTAGCAGATATATGTATATAATGCTTGAAAAATTAGCTACTTCAATAACATATATTTTTATCGTTAGAATTTTAAATAAAACTTATGTTATATCAATTCGGACGTTCATTTACTCATATCAATGAAGTCATAGCTAATCATCAACACCATGTTGGCCAAACATCCAGGCTCATTCAATCGAACATAATTCTCTGGCTAACTATCCGCAAAAGCCGCAAAACCACTGGAACCACTTGAAAAGCATTCGAAATTTTTTGCTATCATTTCCGCACTCCCATAAAGCTAGGAATATTTGTAAAAAACATTGTCTGATAAACGGCCCCTAGTTGCTGAACATTTCAAGAATAAAACATTCGCGCTAATTAACAGTCCGCTCATAAATTACCAAGTCGTTGGATGCATGAATTACTTATGGTTAACATTTACCACCAATTAGGCATTCGCATCGAAGACGTGACCGGAGCTAGACAAGAAAATGGCAAAGAATTTTAAGCTCGACCTGGGTATCAATGAATTCAAAACAAACCAATCAATGGTTTGGAAGTCTGTTTTTGCCGAATTTTTGGGTGAGAGTTTAAAATGAATTTTATATTGGATGCGGAAGTTGACTGCAGTTTTGATGAATTTTTTAGGTATTTTTATTTTGAACTTCTTTGCTTGTGGCGCTTGCACACAGGGTGAAGCAGGTATCTTCCCATCACTTGCCTTTGGTCTCGGTGTCTTCATCGCAATCACGGTAAGTCAACTTGTTGCCACGTCATCAATTTATATAGTCTTGTTAGCTAAAAAAAATAACGATTCTGGGACAATCTTTACAATTATCTGCTGCTTGCTGACTCTTGAATAAAAGCATGCCACGCCATTTAAGGCGCTTTTCATTCAATTGCCGCTGAGTGCGTTGCCTATGGAGTTAACTGGCGCTAGTAAAAATACTTGAATTCATTTAAATCGAACTTGTTCAGGTGAAGCGCCTTTTTTTTTAAGCGTTCGAATTTTTCTATTTTAGGTGGTGGGTCATGTTAGCGGAGGTCACGTTAATCCAGCGGTTACAATCGGAATGCTCGTCGCTGGCAAAATAAGCCTTATCAAGTCGCTGTTGTATATTATTTCGCAATGTCTAGGCGCAATCTGCGGCACACTTGCATTAAAGGTAAGAACTTTTATGAGATTCATTTAATATTCAAGTATATGCAAAAACTTCTGTGTCATAGATTAATTTAGAAATATGTAAATATGTATACCTCATCGTTTGAACAGACTGTTAGCAATAAAAAATCAGTTGAATCATAGTGTCGAAGATTCAATGAAATATATTTGAGATTGTGACTAAACCTATATTTAAATCTTTTTAGTCCCTCCTGGTGGAAGAATACCAAAATAATCTCGGAGACACTCGGCTCGCTGAAAAGCTAGGCGAGCTGCAAGGAGTTGGTTTTGAGTTCTTTTTGGGATTTGTCCTAGTTTCGACTGTTTTTGGAGCATGCGATGAAAATAAGCCAGGTTAGTGTAAAGAATTATACAATATACATATACATATATTTGTTTTGTTCAATAATAACTTATTTTCACTTTACAGATTCACGATTTACTGCCCCACTGGCTATTGGCATGTCAGTAACTTTAGGTCATTTGGGAACGATTAAATACACCGGCGCGAGCATGAATCCAGCTCGAACTTTGGGAACTGCAGTTGCAACCAATCACTGGGACTATCACTGGGTAAGATTATTACACAATAAATGGAAATGAATATAAACTGCTTACAGAACTGATTATACACCTTTCACAAGAAAACTCGTTCTATCTTTCAATTGTCTTTGAAATAATTATTTTTTACAATTTCCAAAATTTAAGTACAAAATTAAAAAGAATCCCATCCAAGTATTCAAAAATTCCACAAAAATGAAAACAATCAAAATTTAAAGAAAACAGTTAATATTTAGATGTTTAAGATTTAATTCAAACAAAGTTATGTGTAATATTCTTATAAAAAAAACTTTTTTTGAAACTTGCGACCTTATAGAAGTACATACATATTTGTATAATAAATCATTTGTTTTTCCGCAATAGGTATACTGGGTTGGACCAATTCTCGGTGGAATCGCCGCATCCCTCATCTACAACTACATTCTAAAAATCGAAACAGGAACCTTGGAAACAGCGGAGAGATACAGATCACAAACGAATGAACGAGAGGTTGAAAAAAATATCCAAAATTAAAAACTAATCTAATTCCATAATTCCAGCAGATGCAAAAACTGAACACAGGTCGAGACTACGCCTAAAATTTAGGCAGAAGGAGCCATCCAGCTTCACTGCCTCACACAGAAAATTAAAGTAAAGCATGCATACATCGACAGTATAAGCCACCAAGCCTACGCACATTGTTGTCTACGTTTTAATTATATTGGACGACGTTATCATTAATCATCACCTTATCTAGTTTCTTTATTTTCATTTTGGCTATAATAGTTTTACTGTCAGTTTTTACTTTGAAGGCGGCAAACAAGAAAATGCTTGTTTGTTCGTTGGTTAATTGCATTTGCGAAACTATTAAATTATTAACAAGTGTTTTTTAAGCAACGATCACATGGTTCAATTAACAATAGTTCTAAGAATGCAACATTGTTACAAATTTTAATAACTATTACGTAGCTAAACTCGCTAGTAATTTATGTTTTCTTATTTTGTATTTTTATTACGACTGTATTGTTTACGAATTTTTCAAATCCAAATGTGGATTTATAAGTATAAATTAAATAAAGTTTATTTTAAAAACGAATATTTACGTTGCAAAACAAAAGTTACTGGGGTTATTAGTGCATAAAACAGAAGTAATTTAGTTTTGAGTATGGAAAGCACCATTTTTGTGAAATGAAATACAGGATTTGAAAAGTATTGTTTTCTGATATTACTTCAGCGATTTAGTTCCGCACTCATACATACATATGCATAAAAGGTAGCATTAACATTTGGAAATTAATGCATAAAATTAACATAACAATTCGCGACCAGTTGCAATTAATATAAAATCTTAAAAGTTTAATTGTTTACACAGGTGCTTGTCAGTAAAGCTTATCAAAGGTTTACTTAAGCATAAATGCTCAATATTATGAGCAAAATAATTTAAAATTAGCTTTTGATTGAGGTAGAATGTGACGAATATGTGGGTAAAATTTCCTGAGTATCGGCTTAGTAGTTTCAGAGAAAACAAAATCAACTCAGCAAGGAGAAAAGTGGTTTTGAGAAAAACTCGTTAAAAGTTTTTTTCGCAAATAATTCGCACAACACTCTCAGAATGCTCCAAAAAAAAAAAAAAAAATAATGAGCGAGAGCTCGAATATTTATAAAAAAATGAACTGAGTATTCTTGAAGTAACATTCTTTCGGATCCGTCAAAAAAATCAATTTTTTTTTAAGTTAACAAAGTGAGATGATGATCCCTTAATTCTTTGTGAGTGAAGTTTTGCAATCAAGCTTTACTTCATAATCCTGCGTTTGCCCTTGCCTTACAATTTTCAAATTTTTCGGAATTTCGCAAAATAATATTTTCAGTTATATTACGATTATTGTGCAAATTGAAAATATTACAAAAAGCGATTATACTGAACAGAAGTTATACTTATGATATACATGGGGTAAACTTTACCGGTTATGTTAATGCGCTTAGGAATTGTATATGAAAATATTACCGGAAATTTTTGGCATGTTAAATTTCAAAATCATGAAAAAATTAAATTATTGTTACTTTACTAGGTGAAAATAATACCCCTTAATATCGTGGTATTTTCAGAAGCTGTATGTCGATTGTGTACAAATTAAATATAATAGGTACGTATATAGGTATATTATATTCTA
This sequence comes from Machimus atricapillus, assembly GCA_933228815.1. Taxonomy (NCBI): domain Eukaryota; kingdom Metazoa; phylum Arthropoda; class Insecta; order Diptera; family Asilidae; genus Machimus; species Machimus atricapillus. The sequence goes on along the minus strand of OW121786.1, from coordinate 30,194,737 downwards.
CCAAAGTGCTGAAAAAATCAATTATTTGACTTTTTATTACAAAGATTAACGTTTTTATGAAAATATAATTTACAAAGGTTGAAATTGATGGCTTTGCAAGCTTTCAAGTATATTAACAGATTAAAAACATTTTATAGAACGAATTTTCGGAAATAAATAGCTCCAATTAATGTAATTTTAGATTCGAAGCCATTCGCAAACTTCAACCGTTAAAAATGGAAACCGGAAGCGGAAGCTAGTGAATGTCTCTCAAATTTTGACATTAAAATTCCCTCAAGTGAATGCGCGCGCCATCTGTTATTGTAAAATTCCTATTGTAAACGTAGCACAGTTCAGTCAGTACCAAAAATGTCGGCACAGCAAAAGCGCTCAAAGTTCGATCCTCCAAGTTCGGCCAGTTCTGACAGGTAAATTGTAGTGATTTCTTGCCATCTTTGCTCGCCTGAATTTGAGCAAGGTGTCTGGCCCAAGCTGGAAGTCCGAAAATCTCGTGGTAGAGTGCCAGCAGCCAGAGTAGCGCTTGTTTTTTCTCTAACTCAGCACTAGTTCCGTAGCACGTTCGCTGTGAGTTTTTTGTGAGTGCCAACCCGCACGCCCCAGAAGAGGAGTTGCATTCAATTGAAATTGGACACCTTCGCGTATTGCGAGACTTTGTTTTAAATTAAAATATTAATATTTGTGTTGGCGTGCTTGCTGGACGGACAACTGTTTTTGTGTGGAATAGAGCCACACACCTGAATTTGCGGCCCCGGAAGTCCTAGAGGGTGAAAAATCCTCCTCTAGCCTAGAAGATGCCGTCTCTCGGGCTCAAGAGTCACATGTAAATTTTTGGTTTTCATATTGCGTGCCGAGTGGCCTAGTTAAAAAATTTCCTGTGCCCGTCTGAATGAGGTGGCGAGGTGGCGCTCCAGGTGCCCTGGAGCCGCTCTTGTGTGGGAGTGAGTGGTGTGCACCTGAGATTGATTTGTTCCGAGTGATTGCCTGCCAATATGCCAATATGCATGCGGTCTCTAACACAATGGGGCGCATGGGGGCCCCGCTGGCTGGAGTGCAAATCTACTAACGAATGCTGCATGTGTCACGTCACGTCCGTGGCTCTGGCGAGATTGTCGAGGTTACTCACGTTTCGCCACGACTCTTTTTTTAAGTGACTAGGAGAAGGTAAAAATTTCGCTTTCTTGTACAAAAACCAGTGGAAATTTTCATCCCCCGTAAGACTGTGGGAGAGGTTAGGGCTGTCAGCTGAAAATTCAGATGCAATGACCCGGCTTTCTTGCGGCAGGCAGACAAACGAAGCTGCCATGTGGTTTTACCCACATGAGAATTCTAAAAATACAAAAATAATCCCGACTGCCGCCGCCGTTTTTACGTCCGACGACGACGACGTAGAACAGTCTTTGCTCGGAAGCGCCTGTCTCTATCCCGGTGCTCCGGTGTGGGTAAAAGCGCCACAGCCGCCCCAACCAAAGTCGTCGGTCACTCCTCAGCTGAATCGCATCCCATGACATTAATTAGGAGGATAGAGTCGGCGTAGATTCTTCTTGATTAACTTTAATTTCACTTTTGTTCACAAGACAAAACTTTGTACGTCGAAATTGAGCGCTGGTTCTATGGAAAAAACATCGAACCCATGACCTGACACTCTATTGGGAGAGGGAATCAAGAAAATTGTGTTAAAATTTATTTCGGATAATGATTCAGTTAGTCTCAGACAACGAGCAATGAGTCGTAATTAAGTCGAAGCCACAGGGTCATTCCTCTATTTTGGAAGTCGTCGGAATTTTACAATTTCGCAAATTATCAGGTCTCTTAATTCGCAGTAAGTGCGCCGGTATTTATACGGCCACTCTCTGTTTACTTCTCCCATCTACGCTGATATACTCCATATCGACATTTTCCAGCCAGTCATCGGTACAGTGGTGCCTTACTTCAATATCAATTTTACGTTAATCTGTCTTATAGGACATTCAGAAATAGAAAGAAAAAAAACTCGGGGAAAGTGTCCTCCAGGTAACAGCGGAAGAAACCAGTTTACCGGCCAAACAAGTCGCATCCTATTGAATATTTATAACTTGAGGAAGGCTAACCGGCTTTGGGTCATTTGAATTTAATCACATCCCATGATCCAAAGTAACCGGCAAATTGATTATTTCTTATCTTATCTGTCTCCTTCCAGTGTCCGGCCCCTGTCCGGGTGACGTAAACCTGCATCGATCTGGCTCCATTCTGTAGGCTCTGCCAGTTTTTATCTACTTTTTTTGTTCTCTTTTTTTTAAAGAAAACACCCCAAAGTTCGCCTTAAAAATTTTTATCTCTAAAGTAGCGCTGCACAGCTTTAGCACCTTGAGTAATCTGAACGAATTGCGGAAATAGCCATAAATCAAATATGATAAACTGCTGCGACAGTTGATTTGCTACTTTTTGTCGCAAGAAAATGAGGTATTAGTATTACACTATTACTATCTTGAAGGCTTTGAGAATCTCGTGATTATTCGAGGTGTTTGCGACGAGGTAGATATTGCGGTGTGGTATACAGTCTCACATATTAGATGTGACGTGGATTTTTCTTATTGCAGTTTTTATTACGACGAGATTGGTGCTGGCGAAGTCGTTTCGCGAATTTTGTTTACTTGTCATGGTATAAAGAAAACATTGTTTGGCCAGTTGGCTTTTTTTGTGCTCTGAAAAATAATAATTTGAAAGAAAGAAAAAAAAACAACTTGTTTTCTGTTTTCCTATTTGCAGGAAGATTGTAGAAGATTTAATCTCATTTAGAAAATCTCTGATGAAATTAACATAATTCTTTTAATTCATTAACAAAAAGGAGAAATTTCATAACTCATATTAAACAAAATAAGTTTTAGCACTATTATTAGTACTTCAAAGTGCAACGACGATATGAAAAACTGTTTTGAACAAATTTTTTAAAAACATCAAAAATCCCTACATCTTTAACAACAGCAATAAAATTTAAAAGACATACTACTTTGAATGAATATTATCTGCAGTACATTGGACACGTGTGCGTTTTTAACTCGTGGGTGTAAAAAAGAAATTCCTCGAATATCTGTTAAATTTCTTATTGATCAGTGGAATGGTTTTTGAAAAACAGTGATTTCGAAGAGTATCTGCAAAATCCGCTAATTTTAAACTCTCGAATGTGTTGCACTTTAAGAGTAAATCCTACGAGAACGATATTATTTTTATCCTATACAATACTCTTAATCCATAAAATTGACACATCTTCATATCTTTATCAGCTAATGAGATTAAGAAATGAAAACAGAATTTCAAACAAGAATTATCAAGTCCAATCGGATGCCTTGTTTGTTTATAATTTAAAACCGCACGAGACATAAACAATCTGAAATGGTTTAGCAAGATCTTGTTTATAATTTTGCTAGCTAGAAACATTTGTTTATAAATATTACTCTAAATTTCAGACAAACACATCCGATTTTAATAAGTTCTGTATTTGTATGTAGTAAATATATAACCTATTGATTTTACTATACCCATTGGCCTTAGCCTCTAATTTCTGAACGATTAGGCGTATCAAACACCTCCAAAAGTTGACAAAGACCGAATTTTCCAAGAAAAGAACTCAACTCAAAGACTTTTTAAATTCTTTTAATTTGTTTTAAATTCTATCCTTTGGATTCCTTCATGTTTTTCCATAAATGGATTTCTCTGCAAAAGGAATTTTATGCGTATGGAATTTCAAAGGAACTTCTAAGGAAATGGATTCTAAGAAAAATCAACCGAATTCACCAAAATATTGTAGGAATTCAGATTATAATCCATCCATACATAAATAAGAATGGAATATTTGACGTTATGTTGTATGTATGCAAATTTTTAATTTTCTGTTTGATGTCGTATTAAACGTTGGGACCGTAACATTATTAAAAAATCTCTTTGAATTTTTGTACAGTTTTTAACTTTGCACTGTTATCCTTTCTGCAACGACGAATCTCCCATTTGTTTATTGAACAACGATTATTAAGGCTTTTATAAAAAAAAAAAGAACATAATGAATAAAAGTTCTCTCCCATACTATAATTAATTCTTAATAGTTACATATATGTATGTATGTATTTGAAAACAAAAAGAAAGATACATACACAACTGGTAAGTTTACTTTTTGTAAAATCTTTCTAATTATAAAACCGCTTTAAATGTCCAAGTTTAAAGATAATAATTTAATATTTATAAAAAAAACTACGAGCTACAGAGTAATTTTGTGGCTACTTTTTTTAAGGCATTGCAGATACAAACAACTCAGGGTGGATATAACTTTCGTTTTTTTTTTTATAGTAATGAAGTGCTTATGTGCCTGAACTATCGCTTTTTAGTTGCAACTTTTAGCTAATAAATGTGGAGAACGATATATTAAACATTCGGAAAAGAATAGAATAACTCTTTTAGGGTACTGCTTGTAGATCTTACTTATGTATGTCTCATGTATCGGTCATCTCTATTTTTCGCTTTCTTCTGATTTTTAGGTATTATTTAGCAATTCAAAACTCGTTAATTTTTATTTTTACATTCTACAAAATTATAATTCAAAAATTCTTTCAAAGTGATGCAAATGAACTTAAATTATATTTTAAGCATTTACAGACGTATAAAAATCGTCCTTGATAATAAACAAACCTAATAACGATTGAATATTTTTCTAGCGTTTAAGAAGGGGGGCGCAAAGAAAAATGAAATTTGAATTGTAAATAGAACTGTAGTTGTTTGAGCCTGAAATTTTTCATCAAAATTACAAAAGAATTCGAAGCATTTGAAAGCGTCATCATGCTTAAAATAAAATTGGGAATTCAGGAATAAAGCTATGAACGATGTCAAAGTGAGTTTTTCCAGTTATTTTGTTTGCTTGCTTTCTTCAAGAGGCCTTTTTTATTTTTCCCTTTTAAGTTGCTAACTCCTTACGCTTGTATGGTTTTGCTATTTTTATTTTCTGCGTTCTATTTCTTTGCTTCAACTGGAGTTAAGATATCCTTTGGTGGTGGCCATGTGGAAAATGCGATCGTCTTGACAACTAATCTTTATTTTGTATTGTACTTATTGTAAAAGGTAGTGCTTTGATTTGATAGGATATTAAGACCACCTTCATTCGAATATTTCAGTGACGAACGTCCTGACTTGACTGAACCAATATTCATCGATCATGGGTTGATAAATGAATTAAATAATGGGGATTTCTGCTGTCCAGCATCCCCAACCACTGTTCCAGCTAAGAGCTCCCGTTCAAACTCGTCGGGTTCTCCTTTGAGGTCATTACCGCCACGGGTGACAAGGCAGCGACAACGTACTACCTCAATTAATCAGATAACGTCCGCCAATCCCACAGAGTCGATTATTCGTGCCAACAATAGAACAATATATACAGCCGGACGTCCTCCATGGTATAATTGTGCAGGTCAACAGGTCGAACCTTTCGTTATTGGTAAGCTTAAATTTTATTATTTAAAGTTGCGTAAACATTAGTCCAAAATCTATAAATTTCATTTTATTTATAGGTGTTTGCGGTGGGAGTGCTTCAGGTAAAACGACAGTGGCTCAGAAGATTATTGAAAGTCTTGATGTCCCTTGGGTTACTTTACTGTCGATGGACTGTTTTTATAAGGTAACGAAAAATATTCCATCAGTAGTTTGTCTTGTAGTCAGGAATTTCAATTTAAGGTACTAAATGAAAAGCAACACGAGCTGGCCTTAGAAAATGAATACAACTTTGACCATCCTGACGCCTTCGACATTGACCTCATGCTGGATGTTCTTACAAAACTTAAAGAGGGACGGAAGGTTGAAGTGCCCATTTACAATTTCATAACCCACTCGAGAGAAACACAAACCGTACGGTGTCCACTGCTTTTTGCATGATACCGATGTGCTAACGATTTTCGTGATATTACAGAAAACTATGTATGGCGCAAATGTAATTATATTTGAAGGAATACTTGTCTTTCACAACCCAGAGGTACTTAAATTGCTCGATATGAAAGTTTTTGTTGACACAGATGCTGATATACGTTTGGCTAGAAGGTTAAGGCGGTAAGTTTTTGAATAATTTTATTTAATAATAGATCCCGAACGTATTGATTTTTTTAATGCAGGGACATCTCACAAAGAGGTAGGGACCTAGAAGGTGTGCTCAAGCAGTATTCAAATATGGTGAAACCCTCCTATTGCAATTATATAGCCCCTACAATGGCGCATGCTGATATTATAGTTCCTCGTGGAGGCGAAAATAAAGTCGCAATTCACCTTATAGTACAACATGTTCATACCCAATTACAACTGGTAAGTGATATAATGTATTTATTTTTAATTTAAGTGAGACACCTCTTTTGGAGAACAAGGTGACCTCGTTTGCGCCGAATTTTTAAGACTCAGAGGTCACTGGCATATTGATTAACATTTTTGCAAATTTTGGCAAAACTTGTTTCGGTAAGGTTTTTATTACCAGGTCATTGATATTATTCAGGTAGAGTTGTTGACAAAAGAAATAAGCAAAAACTCAAACAAGATATGAGCAAATACAATTTCTCTGTTTTGTAGAATAAAGAAAGGTCAGGGGATTAGAGAATGGATGCGTTTTAAATATCAAGTTTTTTGGAAAAATTTACATACATATGATATTTTTACTTACTGCAGAGTATCGTGGGCGTTTTCTGCAAAGTTATACAACTTCTTATCCTCATTACAAGGCTTATTGATTATCTTTTTTGGAATTGACATTTTTATTTTTTCAATCAACTCTTCGCCGTTTTCGTCGTTTCAATAACCCAAACCGAGTTTTTGACCTTCTGTGAAGTATCAAATTTTACAGCTTAATCTTTTGCCCTTTATTTTCGAATAAATTTAGATTGAGAGATTTAGAGCTAGAGGTCTTCAAATGACACAATCGAACTTGTCAATTTGCGTGAAATGGTTTTTGCTAATGAGTTATGACCCTATTTAACACGATCGTTATTTTGGCGTATGAGACTCAAAAATTACATAATTATATGAGGGAAGTGAGGTATGAGACTCAAAAATTACATAATTATATTAGGGAAGTGAGGCAGTTAAGACTTGCTCATGTCAGAACAAAGCTGAATTGGTCGAAATCTCACAAAAAGAGTGAAATAAAAAGCTAATTGCTTTTAAAAAGTCACATCTTTGAGTACCCATTTCCAACCGCAATCTTTCTGAAATTGAGAATACACGAAATTCTGAATTTCATTTATAGTTTGTGCAGAATATCAAGCATAATTTAATTTAATTGTTCATAAAAATTTGAATTAAACTTGGAGGTTGATTAAAGTAATGTTTTTCACATATATTATTAAGAGATATAAATAATCTTAAAGAATTATTTTACATTGTAGAGAGGATTTAAGCTTCGCGAGACACTAGCCCACTCGTACATCGGACAACCAATGCCAGATTCTTTGCATCTTTTGCCGTCAACTCCTCAGGTAATTTGACCTCAGATTTCTCAGTTAATTAGCACCTTATAAACACGTCCCTTCGCTTCCCTAGATTAAAGGATTGCACACGTTCATCCGGAACAAGAATACGTCCCGCGACGAATTTATTTTCTACTCAAAAAGACTTATTCGGTTAGTCATAGAATTTGCCCTAAGCTTATTTCCCTTTAAGGAGGAAGTGGTGGAAACTCCGCAAGGTGTCATATATCATGGTAAAATCTGATTTATTAAAAATGATTTGAATTTTTTTAAGTCCACTTTCTTGGCAGGTATGCGTTTATCCTGTAAGAAAATCTGTGGAGTATCAATCCTCCGTGCTGGTGAAACAATGGAGCAGGCTGTTTGCGATGTTTGCAAGGACATCCGCATCGGGAAGATTTTAATCCAGACAAATCAGACAACTGGAGAGCCAGAGCTTTACTACTTGCGCCTACCAAAAGATATCAAAGACTATAAAGTTATTCTAATGGATGCAACCGTGGCAACTGGTGCAGCCGCAATGATGGCAATCAGGGTGCTCCTGGACCACGACGTGACTGAGGATAACATTATTCTAGCTTCACTTCTCATGGCAGAGATCGGTGTGCATTCTATTGCATACGCATTTCCAAAGGTAAACTTTAATTTCAAAATATTTCGTTTAAAATTAAATATCCTTTTTTATTAGGTGAAAATAGTAACATCAGCCCTAGACCCTGAGATCAACGATAAGTTCTACGTGATCCCCGGAATTGGTAACTTTGGGGACAGGTACTTCGGGACAGAACCTTCTGAGGAGTACATTTCGTAGTCGCGGGGGAATTTTCTGGAGTGGGATGTAAGACACGACACCGCTTTTCAGCCCAAGAGCGATTGCATTCATCGAGATCATCGCGCAATATCTCAGTTGTTCGTAGTAAGCAACCGTCGTCGATTCTTAATGCCTTGAGAGTTTTGTTTTTTTTCTTAAATTAAGAAGAATGTGATCCAACTCTTCAGTCAAAAAATCTTTCTATACTTATTTAAGTTAATTTATACTTCATCATTTACTTGGTTTTGTAAATGTAATTTTATTTTCGTAAGATAAACTATTAAATGGATGTGCAATCCGAAACTATTTTTGTGATACATTTTTGGTACTGGAAGATCTTAGGTAAAATTAAAGTCTGAATTGAGCCCAGAACTTCAAAATATTGATGGAATTGAAATTGAACAATTTTTCGCAGTTTTCTGAAGAAGGAATTTACTTTAATAATAAAAATCGAAGGGGGATTTTATGAATATAACTTTTTAAACTGAAGAAATTCATATAAATATTTATTATTTAAATAAATTTTATTCTTTATTTTTATTTCACAATAATTGATCGATATGAATTAAAGGATTTTCATAAAAATGGGTATACGGAGTTCCGTAAATCTAGTCTTAAAATAGATTCATTTTCGCTAATCGTAGTAGCATTGAAATTTTACCAAAATAATTTATCGATAAAACAATGGTTTTATTGTTAAAATATTTACATGTTGCTTCTCTTACAAAAGTTTCGAAACAAACCGATAAACCACAGCTAACAGTAGAACGAGAAGACCACAGCCAAGCAAGTAGCCCTCCGTCGTCTTGTGCCCCAACTTTTCCACGGTGCTGTAGTTTTCGCTGGGCGATTCCACAACATCTTTGGTGCACTTCTTCCACTCCTCTCTCGAATCAACAATTTCTGCGAGCATACTGAACTTTGTCGCTGAGACGATCCTCACATTAACGGCCTTCCCCAGGAGGTCCGTTTCCATAGGCAGAAGCACCTGCTCATAAAATTTATTGTGCCCGACGTAGTGCTTCTTGTCGTGGGAGATTTCTGTTACGAGGACAGTGTGACTCTCCCCGACTTTATTAGTGTACGGCTCGTAGCTGTTGAAGAGATCTGTAAGCCTCTTGGTGCGCTTCTTTACCAAGTTCGCTGGTATCCTGGGCATTTTTGCCGCTGGTGTCCCTGGTCGGGGGAAGAACTGATTTATGAACAAACTCGGAAATTTGTACTTCTCGCAGAGTGTCATTGTTTCTTCAAAGTCTTTCTCTGTTTCCGTCGGGAATCCACAAATTATATCTGTTGCTATTGTGACCCCAGGAACCTTTTCCCGAAGAAAGTTAACGATGTGTTCAAACTCCTTGCGGTTGTACTCCCTTTTCATTTCACCAAGGACGCTATCGCTGCCACTTTGAACGGGTATGTGTAAAAAAGAGTAGACCCGAGGATGCCTCAGGATTTTTGCAACTTCTTCAATATGCTCCAGGATGTAAGGTGGGTTTGTCATGCCGACTCTCATCATGCAGTACTCTGGGATTACCTTAAAGAAATTATTATATAGGACTCTAGATTAAAATTAATATCAAAATGGAATTAAAGTCGAAAATCGAACACAGGAACTATACATTTTTCCGGGATAAAAAGTACTAAATAAAAATAACTCGTTCTCTTACCTCTACAAGTTGCCATAATAATTCAGGTAGTGATGTACCGATGTCCCTGCCGTAAGTTCCCGTGTCTTCCGAAGTGAGCCAGATTTCGCAGACGCCTTCATTGAATGCCTGTTTAGCCCTCTGTACAATTTCCTCAATCGGATAGCTGACGAGGTCTCCTCTCGCATGTTTCGTTTTGCAGTAGGTGCACTGATTGAGGCACCCAGAATTGATAGGGATGATTTCAATGAGTGGATTCTTCCGTATTTTTGGAAGGTCAAGTTTAGCCCCAGCCACACGTTTTCCATTTTCTCTTTTCGGCTGCAGAAGACGTACGGTATGTCCTTTTAATGTTTCTTCAACAACCTCGACAACTCTGTCGATCTGTTGGACACCAACGACCGAAATTCCTGGAATGGGTTGAACACGTTTGAATTTACAGTCTGCAAATTGAGGTGGTAAGCGTTACCTTTTAAGTAGTCAGCCTTTGGAGCTCCCTGAGGAACACATCCAGCCACAACGACATGCTTCCCGTCTGCTATGCCCGACTGGATCTCATTCCTGAAAGTGTCCTCCGAAGGATTCTTTACTGTGCAGCTGTTGAGCAGCCAGAGGTCAGCCTCATTTCTGTCCGCGACGATGTTGTACCCATATGTGGCCAACTGCCCGGCCATGTACTCGGAGTCGGAATTGTTGTGGGCGCAGCCCCACGTCTTCAGGAACACCTTCTGCGTTCCAGGGATGATGCTCTCGTAGATGGGCTTCTCCTTGAGCGGCACGTACCCGTTCTTCACGACGTCTTGCTTCTTTTTCACACGAACCGTAACATGTTTCTTGTTGGCGTAGCGCTCCTTTGGCTTTATGTCATCTGCAGAGATAATGTCCTCAATATCACCGATGAAATCCTCCCCGATAAGCGACATTTTTCACAAAAAGCCACGAGGATCTGCGGCGATTTGAGAAAAGTGACAGCGAAGAGGTTGACATTTTTCGTTGTCATAAAAATTAAGAGAGGGCTCTGAAATTTGTAATAAATTGCTGGACACACAAAAAATACACTATAAATACAATAAAAACTGTAAAAAGAAACAATGCAATTAACATATTAATCTTAATTAATAAGTTCTGAATATTTACAAAAAAATTCGAAAATAAGTTTTTAAATCGCCGAATGCTGGCAAAAACTAAATATTAAAGTGTCAGTCAAATGTCACAGTGACAATTTGATTCAGAGAAGGTGGCGAGGATTTTTTCAGTATGAATTATTCGATTTTTACGGTGATTTCTCCGCGAATATGCAGAACAATAACTAGGAATTATGCATTTAAATCCGATTTAAAAATAAAATGGTTACGACCCGAACCCGTTTCGATAACTCACCCAACAAAGAGCGGGGATCTTTCCAAGCTGCCACCGGTTAACCCCAATGAGTTTACGCTTGAATTCCGAAATTCTAAGGAGCTCCAAGAGTAATTTATAATTTATCACTTTCAATATAATTCTAACATGTTTTCAATTACTTTAAAATAATTCCAGTGCTGACGACCTAGTGAAATCTCTATTTACGTTGGAAAATAACAGGCGTAGCTGCACCACGAAATTCTACAAAGAAATGCTTGTCAAAGAGGTCCAGCGCCATCCTTTGGACTACGGATCAATGGAATCAAAGTGTAAGAGATCCCAGTTACTGTTACAAGATTATCTGTATCTATAAATCTTCTTTACAGTGGCGAAAATGACTGCAGCCATTCGTAGATTACAGGAGCATATGGAACAATCTCCTAAAGACATCAGCGTTAAAGTCCACCTCAAGGAACTTATCGAGAAAAGGAAAAAGTTCCTCAAATACCTGCGCCGGTGGGATTACAGACGGTTTGAGTGGATCCTTGAGAAGCTCGATTTGGAATATAAACCCCACCCGGAATACAAAAGGGTCACCAGGAAGGAGTCGCTGCGAAAATTGACAAATATTCACTGCGACACGATTAAATCAACACGTCTGGAGGAGTACAGAAAGATTCTGGAGGCCCAGCAGGAAGGATTTCTGGAACGGAAGCTCGCCAATTTGGAGTTCCTTCGCAAGGAGCAGCAGGAGTGTGAGGTACCGGTCACTGTCCAGCAGGAGGAGATCAACGCCGTCAAAAAGCAGTTGGAGGAAATCCGGGAAAGGAAGAAGGCTTTAAATGAAAATGAAGAAGATTGAAAATTGTAAGCAATGGTAGGAAATATAAAAAATGTCAGAAAAAGCGTAATTTGTAATGAAAGAAAAAAGCTAACCTTCAAAACTTTTCACTGGATTCCGACGCTTCGCCACTTTTACCAGTCCCAATTTTTCTAAAATTTCAGCATAACTGAACCAATTGTAGTCTGCTGCGATAAGTTTTTAATTTGGAGTCCGACATCACTAAATGGATTTTCGAAAAACTTGTTGAATTGCTCTAATTATCTAGAAGGTGGCTGGCAATCATTACTAGGACAATTTCCGGAAGAATATTTGATGATATTCATATAAAACACAAATTTTACGTTGTATCACAAAAAATTGGGAAAATTTAGTTGACCCCCTTAAACAGACGATTAATGTTCTATCATTTAATTAAGTTTTACCAGACGCATACTTATACCGAAAACTTCAATATAATGATGGTAATAAAGTCGGTGAAAAACTATTTTAAAATTTTGGGGCCTTATTCATATTTTTCAAAATAACTTATTTTTCGTTTTTATAAATCATCCTGTAACTTTCTATTATCCACGTTAGGGACTCAGATGATTCGTTATTCAATAGTAAACAGTTTGGACTTCTTTATTTACTTAACAGAGTTATTACCTTCCTTTAAAAATTTCAATTAAATAAATACATATAACCACACCTAAGGTTTCGTGTGTATCTTGCAATTAGAATTACATATTAAGAGGAAATTGAACTAGAGAACAAGTGCACCTTATATAAACACTTTCAACAATCCCTACCCACTCATCATTAAAAGGCTCCAGACTCCTTATATTAATTTATAAAACTTCTGCAAATAACACCTATTCGATAGTATTGTCGTACTGTCTAAAGCTAGAGTATTGAAGTCGTTTTCCTCACAGACTCGTCATTGCAGGCGGCCGGGCGTAGGCTTTGGGAATGAACCCGTACTTCCTTGTCTTTGGGGCGTACGCCCACAGCCAGCCGTCGACTGTTTGATTGTTCAAATCGGCATAGATCCAATCTCCTCGACGAACCGATAGATCGTCTGGCGCTTGGGCCTTTAAAAATATAAAAGAAGTTATAATAACCGCTTAACAGTTTTTATCCTTATATATGATTAATTCATTGATACCTGATAGTCTACACAAAAATCGTAATAAGTATAAGTAAATCAATGGTTTTTTATCAATTCAGTATGGTATACTATCAGTCATTAGAAAATTATCACATTACGTATGGTAAATTTATTTACCTTATAGTCATAGAGCATAACCAGCTCAGTTCCATGATACCTCAGGTCGTCAGCTCCGACAACTTGGGGCTGATTCCCACAAGTTACCTGGCTGGTGTTATTTGTCTGGTTGATCCCTGTATTTTGATTATTGTTCAGAGCATTGTTCATCGCGGTTGAATTGTTTGTCTGTGTATTTCCGGTGTTCGCTAAATTGTTGTTTTGCCCATTTTGCGGCTTAGTCTGCAGGACGTTGTCGGCGGGATAAACGAACCCAGAAGGGATGAATCCCTCCTGGCCGTCGCTGCGAACTATCCAAAACCAGTCTGGATCCTCTCGATTTAATACTGTGACGAACTCCCCCCGCTCCACGGACACGTCGTTCTCGTCCCGGGCTATGAACGTGTAGAGCACGATGTACCGACCGCTAGGATCTTTGGCAAATGGCAAGAAATCTGGCTCCGAGCTAAGGCTGGCTTGGGAGTGCTTTAGGGGTGATTGCATCCCCCCGTTGTTACCACCAGTCCCGATTCCTGGTGTGGCAGTCTCGTCGATTATTTCCGGAGTCGCATCGGTGACCCCGTCCGTGAGGTCGTTTGGAAGATTCTGGTCCCGCGGCAGTTTCTTCTTTATGGCCAGATCGGCCAGCTGTGTGTTGTATGGCGCGCAGTAGGAGTGCGGGATGAAGCCCTCCTGGCGGGTGTCCTGCCCGATCACGTACACCCAGTCGTTTTCCCTGTACAAAATATTCACGATCTGCCCCCGCTTGACCTCCAGTTCGTCGTCGACGCATGGCGTGAAGTCGTGCAGGACGACCATTTTCGAGTCGGGACTAAGTCCGTGCTCCTTTTCGATGCCCACTCGGACCAGAGTCTCAATACTGGCTGAGCCCGTGATGCGACCCATGCCGTGATTTAGTCCAAGACCACTTCCCGGCCGGGACAGGTCCTTGTCTGCTTCCCCATTTATTGCTGTAAGATGAGAATTTTTGAGGGTACAATTTAGTTTTCACAATGAGAATTAGCATTGAATAGGAAAAACGGGAACGTAGTGATTTAGGATATAATAAATTTTATTTCCATTAGTAATAGGCCTATAAAAAACGTACAAATAGGCCACTTTTCCTCAAGCCCAAATTTCTGCCTCTTCGGCAGACGATTAATCAGATTAATATTCAATAATTAAATTATGCTCTACCCAAAATGCATATACATATCATATTTATTGTATATACTATATGTACTTATCGAGAATTTTGAAATAATGAGGTAAGATTTCTCATCGCTTTTAAATAGCACAATCGCTTTAAATGTTTAACTAAATCTGAGCTTCCACTACATATTTGTTGTTAAAATACTTATAAGATCAATCTTGTGTCCGTTTGTCTGTCTGTCACGGTCGTTTTTCTCGAAAACAACGTTAGGTGGAAATTTGAAAATCTGCAGAATGTTCGATTTTGGTGATGCACTTATTTGAACAAAGATTATAAAATATCTTGTTTTAGTTATTTATTATATGTATGTATTTTCTAATAGATACTTTGATATTATGAAAAAGAGTAGCTATTGAGCCAGACACTGCAGGAAAACTGCTCCTTTTTTCGTAAGTCTGAAATTTTCACAAATAAGACTCTCTTATAGATTACACTCTCGGTCCGCTTATTTGAATTGAAAATTTTACAATAATGGACTGTGGCTGTACAATGTTTTAACACAAGCTTTACCTTTTCTTTTATTTTACTCTTAGAATATTTCTTTTACCCATATTACATAAGTATGTACACTTAAATTCGATCGATCAAGGAAGTAATAAATTTTCATAAATGTAAAAAAAAGTTACTAGGGATAAATTCGATTTTCAACATGTAATATTTGTAATGACCAGTATCACTGAAGGTATTCTGTGAAGTCCGTTTTAGACACACGAGGCCTTAAATATTACACAGGCCCCACTCAATTTTTAGAGTCTCCATAGTGCAATTTCAAAAAAGTTTGTCGCTTAGGTCTTTCGTTTCTGGTTCAACACTTTGACGTTTGACCATCGGTGCCTACGCCCAAATGGGAGCCGAAAGTAATCCTGCCATGACCACCCCAGGGTCACCTGGGAACTGCCCTAAATCAAGAATTGCCTTAATTTTTTCATTCCATGAAAGCAGCTCTAATTACTCGTCTGATCTTAGAGAAAATCGAGCCAGAGGACGGCTCGGGGGTCCCGTCTCGTTCCAAAATATGTGGCAAACGTCAGAATCATGTCAACGACCTGCGCACTCCACTTTTAATTCACACAAAAATGATCGTTTTGACGACTCCTGGGGCGACAGAATTCAACTCACATTTTTTCTTTTTGCCTCGCCGAATCCGCACGGGGCACAGAAATGCCATTTTAAAATAAATTAACAAGCGGGACACTTAACTACGAGTTTTAAAGCATTTTATACCGACGGCCGACCGAAGGAATTTCTGCTCCGCATTCCTCAACGAGAACAAGCACTTGCTCCAGACGACTCTCGTGCGATGCGAACGCCGCCTGGCTGCAGGTATGTTGCAGCTGCAGTGGAATTTATCGGTGCGGGCTTATTTGCAGAAAAATCGTTTGAGGTGGGTTTTTGTAGGTTTATACTTTGTAAGAAAAACTTTTGTCGTCCTCCAAGAAGTTGAATTGTCTTATTAACACAATTTTTCAAATAAAAATTGACTTTTTCTTATATCCAATTAACACATCTCGATTCTAGCGCCATCTGTTTTAACAAGAAAATTTATGCTGAAACACTGAAGAATTGGCTTGGCTGCGCTGAATATGAAAAGTCAATAGTCATCCGATCGGAACTGACAACTAATCGAGCTCAGTGGAATTATTTTCCATACGATGAGAGTGTAAAAAATTTCTCGGTGTTTTTCTTGAGTGTTTTTAAGTGGTTTGAAGTGAATTTTTGTGCATTTAGGTTTTCCCATCTGCTACACAAGCGGAAAAGGCTCAACAAGGAGTTCGAGTCGTGGGGTGAGTGTCGAGCAAAGTGTCCTTTTTGTGGCCCCGATTCCCCATCCAAGTGAATTTTTCTGGGAAAGTGTCACATCGAGGCCCCCTTAGGCAGCCTCCGCCCGCTTTCTACGCCCATCCAGCGGAGTGATATTTCATTTTAATATCTTTTCCACCTTTACAGCTGCTCTGTAAATATTTATCGATTTGTCCGCACAATAAACGAATGCTTGGCTAAATCAATTTTCTGCGTTTCTCTGCTACTAACATTTCTAACAAGCGACTAACAAAAACAGACCCCAGCTCGGGAAATCGGTGCTAAGGCCTCGCCAGTGAGAATTAATTTTATTTAATAGCTGCTTGCTTTATTTTTGCTTCTTTTGGTTTTTTAAGGCTGCTATTGCTCAGTTCTGTTGGTGAGTATCAGGCCGGGGAGCGCGGGGGCCACCTTGTCGCCCCACAGAACAAATGCAAATAAAGGCGTGGAGGAGACTTCTAAGTGCTCAAAAAGAAAACGAAATAAAAAAAAAGAAAAAGATTTGATTCTTGGCCGTCGCTGCTCGAGATTTCTATAATTTGCCCCAATCATTTTTGGTTCGTGCAAAATCGCTGACTTGCTGCACGGCGCGGTCGAGTGGTTTTTGTTCCGGGTGAGGCGCGGGGGCTGCGGTGCAATTAATCACACGCCAAGTGGGCTCGGCGGCTGCTCAACGGAACTGACCTTCTTAACTGAGGCGGGTTTCTTTTCTATTGTCTTCCGACAAAGAATTTTCCTGTTTTCATTATTCGCCCACAAATACTTCCTCAATTGCGAATTTTATCGCAGTCAGCAGTGAATTTCTCGAATTTTCTTAGCGCATTGATAAAGTTACGAAATTTCGGTAAAGGAACAAATTTATTGCATCTGCGAGTGGGCAGAGCTTTTATTTTCCGCCTTCGACCTTCACCCGACATACGACTCCTGTCCACCCTGATTAACATGGCCAATTCAAGGTCGTCCGCTCCGGAATAAAATGCTCTCACAGGTACCTCTTGATTCTACATCCTCATCCTACGCAATCCCCAATATTTTCTTTTTCCTTTTCCGCTCTTTATTTGTTATTTGCATTTGGATTACATACTGCTTTTTCATGGAAATGGGGTGGGATGAAGGTCGGGAGACTACCAGGAATTGTTCAGAACTCTATAATTGAAAATAAACATTCTTGTACATTAGTTGCTACTTTAAAAACTCAACAACTTTGCAGTGCATAAATATAATCAGAGCTTTCTATTGAATTTGCCTCTTTTCTAATAGTATATGAAACCAAAAAGTTTGGGCAGTACTTACATATATTAATTAAGTGTAACAATAAATAATAACAATAAAAATAAAGATTGATTTAAATTATAAATTATTTCCAACTTTGGATGTTTCTATACATATATTTTTCTTCTATTATAACGTGATTATTTATTTTTAATAAGACTAAAAATTAAATCGTTTATTGTATAAAAAGTAATAGAAATAGTCTATTTTTAGTTTGTTCACAACTTAACAAAAAATATAGTTATCTACTAAATAATATCTAAGATAAATACTTATCTTTTAACATTTCACGTTTGAGTGCTCAGCGAATTTTTTTAAAATATGCCAAAATTGCAGAATGAAATTAAGGTCTTAAGAGATTCCCCTGATAAGCAAGAGCGCTATCGCGCTCCTTAGCACTCAAACGGTTCAATAAAACGTTGTTTATTTACTTAGCTCAGTAAAAAATTCCTCTTTTCTTATGGCAAATAATTTATAATAAAATTAATAAATTTTGTTAGAAAACGTATTACAGAAGTTAAATTCGGAATTTATTTATTCAAATTTTGACTTACTATTTTAAGCACATGCCCTTAAAATAAACTTAAAACAAACTTTCAAAATATGATTAGCAAGTCTTGAATTTTATTGTTATTCAGCAAAACGTTTAAAAGATTGATACAAAAGACTGCTAATATACGAATATAAGGTATGTACATATGTACCTTAAACTGTTTAAACGTTTTATGATCGCCAGATTTTTGAAAACGGAAGTTTTTTATGTTTTAAAACTTGCCGCGGCACAACGCGACATGTAAGTAAGTACTAATTAATTGTTGAATAATAACTGTTAGGCAAGAAAAACACATATTTTCTACTATTTTGAATGTCAGAATGCCCACCGAAAATACCAGAACGATTTTTTCTTTATAGTACAGTAAATATAGCAAATACGGTTCGAAAAATTACCTACAGGAATTTGACTTGATAAATCGTTAGGGGGGCATAAAAAAAGCTTAACTCTAGATTTCCGTATTCCCCCCCCCCCCCTGTTTTTGAGAAAATCCAAAAAATTTTGGAATGCGTTTTTCTCAGAATCTATGGGTTTTAGAGAAAAGTTTATTGAACAAAAAATGTTCAGGACATTGTTAACTACATTTTTTGTCATTGAAGCCAAGTCGTACGACTAAAATTATAAAAGGTAGGTGGCGCTAAAGTATCAAAAAAGTGGTTTTTTGGCATTTTCATTAAGAATAAATAATTTTTTCATATTAATGTAAATGGGAAAGTTGTTCGTCTCAAAAATACCTACATTTTTTATTTAAACAATTTTTTTGTAAAACTTACCGTTCTCGAGCTAGAGCTTGCCAAAGTGTGAAAATTGTACTTTATGGCCGCGCTGAGTCATAATCAAAGTTATGGAATACGCGACTCAGCGCGGCCATAAAGTACAATTTTCACACTTTGGCAAGCTCCAGCTCGAGAACGGTAAGTTTTACAAAAAAATTGTTTAAATAAAAAATGTAGGTATTTTTGAGACGAACAACTTTCCCATTTGCATTAATATGAAAAAATTATTTATTCTTAATGAAAATGCCAAAAAACCACTTTTTTGATACTTTAGCGCCACCTACCTTTTGTAATTTTAGTCGTACGACTTGGCTTCAATGACAAAAAATGTAGTTAACAATGTCCTGAACATTTTTTGTTCAATAAACTTTTCTCTAAAACCCATAGATTCTGAGAAAAACGCATTCCAAAATTTTTTGGATTTTCTCAAAAACAGGGGGGGGGGGGAATTCGGAAATCTAGAGTTAAGCTTTTTTTATGCCCCCCTAACGATTTATCAAGTCAAATTCCTGTAGGTAATTTTTCGAAGAAACCCTATTTTTTCGTGCTATATTTACTGTACTATTAGTTCATGCATTCATTGGCTTTTTTTTTATTCAATTGGGGCAGGCATTTATTAAACCAAAGAAATGTGTTCTATTCTGTAACACATTATTTTGGTCCTTATTTTGGTTCGCTTACCCTAAAAATAAAAGAAACTTTCTGGAAAATATTCAGCAAATCGATTTTTCAAGTATACTCCGAAACTGCTAAAACACATGACACAATTGTGGATCCGAACGCAATAATTTATGTTCGAATGATAAACATATGCACCTCGAAATGGCTCGGGTCTTCTATCGCAAAAACGGTAATTTTCTTGCGAATGGAAATGTTTATTTCTGTTTAACTCCTTGTTTTTACTTCATCACACTCCGCAGTGCACAGAACACGATTATCATGAAATTTGTTTTAGCCGATTTATCATGAAATGTTTACCTTCGTCGGAAATATTATGTTTAAGGCTACAAAACTCCGTGTGAATGAAGGCATTCATCGATTGGGGGTATAAATAATGTCTATAATTAACTAGTGATGCGGTCTAAGCCGGATCTAAATTTGTGGATTTAGCACATGGTTGGATTCATCGTGAGAAAGTGCATTTATTACTCTTTACTTTATTTAATAACACCCATTAAAAGCAGTCGAATGTTCGTACATTAAGTCTCCCCAAATAAGGACTATTTAAAATTGTGCAAGTCTATACTCAAAATAAATTTACATAGTAAAAGATCATTATGGAGCTTTCAGTTAACCACTAGAAGTGTCAATTTTTTACTTTCAATGAATAATTTTGAATCTGTAAAATGTATTAAAAGGCATAATCATTCTACTTCGAAATGTTGCGGTAAAAGCAAGAATCACTCAGCAATTCTTTTTCGACTTTGACGGAATTTGTACTTCATGATTAATGACTAGCTGAGTACTTTGAAATTTTTAAATGTCTGAACCATAGAAGTGGTATTAAAGGCATAATCTTCCCTGACTACTTCAGAAATTTCGAGATAAGATAAATTCAGAGGCTTGTCCTACTTAAAGGTCGATATCGATGAGTCGATGAATTGGAGCATTATTGAGGGGGGTCTTATTCCGTCAACAAAAATTAATTATGAGTGGGTTCTTATATTTCTCAGCTCGGCCACTTTCAAGAAAGCAAACAAATGTTTTCTGATAATTAAAGCTAAATATAGAATATTAACAAAAAGGAGGAGTTTACTTGTGATTTTGTTTAATTGATTCACAACATTATGAACTTAATTTTTCTTTAATAAGTATTACTTTTTTCCAATTATTGTTTTTCCTTATTTTAACTTATTCGTAGTTTTGGATCCACTTTTAATAATCAAATTTATTATTTATACAGTGAGCGCAATTTCAATAACCGTATTGGTGAGGCAAAATTAAAAATCGGAGGTCGAATAAATATAACCAAATCTGCCAGTTTTGTAGATACACAGCTGAGTTTGATTATTAAGTTATAATATAGTGCTTACCTATTGGTTGGACTCTATTGATTAAAAATTTTTAAAAGAACATTTTTTGCCTCTAAAATATCTAAAAATAAATTTGAAATCGAAACCATTATAGGTGCAGAGATTAATTACCACTCCCATAAAAAAGTATAATCTATATTTGGCAGAAATTCCAAATGAAAGCGATGGAATTGGACTTGCCCATGAGCTATGATTAGTGGTTGATAGCACAATATTTGTCAGAGTTTGAATGCTAACAGATGCGCAATAATTTACAATTTTCAGGGCACCCGATAAAATATATGCATACCTCCCATTTGCATTTTTAATAATTTTCGCATTTGCTGAGTTGTGGGCACAATGCGCGCGGAGTGTAAAGTTACTGTTTTAGTTTCGTAATTGAAAAGCTTTCTAATTGCACTCCACTTAGAGCGGCCGCTGATCCATTTGCATATTCTTGAGAAAATTCACAGACGATAGGCTGCCCGCAAAGTGTTCGTTATTTTTAGCCACACAATGGAGCACAGCCCACAGGTTGCTGAACTGATGTAATCAGCCGGAGCGTGCATACCTAGCTAATTGCAAAAATGTCAACTCAAATGTAAATTATGGGATACCTTAACTCTAATTAAAGATCAGCGGATCTGTGGCTTCACGCCGAGAATTCGTTCATAATAATTATGTGCATTCATTGTAAATTGTAATATGAGGAACAGTTACCTGCATAAAACAATTAAAGCCACGTAGGGTGCAAGAACAAAACCAACAATGGGGACATTATGCACTTTGCGTTTATCATTGTGATGCAGGGTGTTCTGGAAGGATACGCAGCATAAATTAACAATCGATACTATAGGGTCGGGTCGTCATAATAACTTCTTTGTTTAAGGTGGTGCTTTTATAATTCCTTCAAGATAACTTTATGGCTAAGGAATTGTAATAATTATGTAATAAGGAAATAATAATATCATTTCAATATTCTTTGCTACGGTACGCCAGATCTTTTCGACGGTTTATTATTTGTTGAAAATGTTAAATCATCATCGTCTGTCAGGAGAGGTTTTATATAATAAAAATTAAACAAACCACTTATTGTGGTAGGTTTATAATATTTAATCTTATAATATTAATTAATTGTTTGTCGCGAATTAAAATTATCGAACAAAATTTTTTTAACCAGTTTTAAAATTTGCGATAATGGTGACATTGAAAAAAAATAAAAATATTTACCATGCTAATTTTTCATTTTCGTAGCAGTGATTGGTATAATCGCGTAGAAATTGACATGTGGCAAAAGTTATCTTGTGAACTGTAATTCTCATGACATTTAATCTGAAGATGTTTTTTGACACGCGTCTATTAATAAAGATAATTTCATATTGGTTTTCTTATATTTGTAAAGCCGAGGTGAAAATATTTGGACACTGGCCAAAGTGAAAACAAAAACACAGATTAAGTGCGTAGAAAGGAAATACAGATTAAATGCGTAGAAAGGAATTTTTTTTTCAATTTGATATACTATTTATTTTTGTACATTTTTTGACCATTGAACATTGAACAGAAAGAAACCGTATGTATAAAATTTGAAGTTAATGGCTTGAAAGATTATTAAGTTATCGTGCCCCACCGTCTTCGAAAAGGTAGTTTCGAGAAATTAATGATTGAACGTTCTTGTTCCTAGCGCTCAAGTATGATCTTTGGCTAGTATTTATAGTATAATAGAACAAATTCTGTTAAAATATGCCGAAAAAAAATACAAGTGGATGTAACCCCTTATATTAATGACTTCTAAACAATTTTTTAAGGCTGTTATACTATCTGATATTAAAATTAATTATCTTAAAATTTTCTTCTATATTTCAGGATAATTTGGATATCCTTTGCCTAAAGAGTCACCTTTTGGTTGAATTGTTAGGTAAGTAACTGCTGAAGCAAAGGTTTTCTTTTGCCTATTTAAAATGGAAAAATTTCAAAAACGTCTTTGCAATTAAAAAGTCTTTCAGCTAAAAAGGTACTTTCCCTATCGGCAACTCCCATGTGCTTCTCAGCTGGAGTCAGTTTGCAGTGTAGAAAGGACGAAAATTGAAAAAAAAGCGATTTATGCTACTTGCCCCAGAAAGCATAAAAAAGGACGGGACAAAAAATGGAGAAAAATTTATTCAACTCTTTCTCCCCACTCCTACTTAATGTATATATGTGGATACAAAATATTCCAGTCTCGTCCCACTCCTCCCACAGGATAATAAGCTCCGGCAGCACTTGGGCTAAAGGAGCGTTGGTGAATGGCGTTGGCGGTGGCTTCGGCCGGAATAGTCGATAGTTGGGGCTCCCGAGGCCGGGCACTAAACCCGGGAGGTTGAGCCCCACTGCCCACCGAAAGCTCCCGGAATGGGGGCCGTGTCCCCTTGTTATTGTGTAATCAATAGACGGGCGCATGTCTGTTCCCCCATTCAAATCCACTGTACAGGAAACTGAATGGACGTAGAAATGAAATGGGGACGGCGCTTTAGACAAAAGAGAAAATATCACGCGACTATCCCCCGTCAGAGGCAACGCAAGAGAGCAACACTTTATGGTTGTCAGCAAGGACAATGGGATCCTTTCCATCCTTTTCCACCCGCGGGAACATGCATCGCCAATGCAATCTTGAATTGTAGGCGGGGGCGGAACACCATAATTAGATATACGTTTCCAAATCGCCCTTTCTATGTTTGTCGATGTTTCTGCTTTCATCCTGTTTTTGGAAGTGATCCTTCCAAGCAGTGAAATTGCTATTGATTTTATTTTGGCGACAAACTGACCCCGATAACCAGCCGTTTAGCCCTGATGGGTTCAAGTACCTCTAGTGGCGCCTATCATACCATCATATCGCAGAAGGTTCTTAGGAGCCGCAATAATCGACATTTTGAAATCAGTTAACACCTAAATGAGTAGTTATTATCACTCTGCTCCGCCCTCGACGAGCATTAACCCTGGTTTTCTATTTTCGATTTTATTGCCATTTTATGACAATGGTGACGAAAATATCAGTTTTTGCTGTGTCGCTTTTACGATTAAAATGTGCGCGAACCTCAGCAACATCGACAAAAACATTTTATCCTCTTTTCGAAGTGGGTTCATACCCCCGACAGAAGATCTTTAAAGGTCGTAATGTGTGATCAGAGACATTCCATCAAAGAGGATTTTTACTGTAAGTGACTCCTTATTGTTGTGGTTTTAGATAAAATGAATATAAAATGATGGAATGTTTCCTTTTATTGATGATATTGTGTCGGGGCTGTTTGCAGACGGTATATAGGATGTATGTGGGTTAATGATTTACGAATCGATTGTTATATTCTTAGAAAAGTACCGCACTCTTTCATGTACAGAAAATATTTCTTGCTTTCATACCTCGAAAACGATACTCTGCGAGGAAGATATTTTTCTAAAAGTGGAACTCAACGCCTTTTATGGATTGTCAATATTTAGAGAGTTTAGGTGACTCTAAAAAATTTGAGTATGTATATTCCAATAGACGACAAAAATTCATTCCTAGAAACTACTGAAACGATTTAAAATATGTAGGTTTAAAAATGAAATGAATAGAAGTCCGTATTTATCAGAAAGCCTTTTGATGTGTTTTATCATCAAAGCTACCTAAAATACCAATAATAACCTTCGTTGGTAAGGATTTCGCCTTGAAGGAGACCTAAGAAGCTTAAGGTTTTTGAAAAAGAAATCTGACAGTAAAATTGAAGTCTCTTTAAGAAATAACATCTATAGATCCTCGGATTCCATCATAAATTGGAGTGTGTGTAAGGTTCGACCATTGCAGTATAAAAACTGCTCCTAAACGCTGTTTAATGGTTAATTTAAAGATATGGACGATATCGACGTTATTGAAGATTCATTATTTTAACAATACATATGATTAAAAGCATAAGAAAAACCTTCTATTTGGAACAATGAATTCGAATTGGATTATTGAGTTTGCACAAAGAAAGACTAACAGTGGCAAATAAGCAGGTAACATATATTTAAATAATTTGCCGTCATTGTATTGTTCTAAAGACGTTGCATACTAATTATTGTTAGTGCTCGCATATAGGCCGAGTCCAATTAGTAAATTTACAAGGTGGTATTACGAAAGAAAAAAACTTGAATGCTGATTAGCATGTTTAAGGAAGTGACACAACTCGAAAAAAAAAATATAACCGTCAATTTAAGTTAACCGGCGTTGAATGCAAAATGTATCGAATTGATTATATACTTATTGCGACTGTAAATTGTGTTTTTAAAATGCGCTTTGTCTGTCGCTCGCGACGTATTTCATCTGTCTGTATAATATGTTTATAGGCAAACGGTTTTATCGCTTTCGGTTAAAAATTAAATGCAAAATCGAAAATAGAAAAATGATCGGAAATTTATCTCGTAGTTGAAAGAATATATATTTTATCAGACTTCGAAGCTATAAAAGTGAACGTCATCTAGAAATTATTTTAATTTAAATGATTTTATATGATTGGAAATACATATGTGTATGTTTTGTTTTATTTCTAATTATAAATAAATGAGTACATATATCAATTTTCTAAGAGTAGAGGTTGCTTTCAATGGGATTAACAAAACTTTATAGAAAAACTTACTTACTAACTAAGTATAAGAAGAAAATCCCTCTCATAGGGTTAACTTTCGGCTTAGTGTGACGAGAATCTTCCGAGTTTCCTCATAATTTCTTTGACCAAGAAGCAAGGACTTAATAGAAACTTCCAGTCTTCTCCATAAATTTTCTCAAAACTCTTTAGCCTCTTTACCCAAGAGAAGTTCCCTTTTTCCCCAATAACTCGAAATTTGCCACCCAGATGACCTTAAAGAAAAAAAGGAACGAAGTGAAAATACCTTCGAAGTGAACGTTTTTCCTAATTAAAAAGTTTGAAAAGTTCAAGCTCCTAAAATTGCTTCTTGTTACGAAAAAAACAATTAGGTCCTCAAAGTCCTTCGAGAAAGGGGCACGAACGACATTTACGACGTTACATGAAAGACGGTGAGCACATGGTTTTCTTATGCAAGCTCAGCAAGTTTCCAAGTTTCTGTGAGGTAAATATTGTCGAAGTCGGGATAACAGGCGGAAAATTTGTTGGTGGCAGTGGCCGGGAGAGCTTTTGTATCCCTGTTTTCCACATCAAGGACATTCAGAGGGCTTTTCGGAGCTTTTTTGCGAAGGACTTTTCACAGCAGCTCTCTTCCCAGTAGCTCCTGAGATAGTCTGAGAATTTTTTTACGTAGTTCGACAGGATTTCGCCTTGAAGACAGATTTACTCTGCGTTGTCTAACAGTGCGGAAGTGTTGATATAATCAGTTTTTCTTGGTGAAGTGGGCTCTGTGGCTAGTTTATCCCTTTTCCCACTAAATAATTGTGAAATAATGTCACGGCTAGTGGATTATAAAAATTTAGTGGCGGCGGTAGAAAAACTTTCGTGTATGATTTTGTCGATGGAGCAGCAGGACTTCCTAAACGTTTCCTTGTAAATAGAAAGGTGCGGCGGACGCGACTGTTCCCAAATAAGCGACAAACCTAAAACACGTACGTGTCTTGGCATCTATCCCCTTTAAATTGAAAATAAATCGATATACAAATTTACGGATGTCATCATAATATGGAATTTTCCACGATAGTCCCTCTTTATTACTCCCATTTTTTGTGTGGGAGAGCAATTGGCCCCAAAATTAATTCAAGTTGCGACAATAATGGTCGTTGTAATTACTCAGATATTCAAATCGATAAATGTGTTTAAGGGCCCAATCGATATTGATACCAATATACATTTTATGGCTTTTTTTTTATTAATTAGATCATATGTGGTCTGCTTTAAAAAGTTGCATACAGTGGTTCTCTCGTGGGTTCGTAAGAGGTGTGCTTTCCTGTTCACGCAACCAGGAAGTCATGTCATGAATAAATGACGACGTGCTTCTGACCCAGCCACGAGTTGCAGTCTGTGGCTTATACCAAAAATGCATTTATTTCCGCTTTTAAGGGCTAATTAATACTAACAGGAAGCGTCTTCTTGATAAGGATGGGTACACATTTTCTCTTTTGCGTTCTTCCTATCAAAGCCCTTCGCACTACGCACTAAATTTTGGGGTTCGGTGGAGATAGTCGTAGAGATTTTCTGCTGCGTAATATCGAGTTAGAGTCTAGAGATTCTCTCAGCACGTTTATTTTCTTCACTTTAATTAATTTTATTTTAAAATTAAAGGTGTATGGGAGGTATTTACACTTTAAAAGTTAACAAGTTATAGGAAACCCCTACTTGTCTGGTGACTGGCCTTGTGTAATTGGATGTGGCGAATTTACTTCGAAGAAATGTACCTTGGTCTTTGGATCCACAGTCCTGATGCTGCGCAAATTGAGTTCTAGAACAATCCCATTTCGAAAGGAAAACTAATTTAAAAGTTGAATGACAAATTTTGTATTTCCTTTCCTCGACTCTGAATATCCATCAAATTCATCTACATGATTTAGGTGGCGCAGAAAATTTATTCGATTTTTACTGTAAAGGTAGTGGATTCTGTGTCATCTAGATGTATAAAGTAGGTTAAATTATGCTGCAGAATATATTCTCTAGGCCGAACACTGCTTTCTTATTTATTAAAATTAAATAATTAAGTTTTCATTGGTTTTAAAAGGATATAAATTTGGAGTAATAAGAATAATAGCTGTGTTCTTTTCACATTTGTTCCCGTTGTAGGTTTAACAGTAAATTTTGCATTGAATTGAAATTTATGAGTAGTTATACATATCAAAAAATTTTGGCTTGGCAAAAATAAAATCAAGTTGCCTGGATTTTATACCCATTTTACGTCAAATAGCAACCCAACAATTTATCTGGTTTAAGGGTTTAAAGTTGTATGCGTAAATATCATGGCTAATTTGATGCGCTTTCGCAAATTTTAAAACCTTTATATACGTGACAGTCTTTAAAATTTCAATTCAATGCAAAATTTACTGTTAAACCTACAACGGGAACAAATGTGAAAAGAACACAGCTTGTATATGATATTAATCAAATGAAAAATGTTTCGTAATGACGTAATTACTTTAAAAAATTTTTGTACCTTGAAGACGTTTCGTGATTATAGTAATGGTGTATAGTCAGTAGAAAGCACTAAAGTACCAAACTTTTACAAAATTTTCAAAGGAATGAAAAAAAGCTTTTTAAACGTAACTAAGTTATTACTTAAAGCGTCTGTAATTATAAATTTATGATGCAAGAAATAACAATGTATACACAATAGCGAGTTCAATTTTCATTTAAAACAGGAAAAGCAAAGGCGAGACCCAATATGCTGGTAAGGTCAGGCAAATAATTGTTGCTCTGATTCACTTTTAATTTTTTTAATACAGTTGCTATCGAGCGAATACTAAAAAAAGCATAAATGTGATACCGATAATGGTTTATTGTGTGAACCAAAAGTTCAGGATCGGCCGATAATCTCGAGAAATGCACCTTAAAATAAAAAATTCAATTCTTTCATTACACTATGTAGGTATATTAGTTTTACTTAAGTTTTTTTTTTATCCCCATGACTCCAACTGATCATCTTACAAAATAGGCGTTAGGATAATAAATTATTAAGGTTTATTTATTTTTAAAATAATCATGAAAAGTTAAATTAATTTTTGGAAAAAAATATTTCCTCTCAATGTACTACTTTTACTAAAGAAGAATAAGTTAAAAATAGATTATTATTTGTACACATTTAAAACTATTAATATACATAAGTGTATTAAATTTTGAAATGCAAATAAACTTAACGCTAACAAGCCTTAAGTCGCAAAAAAGTATTAAACCTTAAGTCGCAAAAAAGTAAGAAGGTGTTACAGTATTCACGGTTACGAAACATTTTTATTTCACTATTACGCGAAAGAATCAGCAGGTATTGTACAGCGTGCAATTCAACAATTTAATTGTTAATTTGTTAAACACATTTTTTTTTATATCAATACAATTTTTAATTACTAGTGAGTGTATCTATCTAAACGCAGAAAATGATTGATATTGACGTCAATAACGACAGTGCATTTAGCATAACAATTTGTTTTTAATTTTGCACGAAACTACATATCAAGTTTTTATAGTTTGCAAAAAATGCATTTTACGTAATGGAGATTTTTTTTTTGAATTTCAAAATAGTGTAAATAACGTTTGTGTTTTGTACTTTGGTTTATAGAGCAATAAATACCTAAGTAGGTCAGA
The DNA here is from genome assembly GCA_933228815.1 of Machimus atricapillus. Taxonomy (NCBI): domain Eukaryota; kingdom Metazoa; phylum Arthropoda; class Insecta; order Diptera; family Asilidae; genus Machimus; species Machimus atricapillus. Next base: position 30,165,529 of record OW121786.1, on the reverse strand, counting down.
AGTATATCCATATATTTTTTCTTTAACGACTTTTGGATTTTTAATGACAGCAAAATATTACGACACTTTGTTTGTCTCTGTAATATTTTTGCGTATTCCTTGAGAGGAGTTAATTATGTTATAGGTGTCAGGTTTATTATAGTGGCCTTAAAATCTGCAATAAGGATATAAGTTTTTAAATATCGTATACATATCCTACAATCTACAATCCAACAACGCAAAAGTAACGATGTTGATATCTTAAAATAGTCGTGTTTTCGCAGATTGGTCATTTCGACGTTATTTAATTCTCCATGTTGTTGTTTATTTAATTTGTAAATTAACACACATAAAATACATATTATAAGATTCCCATTAAAGGTTTTGCCCTTTTGTCAATTTTTGTGTTTTAATACCAAAATACATATGTATGTATGTATCTATATATCAAAGTTTTGCGAGTTGAACGCTTAAGTCATTTTATTGTTTTAAATACACCACCATATTTCCATTAATCATTGCAAAAACATGAAACATCTATTGTTGAAAACGAACAATGTGCCGGGTGCTAAAACTGGATAAACAGCGAGTGCTCATTGTGAGCAGAAAACAAATAACAATCGATACGCTCACATTCAATTGATTATCAAAACTTCGAAAATCTATTTACTAAAGAACCTGCAAAATTCCATTGTTCACACATTGTATGTGAACGAGGCGTGAAAATTGCTCGAATTATTTCGCCTTTTTAATAAGACCATAAAGTCGATATGAGTTTGACAACACTTTGATTTTTTCCACATGATTTCGAAATTATTTAAATGAACTCAATTGCAGTCGGTGCGCCGAGATGCCGAAGTTTATGCGGCGCGACGTCTGTTGCGTAATTTTTGAATAGATCGACTCACGAGGAAACACCAATTTCTTTGTGCGCCTTATTAAACGTGAATGAAGTCGTCACGCTCATTTATTTGCCGACAAACTCATTTGGGCTCATAAACGAAGCGACATGCGGGCACACCGAATTGACTCGAAATCGCCATGATGTCAAGTTCAAGGTTCCTCAAGGAGAAAAATAGATCTGGATCCATTTGCATTGTTTATAAATCCACTTGACTCAGGCCAGGAATGATTTCATAATTCTTGAGTTGGGTGAAGTTCTCTTATTTGGTTCTGCTTCGCATTGTCTTGGGTTGAATTCAGTTCAATTTTCAATTTCCTTAGTAATTTTCAATCGAGTCTATTTCATAATTAATGAGTTCCACAAATAGACGGCAATTTTGCCGGATTACATTAAGGATATTTTTGGAGGTCAGCCATATCTGCACGAAATACCAGAACGCCAGATGTAATGAACGGGTTAATGGTGGCTCGTTTCTATAATTACTTTTCTGTAATAAAATCCGTTCAACGACGGGTGCAAATGACGCAATATCTGATTTGGCGTAGGAAACGAACTCCAATGAACTTGCGATGATAAAGCCACATTATGACTTTTAGTTGTTGGGTTAAACTCAATAGTAAATGTTAATTGTAATTCTTATAGCTGGGGAGAGAAATTATCCTGATATTTAAATGTTGCTTAACTTTAATAGACCTATGCCACGATAATTATCAACTGTGAGTGATAGTCGTTAAAAGACATCATATGTAGATATTAATATTGACTAAGTCTATACAGGATTGAAAATAATACTTTGAGCAAGTATTTTTGTTTTTGTCCTCCAGTAAATTCGGAAGTGTAAAAGCAATAAAGTGGTCCTTAAATTTTTTCTAACAAAGGCGAATTGTAGAAATAGCAATTTTATTTATTTTAAAAAGTTACATTTCTATAATCCACCGAAAGCTTTTGTCAATAACTGTACGCATTAAGTGCACTTTTCGGATTTTTCTAAAACCAATAATTCTCTGGTATATCCTGTGCAAGGCAACGAGGATTTATCCACGTCGTCATTTAATACGGAATGAAATCTTCTCACCCGCTCAGAAAAGAGCTGCTAATACTTTTCGCAAATCGTTTAGATAACGTGCTCCCCGGACGGTTAAACAAATTTTCGAAATGGCATGTAGAACGTCACGATCACACGTTCGCGTGGACTTAAAGGTGCATACCAATTCATAGAATTTTTAACCTTCAGCACTTTGCACTCTGCTGAAAAACATTTTAAAATATCCCTGGCTGGTTGTGAGTAATTGCATTAAAGGTAGATAATCTGGCGGCAGAAAACTGCTGCGACATCGATGATGTGCTAAGATATTCTGAAGAAGCCCCATAAGATACGAACGTGTGTGTCACCCGTGGCGAAAGAAAAACTTTTCCGGTTAAAATATTGTATAAAATTCCGGAATTCCGCAAGACACATTATCTAATTTTTTCTTCTAGTCGATGGTAGGCCGTAGGCACAACAAAAATTTCTAATTTCCGTCTATTGATTTCCCGCTGTTTTAAAGAAATAGGAGATTTTTACCGACTGAAAGATTGTAAACATGTTGCATAATAAAAATGGAAATTACGAAATCTGCGGTTGAAAGATTAATTCGTCTATAAAGTGAACCGAGGGGACTCCTTAAGATGTACGAGTATATAAATTATCCTGGGCACGATTCCTTCAATCGCCCCGTCACTATAAACTAAGTCGCCCCAATCCACCCGGGAACTCCTTTCTGGTGCGTGTCTGGATTGCCAAGTTGCGAACTGTGGGCGTCCAGAGTCATGCAATATGCATTCACCACCCCGGGGAGACGATGCTTAATATCCAGAGCAATTTGTATTGAAGTACTCGATTGATTTTTTCTGGGTGTGTAACTGGATACTTCGAGATGATTCAAAGTAGAATGGGTGCAGATGAGAACATGCAACCGATTCAAAGTTAGAAGCCACTGGAGTACGATATACAATCTAATTAATTATGATGAATGAAATCATACTTACGTCACAATCTGGAAAAAAGATATTCTTCTATAGTCTAGAGGAATAAAATATCAGAGCTTAGGTACTTCCTGTTTTTTTATTAACAATAAGTGGGAACAAAAAAAAATTCATACACTGAGTTAAGCAGCTAAAACCTTGGAATTCAACATTAGAGAAAATATTGAGAACGTGAATTTGTCTCCTTTCATACAGTTTTTCTAATATTCAAAGATAACAGCTGGAAATAGCTGATTTTAGTTTAGATTATAACAAACCTTAAACAAATTAAAACAAAGTACATAGGTTGAAACTACCATCCTGAACCCCTTCAATTTATAAGAAATGCGGCATGCATAATGCTGTTATGAATCAATAAGATTTTTAAATCTCTCCATCTCTAATTTATGAGCTTAAACCAACAGATATGTATAATGTATATGTATGTATGTACATAATATTTCACGGTTATGATACCCATAAAAATCTGCCTTTTCAGAAATTGTAAAATAGAACCACGTATTGTTCTCGGCACTATAGTTCTTTCATTTATTTATTTATTTTCTTTAAGTTCATTTTATTGAACATTAATTTTTCGCCTAAATCTTAATTTAATGCATCTAAGAATAAGAAAAATAAAACTCAAAAGCTCAGCTAGAGATAGTGCAGAGCAAAATAAAAACTTTGAAAACCCGGCAAACTTGATTATTTTAAAATAAATAATATATCATTTTGTTATAGACAATAAGGAAATCGAGATTACTTAAATTTAATGAAGGTGTGACGTCCTCTTCATTAGAGGAAAAGCTACAAATCTAAATGTGTCTGTTTCTCTTTTTAGAACAATTTTATTTTTATTTCTAAACTTCCTCTGACATAAAGCTGAAAATGTTTAGATATCGATTGAATTTGCCTAATTCTTTTGTGATTTGTATGGAAAACTTTCTCATCCAGATTTCAGTTTTACTGTGTGCTTAGTTGAAAAAACTTTCCAAAGTAAACCAGGTAGTTATTCATATTTAGCACATTTATCGGGTATTCAAGAATTCGTAAACAATGTCTTTACATACATAAACGCAGATCTGTAAGGATAAATATAAAGGCTAAATATAAAACTCCTCCTTCCTTTCTCCCCTTTCAACAGTATTGACCTTTTATTCTACTTTGAAGCTACAAATGGTATCTTTCTGTGTAAAAAATTTCATTAAATTATCTCTTACTGTTTCAAAGTTATGATTTTGGAGCTCTAAAATGGTAATTTCAACGCCGCCTAAATCGAAGTCTGGAGTCTACTCAAAGATCTGAATGGTCACTGAGGGAATTACCCCTAGACTGGAGTACAGGAGAATGGGAGCTGTATATGGTCCATTTAGATTAGAGGATAGTTGAAAACTTGATGACGTCTGAAATATTCCTACGGGACGGAAGTGCCAAAGAATTCATCATTATGACTCTGCTGAATCGCTATTGGGGTCAATAGTGTTTGGCAAGGCGAATAAAATTCGGACTCATATGTGCAAGGAGGAATGGAATGGAGCAAAAATTCATGTTGTATGTGACAATAGCCAAATTGCTCCAGTACAAATGCACGCCGAAAGATTTATGAAGAGAAATTCCTTATTGTCGACGACTGTAGACCACTTGCTGATATGCTCGGAATTTCATTGGGGGAGATCAGTGACTCGAAGCAATTTGCTAAAGTCATGTGATTGCAAAAATAGACTTCTGGTCATCTTTTCGAAATCTCTTTTATAAATGTCGGAGAGATATTGACGCTGAATTAGCCTCATGATTCAATGATTCACGTTTGACCACATGTTCTCCAATTTAAAAATAACTTTAATAAGTTTTATGAAAGAGTTAAATATTTACGAATGCAAACACAAGGTGAATGTTTGCTCAAGTATATACGTTCTACGTAATTTCTTTTGTACTCGTATGCAAATTTGTTCTCGTGAGCTGGTCAACAATGTTATCATCGATTTATTGCTAAAGAGATCAGTGCACGTACAGCAAAAAGTAAACATTTTGCTCTTTTCCTAGTAAATAAAAGACGAAGAATACAATGAGTTTCTAAGTAAATGGCCAAAAAATTCTTTTGTAAAAAGCGTCTGTGTAGAATAGGACTAGACTTTTTTTTAGAAAAGAAATTTTTATAAACAATTCTGTCATTATTACTTAGAGAGTGAAGAGCCTGCCTTCGAAACGCAGATTCTTCATTCTTCTGACTATTGCTTTTTATAATTAGTGCACCCAAAAGAATTTTACTGAAGCACAAATTTGAACAACTTAAGTTTAGTAACTTTATTAACAATAGTGCGCAGTATTATCAATTTGAATATTTCGAGTGTTAGGGACGAGCTGTAAAGCTTATTATATTTTATAATAGTATAAAAAACCTGCGTGTTTTTCATCGGTAGTTAAATTTTAACAATTGAATTAATAAAAATGGGGAACATGGATTTGTTTATTGAGGTATGCATGCAGGCTTTGAAAGCTTCATATTGATTAAAAAAGTAATGAAAAACTCGCACAAACGCCTCTCGTGAATATTTTGTAACCAACACGTTTGGGAATTGATCCTATAAAAGTGTGGATTATTGCTTTACCTCCATGTTAGGAAATTGATTTTGATCTAAATGAAAAAAAGAACGCAGATAATAATGGCTAATATAAATAATAAAATATATAACTTTATACATACGTATTACAAGACATTTTAATCTAAGTTTATTTATAGTCTAATTTAAGTATTAGAAATTTTTTAGAAATGATGAATTCGCAACGAAATCTTTCAAATAGACTTATGTAAAAAAAAAAATTAAGAGAAACCAACGATCGAGGAAATCTAAATTATAATAGCAGATTTTAAAAAAGCTGTTTCAATTATATTTTAGGAATCCAAAGAAATTTTCATTGACAAATTCCATGAACACATAATCCCCTATTTTCTCAAAAATATTAATTAAGTCGACATTTCGTTGAAAACATCTTGGGCGATTTTGTTTACATTTCATAAATCAATATCCGGAATAAAATCGAGAACAAAGCCACCAGTAATTTTCCTTGGAAGAAATCGTAATTTTCTGGAAATAATAATAAGTATTGGAAAGAAATTTGATTTGATAATAATCAAGTGGTGGAGTGGGGTAGAAATACTTCAGACTGTCTGGGCAATGAATGGTATTAATATTTCCCCATTAACTTTGATTCGTCAGATATTAAACTCGTACTTTACACAGGTAAATACAATGAATCTGTCTCATTAGTGTTTTATTCTATTTTTTTCAGGTGCCAATAGGATTATTCTGTCTCGCATTAATCAACCTGGAAAGAGGTGTAATCGCTTCGCGCTGTAGAAATCGTCGCTTTGCTTAAAATTTGCCGACGTGATGAGTTGTTCCCTATAAAGAAGGCCTGTGATACGTTCGTGAGAAGTAAAACTTTTGCTTTTATATAGAGGAAGGGAGTGCGCTATCAAGTTTCACAGCCCCAGCACAAGTTGGAGCCGGAAGCCCCAGTCGAAGTCGTTCTTGAGTGGGCGAAAAGACAAGCAGCCACACGACCATCTTCAGACGGATTAAGACGATCCACAGCTCCTAGAGAGCTTTATTGGGCGAAGAACCGGTCGGTCTGAACTCGAGTAGAATCTGAAGTTTGAGGCCTCCTAAGACCGTGTTTTCTCACAGCCGGTAGTATTCACATCGCGAACCATCGCGAGTGCACCGTTGGAAAGTTTTCTTGGGTGCTCCGAAGCCGGCTCAATTAATTGATTTTGAGAAAAAGCTCGCGAGTCGCGAGTATCCGTCTGTCTTTTAACGAATGTTATAGAGCTCCTCCAGGCGTAGAGTGAAGAAATTGCGGCGCAGTTAGGCCTAGAGTCAGAGATAGAACAGTTTTCGCTGAGGTAAGACGACTGAATAAGAAGCGATCCAAGACAGAAATAAAACGCGGCCACTTGGCAAAGGAAGATTCTGTAAAGATTCTTGTGCCGTTCGTGATAGTCGCTATATACTCTTGTTGAGTTAAATTTGATTTTATTTTGTTTTATTCGCGGTACGCGATAACCGAAAAGACATTGAAGAGGAGTGAAGTCAGGTCATAATCCTGATTTTTTAAAAAGTTTACCGAGACAGGAGTGATTCAGTTCACATGCTAAATTACCGTCTCGTGTCAACACACTTTCTGAAACAGCCATAGATTGCGAAGGTAACGCCGAAAGACGTGACCGGTTACAAGCAACGGATAAGATACGGACTGAGTTTTGTGCTCTTGTTAATACTTATTAAAAAAAATAATCGAAAATTACGCCCCCTAGTTACGTAGCCGAAGTACCAGGTGATACCGCCATTCGGAAAGGTTGTAAAAATGTGCAGAGATCGCGATATGTTGTCACCTTAGACTCGCTCAACCGACGACAGTTCAAAGTGAAGAAAAAATTATTTTCTTAGATACCAAAACCAGCGGCGTTCACGCGTTTCCGGTTGTTTTTTCCATTAAATTTTTGTTAAGGTTTCTTTTTCCACGGTTAAAACTCCAGCCAGACCGCCACTTAAAAATTGCGCAAGCGGCGATCGGCCAATCACTCATAACAAGTCACCAGCAATAGTAACTACCGAAGCTACCGCCATAGTCTAAAACTGAAACTCACTTCACTTCGATTCCCCCATCACCACTTACTTCGACCGCAACTTTCTTTGGACCACCGCGGCCAACCGGACGGACCTTAGGCCCGCCACCGGGGCGCTAGGAGCCTATGAACGCTAGCGGAAAGTCGAAGAGCGGACCCGGGCACAACGCGCTTTTCATGGTCTCATTCCGCCAGGGAGTGGCACCTGAGGAGAGATTTTTGGAAGAAATCGACTAGGTTCGATTTGGAGGAGTCCTTAAATGGAAGAAGGATAAGAGACCGGCTGAACTTCTGGCGACACACAACAACTAGGAGAAGGGAAAAACAAAAGAAAAATACATTTTGGAACTAAAAACGAATTTGCAACAACGTGCGGAAGCGCAGTAACTGGCGGAAAGAAGCCACTCTCAATACATCTTGGTTAAATTTACACTTGAGAAAAAGAAATTAATATTACAAGCGGAAAATACAAAGATAATACTTTTGTTCTGGACAAGTGGAAAGGAAAAATCAACCAAAATTGAAGTCTTCGCAAGGAACGTTTGGAAGTCCGTTAAGGCTTGTGTTGTAAGTACCATTTTACTTTATTACTTTTATTATTAAGTCTTTAAATAAAATAGTTTTAAGAGTGTCAGTTATAATTCTAAAGTTTGAACGATGTAAATGGGACATTGGGAATTTTCTCTCTAATTCAAGCAATTTAACTGAGTCTTATTAAGTTGGCCAAATCATTTTAGAAGCTGTATAATATATGTTGGAAGGTTAGAGGGCAATTTTTTAATTTTCTCTAGATCATCATCAAAATAATTGGTCATTATTAACACTTGTGATGTCATGTCACATAAAAATGAAAAGGAATACGTAGCAATTAAATATTACTTTTTAATTGGAGCAATTTCTTATTCTGAAAGTACAATTAATTACGTCCAATTTTCTTATATAAACAATTTTAAAATATAATTGGTTGCTGAGTTATTTCAATTTCTTATTGTATATTTTATTTTTAATTCAATTCAAGCAATACTTGATTCTAAAATCGACGGGAAACAACAGATCGTATTCAATAAACATAATCTGATACTTTAGAATCGATAAGAATGACTCAACTCAATGAATCTAGAATTTCGACCTGTAGCGTGTAATTTTACGTATAGATGACATAAGTTCGGTTGCTGATTTTCCAAATCATAATTTTAAAAAGAAAATTTAAAACTTCACAATAAATATAAACAAGCAATAAGTACTTATATCATATTCCCACATTCCATCAGTCTAGTTTTTTGTTTTGTTTATTCTTAATATATTTTTGTTTAATTGAGTTTAGTTATTGATACTTATGTAGCTGTAATAAATACATATGTACATACATTATATCCATGTTTTGTAGAATGACAAGATATTAGTAGGCAAAAAGTATAGCCTTTTCCCATTTAACTACCGAGAATTTCAAGATTATCGACATCACGATTCAACTAGTATGCTTTTGTTAATAGATATCAGTAAAATTATTGGAAAATTTTCGAATAATAAAAATCAATAAATTCGTTGCAATGCAATATTACAAATACCACTTTCTAAATAAAAATTAAGTTTTTCCTTTTGTTGCAATTGTAGGTTAGAATACAATTCAAATTTTTTACGGAATTATTATTATATGTAAATTCATTTTTAGATTGTTGTCTAAGGTCATTTGCTTTTATCTAAAAACAAATTTAGACCGCTTCATGCATTAATGATTTTGTTCTGTATATTTTAGCTTGACAAAGCTAATTACATAGTAACCAAATTCGTTTGTCATGCAAATATATAAATGGATTGATTGAACATGTAGCAGACCTTTTGCTCTATCAAAGTAACGGCGAAACTTGTATAAGATGTGTTACTGATGTAATAATTTAACAAAAGCTTTACCTAGAGTTCGATAATGTTTCAATAAATGATAAAAACAACGGCAGCATTTCGAAGTCTTTTTTCGAAGCTGACATAATCTTCGTGATCTGTGTGTAAATTCTGGTATGTAGGCGAAAACGAGGTGAACACCTGTTTAATGCAAAGAAAGAAAATTAGATCATTGAGTCTTTAGCGCTTCTTAACGAAAAATAGTTCGAAAAGCAAATAAACATGAAACAAAATTTGAAGCGAAGATCACTAATCGAAGTGATCGCGTGGTGGTGATGTTTACCGCTCCACTCAGCTAAAAAGATGGGATTTCCTCATTCCAGTCAGCCTCGAAAAGTGTTCCGACTGTAAATAAATATTTAGTTCTCGCCGGGCGAAATGTGAATGGCTCCATTGCGAGACCCCCAAAAAATAACTTCCGATTCGCGGCCGGCGAAAACAAAAGCAAACAGAACCGCGGCAGCAATAAAACCGCGTATCGGCAGAGGCTTTTGTTTTCGCCCCGAATTCAATCAACACGGCGACTCCACAAAATGAGCTTTCGATGCCGGCTCAAGGCCGCGAGTGGTTTTTGTTGACGACGCGAAAACGGCAACCGAGCCGCGGAGGAAAACGCTTCGGTCAAGCGGGCATTTTTTCCGCTCCGCGGGTTCTTCCGCCATTGGTCCGTGCGGGGATAAGTCCTAATGCGATTAGGCGTAATGCATCGCGAAGGCCCCGAGTCGACTCAAATTCGCCGCAGCCTTGGGGACATGCGATGCTTTTCGCGCTGCAAAAAATTCAAAGCCCATGTTCTGTCCGCTGGGCAGCTCCAACCGCCCGAAAAAGGTTCTCCTTGTAAGACGAGCGCGAAAAATGTTTGTTTATACGACGAAAGAGTTGCCTACGTGACTCAGGCCATGTTTAATTAATCGAATTTTTTTCGGGAAGAAGTGGCACAGTCCGACGCGCGACTTTAAATCGCTCGGACGCCAGCAAGGTGGAAATGTTTTTTAGTTGGAAATGACCCAAAAAAACAAATTAACAAATTAAACGCCACTGACGTGTTTTGAAAATTCTCCTTTATTAATTGTGGCGAATTGTAGGACATGGTCAGATTTTATGGGAAAAATTTCATTTTCTTAATAACTTTATCCGAAACAAAAGATTGGGAACGATTGTACGAACAATAAAGGAAGCGGTTAAACCGCGATATGCATTTCGGCTTTGTTCGGTTGATTTATTATACCATGTCGTTACACGTTAATTGATGCCTATTTTATAAATATTAGGGGACTTGGGAATTCAAGCTATAAAAATTGCATTTTTGCAAACATATTTTTCAGTTTAAATTGGCTGTTTTTTTTAAATTTAAACCTAGATATGGTAGAGGAATCTGAATTTAAAAGTTTGAAACTTACAAAATAGCATGAATTCGATTTCCATTGTAGCTCAAAGCTCAATTTGAAATTGATTCTTAAAGCATTTTATGAACATAAATTCCGTTATGTTCTTAATTTAAACATTTTAGTAGCACTTTATTTTCGAAAGAAAAACCTTCTGAAAATTATCCTCCCTCCTCTTTAGAACTATAAATTTGCTAATAAAATCAACCAGCCCACTTTAAATAATTTAAATTTTATATGCATAACAAAAACAAAATACTGAAAAATAAATATAAGTAAAAAAGCGTATTGCTCTTTATACAACAGGCACACAACTCATATTATATTCCATATGTAGTTTTTGAAATAACGAGATTTAAACTTTTGGAGCAAATGAAATAAGGGCTATTATGTGGTGATGAAACGGATGCATTATTGCAGTTCGTACTTTCTCGATTTTATATCTCGAATATTGTGGTTTGTGGGTAAAATTTTTATATAACCACTAACTGATACCCGCAACCCGCGACTTCGCCTGCAGGGCGCACTATAATGTCGACTGTGTCATAGACCTTGTTTTTGTTCAGAGAAAAACTTCTGGACACAATTAGTTTTTTATTACAATTAGTCATTGTTTGAACTAAATATAATTTGCTTCAACAGCATAGTCACGATTTACACAGGGTTGGCTAAGCAGTTGTTGACGGGTTGGAAATTATTATCAAAATTTAATATTGGAAATGAATAATAGTTAGGCAGAGAGATTCCTAACTGTTTTGAAATTACACTTTTCGGAGTTCGCTGAATTTTGAAATTGAGCTCACTATCCAAAGTGTGCTTTTGGTAGGCGAACGACGAATATCCTTTTCTTTCACATTATATTTAGACGACTTTCTTTATTCGCATTGTCATTAGATATAGCTAAGTAAATCACTGAATTCCTACAAAGAAATTAAAAAAATTCGCATCTGTATATCTCTAGTACTTTTTGCGTGATGCGTGCACAGACACGTAGCGAGTTACGATTTAGTTATTTCGATTTTTGTAGAAACTTTTCTGATTCTGCGATACATATTTGCTTAGCGGACAAAACCTTTAAATTGGCTTTTCATTTCACACAATGTTTTTAATGTGAAATTACAGGTGTATATATGTATATAGAAAAAGCCGGCAACTGCATTTATTTAGAAATAAAATCATTAAATACTCGGATTAAAATAGGTACATATGAATAATTTATAAAATTCAAATCGTTTAAGTGCTTTCTGCTGACCAAAATTTGAATACTCTTCAATTTCCAATTCGTCTTCAAACAGAATATAAGATAAATCGTTAAATGATTCAAGCCTGAGGACTCGTCCATTTCCGTGGAGAAAATACCCACGTTATACAAATTCAAAGTTGTTTTATTATGTAATAAAACAGTCATTTTATATTGCCCATATACTTGCTTTCTGTTAACATTGTTTAATCACAATTCCTACTTGAAAATATCTGTTTACTTTCTGCTTCATTTTCATTTGGCAATTTGCCGAATCACACCCTCGGAGTGCCTCAGATTCCTTAGAAATTCTCGACACCTTGAACAGTGGTCAAGCAAAGTGTAATTGACTTCCTTGATATTTGCGTGATGAAAACGCCGACGCTCCTACTTTATCAACAAATCATGTCATCCTATATTTTTTGACTGTAATAAACCAGCTCTATAGTCACATAATATTTTTGTCCAACAGGTCCGAAACATGGAGTTTATATTAGAGAACCGAAATAAATTAAATAAATCAAGTGGCCGACCAAAAATAACCGAAGTGGAAATTTTGTGTGGTTGTCGGACATTTGTGCATTTTGGCCGGTGATATTTTTGGACTACCCAAAAATAGGCAAACTGTTTTGTTTTTCAATTTTAGGTGATAATTACATTTATCGAACGACATAATGAAATTAGCGGTGTCATTTATCACCTAAAGAACGCGTCTTTAAAATGGACAAAATTGACTAAAATAAAACTTGTTTATGAATGGAAAATTTTGCGATCAGTCTCTTAACTGGTTTTTATCTTTTACCTGTGGAAAAACACCCGAAGGCTAATCGAATTTTATTTTAATAATTTCCGCCAGCGGTAAAAATAAAAATTTCATTGACCATTTTTGCGATAGTTAAGTTACAACATACATTTCGGAAGAAATCAGTGGCCATAAACTATCCGTGGGATTGATATAAAAAAATTTAAGGCATTTTCTGCGAGCATAAAATGTTAATGCATAAACAGCAGTAGCTCGGTTCGTTGGACGTTTTGCGCTGCATCGGTACCGATACGGCTATGTTCGCGAAAGATTTATGGATTAGCTGCTTGTCCTAAGCCGAGTTGGTTTAATTGCTGTTTTACGAGTTGCTGGATTCGTCCAGACCTGATGGAATTTTCCAAAGTACCAGGTTTTTGTTACTAAGCGACAAAATGTTGTTAATGCTAGCTGCATAACGAGGTAGCATCAATCATTCACAGATAAAAGTTGACTCGACACTCGGCTGGAATCCTCTTTTCATCAGTCATTCATTAAAAAATTGAAGAGCTTCCTCAAATACGCGAACAAGTCCCAAGACGCAAAATTTGGCACGCATTCACCTGCTTAGTGTCTAGATTTCTTGAGCACCAAACGTGAACGAAGCGAGTTGAACAAAATGTTCTATCGGATGAATTTCCATAGCGCCGGCCGGACATCTCGTACCTGGCACGAGACTTAAAGAAGGAAAAAACCTCCTTTGACAACTTTTTGTATACCTTCTTAACGTCGTAGTCGGGGCAACTAGGTTAATCCGTTGAGCACGAATTTCTGAATAAATTGATGTATTACTGTAAAAATAGACTTTTATATAATATGACAAATTGCGGTGCTAAGACAAATGAGACCGATAGTTATTTGAGAAGCCACAAGGTCAAGTTCAATGTCACCAGTTCGATTTCTGTTACCAGGATCCCATTCTTTTAATAAAGATAGAACTTGTATTTACATAACAAGGTGACCTCGTGTGAGAAAGAATTTTTATTCTAACACGCAACTTTTTTAGGATCATAACCACTTTGCATAAACTTTGTGATTAGTCTGATAAGTGTGGTTCCTTTCTTTGCGATAACAAGGTCTAAAAGGACACCTTTCGAGCAATTTTCTTTAATTAATCAAACAAGGAAATTAAAATTCATTATTAAAGGAATTAAGGAAGCAAACCCTTTTGAATTTCTCCAGTTTGATTAGAGAATTTTAAGAATCAAATAATATAAGTTTAAAGTTCAAAATAAAAATAAAAAGAGTGAAGTGAAGTACATAACTAAAGAAAGCATTATTAATTTAAGTATATTTTTGTATGCTTAGATTATACAAGGTAAAGAAATAAAGCTACTAAGAAAAGTGTAAACTCACCATTATTTATCGGATAAGAAAATTAGAATAGAAAGTACTTTAGAGATTTATTACATAAACTGCAATTGTGGAAAAATTTTCTATTTAGTTAACCGATTTTCTGATTAAGAAGAGCTACTACTTACTATACATAAATTTTAAAACGTACAACGGCCATTCCGAAGCAAAATTCAAATTAAAAATTCTAAAATATTAATAAGATAAAGACTTCAACCACCAAGCAGTCTGATCTAACCCATAGATTGTTTATAAAAAAATTGTTTCTATATTTTACGGCAAAGCCATCCGGGATTATATGAGTGATTCTCTAAAAAATTTTAAATTTCGTGATAAAATCTCATCAAATATTTGATGAGCAATATCCCAGCCAGGCTATTGTTATGTTTACAAAGTCTACACTGGCAATTTTGAAGCAATAACATATTGCATGTAATAATTCATTGACAGTGTAAACGGTGGTAGATTGCGAGACTATAAATAAACTTTAGCCACTTAATAAAACTGCGTGCTTGTAAGAAACTTTCAGCCTTGAATTAGTGTAAACATGAATAAACACTACACTACATACATATAAGCACACCCTGTCTAAATTATTTTACATAGATGAAAAAGTTCTTTGTATGCCCTCATAATGTCGAAAATCTCGCCAAACACGGTGAACAGATAAGCTGCTAAGTGTTTGAAATCTGCACTTGGCTGAACAATTAATTATTTCTATGGTAATTAAGTAGTACCGATGAATTACTATGCAAATGATAGCACCTTTCCCTATATGAGTCACTTATATGTGGTTTTGAGCGGATTGTTTTGGATGTTATTAGATGAATCTGGTGAACTGCGTCACAACATTGCCTAAGATGTTTTGCAGAAGATGCTAAAAGCTTAAAACCGTTTAGCAAACTTTAAATATTTCCGAAATAGCCAGACCACCGCTGGGGATGTGTTTTTAGCTGTTTAGCAATAATATTTGAGTTCGATCAAAAATACTTTGCTAATAAGACCAATTTGCATTTGTAATAAATTTAATTTAATATAGATCTGGTTATGTGTCATACGAAAATAATTTCCTTCAAGGTCAAGATGCGGTGACTTAACCAGTTGCTGCAGTCGCAAAAAAATATAAGATAAGTTTCCACGTGGCTTATGAGCTTGTTTACATCTTCAGGATGCCACAGATGTCCCCAGTGCCGGGAGCCATCCTGTTTCGAGATTCCCCCGGGATACCCCCCAAACGATTATTTATGAAAATACATAGTTACTCATTTTTAGGAACATCGAGAGAGGGATATGTGCCAGTTTTATTAGCGCGCAATTTGGGGTTGTCGTTTTATGTCGAGCTGTTCCCGAGCCGGACTGCTGTCTTCAGTTGTAAAGTTTACTTGAGGAGCACCGGACAGAGTCAAGAAAAGCTTCTGTTTAGCGAATGTTATCACAAATTCTTATCTGAGATTGCCCGGTTAAGTGAAAATTAGCGAGGTGCTACGCTGCTTTAGCCAGCTACATCTGGTGTTAACGAGTTCTTAAAGGTGGTAAACGAGAAGACGGATAAAATCGCCGTGACTACCGCCACTCTCGACTGTTCTTATCAGGAAGTGAACTACTATCAATCGAGCTCCGCAAGATTTTTGTTTTTTTTTCGCCAGATTTTTCGAACTGTCTACAAAACCGATTAAGAAATAGAACCACTGATAAAAGTGCTAATATTTATTTTGGTTCTGAAAATCGTCGTGCGGCAGACGACGGAGTTGTTTTACGGCGTGTGCCACACCCGGTCTTTGTAGAGGTCAACTTGTGGCCAGTCGCGTCATCTAATTGCGAATTATCATACCCGGCAGGCAACTATGGTCTGGAACGTTGGTCTGCTATTGGACAGAGTCGTGAGTATTCGATTTCATCAAATTTATTATGATTGCGCCAGTTATGCTCCTCAAAGTTGCTCAATGAGACCTTCCGGCAGAACTGGGGGTCTAGAAGAGGAAATTCTTGATAAGTTAATGGGACCACGGTGGAGATGGGTTTCGCGGCCGGACAGAAGTTTTGCAGTGATTTTACGATTTTTTTAATATTTCCTAATGGAAAAAGACCAAATCGCTTTAAAGTTCTGAATAGGGAAATTTCGAAAAATAGGGAACAATTGATTATGCAAATGAGTTTTAAAAAATATTCTAAGATACAAAGAGTCGCAATTGTTTGTTGTGTTTGTAGATAAGTTCACGTTTAGAATAGTTTACATGTGGGCTGTTATGTGTGTCAAGTTATCATATCTTCCTTAGTTAAACTTGTAAATTTATGTTACTAAAACGAATCTTTTTTCTTTTTTCTGGCCTGGCCTGTTCAGTTGTTTACCTGAATGTCGCACTTAAATATCTGATAAATAACCAAAACTCACCGATGCAAACATAAGTTCAAAAATAAATATAGTTAGAGCTTTTTTTTTACCTTATGAACACTGAATATTTTCGCTCCAAATGATGTTTTCCTTGGCATTTTTTTCACGTCTACTAAAATATGAGTATTGTGTGCCAGTTATGCTATCGAGTTATAATCGATCAGAAAATTTTAAGAGTTTCCTTAAATAAAACTGAAGAAATGTGATTATTATGCATATACGTTCCATACATGCATATACATATGTACATATCTATATTTTGTTTGAAAGTTTTTAAGAATGCTAATACTAACTCACATTTACTTATCATTAAAGGTAATTTAAAAAAAAATATTTCAATATAATAAAATGTTGAAAGATTTGTAAAATGTCTCTTACTTCTATATTTTATAAGTACACGTTATTTGAAATGAAAATTTCATTTAACCCCATTACCTAATTTAAATTAATAACCCTTTAGT
The DNA here is from genome assembly GCA_933228815.1 of Machimus atricapillus. Lineage (NCBI taxonomy): Eukaryota > Metazoa > Arthropoda > Insecta > Diptera > Asilidae > Machimus > Machimus atricapillus. The sequence goes on along the minus strand of OW121786.1, from coordinate 30,148,483 downwards.
TCGAAACACAAAATTTTAAGTAGAAAGCGAATACATTTTCTTTTCTTTGCTCCAAGTGAATTTCGTGTGCAAATTTTTGATTACATAATGTATCAAACAATTTTAAAATTTGGAACAGTCGTAGTTTGCAATACAAAGTTAGTACAGCAATACAGGTAAAATTCCTTCTGTTTTGTTTTTTATTTTTTTGCACACTTGTGTTAATAATTCTAGTGAATATACCAATCTCCTTACCTCTAATAACCTTGTTCAGGAAAGCAGAAAAAACCAGAAAAAACACGATTATCGACAAAATAATGGTCTTTCTTAATTAATATTTAATTTCACAAAATTTTTAGTTTATTATTTGATACGTAAAAATATGTACTTGTCTACATGTAGATTCGGTATACTTTTGTTAGTCAAAATGAATTCAATAATAATTTGTTTGTCACAAAAAAAACATACAACAGCAACTAGGGCAAAAATATTTAAAAAACAAGTCTTCAAATTTTTAGGACGAAAGAATTGGAATAAACTGTTTCATTTACCACCCCTTTACAAAATCTATCTCTTCACAACAGATAACTTCGACCCCGCACTGAAACTGAGTAACTTAAATTTTACAAAATAATGAGCGGGAACAAATAACTAAAACCGGGGAAAATGGGTTGTTTTTCAAATAATTATATCCTTTTACTTAAATGTTCTTTGAAGTTAGAGAAAACTTTAAACGCACAAAAGTACGAAATATAAAATGTAATTGAAAGCTCTTTCTTTGACACTAGCTGTTATAAAACCTCGTGACTTTCAAACCTCTGTCATACAACGCATTAAGGACATCTTATATCAGAATGATTCGATATTTGCTTTGGTGAAATCAATTATATTTATTTAGTTTTATACGCTAATCACCATTTGACATGGGATCTCGTTATTGCAAAACTTAGATAATCACTATTATGCAACATAAACGAGGGAATGCAACTCAGCATTACGTCTCCGGATTCGATGACGAAGCATGTACATAAGACTGGTTGTATTGAGAGCAATTTAGTTTCAGTTTCAGTTTATTGTCAAATTAGGTAAGAACACTTCGGGGTGCAATTTCGAAATATGTCCTGTCATATTCTTATAAAAAAAAACAACATTATGTTCAGTCTGGCTCTTACCCAAACATTTACAAATTACGTAAAGTTGAAGAATTTTCTTGAATTAGAATTAATATTTATTAGTTTACAGGTTGTTTGCCAAATATTTAAGCTTAATATTATTTTGTCGTGTGTGTCTGTCTATATATTAAACGTGCCAACACGCACGCTATTTATGGTGAAGTGGCGTTATCATCTTCAAGTTCAAGATGCTGCACTTCAATCAATAAACAACGAGAAGAGTGATAAAGATATCCATTTAAGATTTTTAACATTATGTTTAATTGTTCCAGATTTTCATAAAACTCTTTCCGTTTTTTAATTTTTTTTTGTGGGAAATTCCCCAAGTTGTCTTTGTTGATTGATAATTTTAATGTATTGTTATAGGTCCGCGTCCGTGCCGTTTCTTATCATTTAATTTCACTTTCTCAGATTTCATGAAATATTATGATAGGAGTTCTATAAAATTGCACGTAATAAAACGTAAAGCTTTAGTTCTTCAAGAATACTGTGCATTGTTTACACATTTTTTTTTCAAATTAGCCATCGGTTTTTCCAAAAATTGTAATTCAAATTTCTCATATTTTCGCTTCCGTTATTTATACATAGTTTCATAAAGTGCAAATTTAAAAATTTAATTTGTTCAAAAACTTGCTTTATAAATATTATGCAAGTTATTTAATTTGTAAACATTATGAACTGTTAAATTTGGTATTCTCTTAATTTTGTGATTGTGATATGATATTTCAAAATGAACGAAATCCCTGTTAATTGATTTGTTTTTATAAAGAACAAACAAAAATGAATTTGAATTGTTTCATATTACGGTCGAACAATGCAAACGGCACATTAAATAAAATATAGACACAAATTGGCTCAATGTACGCTATATTTTATAGTAGATTTTTGAAATACCGGAGTCAATTAACGCGTTCTTGTTCATCATGCTAATCAAATATTCAAAATGCTTCATATTTGATATTTTTAGAATATAATCAAACAAATATTAACACATTACACAAACGGAATATATGTACAGTTTGTTCTTACTGTTAGACTACTTTCATAAGCTATTTAAGTCGCATATTTGCATATTCCTGAGTGTCTCATAATCTCGGTGTCTATCAAAAAGAAAATTTCCAAATTATGCATTGACCTTTGTTAGTTTTTGTCATTGACTTAGTGAATGAGTGACATGTGGCCTCAAAGGGTTACGTCATTACCCAGTAGAATATGTTATACATAATCGGAGCCTTCTGTGATTTGAAGATTCCTGTTTGAGATGAACCTACATATTTCTTCAATATGTAAGTACTGTGGAATTGAACAAAATATATGTGATTGGAGTTTATTTTGTTTAGACATGTTATTGTAATAGAGAGGTTTTATTATAAATTTTATTGGAAAAATCCATTGTTTTTTAAATGCGTAGATGATATTTTTGTTTTAACCAGAAGTACGATTTTACGATTAATAATGAGCTTTACGAACTCATTCCCAAAAAATTAAGCTGTGGTGTGCGATTTTAAGGTGGTAACTAAACCACATGAAAAACTAAAAATATTCAGAACATCATAAGTATTTTTGAGGTTAGGTACGTTAAAACTCAGGTATACCCTCTAAAATAAAAGTTATTAGAAATACTCTTTGTATAGATGGATATGTATAAATATAAATATATAGAAATATAAGTTTTTTTGCAAACTTAGAATGATTCGATTTATTTTACTTAAAGTCTTCATTTTGTAATTACAGTGCGGCATGCGCCATCCCACCTCTGGCCTGAGTGAGGACGACTTAAGTCGTCTAACAGGATCTTCGACCACAGCTTCAACCCCCTCCCGAGAGAGTAACAGCAGCAACAGCTGTGCGATTATTCCGATCCTCAACGACAATGAATCCATTAACAATTTGAAAAATTCGCAAAATTTCAACACCTCTTACCTCCCCGAGATCATCGATCCCCTCGAATGGCAGACATCGCGGAAAAGGAAGGAGCGCCAGGACAGCACCTCCTCGATAACGCACGACAGAAAGTTGGTTAGGTCGAATAGCGAGGAGCTGATCTCGAATGCCGACTGTGAGGTCATCCGGCGGGTGTCCTCTCACGAGGACTTCAAGAAGCCCCTGCAGGAGGTGAGCAATGCAAACACCCTGAACACGATCCAGGAGGTCAGGAAGACTTCTCCTGGAATCCGGGACATGGCCAGGTCCCGGATCGAGGCGAGTCCCGCCCGCTCCCACCGGCTGTCGCCAAGTCGCGAGTACCGCATCGGGAAATACAGAGACTGTGACGACAGCGAGTGGGAGCACGAGCGCCGCAGATCCAGCGAGCGTTTCTCCAAGACACGCGCCCCGCCAGGCCGTAAGGCGGGCGTCGTCAAGAAGACGAACAAACATTTTGCGTCGAGGCTGCGCGATCGCGACGAGAACGTCTACAAGTACGACATCAGCAACATGAAGTACGAGCGGCGCGGCTTCGTCAGCAAAGTGAAGCTGGAGGAGCGGAACCGGAAGGAGGAAGCCGCCGACGGGGAGCAGATCCAGGCCAGCGACTACAACGACAATAACTTGATCGACTTCCACATCCGTGGGGACTACAAGCACTTCCCAACGACAACATCCGCTCCGAAATTAATGGTCCAGCCGGCAGGCAGCCAGACCACCACCTCCTACAAGAACAACGAGTCTTCAGCCGAAGCACTGCCATGGGACTGCTCGATCCCGGAGGACCAGACTCCAGTCCTCTGTCGGCGCTTCGCCGCCTTCGAGGACTGTCCCAAGGACGACGGGTCGAAGTTGCCCAGTCCTCTTCCATCTGTCGAAGACAATGAGCCGATCAAATCTTTCCGGACTTTCACCAACTCGGAGAACTTAAAGACCCGCGAACTCATGCAGAGTCTACCACCTTTGGGGCTCTTTCTTACGCCCGAGGAGCGCCTCAAGCATATCAACAAGAAGTTAGCAGCGCTCAAGAAACGCGTCGCCCAGCTCGAGGAGAATTTTGAGAGGAATTACGGATATCGGCCGTCGCAGGTGGAGCGGTTCAACGACAAGCAGATCAAGAACGCCCTGGCCGAAATGGTCAAGTTGCGAAAGGAGAAGCACGAGCTCAAGAATGACCCTATGACCGCTCTCGGGCTCAAGGTCAGCGGAGGCATGGACTCGCAGAAGAAATTGGTCAATATGAAGGAGACTCTGGTTGAAATTGAAAAGGTGAGCGAGCTTTTAAAATGAAATTCTTTTAAGGTCTGCTTTAAAAATCTGCTTTTTAATTTCACATGATCATTTCAAGATCAATCAAGATTATTTGCTGAAATCCCAAGTTTATTTAAATTGAATTGGCAAAACTGTACGCACTGTTCTTGAAATTTTTTTTTAAAAACTCCTTTATCAGAAAGTTTTGTTTAATTACAAGTGATCTTATATGTATTAAAAATAGCCTCTTATATAATTCTCCCAAATTAAAATTCAGCGATCCTAAAAACATCTTTTTACTTGAAACTTCACAATGCGTCAGGTGTTTTAGTACATGTATAGTTTTTGCCAAAGTAGCCCTCTTCAAATTTGTTTCATTAAATATCCAAATTAGTGAATAGTTTAAATTTAAAAAAAATAAAAATCTTCAAAAACCCGTACATTTCGAAGTAACCCTTTCGATTCACCTGTAAATACGAATTTGCAAAAGTTGCAAAATTGGGAGAATGTGCCGGTGCTCGAAACCATTTAAATCCCGACTTTTCTAGAGGGTATTTCTTGTTTAATATATTTTCAAGTAAAGGTTTCCTTTGATGCGGAGCACGTAAAAACAATTTCCGTTTGCATAATGATTCACCTGAGTGATCTCTACAAAATTGCTCAGGGCTCATGAGGGACGCGGTAATACGATTTTGGCAGGGCATCCTACGGCAATGGGGGCGTTTTTCTTGCTTTCCTGAAATTAATTAAAATTGCGCGGAAGCAGAGTTACTGCAAATAAATTTCAAATTAGTTAAATTCAAACGATTTAGAAATATCTCATTAATTGCCATAGTCGGTTCTAAAAATATAAAAGGTGTGAATCTGGGTATTTTTATGATGAAAGGTTCGATTTATATTTAAAATGTTGGGGTATTAATTAATGGATTAATGTACTTAAAGAGTGATATTACTGAATAAAATTATGTTGAATCAAGAGTTTTCAATTGTATAATTGAAATTGAATCTTTAATGCTCTGCAAAAGTTACATGTACATATTTTCAAACATTATATTTCATGTATTACCTCACGGTTCGAATTTATGAGTTCATTATTACGAAGATTAATTTTTCTACCGTTTGTTTTTTATATGTATACCTACGCCTGATTTTATTAAAGCTAGTCATTAAAAGATAAAGTTTTACGATGAATTAATTTTCAAATTGTGCACTAAAATTTTTTACTTTAATAATGATAATAAAATTAGCGTAACTTAACTTTAAAAAAATGTAAGTTGGCTAGTTCATAGAATTCACATTTCAAGTTAAGCTTCTTTGTTTGTTAGATTTTGAAAATTTATCTGAAATCAGCATTCTCTAAAGTTACTTAATTTTAGCGATAATGTTATACAATTTAAGGTTCGATATACACCAGTTTTATATGAACGTTATTAAAGTCCAATAGTTTTAAATATTCAAAGAATCAAAAGTAAGGTTAGTTCTTAAATGTGGAATGTCTGGCTTATTATTTTAAATCGTATATTCGTGAAAGCTATGTATTTTTTGGCGTTTCGGCAAGCTTCGCTGATAAATTTACATATTACCATGCTTCCAGTTAATTTAACTAAAAAGAAGTCGATATTTTATGCCATAGATAAATCGTGGTCAATGTCAACCCTAGAAAGTTAGTCTTGTTAACAGTATTTGTTTGACCCCCCCCTGGGGAAAAATCAGATTTTTCCTTGAATTTAGAATCGGACAATGAACACAATTATGTATCCGATTTTATTATTTTAATGAGATTTTCCCCTTTAAGAGTTGCTGAAGCTGAAAGAGAAGCCCATTTCAGAGCAAAGATTCCATTAAATTGCGCTCATGTAACCCAGAAAATAGAAAGCTCCCCATCGTCGTCATTGAGTGAAAAGCTGCCTCCCACCAGCGATTCCACCACGATGCGGGCGCCCTCTCGAACTGAAAATTAGCACCGGGCTAAAGAAAGGGAAATGCATCGCGCTTTGCATCCTCAGTGAAACCGGAACAATGCACTCGAGTCAACCAGCGCCACCCACCACGCCACTTCCACCACACGAGGCCCCGACCTCCGTGCAACAACCGCTCACCACTTGGCCGCCACCTCGCCGCGCCGCGCCGCCTAGCGACGCATCGACCTGAAGTAACACCGGAGCGCGACCTTCACGAGCCGCTTCATGCAGGTGCACCGTCGCGCTCCGCAAAAAGGTGGATTGTCGCTGAGGTGCAGGGGCGTGCGACTCCGGGGGGGTGGGGTTTCTAAGCACGGTGAGGTGAGGTGAGGTGGACTATAAAAACGGGCGACCGACAAGAAAAACCATCGAAAGTTTTGTTGGCATAGGTCTTGTGCCTGGTCGTAACTCGGGTTTGGAGGCCCACTCGGCGAAGCAGTTCTTCGCTTCTCGAAAGGCGGAGGCGGGGCGTGGAGAGCTACGACACAACGCAATAATTTTTCGCCAACACTGAAATTTCTATGCAAATTGCGCACCAGCACCAGCGTCGCCCGTCAGCCGAGCCGGTGGGTGCTGGCTTTTGTCGGGCTATCTGAAGACACTTTCCGGCCATGTGTCGAAATTAACCCAATTCGGGGGTGTTTATTTTTAGACTGCCCCGCCCGCCCCGCTGTGAAGTCGAACGATAAGCGATAAGCACTTGCAGCGGCAACACGCCGCGCTGCTACGCACTCGTTACGCAACCCTGGGCCGAGTTGAGGTTGCCACATTCCTGGCCGCATGCTTGCATATAAATATCGCTGCGAGCGCTGCATTTTGCTTCTGATTAGCATGGGAGTTAATGCAAAAAGGTATCGATTGCAACTACTTTGAGACACCCATTCGAACTCAGGTGGATTTATTTTAATCTCTGAAGTGAGCTTGTGACCTCTGTACAAGTTCAGTAAGTGGAGACGTAAATTTTGATGTAGGCTGAATTTTAATTAAACGTTAACTGAGTCTAAAAATGTATCAACAATTTAGAAATTTTTATTACATTTGGTTATTTTGAGTACCTTCATGCAAAGTTTCGTACGACAGTAAATTTGAAACACATCAATTAAGTATTTTGGATATTTTTGGAAATTTAACTTCAAACTCCCGCTACAAAAATTTGGTAAAACGAATCTTTAAAAGTTTTAACAAGAGTATGACATCGACATGCCCCCTTGAATACATAATTCGAAAAAAAGTGGACCAATATTGTTTCTTGAGGTACGTTACAGTTTTTGTAGTTGGATAACTAATGTTTTTTTTTTGTTTTTTTTATTACTTTTTTTCCAAATTTATTACGAAAAAGGCATTACCTTGAAAAAATTGCTATTCAGACAGAAAAGCGATTGTCTTTCGAATATTAAACTGAGATCTTAGATTGAGTCATATTCAAATAATGTTAAAAAGAACTTCCTGCTTTTTCGTTTTAAATGCAGGAATAAAATTAAAAATATGGATACCATTAATTAAAGGAAAAGTCGGCCGGCGCGGCGGGCGGAGGGTGCCTCGTGGAGGCTGCAATACAGGACTCCACCCTGAAGTAATGTTCCCTAGACGGTCCCGGGGTGGAGCTCCTGGAGACGGGGAGCGGGGTTTTAGCCGGTAGGCCTGGTCCTTCGACCAGGGAGTCCGGCACACGGGTGGTTGCGGTCACCTAGGTGCGTAACTGCATTTCCCCACTCCAAAAAAAATTAAAGAAAATAAAAGGTGACAGTTTCGAGTCAACTGCGTTCAGTCGCACTTTGCTTACATAATTCAATTGGCCTGCCTGCGAATTAAATTAAAAACTCTCATATATTTTGAAAACAAACATTTTATTTTGTACATAAAAACAATGAAAAAGCAATTGCGGTACAAGAGAAACTAAACTTACAAATTCTGAACGAGCGACGTGTGTCGAGTTTTGAATAACAAATAGTTTACGTATGAATGCTGTGAGTATAAGCTAAACTAATAGTTAATGCTAAGGCGATTCCAAAATAAGAAAACAATTAAAACTTTGCGCAGAAAACTTATCTACAATTCGTAACATGTTCCTACTTTGTTGATTTAACCAGATAAAAAATTTAGGAGATTATCAACTGAAAAGAGAGTTGTTTTTCTGGGGCAAGTAATAAACACCTAAAAAATGAATTACGAATTTTAATTCTTTTTTTCTTTTATATCTGAAGAGAAAATTATTAGACCGACTCTGATACTGAAATCATTTCTGTCTTGGCTAAAAATAATGTTTCTAGATTGAACTTCAAGTCAATTGGAAAAGATCGCGTATTGATCATTTCTCTGAAATTTCCAGTTTGATCACGAAGCCATGAAATTGGCTTAATTGTCGATCATAGTTCACTGCGCATACGTCAATCCTCGGAGTAACCAATGAATCATGACTTTTGCACTTAGAATAAAAATACAAAAAAGCATAGAAACAAAAAGATATTGTCGTTGAGCTTGAATTTGTCACATGGCACAGCATATATAACATGTGTGTACCGCTCGAAATGATCTTGTTTAGAAGTTGGCATCATTCCCCGAGAGACTTCAGCCACTTTAATTGAATTGTTTCCCATTAAGGGTATCAGCGGGTTATGCTGTAACGAGATTTCAACTATTCATTTAATTACTAAATCGGTAGCTAGTCAGGGGGATTTTCTTCTCAACTGTTGCTAACTCATCGACGGGACGGGTTAGCTACCTCAAGCCTGATTCACGAAGACAGTATAAAAAACGCAGTCGTTTACCTTCCTAGACATGCTGGGAGATTCGTAACAAATTGTTGATATGAACAATATGCAAGTCAGATTGACATTCCTTTTTTAGATCTGAATGAGACTGCATTTCTTTTGGGTGAATGTGAACGCACAATTAAAATGAAATTAAACCCATTTTTTTCTTAACATGCAGCTATTCATTTACTGAATGAAGTGTTATTTAATGGTTTGCTAATAGATATTGATCTTTCTGTTATATTGTAAATTATACATATTACTCTATTTCCATAACTCACTTTTATAATGCATTTTTTAGTTATGAGTAAATGAAACGTTAAAAAGAAAATTGCTATTATATGTTTGTAAATCTAAATATAAATATATTAGATACATATATGTACTTGGCCACTGCTATAATTTTTTAGCGATCCTCAAAGATCGAAGGTTGTTTCACTAATTGTAGGACATGTTACGTTACGTTACGTTAATCATTTGTCATTTATATATCGCATTCTTCTTTCGACAGCATTATTCTAAAAAAAAATTTTAAAGTTTAATAACCCTTTTCATCGAAACACGCGCAGGAAAAGGCGCGTTTTTTGTGAGCACAAAGTAGTTTTTAATTAATATTAAATTTGTTCAAAGAAGTTTGACGCAATGATTTAAATATTAACGTATAAATTCTGTAAAATTAGCAAAATCTGCAGGTGATATCTTGAATAGACGTACACAATTTTTTCGTGAAGTAATTGCTGCGTGCATTGAGTAAAAAAAACTGATGCGATTTTGTACTACCGAAAATTTTAATAAATTCTGAGAATTTACCATTGATTAGGTCAAGAAAATTAGTATAATCTTAAAAATATTTATTCTTTGACTTTTAAATTGTAGTATGCAAAATCTCAGTTTTTAACGTACACTGTAGAAATCGAAATTTTTTTCAAGCAGTAAATTTATTTAAATTGAATTGAAGATGGTATGCAAAGATAGTGCGTCGTTATATTCTGAGCGATAATGATTTTTTTGCGAGCTCAATGAAGCATAACAAAACATAACAATAGATTCAATGACGTTCTAAGAAAAGGAATTGATTCGAGCAAGGTATCTACATAATTCTACTGGCATTGTGTCGTACTATCAAACATCTCAGCTCATATTCAATCGTCGTTCCATCAATTTTTTTTTGAAAGGCGCAGCTGCCGCCTCAGGGCATTTCTTTTACGCAGCGAAAAAATGTTGCTGAAAGTTAATTCGTGTGCCAATTATTTATAAGCTTCAATGTGACCTGCGAATTCCCTGCCTTTACTAATTCCTGTCTTTTGTATTTTTAGAAGCTCGACGAGAAGCGCAAAGAGTCCAATCGTCCGGAGAACTTGGACCAGCTGACCTCAGACCAACTGGTCCAGGAGAAGACCGCTGTCCAGCATGGGCTGCTCTACCTCGAATCGCTCTACGGAAGACCAGTGACGAGGGAGGAACGTGATGCCGCCCGTCCGCTCTACGACAGATATCGCATCATAAAGCGAATGATAACGCGCAGCATCACAATTTCTGGGTCCAGCACCGGAGTTTCAGAGCTTCCGACGATTTTAGAACATGAGGCGCTCGCTTTTACGGGCGAATCGGTCCAGCAGTCAGCGAGTACAGAAACTACTGCGTCCCCGGATTTGGGGCCACCATCTAACATCGAATCGCCCAGCGATAATTCGGGTTCAGCCCAGTCGACCGATTCCACCGAAACCTCCAACCTCGGCGAAAATATTCACACGCTTTCTATCGACGAACTGTGGCAGCACCTGGAAAAAGCTCGGGAAGAAAAGCGCCAGCTGAAGCGAACTATCCAGGAATTTGAAACACTATTTGAGGAGAAAAGCGGAAGAAAGATGCTCAAGAGCGACCGAAAGGCCATCGAAGACACCTATGGTCAGTACAAGGAGAAGAAGGCGACCGTCCGGCTGCTGCAGGCGCTCATCAAGAAGCAGATCTCAAACTGAGCCAGCCGCCAGCAAGTCATGCAAACAAGACGTTCTCCTTAGGGCTAAACGTTTTGTTAGTTTCCCTGTTTGTCCCCTGAATTGTTGGGTTATCCAAGACCATTTAAACACAGGCCTTGGCGCTAATTATCGATTTGCTTCGATTACACAACATCCTTGGAGTTGCAAACGCTCTAAAATTACGCAACTGTTTTCTCGACAGTCCGTTTAGCAGCGGTGTACACCGGAGCATTTCATAGCTGTATGCAACTCATTCAACTGTTGTATGCAACTAATGCAACTGTTGCATTCAACTCATGCAATCACTGCATGGGACTTATGCAACCGTTGAAGATGAATGAAAGTACATATATGTATCCAACTAGCGGCTCTATTGTAGTAATTCGAGCCGAGTAGTGCAATAACAATTGTATTATCTTAGTTACATGTATTATGTAATTTAGCAAAAAGCTTCCGCAGGTTTCAGATTAAGACGCGATAGGGAGAGATTACGTGGTGTTCAAGAATTTAGTTATTACAATTATTGCAAAAACAAAAATCCTTGAACACCCCATTTTCTTTAGGGCTATTGATAACATGACCTATAGCAAGTACATAAATAGGAAAGGACTCGCAACCTATTTGCAAGTCTTCTGGGCTCCTATGTGTCCCGTGAGTGTAACGCACTGAAGATTTTAGGCGGCCAACAGCAGCGTGTTAAGACTGAACGTGTGCAGACAACTTTTCTCAAAGAAAAAATAAAATAAATAAAATATTGGCCAAAAATAGTAGCGGTATCCCTTACTCTTTTCGCAAGGGTTCTGCTTGTAACCTTTTGAGGACTACATACGACTTTCCACTACCGAAGTTCAAAGACTTCTTTTTCAAGGAGAATATTTAGTTAGAAAAAGTTTTATTGTTGATCAAACTGGATTTGTACAGTACCAGGCGGAAGATGCAAATGCGAATGTTGCCCTAGTTTTTTAAGAAAACTCACCAAATATTTGTTTATTAATTGTAGAAAGACTCTAAAAGCTCGTGTTATTGAATATTACTTTCTTTTAAATTGTTTTTATATTTTTAAAGTGCGATTTCATATTGTCTTCCTTTTGTAATCATTTTAAGGTTTTTTTTTAAGGAATTTTCTTGATTACCTTTAAGTTATATAAAAGAATAAAACACAATTGTTTTCTGATGAATCGTATATTCATATTAAATTTGTACCTTCTATTTAGAAAATGCGTTTTACGCTTGATTTATAATGATTTTATTCATGTTCCAATAGTACTTATTAACAATTTAATCACGCATTGCTGTGACTTTATTTCAAAATAAAAATTGGTATTCGTTTGAAGGAAATTACATTATTTTTTTCATTTCTGAATTCAAATTAAAAATAGAATATCAAAAATACATTGACGCTGCTATTGAAACATGTCGAAAGTTAAAAAGCTATAAATAAAACGAATCACTTGTTATACTAGAGGATACAAAAACTGCATTTAAGTTTTTAGTTGACTGAAAAAACTACCGATGGTTTTTTTAAGTTAATTTGAGAAGAAGTCTTAAATGCAATCGGAATTCGTTTACATAATTCAGTGATTCGTTAAAAAATATTCGAAGTTTGAAAAATATGTTAAATCAACTTGTTTTCTTATAGTTAGACAAAGCGTAACACGCTTAAAAAAGCTAAAGAAAATAATTCAACCATAAGAAATTAAGTCAAGTAATATGATAACATTATTAAATGAATAATGAATTACCAAACAAGAAAATTATATTCAAAGTTCTATTCCTATTCAATTACACTTAAGCTCAGTAAATCGCTAAATATGTTCTGCGATTTGAGTTATAAAGAAGTAGTTTCATAGGTGTATTTTGTCTTCTATGCATTTCATCTCAACAAATTCAGTAAATATTTGGATTTTGCGTTTTGTTGACCACGACAGGTGCAATGCAACCAAAGAGTTGGTAAAATAAATGAATGAACGTTAGATATATTTGGTTGACGATAACGTTGTAAGAGATAACTGTATAGTGGGCAAATGTACCACGTACTTGTTTGCTACTTTTACTTCACAGAAAACAATTGCTGTAATTTATAAAACTTAATAGAACTTCGTGTGGAGTTCAATAAGAATGAGATCGAGGAAGTTCCATATGAATACCTCAAACAGCAATATGAATTTATTTAAATTGATTTTTATCAGCTCAAAATGTTTGAGCTTTGAAATATAGTTTAAGTATTACTTATTTTTATATCTCAAGTTGGGAAATCTCATTCATGTTTCTAATTGGAATAAAGTTTTATTTAATTAATATAATTGATCTAATATTTGAAAGTTTAAACAACTTGGACTGGTCAGGTATAATTCGTGCGAAGGTTTTCGTGAATTGTTTATTCTACCTTGTCTGGCATTTTTGGAAGGAATAATTTTATTTATTTCATTTTGAACTTAATAAGTTTTACTTGAATGAAACGGCAATGTGAGCTTCTTTCGGGTACTGTACAAAATTTCCAGATTCCACAAAAGACTGCTGAAGATTATACAAAAGAAAAAAACAATTTTTTTGGAAGAAAATGTTCCTTATTAAAATCTTTGAACAAAATAAAAAAACTAAAGAAACGCACAATAATAACGCGATTTCTAACTAAACAATTCAACAAGAAATTTTATTTTTTTTTTGGGAGAATCCTATGAGACTTTCAGATATTTTTCAAAATCAGTTTTGTAGAAGTTCATAAGCGTTTTTTGTACAAGTTGGACGAGTACAAAGAAAAAATAAACAAACAAACAAAATAAAAAAATAAAACACAAAAAGGTATCTTTTAAGATGAATTAATTTCGTAAGGAGATTTAAATAAAAATACAAGACGAGATCTGTGATAATTTCATTGTTCTTCTGTTTGAGGTCGGTTCGCGTTAGAGAGTTAAATTTACGTTCTGTTACATGTGTGTAAGTCCAGCGTTACGTTCTTGTGTTACATCCTTATATGTGTAAGTCCAGCAATTTTATTTTCATGCATTTTTAAGCACTACGCAAATGACACATAAAATTGTTAAAAAAAAAATATGTGTCCTTAGCAAAGCATACACACCTTGGACACACAGTGCGAATATATTTTGCTTTCCTTAGTTTGATTCTGCCCTAAGTTGGGTCGGTTGATTTTGATGTATTCATTTTTTGGTGGAATTTTTAAGTCTGTTATATGGTTGCCTTAAGGGAACAAAGGTTTGTAAAGAAGACATTTATTAACATTATTAATTGTATCTAAAGGAGATGTAACTAGTTTTTATTATGTACTTGTGGAGTATTCACTCAACACTGTTGTTATATTCTCGTGTAAGCTGCTAGCCGTTATTATCCTTTAGGTGTACCTTTTTCTTGCTTATAAATTCAAGAAACGCCAGATATGTTCGTGCGTTATTTCTTAGCTGTATGTCGGTGCAACGAGGAACTGAGTGCGGTTATCCGAGCTCATTCCTTTCTGCACACTTAAATGTTTTGTAACAAGCTAAGTTATAGTTTTGATAATATCATTTAAAAATAAAGGAAGAAAATACACTCAATATTTATCATAAAATCGCCTCATTTGCCTTGTAATTTTCCAAATTTGAATTAAATTTGGCTTTCAGTAATTTGAAATGTACGAAAAAAAGAATTTGTAAAAGAAGTAATAAAATTTAGAATCAATGGAACTTTGCTTAAATATTAATCACATTTTCTACAACGTAAAGTAAAGAAATAATTTTGTACAAGATTTAAAAACCAAAAACAATAAGCGAACCGAAAAGTTGTAACCTCAAAGAAATATATAAAAAAAGAAAAAAACCTTAAACATCATCGATAGCAATACGAATACACATTTCAAACACTTAGCCAGACACAAACACACATACACATACTTGAGGGTAGATTTACTTTAAATTTAAATAAGAGTAAAATGATAAACAAAACCGACGTCACCAAAGGCGTCTCCTTTTCTAAGAAAGTTCGTGTTTTAGTAGCCGTTCATAAAAGATGAAAAACATTTTAAGGATATTATTCTCGGATTATTAACTGTATACTTTGGCACTATTTGTATAATTAGAGAGATAAAATTAAGAGGTACATCAAATACAAGTAACATTTTTGTAACACTGTTTGAAACAATAGAGGTATTAAAACGTACAGAGCTTATTGAGTTAAACGAATTTGAAATATTGAAACGTTTTGCAGACGAAAGAAGAAAATTTGTAGATTAACAATTTTTGAGGAATACGATGACAAACTTAATAAGCGCTAACCATTTATATGTAATACATCTTTGGACACGAATTAATTGTAATCGAGATTTATCAGCCGGTGGGTTTTTCTTAATCAAGTCATTTTGTTAACCACAGCAAATTAAATAAAATGGAATGGATTCCGAAAAATAATGTGTATTATTTATCACCCTTATTTTTGATAATTTTCAGAAAGAATTTAATCGATAGAGTGTATGTAAATTTTCAGAATTTTAAAGATGTTTTAATGTAATGAGCTATTTGGTAAAAAAAAATGTATCCTGCGAACCAAAAATAAATATGGATATTGCTTAGGGCGAGGTTATGCTTAAAAAGCTTACCTTTCTCTGACGATGATAAAAAGGGCTTCATAGCAAAATCAACCACTGGAGAACAACGATGAAAAACGCCCGCATTAATCAGTTTTTTTTTCCCAATTTAGGTAATGATGTTCCCCTGCTCTGCTGTCTGATGAATTGCCTCATCGTTAATAAATTCTAATAGCAAGGAGTATTTAATGAAACAAAAATACGCCTTTTTTTTAAATATCTGCTTTCAATATCTTATTGAATGTTCTGAATAATTAATAACCCCCTTGCTTACTCGTTGTTGTGGTTTGTTAAAGGACTGAACCTTCACAATTTCTTGGGTAAAATTGATTTCATGAAATTTAAATATGTACACATAAATAAGTAAAAATCAGAAGTAAGTATATAATGTACATGTATAATGCAATGTAATTGATAACGCTTTGTAGATAAATAAAAAATTAATTTAAAAGAAAAAAATTGAGAATTACGAGAGAGAAGATAAAAAGTTGAGGACCTAACGAATAAAAGAGTAAGAACACAAATCAATTTTATGATGGAAACTCAATAGATTAATTATTACTGCACCAAAAAAAAAATGAAAGAAGAAATACAAGAGTAAAGAAATGTTGTAAACGTATATTTTACCTATCAAACAAATAAATGGTGATTGATAACATAGTGGATGCCATTTTTTATATGACGTACATATATATGTTTATTTTTAAATGGAAACTGATGAAAATGCTTAATGATTACTGAATAAGATATGTGTCACATTTATGTAATTATTATTTTGGAGAAACAAGTCCACACAAAGAACACAACATGTTTGCAATATTGTATATGTGTAAATAATAAAATGATAAATTTTATCAGAAGAGTTGTTTTCTTAAATGTTATTCCCTTTGAATTTCTCCTAAAGAATGAATAGACAAAAATGTAAATGTTAATTTACTCCTGTAAGATCCCCGGTTCGGGTCCTGGTTTCGGGGTAAATTTCCAGTCGGGGCCCACACCGGACCGAGCTTATGTCCACGACCGTAAGCTCGCCTCGGTTTGGGCCCCGGCTGAAATTTTACCCCGAAACCAGGACCCGAACCGGAAACATGATAGGTTTGAATCTTAGCTAAAGTCCGGGGTCGGGCCCTGGCTTCGGGGTAAAATTTCAGCCGGGGCCCAAACCGAGGCGAGCTTACGGTCGTGGACGTAAGCTCGGTCCGGTGTGGGCCCCGACTGGAAATTTACCCCGAAACCAGGACCCGAACCGGGGATCTTACAGGTTCGGGTCTTTGCTAAAATACGGAGCGGAATTTGGGTGTGGAAACTACAGATTTTAGCATAGACCCAGAAGTAAATTGAAACTTACCTTCTTGTCTTAAAAAGCGAATCAAAGTGTCAGAATTGAAATAAAAACAAGTTGATCATGAATTTATATATCTTTATTAATCTCATTATTTACGATTGCTCTTACAGTCACTAGTCTGCCCCGAAATCAATTATAAACGCATTTTACAGAGCTAGTTGCCTTGATAAGTAGTTAAAATCCTAACAGAGACTTTTTAAAAATTAAAATATTTGAAGAACGGCTTCACATAATCGAATAATTTAGTAAAAACATCTCCGTTGCGTACACTAAAAGAGTTAACCTAGCGAAAAATATATTATTACGCAAGCCCAGAATGGATTTTTTAAATAGTAAAAAGGAAGAAATAATAAACAAAATAAAAAGTAAAACACTGTATAATGTGGACTAGTTTAAGTTTAAGATATCAACAATTTTACTTTGTTTTTAGTATTTTTAGCATTAAAGTTTTGACTGGACTACTCGTTAGCAGCCACGTTAAAGGCCTTTTTTTTCTACGTGCAAAATGTAAACAAAAATAAGTGCTTCCAAAAATTAATGAAAAAATGTATCCAAAAAACTTCTTCTGCTTTCTTATTTACATGTTTTTGTTTTGTTTTGAAAAACGCACCAAGTTTTAAGGACTACTGCGATACACAGAATATTAACAATAACGTAAAATTACAATAAAAATGCTATGAACAAAGAACGCGCGAGTTAGTCACTGAAATTAAAAACAATTGAGAGGTTTTTTTGCTAGGGAGAGCCGATAGCTTGTACATTAAATTTTTGACTGAGAAACATGTCATACAAATTCCGCAGAGCGATTTCGGGCCTTGTCCTTTAATTGGACAAAAGCATTTGGAGTCGACGGTAGAGCGGAAAAACGCAAAAAAAAATGTAATTTGTGCATGTGCGTGTGATGGGGGTTAAATGTTAACTCGGTTAATAGTAGTAAGATTACAGTGGGGTCAGCTACTACCCCCTCTTTCCTAAATTTACGCGTAAATGATTATTACAGAACTGCCGTAAGGTTAGGGCTAATTACGGCGCTAAATTGAGCAGCTAGCCAAAAATGTCCTAGATGTGTTGATTGATGATTTTCTCTGTCGGTAACGTTTTGTTTGCGAACACAACAATTGCTGAGGCTGGCTGGTCGCTCTGGAGGTCGCAGAAGACGTGGGCACTGGTTGTCCGTTGAGGAGGATGACCGCCGAGCAACGAAAGCGAAGATCGTCCTTGAATTATAGACAAAAATTAAATATCTTAATTTAAAAAAAAATCACTAATAGAATATCTCACTTATTGTTCACTGGAATCTCTCCTTCCGGAGCGCGAATGCTCCACAGTCGCTTGTCGGGGTCCAGGCCACAGAACGATATCATGATGGCAGAATAGTGCTTCCTGAAAAGTTATA
Source organism: Machimus atricapillus (assembly GCA_933228815.1). NCBI lineage: Eukaryota > Metazoa > Arthropoda > Insecta > Diptera > Asilidae > Machimus > Machimus atricapillus. Next base: position 30,130,145 of record OW121786.1, on the reverse strand, counting down.
GAATTCGATTTTAAAATTGTTATATGGGACTTATAAGTACCAATACCAGTACAAGTACTTAAAATTTTTAAGTACAAGTACAAGTACTCGGTATTTGTACTGGTATTTGAAATTTTCTAAGTCCACGTACTGGTACTTGAAGTAGTACTTAAGTCCTAATATACTTAAGTACTTCACAGGTCTGCTTACTGGGCTTTAATAAGGCATTCGCATTTAATATCAAGGTTAATTCAATTTTGAGGATAATTCTGATCAAACCAAGGAACAAAGTTAATATACAGGTGTGCTGTCCCTCAACTCGAAATCGTGTAAGTGGAAACTCAGATTAGTGACCAGTATGTATTTCCACTTCACTTTTCAAGGGAAGGAGCGAAAGAATTCTGCAGATAGCTGGGGGATCGTCGTAACTTTTTTTCGTGTAACTCGAAAATCGTGCAACTCAAGTACCGTGTATCCCGAGGGATACCTGTATAAAATTTTTTTAAGAGCCTGGGGTCCCGAAAGGTTAATGTACCAGTCCTAGTGTGAGGCGGATTAACAGCCACATTAATATGCCGTAGTATTCCTGAGGCCACTCTCTGGTGAGCACCCTTCGCATGAAGCCTGCTCAGAGTGGTGAGATCCTTAAATTTGGGTGCAATTAATATTAATGTAGCGCAACGCAATTACACCGGCGAAGTCTACTCAGGGTCTGCATCTAAACCTCGTTAGCATGAGAAACATGTGCATGAAGTGTTTCTCGCTGGCGGGGCCGCTGTAATAATTTATTCCCGTGAAGAGGCTGGAGCTGGAATCTCGGATTCGGCACAGAAATTAAACCCGAGGCGGTGAGACGCTCACGTAGCACATGCATGGATTAGCTTAACCCGGCCCATCTCAGATCGGGCTGGAGTGAATAATTTCGCACGGATTATGTTTCCGGCGAGCATGCAAACATCTTTCGGTAACATGCTGTGTTTCGCTGGAACAACGTCCTGCATACTTAAAACAGAGGCGCCCGGCAAAAGGATTCACCTGCAAATAATTTGTAAATTGTGAAGCCTCGCCAGCCAGAATCGTCGGTTTTAATGACGAGGACGAGGACCCATTTGCGGTGTGGGTTTTCCTTTCCACCAGGATATTCGGTGACAAGTGTTGGGAAAACCTCATTTCCTAGGAATGTAAAGTGCAATTTAATTTGCTGCCACGACGGTGCTGTGCACAAATTACCACCGACATATGCCGCTCTGTTTATTTTTTTCAATCATTTCGATTCCCGATATTCGCTGCAGGCGAAAGGTCATAATAAATCGATGGGTTTCACCACCCAGATTTGACTTTCTACTCGACTGCACATGATATGTTAATTAAAACACAGAGCCTCAATAATTCAATATATTCGGCAGGTTGCGTTCAATTATATCAATAAAATGAGCGCAAAACAAATATTTATCTTCACCTTAATTGACAAAATGAAATGGATTTTAGCTGATTAAACCATCCGTAGGTTGCGTGCCTCTCAATTTTTGTTAGTATGGTATTTTTTGCCCTACACGCACGTGGGAACAAACCAATTATAGGTATATTTATTTTGACGATATCAATTATTTTATTAAAAAAACGGTTTCAGCGAATTTTATTCGTTTCATTAACACGTTGACTGCCGTGTGAACCACCGATGATTGAACATTTTTACGGAAACTGTAGGAACTCTTTTGGTTTCGGTCTGCCCGTTTGTCTATATATGTATGTACTTATCTTTTACATATATAGGTCTTCTAAAGTACAACATAACATGTTTTAGGACTTTTGATTTTAACACATTTATCGATGTCAATATAAATCCCAAATAATAATATAAATAAATAATAATAAATAATAAGAAATGGGTTCGATTGGTTGTTTTGGGAGTCCCATATCAATGAAATTCATATTTGTGAGATTCCCCGGGCATGGAAATCTGTCTTAGAAATTCATAAGAAACCATTTGAAGAAAAAATATATTAAAAGATTTTAATGTAGTCTTTAAGTTGAATTTTTTCTTGGAAGCTCAGGGGTCTTATATGAACTTTTGGAAGCGTTTCAAATTTAAGTGAAATTGTTGGTTCGTGGAAGAAGAGAATTTGTTGAATAATAAAACCTATGTGAGTACCCATCTGCGAATTTATGGGGAATCCAATTTTTTCATTTCCTTCGTCAATAAGGAAATAGCACATATTATTAAAAGTTGAAGACAATTTAGTGAGAGCACGCTGCGTGTACCACCGCCTGTTCGCATACATGTTTGACTTTGTTGTTATAGATATCTTTTAATTTTTGTATGTTAATGGTGGTAACAGTCAACGTATATAATCATAAATAAAAAGATATCTGGATATGATCAAATTAACATACATAACAGGAAAACTTATTTGTCGAAGAAATATGCCATTTTCAAGCAACATTTCACATTTTAAACGTAGATCATATATCAAAAAGGCGCAACTCGAAATATATTTTTAATACGTACATATGTATATAAAATATTTGTATTTATGTCCAGCAAGCATGAAAATACTGAATTTGCTATAATATTCTTTTCTTAAAATAATTGTTTTAAAAATCTCCAAGTTCTATTCCTTTCCTTTAAACTCTTTGGGGAAGAGAATTGTGAAATTGAACAAATCAATCCAAGAAACCATTAGAGATTTCTGTTGGGAAAATTTCGGGGAAAATGGAATTACTGAGTTGTCTGTAAATACAATTGTTTTTATATTATTTTGCTTTAATTATAGATGCGGGGCGGGGCATAAAATTCCATTAAATAGTTATGTTTTCAACATAAAGTTGTTAACAGGATGAAAAGCTTTAGGTTGGAAATTTGTAATTCTCCGAAGTAAATTCGTAATAAAACCTGAGGTGAATCGGATAGAAGATTCAATTTACTCCTTACAAGTCCACCTACATAAATATGATGAGTTTTGTACCCATTCCAAATTCACTTCCAGAAATACGTAACAACTCGGTTATCGCAAACATATTAAATGTTTTACAACTTCTGCAGTTCACTCAGGACTCAAAACTTTCATGTGAATTGAACATGTGTTCAGTGAATCCTTGGCATCAACAGCTTAAAATTCATAGACATGTTTGCTCACTTTGTTCAATAATTTACCGAGGGCAAACTTTGTTTGTTGGCAATTTAATGCAGAGGTTCAACAGATTAATTGAAAAAGTTACACTGGCCACTGGCAGTCTTTTCCCTTTCCGTAACCTTCATCGAAGCCTATATTTAGGTAGTTATACTTCTGATACATAAAGTAAGTGATATTTAGAATTATAGTGTATGTCATCGATAAGATAAGGGGTTTTGTCGAATTAACTTCAATTAGCTAATTAACTTTTATTGAACCTACGTCAATTTGAATTTCTTCCGGCTCATAGCTACTAGAATGTTCTCCGATTAGGTAGTTAAAGTTTAAATTGATTTTTAATGATGATCGGACTGCAAATAAGAATTTTCGATGTAAAGTATAAATCACAGTGTATTTTCCGAAAGTAGTTAATATAAAAAGGTATGTGGATACGTTCAGCGCGCTCAGTTTGCCATAAAGATTAAACGCGAGAAAGGATTTACGTTCAGTGCTGCCATGATTGAAGAGTTGCCGTTAATTTCAATCAATGTTAAAATTCTTAAGTTTTGGTCCTACATTTTGGTCCACAATTGGCGTCGGTACTTCTGCTTTACGGGAGCAATTTTTTTAAATTTCACACAATTTCTCGACATGTACTACATCACGGACCCCATCGACGTCATCATTAGGAACACCTATTTTTTGGTGCTGTGGTTCAACACCATCACGCGGGCCCTCTATCTCACCTTTAATCACCGCCGGTTCGAGAGATTTATGGAAAACATGGAAACGCTCGTGGCCGAGATCAGAGTAATTGAGACGTTTCCTTTTTCGCTTTTTTCTTGGACGATTAGTGGTTTTTCCCTAATATAATATTTATTATTCTGATGAAATTGGTATCGAGCTTAAATTAGGGTTTCCGTCGGTTCAACCATTTTTTTAAAATTCATAATTTGCAAAAGGGTATCTCTTTCAGAATTAAAGTGGCCAGTTTTTGTCGAAGCCCAAAGTCCATCCCATCCCATGTAGAGACATCCCGACTCTATCGCTGGAGCTCTTCAGTTGAACACTGAGGAATAATTAGCATCATTAATCTCTCCTAATTGAAATCATTTTCTAATTGTACAAATTTAATTGGGCCTCAGTCAACAAGTTGATGCCGCGTCAGCTGCGGTGGACGTAACACCGTCTGTAATTCACGATAGGGCTCCTTTGGTGCTCTGCCCGTCCGCAATGGCAGTAAAGTGAAAAGTAGCATTAATTTGCATTTAATTTATTTTGCGGAATATTGAAGAAATTGTGCCCTATTTAAGGGACAGAATTAGAATTAAGCCATTCTTGGGGTTTGCTTGACGGCAGCCGGCGACATCGTGAATAATTTTACTGTGCCAAGAGCTTTCTTATACTTTTGTGAATTTGTAATTTTTTTTCGCGAAGCCAATCATCAAGAGAGTAGGCCTGGTGACAAAAAGGTGTTCGTCCATTTTATAATAATTATTTAATGAGCTTGTATTACCGCATCTTCTTTAATATTAATTATTACGCATTTTTACATGGAAAAGGACGATGAGGCTTATTAGACCATTTTCTAGTGTGCTTCGCTTCTATGAAATATATATTTTTTAAAGTATCATTTAGTTGGTAATATTTTTAGGACTGTATTAACACATTACATATGTATGTACATAGCTGTAGGTATAGGAGTATTAAAATTCATGACTTCTTGAGGTTATCTAATTTTATTAAAATATTAACTTTCATCTACACCCAGCACTCAACCAAACTTAAATTGACGGAAATGAAAAGAACATTTTTCAATCGCTTGTATTTCTTGAGATAATTTTTTCTCAAAACCCATGAGGCCTGGAAATTCAATCTGATTCAAAAGTAGATATCTGGTACAATATATTAAAATACGAAAATATTGCTCCGATTTGTCTTTAATGATTGCGATCAAGAAATTAACAGATTATTATACTAACAATAAGTTTTAATTTTCTTTTTAATATAGGCCTTTGGAGATGAGGATATCAACGATCTATTAGATACAACGACAAAGAACAGCCGGCAACTATCAAAATTTAACTTATTTCTCGGAATTTTAGTAAGCGTTGGATTCAGTCTATATCCACAGTTCTCAGGGACCAGAAGTACGTCATAATTTTTCTTTGATTAAAACTAGAATTTAAAAGGTTTTTAAATCGGTGCAGTACTACCATTTGGTTCTACAGTTCCCGGAGTCAATAAATACGAGTCACCCTACTACGAAATATTCTATACGTACCAATTTTTAATAACCCCAATTGGATGCTGCATGTACATCCCCTTCACAAGTCTCGTAGTTACTTTCATCATGTTTGGCGTAGTCATGGAAAAAGTTCTCCAGAAAAGGTTGCGCAACCTTAAGGAGCTTAACAATTCTGAGGAAAAGTTAAACGCTCGAATTATGTGGTGTATCGAATACCACGAAAAAATTATTGAGTTTCGAAGAAAACTTGAAAATAAAATTACCTAACTAAAATTTCATATCTTTCAGATATGTTCGTGAATTGAATGGGCTGACGTCGTACTTATCGCTCTTGGAATTTTTAACCTTTGGAGCTACGTTGTGTGCACTTCTATTTCTGCTTAATATGGTAAGTAGAGAAGACTGCTTCTTGAGCCATCTAATTACAAAATATCCTTCCCGATCTTTTTAAGCCGCTTTTAAAATATTACTTTAAATTAAGTATAAGCCAGTATAAGCCAGAAAAACCTGAAATCTTTAGTGTCTTATTTCACGGCATTCAAATTAAAAATGAGCTTAAGGTAAATCTTGAATGAGGATTTGTCGCTAAGGACACAAATCGCATCGCATGTGAACCGAGGGATGAGCATTCAAATACATATGTAGATATGCATATTGCATAAATTTGAGTTGATATGCACTTTGACATTTCTATTCTATAGATACATATATATGTTATATAATTAGCACCACCCCAATGGCTGGGAAGTGACGACTCATAGCCAGTTTCACCCCCCACTCGAGTGATTTGTTAAAGGGGGATTGTAGTGCAACGTCAGTTGTGATATTTCAAATAATAGGCCAGCCATTTCATTTGCCTTCTCTCCGCTTTAATTATGCATCTTGAATTAGAGCACAGTCCTCTTTCCCATTCAATCAAAAGCCCCTGTGAAATATAATATCTCATGCTAAACAGAGAGTGTTACTTTTCACATACACCCAAGGGACTTGGATTAATAAAAATTCCACCAGTTTCATAATTTGAAATCCTTCCTTCAAATGAAAACTCATGTCATAATTATACGTTTGCTCTCAGATATACATACAATTTTAACTTTTAATTAATTCCATCATGAAAGTGTACATAAAATGATAATTAGGAACTGACATCGCAACTTTTTTCAAACAAATGCAGGTAATCAACTCGTTTATGCAGGCGGGCATTGTTATCGCTTATATTTTAATGATTTTCACGCAAATTTATGCAACCTACTGGAATGCAAATGAGCTCTACGAAGAGGTAATATACTTATTTTTTAATTTCTATAAATTAATAAAAAAAAATCATTTTTATTGCGCAGAGTTTTAATATAGCAGAGGCCGCGTACGACACACCTTGGTTCGAATTTAGTTGCCAAACTCAAAAAAGTTTGATGCTGATCATCGTTAGGGCCCAGAGGCCGCTTTCTGTAAGCGAAGAATTTTAATATTTTTCCCTGAATTGATTTGATTGATTTTTAGCTAAAAGTCGGAGATTTCGCATCTATGAACTTGGAGGTATTTCAATCCCTGATGAAAGCATCTTATACGTATTTCACTCTACTAAGAAAGTTTTACGGTTGAAGCTGAAAACCTTTCGTTGGTAATTTTAAGGCGTCATGTTTAGTCATAGATTTTCTCTTATGTGTTCCATGCAGCCTAAACAAATTTTAAAAACACACACACTTTTTATTGTGTGAAAATCGAAAATTTTAATTTATATATTTTCTCTAATGTAAGGACCAACAATTCCAAATATGTATGTAATTATTAGTATATCATTGAAAATGGTTAAATTTTTAAACTTATTCACTCTAATATTGTAATTAAGTTTCCCTTTTGGGTGAAAACCATGGCTATCAGTGGTTTTCTTTAATTTTGGGAGTCGTATTAATATCGGAGAACAATAACAATTTAGTAATATGTTGCTTTTGTAATATAAATCACTTATAAACCATGAATGTCGACATACTACTTTCGAGATAATTAACAAAATATACATAATTGCAAATTTTGTTTTTGAATTTCGTTATTATTATTGTTAGATAGGTATGTAATTTTGAAATAACTTTTAAGCGCCATATGCGGGTTTAACGTTTTTATTTTATTTACCATAAAAAGTACATAAAATCGTACATGTAATATATATAAAAAGATAGATATATGTGAATATTCAATTGCTACCAAATTTATAATACAACAAACTTTAAATTGCACCTTTAATGGATCAGACATTAAATTATCGTTTAAGTCGAAATTTGACGGTCGCTTACCCGAAATGAGATTAATTTATTTGACCATAAAGAATATCGATGATGCCATAAAAAATTCATTTCCCAGATGATCAATAACACTCAACCAAGGGCCAATGGTGGTTGCAATAAAGAGCGACAAATTATGACTGAATTCCTGGCAATATACATCCCACACCGTCAAGGTTAGGGCATCAGAACTAACGATGACTTTATTATTTATTTATTTGTTTATTTATTTATCGCAAATATGATGGACGTTTGGGCAGGTACGCATATTTGAGCAATGTCGAAAAACCCAATAAAGTCGTCGAGTGGTTTTAGCACGCATTCCGCCTTTTTCGAATAGGTTTTATTGCCTAGGAATGACGTGAATTGCATTAACTAAGGGCTGAATGGTATAAATTAGGCTTACGAGACCGTAAAATTTGTTATCGGAAGAGATCAACATTGGAATATGCTTTAAAATGGATAAATACAGGGTGGATTTTATAGAAGAGCTGTTGTGTGCACAATAAATACCGGCAGGGGGCTCCATTGATTTGTGCAATTATTTTGGAGACAAGCATCCCACAGCTCGCAAACGAAGAGATGCGCTGGAAGGCAAACAAATGTTTCCAACGACAACCTGCATTTATTAAATGTCGAGGTTCACGAATAAATTGAAACCGGATCGAACTGAAGAAACATTTGTGCTCGAGTTCCACGCTACGTTGGGAAATAATTGAATTAATTCCAGCAGTCTCTAGGTATTCTAGAGAGTTCCCATCCACTCCTAATTGGTCCTTTTTTTCAGCTAGGGGAAGGAAGTGTGCCAAGAAAAATCTAATTAAAAATATTCCGTAGCCAAAGGGTGGCAACCTCTGCAGGCTCCCTTCTTAATCGCATAAATGGCTTTTATTAGCGGAAAATCGAACGCCAGGCCAGATAATGGTTCCGGCCAAATGGAACGACAATTTCCCTAGTTCGAAAACTAAGAAAATAAGTAGGATAAAGGAAATCGGTATTGTCTTAAGATTTTGCTCAAACCTTCCGGTTTTATATGATAAGTAACTTTTTTTTTGCTCTTTTTTAAAGACGTTAGATGAATATTACCGGGAAAAAATACTTCTATTAATTTGAAATCCTCCTCGGAAGCACAAGAGCCATTTTAATTAACTAAAGGCATCCGATATGAAATTCTCAACTAGACCGAATCTTATTCAGAATTCAATTTCCTCGACTGGCACCTTTTCGAAGAGGGAAAATTAAAGGGGATTTCGTGCGAAAACCGATAGCGCTCCTGCTGTCTGTTAAAGTTCTACTGAATGCTCTATGCCCGGCTTGGAACTCCTTCCCGCTGATTGGCATATTTGCGCACAAATAAATTGATTTACCGAGACGCAAACAACCTTAAGGCGTTTGACTTAAATCAGAAAAAAAACAATTTTGATTTTCTATTGTTCGGTTTGGTCGGCCAGGATCGATTGAATGAAATTTGCTGAATTTGGCCCTGTGCTCGTCCAGCAAGGCTCGTATTATCCCTTTGCCATCCAAGGTTTTGAATGGGCGCTCCCGATTTAGAAAATTTGGTTTTGAAGAGGCGTGGGTTGCAAATTATGAGAAGCCTCTTGATTAAGGCAAAATGTGATTTAATTAAGTCAGACATCGTTTTTCGTCTTCATGTAAATTTTATATAAGTATTTTTTGTTTGGGTTATTCTTAGGATTTATTTAATCTTCAGTGGCAACGATTTGAGATACCTAATTTAAATTGACTTAGGTAAGAGGTTAAACCATCTTGAGTCCATAGAAAACTTATCAAAATTAATAATTGCTTTTACGCAAATAATTAATTGCTTTTACGTAACTATCACACATAAACGTTACGATGTCTATTGGTGAATAATTTTTTGTAGATTCAAGGAAGTTTCATCGTGTTGCGGCGCATATGATGGAGTTAATTGCGTCGCTAGAGTTTATCAGAAATTAAAATGTTAATGGTTTTCTGTTTTAGCAACATAATATAATATAAAAGTTCTATTTCTTACTTTTGAAATTGTTATGATATTATTATGTTATACTGGTAATTTTAAATTTGCTAAAAGACTATAAAAAATGTAGCATTTTACCGATAAGACACCAAAATTTTTTATCGAATGATTTAGATTTGACTAATTAGGAACTTCATTATTTAAACTACTATCTTAAATTTAATTTCAAAACGTTTTCGTTTCGAAAAAAGGGCATCATAAATTAAGTACCTACATATTTATGCATTCTCAAAAACATTTTCCTATCTTAAAAAAAGGTAATATGTAAGTATAATTTTTAAGTCTTATGCCATAATAAAAAAATAAGGCAACTTTATACCGTACCTACAATTTTCTTTAAGAAAGGAAATAGGGTTTGGAAATTTGAAAAGCCAAAAAATAGAATGATAAAATTAACTTTATTTTGGGACGAAGCGTTTTGTATTTATTATTAATTGAAATTAATATCACTTATAGGAAAGACTGTGATTGTGTTCAGGTCATACGCCGTACGTTTCGCGCAATTGTCTCAAAAGGTAAAAGGATTTAAACTAGGACTTAAGAAAAACTTAACCCAAAACTTATTGTAACTTTTTCTCATTTTCATGTTATGCCTATATTATTTTCACATTCAGCATCACAGAAGTTTAAAAGTATGCCAAATAAACTCCCACTACACCAAGGCCAACCAACAATTTTAACATTTTATTTTAGTCAGAAGTTCATTAAATAATGCTAAAGATTGGCAAAGTTGTTTATTAATTATTAAGATTGTTGTATAAAAGAGTGCATGATTTTTCCTTTTTAATGAATTTCTCTTTTATTTTGCGACCTATTAGCACAAACGGCTTCGTATTTTCAGAATCTTTATTTATTTTTTACGTCTTTAGCTCCTTTAGAGTTCAAGAAAACTCCTACCGAACAATGGCCCATTTTGCTTTGTGAGCGATGGAGCAAGCAGCTGCTGGTTGTCTGGCTGAATCGGAGCAAATTTGTCTCAACAATGGCAATCTGTACTTTTTATACAAAAGTTTCCCAAAGGGATAAAGGACTTCTCGAAGAGTTGCAGTCACAAGAAAACAGGATGACGGGGGCTGACCTTTGTACGTGCCTTTACGTAAATTTTAACCCTTTTTGAGCGGAGTTCCCATAGTCCTTGCAAACATGAAAAGTTTTACGAGATCCTCAAGGAGCACCCAGGATTTCACTTTCGCTTTCATCATTTCAATGTCCTCAGGATTTGTTGACATTGTGCGAAACCAAAACAACATTTGACGACGATTTTTGCTGATATCCGGGAAGCGGACGTACCCTCACACCCCGGGAGAGGGCAGTAAGCAGTTCGGTTCACAGTTTCAGACGTTTACGATTAAACGAGGCATCCGAGTGATTTCATGAAATTCAATTGGCAATTTACCCACAGCCGTCTCGAGAGGAGCTAGGGCTTGTAGGGTAGGGCCGCTCGGTGCCGCACTCCCCAAGGGTAATTGGCAGGGATAGGCCAGGAAAAGTTTATTTCCTCCACTCGATAAGCTCCGAAGGTTCCACCTATTGTGAGTCTGCTTTATGCCCTCCAATCTGATTGCGTCATATTATCGGATCTTGGATCATTTATGATCTGATTTCGGCTTTTATGACGGCCGCATTGCTTTATTTTCCCCTTGGAGAGCCATTCTTTGGCAATCGTGGACTCCGTTGAATCTGTGAGCTACGACCGAGTTTTCGGCTTTTGTAACTCGCTTTAGTATTCATAGAATCAATCGTATCGAACCTATTCCCTTCAATCTAACAACATTGCAGTGGCTGCTGGTTTTTATTGCAAGGATCGACATTTAGCTATGAATATTTACCTTAATAATATATCTTATTCAAAACACACAAAATTATTAATCATTGAAATTAAAAAAAAAATGAAAAAGTAAAAGAAAACATTTTTTTTTATTTCTAGATTTGAATTTAAATGATTGGGTATAATAAGGTTTAGCATATTTCAACAACTTTTGTAAGTAGTACTGGAACACGTATATTTCTTAGAAAGTATCTTAAATCCATTCCCGTACATACATACGTTATGGCATCGTAGCCTACTTTTATTATTATGTATTATTATTATTTTATTTGGAATATCATGACATGTAGGTATATAAATTTTATAGAGTTAATATTTCAATTTAAAATTTGAAACTACATATGTTGATCTTAATATTTAATTAATAAGTTCTACTTAATGAGTTTGTACTACTTCAATTTGTATAAATCAGAGACAATATTTAGGTGCTACGCCTACGTCATAACCATTACTACAGCAATTTTCCAATTATATTTAGTAAATTAATCTACCATAAGATTTTACAAGCAGCAATAAACTCGGCAATTATAAAGTTTTAAGTTAAAGGATTCCGGGAAACCTTGTTGTTGCTCATGCCATTCATTAACATTTAAAAATGTCGAAATTTCCGAAACGTTGCCCCCAGTCCTCTCGGATGTGTGTCGGAACGTTAAATCGCTTGTCTGTTTGTTATGAGCAAAATATTGTCTTTAAGTTGGTGTAATTGTGAGGAAATTTCGACGTGAAGCGGCTGAAACTCGCGCGTTTCGAGGCAACTGGCAGAGGGGTGGGGTGCGCATTTATAAATTTCGTCAAGTTATTCAAAGAGCCATCTTTCAGCCAGCTGTCATAAAATTTTCCGCAAGAAATTTTCACCCAAACTTCCCGAGACAATTTGAAAATGATAACAACTTTTTAACAAGTTTTCAAGACTTCGAGCTCCCCTTCTCCCCCTCACCTGGGCCGCCTTTGCGCCGTATGAGGCTATATTGCCCCAAAAACCCATAGTCTGCGACTGCGATGCTCCGATTTAAAAGTTGCCTGCCTTCCCGCACTGTGGAGTTTTTAATCATTGTTCTTTCGGCTTTTAGATTGATAATGTCATCGGCCCAGACACGGACCCTAGTATAGCTCCTTTGATGTGAAAAATAAATGTTTTAGGGATGAAAAACTCCTCCAAGAAAATTCGTTTGCGCTTGATTAAACCAAGTCCGAAAAGTTTAGCGGCTGATAAAATGTGGCCCCATTATGAAAATGGGCGGGCCTATCCCGAGTAATGAGCCGATTTTGGTAAAAAAAAAAACAAATTCCCACAGTATTAACAGAAGTACGCTTTTCATTAAAATTAAAACGCAAATTCAGAATATTTTAGGAACTTTTTCAGAAGCCATCAACATCTTTTATTGGGAAAATGTTTGAAGACAAAGTTCTTCTGGCCACATGATTGCAGAAATTTAATTTCAATTAAAACAAGGCAAAGTAATATCCCAGAAAGTACATACCTCGAAAGTCAAAAGCAATCTTCTCTGTTGAGGAAGTATGTTTTATGTTTATCTCTTGACTGCAAGCCTTTGAAGTGAAATGAAAAGCCTTGTAGGCTGTGTAAAGACCAAGTTTTCCGTTTATCCAGGTAACAAGCTTCAACATCTTTTTGGACATGGAAAATTTGTGTTATAAGATGAATGGAAATATACTTCCTAAAAGAAATTAAATAGACTAGTCCCCTTATGCTAATAAAATGAAGACATCAGCTGGAAAGCTTCTTCAAATATAGAGCATATTGGATAAATCTTATTATGAAAGTATAAACTCTAAAGAAATAAAGTTTATTTTTTTTGTAGTTTCATGAAATGAACTTGAACTGGATGTCGAATACGTTTTCGCGCCAACTTTAAAAATGTAATATTATTTTACAATTTCATATTGTATGTAAATGATAAAACGGTAGATTTCGAATTTTTAACTATTCTTTGTAATATTTTAAGTATGCATTGATTTGTCCATGTGAACATGTATTTTTGAAATTGCTTTTTCTAAACTGCCAATCACGCTTTGAAGTATCCAACATATATATAATACAAGTCAATTCTAAAATCCCCAAAAACCATACATAATGTACTACCAAATTTTATATTTAAAAATTGGAAAATAGTACGGTGGGTATAGTTAAATTGCAGAAAAATCTTTTTATGTATACAACAAACTCCCCTAGAGTTTTTCAAAACCCGTAAAAGCGTTAAACTCCTAAAATTAGATCAATGGGGTTGCACATAAAACGGTTGACTTCCTTCCGACTTCCGGAAAATTTTATCATTCCCATAGACATCCGCGGGAAGAGATCACGTAATGGTGCTTTGATTTTTTCGATTACATTTTTATCTTTGTTCAATAAAATTCCTTTTCAGTATTTATTACTTGCCGATATTGGCACATTCCCTCTTTCTACTTTAGTCAACGCAACTGAATTTTCCTCCTTCCGAAATCCACTAAAAAGTTGATAGGTATTTCTAGGGTAAGGCGAAAATTCTTTGGTTGATTACAAACTAATGCCCGTAAAAAGATGGCAATAAAAAGAGAAAATTTATTAGGTCTTCAGGCTCAGTACAAATTCTACGAGGTACAGCGTCGAGATCTTAAAATATTATGGGAGTTGAGACCAGGCTTCGAGGAACGACAACATGTGTTTAATTCGATGTATGTAACTACAGTCTGCACAATTTTATGGGACTTCATCCGTGAATCATTCAAGCGAAGAAATAATTTTGATGATAACTTATGAAGTCATTCATGTCCGCCCCTTAGTTTGAGCTGCCGTAACCATCTTAGAGGATATAAATAAAGTTTATGAATCTTTTGTCTTCCGTTGTGGTTTAAAATAATTTGCATTTACCTTCAGGAAAAGGCTCGTGAAATAATTATGTGTTCGTTGTCTTACAAAGCTAAAAGTTCTGTGAAACCATTAATTATTTAGTTTGAACAGATTTATAACTTTTTAAACATATTTTTACTTTAATGGTTATCATATCAGAAACATTGTTTCTCTGAATTGGAAGACAGTACTTTGTTTGGCATTTCATCCTCATTCATTTTTAATTTTTTAAGAATATTGTTTTGATCTTATTTTTTATTTTTCATATTGTTTTGGTCTTATTTTTTAACTTCTTGGTGCGATTCTCATAAAAACGTGTTTTTAATCACCAAAACGTGGTGTTTGAATAAACAATGTGCTAGTTTATAATAAATTTTTTCGTCCTATATACACAAAGAGAAAAAGTTTTTCAGTAAATATCCGAATAAAAAAAATACAGGCCCAAAACGAGCTCGCCATATGCCCAGAATTGAAGAAGCGCCTGATATGCGCCCGAATTGGGCCCGTATCATTTTTGAAGAGAAAGCCGCACACGCCCAATATTTGATATTTCCACAAACGGCTACGTAGGACGAAAATTAAATATTTTTTCAACAAAATCTCTTCTGAATGAAGTCGATTACATAAATAGTTTTTTTTTGTATGCAGTCAATTACGTTGGACAAAGGGATTCGTCGATTGAAGTTTGTTATTGTTATCGATTTTTTGTAGAAAAATTCAAAAATCTATGATATTTTTATGACTTTACCTTGATGTAATGCCTTAACATAACTAAATAAATAATGATTCTAATAAATATAGAGAGTTTTTATACGGTTATTCTTTAAATTTTTGAGGATTAAAAACTAAATACTTTACTTCTATGTATTTAATGCTAATGTTATAATGGACAGACTTAGGTTTTCCAAAACATGCTATTTTTCTATCCTTTAAGGAAATGATCTCAATATTAAATGATGTTTACTGGTTCACAGATAAAGCCCTAATGCCCTAAATTGTTTATCTTTTTGATGAACGATTCTTTGGCTAAAGGATAGGTACCTAGCAATAAATCTGCATACAAAGAGATCGATATAAAGTTCTTTTACGGAAATTGCTTAAATCCCTGGAGCTAGACACCATTACGAAGTTCCTGACATCGTTCGGCAAACATCCTAATGGTTAGTTGTCTCCTTTGCAATAACATAAAAAAATATTTCCCAATAAATTTGCGAATGTTATGCTTTGGCAACATCGCTCCGTTCCACATAAACATTTTGATGACGCCACAGATGTAAATATAACGGCCGCCGGCATGCTATCGCGTATTTTCCAACTTTAGTCCACGAGACCAGCGATTGTCTTCCTATCTTTGGAGCGTGGCAGGTGCGTGCGGGAGGGGTGCAAATCCACCTACTGCCCCGAGAAATGAAACATTAAAGAGCTCCCCGATTTTCCGCGATGGTCCCGATGTAGGGCGACTCTCTGCACCGACGTTACCGAAGAAAAGCTCCCAGGAGCTTAATCCGGTGCCCCGGTAGCCGGGCTGGTGGCCCACCGTGTCGTCTACGTGCAGCCAGTCTCTGGCGAGCTTTACTTTCGAAAAGGTCCTCTGGAAGGACCCGTGATCCGTGCAGCCCTTCCTTCCTGGAGGTGTTCCAAATCCAACTTGTGCAGGTGGTGCCCACCTGAGTTGCAGTGCTTGTGAGATTTTTACTTAAGGGTGCTGTTCGAGTTTTTGAGTTGTGCGCGGGGTTGTTATCGTCCTTAAAAAATACTTGATAAGGGTTGGTTGGTAGCTTGTTTCTAGAGTAGGTACCCGGAATTGATACAATTTTCGCGCGAATTCCTTTTAATACACGGCTCGGTGAATAAGTGATGCTAGTGAAAGCCCAGTGAGTTGATTAAATTTAAAAAAAAGAAATTCAGTGTAGTAGTGCACCTGAGCAGGTGAATTGCTCTGGCCTGCAGCGGCGGTCACACCATCAGCTGAGGACTTATTTATCGGTTCTCCACCTGCGGGCGGCGCATATTAATTGATAAAGGTATTTGCGGTGAAGCGACTTAATTAGTTAATTTATTGCCGAGCAGATGAAAAGCTTATTCGAAACGCCAGTTTTATTTGCACCCCTCATAACTTGATTCGCCCTGAGATATTTCGGGTGCTCCTTTTGATTTACTGCTTGAGGGCCTACTCCTGATTACATTTGAATTTTCCGGGGACTTGAGTTTGGAGTTCCAGCGTTTGCTGCACGTACCTTTGTATACCTTTTCTTGGAGATTGGCCCTAAATGAGCATATTTATCTTACCTCTTACTAGCAATTGTAATCTGTATCGTCGAAAAAACCACAATTCGTTTATATCTATCCCAGGTTTTGCTAAATTGAAATAAAAACTTCCTTTCTGTTGCCTCATTACCTACAATAAATTATTTCTACTCCAACCAAAAAATAATGTGAGGTTTTCCCTCTTTTACTGATGTTCGTTATTTTATAGGGTTACTTGTAACTAGGCGAATACTTATCAACATCTACGGTTTTGAACTCTTCCAAAACTGGACAGATTAAATAAAATGCCATTTTGAGTACTTTTTCTAAATCAAGTTTTAATTTTATATCATCGAGCATGAAACTGTCGAAATTCAAAAACTGGCAATTCCTTCCTTTAGAGAAGAGCGGACGTTACTTTAAATCAAAATAAAGTAAAAGTAAAATAACTTAACGAACATTAAACCTCTAAATTGATTTACATATTACACTGGTCTGTATGTACATACATATGTATAGAAGGAGAACATGAAAAATTTGTCTTTTAAACAAATCTTGATAGACATTACAAATAACTGATATCATATTAAAGCACAGTTTAATATTTAAGTTTTATTTTAACATCTGTTTCGAAATTTTGCACCATCCACTTCTTTTTACTTATTATAATAAATTCTCAAAAATGATCAATTACATTTTTTTCACTTTTCAGTCTGTTTCTCAAAAATCTGATGTGATGAAATATTTTAATTTTCGGGTTCACAATTTACGAAAGCAGTCCTATCAAAAACACCTGTCATCCTTTAAGGGAGAGAAAAAACCATAAAATATGTAAAACAGTGTTATTCCTCCAAATAAATTTTGGTACATGTGGTTTTAAGTGCAGTTAGTACAAATTGTGACTATTTATTTTAGAGTAAAGAAAATGCACTTTATTTGAATGAATTCACCAAAATTAATAGAGGAGTGTAGTAAAATTATTATACATTGTTTTTTACAATTTAAGCGAACTAATTTGTTGTGTTTTCATATTTAAAAATATTAATATTAGCTGAAGTTATTAGTACTTATTGAAGCAGGGTCAACTGTTTAACAGAGCTATTTATTAAACTAATGTACAATACTTAATTTTAATGTCCTATCATTGGTATTTCTTTGCCATTAATTCAAAACATAAAAAACGCGTAAAGGGAATATGTACTTTAAAAATGAAAGCGAATGAAATGCTTATTATCGGGTTGGGTAGAAGAGGAATTTACTTCACACCATAGCTTTTATGAGATTAAAACTTAGCTAGTGACTCATAGAATTTTTATTAAAAAGTAGAAGGTATAAAACCTTAGTTTAAATTTAAAGTTCACCAATTGCCTACAAATACGCAGTGAAGAACTATAGCCTTAGATTACGATGTCGTAAAACCAACATCGTAAAGCGCATAAAGCCATTTTAATATGTCCATAACGATGACAACGTTTTTGCTCTGTTCGTGCTCTTTAGCTATTTTATTGAGTTTTCGTGAAAATGGCTACTCAATTGCGGTTCCATAGAATAGGATAAAATAATCAAAACAAATAGGCCACTTACAGACAGAATTCAGACTCAGAATTCTACTATCAAAATGGGTATACGAGTTGGATTTTATCCTAATAGATTTTCGGGAATATCAATTTTCGAAAAGTCGAATTTTCCTCTTAATTTGTTTAATAAAAGCCGGTACACAATAGAATATTACAAAAATGTCTCCCTAACTTCCATAGAAACTAAATAGAAACTAGGTTTTCGGATTTTTATGGAGGGAAACTCTAAATCAACGTTTAAGTCATAATAAAATAAAAGTTTTATAATAGATGTATGTATTTAATATTTTAAAAATCATAATTCTGTTATTGATCTTAAATATTGGAATTATAGAAAATTAAGAAATTAAGTAATAATCTTCCAGGATGGCGAACACAAAATTTGAATTCGATTACTCTATATATAATCGATAATAGTTTTATATAAGTATACCATGGGGATTTTGCGTTTGCTTATTTACTGACTGACTGACTGACTTCGTTTAAATTGGGGAATTTAATTCAATACAGCGACCTTGACTTCTAATTATAGGATATGCATTTGAATGAAAACGTCTATATAGGAGTTTTAAGGATCGCTGATTTCAAATTAATTCGTTGTTTTCGAATCTTCCCCTTTTTTTTAACTTTCTGCGGTTAAAATTCACTGAATGAACAAAGAATCCCTTTTTTTACCCTTAGGGCTAGAATTTCGTCTTGAAATTTTAATGGGACCAACTTCGAGGTAGGTATATCCTATCCAATAAAAAAATAATTATCAAAATCTGACAACTCTGTAAAAAGTTATGCGCGAAGATACATAAAAAAAATATACGCGTCGAGGTCGACTTGAGAACCTCCATCTTTTTTCGTCGGTTAAATGTTATTAAAGTTCACATATATTTTCCTCTTACAATATGTATGTAAACAAATTTTGTATTTAAATGTAAGGAGAAAAGTTTGATTATACCTATTTCAAATAAACCAAGTTGCTTATTCCTAAGCGTTCAAGAAGATTTCAGAACTTCAAAGTTTCTTGTACTTGAAAACTTAAGACGTATATCCTGTCTCCTTTTTATTCCCTGAAAACTTGTTTATTCCACCACGTATCTGATGCTCTAAACAAGTCACAATCTAAGTTGCAGTAAGACGGAAGACGGAAGTCTTAGTCAATTTTCTTATATCAGCAAAAGGTAGAAAAGAAGAATACTTAAATAAAGATCTTCTGTTATTTAACAGAGGTTGAAAAGTTACGGATACTTTTGTTTTTAAGAACATCGTTGAACTTTTCTTAATACTTTTCTTCTATCTCTTCTAAAAATAAAGTTAATAGTTGAAAAGCTAAGGCCGTTTGAGTAGAATTAAATATTTGGTGCTGTTTTGGCACGCTCCGAGTTCTTTCAAACTTTTTTACATTACTTTAATTTGGCAGCGTCAAAAACACGAAAAGGTTTGCCGTTATTAAATCCCATTTATCATTCACCAAAAAATGAAACATAATCCCCAACATGAGTCCAATAACCCTCGATTTTGGAGCGGGCTTATCAACCAATTCGAATTGCTCACATCTATGGGTATCTTTTCTGGCCCAATTTTATTTTATTTTTTATTGTTAGATTCGTAGTTGATGAGATCGGGATGATGACGAGGAACGAAGACATATCATCGATTCTGATTCGATTGGCGGGAGGCAGTCGCACGAGTGGTACAAGGGGTAATCGCCCTTAAATTAATCCTCGAAGAGTTTTCAAGACGAGGGTTAAGGGAAAGTTGAAAGTATAATTTGGGCTGAGTACTATCAAAATGTTTCCTTTTCAACTACTCCCCGATATTTTGGATATTTTTAGCGCTTTTCATCCCTGCCATGTGGCGCAGGATAGTTATATGTTTTGAACGCGTTTCGAAAAATAATTTGATTGGTTGTGGGGATGGAAACTGCGCTTCAGGATTTAATAAAACCCGGAAGAAGCTGTCCCATGATGACAACTGAGATCCCCTGCGCCGGCCGTGTGCTCCACTTATGAGCTCCAGAGGTATTTCGTATTTGTGGAACTCGGCTTGGATGCCACAAGTCAGGAATCGGGCTGGTGGGAGAAATTTATCTGCACTCAGGAAAATGCTGTTGACGATGAAAGGGCCTTCTATTCTTCTCTCGAGCCACAACTGTTGGCTGAGTCGTGACTAGAATATCCTTGAGATATTACTGCTGAAAGGATTCTATTTGTCAGTGGAATTGCATATTTTTGCATCCATAAAATGAAAGCGAAACTAGGACATCCTGGAACAACGGCAGAATCCACCACCAAATTCCAATGTTTGTCCATTGAAAAGGAAAGTATAGCGTTGTTGAATCATTTAGAACTTGAAAGCCCTAACAGGCGGTTGTTTTTATGCTTCCCACATACATATATGAGGCCATGTCATCCGAAATTATTAAATATTTCAACTTTTAATAAAACACTCGTAAAATAAGATCAGTAAATCTTCTTTCAACCATATGCTTTTGTAATAAATAGACTCCTTATAAAAAAGTAGTATAGGCTTGTTTTATGCTGCCTCAAATTGGTTTTATAGAAATTTTATTAAGGCAGCGTGTATAGACAAGGCTAAAATAAACCCAAAAGTATATACATATAATAATTGTTTAAAAATTATAGAAAATAATATTCCTATGTTAAAATTGAAGTTATGCTTTTCAAATAAATTGTTACAAAAATAAGAAAGTGATGAAAACAAGAAAATATCTAATTCTTAATGACAAGCTTATTTTTTGGTAGCTTTTCTTGATACATAAGTATGTATACATATTTATGTTCTTTATAATTTTTCAATGATATCGTTAACTAAAACGTAAGGTAAGAACTTATTTAGGTTTCCGTAAATTCCATTTTTATTTTATCATTTCCTAATCATATAGAAGTTGTTGTATTAGTAGTAGTAAGGAAACTCATAGTCAACATCAGAAAACTTTTTATTTGAACGGAAATAAAATCAAGTCTATAGCTGCTTTTACGACAATTTATTGTTTTATAATTCATACAAGGGCTTCAAATGTGTGAAAATGTTTTATCAAACTCAATTATCGATTTTCTTATAATGCTGCGTACGATAAAGTTTCCGAAAGGATATCATAATAAGCATGGAAGCACATTAGACCTACAAATAAAGTGGTTTTGTCAACAAACAAAATAATTAATTCTAGGATTCGTAAACTCGCAGGCATAATAATTTATGAGCATCTTCATATATTATTCTTTATGCGTTAGAGTTACAGAGGGATTAACATGACATATTGGTCAATAATCTGGGCCGATAATGTCAAGTCGTTAATGTCTATCAAATTTTTATGGGTTTATGAAGGAAAGTGAACTGGACACTGGGAATACTACAAAATTCATAAACTTCATACATGTGATCTTGTGTTTTTCTTTAATAATTAAAAGTTTGACATAAACTTTTGTGAAAAGTAGGTACTTTTGTAGTGATGCTAGAAAGCCAAGCTTCACGAACAGTGAAACGTTTCAGCCGCAGGGTTAAGTCTGTTGACTTACGATGACCTTTGCTTTTATGCGAAAAAGCAGAGGAAGGAAATAGGGTTAGAACCCACAAGTTCGAAAAGGTTATGCCCAGGCACGCTTCTAATTGAATTATAAAGGAAGTAATTAATATGAAAGGAAAAAAGACCTTTCAGCGGCAGCCAGAAGGAAGAGGTAGAATTCAATGTGGTAAAAATTAATTGTTTTACATATAAGGGAATGTGATTCTGAATTCCCCACCCCCTTGACCGAATCACCTTATTATTGAAAATAGCTGAGATATTGTCAAGAAGAATATATACTATGTTAGCCATGGTTTAACCAAGATCGGTTAAAAACGGTATGGTCTACAAGGAAATAAATTAAAATATATGTATATGAGCCAAATGAAAATCCCCCACGCTTTAAGTCTTGACCTTGACTGATTTTTCCTATTTCCAAACTTTGAGATACAATTAGCGCGATAAACGTATAGGCGAAGTTTGGTCAAAACCGATTAAGAAACGCGGCCTCTATCGTGTCCAAAGTTTGGAATGCTAATATACAATATATGTGTGTCCACTTTTTAGAGTTAAAAAACCACTTTCAAAATCAACGGCTGATATACATATGTACATAATATGTATTTATTGACCATTTTTATAATCGTTGCCCGACCGCCTAACCTTTTCGGGATTTCTTCATATAGGTATAATATTCCTTCTTTACGAAAAGCATATCTCTCGCTCTCCTCATGTATTTGTGGCCACTTTCGTCGTGATTCGCACTTTTCGACGCTTTAAGGTCCTCACTTAGCAAAACACAATGCCTAACTCGAACAATGATGAAACTATTTGTAAATATCATCAAAACTTTCCTGATTAACTAATAGATCAAACCCTGTAATTAGTAATTGGTTGATTAAAATCACTCAATTTTTGTTGTTGCTGGAAATAGAGAAGTCAATCCGAAAATTAGTTCGTTGGAGTTTGTAATTTTTAATTTACTTAAAAATAAAAAAATAAGAAATGTTTGACCATACCTCATGCGAAAATATGTAGGTTAATATGTACCTATGAAGTCGAAACCAAACATTTCATATATTATATATAATAAAAACATTAGTGGCCCAGGAAAATATAAATTTTCTGTAATTATAAACATCAAAGGAAATTTTTATAAAAGGTTCTCAGAATTAATTCCAGTAGTGTATATGATTTTTTCAAGCGTGGGTAAAAAGATCTTCAAACAGAAAATTTAAGAAAAGTGAATTAAATACGATCCCAGTATGAGTCAAGAAATAACAAAGCTTGATGAAAAACAACTACTTTTTAAAGTTTATTTATGTTATATGAATGAAATGATAGCTTATTTATTTTTCAAAAGTATATGTACATCCAGCAACATATTTTGATATTTAGCTTATTTATAGTGAATGCCTCCCGTGGCGATTTTCTTAGACTATCTCTTCAGTTTGGTTATTTTTGCATTAGGTACCTAAATACGTTTATAAATTGTCCAAATCAATTGGAAAACATTTCATATGTAAATTATATCGTGCTGTTTGTTTACAAATTTCAACTTAAGAATTCTAAAATTTCACTAAAATTCCTTTGAAAAATTTATTGATTCAGTCATAGTGTGTGGATAAAGTTAATATTCTTATTTCTAGATGTAGACATTTCGATAATTTTTATTAATGAGGTATTTTGAAAGCTTAACATTTATTATTTAGAAGTACAAAAATTACAATATAAAATATATTGAATGTGTTTAATTGAAACATAATTAAAATAGAGACAATGTAAATAAAATAAGACATTTTTTAAGATATATAATTTAAGATATAATGAAAAATGATGACATAAATTCACAGGTATTTATAATATTTGATAATATGGAAACAAAGTGGGGTGAAAATCATGACCGAACTATTATTTTAATGCTTTTTGCTTTTACATTAAGAAAAATTGCTGAAACATAAAAACAGTATTAACATTCTAAAAATTAATATGGACTTTCGTTTTCGTCGGGGATTTAACATCCAAGGAACCCGAGCTCGATTGTTTAAGTTTAGATGAATATTTCTAAATGTTGAAGTCAGACGAGAGTTAAAACGGAAAGGGTAGAAGGGAAAATTAAATTGCTTTAAAAATAGAATTTTCTTTTTTGTTTTCTGGACCAGCGTGCAAACAATTTGTATACGCCTATAACTCAGGTGAATCCATAACCCTTATATCAATTTCAACAGGTGAACACTGTAATTCTTCCATAAAAATCTTTGCTCCTAGAAAAGGGAGAGAAAGATTTTTTTGCCTATTTTGGGCACATCTCAACGACCCATAAAAACATCATTTTACCTTAAATTCCAGCACGGAGCCCTACGCTTCGTCGCCCGCTACTGTTAGTTAAAACGAATCCAAGCGTAATATTTTTACGCACTGTTCCGGGGGGGTTGAGACCCATGAAACGCACTTGAACGACATACTTTCAAGGAGCGAGCAAGTCGAGTACACTTGAACTGTAGCTGCTCCGCAGTGAGCAGCAGAAGCAGCTCCTTTTAATCTTATCTCCCTCGGGGGGACTCTTCAAAAATTTAAAAGGAACGCGAAACACGCGTATAAAAAATTCATTGCGCCACATAAATCGAAACGAGAGCGGCCTTACATCAAAAGCTTTCTTTGAGGGCGAATTTCTCTGTTTTTCCATAAGTTACCCTCTAAGCGGTGTTCACCCTGTTTTCAGCTGCAGAGCGCGGAAGAGTCTTCTTTGGTCGGGTGCTCCGCCCCGTACGTGTAGCCCCAGCCTGTCCCAGTTGCTGAGCCTCCTAAATGCGATGCCCCCGGGCCGGGCAGCCCGGAATTCCAAAGCGTTGATGGTAACGAGATATAAATTTCACTTTTATGGCGTTTCCCCGGCTGCTGAATTAATTTCGACGTTAATGAAGATAGCTGCGCTAATGAAGCAGTCACACCCTTCCCTCCCTTCACCCGCGCAGTGCAAGGGCGCAAACTGGAGCACTATGTCCTGGGCAAAGCCTAAGAGCTGCACACATCCAAAACAAACGCCCTTCAGGCGGTAGAATTCAATTTCCTGCATTTAGGGCAGGGGGTTTGAAGGTACCTTTCATTCGCGCTATCCCTGACTGATTGATTCCTAATGCGATTTCAATGGAGGCTCTAGCTTCCAGCTTCAGCTTTTCAGCGAAAAAGGACAAGCTCTGATTTTACCGAGCTGACCGCAGCCTATTTTCCAGTAAATTCAAAAAGAAGGAATACCTAAAATAGATCCCTGCCGTCCCCTGTGATGATAGCTGACTATCTGGAAAACTAGGTCCATATTTAGCTTAAGCACACTGAGTGAAAAAGAGAGCTCTAGTATTGAATTTCTGGTTACAGCAAATATGTTACATACATATGTAACTTTTTTTAAGTCACTATAAAATAGTTTAGAAAAAAATAATTCACTAGTCTACAGTCAATATACAACTGAGTGGCTATTAGTGTATTTATATTAATTATTGAAAATAGGAGCAACAATTTAACCAATTTTCTGGAAAAGTATAAAATTATCGCTACTAACATTATAAATCCGAATATTGTCTTATAAATTTATTTATAGATCCCCGCAAAGTCACGTGCAGAATGTTAGTATGTAACTATCCATAAATTCCGTAATAAAAACACAAATTTGCATTTAATTTATAGTTAGTACAATATCTCCTCTAAGTTTATGCATTTAATGGCTTTAATGTGCACATGGTGGCACACATCAAATTAAAATTAAAAGCAATTTGGAGGAACGACTCCTAAAATTATCATTTTGAGTTTTATTATTAAATAAAAGTTTTATATGGCTCTATAATGGCTTATTAGTATACGCGCACAATATCTGGCGGTTCTTGTTGTCTCTGTACAAAAATCGCTTAAATTGATGCGCAAAAACAAAGTAAAACGTTGATAACAAACATTTTATTGGAAAATATAAGGTGTTTGAACCAATGTTTACATTTCATTTAAAATGCAAACTGTACCTAATTGAAATGTAAAGTTTTAAAGAATGAAAAGTTTAAGCTGGTGACCTTTTTGCTTTTAGTTCGAAATTATTATCGGTCGAGAATAATACAGGTAAAGAGATATTTTTTCAAAGAAAGTCATAACTGGTTTGGTCCCTAACAATATAATATTATGATTTTCGATTTGATGAAAATTTGATTTAAAGTGGAATTTTTATAGAAAATAAAAAATTAAAACACAATAATGTTCCTAGCCAACTTTAATTCTGGTAGGTAAGGAGCTGACCAGATCCAAAGACAAACGCAGGAATCAATTTCCTTTATTGTGGACAAAGAAGGCGGGGGGATCTGAAAGTGCTTTTTATTCGCACTGTCCTCGGCTGATTGATTCCTAATGCGATTTCAGCGGAGACCGCTTAGGGCTCTTAAGGGAGAATGGACAGATCCTGGAACTCCAGAGCTAGCCGCAGCCCTGGGAGGAGACACAAATCTATTTTCCAGTAAATTGAAAAGGAATACATAAAACCAGCCCCTGCTCCGCCCCCAGCCACGAAAACTGAATGCCATGAAAAGCTAGGGCTATCTAACTTCGCTTAATGGAGGCTGGGTACATTGCAGGAACCCTCCCCCGCTTGAATTAGTAAAGGTAAAACGGTCGGGAAATAAAATTCACCTCATGCGTGCGGAAGGGCCATCTTCGCACCCACAATCGACGCCCCCGCCCCCGAGTTGTTCCAAAGTCATTAAGTGGCACAAGGCGTTTTTGCCGGGAATTCGTAGGCGCATTACACGCGGCAAAAGAAGTGAGCTATCGACAATTAAGTCAAGATTGGCTCCGAATTATCTTAATTGCCTCAAAAAGGTGCTTACCCTCGAGTGGAGGGCAATCACGTCCCGCGTTAATTGATCATGCATAGGGCTGCGGGGGCGGAAGTGCAAAAAGTGTGCCGCCCTCTAATCTTCGCGATGCTCGAGGTTACGTGATGCGTGCGTTTTTGTTTTCGCCAAAGAAGCGCTCGTGCGACGGTGGGGCCCCATATGAAAACTTAATGAGGGGATTTCATGGCCTTGCCTATTTTGTTTGTCTTTATCGATTGCAGGTGAACTCGGAAAAGGAAGAAAAGTTCGACGTAGCGAAAGTGGGCCTCCCTGCGAAATTAGGCCCCAAACACAGCCGATTCTTGCTCGGAGGGATCTAGCCTGGGACGTAGGCTGGTTTGCCATAATTTTTGCCTGTTTTGTCTTGCCGGACTGGAAATATTATACAACGCAAATAAAAGAATACTATAACATCCTGAGGTAGATACTCGTATGAAGGGAGCGAGCTAGGGCAGGGATGAAAGTATATTTCGGGCAGTATGCTTAAATTAATTCTAAATATACATCGATAATGAACATATTGGAATTGCAAAGGAACTTACTTTTTCTTGTAAAGGTACAACAAGGAAAAAAACGTGTTATTTCAACAATTTTTGGTATTGATTTTGATCGAACATGACTTCTAGAAATAAATCTCTTTTAGTATAAGAATACAAAAACATCATATGTAGGTACTAAAATGCTTAACGATGCCGACTTAGATTCTTATAACACGTATAGTTCTATGTGTTATGTATTAAACACTGATTCAATAAATAAAGAAATATATAGGATCTTTCAATTTTTAAAAATGTAGTCTTATGTTACATGATGAAACGGAAACCCAATATTAATTCCCCATTCATCTTTAAAGTTCGATTTTTACTTGAACCAAAACCGAAAAGATTCTTTTTGATTATCCAATTTAAAACCAATCTCAATTCTAGCGTTATGAGTTTTAGAAATTTTTGGATCAAAAAGGAGAACCTTCCAAATGAGGAAAATCCCCGTTGAAAAGGGTTTTGTTGCAAAAGAATGACACTTTCAAAATTTGTGCACATCAAGGGCTCCCACACCTTTGACGAAGGTACGCCAGTGTCACAAATTAGGAGACAGTTTAATGAGCAATTCCAGGGAATTACAGCAATTCCAGAGATTGGTTTTGTTATTACCAGAAAATCAAAGCTAGAAAAAGGCAACCGACGACGCATTGTTGGCCGTTTCTAGGACTCCAGAAAAATTGCTTTTCATCATCTGTCCTTGCGATAATTAAGGCGGGTATTCCTTGTTTTCTTGGAGGCCTTTGTCACTTTGTCCACTGCCCGGGAACCGCATTCCCGGACTACCCGAAATACCCGGAAACCTTATCACACAGACATGCCTCGAAATTAAATAAATTTTTTGTGTGCGCCCAATTCGACCTTAAGACCCGGCAATCAATCAGGCGCAGGACGTTGCAAACAAAGGGACAAATGGGACCATTCAGCGCCGCCAGAATCCGCCCCGGGCGGGTCGCTCGTCCGGCTAAACCCATACATTTTCCCCCGGGAAAGGTAAGTGGACAGGTGACGGGGCCGCACTGTCCCGCCCCTCCCCGACTCACCAACCTTGAATAATTTGCGGAGGACGTGTGTGCTCACGTACGACGCCCGGAACAGCCGGGATGGGCAGGACGCATTAGTTGAACACTTTCGGGAGAGCGTCCCGGGCCTCAGTAGTTCGGGCGTTGTGCTTAATTAAGGATTAGATCTGGCATGGTCGGGATGGATTGGTCCACTGCCACTTTGGCAATTCGAGCTGGCGTCGGGATGAGCCCCATTTTCGGGGACCTGCCCCATAGTGTGCCCGACGTGCGTTATCTGCGTGAATGAAAGTATTGATCTTTTGAATTAATTGAGGGGAATTAATTCCTCAGGCGGGTCGGCCTCGGTGCTCAAAGGAAGTCTTAACCCTAAACCTAAAGGCCACTAAATTTCAATCGTTACATCTTTAGAGAGAGTTTATTGGCACCTTTAGTGAAGGCAGGGGCAGCATAACCAAGCTAATCTAGATTCTAATTTGAGTTGAGATCGTGATCCAATATTCCTAATAAAAAGGCAAAACAAATACATAAAACGTGAGCAGCTTGGGATTTTTTTAAGAGATTTGCAAATATAGTTCTTATAAGGGATCTTGGAGAACATTTTGCACTGAAAAAATCGTGTGCTCTACTTATTTTACCTTCATCCGTAACTACTAAAAGATGACGACTGAATAATTTATATGTATAATTTCAGAACTATTTTTAACCACGTTTTTATTAACTCGCCTTCTTGTCTAGCTGTTCGGAACAAATTTTGCAATTGCACTCGATTTTAAACTTTAACAACATACCTATACATAGCTCAGAGCTGGATGACAATACAATATTAACTCGCTTTCTTACCTGTCTGTTTCATACGAAAATTAGAACAGGATCCGGAAACTAATAAGCTACTTATTACATAATTATACATATTTAAATTAAAGAAAACTAATATACCTAATTTCTCATATCCCCATATAGATTTATAGTCACATTCCTAACCCCATCACAGATTGCCCTGATAATAATTTGTGATTGTGAACTTTTAATAGTTATGCACATATGGTAATAAAAACGTGGGTGCACATGTATAATAGAGGATTATTTCCATTTGAATCTGAAGTCACTAACAATTTTATTGCACTGGAAATGATATGAACTATTGTATGAGTTTTCTCAACGACAGCTGATCCCTACACTCCTTTCTATTATCGATTGCATGTGCCCCACGTTTCTCGTTTTAAATCTTGCAAGTATACATATTTTCATAACTATTAAAAATTCAAAATTTTCAGGACAATCTGTATGGGGCTAGAAATGTGCATGGAATTATAATTAAATTATTTAAACTCAATTTCTGTACTATGTAAAATACCCTAGCTAGAACATGAACAAGCTTAAAAAGTGTTTTTTCAAAGTGAACTCAAATTTGGGTCGGCTACCTTTACATATCATATCAAATATATTTTTCCTGCACAATGGCATATTCCTAAAATTTTGTTTGAAAGTTTACCAAGCAAATTTAAAGTTCTTAAACTAAACGAATTAAAGGAAAATAATATATTCGACTTATCAATGGCGACGAGCATGCATTTGCCTGCCGTGTGAAATGATAAATCGAAAAAACCAATTAGAAGAATTATATTTAAAATGACATTTATAAAATTAGATAAATAAACATATGCATTCATATTACAAAAATATGGTAAACTATCTAGAAATTGCATCGTTTCATTATCTCAAAGTCACGCGAACTTATGCATATTAGCTCTAGAGCCGCAACGAACGATAAAAATATTACGTCACCTTTTATTAGCTTTCATAATCCTTTCTCAGTTATGATATAACTTTAATAGCCAATTTTAGAAATTATTCCAACCTTATTCAAAAGCTCGAAATAACTGTGAATTGAAATGACGCACTCTGAACGTTAAATCCTCTTAAAAGATATTTTCATTTTAAATGTGAAAATCGATGCATGGCCCAATTAGAATGACTTCCCAATTAGTTCACTATCATTTTGATTCAATACATTTCATTTAGCATATGTTCTATATACAACATGGCTCGAAATGTTCCGCGGAAGCGTTAAGTAAATTAAAATTCTGCAAAATTGATGTATTCAATTATATGTAATACATCACGAAACCTCCCAAGCAAGCAGTAATTATTTTTCGAATTTCATGGCTTTTTTTTACCCACGGGCTTTGGTTAGAATCGAACACCAACTCACTCTATCATTTGAACTATGAAAAGCCTCATGTATAAGTGGCTAAATTTCCATTTAGAAACATAATGCAAATTTTAGCAATTTAGGTTGCTATTATTTTTTTTAAAATAAAATTAATAATTTCATGCCCTGTTTTGTTCGTAGAATAGATAGGATGGTAATAACGAAAACGGTTTTTATTGCAGTGGAATTTTGTCATTAAAAACTAATTTGAACTAATGTTTGGGTGTGATCAGAATTAAAGTTTCTGAAATATTGGTTATTTATTTAAAATTTGTGTAATAAGGTTAAGGTAATAATTTGATTTAAAAAAGACTATATCCAAATTTAAGCATATGAGCATCAAATCCACCAGCTCGCATAGAATGCCCCATTACCAGTTATTTTCACGATTATAAAGTGAAGAAAAATAATGATATAAACAAAATTGATTTCAATTTCTATTTTGGGTATTGGACCTTTGTTGTTTCTTGGGCGAATATCTCACTTTTGATGGATAAAAGTTCCCATCTGCGTATCTGTTCGCCAGAACGGGAGGGTACACATTCCGCGGAAGAAACAAATAAATAATCGGCTAATAATATTGAGCAAGGGCGGATGCTGGATCTGCTCCCGGTGGATGCAGGAGCAGCGCCCCGGCAGATCAATCACCAGCGGCGCCAAGGTAAACAATTTGAGCTCTAATGAGCTCGTAAGGCTTCCAGAGTCTTCCAGAGCAAACAGATAACGCGCTCCGTGGCTCGATTTATTTGGCCCAGCTCCGGCGAATAATTGAGTGAGGGGCAAGGTTGCGGGGGTGGTCTCTAGCCTACCAGGGACTAAGTCAAAGGCGAGTGCTTGCGACTGAAAACCTTCCACGTTCCACGTCCAATAAAAACCCATTTTTTTTGGTTATGACCTCACACAGGTGGAAACTCACACGAGCCTCACCTGAGCGCTTGGTCAGGTATTTATTTTATTTTTTTCTAGAAGCAGCCACCCGCTTGAAGGATGTTTCCATTCCACGTACCTACTCCCGATCGATTTTCGTTTTCCTTTGAAAATCGCGAGCTGCCCACATTTCCCTGCTCCGGCGCGCTTATCGCGTTCGTCGTCGATAATGGAAATTGAGATGTTCCAGTAGATCGCATGGAAACACCTCCCACGGCCCCGCCCGCCTACGCCTCAGCTCTAATGGTCGGAAAATTAAAAATTCCGCGTGAACGCTCTAATCAAATTTCGGCAGTGGGTTGGCGAGGTTTTGGGGGTGGAAAGCTCGTTGAATTGCAATTATCTCGCCTTTTTTTTCCGGGGATTTTCGGGATCGTATCCAGGCTCGGTGCCGCTAATTGTCTCCACGATTAAAATTATTCGCGATTTGCATTGCGCCACGGGTTGCGGCCTAATCTCCGCAAATTCCCTAACGCGACCACCTGTTCGGTTCCTGAATTTTGCTCTAAATTATACGGGCGGGGCAGCACTGGCTTTTATTTACAATTCCCGGGATTGTCCAGAGCGGATTATTTTTATTGAGGGCGCGGAATCGATGCCTACCGCTATCGCTTTGCCTCTTGTGGCGTGCCAGATATTCGATTCGAATTTGATTGGATTCTGATTTGATTCGCTTTTAGGGAAATTCCATGGAAATATACCGGATTTACATATTTTTTTATTATATTTTTTATGTGATAAAAGCGACTAAGGGAAACGAAACGTGTCATTTATTGATTTGGTATGTTATTAAAGGTGGGAAAGACCGGCAAGTATTTGACCGATAGCCTTGTTAAAAGATAAAAGGGGCATCTTAAATATTTATATACAGAGCTGGGGAAAAAGGAAAATAATTCGACTATTGATAATTTTTACTATGCATATACTCTGCGGCTGGTAATTAGATATTACAGTTACACTACACATACTCAAGACCAAAAAAATGGAAAGTAAGACATAGAAAAGGAAAACAAAGTATTAGAAGTAAGACCTTTTGGGAAGAACTGGTCGTCTAACGGCTCAATCAGGGCATCGAGATTAACTCAGATGGCAGTCTCTCTTCTCGAGGATTGTACAATGGACCTTTAGTCTAAATGCAGGGTGAATCTACCCGCCTCATGACAATCTACATCTACAAGACCTTTCGGGACTCAGCTTAGCTCAGTTTAAGAGATGAATTAATCGATTTTGCTTTTGGTATTGTGGTACTTAGTATTGTATTAATTTTTTAATACTTTCTCTTTATTTTTCTTTAATTTGCTATTTCAGAAGGTTATATATTTTTTCCTTACTATTCCTATTATTCGTAAAATACTAAGTTGACCCCCTATTTTCAAATTACACTAACTTAAAGTTATTTGTTTTTCCTCTTTAATTCCTAAGTTATTTAACTGCAATTTTTTTCCCATAAACAATTACTTCGAATACGAAAACGTATTTTGTTATCATATTAAAATCAAAAGTTTTCATTTCACCTTATATGTGTGTTTACGCAGTCATTTTAATTTTAATTCAAAGGCGATAAAATGAATCTGGAAACGATATGCATACAAATACTTTCACATCTGTTTTAATTTGTTGGTAAATGAAAATGTTTCACTACAAACTCAAAGTGTGTTCTACATCATATTTAAATTGTTTCAATATATCCTAAAAAAGTTTTTTATGTTTCAAAGACTGTTTGTAAAAGTTAGATCAATTTACTTTGAAATATGACCGTCTTCCAATTTCCTTTGAAGTGTACCTGGAAGCACTTATTGAGGGTAATTTAAAATAGTTAATGATAATGGAATAATTTAGTTATTATATACAACGTTATATTTTAGTAACATTTCTAAACTTCCTAATCTGGGTGAAGTACCAAAACTTCTAACATTTTAGAAACCGTATTACTCAATTAATCATATCATAAAAATATCTATAACTTCTGAAATACTTAAAAACTAACCGGGCCTCCTTTAGTACATTTTATTACACTTCTATTATTTATCTCCATACATCGTCATTTGATGAAAAAATACCACAGGACACATTTGGCTTTAAACGTAACCTCTTAGTAGAGAAATACCCTACTACTTATGAAGAAGCTGGTTATTATTGGAGGATTTGCTGGGGTTTGTCCAATTATTAAAGAGATTATGTTTGAAAGACCCTCTGGACTGGAATCGACTTAACCAATTCAAACGAACTTAATCCCGCCCATCGAGAAAGAGCCAAACCAGGTTCCACCACTGATGGAGCATTAATTGTTCTGGATTAGGAATATTCTGGAATTAACATCATTTGAAGACCATTTTGGGCAGTTTAACTTAATGAGCACTTCTCTTCCCATCCCGCGGGAGGATTTAATTTTTAGTGGTATGGCAGGAGTGGCGCAAAGTCTGGGAGAAGGCTCAAGAGTTCCCCCTGGAGCTCCATCGATCGCGGGAAAATGCGCCTTGCATCCGGCTCGGATGGGTTGCAATAAACAAAGCTTTTCGGGTAAGTGCCCATCTGTCCCTTTTACGAGCACTTAATCGTCCTGCGACAGCTAAGCTGCTCCTTTCGCAGCAGGATTACTTTTATTGCTCCTGGAGCTGTTCAAGCCCCCTAGGATTCTGCGGTGCTTATCTACATAAATGTTGCGCTAATCCGTCACCTGAGCAAAAAAATGTCGTTTTTATGGCGTTTTGGGCGTTAAAGGGCGTTCGTCACAAAACTTTAATCGTGCGCGATACCATCGAACACGTAAGCTGCACCGGTCAATGACGTTCTCATAAATTAATTTGAAACGAACATGCCCGTGGCAAATTATGGTTTCACATGCATGAAAAACAGAATAAAAAACCAAGCTAAATTGAAAAAGAAAAATTCCTTGACAAAAGTAACACTTTTGTGAGTTGTGAAGAATGAATATAAAATTAGATCTACTCCGTTTGTATGATTTGAGGTGTCAGGATTGTCTCTTTCCTTCCTCCTCATCTACAATTGCCTTAAAAAGTTCCTCGGATCAAGAGAACTGAGCAAGCACTAAGAGTTTAAGCAAGAAAAGCATAAACCACCCGCACTCGCACTCCTTG
Organism: Machimus atricapillus; assembly: GCA_933228815.1. Lineage (NCBI taxonomy): Eukaryota > Metazoa > Arthropoda > Insecta > Diptera > Asilidae > Machimus > Machimus atricapillus. The sequence continues at coordinate 30,095,814 of OW121786.1, read as the reverse complement.
ATGCCTCGCAAAAAGGCTCGTGAAAACTTAAAGCAATTGTTCTTTCCGCAAGGAAACTCTTGAAAGTTGAGTTAAGTAAAACCATACCCAAAACCACTTCACTTTATGTTGTACGTGCGGGTGAAAGGGGTGGGGTCTGTTCGTCGACACATAGCTGCCTGAAAATGCAGACGGTCCCAGATCCCGAGATTCCCTTTGCCTGAGAGGGAGATTACCAAAGGTAAATTGAACACTGGAAATTCTTACAGGTCCTTACAGCCGTCTGAGATTTATTCCTTCAAAGATCAACGAGTGGATTACTTTTTTTACCTTGCCTTCCGGGCTGAGGGAGCAGGGGCAAATAAATCCTTATCTACAGGAACCGTGCCATGGACGGCACAGTCAAGATAGAATAGAAGATTTTCGATAAATAATAAAAAAATGTAAGGGTTGTGTGTATGGGATTACTTCAGGAACTTTAGGGACATATGTCGCTGGGTCGAAAAGCCTTTTTAGCTAAGGTAGGACAAAGGTACCTTTAGGATGATGGGGGGTTTATGATTGGAGTATCTGAAAGGTATGAAAATGGCACACTCTATATTAGCATAATATGATTATATCCAAATTTTTAATTTATGATACTAGCTCCATTCTACACTTTATAGACATTAAGTCTAAAGCCACTCATTACAGCAAGGTTTCGAGCACCCACGTTTCAAAATATGTATGTATGTATGTAGGTTATATGCAACTTGGTATTAATTCGATATTTATGAATTTCTCTCAAGAGGTCGTTTAGCTTAAACCATTTTATAGTTCATTTTAGGTACATACATACAATATTTTGTAAACTCTTTTTTGCCAGCATGTACTGCATGCAATTTTCTGAAACTCCATCTAGTTTAAATAATAACACTTTAAAAGTGAACAACACTTCCAGTACAAATTATTAGGAACTTTAGTCTCTATATGTGGTTTTGCCTTTATATAGACCCAAACGAGGCTGAAATTGTCCAATCTACTGAACTCCGAAAAGTTATATTAAAACTTATACATATGTATATAAAGGTCTTTAAAGATTAAAACTAAGTAACTAAATAAATTGCGTAATGCTTTATCTTCCTAGAGTTAACACGGCTCGACAGATTTATTATACATTATATTGGTTTCCAAGAAGGGGATTGTCAAACCATCAACCGCAACGACTTAATTTATTAAGCCTTAAGGAATTCCACAAAGCGGTGGCCAATCACTCGCACTCTGGGCGTAGAAAATACCTAAAAGGAATCGAAGCAATAAATGACTTTGTGCTCGTGTGAATGAGGGTTTTGAGCGTAATCATTCAATTAGATCAATGAATATTTGAGGCAATTGAAATTTCATCAATGGGCGCCAATAAATGAAATCAAATCAATGTTTTGGATTGGAGATGTACCTCATTTATTCATACTATAGTAAAAGAAATTCATCTACTAAGTTGTAATTACACAAGTAAAAAAAATGCATCTTAGAAATTCCGAAGAAAGCTAAAAACTGGGGTTTAAAAAATTAAATTATTTATTATGTTGGGAAGGCGTTTTGAAAATAATATTTCAACCCTGTTAGTACTAGTATTCCTTAGTTAGCTTTAATAAAACCTCTAGTTCAAGTCATAATTACAAATCGTTATCCTTATTTTGTGATACGCTTATCCCAACTGTTAACGATCGAAATCAATAAGAATAGATAATTAATGTTTGTGTTAATTAGCATAACCGATATGATATCACATTGCCCGCTGACCCACATTCATTTTATGCAAACAATGCCTTATGTGCATCAGCAGTTTAAACAAAATGAACGAAAATACAAATAATAATTAATAAATACCAATCGAAAATTGAACAGAGTTGAGTTTTTACCTACATATTCTGAGTTTACATTTTCAACGTTTTTCGGTTCTAAAATAAACGCTTTGTTATTACTAGACCAAAGAAAATTCAAATATGTTTCGATTTAGCAATATTTTTTTAAGTAGGAATATTGTCAAAAGGACTAGTGTTTTATATTTTCTGGTATCTTGACTGAGCTATTTCATTTATATCCCCTATTTTGTTATTATTTTATAATAAAAAATGTTCTAAGTTTAGATTTATAAACGGATACCATTTTAAAATGAAATTTAACGTGTATTAAACTTTAATTGTATCTGAGCACTAACCGCGAAAGGCTTTTTAGTTGGGCATCAAAAAACCAAACTGTCTAACTTTAGTGAGCAGTCCAACCTCAGCTCGTTTTTAACTCAAGAACCATACTGCAAAGAGAATCAGTTAAGCCACTTGACCCACATCGGGAGCAATCCATCGCTAAAAACTTTTGCCCTTGGCGGGAGCGGCAAGTGGGGGTGGGTTGTTGCTCCATTTGAGCAGTCGAACGTGAAAAATTACGGATTGGCGAATATTTCATAAGCTGCTGATGGGGAGGTGGGTCCTATAAATGTTCGATTTGGCGGGTAGCTGCCTCGTATATGTTTTGATTTTCACGCTAAAGTATTTATTAAAACGATTGCGAATAGCTTCGCGCTATTGAAAAATCGATAAACCCACGGTAATGGCTTAATGCTTTTTTAAGAGATGCAATTTATCTCATACCGTGACTTTAAAAAGTATAGTTTTGCTTGCTGTCATTGTGAAAAAAGTAATTTCGCTTGGGTATATGCATTAAAGATTTACCACCTGCTTTTATGTTAGCACTAGAGACATTGTGATGTTCACGGTATCTGCCTTTATAGCATCTTGTCACATTTCCGAAGAAAATTATCTTGAGAAAGCTTCCTGAAGAAAGAAATATGTATGTGCTCAGAGTTTTAAATCCCTCTACTTTTTTACGAAATACATTTTAAAGATAGCAACATCTCTAGATTATATTGTTGCAGTTGGGACGGGACGTCAATTCAAATTGGCTTCTCGGAATTATTATCTAGAAAATATTGACATTTGGTACAACCAAGTCGGATTTTATAAAAGTACTAATAAACAAATTACTTAATTAAAGAAGAACATTTTCCAATGACTACAGCTCATTCATCAAACTATTGTATTACAAGCCAAAGTGATGTAATACTGATTTAGTATAAATTTTAAGGAGTTATGATATGTCAATTTTGCAACAACTTAATTTTAACTAATAACTTTTTATATAGTTCAGAATGAGGATAAAATCAAAAATGTAACCATCCCTCAATTAAACATAGTATTTTTTTTATTGTCAGATTAAGTTATATTCTTGTTTTGTTCCTTACAGGTAATTGACTCCCATCTAAGGAGGCTTTCAAGATGTCCAAGTAGGGGTGGCTTCTTCACCGAAGACCGAACCTCCAGATGGCTGTCCCCGTCGAGGAAGGTGTGCTGGGCGCACTGCGGGGCGTCATCAGCGAATCGACCCGGCTGCCGAAGCCCTTAATCATCAAAGTTTACGTGGCGGCTCAAAAATATGGTAAATATTATATTTATTTAATTTCTATAAAGTCTAGATATCCCCAGCACTCTTAAAATACATTCGAATGTATCTGCAGAGTTTAAAGAGGAACGCCGGATGCTGCTGGAACTGGTGGGACCCGAACTCCAAGCCCTCTACGATGACCGCCAGGTTGAGGTAAGTCACTTTTTTTGAAAATTCGCCCAAGGTTGTAAATCATTGATTTTATTGACATTTTATATATAGGGTAAGGGTGCCTAATATGAGATACCATTTTTATTTTTGGCCATAAAACATAAATTATTGCACTAATCACTATGAAAATTGCAATATTCGATAGGGTATTTAATGAAATTTATATATGAGAGACCGTTTAGTTCTAAGTATAATACATTTTTTATTATATCAAAAAATATTAGACAGTTCAGAAATTACGTCTCAGGCAAATGGTCTCCTATTATGAGATACTGAGGGTTGCTAATATGAGATTTAGAGAAAAAGAAAGAAATCAATTTAAATTAAACTTTTTATTGGCTATATTCTCTAATTAACAATATCACACTCCTAAATAAATAGGTTTAAGTACGACTTAATATATTTATGTAACGTACATAGGTATAATTTATATTAGACTCATCATAATCAAACTTTTATTCGAAATCTTAGATATTTAAACACAAATAATACAAAAATCGATCTGTCGTTACTTCTCCACAATCCTCATGACTCCCACTTGAAACAGCCTTGACATTTAGCCCATTTTTCTCCTCTCATTTTAGGAGCCCCCGTGTGTCTCATATTAGGGAAACGTCTATATTCAACAAAATGGCTGCCTAGTATTTCTTAGTAAAGAAAATGCAACAAAACTGCAAATGTATCGTAAAATTCATGTTTTAATTGACACAATGACTGTAAATTAAAATCATTTAGTGTAATTAATACGGTTGTAAAATACCTTGCAAAATTTGATGACAAAAATTTGGTTTTGGGGTTTCGTGAAAATCAGCGCGTACATAACCTAACTTCGCCTCGGACTGGGAAGCACTAACACACGTTTCGATATTTTGCCACGTGGCTTCTAGCGACAGTAGCGCCAAATGGCTGCGGCGATTAGTTTCGCCAAAACCTAACTATCTCATATTTGGCGACTATCTCATATTAGGCACCCTTACCCTACCAGTGGATTATCATGAGGAAAAGTATTAATATGATTGTTATCAAATTACATATTTCAAGAAACTTTGAGAGATTTTTAAGAATTCATAACATGTTTTTTATTAGTGATATTATACATGAGGTACAAAATTCTTAATTTCTATTACTGACTGACTTCGACATCACACACCAGATTTAAACACAATAGCTTCGTTTTTTTCACAATCAAAACCGGATCAGATTAGTTAGGAAATTTTTCATTGAATTGCATTCCATAAACCAAAGAAATAAAAAACATTGTTCCTTTCCTCATGATACTGGAATACAAAAACGGAAAAAAAATAGATGAGGGTCGGTTTAGCAACTTTCTGAAAATAAGGGACATTTTCGAGGATATATGACCCGCAATTAATTCTTTGGGGCGAAAGGTTGTTCTGGGGCGCGAATAATAAATGGTCTCTATTCAGATTGAATTCGTCGACATGCACTTTGGCACCGGACCAGACGAATTCGACATGCTCCGGGCAGACCCGCACCTCATGAAGGATTACCTCTTCGAGATTGAGACATGCCACAGGGTCTCCAAGAGCGTCTTTTTCATCGTAAGTTCTCGCGGTGGCGGGGGTGGTTACCAGCTTTTTATAGCCTCTGATGTTCTTTCCAGGCGCTCCTGGGGGAGAACATCGGCGAGATGAGTCTTCCCTCGCACATCCAGCGGGAGGTGTTTTTAGCTATTTTAGAAAATTGTGATGATGATAGCGGGAAGGAGCTCCTCGCCCAATGGTACGATGAATCAAATGACGGGGAGTATGTGCTCAAGGAGGATTACCGGTACGAAAGAAAAATCGGAGCGATTCAAAGGAGTGATATAGTGGCGATTTTCCTCTCGTTACGATTTTCAAGTAGCAATTGAACGCAATTGCCAGCAGCTCTGTCGCCATAGACACTGAATAAAAAAATCAAGAAAATTGATTGCCTCTCAGTTTTTTTTTTAAATAAATTATTTGCCCTTGGACCCACGTATAGTCTTCATTTCATCTCACACTCTTCAGAACTTTGCATTTCAATACCATCCGCATCTTTCTTTTGCTCCCTCCTTCAACCAGGGCTATAAATTTTTGCTATTTAAACATATCTTTCCACACAGCGCCTCTTCGACTGAAAATTTAGATGGCCGATATTTCCAGAGAATAAAATACGAGAAAGTAAGCATCGAATTTTATATATTCGAAAGAAAAACTTGAGTTGTTTGCAGATAAAACACCAGGGTTTATTTAATAAGGTTCAAGATTGCGTTTACTTGTTTGAAGTGTGCACACTTTTTATTATCTTCTTTAAATAGATATATTCAATAAGATTTCAATATGAAGACTGATTGCTGGTGTAATAAAATAGCGCACCAATTAGCATATATTTAGATAGGTAATTTTATTTTATTGAAAGAAATATATTCATTTATCTTCAAATTATTTTTAAAATAGAAAATCAATCCGATCAATTTGTCAGACCGCAAAGTATTTATTAAAATTAATTGGGTATGAAATTGGTTAGTTTATAATAAATACCAAAAATTTAATTAAATTTTATTTTAGCAGTTGGGTAACATTCCAATTTTTCTTGATAAAAAGAGATTAGTTTTAATTATAGGACATATATGAATCCCTGTATCCGAAAAAGATTAAAAAGAGCATATGTATTACACAATGAATAGCTTAACTTGTATGTCAAAACCAATCCACTTACTTTTGTATTGATTTACATTTTATAAACTTGAACGCGAATTCTATACGGATATTCAAATTCGATTTAAGTTTATGTTGATATTTTTAAAAACTTTAAATGTATACCTATACTATCTACATAATAGAGTTCTGCTATCTCATGTAATAAAAATGAAAAGCCTATCCTTTCAAAAATAGCACTGAATCTCTTAAAATATCTGGCTTCAGTTTTAACTATAACTATAGCAATCAGATTGAAATAAAAAATAAATAAAAGTTTCATGATGTTTCGTAAATAACCAGCTATTTGTCAGTTCTCTAAGCGTGTACCTTAATTCTAATTGAATACCTAAAATTCCATGGAAAACGTGCTATGCGGTAAGTTAAACATTTTTCGAGACATTTTCGTAAAAAGTCTACAGCGGAAGAGGCATTAACTTCAAAAATTGACAAATCGTCTTGACAAAGTTAATTAGGACTTTTCTTATAAAGCTTTCTTTACTTTTAATTAAACTTCGCTTATAGACAAATCGCAATTTAATCGCTTAATTACGAAAATTTCTAAAATCTTTTCAAAAACTTTACCGGTAAAGCTTCGATAAATTGAGGAAATTCTCAAGAAATTTGTGAGAACACTGTAGGCTATCATCTTAAATTTCCATTGTGGCAAGAGCATTCCGGTTTTCGATTAAAAAGAAAAGAATTCCTTTGTGCTCGAAAATGACGAAAGTTTCGCAGGACTTGGCACTACTAAATTTAATTGCAATTTCAAACTGCAGACAGGAGATAAGTGCTACCTCTGCACCAACAAAGGAAGAAAATTATTCACTCGGGAAAAATGTGATTTATGTGGAAAATCGCCAGATACCTTCTTTAAAACTGAAACAGAAAACTAAGGGGAATTTTTGATTTTACCTTTTTATTTGAAATTTAATGTAATTTAAATTAAAGGAATCTACCGCCTGACGAGTGGTACAAGACGCATGACAATATACTCGGAATAATCGACAGGACTTGTAGCGAATTAATGAAATCACCGAATCACGGGGAGTACATCAATCACCTGAAGGTCATTAGAATGACCCAGCTAGAAAAAGAAATTGACAGGGCGCTCGGTAGGTGTCCGGCACGACTTTTTCCATTTCGAACATGATGACATAACTTGCTGACTTTACTCCTTCGTAGAACTTTCCCCGGAGAGGATAATTGCCGTTTTTCGGGAATGGTCTAGTCAATTAAGTCCCGCCTGCGAAAGCACTGAGTCGAAGGAAAGACTGCGTCAAATTAAGGACCGATTAACTTTAAGCCTACCGTCGGATAATTACACTACGCTAATGTAAGCTAAACGATATTTGAGGTTGATTAATTATAACTGGTATTATCTGCTTACTTTTGCAGTATTCCAGGTAAATCTACAGATCATCATATAGATCCCGACCTTGAAGACCATGAAATCTATTTAAATAAATTCAAAAATAAGCTTACTGATAAAACGAGGATTTTATGCGATAGAAGTCTAACTAATGATCCCGACGTTATTAAAGGCAGGAAAAAGACTGTCCAGGTAAGCTTCTAAGTTATATTACATTTTTTTGGACATAAAGTTTAATTGAATCGCACAGGTTTTCTTTTTGTTTTTAAATATGATTTGTGATTAGCGGTGAGTGAGAATACAAAAACCTTAATGAATTTTAAACTACAACTACTTAAGATAAAAATCTGGTTCGGGGTTAAATAAAAAAAAAAATAATAGAATTCAAAACAATGCTTCTCTCTTTTGAAATTCCCAGGTTAATTCAGATTGATTTAATGAAAATTATGAACAAAATTCAACAAAAAATATTCATCAAAACATTTTTTTCTCAGTTTTTAAAATAAAATGTTATTAGCTGACATTTACGTCTCTTTGCCTGCAAGATCAATTTATGAAAAAATAAATAAGATTCAAATTAAACATGAAAACATCGTTATATAAATATTTACGATGCTGATTCGACTTCTAAGTATATTACTTGTTCGAGATGTTCTTTGAAATAAATAAATATAATAATAAAATATTTCATGACAAAACAAATTTCATTCGAAATACGTTCATTCATTTCAGAGTTATGTAATTTTATAATTTTTGATAAATTCTGCTTTACTAGAGGTCCAAATAATACATACCTATGGCTGGCTCTAGATCTTTTGCGTGCCCACGGGTTCTTTAATATGTTTCAACTTTCCTCTTTTGGAAGTGCTCTGAAGCTTTTTAATCCCCGTCGCAAAAACAGGAATGTTAAAAATTTGTACACTTTGTCGGTCTGTCTGTTTGTTTTTCTGTGGCATTGTAATTCCAGAACGCATGGTTCCAATTTTTATTTCCTTCGTTTGTGCTTAAAAGGCGGTATTTGCAAGATGGAAATCCATTCAGCCGTCTCCTAGATCCTCAGCTCTCATCACATTTTGTGTAGATGTTTCGTTTGCAATTAGGTACGACTATAATTTTCGAATTTTTGGTCAAAGTTCATGGAAAAAGAGTAATCGAAAATATTATGAGATAAAGTAGTTTAATTATAAATTTAAATACACCCAGACGTAAAAGGAAACCTTTGAAAAACAAAAAACAATTGGCTCTTTATTTTTAAAAGTGGTCATAAGTCCGGGGGGCTATCTACACGAAAGTACTTTTAAACTTTTATGCGCATTTATTAATACAAATGCCTTCGTTTATTTCTGGTAATTAAAATATTTTAAAATTGCTTTCAATAGGAAAGAATATTTCTTTTATATTCCTGTTTTAATTTTAACAAGTTTTAAGTTTTTGCGAAACAACACGTTGAAAAGTTTTTAATGTAAGTAGGTATGTTCCAACAACATAATTTTCATTTAACTTTTTAATGGAGTAGAATCAAATCATATACGTACAGTATTCCATCAAATTTTTTTAACAAAAATCTCTCATCCAACGAAACCAAAGAGTGAATCCTCGTTCCATGGAATTACTTTACACAGTTTTCCCATTAAGCACGACCATTTTCAAGATGCATTTGCCGCACTCAACTCAGGTTCAAGTTGGAAAAGTTTCGTCCGTCGCCGGGCGTCATAAGCCAAGCTCTCTCCAGGACAACGAGCAAATGATCCCGTGGGAGGGGGCCTATGCCACGCAGACCGCCAGGATTTGCTGACGAAAGCACTTTGGCCAGCCCCAAACCAGCCCTAATTGGAAATTGAAAATGCCGAGGACCACAGTTTCGGGTCAAACAAAGGAAATTCAATTAGAAGCATTCGCCACTCTGACGCGGGCGGAGGACGCCGGCTGCAGCCGCAGAAGCCAGTTAAATGGCAGCGCATGCAGCTGCTGACCGCACCCCGCAGGCTGCTCAGACAACCGAGAGCCCCGTGTCAATTGCTAGTGCAGCACTTTTGCGTTGGAGAGCTCAAAGGTCAACAAGTCGATGGCTACTTTAGAATCTACCCAAATGAAAATTTAATATTGGAACTAATAAACCTTCAGCTTCAGCCATGTCCTTCACCCAATAATTCAATAATTGACAAACCAAAAACATTATATCATATTATATTTTAGTTCCAAACTATTTAACTACTAACTTTTAAAATAGGGCACCAAATCGAATTTCAGTTTTATACAAGGACTCATTGCAGTAGCGACAATTAAAATAATTGAGAACCGATGGCCAAAGTTGCTAGCGTTCCTTTCATTAGATTTGTAAATTTATTTACCTATCTAATAATAAATACATGAATAAAATAATTTAGCTTCAAAAGGGGTTTTTAATTAATGCGGTTAAAAAGCCATCCCAATTGATTGAGGGAAAAAAATATCATACACTGAAAACAGATTTGCGACTCTTAACTTTCGAATTTGGTACATATTAAGGATCTAACACCTGATAACAAAGATTGACAAATCATTCCGATAGAATTCTGTTCTATTGGACACGTAATGCATTTTAAGCTCTTTTGTATACATATATTTACAAAAAAACCTGAATTATTTTGATACTTTTTGGGGACTCGAAGTACCTACCTACCTCAAAAAATGGTAATTAAGTTTACGAAAATATTCGTTAAACAAAATTCAAAAAGCAGACTATGGCTTTGATTATGACATACAGGGAACGCCGATTGGACCGCTCGCCAAACTATCGACTCTGATAGAACTCCAATCTAGCCTAATTGCAAAGCAGAAGTCAGTAATTTATGTTAAAATCCGCTCAAGTTTTCAATATAATATTTATAATTTATTATAATTAAGTGCAAAATATTCCTCTCCTGCTTTTAGTCGTAATTTCCTTGATATTTGCATACTTATAAAGAGAACCCGAAAAGTGGAGGGGGTTAAGCAGGTAGGAAATTAATGGTAAAAAAATTAAAAAAAAAACTGAGGATGGGTTCAACGCAATCAATCTTCGGGAATAAACTTTTCGGCGGCATGATAATTATTCCTCGAAATAGCCGTCCATCTCCCAAATTTTTATTTAATCAGATAAAAAAGAAAAGCAGCACTGAGTGGCGTATCTCTTGAAGCGATTGCAGATTTTTTTATTCTTTTTTAGTAATTGCTCTAAATCAGCCTAATAACGTCCAATTCATGGGTCCACAAATGATTAAGGCATGGGGAATTTAATTTGAAAATCAATTTTACTGCTCTGCCGCTTTCTTTAAAAATGAGACGCCCCCACGGTGGGTGTGTGCTGTATAATGATGAAAAATAAAATATATATAGCAGCAAAAAAGAAAGATAGCCCTAAAGGAGAGCAGCGAGCCCTTGTGGTTTATGTGGCCTTGGATATTACGAAAAATAAAAATAAATTTGGCCGGCATTTACGAATGATTTATTATTCTGGCCAGCATTCCATGAAAACCAGCAATCAAAAGCTCGTTAAATTTTAACAAAGTCAATTACAATTTTTTTCTTATCGGATTTTCCTTTTTTCTTCCCCTAGGAAATTTTCCACGAACATTCGACCCACTTAAGGTTCCTGAACGAGCACCTTGAGGCGAACTGCCTTATCTCATCGACGATTCCGGATCGATTGAGGACGACTATCCAGCATAATTATAGAACAGGTACCCGTCATGCTCCTTATTTCATACATGGGGGTCATGGAGCCGGGAAGAGTACCGTCCTATCGGAGGTCTACTCGAAAGTGAATACCTGGTTTGAATACTCGAAAGTGCATCGCGTTATCAGGTTCGCATCCGCAACTCCGCGCTCCGCATACAATTTGGAGCTCCTGAGGGTGATATGCCAGCAGATATCGATTATAATCAACATTCCAGAAGGGTACCTGCCCAAGGACGCCTCCTTCGATCCGCTCTACATCAACAATTGGTTCCAGAACCTTCTTCGGCGCTGCGAGGATCTGAATAATGAAATCCTGTTCCTTTTTATTGACGACCTGCACAAACTAAACCCCCTGGATTGCGATATCGTTGCAGCGCTCTCCTGGATGCCCATTAGTCTTCCATACAACGTATTCTTAATATGCTCCACGACAATTCCCATCGACCAGCTTAGGTTCACCCCTATCCAAAAGGATCGTTTCAGGAGCTCTGAGAGCTTGTTCGACATGTCCCTGGACATAAACAGGACCGTAATCCGCATCACCGCCAGCTCCGGAAACACTCTCGAGGAGCATCTTAAGGCAAATTTTGATTACCTGGAGGAGCGGTACGGCGTTAAGGGGTTCGGCCGGCTGGCCTCATACATTACCTGCTCGGAGTACGGCCTCACGGAGACGGAGCTCCTGGAACTCCTAATGCCCACCGAGAGCTCTGAGGCCATGATTGAGACCGACGATGGCAACTTCAATTTCTCAACATTTCGGAAAATCCGCAACGAGATGACCAGCAGTAAGTGCACCTTATTGTCCCTATATTTTAAAGGAATTTGTACTTAACACTTGAAACCGTCCCTACCCTCTACTATCTTCCATAGAATTATTGATCCGGGAAAAAATGATGTCTGGAAAGGTTCTCATCCAGTGGAGGCATCCTGTCTGTGCGGAAATTGCAAAACCTCGTTACATGGACCCAAATAGCACTAGAGCGATGCACACGGAAATCGCGAACATCTTCTTCAACCAGTACTCCGAGGAGAGCGAGGAGACGACCACTGAACGGACGGAAAACACAGGTAAGTTGGGCCCAGATGGGGACTTCCAGGAATTTGTTTCAATTTCAATGGTTGAATTTTGGTCACAGCTTCCTTCGTCCTTGCAACTTTTCCGTTCTTCTGCATTTGCAGAGGGAAATATTTTAAATGGGAAAATTCGGTCTGTGGCCAAAGTTGAAATTGAAAAATTCGACGTCAGCCGCGCTAGTCGAAACCGAGGCTTTAAGGTGCTTAAAAAGTTTTTGCGGTCCGGATTTTTCAGAATGGGAAATGGGGCAAAGAGTGGACTCTGTATGTACGTGCTACACAAAAAAAAAACATTCTTGTATGCCTTTTGAGCTTCTGAGAGTACTTCCGCCTGTTTTAGTTGAGGACATTGCTGGGAAAAATTTCAGTATGAAAGTTGAATTAAAAACTTACTAACTTTACCTGCAAATTAAACAGATTTAATGTGGTTTTCCTACATCTCTATTGCTAGATTTTTAATGCAATCTAAAATGAAAATATGTTGTTGCATTTCTCACTAATTAAATGGAACGTACAAATTTTAATTAAAAGACGACATAAATGTCAGTAAATAGCATTTCTGCAGAATTAAACTTAAGAGACTGAGTTAATGCTTTCAAAGGGACCCAATCAGATATGATTTTTTTTTTAAAGAAGCTCTTTTTACCTGTTACTCTTGACTAGGTAATATGTAATATGTAACTTTAAAATCCGACCTTGCAAAAATAAAAAGTCAATTTGGTTTAGATAAGTTTTTTTAAAAAAATCTAAATTTTGTATCTACATATGTAGGTACATATAGTAGCTTAACTTCTTCCTTGATGAAATAAAGTAAAATAAATAAATTTGTTTTATAAAATTATATATCGTCAAACAATTTTCAAAGTGTGTTGCCTCAACATACATACGACAATATTTCAGGCATGGCATATGATTTTTGTTGCCTTCTCCTACCCCGAAAACCGCACCCATTACTGACCTCAGTTGGATTTATAATTGTTACCTATTCCTTCACACGACCTTCTTGGCCGCCACCTGTGGAAAGAAACGAACACTTCATTTTACGCGTATTTTCGGAAACAGAAAAAAGGGCTCGCTACTCTCGCATAAAAAAACGTTCGTTGGCTCGGTCATTTTGCTAAAGAACTCATTAAGGTCGTAACACGGTAGTCATTATCACCTAAGTATCTACATTTCAGTTGGTCACGCCACTTCGCACTCCGGATCACAGGCCAACAACAGGTTGGTTGGTAGCCCTGTCGTGGTCCTGATTATTTCGACCAATTTTACCACAGGAAGTGAAATAATGGATTGGGTTAAGGTGGGAGAGCGGAACCTTCTCGAGAATTACTTTGAGTGGGGCTGTAATCGATATGTGCTTTAACCTTAAGACTTAAGTGGCTTTAACAAAGCCTCTTCAAACGAATTTATTCATTAATTGTTGAGGGGTTTTAATTGAATTTATAATGATTTCTACCCTTCAGAGAATTTTTTTCAGCGTGCTTGAGATTTTGTATTTAATAGTATACACGTAAAATCTTTTGAGAGAATAAATTATGGAGTTGTAGGAGCTGAGCTTATAATTATTATTATTTAGTTTTTCCTCAATCTTCATTTCTTCACCTAAAATAAAATATATATGTCTGAAGCCACTTTATACCATCACCTTTAAGTTGACTACTACTAAATTTAAAGTTCTTATCTTGATTCTGATATCTTAAATTCGATAATAGTACCTCTTAACCAAATGTTTAAAATTTCTTGAATAATTAATTTTCTCTCTATTCATTTCAACAAAGGCTTCATCCAAAACCATTCTATACTACAGAACACAATTTAAACTTAAGATTATTGTTTCATAATATTCGTTCTTTTAAATATGTTCAACCAAATTATTTTTTAGAAAGCGTCTTGTTGTAGGTACTCATACTAAAAATACTTAATTAATTTCTACATTTTGCAACTTGGTACTTTTTGCTTTTATAGTTACTCTAAAGATAAGAAATTAGTTGCCTTACTTTTGGTAAAATAGTTTTATTTCGTATATACATACATAAGCACATATATAAAAACAAAAAATATTTTCTATATTGAAGAAAGCGATTTTTGATGATTTTTCGTTTTAAAATCGGTTTGTTTATATATTCATATTAACTACATATTTAATTTTACATGGAATCTATTTAAGGCTCCAACTAAAAATTAGATTTATATATTTAATTAGTACAAATAGATGGCTTTAAAGAAGAGTTCTTTACATGCGTATCTTTTTACATAATATTTCGAATTTGTTAAGAGGTAGTACAATCAAAATTTGTTTTGAAAAATGTTCAGGTTGAATCTGTTCATTAATTTTCTATTACCAACATTCGAAATGTCAAGGATTGATTCTTCTCCAATCTATTTATTATTATTCTTTTCCGAGAAAGTAAACCACATTCAATGTACCTACATATAGCAACCACTGAATTATTTTGGTGTTGTGTAGCAAATATCCCAAATTCTCAAGGAGCACTGCAAATTAAGTTTAGATTCCCTCGGGGGAATCTTGAAAGGATCGCTCCAAGCAGAAGCCCTCAAATAAGCGGCAAGAGGAGGTGTTTATGACGGGTAACAAGACCTGGCATGGATATCGCTTCGATAAATTTTTAATCCACCGAAAGGGAGGGAACTGATTCCGGTCACACTCGTGCTCATTGAAGTGTAAAGGGAAGGTTATCGAAGCGAATCTGTGCAAACACACGTCCCAGAAAGAGGCGTAGGTACACCCGCGCCTCCAGGAAGAGAAGCCAACAGGTTGATAGGGTTTCTTCCTCTGCGGAGGAAACTTTGAAAAGAGCAAAATGTGTATAAGCGTTTTTTTTTCATTTTCTTTTTCTTTTTGACGAATCATTCACATTTTCCCGCTTTCAGATAGTCAAAAGGTTAAAGAGGAGACCCCAAAGCAGCAGGATAATTCAAGTACGCTCTTCAGTGCTCCAGGATCAGATGTCTCGTACAGCATCCGGCATGTTGAAGAGTCCTGGCTTCATCTAATGCGCTCCGACGATACTGACAAATTTAAACAGATAGCAGTCTGCAACTTCGACTTTTTGCTGGCAGCGGTAAGTCAATATTTCAGCCGAATAGCGAACGACCTTCTTCCCCAAATAAATCCCATAACCCTCGGGGACCCCACGGACGGTCTCCTCCGGTGTCTTGACGCTTGGGAATATCGAATTATTCCGGGTCGAAATGCTAACTAACGTACACCGGAGAAGCGAACTGTGGGAGGTTCAACTTTTCGCAAAAATTCAATTAAAGAGTCGAGGCCGCCGAGGGCGAGGGGCCATCAGAGCAATTTAAGTCAGCAAAAATAATTACTAATTTCCACGGAAATTAAATTATGAGCACCTCGCCGTCTTGTCGCCTTCTCCGCGTGACAAAAACTTGTTCGTGTTCCCTGCGCCCCATAGGCCCCATGTGCTTCTAACAATATGAGGACGCTCCAAACTTCCCTTTGATTTATTTCAAGGATTGTCCTGTTTCGGGTGACTTTAAGGTATTTTTGGGTTCACTGTGAAGTCTTAGGGCACCACATGTATCCTGAAAGGATCGACGTCACACCTGAACACAGCAGGAAGTTTGATACTACCTGTAGGAGCATATACATCATATTTACCTGTATCTAGATATCTAGATACTACCCTAACAAAAATGTCGGGAATGCCGTCTCCTTTGGCACGTATCGACGGGTGCAGAG
The DNA here is from genome assembly GCA_933228815.1 of Machimus atricapillus. Classification (NCBI taxonomy): domain Eukaryota; kingdom Metazoa; phylum Arthropoda; class Insecta; order Diptera; family Asilidae; genus Machimus; species Machimus atricapillus. The sequence continues at coordinate 30,079,634 of OW121786.1, read as the reverse complement.
GAGGGAACACCCCAGCAAAATTTGGTGTTTTTCGCATTTATTAACTCATAAGGATGCCTTTATTTGCGTTCGTCTGACTTGTATTTTCTGGAAACACATTTTGGGGACATGGCGCCTTTGAGTTTCAGGTATGCTAAGGGTGAAAGTTCTCCCCATTCATTCAAATGCGATTTGGGTGCTCTTTCATTCTCGAGTCGGCTAGATCCCTTTGATACATTCCCTAGAGGCTTTTAGGATTATTATAATTTCCCTGCCAATTTTGTTGACGGTGGAAATTTATCAAAGGTTGTGGAGATTATGTGCAATCTGTGAATAGGCTGACTGCTGCGCTAATGGAATTAGTGCCGAATATATTTGGTGCCAATTTTTTCTTGAACCTAATTTAACTAGAAGTTTTATCAATACAGAGCTGGTAATTAATTTACGAAAGTTAAAATGTCTTTTAACCCGAATACGTATTTTAATCTTAATTACTAGAGTGAGTTTAGTTAAATTTTTAAAGGCTTAACTTTTCGCTTTTATTATTTAAATTAATTACATTCGCTTATAAAATTTTATTACGCTCTTTCACTTATGCGATTAATTATCTATCTGTTTTGAGATTTTACTTTTTTCACTACACGTCTTAAAAATAAATCAGTAGTTATTTTATGTATGAGGTACTCTGGCTTGTTTTCAGTTTACCGATAATTATTAATCTTTGTAATTTTTTCCGTAATTAAGTTTTCAGCTTATATACATGATGAAGTAAGAATATTTGAGTACCTACATTAAAACAATTTTGATTCAAACAATTAAAATTTTGAGCTTAAAATTTGAAAAAGTCTAACTTGTGGAATTAAACAATTGTTATCATCAGTTGTTTGGGATGGGATAGAGTATGCACACAAATTACGATTTCATGAAAGATAAAAGCAAAGCAATGAATCCATTAGCACCTAAACCTATTTATAAAAAACAACTCATTGTAGGTTAAGTTTGCGCTATATGTTAATATCGTAGGGACATGATTGAAAAGTATCACTCTTATTCTTGCTCTTTAACCAATAATTTTAGTATTACACTCTACGTAAAATAAGTTTTCAATCGACCGGATAAAGTGGTCATTGCGAAGATAAAGTTCTCCATGAGCATAAAAGCAAGTATCTGGGAGTGACACAAAATGATTTTTGAAATAGTTGAAAACTATTGAAGTCCTCCCGACCCTTACCGATTGAAACGAGGGAAAAGGACCCGGAAAGCTTCAGGGAGACAGCTCTCTATAAAGGGGAACTCTTTTATGAAATCATTTCCAGACTGCTCAAATATAAGGAAACTATTCACCGTGAAGATCTCCTCCCTAATGGCCCTTATCCCAGATATCCCCCTGCCCTTCGTCGCTGTTATCTCACCTTAGCGATGGGCATAATGAGAAAACTTTCTTTTTCAGGTGCAAACGGTTTCGATAAGTTATCTACGCTGCTTAATCGAGCACGTCCGCTTCTACATTCTGGACAGAGACATCGAGCTCATCTACTACACCATCAGAAAATCAAGTGACGTCCTCACCCGCGACCCCATGCAATTAGGCGCCCAGGTAGGTGGTCCTGGCCTTAGTTTGGGGAATCGCTCCTAAACGACAAAATTATTCCAGCTAATTTCTTGGTTGCGACCAATCAACGAGCATGACGAGAACGACAACTCACTGCTGAGCATCACCGTGAGGTCCGCGACGGCATGGTGTGACGGGTACACCGTGCCACTCCTTGTGCCTCTGACCGGGTGGCTGCCAGCGCCCCTCCCGTCGCAGATTAGGACAATGACCGTGTCTGGCACGGGCGCGATACGTGACGTCGTCCTGGCGCCCTCCAAGCAGCACCTCATCATCCCGACGAAGAGCGGGGACGTCCAGCTCTGGCACATAATGAGCAACAGCCTCGTGGCCACCTTCCGAGGTGAGTAATTTATCCACGGGATTTTATCCTCGGGGACCCTAATCGAGTCGTTTACAGGACACACCGCCCCGGTGAGGTCGATGGTGGCTCCGCCCGATTCCAACGTTTTGGTCACGGGTTCCGAGGACTCGACCATGATTATTTGGGATGTAAATGACCGCAGCATGAGGCATCGGATTAGGTAAGTCCTGCGCTGCGACGCCTTGACCCCGGCACTAAATGCTAATATATTTTTCTGTCGCAATGCTCACGTCGACGTATCCCGCCGGGCCCACAGGGAGCATAACGCAGCCGTCATATGTGTTGCCTGCGCCATGAATAATACATTGGCGATAAGCGGGGGCGAGGACTCCAGGATCATCATTGCGTCTATCCCGACAGGGAAGGTGGTAAGTGTCTTGTGCTATTTTTGCTGCTGGAAAAAGTGAAACAGCTTTAAACCTTAAAGATGAGCAGTCTTCAAGCAAAACTGTAGGAATTTTTATTTAGATAAATACTAGTTGACCCATCCGGAGTATCATATGACACCTTGGGTGAGACTTCTCAAATGCTCAAGTTGGTACCTACTTCAAAAAGTTTAGGCGGTTACCAAAATTTGTGGATGTGTGAGATATAGAAACCACACCTTAAACCTCAATTTGGAAATCTTATGTTAATTGTCTCCTATTCGTGTTAGGAAATATTTTCTACGTAAACTTGCTTATCATTAAGTTATTGAGTATTAAATCAACCTAAATATGTACTTAAGTATTTACGTCATATATATATATTTATTGAAAAGTTTCATAATTCCTTTATGCTTTCTTATTTCGTACCCATTAATGCAAATCACTTCCTAAAGTTGAATGAACCAACTACCGATATTTGCAATAAATAATTATTATTATGAGACAAAATCAAAATTATACATCAATCAAATACTTGAGTTGTGTTTACAGATTATTCTTATATACATATTATATGATTTAGTCTTTGACGAAAGGATGTCGGGAAATATCGACTGGCAATACGAGTTTAAATGGAAAATGTATCGATTTCATTCAATTAAGTATTTATAAAAACGTACACATTTGCTTCGTAAAATCGGTCCTTCTATACCTATCGCACAAATTTATTATAACCATGGCTGATTTTTATCCGATGAAGTTGAAATTTTCGAAAGGTAATTCTAATAGACAAAAACTAAAAAAAACCTGTTTTTAAATATCGACTAAAATCTAAGCCCCTTTGCATTTGAATTACAACCGGTCAAATATCGCTGGATCCCTGCAAATCGCAAATAACAAAATCATGAAATATACATTACATGCACATACTTTTCTATTTAGTGTTTTATAACTTCTAAAAGACGAGTGATTGAATTTCTTTATATACCTACTTTATCAGTCCCGAGATAATAAATTTTCAATGTTTTCTAAATTTAATTCTTGGGAGAAGGTTGAATCTCTGTATATACCTTCAGGGGGAAGATCTGTTTTTAAAGAATTTATTTCAAGAAGTGTTTATTCGAAGCTACTTTTGGCGAACTCTAACACCCCTGCCATTTAATCTTCTAGGAATTCGTCTTAGGGTGAGGATTGCGAAGATTTTTCTTTTTCGCATTAAAAAGGTTTTTCACCTTATAGAGTACAATTTTACTAAAAAAAAGACATTGCGTTGGACCCCCAGCGGCCAAAATATTTTATGTTTCAAGGACAATTTGATGTAGAAATTATTGATATGAGAGGCTTCACTGTTTGTTCTTATCTATTCTACTTCGACAGTCGCAAATTCTTAGAAAACGATACCTTTAGCTGATTTTCGTTTTCTTAGATACAGATAGATAGATTCATACAGCTATAAATTTGATATTTATATGATACGAAACACCTCTGAATTCAAGATATATTCAATTCCTACCAAATAGATATAAAAAGCATAGTTTTCAAAATTTTGTAATTTAAGGTATTCAAAACGCAAAACAATTTAAAACAAACTAAATTTTTGAATATGTCGAATGACGGTAACATTTGAGAAAAAGACCTAGAATTAGACAATCTTTAAAAGAAATAAAACATACATATGTATGTAGCTGAGCATTCCATTTTTTTCATGCTCTATAGTGAAAGAACAAACATACATATATTTTGTTTTATTTTAAACTATTTTTGACCAAGTATATACAGTAATAAGATAAGACGATCAAGCGTACACCCAGTTCTAACAATAAAAACCAATTACCAAAAATTAAGACTTCAAATTTCATCCTTCTTTAAAACTAATTACATTTTGTTACGGACGGTTACATGTTTTCTCTCTCAAAGTTTTCTGAGTTCTGCCAATTTCTTAGTAAATTCATTTCCCTTTGGTAGTAGTGTTAAATAATTTACAATAGTTTTCACGAAAAGCTTACATTATATCTTACGATTTCCCTCATAGCACTGAGTCCCATCTGAGGTTCTCCCATCGCCGAGCTCTGAATAAGTAACGACATAACTTTAATGCAGTATGATCCTCGCAACAAGTGCCGCCGAACGTGGTCCGTCTCGGCGGAAAAAAGTTACCAAGAACAAAATAAAATTTAATAATTTCAAGGCGACGGATGGATATATGTGCATAGATGAAAAAGGAAAATGTAATCCTCGGGGGAATTTAGAAAAGTTTTAACACAAAACTTTTATTTTTTATGAAAGCAGCAACGAAGTAAGATGCAATCGGATGCAGCCCGTCCAAAGTTAAAAAGCAAGGTAACTTGGGTCTTCCAGTTGCGAATGGGAAAGTTTGTAATATCCTTCGCAAAAGTTGGAAACTTTGAAGGTGGGACGCGATATAGGAGTCATCGTTGGCTGTGCAATCCACCGAGAAGGTGTAGGTACTATACGCTCCAATGGCAATGAGTTCCTCCCTTAGGCACTGATTAAAGGATTCAATCAAAGTTGCAAGGATGTTGCCAACCACCACCGATCCCTTTTTGCTGTGCATCGCCTCAAACGTTTGCATAATTGAGCTATTACGTGCTCAAATTTGCGTTCGCCAAAGCCCCGACCTGGCAGAGCACTCCCGAGCTATTCGGTAAAATTGACTCTTTCAAACATTGACGGGGACGGAGCTCCGGAGCTCCTTTGTTTCCTTATCGAAGCCTTTTTAGAGTGAAATCTGATTTCACACTCCACATACTGCCAACAGCAGAGAACACTATGTTTTGCGGCAATAACCGCCGAGGCCGGGTGATAAGAGCCCGGAGTCGGGCACGAGACCCCACGGGGAAAGATTATTTTTAGCATAATTCGTTCACTAGACCGTCCAAGGCTGGTGAGGGGAAGCAGGCCTCGAAAATGTTTTCCATACAAACATGCCCATCCCACAGGATAAGAGCTAGACTTTAAGAAAATTTTAAAAACCACTACTGAAAAAAAGCACCACAAAGTTTTGAAGAAATTCGAAAACTTTCAATTTACCATAATTAAGAAAAAAATTAGTTATGTACGAAAAAACCTGACGATTTTTTTGACTCACCTATGTATGTATTACACTTTTCTGCATAAACGACTTTCGAAATTATTAATCCTAATAGAATTGGTTATCTTGCAATTTAGATACCAATTTAAATTATTCAATTAGAGTATTTAATTTATTTAATTTTGTAGAAAATATAAATCAGTAATTTCATATTTTTAAACGTTTTTCTTCAACAAATACGAGAAGTAATTCTGCCGTGATATATCGACTGTATTCATTAAGTGTGAGAGGAATTTATCTATTATCTAATTATCTGCGACTGACGCAAAATTTTTATTTAAAAAGCTACATATTTGCAGACATCTTTCAAAATTCTGCGTGATGATAACTTATATTTATAAAGTTATGTATACTAAACAGACTAAAAACTAGAGTTGCTATAAATTAACAAACTCCCTTATTGCATCTTTCTTAAGTTTATAAACATAATACAGATTGTTAACTTCGTTTGTTTTCCATTTAATGGTCTAGTACCTAATAGCATAAATAAATGCTCCCAAATTTACATATAATATTGTTGGGAGAATATCACGAAGTGGAAAATCATGCTGCTTTTGGAATACTCTGTAATAATTTCGATACATATCCCTTTTCAATGCATTAAAATTATTTGCACGTATTTTGATATATGAACAATTTTTATTTCCAATTTATTACAGACATTGATTAATTAATCTTTGTATGCATACGAAATTTTATTTTTTATGATATTAAATAAAACTATACGATGCAATAAACTCCCAATATGTGCGAAATTTGTATAAAAATTAATTCATAATTTCCACTTCCATACACTAAAACTATAAAAAAAACCATTAAAAGCATATTCATGATTTGTACTTAAAATTTTAAATTAATTCAAAATCATATAGAAGTAAAGTATGTATGTATAGACCACATTTGTTAAAAGTAAAATAAATAAAATCAAAACAGAAAAACATTCAGAAATATTACAGATCATATATTATGTTTGGAGATACATACATATATGTACATACATATGTATTATAGGTAGGTTCACGGAGTCCCAGCTGAATTTAATATCGTAAAAAGGGTACAGCAGATTCAATTAAAAACCTAAAAAATGGAGGACTAACTGGTATTGAATTCTCCCTTTAGAGCAGAAAATTGAATGAGAGTGGAGCAAACTTTCCCAAGGGCAAGGCAATTGGTAGATAAAAATACGTTCCTAAAGGACGTAATTTTCTGCTAATGGAACGATAACAGAGAGTGCTTTTTCAACAAAAATTACTCGGTAATTTTTATTTAGTGAACGTAGATCCCCAGACGCGCCACATCGAATGAATTTATTTTTAAATGAAGAAAAAGTTTTATCTACATTAATTCTACATGTTTATCATTTGCTTCACATATTTGTATACATATTTGCAAAAACCCTCAATCAGGTCAAAGGTTTCCATCAGATCCAAATGACGATTCCTCCTCACTGGCGGATCCTTAATCGTTGCCGGTTTGCGTTGCAAATCTCCAACTGAATTTCATCGTTTGCACAGTCTGAATTTTCGCTCCGCCCTTGTTTATGGAACTGTTTACTTATGTCGTTCAGATGGAGTACACTTAGTCAATTGCACTTCTAGAGCTATCGCAGGAATTGGCACTTAATCAAATTAGGTACCCCAGCAGGGAAAACTCCAGAGAGTTGAGTAAATCCGTCGATTTGCTTGGTCCTAGCTGAACGACGGTAAAATTTGATGAAAGGGTTCTCTGCTAACCTCATGCATTCTACTCTAACAATGGTCCTATTATTGCTGGATAAAATTATCTGAGCTCAACTCAATTTGGGTAATTTTCATGAAATTACAGTTCACTAAACCTTTTAAGGTTACCATTAACTGCCAGAGGTCAAAAGTGTGGTACTGGATCTTTCTTTAAGGTTTGAAGATTTCCTACTCAACCTTTTTATTTTAACAATATAGCGACCCGACGGTTTTATTCTATTACACTGCTTGTTTTTTCTCGTTTCAGATAAAAAAAATCGATCATCATCGTGGACCAGTTACATCAGTCAAAGTTAGTTCGGCTAGTGAAGTTTTTGTCTCGTCCAGTCATGACAAAACTATTTGTCTCTGGTCTCTGGAGAACTACATTCTGCTGAACTGCATACAAATGCACAGTCCTGTGCTCCGGATCGAAATATCCAGTGATTCAGTGAGTATTGATTTCAGATTTTTATTGGCTGCCAAGAAAACGAAAATGTGAAAAGTTGTTTTCTCCATAAATATACAATTTAACCCTCTACTGTCCTGTGCACTGCATTTGGGTCTGTGCAATACTTTTTTTGGGAATCGGATGCAAATTCGGTTGAGCTCATAAGTTATTGCTCTGTGCCAACATTGTCTAAACTGGCATGGTAGTGCTTCTATAAAATTTCTATTTGATGACAACAAAAATTCGACCAAATTAAAAAGGAGAAAAGAGAGTTATTTAATTTAGTTCCTTTGACACAGATAAGGCTGGAATATTTCAATTTAAATTTTTTATTTAGAATCCACTATTTACAGTTTTATGTATGTATGTACATACATAGTACGACTGTCATTATAAGTGCTCGAATTAAAAATGCATACATCTTTAATATAATTAGGTAGACAGCCATAATTTCGAAATACTACATGGGATAGAATGAATTTATTATCCATCTCATCGATTTTCTATTTAGGCTAGAATATTAAATTGGTGATCACAATTTTTCGATATTTCAAACCTTACATCACGTTGGCTATTTTCATAAGAAACGCTCTTACATAAATTTCGTATACCTATGTTTAATTTCCCAAATTCCACAATAACAAAACTTTAAATAAAAAGTATGGGTTGCGATATTTGTTCAGTAATCCACCTCACCTAATGGAGAAACAGCAAGTAAAAGCATAAAGTTTCATTATGTCGGTATCTGCTTTGACCACCTAGCAATCTGTTTCCTCTGGAGCAATAAATCGAAAATCCAATTTCAGCCACTCCAATTAAAACACTTTAAACAAAAGAGCCATGGAAACACCTGTTACCAGTTCATAGCTACAGCTACCACTATGCCACCTTTTCCGGAATCATTCAAATGAAGTCCGAGCGGCCATAGTCAAAAGATTTCCCCGTATTCCGGCTTAGGTGCATCGCCAACCAGACGTGCAACAGCAGGTCCACTGCAATTCTATGCAAATGCAACATAAGCCAGACTAACTTTATTATTCATGCTGGCGAGGATGAAATAACCGCATGCATGAATGGGGCATTCTGATTGATTTGGAGTTAGTTACGGTAGCAAAGCAGATCACTAAATTGACATGAAATTCAGGTGACCGCTTTGGATGGGATTAAGTCTCATATTCTGCATGCACTTGATGTATTCATGATTCTGTACCTGAATCTGATAGTTATAAGCTTGTTACAAATTTCGTTTGTTAGTCACAAAACCCTAAGTAGACGAAACGAAGCGAGATTAGATAGAGTTGCCTCAATGCAGATAATTTATACTCTGCATAAACGATTATACGTTGTTTCGACTGATAGTATGTTTGCAATCATTACCATAAAAACATTACCATAAAAGAATTTCATATCTTGAGTAGTATCGATACCATAATTTTATCAACACTTTTAGAGTTTTGGGAACTCTTATAGGATCCCTTTGTTTTTCGTCTCTCTGTCTGTCTGTCCGTCCATCTTCTCCAGGAACAGCTAAAGCTATCGAGTTGAAATTAATACCAAATACTAAATCTACATCCTTATAGTCCTGTGAATTTTCATACTGACAGATTAAATTACTGGTTGCCAACCTTTAGGGTACTTCCCGTTGAACTAGAATCTTCAAATTTGACTCAAAGAAAGATTTTAGGATGCGTATTGTTTTTTTATAAATCAAAATGATAAAAATATTATTTGACCAACACATTATTTTTTTTTACATTGCTTATGAATAAAGTATCGATACTTTTGATTAGATACCGTGTCCCTAATCAGAGATTAAAAATATTTTTTTTATTTGAAATGCATTAACTAGCATTACTTAGCATTAATTAAAAAAAATTGAATTAACATTAAAGTTATTAATACTAATAGTAATGAAATTTTGGCTGGTAAGGAAAATTACTATATATAGTTGTTCAAGTAGTCTAGTAAACTTTCCTATTACCTAATTCAAATTAATTTAATATTCTGCAATAGTGGTGCATTTTTTAAAGCCATGAAACCTTTTGAATTATGTACCTATACTAGAACTATAGAAATAAAAAATTAGTGCAGGTCGTGACTATGCCAGCATGAGCGAGGTATCAGCGCAGTGGAAAAACCCTTGCGTTTGTTAAATATCCATGAAGTGGTGGTTTCCGGCGACCTCGACATGCACCTGCACAGTGGGAGGATCACTTGCACACGTCGCTCTTTCATCAAACTTAGATTATGGGGCGCTCTTGACCTATTTACTGGGAATAGCTCGGCAAAAGTGCATCGAGGTGGTTCCAGTCCTGCGTCGCCCCTTCACATTCTATAAGATCTAAAGGACGCGGGGCTGCGAGACTGTTCCGAAACCAAATGGAAATCCATTAAAATGGATCCAACTGTGCAAACCAAGGAGGCGCGCCTGTAGGTGCTCCAAGCAAGACCGGATCCTTCTACAGACCTAAAGCACAGAAGTGGGGGTGTCACCACTCTGCAACCCGTGACGGGGGAGCATTTGTTGTAATTTGCACTTAAAATCTCAATTCAGCCACTCAAGGCGCTTTCTATCTTGGAAATTCTGACAAACCGCAACGATAGCGGAGTCTGCCCCAGAAACGTTCTCGACACCTCTTTTGACCAACTTAGGGCCTTTTCAAGCAGTTGGCAGAGCCCCAAGTCCCTTACCCATCCCTTAAATCTTGCTGAACATTGTTATAATTGTGCTCTTTGTATCGGCTGGATGTGATGATGAGAATTTCAACAGGTGTTTCTATTAGCCCACTGCGAGGATAATGGATTATACCTGAGGACCCTGGCGACAGGAACAGAGCTCCATTCCCTCAAGGGACACAAGTCAAAGGTAAGAAAGTTTTCGTTTCGAAAGGAGGGAGTTTTCACGCCCTGCGACGACTATTAACTGACTTTTGTACTTTCGCCTTTGTTCTAGGTGCGAACAATGTCCATTGCCAAGGACAGTCAACGAGCGATTGTGGGCTGTGACGACACAAAAGCCCTAATTTTTGACATGCATTCGGGAAGATTGGTGAGATCTCTGCCGCCAAACCCTGGTCCTGTGACGGCCGTCTACGTGATGGATAACGACGATTTTCTTATAACAATCGGCGGAAACAAAATCACATTCTACTCGTTCCGTAACGATGAGGGCTACGTGAATCCGTACTCCCATCACAAAAGGAAACGAACCCCGAAGCACTTGCCGCCGCTGCGTTCCAGCTCCGGGAATATGCCGCCTGTGACATGCTTCGACGTGTCCAGAGACTCCCAATTAGCCGCAATGGCGTCCGGGAAGAGTGTCCACATCGTCCAGATAAATGCCCCCGAGTACCAAACAACCCTCGACGGGCACTCGGGAGCCGTCACTTGCGTCAGCTTTTCCCCAAATAGCGAATTTGTTGCCTCTGGATCGGAGGACAAGACGGTCAACATCTGGGGACTGACGCTGGGACTAGTTGCCACTACCTTCAAGGTAAACTTTACATGTTAAGGAAGCGGGGGTTGGTATTTTGGACATGAATTTATTTTCTAGGGCCATAATGCCCCTGTCAGCTGCGTTACAGTGCTAATGGACTCCCGCAGGGTGATCTCGGCGGACAGGGATGGCTCCTTGTACGTGTGGCTGGCAGATTCCTCGACTCTCCTACAAACCATTCAAGGGCCCCACAAGTGTCTCGCAGCCACCAACAACATGAAATTTGCGGTAAGTTGCTGAACAAGAAGTTTGGTGAGGTAGGAAAAGTAGTTAATTGTCTTCTTGTCTGTAGAAGTTTGAGGTCATACATAACAATGTCTGAGATGAAATATATGCCTCAAAACTATTTTCAAGAGATAAATATGTCTACCCGCTCTTGCACCACCACTTAGCATTTGCTACTAACAATAAGGAGGTTATTAAAATATGCATTGTTGAGAAATTTATATAGTCGCTTCACACAACTCTTACAATGAACTTAAATATTAATCCAATTATGTTTGCATCAAATATGTAAACTAAAATGAATTATTGTTGTTTGTGATATATGTTACACAAAGAGCGTGGAATTAGCGTATGAAAAGTGTTCCGAAAAGGAATCAGATTAAAATGTTGAGGATATATTAATGCTATAAAATTATTACGATCCTGAAAATGCCAAATGATCTCAACTGGTTTTTAAAAAATAAATATAAACTGAAAGTCAAAAAGAAATTTTGTCTCTGCCCTATAGCCTTTCTTAATTTATTTCAAATGCACTGTTTAAATTATAGTTTTGAAATGATTTATCGATCCCTTTCACAGTTCACAAATTTTGAGCTTGGAAGAGAAGGCAAGCTGAAATTTAATTTGTAGTCATATAAATTTTGTTTACTCTGTATAATTTAAAAAGTGTATTATTAAAAAGAGGCTTCTGACTTTAATTCTATAAAGAAAACCTCTGTATAATTGATTTGTGAAACTCGTGGTTATAGAAATCCATGTACATAGGTTAGTTAAAAAAGTAATTGCCTGCTCCTTTTTTAAGATGACCAATTCGGAAGATTAAAACCCCGAACAAATTAATTTAAACTCACTCATGACTTGCATCGCAAAAATTGCACAAATGTCTCGTTTTTCAACTACATATGTGCCAACCAGAAAAATAAGTTTGCTGTTATTATTTGTAGATAAAGGAGATTTAAATTATTATAGTTGGCGCAATAGCACCCAAATGAATTTATAATAATGACTGGACTTCTCCGTATGACAATGCAAAAGTAAAAATTTGTATCAAAGCTAAAGATACACACGAGGGTAATTTTGCATACTCGAATATAACTATAAAAGACCCCTCTTTTATCTCTCCCGGTCCAGGTCTGCACGAACGGGGACAATAGTCTGAAAATTTGGTCATTAACACGGGAAGACGAGAAATACAGCGTGTCTCATGCAGATGAGATAACTTGCTTCGTAATAACGGCTGACTCCCTCTACGTAATCACCGGATCCCGGGACATGTCGCTGAAAGTGTGGCAGGCAACAGGTGGCAAATTGGCCCAGGTCCTAGTGGGCCACAGTGATGCAGTCTCATGTGTTGCCGTGTCGGTCACAACCAAAACCCACGTAATCTCGGGCTCCAAGGACTGTAATCTCATCGTGTGGGACATCCATACGGGAGAGGAGCTCCACACCCTGGCGGGACATCTAGCCCAGGTTACTTGTGTGAAAGTTTCAGCTGATGGTAGGGCATTCAATTTCTAGTCTCAGATGTCCTACACGACCTGATTTTGTTCCCTTTTTGAATTGCAGGCACGACCGCTGTGTCGGCAAGCGACGATAAGACCTTTATCGTTTGGGAAACGAAACGTGGCCTTGCCCTCACTTCCCTGCAAATTCATGTGCCCTTCACACGGTTTGATATTAGCCAGGAATGCTCGCGGATCCTGGTCCAGCTGGTAGACAGCTTCAATTTGCCCGTCATATGCCTACATAATACTCCAGCGACCTACGTGAAGCTGCCGACGTATTCAGCACCGGCACGTGACGTAGAAGGTAAAGGTCAAATTAGTGCGCCGTAAATCTGATATACTCCAAAACTCTGTATTTCATCCAGATCTGAGACCAGCAGGACCCAAGCGCCAGATGCGACGTCTTCTCAAGAAAGAAGTGTCCTTGGACACGTACACCTGGCAAAAGAAGTACGGCCACCTCACCTCGTCTGTGATGATGGCTCAAGTGGATGAGCGTCTCAAAAGGAGATTTTCAGTGTCTGCCAGCATGGAGGAGATCTCAAAAATTGCAGAAATGAAATCATTAGCGTCACAGACCAGCCTTGGTCCCGAGCAAGCCGCACTAGCACAGTCTCAGCACTTCGACCAGTTAGAAGCACTATGGAACAAACGGTCTCCTCCTAGAAGACGGCATAATACGGTGAGAATTTATATTATTCAGTTCCCTCCTTCCAGGACATTTTAAGATTTGGGTAAGCCGGTGGCTTCCACTCGTGTTGCTACCCGACACCTGTTCAGGGTTCATAAATAGTTTACATTCCTCATGTTTTACCTCACAGCCCATCTCCCGACAATCATCCCTGGTAGAGGACAGAATCGAATCGTCTGACGAGGATGAGTTCCAAGAGGAACGCACAGGTATGTTAAGCAATTCACCGTCTGAAAAAGGGCCTCGTCTGCGGCCACATTCCTTTCCAATTGCTGCATGGAACAGTAGTTTTACTCTAAATAGCGATGATTCCAGTGTGCGTCCCGATTTGATCAAAACCATTTTCACCTTTGAAGATTTGAGCCAAAACAGTAGTGGAAGTGGGAAAAATGAGTTAATCAAATTGAAAACTATAAAAGGTGCAATTTCAAACTATTGCAATAACGGTGAATGCTCAACCAATAATGGGACACACTGCGATCATTGCTGTGGTAGAAGTTTTAACGTTCATAAAACCGAACCCTCGCAAAAATTTAAACTTTTCAAGAGATACAAAAAGAAGAACTCACGCAAATCACCTCTATCACGGTCATGCATTGCACAGTAGCAATTGAATTGTTCTCATGTCGATATTATCTTGCAACTTTCGTGCAAATTTCCTTTACACCTATTCGATGTTAAGCTCTGGTTCCTAATTTTTAGCATGATTCAAGAGAATGATTCGTCGTTGTAAGAATTATTATATACTTTGTACTTATTTCTTCAATAAAGTTTTTTCACAATATGATTTCATTTCTGTTGTTCTCTTCAAATCGTCAAACTTCTTTTCCTTTTGATTCGCTATCTTTTTTCAGTAAGCTTCAGGATTGGAGTCAATTATTTAATCCGTCCAATTTGAGATTGTCTTTAATTAAATCATTGAGATGTCAAGTGAAGGCTTTAATTAACAAAATCAATAGTCAATCAATTCTGTAATTGAAGAAACTATTCACTATTTAATTATACAAAATTATAGCTTTCGTATAGTGACATTTCTCCGACGGATTGCATAATCGGCAAAATTAAAAATTACTTTACTTTAGTAAGCAAGTGTTATAACTTTTATATTTCAACTTGATATTTATTGTAGTGTAACATAAATAAAAGCTTTAAGCGCCATATCCATATTTAATTTGACGCGAAAATTTCAAGTGAATATTCAGTGGAAATTGGAAATTTTAACAAACTAATCCGATTAATTGATATGTTAATTTAAATATGGGTAATAAATTTATGAACTCGATCTTTATTTGAACTTCTTTAATATTGCTTCACGGGATAAGATACGAATTGAACAAATCATCTGTTTGAATTTAACGCTGCTTTGCCTGTTTATTCAAGATTTACGCTGCATTTTGAAATGAACAGTTGTTACAAATGTGCATTAGAAATTGCATAGTGCAAATTCACTATAATGTAAAATTTTTGTAAAATTCGTCAACGATCCGGACGCAATTGGTTCCAGTTTTAATTATTATTTAAAGAGTAATACGGTAATACCAGCTAACATTGATGTTCCTTTAAAAAGATAATGTCAAATTTAAAAAAAGTTCAATAAACATCTTCAAAAGCATCGCTCTTAATTTTTTTACCTACATTATTTATATACAATGGTATAATTTTTAAACATTTAGAATGATAATCGCATAACCGATATGAATAAATAAAATTTTCCCCAAATTTTGGTTAAGCCGAGCGCCAAATATGGTTACCGAAATTAAACAATTCTTAATCGACAATCAGGCTAAATTAGTGAGTGACTCTCTTTCGTATAAATATTTCTTGCCTCCACCCTTTTCTATGGAAGTAAGGCAACAAAGTCTAAATTAATTTTCTTAATTTCCAAAATCAAAGAAATTTTGTTGTTGTAATAAGCATGTTTAAGTTTACTCAAATTCATTCTACAATACATACTTCGCACTACATTATGTTTTTTTTTCATTTATAAAATTACATACTAAACTTTGATAATCTTTAAATATTTTATTTACATAATAGTGATAATCTGCTTTTGAAATCTTACACTACGTTTGGAATTTTGTCTGCCTTTTAAAACGCATGCGAATTTATGCAATTGCATGCCTAAGTATTAAGTGTTTGTTGCTTGCGTTTTCACAATATGAATGTGTAAAATTAAGTTCCATGCGAAGTGCTTACGTAATATTTAAAAACAAATGTAATTTCACAATTAGCGCACTCGAAAACTAGTTCGCGAAGCTCGTTGCAACAGCCGATCTAGTAAAAATCCTTCCTCATCCACTGTATGGCACAAGTATGAAAACACCGTGCATCTGCTTCACCCTGAAGATGATAGCCATGAGAACGAACTAAAGTAGCTTCCCTGCTTCTTCCTAGCTAACTCTATTTAGTGATATGTGCAAATACTTTAAAATTGGTAAAATTTAATTTAATGCGAAAAAAAGATATCAATTACGTTTGTTTTTCTGTCCTCCTGAATGATGTAGCTGGCGTCGGAGAATATTAGCGTAATAATTAAAATTAGCTCTCTATCTTTGCTGATTAATGTTACTAACAAAGTGCTAAGCTGAATGAAAAGCATTAAATTTGAATAAATGCTGTATTTAATGCTTAAGAAATTTCCAAATCCAAAATCTATCTTAGTTGTCCTACGGCTGTTTATTAGATAAGCATTGAGAAAGTAGTTTAATTGGTAAGTTTGCAGCATCCTCCTTCTGAACGAATTTTTCACATTCTATCAAGTAATATTTAAAAATGATGCAAAGGAATATACATATTCGAAATTTTATACAACAACCTTAAAAAATAAACACACTAATAATCATCATCAAATTATCATTAATTTATTTAAATTCTAATCAAATATTTCTTAAACGTGGTTTATCACTTTCATAAATAAGTAGGTGAAAGGTTCGATCAGGTGGGCTTAAGTAGTTAAGCTTAAGCAATTTTTCATCCCCCGCCCTTGCCCGCTTTTTAATATAAACTTTAACGCAGTGATAATGCTGAGATTAAATAAGGCTTCGTTTAAGATTTATGCCTATGAAATATGCCTTTACCCAACATTAAAAGATTTAAACCGAAGAGCTCACAGCATTTTGTTTTGAAGATCATTTTTCAACTTATTGTACATCAGGCGGCGGATAAGCGTAGCGGAAACGATTCAAGCAAACTCATTTAATATAAATTACTTTAGTCATCCTGTGGCAATAAATCCGTTGGGATACTTGAAATTATCAACAAAATTTCGCGGTTTAAACTGAAAAATTCAATAAAATTTATGCATGTACAATATGTTTGGAAATTAAATAAGAAACAATGACAATCAATTCCTTGGAGTGTCCTAATCAAGATTTTCTTTTGATTTCCATTTGAAGAAACAGGACCAATAAAATAAAAATAATTAATTTTTTTTTCCAATATGCCAATATGCCGCAATACATTCAATAGTTTTCGACTTTTTGAGGTATCGAACCTCATGTAAAAGTGAAAACATAACAAAATTGAGATTTGAAGCTTTTATTCTTTTTCAATCAATTTGAAAGGGGAGGGTTAAATTTAGAGAGGTGTATGGAAGACTCAAAATACCTTAAAGAGTCCACTTATTACTTATTTTCCAAATATCCTGTATATCTCGTAGAATCAAGAAAGTCGTCAAGTTTTTAGTTGGTTTGTATCTATGTATGTTTTTCTTTATTTTCATCCTTGAAAGGCAACGCGTGTCAATAGAAGAGAAATCTAATTGTAAGCGTCATTTTTAAAACACGTGAACCTCACTGAGCACACGTTTTCAATGTCGCACTATTTCGATAAAAGAAAAAAAGCACCAAATCCGTTTTCCTTCAGACAGAAAGTCAATAGACTTTCGCTCGGAGCTGGATTGAGTAAAGCTCCACTTTGATTGCCATTTGCTGACTCATGGGTGCGGACACCTGCAATCGATGGATTTGCGTCTATCGGAGATAAAAGGATATTTGTGTCTGGAGCCCAGAGTCGTCAAGATCTATTGGTTTATGGGGGAATTAAAGGGCGCTTATGCGTGCTTCAGGAGCATCTAAATCAAGGGTATATTTTAGGTGTCTGCGGTGGCATTTCACATACATTTAGGATACAGGAGAAGAACAAAGTAAGTCACATTTACTTAAAAATGAGATAAGGTAAAAGTTTAACGACATACATATATAATTCAGTCGTTAAAGACAATCCAAGTGAAATTTTTACTTTAGTTTTAGATAAACTACAGATTCACTCATAAGTTTGCCCACATTTCTTTCATTTCATTTGTATAGTCCTGCAAACATGATTTCCAGTAATAACGTCTCGAAAACAAGTAATGTATATTTATATACTCCGATAGGATACCATTTAGCCGTTCCGTCAATATGTTCAAAAAAGTTCATTCAGAAATTTTGTTCAGTTTTGAAAAAAACTACACTTACTACTTAAATAACTCTTAAAAAGAGTATCACTATCAAAGCAATTGTTTAAAAATGGACCTTTGGAATATTTTATCTACAAAGACATTTTAAATTAGATCTCAGATTACGTGGCGGGTACCAAGACAGCAAAGCTCCATCATCATGATCCCCATCCTTGCGTAACAAGGACTTGCATAACTTTCCTCATTAATATTTCTGCATCTTTAAGAGGCATCAGAAGAAAAGTTCAATTATTGAAATATCTTGAATTTTTGAACTTTTTAACATTTTATGAATACAAAAGGCACTTGAGGTTTTAATTTAGCTTGGAAATAGATTTGAAAATATGTTATAAAACATTTTCTTGATATGCACAATAAAATGTTTTTATTTTTTATTTTTATTATTTTACACAAATAAAAATGAAATCGATATTTTAAAAATTTGTTACTAATCGCAATAACATTTGTTGATAATTTCATATCTCAATTTAACCTTAAAGCCGCTATTCCCTTAAATAGCAAAACAACTTAAAAATTTGTAAATGTACTTACTTACCTCTAATATGTATATGCATTTGTTTTCTTCTTCCAACTTAAAAATTGTACATAAAAAAACACCTTAGTTAAGGTAGTTCAAAATTTTGGAAAACATTTTACAGAGGAGAGTTCGTGCAAACCTGAATTAGTCATAAAATAAGAATGAAACAAAATTAAAAAAAAAGAAAAGATTTAAAAAATTTTTTAGAATCTTCAGATTGGTAGATGAAATAATTTTTGTCACAAAATTTTTTTAATTGCTAAATAAAAATGTTCAAGGAACTAAAAAAAGCTGACATTCAAAGGCGAGAATTCTAAAATTAATTAACATTAATTCTTGTAGGTTTTTATCTAAAGAATTTTTGGTAAAATTGTTTAAAAAAGACTATGTAATCTATTTAAGTAATTTTTTATTAAGTAGACACTGTTTTTACCGCGTCGTTTTGGGAAATTAAAATTTTTAATTAGAAAACAAGTATGTTACATATAATGTTGCAAAAAATATATATTTGTATTTTTAACGTTTTTGTTTCTTTTTTTTTAAACGGTATAAGTCTAGTTTTGTACTAACATTATTTACAATACAATTTAAATTCAAAGCATCGTGGATGCATGCCAGCCAATCAGTTAGAAAAATACGAATTAAATATTGCAAATGTCTACTGATTTTAGTTTTTCTTATATCGAGAACAATTTTTTGAGTCATAGTATTTCAGTGCTCTCTCTCTCTCTAATAAGTAGTTGATTTTCAGCTCATTTATGTAGGTAAAACAAACGAATACGTAGTGCAAAATACATTCCTTTCTTAAATGTCCATAAATCTTGGTAGAAATATAACTGCTGTTCCTTTATAAATAAATATTCGTATATCTAGTGAAGCAAGACAGTATTTCATTATTCGACATTATCCTACATTTTTGGTGAAATTTTGATTCCCATATTTCACATTAATTAAGGAGAAAACGCAAGAGGCACAGTTATCAAATTTAATATAATAAATATGATGAAACTATGAGAATAAACCAAGGACATCATTCAATTTGTAATCGCGAGCCCTATCTGCCCTCTGCTTCAGCATCCAACTTCCCAAAACGTTTGGCAATAATTTATCGTTCGATTAGTTTGAATTATCCTTCAGGGCTGTCGATATCCCATCCATAAATCTTCGATGAACGCCGCACCACCGGATTTAGTTCTGACAAGGTTTATTGCCGCCTCGGCAGCCCTGCAGTGGGCTTAGGCTGAATGGTGCCCCAATTATTTTGGGTACGGCCCATTCAATGAGGCACGCACTTAAGTATGTTAATTTAGAACGACACATTATCGCCGGATCTTTAATGCTTATCATGTTATGAATCAATTAATACGCCATTCAAACGTGTCAATTCAATTCGTTATGACACTTTACGTTCTGTTTACTGATTTAGTGATGTTTGATTTTATCCTTGTTAATTGATTTAAATTCGGGACAGTTTTAGGGTAAATAGCATGTTATAAATTCAGAACGTATAGCGAAAGTGTTTAAGTTTCTCTGTTACTTTTAGAGAATTATTTAAGTAATTTTAAAAATTCTATAAGTGTAAAAAGAAGACAATTTGAAATGTTTTTAAGGAGGAAAGCAAATAACTAAAATTAGCCTCTATAAGAAACAAAAATTTCGTTTAAATATAAAAAGAAATGTACTCCTGTGTTAATGTTAGGAATTTAAAAAATGTTGAAAAAGCCTCGACAATCACAAGTAAGCGGACAATTTCATTCAAACAAAAATATGTGGAAAGCAGATAGATAACCCGTTTATCCTTATCGAGTAAGAAAATGAATCAGTTTTAACATTGCTTAAGATAACCTAGCACTTAAAAATCAATATTAGCAATTTCTATCAACTAAGATATCTCTTATTGTAAGGAATGTTTTAAAACAATAAAAGAACTTATATAAGAACAAAAAACCAGGTCTTTTCTCTGAACCTGAACTGAACTTTATTTGTTTTCCCGAATAAAAGGTACTGGTACGGAAGAATGATATGTGCATATCTCGGGATTGAATGTCAGGTAAATATTTGAATCTATATATGTAAGATTGTAAGATCAATTCATAGATGACTATTAACAATAATGATCAAATAATTTCATAAAGAGTAGTGGAGACTATGCTTGAGGCGAATTTAAACCAAAAGTGAACGAGTTAAAAAACAATTGTTTCAAGTTTAAACTTAACATTGAGCATGATTTAATCTTCGATTGAACCTAGCTGAACCTTTCTCCTCCATATACTATTTTCATACTTACTAGATATCTGCCCCAGAATTAACTTTTATTCACAAATACTCTAAACGAAATATAGAAGAAAGGGGATAAAACAGCACTGCTTAGAAGAGTATTGATTTTTGGTATTTCGATGTAAGTTCTCAAATGTTGAGTATTTATACAAATATTTTTTCATTGTGTCGTCATCCTTCATTTATACCGCGTCGTATCGTATCGGATACTTTTTAAAATAAAATTAGGTTAAATTCCATGTTTTTTATATTGCTGTACTTACTATTATATTTACCTAAAGAAGAAAACAAGCCATAAAATAATTTTTCAGTTCGCTAATAAAAATGTAATGCAGAGAATATGTATATGAGTTGAGTATAATTCTGAAAGATGAATGGTACTACACCAACAAAAGTTTGGGAGTTGCTACGAAGTTGCATGGAAATTCGAAGGAAAAATTCATAAGTCTGTCACCGTTGTCCTTGTCATGATAAATACATATCCAGACTCCGGTAGCACAGTGGCGAAATCCCAAACGAGAATGCAATTCTCAAATATGTCGAGGTCTGTTTGTGCAAAACTTTCCTTAAAATGATAAATTGCTGTTGACCGGCATAAAGTGCATAGTTTTGAGCAAACTTAAACTCTTGGTTTAACTCTAGTATTCCTTGCAGGGCAAGGACACGACATCGTTCCAAATTATTAAATTACACGCCGGATTCCGCTTTAATTCTCGTTTGCCCCAGAAACTGTCCCCAAAACTCTCATAATCCAATGGAACTCAACAGGGCGAACTTTCCCGTAGATGACGGATATTAGTTTTCTGTAACGACCGCATACCCTTCTAAAATTATCCAGTGAATCGCAGCGGAGAAAATAAAAATATGTCCGGACAAGTATATAACAATATTACTAGTACATACCATCACCTGCCCTACCAGAGGCCCATCTCAGTCGCAATTCCTTGAGAACTTAACTATTTAGTCCTCGAGTAATACCAAGACTTAATCCAGTCACAGACAATTTACCAGGGAATCTCGTGTCCTGAACCCGTGCCCGGCTTCGCCGTCTTAAGAGGACGGCAGCTATTCTAAGAAAATGTAATTCGTCCGGGCAGGGTAAAAGGGCAACGGCAAGGACCAAAGTTTCTAGTTGCGGCAGATACACGGCTGTAATTTGTTCACCCGTGTAAGAGTTGCCTCTTTAATTGAAATAATCTACGCCGGCGGGCTCCGTGGGACGAATGATGAATTATCCGGTCCTTGCTATGGGGGACCATGCTTACCTTATTATTTCTGGTAATTATCCCCCACGTCCGGCAGGTTTCGGGGTAGGTATAGCGCACAAAAACAGGAGCATCGGTCGCGAAACAAAGGCCCCCTACACAAGGGTTGTTGGGCATTGTCGCAAACATAATAGGGCCCGGGGCGTTATTACATTAAGCGAGACACGAGCGATAGTGTGTCACGCAGTCGCCTCGAGATGGGGGTGATTTATTTCTCGAGTTTCGCGAAATGGCGACCCACCCCCCCGATGGAAAATGGCTTTTTTGCTTGCGAATTTGTCACGTCTCATATTGCAGGATAACACAAATGAGTTTTTGCATTTCTTATTCGCCCGGTTGATTTATAGTCCCCTCGGCAAGGTGTTCTGGTTACTCGCTGCCTCGTCAAAATGATCTGTTACATTCGGCCTAGCAATATAAAAAGAGCTTCGCATGCCCGTGTGACTGCTGCTTCAGTTCTCGAACAAGTGATTTTTTTTTATGGTTTATTGTACTTTGTACATGAAAAATGCTTTTATCATCACGTTGAACAAGACAGATGACAGCGTAACGATTTTTCTTGTTAATCCCGTGGTTATGTTTAATACTGTGGGAGTTGTAAGTATATCTTACAATTTCTTTTATCCGATGTTTTACTCTTGTTTATTTAGTAACTCAAATTTAGACTTAGTCTCCAAAACATCAATGTTTAAAAAAAAATCCATAAATCTTAGATTTAAACAAAACACAGAATACACCATTCATTATAATGTAAGTAGTCATTATTTTTAGATTCATTATATTTTCTTATTCAATGAGTACTAACTACATATGTATGTGTATACATAAACAAATAAAGCAAACTTTCGCCGATTAAACTAAAATTTAAACACGATTTCCGTCTTTAAATATAAATTCAGTAATTTTTATAATGTTTACCTGCTTAAGTGCTTCATTACTTGATCGCTTATTAATTCCGAAGCAAAAAATTATTGTTCATCGATTTCATGGAGTGTAACGCCCAAAACTTCTGCATGAATTGAGGGGGCTAAGTGACGAAAATTGCCAATGATTAATGAGAGCTATTCGGTGTTCACCACCGGGTGCATAAACAATCAATAACAATAACAATCAACAACATTTTTGTTGATAATTCTTTTGCGTTTCGACTTCCAGATGTAAACAGCATCAAAAATTTCTCGCGGCTCTCATCGGCCTAATTACGCGGAATAACGAGCTGCCAACTGACAGAGGAATAAGAGCTCGCTCTATTGATTACATTCGGAGCAGCTATTCCCCAAGATATTTTAGACGATAAAACATCGTTATAGCTATTCGCATCTCAACATTTAAACTAAATAATGAGGGCTAAAAATAGATCGCAAATTTGTCTAATTCTGGGGATTGGTATGAAGATGCAGCTCATTTAAATATTTATGAGAAGGTCGTGTGGTTGTCTGTCATATTTCCCTTGAAGTAGGTATCTTCTTAATTAAAACGGATTGTGGCTGTTAAGTAGGACCTGATTTAAGATTCCAGCAGCACGTTATGGCATCTTTTACCCACTATCAATTTTTCAATTAAGAACTATATGATATTTTACATTTTTCGAATTTAAAAAAGGAAATCACTGTAAATGTTACCTAACAGAAAATTGTATTTTCCTTTGAAATAAAAATTGTTTCTGAAATACATATGTACAAATAAACAATAAGCTACTAATGCTTATCGCTTGTACGTATAAATACTTTCTTTTACCTATATCAATCTATGAGAAGGCAATTCACTTTTCACCTCATTA
Source organism: Machimus atricapillus (assembly GCA_933228815.1). Lineage (NCBI taxonomy): Eukaryota > Metazoa > Arthropoda > Insecta > Diptera > Asilidae > Machimus > Machimus atricapillus. The sequence goes on along the minus strand of OW121786.1, from coordinate 30,055,818 downwards.
TATTACAGTTTCTGCTATTACCTTTTCTAACCCAATTTTTCTTCACAGTCATGTGTACTTAGTTGTAGATAGACGACATGAGTCCCACAATAAATGGATTGCTTCCCCCAGGTCACAGGAAAATGGTTTCATGATGAAATATTCTTCGTCGCAGTTGCGCCATAAAGTTCATCTTTAAAAGCTCCATTAGAACAGAATTCATCATCCCCAACAAGACGAAAGAGAATCGTTTGTCCCACAAGATGACTAGCAAGTATTAGAGATACATCGGCAAGGATAAAACAATACTGTTGCCATAAACTCATAAAGTTTCTGGGCGTTTAATTCCATTCTAGATATCATCGACTTGTGATAATGTGGGAAGATCATAAACCAATTCCATTATCCTTCGCTTAGTTTGCAGTAAAACAAGAGAAACAGCTTCTTTCAGGATAAAATCTTAATGACTACATGGAATGCCTTTAATTATTCCAGGTGATTAAAGGAGATGTACGAACGTATAGTCCTCCTTCCATGGTTTTTTATTCTTTAATACATCCTTTAGAAATTTTAAAACATACTTAAAGGTTAGCAATAAAAATTTAAAAGTTTCTATATTATCTTTCGCGTTTTCCTTTTTAAAACCCTGCTAATTGACATTTCATAAGAACACCTCATTATAAGTTATTTCGTCTATGATCGATGTTATTAAAGCATAAACAAAGCAAATGACTCTGCCCTCTTTAAAGAATACCGTTTAGTGTAAATATGGTTAAATATTTTTAAGATTTATTGCTTTGAGTATTGTCTTTTTAAATCGTCTTTGCAGTACTTTGAGAAGTATATTTGATTTGAATAGCTTTTACAGACTACACCATTAACAATAGTATATAACATACAAAACATTTACCAAAAAGATAATCTGAGCCTGTCTGTATTAAAAGCAGCACTTCAGGTAAATAAAATTACATTTTTTCCGACAGGAACACACAAAAATATTCTCATAAATTTTAAGTCGAAATTAAACGCAAGAAGCGTGAAACATCCAGCCAAATAAATAACTCCCATTCTACTCGTATTTGGAGCCTTCCTTCCGCTTCGATTACCTACTCGCAAACACATCTAATCATGTGACCTTCCACGCCATATCACCGAACATCTTTTTGTGATTACGTATGATAGCATAAACAAGATCAATCATTTAAGAGACGCCCGAATTAAACAGATAACCCAGTTCCAACCTTTTCTGCTGGCGTAACCGCCCATCGCGCCCGTGGAAATATTAGCCATAAGCCAGTTACCATCAATCAGCTTTTGATTATAAGCGACAATCAGCAGGGAACGGGTCCGCCCCCGCAGAAGCAGGGCGACAAAAGAATTTTCCTCGCAAACAGCACAAGTTTCGGTCCTTTCTGACTTAAGTCAATAAGAGTCCGTCCACATGGAACCGATCGCATAAAAGCGCCGAGTGAAACGCTGCCTCTGGCAATGGCCTAATTATGTTCTTCACCTAAAACCTTTTGTTCTTCCACCTGACCCACTTGCAGTGGGATTAGCGCATTTATCAAGTTCCATTATCTACGAAGGATTAGTGGAGCACCGGCGTAACTTGAATTTTCGACTGGGCAAGCAGGGCGTTCAGACGATGGTCAAATCCTTAGTTTCTGTTAGTTATCGCTTCCGTTTTATGAAATAATTTATTTCTTCAAAGTACGTGCATAGTTACTTTCATAATTGTCGTAACTCGCACAAGAAAAGCCGACATATGTAAGTACAATATGCTTGCACTTCCTGAAACTTAGAATCAAGTGTAAAATTTTATGAAACTTATATTTTCGCTCTTAAAAATTTACACCATTACACTAAAAACATTTGGAATTCGTTCCCCTAATTCCTTAAATAGGGATAAGGTGCTACTATGTAGTTGCTAATCGGGGCTAAACTACAAAACAGTGGAAATTGCATCGAAATCGATTCAATGGTTTTTGAATGAATCGTCAAAGAGGCAGACGGATTAAAGGCAAGAATTTTAAATTTGTTTTGTATTTATTTGTGGTAATCTTGAATGATAAGATTTCTCACAGCTGAAAATTTTGCATTTGAAAATTTACTTAAATTTAACTACATTTAAAGTTTAATGGTAAAAAACTTAAACTAATAGCAAGACTTACGAAACTCATTTTTGTATTAGAATTTCGAATCTTATTTGTTTAGTGAGTGTGACTGTTACGCAAGTCTTTCAACAATATTATTGGATTATGCTAAAAACATATAACATACATATTTTCGATATATTTTTAAGATAAATATGTACTTTTAGGAGGTGGAACTATTCACCATTCATGTCCTAATAAAATAGGTTTTGAATTTTGCCCAAGCAATAAAGAAGAAAACTGGAAAAAATTCTAAAAATTAAAACTTACTGGAGCTATTCATTGCCTCCATTTTTTCTATAATTAGAAATATTGGAATCGTTTATCCCACAAAGCATAAAAATACATGCTCTTTAAATTTTAATGAAGAATATCATTTCAAAAGAAGACTAAAATTTATTTCATTTAGAGGATATAATAAATTGTCAAATCCACGCCATCAGCAAGAAGCGGAAATTAATAACAAGGAAGAATGTTGCCAAATACACCGTTCCCCGTCACTTTGGAACAGAAGAGAAGACGGTAATTCCCTTTCAGTGCGGAGATTAACAACTTCCGTTCGCATAAAGAAGATTAAGCCGTATCCGATGTAAGACCGGGCAACGGTAGGAGCCTTGAGTGATTTGCATAATTTATGCATAAATCTAGGCTATACCGTCCACAGGAAAAATACTAAAAATTGGCATCATTCCCCTTCCTTTACCCCCAACGATTTCGCGTTAAGGCCTTAAAGAAAGTGCAAACGACGGTTCCTTACGCAGTCGATTAGTTCGAATGGAGGAACATTTCTCATTTCAAAAGGATAATCCGCCACCCGCCATATATCCGAAGGATTCAATTTTAGAGAGCCTCATAAAAAAGCGCCTTTCGGAGGATTTCCTACCAAATTTGCATACTTTTCCGGAGATGGAATCTTGGCCTGGTGCGTGCTTAGTTGCCTGGTTGATTCCTTCAGCCGGGTACCAAAGTCCCAAAAAAAATCAATGGCCACTTTAAACAAAGCTAAACGTGAAATATTCGCCAATCGAAATAATAATGTCATGCGGGAGGCGGCTGTGACATTAAGTAATGTTGTTCGGCGATTTGTTTATCGCGGCTATTTGCATAAAGAACATTCCGATCTAGGACATGGGTATTTCTCATCCGGGATAAGCCTTGGTAGGCCGCTCATTGAGACTCCTTCGAATGGCGGAGTGTCCTTGACTAAAGACTAAATCTAGTGGTCTATTGGATTTTATAATATTTTATGCGGTGGGCACTACAGTTGAATCTAGCCAAGCACCAGTTTAACTTTTAATGCCTTCTACGTGCGTATCCAAAAGAAGTTGTACCTCCAGAATGGGGGGAAGATTCCGGACCCCCGCATTGCCATTAAGAGATAAACTTGACAGATTGGAGCAAACGTGACAGAGCACAAAGCAGGGAAAGTGCTCGAATGGATATTGGCCTGAATAATGGATATCCTCGGAAGCCCCAATCCTAGGCCTCTTCCCAGTAAGAAAAATCCTTACGTGACCGAAAGTAAAGATTCAGAGAAATGATTTAATAGCTCGGGAGGGCCTTAGAGATATCTAGTGGCTAGAGTATATAGTCAAAATTCCTAGCATTTTTGAACAACATATAAGGAGGGCAAAGTTTCCGGCTACAGATCCTCCTGCCGAATGCGCTTCTCCAAAAAATCCAAGTGGCAGAAAAGCCCTCCACTCAAAGGGTGTTAACAAAATTTTTTTGATTACTTGGGAAAAAAGTTTATACAACTCATTTTCCTTCTGTCGCACCCATTTCGAGAAACTCTCACAATGAACACTTGCGGCAAATTTTTATTTTTTGGAATGAGCTCTTCTCTTGGGGTAAATAAAACATTATCATTTCACAAGACGCGCAATATTGCTTTATGGTGGTTTTTTGTCGAGTATTGTGAAAAAGGCATGATAAACTGAACTTTTGTAAATGCAGGCAGTAATGAGCATTCAACTTCGGCGGCTGGTTTATCACCAGAAATTTTTCAAGCGAGTCATCAAAGTTCCATTGTTATTATTATGAGAAAGGAGCTTCTTTAAGTCCACCACTTCAGAAAATAGCCAGTCACTTGAGCAATTTTATCGGACGGAAAAATGTTTGTAAAGATAATAATAAGTAATCTTAAAATGACTATGACAGTTTTCTCGGGGCAAGTCTTTTAACATTTCCAGTTCTTATTATATAACGATTTAATAAGATAATAAGTAAAATCTCATAAAATATTTATTGTTTTGTTATCATGTTTAGTTAGGTCAAGATATTAGATAATCCACTTTCGAAAGCATCAAAATATTTTTTGATTATATCAGAACCAAATTATACTAATTTTAACCAAGTTTTGTTCGATTTCTCAAATATTATTTTTAGTCAATGCAAAAAATAATGTCAATTAAATTTGGTATAGAGGCTCTTTTAATTACTTATGGGTCAACAACTCTACTCTGATTTTGCTTTGATTTTAGATATTATTCACGCTAATTTATATTTTATAGTTTTTAGCATTGAGATTTATCTTCTAAGTATTTGTGGAAATAATTTATATACACCAAGCTGTAAGCTGTAAGCTGTAAGCTATAAGAGCAAAGCAAATATGTATGTATATGAGGCACTCTCATGCGAGCAGAAAATAGTTATGTCATCTGCAAATATTGAAAAATTGCAGTTTAGAGTATCTGAAAAATCAGCCACTTTCAATTGGAATCTACTTAATAAGAAATATCTCAACTAAAAGCAGCACCCAACAGAACGTACTCCATCTCGATGTTATCGAAATAATGAGGTGCTCCATATTTCAATTTACCTGCGCTACAAAAAGAAGTTCAAAGTAAATAACCAAGTTATTAGTCTTCCTGAGCTCCCTCTTTTCCATCGTCGTCGTATCGCAGCGCAAAAGGTAATCGTTCATGGACGACATTATTCAAATTCGAGCCAATCGATGTAAAATTTATTAAAACATTCTGACATCAACCCGCGAAATATGACAAAAATATGAAATTTTACAACGGCAGCGGTAGCGGAGCGGTAAGTACAGGGAGTTTCATTATTCCGCACCTAACAATGAAATTCATTTGATTGAATGTATTAACGGCGACGATGTGCATACCGCCTTAGATACCTGTCGCGAGGGCTTCTCAAGGATCCTCATGCATGATTAAAATCGCTTATTCATGTTACCTGGGACGCGGTTCTCCTTACGCCGCGAATTGTGCACAGATGAGCGGGGCTGTGGGGATGTTGGTTATTATCAAGGCGAACCATGATGAAGTTTCCGTCTGCAATTTTCTACTTACTAATCGGGGGAATTTAATAAGACTCATTTCAAGGAAATTGGTCTTAGCCGTCGTGGGAATCCCAGGACATCATCCGCAGCTGTGGCATCAATTCGTTTTTATTAGCAGAAGGGGAACGTACCGGGGCGCCACACTTTTGATAATGAATTTTGTGACTTTTGTCGTCTTCCCAGTGGAACCGGAGCTATCATTTGGAACTCATCTGCGATTAGATGAAAGTCGTACCGATCATGCATCACTGGTGCCAATCTCTTTCATTGCATTTAATAGTCAACCAAAAAGGATTTAGAGATCCTTCGTTCACATTTCATTTCTGAAACCTTCGGCCCTTCCCATTAGAATGGGTAGAATGGGAGTAGATGAATACGATCATAGATTAAATTTTAAAAAATAATCAAATACTCAAATTTAACACTATTCTTCACAACATGAAAAGTTATAACTTAAAAAAATAAATTAGAATAAGTAGGTAATTTTGTTTCGAATAATTTTTGGTAAAAGCTCTTTAAAGTAATTTATGTACACATTTTTTATAAATCAAATGTTTTAATAAATCAAATAGTCTTCCTTCCAATAGCCAATAGTGAATCATCGAAAACGCATAACAATATTATTTAAGACAAAAACCATCAATTAATATAACTTTATTCCTCTTCATCTCTCAAATGGAGCCGATGAACACTGAATTGAATTAAAGCAGAAAAGGGTGGCAATTATTTGCAATTGGAATCCGAATTCATCGCAATAAAATTCCAATGATTTTGAGAATATCAAAATTGGATGGGGAGTTCGGTCGTAATCCGCGAATTCCCAATTTTATTACGAGCAAAAATTTTTCATATTTCCCTTGAAATACAAAACAAATAGGATTTGGGAAGTTTTTTGAAAATCATTTACAGGTTACACGCTGTGCTGTGCTTACATGGCTGTGAAATAGGAAGACCCGTGCCTGGCATCCATCAGAGAATTGACTAGCACAAAGCTAGGGGCTCCAGGAGGGGGCTCCTTTAAAAGATTCCACACGTCAGGATCATTAATCATCCGTGAGCCTTAAAATGCCAGAACCTTCTCCGAAGATGTAAAGTCATAAGAGGAGATTTATGGCCGGCTGCTCCGTCCGCTTCGCTACCTTCCGAGGGTCCTGGTGGTGCAATACGACAAGGTTGTAGCCTCGGTCTCTAGCACGCTTATAATTCTGCAGACGATGCCAAAGGTAAACAGAGTTTACACTATTGATTTTTACAGGCACTGAACGATTATTCTATTTGCGCGAGAGAGCAATGTGTCGAATAAACAAGAAAGAATTGCGCAAATTGCGTTCAATGATCGCAATTCCTTGAAGATATCTTGCGTTCTCCGACGGCATAAACTTCCAGCACACTTTCTTTAATCAAAATGTGCACGGTAATCGAATTTTCCGAAAAGTTTTCGTGCCAAGAAAAGAAAAGGGAATGCAGCTCAATGTACGATTTTAAAATTCAGGATAAATATAAGTTTTATGGAGAAAACTCATTGGGTTCGGTGGAATTGGAATCTTAATCAGTTACGATGCACGCGAACTGCTGCAAGGATAATTCTCCACATGCAGCAATCTTCTTTTGGCTTAAGGAGCAATGCACTCGCTCTTGCCATTTTATCTGCACCTGTTGCTGCTTCAAGGAAAGGAAAACTAGACTAATTGCAATTGCAAGATTGGTTTACGAGAACAAACGAATGGTTAACTTCTTCTTCTGTTCATGAGCTTCTGAGGGTCTTACTCTGAGGGCCACTTAAAACGTTTAAACAGAAAGTAGATACGGATAGTTTTGTGGCTGAAACTAAGTTTATTTAAAACGTGTAATTTATCCTTTTGGTAATGAAAAAACATATCAAAATTATAGTTACATTTACTTTTTCTTGGTCAGATTCAATAGCAAAATTTGCCAAAGCGCATCAAATTGAATTTTAGTTGCATAAAAATATAACTTGGCTTAAAAAAGATTTATATCAAACGAAAAAATAAATGCGAATTCGATAAAACCCATATTTCGTTCAGAAATTATTTTAAAGAAATATATGAAGCGTTAATTGTAATCGAAGCTTTAACGCCACAAAATAATCAAATTACATTTTTAAAATTACCTAAACTTTCACAGCAACCTTCAAATCTTAACTTAAACGAATTCCTATTGGATTCTAAAAATTACGATCCTAATATAATCCCTTGTTGGTATCTACTTTCAGTGAAGTATCAAACAATTTTAAACGCACCATCAGTCTACATACCGCGTAGACGCAATAATTTATTTTCGCACATTTTATCCACTTTATCCAATAACCGCAAAATCCAATAGAACAAAATATTTCCCCGAGGACGAATTTATCTTAATAAATAGATGTGCAAAGGCACCATCAGGGGCCAGGCCAGGAGTTTCGTCACACTTCACGGGAAAGAACGCGAACGGCTTTTATCCAATAAATCAAAAACCTTTCGTCGTTCTTATCTCCGAAACGAGATTTCCCACTTCGATGAAAGCTTTTCAATTGATTAATGGAAATTGGCAAGTGTTGTCGCTATGAACTTCGCCAATGGAAAGAAAAACATCGTTAAACGCAAAACGCTCGCCTGCCGCGAAAATTTGTACAATACAACAAAAAAATCGTTAATCTAAAAAATTTGATATGGGGCCCAGACTTCTACCAGATGAAGTCGTCTTCAGATGTTGTTCCGTCTGACTCTTGAGGTGTCTCACGCTAGCTTTAATGACTGACAGATCTTTTATTACTGAGACATCTCATTTCCGTTCTTTCAATTTTATCGCAGGATAATAATATGATTCTATCCGAAGCGACGTGACGAACCAAAACCTAAGGAAGGCCGGTAACAGCCCGGCCCAAAAGTCCCCATCAGTGGTCTTCGGACGGACTTAGTGGGCGCAAATTAAAATTAATTCTCAGTAGGTAGATCAATGAGGTCTCCCAAACTATTCTTGAGAAAACCCTCGGAAACCCCCAAAGCCCCATAATTACACCTTTCGAATTCCCGATAATACCCAGTGCGGTGGGGACGAACATTATGGAGGGCCCAAGAACAATAAATTGTTGCCCTTTGACCCGTTTCACTTCTTCTCTCGCTACCAAAATGGCTTTCAGAAGGCGCAAGAAATGTGACCGGCTTCCTCTTTTGGGAAGCATTAAATCACCAGCTCCTTGAAACACGAGCCAATGTTTCGCCGGAAACTTTTTAATCCCAGACAATAGTGACTGCTTACTGTTCCAGGGACTTTTAATACTTCCTAAGTAACACGACAATAATTCTTTCTAATGGCGACCATAAAATATCGGTATTGCTGGAACGAGATTTACTGTGATATCGGTAGAAATTTACCTCTACATATTGAAGGTATAGATTTTTTAGGGTATTTCAAGTGAGCTGCTCCAAATGTGAAGGTTTCAATTTTCAACAATATGAATAAGAATACATTTTGAGCCAACGAAACAAATCATTAAGATATTAAAATAATAGCACACAAATGTTATGATATAATTAATTAAATTGTTAATTTCCAAAGGATTTAAACTAATTTTATAATACGCATAATGATGAATTCTGAAAATCACATTTTTATGTACATAGTTTTCTTAATTTTGATGAACGACAACCACTCGAGCATATGTATGTAACTTCTAACTTCAAACTCCTCACGCTTGGTTTTTTTCCGCAAAAAAGTTAACTTTTTAAACGGTCATTAATATATGTATGATAGTAAAATAAATAAAAAATTTTTTATAATGAATGGTTTATAAAAAAAATTTTATTTATTTTACTATCATACATATATTAATGACCGTTTAAAAAGTTAACTTTTTGGCGGAAAATTGGCGGAAAATTGTCAGGAAAATTATAGCAATGATTTTGATGTTGATTAAACTATAATAGCTTCGAACTATATTTAGGTAAGTAAGATTACCTATATATGGACAACACCTATTGGAAAAAATTGCAAAATGTTTACCACCTATGTAAAAGGAATCCTAAAAAAGGAAAGGTTTAAGCATCCTTATATACCATTAAGAGGGCATATAACGATCGTTGCTGAGGATGTGAGAGAAAATAAAATAAATTACTAATAAGCCAGCAACTTTTATGGTTCCATGTGATAAATGTCCTCTTCAGAAATGCTCACACGTGTCGACAATAAAAGAATATCGTGCGTAAGCTGGTCATGATGATGGAGTGTAACATGCGAGCAACAACGAGCTTAATTGCCCTTTATTCATTTAACCAACAAAGAAATTCCCTTTCATTACAAAGTGCATTTCGCAGCACTCATTACCCAACAGAAATGGATCTCACAGCAGGAAAGGTAATTAATTCGAAAAATAAAAATTCTCCTGAGCATTACTACATACAAAATCCCTTTATTATCGACTGTCCTATGTTTGATATCAAGTGGGATATACGGGGACTGAGATCCAGCTACGAGGCCTGGACAGAATGCGACGAAGCCCCCAGCAAATCCTCGAAGGATTTAGATAAATCAATTGAAGAAAAACATTGATCTCTGCATGATCTTTGTGAAAAGCTGTGCAACTTCTGGATCCCCTTCTCAGTCTGGCAAAAGTCCTGCTTGTAAAACCGTGAGGATATTGAAACGGCTGCTTTCAGGATAAAATTAAATTTCATAGACGTCATCATCGTTATTTCCTGGTGATATTGTAGAATTATCGCATTCGTTCGTTCTTCTGTTCGGTTCAGTGGTAATTGAACGACGTGAAGCGATTACCAGGGCTCGCTCGTACGGGGAATCCCCTATCAACTCTGCCAGCGAAGGGGAGATTCGCGTAATCCCAGTCGCTCATAATTTTTAATTTGAAGGAGTTTTCCTTAAACTTCTTGAGGCTCCCAGGGATATGAAGTAAATCACCCTTTTTCAGAAAGTTTAGCTTTAGAGGGATTTAGTTCACGAAAACAGTTCCCCCTTCCTCTCCCTTTCATCCACCTACACACTCTGGCGGAAATTATTTTTCCTTTGCAAAAAAGAAATCTGTACGGCGCTTTCTTATGCAAATTGATCACTATACCCTTCTACGAGTAGCTTTGTGCAAATACAAAGTTTCCACTAGAAAATAGTGCTAAGCAAGAATTGTTTGCACAGATAAAATTGTATTCGTGGAACGGACGGACAAAAGATGCTTTATGCATGCTCAAATACCCTGCTATTATATTATAGTTCTGTTTTGATAAGCAAATAAAAAGATACACCAAGCCTTTACAATGAAGTCCTGGGAATTCTTTCACTTCGTTGGATTTTTCAGATCAGCAACAACGAATAATATTTTGTCATCTGAATTATGAAATTTTCTTCCATTATAAAAATTTTCATAAACAAAATATCTCTCTCCGTTCCTCAAGTAAAGTAAGGACCAAGGTCTGCATAGTTTAGCATATATTTTTCGATGCTTTGATGTTAGTTGTTGTCAAATGCTTGTCGGAACGAGCGTAATAAAGTTCCGCAGATATACCTATGTATATATACAATGTTTGTGCCATAAAATGTCAATTTTGGGTTTTGAGTGCCAAAATCGCTAGCCTTACGATTACTAACTATTTTACCAAACAATTAGTCAGAGGTTTAATAACTTTTTCAACAGGAATATAAAAAGTTTATATAAATTAAGCTAATCCATTATATAGCGCTTTAAAAACCCCACTAATCCAGTTTTATGTTAATCAAATATTCTGAAAGGATGCCTGGTACGTGATATAACTCCGGCCAACTCCGCCGCATATTATCAATTCCAAGTTCGCCATCTCGTCCGGAATGTTAATACTCTGGCCAAACTCTTCAAGCGTATCGCAGCTATCAGGTGAATTCTCCGGCGGGATCTGGCTTCCGAAGAATGTCTTTTGAATACGCCTTTCGTAAGGAAGCCTCACCTATGAACTGGCGAATGCATAAACCAATAATTTCCCCAGGCAATGATAAAAACGACCTTTTTCAACCACGGTAGACTGCACATCTTCCATCACAATGCCATGAGACAAAATTGAAAAAAAAGGAATAATGAGTCCCCAGATCGTTGAGACCTTCAGGTTCGGTCTCAATAGCTCCGATGATTTTTTCACCCTTGCCATCCGCACCCACCCACCGGCCGGGGTTTGTTGTTTGAAATAAACCCAAATGATAGCCCTGGAATACACCAGGAAAGTATCATTTCGAGTGGGCCAAGGGGAAGCTTCCAGGGCTTTCATGTAGAATGGCAAGCGAGCCGTAAAGGATTGAAATTCAGGCCCGTCCCTGTCATCTCCGATATTACACCCCATGAATATTGAACAGAATTCTTTTTGATTCTTTTACTTTCAATTTGACACATTTCTGTTTGTCCATGTCCGATTCCCCAGTGGTTGCCACTTATCCAAGGGAAGCCGAAAGCAGTTAGGCCTGGCCAGCCTAATTATGAGGGACAGGTTTGCATCAAAGGAACCACAGCCCCAGGGTGAATTTATAGATTGATTTATGGCGACGATATCCCCAACAGTGATTCGGGCAGTGGCAGCAGACCTGATTTTGATGAATGTCTGTTAATAGACGTTAGGTATCTTCCCCTTTACCCGGAGTTGAATAAAACAAAAGCTATTTCATTCTACCTCGGATCTTCCTTTCCATTAATTTCTAGAAACAATTACTGGCATGTTTCGTACCCAGACCTCTTGGTATGCGTGGATCAGACGGGTGCCATTTGTTTCTATCCGAAATGCTAGCCCTTGTCCGTGGCCGGGGCCAAATGGATAATTTGACAAAATAATAGCCCAAACCTCTACGGAACATTACTCAAGAGCAGCTGTCAGGTCAGGCATCAAAATGTCCCTATTTTCAAAGAGTTATGCACTTGATTTAGGAGTGACAATCTTTTGATATTTTCTTCAAAAATTCAATGACTGTGTCTAATCTAATTTACAAGATTTGTAAAAGCAATTTTAATTTTCCACTATCTCTCCTATTGACGAAGGCCATTAAACAATGAGACCCCAAGAATCCCATTAAGGGAAGGTTTTACAAAATTTTTGTTAGAGGATTGATCTGAGGACAAGGACCAGGGATTTAATAATGCAGAAAACACGATATAGAAAACTTTATAAGAAGAACTTTATTCACGACTATATCTCGCACAAGACTTCTCCTTCTCACGGACTGTCAAAGAAGAGGGAATGATGAAATAACTTAGAGCATCTTGAAGTTGGTTGCGATGCGTCAACTCCCGCTCAATGCCCATAAGGCGCGCAATTCAGATTAGCGCTGACACTCCCCCTCATTGTGCGGGGAAGTCCTCATCCCGAGCAACATCAAACACTTCTGATGCTTAGGTCCTGGTAGACCCTTCGTGAGGACATCTGCGATCATCTCCTCAGTAGACAGATACTGCATGTCGATGTGATGATCCCTAATGGCATCCCTGACGAAATGATGCCTTACGTCTATATGTTTCGTGCGACCGTGAAACACAGGATTCGAAGCAAGCCTGTGAGCACCCATGTTGTCGCAGAAAATCCTGAGGTCGGCTAAATCTCTGAAGCCGAGCTCCAATAAAAAACGTTGCAAATATATCGCCTCCTTAACTGAATCTGAGAGGCCCATGTACTCCGCCTCCGTCGACGATAATGCAACTGTCCGTTGTTTACGTGACTCCCAGGATATAACACCGCCTGACAGAATGAAGGCAAATCCGGTATATGAACGTCTGTCCACAGGGCAGTTACCCCAGTCCGCATCAACGTATCCAGCAATAGAGTCCCTGGACGATCCATAATGTATTCCAAGTTCACGCGTCCCCTTTAGGTACCGAAGTACTCGCTTCGCCGCTATCCAGTGCTGTGATTCATGTCGATCATTAAAACTGCTGAGCCAGCTGACCACGTGTGCAATGTCTGGTCTGGTTCCGGACGCCAAATACATTAGTGCACCAACAAGCTCCCGGTAGGGAAACTCTCCAGAGTTTGAATTAACATCGTCTCTCGAACCCGACGACCTCTGGCCCAAATTCATCGGCGTAGACACCGGCTTACAATCATTCATATGGAATCGCTCAAGAATGTCATCCACATATCCCCTCTGATGAACAAAATACCCGTCCTTGTGACGAACAAACTCCAGTCCAAGACAGCAATGCACCTCGCCCAAATCCTTAATGTCAAAGCATTTTCCTAGGCCAATTTTAAATCGAGCGATTTCCGACATATTTTTCGAAGCTAAAAGCAAATCGTCCACGTACACAGCAATCATTATCAAGTCTCCCCCTCGCCCTTTGTAGTAGACACAGGGGTCGCTGTGAGACTGAATCGCTCCGAGTTTCCTTAACTCCAGGTCTAGCCTTTCATGCCATTGGCGACCTGCCTGACGAAGCCCATACAAGGCCTTTTTCAATTTGCACACCTTGTCGCCCTTACGAAGATCACTGAGCATCTTCCTTGCAGAGCTTAAAACTGCTTCGTCCCGTCTTTCTGTCTGAATAATAAATTCCAAAACTTTATCGGTTAGCTTGGGTACCTCCATCAAAATATTTTCTTCCAAGGAACCGTTTAAATATGCCGTAGCGACATCCAGCTGATGCATCATCATTTCACGCTGCGAGGCTAGGGCAGTAATCATACGAATAGAATTAAGACGCGCCACCGGAGAAAATGTTTCTCCGAAATCAATACCAGGGCGCTGTGAAAAACCCTGCGCAACAATTCTTGCTTTTCTTTTCAGAAGTGACCCATCAGGGGCAAATTTATTTCTTAAGACTATTCTACTACCAATCACCTTCTGATTTTCAGGTCGTTCAATGAGCTCCCAGGTACCATACCTGATAATGCTCGTGAGCTCGGCCGCCATGGCCCTGAACCACTCATTAGAGTCCTCTCCGCATATCGCCCGCTGAATTGGCGTTTCACCCAGAAACGACTGCTCACAGCTGTCATCAATCAATTCAGCAAAATTACATGGCTTTGCGGGACCGCAGCGATCGGTTAAAATTTTACGAGGTCTACCAAAAATATTTTTCAAAGATACAAATTTGGAGGACTCACCATCAATACCGTCGTCACCTATTGCAAGGTCTCTCAGCTCCAACGCAGATCTCTGCTCCTCTTGTGGCTGCGACGACAACTCCTCCAATTCATATGGGGGATCCCTTAATTCGGATGGTGAATGCTTCGACCCCGATGAAGGCCCCGCCCACTGAAGTGGGGGGCTTTTCAGCACCGATACCGGCTGCTCCAGCTGAACAGCTGATTGCTGCTTGATGCCAACAAGTGGGACCTCCACTGTTGATCCCGGTGGAGACGCATCCTTCAGCTGCTTCACTTCTCTAAAGCCTGTCCGAGAAGCTTCCAGGAACTTGATATCCCTGCTTATTTCCACTTTTCCCTGACTCGGAATCCATACACGGTAACCCTTTGACTGCTCAGAATAACCCAACAGCACACCTTCCTTCGATTTATTCTCAAATTTTCCTCGATGAGGTGATCGATCCAAAACGAACACCCTACATCCAAATTCTCTGAGGTGACTTACATCTGGCTTCTCCGAAGTCCACACTTCGAAAGGCGTTTTCCCTCCAAGGGATTTTGAGGGACATCTGTTTCTCAAATAATTTGCCGCTGAAACGGCCTCGGCCCAAAACGATTTTGGTAAACCCGACTGAGCAAGCAGACACCTTGCAGTTTCCACCAGTGTCCTATTCTTGCGTTCAGCGATACCGTTCTGCTCCGGATTGCCCGCAACGGTTAAACGCCGCCGCACACCATGCTCACCAAGAAATCTGTCGAATGGCGCATTCAAATATTCCGTGCCGTTGTCAGACTGCAAATTCTTAATCCTGACACCCCGCTGATTTTCCATCAGCGCTTTGACCTTCTGAAATTCGACAAAAACATCGCTTTTTCTTTTTATAGAACGTACCTCACACCATCGGGACTGTTCGTCGATGAATGTTACGAAGTACCTGGCTCCTGAACAGGATTCCGTACGCATTGGTCCGCAGACGTCGGTATGCACTACCTCAAGTGCCTCCACTGATTTACATGTCCGCTTCGGAAACGGAGTTCGAGTCATTTTTCCCAGTGGACATATATCACACCCGATATCGAGATCACCTGGCCTTCCGATATCTAAACCCGAATACGCGCCCGCACGCACTGCGCCAACAAGGTCTCTGACATTCAAATGTCCCAGTCTGCGATGCCAAACCCGCAGCAGACTTTTCTCCGAATTATTATTAGAGTCTTCTACGATCATACATTCCCGTTCACCATCGGATTGCATATAGTAAAGCCCGCCTCTGCGATAAGCGATCAGCTTCTCATTGCCTTTACTATCGAAAATTTTAGCCGCGCCCTTTTCGAATAGTACACTGTACCCGCCATCAGTAATTTTCCCGACGGATAGCAAATTCATGCGCAGATCCGGCACAAACAGTGTATCACGCAAGTCTATGTTTTTAATATTTCCGTCCTTTCGCACTTTAAGCGAGACTTTTCCGCGCCCTTTTATTTCAGTCGATGAACTATTTGCCAGTCTCACCTCCCCGATTTCGCTTGCATCGGCCTCTGAAAAACTGTTCAAATTCTTACAGAGATGCGACGAGCAGCCGCTGTCAAGACACCACAGCTGAGAATCAGTCTGCAAACCGTCGCACACATCGTTCGCACCGTATGAACGAACCTGGCCATAAAACAAAATTTGTTCGGCATTCCGAACATCTTGTCGATTTGTGTCCTTCTGACGACACTCGGATGCCTTATGTCCGAGCCTATGACATCGAAAACATTTTATGAACCTTCGCGAATCGGACCGTCTATCAGATCTCACCGTTTGATCTCTGCCACTCTTAACTATGTTAACATTTTTATTATACCCGGATTTCCCAACGACCATCGCATTACTGTCGTTACCGCATCGCAAATCATTCTTGCGTGCATCATGTTCTTCGCAAATTTTGACCCGCAGTGTCTCCGGACCGGGCAGCTCATCGCGCGATTCGATTGCGCACCGAAAGTTCTCAAAATTAACCGGCAGACTATACAGCAATAAAATTGCTAACAGGTCCCTATTAATGTCAACGTCCATTTCACTTAATTTATCGACGGCATCAAAAAATTTCCGCAAATGCTCTCGCACGTCTTCACCCTCGCGCATTCTTTGGAGCACAAGCTGTTTTAACAGAGTTGCCTTCCGCGCCGGCCCGCTCGACTGGTAAATGCTCTGCAATTTTAGCCAGACTTCCCGAGATGTCTCGCACCCCTTTACCTGTTTGAGCTCCGACGCGCTGATCGATAAAATGATGTCGGATCTCGCCTTTGAGTCACACAGTTTCCAGGCATCTACTACCTCCTGTGTGATGACGCCCTCCTCGAGCTTTGGCTGCAACCTTTTGCCGTTCACGAAGTCCCATGCATCCGTTTTGATGAGGACGGCCTCCATCTGCATTCGCCAGGTATCGTAATTTTCCCTGGTTAATGTGTCGATTCTCACGACACCCGCCGCCATTTTTCCTTCTGCGGCCGAAAATTACTTTTACCTTTATTTTCGCTAATCCCTGATCTCCCCAGCGTGTCCTGGGCCCATAACCTGTTAGAGGATTGATCTGAGGACAAGGACCAGGGATTTAATAATGCAGAAAACACGATATAGAAAACTTTATAAGAAGAACTTTATTCACGACTATATCTCGCACAAGACTTCTCCTTCTCACGGACTGTCAAAGAAGAGGGAATGATGAAATAACTTAGAGCATCTTGAAGTTGGTTGCGATGCGTCAACTCCCGCTCAATGCCCATAAGGCGCGCAATTCAGATTAGCGCTGACACTCCCCCTCATTGTGCGGGGAAGTCCTCATCCCGAGCAACATCAAACACTTCTGATGCTTAGGTCCTGGTAGACCCTTCGTGAGGACATCTGCGATCATCTCCTCAGTAGACAGATACTGCATGTCGATGTGATGATCCCTAATGGCATCCCTGACGAAATGATGCCTTACGTCTATATGTTTCGTGCGACCGTGAAACACAGGATTCGAAGCAAGCCTGTGAGCACCCATGTTGTCGCAGAAAATCCTGAGGTCGGCTAAATCTCTGAAGCCGAGCTCCAATAAAAAACGTTGCAAATATATCGCCTCCTTAACTGAATCTGAGAGGCCCATGTACTCCGCCTCCGTCGACGATAATGCAACTGTCCGTTGTTTACGTGACTCCCAGGATATAACACCGCCTGACAGAATGAAGGCAAATCCGGTATATGAACGTCTGTCCACAGGGCAGTTACCCCAGTCCGCATCAACGTATCCAGCAATAGAGTCCCTGGACGATCCATAATGTATTCCAAGTTCACGCGTCCCCTTTAGGTACCGAAGTACTCGCTTCGCCGCTATCCAGTGCTGTGATTCATGTCGATCATTAAAACTGCTGAGCCAGCTGACCACGTGTGCAATGTCTGGTCTGGTTCCGGACGCCAAATACATTAGTGCACCAACAAGCTCCCGGTAGGGAAACTCTCCAGAGTTTGAATTAACATCGTCTCTCGAACCCGACGACCTCTGGCCCAAATTCATCGGCGTAGACACCGGCTTACAATCATTCATATGGAATCGCTCAAGAATGTCATCCACATATCCCCTCTGATGAACAAAATACCCGTCCTTGTGACGAACAAACTCCAGTCCAAGACAGCAATGCACCTCGCCCAAATCCTTAATGTCAAAGCATTTTCCTAGGCCAATTTTAAATCGAGCGATTTCCGACATATTTTTCGAAGCTAAAAGCAAATCGTCCACGTACACAGCAATCATTATCAAGTCTCCCCCTCGCCCTTTGTAGTAGACACAGGGGTCGCTGTGAGACTGAATCGCTCCGAGTTTCCTTAACTCCAGGTCTAGCCTTTCATGCCATTGGCGACCTGCCTGACGAAGCCCATACAAGGCCTTTTTCAATTTGCACACCTTGTCGCCCTTACGAAGATCACTGAGCATCTTCCTTGCAGAGCTTAAAACTGCTTCGTCCCGTCTTTCTGTCTGAATAATAAATTCCAAAACTTTATCGGTTAGCTTGGGTACCTCCATCAAAATATTTTCTTCCAAGGAACCGTTTAAATATGCCGTAGCGACATCCAGCTGATGCATCATCATTTCACGCTGCGAGGCTAGGGCAGTAATCATACGAATAGAATTAAGACGCGCCACCGGAGAAAATGTTTCTCCGAAATCAATACCAGGGCGCTGTGAAAAACCCTGCGCAACAATTCTTGCTTTTCTTTTCAGAAGTGACCCATCAGGGGCAAATTTATTTCTTAAGACTATTCTACTACCAATCACCTTCTGATTTTCAGGTCGTTCAATGAGCTCCCAGGTACCATACCTGATAATGCTCGTGAGCTCGGCCGCCATGGCCCTGAACCACTCATTAGAGTCCTCTCCGCATATCGCCCGCTGAATTGGCGTTTCACCCAGAAACGACTGCTCACAGCTGTCATCAATCAATTCAGCAAAATTACATGGCTTTGCGGGACCGCAGCGATCGGTTAAAATTTTACGAGGTCTACCAAAAATATTTTTCAAAGATACAAATTTGGAGGACTCACCATCAATACCGTCGTCACCTATTGCAAGGTCTCTCAGCTCCAACGCAGATCTCTGCTCCTCTTGTGGCTGCGACGACAACTCCTCCAATTCATATGGGGGATCCCTTAATTCGGATGGTGAATGCTTCGACCCCGATGAAGGCCCCGCCCACTGAAGTGGGGGGCTTTTCAGCACCGATACCGGCTGCTCCAGCTGAACAGCTGATTGCTGCTTGATGCCAACAAGTGGGACCTCCACTGTTGATCCCGGTGGAGACGCATCCTTCAGCTGCTTCACTTCTCTAAAGCCTGTCCGAGAAGCTTCCAGGAACTTGATATCCCTGCTTATTTCCACTTTTCCCTGACTCGGAATCCATACACGGTAACCCTTTGACTGCTCAGAATAACCCAACAGCACACCTTCCTTCGATTTATTCTCAAATTTTCCTCGATGAGGTGATCGATCCAAAACGAACACCCTACATCCAAATTCTCTGAGGTGACTTACATCTGGCTTCTCCGAAGTCCACACTTCGAAAGGCGTTTTCCCTCCAAGGGATTTTGAGGGACATCTGTTTCTCAAATAATTTGCCGCTGAAACGGCCTCGGCCCAAAACGATTTTGGTAAACCCGACTGAGCAAGCAGACACCTTGCAGTTTCCACCAGTGTCCTATTCTTGCGTTCAGCGATACCGTTCTGCTCCGGATTGCCCGCAACGGTTAAACGCCGCCGCACACCATGCTCACCAAGAAATCTGTCGAATGGCGCATTCAAATATTCCGTGCCGTTGTCAGACTGCAAATTCTTAATCCTGACACCCCGCTGATTTTCCATCAGCGCTTTGACCTTCTGAAATTCGACAAAAACATCGCTTTTTCTTTTTATAGAACGTACCTCACACCATCGGGACTGTTCGTCGATGAATGTTACGAAGTACCTGGCTCCTGAACAGGATTCCGTACGCATTGGTCCGCAGACGTCGGTATGCACTACCTCAAGTGCCTCCACTGATTTACATGTCCGCTTCGGAAACGGAGTTCGAGTCATTTTTCCCAGTGGACATATATCACACCCGATATCGAGATCACCTGGCCTTCCGATATCTAAACCCGAATACGCGCCCGCACGCACTGCGCCAACAAGGTCTCTGACATTCAAATGTCCCAGTCTGCGATGCCAAACCCGCAGCAGACTTTTCTCCGAATTATTATTAGAGTCTTCTACGATCATACATTCCCGTTCACCATCGGATTGCATATAGTAAAGCCCGCCTCTGCGATAAGCGATCAGCTTCTCATTGCCTTTACTATCGAAAATTTTAGCCGCGCCCTTTTCGAATAGTACACTGTACCCGCCATCAGTAATTTTCCCGACGGATAGCAAATTCATGCGCAGATCCGGCACAAACAGTGTATCACGCAAGTCTATGTTTTTAATATTTCCGTCCTTTCGCACTTTAAGCGAGACTTTTCCGCGCCCTTTTATTTCAGTCGATGAACTATTTGCCAGTCTCACCTCCCCGATTTCGCTTGCATCGGCCTCTGAAAAACTGTTCAAATTCTTACAGAGATGCGACGAGCAGCCGCTGTCAAGACACCACAGCTGAGAATCAGTCTGCAAACCGTCGCACACATCGTTCGCACCGTATGAACGAACCTGGCCATAAAACAAAATTTGTTCGGCATTCCGAACATCTTGTCGATTTGTGTCCTTCTGACGACACTCGGATGCCTTATGTCCGAGCCTATGACATCGAAAACATTTTATGAACCTTCGCGAATCGGACCGTCTATCAGATCTCACCGTTTGATCTCTGCCACTCTTAACTATGTTAACATTTTTATTATACCCGGATTTCCCAACGACCATCGCATTACTGTCGTTACCGCATCGCAAATCATTCTTGCGTGCATCATGTTCTTCGCAAATTTTGACCCGCAGTGTCTCCGGACCGGGCAGCTCATCGCGCGATTCGATTGCGCACCGAAAGTTCTCAAAATTAACCGGCAGACTATACAGCAATAAAATTGCTAACAGGTCCCTATTAATGTCAACGTCCATTTCACTTAATTTATCGACGGCATCAAAAAATTTCCGCAAATGCTCTCGCACGTCTTCACCCTCGCGCATTCTTTGGAGCACAAGCTGTTTTAACAGAGTTGCCTTCCGCGCCGGCCCGCTCGACTGGTAAATGCTCTGCAATTTTAGCCAGACTTCCCGAGATGTCTCGCACCCCTTTACCTGTTTGAGCTCCGACGCGCTGATCGATAAAATGATGTCGGATCTCGCCTTTGAGTCACACAGTTTCCAGGCATCTACTACCTCCTGTGTGATGACGCCCTCCTCGAGCTTTGGCTGCAACCTTTTGCCGTTCACGAAGTCCCATGCATCCGTTTTGATGAGGACGGCCTCCATCTGCATTCGCCAGGTATCGTAATTTTCCCTGGTTAATGTGTCGATTCTCACGACACCCGCCGCCATTTTTCCTTCTGCGGCCGAAAATTACTTTTACCTTTATTTTCGCTAATCCCTGATCTCCCCAGCGTGTCCTGGGCCCATAACCTGTTAGAGGATTGATCTGAGGACAAGGACCAGGGATTTAATAATGCAGAAAACACGATATAGAAAACTTTATAAGAAGAACTTTATTCACGACTATATCTCGCACAAGACTTCTCCTTCTCACGGACTGTCAAAGAAGAGGGAATGATGAAATAACTTAGAGCATCTTGAAGTTGGTTGCGATGCGTCAACTCCCGCTCAATGCCCATAAGGCGCGCAATTCAGATTAGCGCTGACAATTTTAATGCTCAACACTTTGCCCAAGTTCAAATAGAATTTCCGGGACCGCAAGGTGGGTAACAATAATAGCTATCCCGGCGTGAATGAAGTCCCTTGTAAAATAAAGTAAGGGAGAATAAAAAGTTGCAAAAAATGTAGGATACGCGGGTAGACCAACGAAAAAGAGAAGCCCGAATGGCCCCGGGAAAGAAGAAAAATGGAAGCTGTAAAAATTGCGAAAATAAATCACTGTGTTTCCTTGAGTAAAGAACACTTGGTAGCAACTCCAACCAGCAGGTTGAGAATAAGGAAACACCCTCTTGGCCGGCTGGAACTTTCGTTTAGGCTTCCATTAAATTTGGTTCGGGTTTTATGACGAAAACCAGAACTTTTCGGAACTTTCATTTCATCCAAGTTCTAACAGGGGTAGATAACACCGGATGAGCACGAAGTTAGGCACGGCCCGAAAGAAACAACAATGATTTCTTTTCTCCCGCCTTGAAAAATTTGAATTTCTTGGCGAGTGGAATAAGGATGAGTCGGAGCTGGGCTACGAAAGTACGGAATTTATTGCTGTTTTCAACTTCTCCAAGTTCGCAAGTCTGCCAGAATTGATAAACCAATTTATTGTACATATCATCGGAAAATTTTTTCTTAGAACTAGAAATAATTTTCGTATAAAGCTTTACTCGCTACGGAGTAATGATTTTCATTAAAAATACCTATACATTGCTATTTGAAAAAATAATTGCCATGTATCGACATGTAATTGTGTTTTACTAATTTCCTATGAATATAATGTATTCTTACCCCATATCCACTTGATTCAATTCAAGTGTGAATTACAAAGAAGGAAATCTTATAACAATATTATAACAAGTTCCTATACATACAAAATTGGTAATACAATTTTCTGAAGTAGATAACTCGTTAGAAATACATACACATGATTATGCCCAGAACTAAAAATTATAGAAAATAACCTCTTCAAATAGTTTTCAATAATATTTTGAGATAACTACGAAAAAAATCTGTCACGCTACGTAAAAACATCTTGTGAAATTTCGTATAGAATTACGAAAAAGCTAGTTACCTAATATCTTTCGGAAAGCAATGATTGTTAGAAAACTGAATTATTTTTAAACCCAAAAAAATACAAGCTTAATTAAGAGTTTTTCTCGGTACATAATATTTTCAGGCCCACAATTGTTTTTAGAAAGTAAATACATAGGGTATGATTATTGTAAAAGTTCATAATGTTGCCATTTACTTCGGCAACGCTGGTGAGAAATTACATTCCTTGCTTTAATTTCTCTATCGAGAAGAAAAACAGAAGTCTCAAGGTAATTACAAATAAGCCTAATACAATTTCGAACTCTGTCTGTGTCCGTAACAACCGCAAACTCTTTTACAAACTGCAATTAGATGATAACAATAATATTGTGTCTATAATTATACTTATTAAGTACAAAACTACTGGTGTTAAAGAACAACACTTGGAAAGTTCTAATAAATTAGAAACAAATTCAGCAGTGAAGACAATTAGCAACTTCAAGCTTCTGCAGCCGTTTCCTGACATTTCCTAATTGGATTCGTACCGTGAGCATGATCTGCAGCAATGTCGAGTTCCCTCAGAATTTCCTTACGGACTTTACAACTTCCTTAATTGTTCCTGCAAACTTAATTCCGGGACAATTTCTGACCTCCTACAATTTTAATGCAAGAAAAGGGTTCACAACACGAAGCAAAGGGAGACCAAATCAGAGCAATTCGTTTTTGGGTCAAGGTGTGATACAATGAAATTTCCAATTTAATTATGGAGTAGAGATGCTGGCTCACAGATGGGGGTAAGTTTTACTTATTCGTAGAAAGGCAGGTTAGGTTTGTATTGCGCCTTATTATTTTTCTGGAATTTAATTAAGCAAGGTAAAAGCAGCTTTTCTCCTTCATTTTATTTCACAACTAGACCGGCTTATTGTAGAACACCTTCCATTTTTAAGACCCATAAACTCCCAACAGTGTTTAAAACTTTCCCGGTAACTATTTGCCATTCGCTCCGCTTCTTTGCACTGAAAAACAAAGCTATAACTTCCACACAACTGACTACTCAAACATAGTATCTTATATAGCTAAGAAACTTTTCTAGAGTAACAAAAACCCTCATTACAGCGACAGGGGCTGAGAGGACGATGTATTTTTAATTTGCATACTTCAGTCCCGGCCATTTGATGCCTGCGCTCTCCCACCGAATTAGCGTACTTTACTCTAAAGAATCCCTCAGCTCTTAGTGGATTCCAGAGCTCCTTTTTATTTGCCAAAGTCACATCCCTTCATCCACATACAATACCCAACATTTCGGCACGACAACATCTTCAATGGAATTTTCACGGACTTTGTGAAAATGTTTAGCGAGTACTTAAAAAGTCGAGAAAGAGTTGAACGTTTTTACGGCTTCTGCAGCGGTTTAATTAAAGGGATTAGTGTCGGTTTTAAATTTATGTTCTTAACTTTCGAGGATTACACTCTGATTGGATTAAGACGAAGTTGCTGTAGTTAGTTAGGTTCATTTCCGGTATAAAGTTCTTTTGTCGAAAACATTTTGTAGCTTAACAATTTCTCGTCCATCTAGACATCAGTTAGTCTTTTAATTAAGATATTTCTAAACTTAAACTGCATTGTAAGGAAATTGTTCGCATTAATTTTACCTTTTTGTGCACTTCCTATATATTTTAATAAAAAATATATTTTGCCTTTGTTTAGCACAATTTACTTCATATCTAAGATAGTTAACCATTAAAGAATACGAATTCAAATGTTTTTAAATTTATTTCAACAAGGGAGAGAAGAAGTTTTCAATTCGCTTTTAATAGCACATATTCTTTTAATGGAAATGTAATCTTTTTAATCAGTTCATTCCTCCGTGGGTCCATGTGAATTTGAATTAAATCTGGACATTCGAATGATGAACTTTTCAATCCCGTTCTGAGGCTTCATCAACTAAGATGAATCTTTTTTAACAGCTGATATTATACTCGTTTTTTCCGACTTCAAAAGAAGAAATTGAAAACATTTACATAGGTTTTTACATACATATTTATACAGTATACGAATATAATAACTTCTATAGATTTAGCATATGAAACATTTTGCAGCCACACATACTAGGCAAAAACCTTCGTCTTTTTCCTTCCTTATAAAATCAAAAAGATAGTGAAATCGACAGCTGCTGATTTAATTAAATTTTAAATTTATAGCTAACCTCTTGAATAAGAAATTCTTTTTTAATATAAAAGGAACATACCCTGGGTTTCAAAGACCTTTATTTCTTTAAAAAACAAATATCACTTGAAAGCTACCACATTGAAATTATTTTAAATTTATGATAGTGTCCCTCGGACGGATCGCTCCATTTGCACTTGTCTACGAATGCAATACTCACATTATTAAATTAGCATTAATAAATAATTCTTTTACAGAACTAATTTCATCTCTACAGAAATTTGTAAAATGTAGATGAGCGCATTTCCTTACTAAAGTTGATATTCAGCTTACTTAATAATTAAAAGCTTAACTATGCCCAAAACCAGGTTAATAATTCACATTTACAATTAAAAGTAATTAATTCTGTGACTTCAGAAATATACGGCAAAACAGAAATTTGCAAACAAATAGAATATTCCTTGAAGATCAAAAGTGTGAGGAGAACAGAATAATTTCCCCAAGGTTGATTTGAATTGCAGAAAGTTGACGGCGTATGTATGTATGTATGTAAAATATGCCCAACTCTATTTGGAATCATGCCAACTTTTAATCCTCAGAAGAAAATTATCCCGCTTCAGAATCACTTCCCTTTTGTCTGTGGGGAATTAATTTTATGATATTCACGACTTCACCTAGTCCGCCTATCCATATCGGGGGTTCTGTGTACGTTGAATTTAAATTAAAATTGGAGCCCTTTCGAGCGTTTGATGAACAGCTAGAAATTTTTCGTTTTATTTTCTTTCCACTATATTTTTTTTTTTGTAATTTTCTCAGTTGTAATGGTATTACCCTCGCTAGGCGTGGGATGACATCTACTTCGGTTGAACCCATTTAAATGATTTAGAAGGCCATTCAAGGGGTTTGGGCTAATTTAGTCAAAAAACCCAAGAGACCTCTTTTAGATCGATCTAATTTATTCTTTTCAATCTTTTTGATCTTTTCTCACCAAAAACAAGGGAGCATCATCTTCGTAAATGAATTGGTCCTATGGTCTAAGTATATTTGTTTGAATTCCTTACATGTGTAGATGTAAAATTTGAGTTAAGAAACGAGGTAAAAGGTTTGGGTAGATATACATAAGTTGGATGAATATTATTCTCGCGTCTCATAAATTAAAGTGTAATTAGCAAAAGGGTATCTCTGATTTGTTTCTAGGCCTCCGACCGTAGGCATTGTGTAATGTAATAGATATAAAGCACAGTATTAACCCTCAGCTGTTTCGTTCATTAGAAGTCCAGCTAATTAAACGACCCCGAAGTAAGCGTAAAAATCCCTTAATGTCAGGCTACCCTTAGGCCGCCGCCGTTCCGCGTTAGGCACTTTTATCCAATTTTCTTGCGTTCTTTCAAAGGGCACGTTATCTGAGATCAGCATTATATCCTTAATCACTTCCTGTTTCCCAGGGAGCAATTCATGGCCTTCACTGCCAGAAAAAAAGACTCCCAGGCTGGAGCTGGAGGTTGGTTAATTTCGCTCTGATGGGAGGACAGTAGATTAGGCAGTAATGGGGCAGTTTTACTCAGCTAAAAGGAGTTAAATGGCGCAAATTACATGAACACTCTGCATACTTGGGGGTGCAATAACGAAAAGAACGTGTGCTGTAACTCAAGGGCTTTAAATTAATTCAGCGTACTCGCTGTAATTTCGGAAGCGAGCCTATAGCAGGTAGTGACATGATATTAACCTGGCAACTAGAAGAAATAGCTGCCATTTGTTCTAATTAAGACGACACTTATGCTACTTCTAATTAGTTTTGTTTACCAACAGCTAACTGTTGAGCTCTCTTTCACGACGATTGACGTCCCTTCAAGGTATTCCTTGTTTACCCAACAAATGGGGCAAAACTGTGCTTACTCAGAATGTTTCCCCGGAAACCAACAAAGGCTATTGTATTTGATGGCAATTCCGTTCCGAATTGACCATTTATCACTTGAGGGTATCGGGTGCGCGCTAAATTAAAGCCACCGTGCACGACTCGCTTTAAGTAAAAATGCATTAATATACAAGTACACCGTGTTGATTCAATACTAATATCAACTTCTACAATAGATATTTAATTCATTTTAAATTTAATATACATATACATATGTATGTACATAGGTACAGCAACTGCACATTGACTTAATCAAAACCAAATCAAACTATTGGAAAATGAGTGCAAGCCAAACTCATAGATAAGTATATATAGGTATTTGACATATTCGCAAACAAATTTTACCTAAAAGCAAATAAACATATTTTATTTTTACCCGACTCTCCGACAGCAAAGCAGGGTTATGTTTTTCACGTTTATCTGGGTATGTGTTATTTTTTATACCCTCGAAGCATCCCAACGGCTGGATGGATTTTAATCAATGAGATGTCGTCTATCGATTCGTCTAAACCGTACGATAGTTATAGGCTAGATTGTGTTTTTATAAAACCAAAATGGCAGTAGAGGCAAAAAAACCGTACCTTTGCGTGGCATATCACTGAGTAGGTCTTTCAATTATTACACAACCTGAAAGTTGTGTACGAAGATCCCTATGGTGTTTTGTTAGGGTCTAAACAGGGGTATGCCAATTGATTCTACATTATGTAGTCTCCTGATCAACTTTCCATCTTTATAGTTCCCTTTGCCCAGTCGGGTTTATTGATTTTTTTAATTTACGACTTGTTTATTAGATAGTTAACAGTAGGACATATATCTAGCTTTTGAATATATACCCTTGTAAAGCTTTCTGCCTTTATAACTACTGCGAATTTTAATTGCAATTTACTCATACATATTTATCGTATAGTATGGTAATATTTTACTACAGGGGTCTCGCTTTTTATTGTAAGATACTACAAATTAGCTATTTGAATATAAATACATTGAAGAGTAAATACCCCTTTCATTTAAACAATATATGTACATGCTTCTTATTCAGGTAGAATACTTGATTAAAAAATTAGCGTAATTAAATTTTCCACAGAAATTTACATCCCTTTTCTATGGCATCCTGTTGAAATATTTTATCTGCCAACCCCAGACGAGTACTTTCGTTAATTTGATCCCTATTCATCGTGGAATCAAATGCATTGCATTTTGTGAATTTTGCAGGAAATTCAAGTGCACCCAATACCTTAACAATGCCATGAGGCCCATATGTGTCCAAGCAAATCCGATCCCAACGCAGCAAGCTTTTGCCTGTGATATTTACCATTACCTCTCCTGGCCCCACATAGGAACTCCGTTTCAGGAACAGGACACAATCCGATTTCAAGAACCTTCAGTCAGTGTCATGGAATTTTGCGTGGTTCGGTGGCGCTGTTCTGGTTTTACGGATGGTTTACTGCGACAGGGCTTGACAAGGGCGAATCGTGAAAACAATTTCATGGACCGAATGGAGGCCACCATTCCGCCCGATTGCACTCTAGGCAGAGATAAAAGGATGAAATTTATGTGGTGCAGCACAGCATTCCTTCCCTTGTATGCATCACTTCCCACTCATCCCTTCCACTTTCCAGGCCCTCTCTCCTGTAATTATAGAGATCTTTTCGTCAGGTTTAGAAAATTGCTTGGTACAGTAGGTTCGGATTTTTGCCAATCCTGCCCATACATGAACTACTTTCAAAAGCTGTAAGCCCTTTTCGAGCAAATCTTTTGTAACTGCCGCGCAATTGTTTCACTTCGACTGGCTGGCGGGCAGAGGGACCAAGCGATGAATAATTTTTCATTCTTAAATCTTTCTACTTGCAGGAGACGGTGGCTCTTTCTTTATCGCTCCCCAAAGGGGACCAAACCGCTTTATTCGGGTTTCTTTAGAAAATTTTAAGATTTTTTTTATCCCCGGTTTTAGCCCCGGTCCTCTAGGCCTCCAATTTGCAAATTCGTTTCGAGGTTTAGTACAAAGACGACGGTAGTCGGGAAATCTTTAAACCCATCCCATGCCTTCCCTTGCCTACAGAGGATAAGAAACTTTTTTACCTAGAGGCAAACAACTAAAAGGTTTCCTGGAGCAAGTGAAGAAAGTATTTGCTCCAGGACGAGTTCTCTCTTATATTTGTCTTTTCGAGTAGTAAGAACGATGTGGTGAGTGATGTTTTGGCAGTAATTCGTCGAAAATGACCTTTCGTTTTCACGGCGGACGAACAGTTTTGTTGGCTTTGAAAATTAGACCATATATACGTTTCTTTGCGCCTCTTCCAGAACTCCCCCTGCTATTGGGGCGCTTATTTGATTACCCCAAGTTTTCTGTGCTTGATTAATGAAATTCCTTCATTATGATTTTTCCCAGAAAACACTTCAAGCGTTTGGAAGTTTCGCCTGGAATTGATTACCTTCACTGTTATTTTGCTTTGAATAATATTTTCACTTGTTTTTCTGATTCACATGATGTTTTTTGATCGATTTGCAAATAAAAGTTTTATAGAAGTTTGAATTCACAAATACCGAGGTCTACCAGGACTATTCATTTGTGAATTTGGCGATTGTAATTTAATTAATGCCCTTGTACAATGTTAAATACCATACCAAAAACCTTGGAGAAGATTATAAATCACGCCTTAATATTTACCCCTTATATACACTTACATACATACTATATGTATGACTGACAAATAATTTCTCAAAAATGGTTTTAATCAGCCTGGGAAACATAACAAATATTACCACCAGTCTTCTTTATGTGAAGATATATGTACAAAAAAACAAAAAAAAAAAAAAATTTCCGAACGTCTCATTCATCATGATTAAAACAATAATTTAATTTATTAAAGACGTAAGCGAAAATTTTCAATTGTGTCTAAAAATATTCCATCGGGCTACAAACCCAGGAAGATAAATACATACTGACACCAAAAGCTCAATTATTCTTAGTTAAATTGAAACAGAAATTTTTCCTTTTCCCTTTTTAGGGAAAAATCGGATTAATTAAATATTTTGTTGTCCTATTGCTGAAGTTGGTGATACACTATACATTCCTATATGTATATGCAACTTTTAAGATTATTAATAATTCTTATATTAAAGAAACAAAACTCACTTTTTATTAATCAACTAAATAAAATCGTTTAGCTCCACAATTACTGAAACCATATTTTGCGGCTCTTTTCAAATCACTATTAAGAGATATAGCGACGAGGTGTTGGTTAAAGGTCACAAGTGAACCATTTTATGGTCAATTCGCACGGGAAGGGATACTCAATCATTGAGACACTTCCGGAGGAGATACCAATGGACACTGCGGTTCCGGACAGGATAACATTCATTTTCTGATACTACCCTTCACCCAGCTACATATTCAATGAGGATGCCCACAGGACCGAGGATTGTATACCAAATATCAAGCTAACCAGATTTACAGAGGACAATCGATGCTTTGAGTGTTTTAAGATGTAAAGGGATCCTTTAGATTTTTTTTACTTACAAGCAGTTGGAGGTAGAAAGAAATGAATTTTAATATTTCTGGGTGAAAAAATTGAAGTTGGAAAATTTGAAAATTGTCCCATAACGAAGTGTAAATGTTTGTTGTTTATTTTAATTAAAAAGAATAGCCAATTGCGATAAAATCATTTACTTAACTAGCTTTGTGGTCTTTAGTTTTATTGGCCGGGCGAATTCTTATTTCTAAATTTTCACAACCACCACTTTTCCATTATTTTAATATGAACTATTTTAAGTCTTTTAGTGCGATGTCTTTTTGCCATTTTATGGCCTATCCAAAGTCTCTCACAAACTACATACACATGCATATGTATGTATGGATATCCATTCTTCCTCCATCATGTAGGGTTGTTTGCACAATAATATGTACAATGTATACATAAAAGGTACTGTTCCTCTCGAAGTGCCTAGATCATAACATTAAAAGGATTGAAAGGCTTGGCCTGCCATGTCATTTTGGAGGCATACCATCAAGTAAATCGGTAACATTGTGTACCTACATAGGTGTCTGATAAAATACAGAACAGAGTTTATCCACTTCCTGGGATTCAGAATCCTTTTAAAATGTGCTCTGCCTTAACATCACGCATTTTAAGACGTGATAGCGATATAATAATATAATATCTCTTTTTGCTCATCGACGCGCAGGTTGAGCACACAAACCATTTATTAAAATTGCCAAAACACATGTTGTGCTTTAGTCACTTTCGGCTCCTTCAGTAGTCTTGAAAACAATGAGAGCGGAGAATGGCGCGGGAATATCAAAATGCTTTGTCGTATTCGTAAGGTGCGGTAGACATTAGATAGTCAGTTCTGATCCAAACGCACCCAAAAAAGAGCAATTCCAGACTTCTATAATCCTCTTCGTTTGTCTTCAAGGGCAAACTGCGAAATTGAAATTAAGTCTTGCGTTTTCTTCCGGCGTCAACATAAAAGGGGGCGGCAAGACGACTTCTTAAAGGAGTTGTTGTGAAGATAACATTTTTAGAACAGGAGAATTTCCTTGTTTTTGGGAGCGGTACACAAAGATTTTCATGTTAATTCAGGGAGAAGATTTGGAAACAAGAGATCCAAAGCGGGCGGCTTCTAGTTGAAATACATATTATACCTACCCGTTTTATAGCGGGTGCGTAAAGTTCATCTTACCGTAGGGATATAAAAGAGCACAATTCATCCAAGGGAATGGACGCTTTGTGCCACCAGAACTAAGGGAGAATAATTGTCCCTATGGTTTATAGCATTTTTCACGACCATTATCCAGAGACTCGTTTATTCCCCAGGAGAGGTATATATGCTGTTCTGAAAATGACAATATATTTCTAAGGTCAAAATGAAATATTCCCCGTGAAGCTTTTTTAAAGCCAACATTAGAAAATAAAATATAAAAAATAGTGTTTTTAAATTATAATAAACAAATAAGGCTTATCAAGATATTCCCATTCCAATAAATAAAAACATATTACCAATTCACAATGCACTAAATTCTATAAAAGAAAAGAAAGGATCCAAGTAAGAAATTATACGTTATAAGCAAAGTTTTAGATTACAAATTGAGAATCAATCAAAGTCGATAATCCGTTCTTAAACATACTATTTGAAAACTACGCTTTAAATAGTTTCATTCGTTGCCCCTATTGGACACGATCATTAACCAATAAACGTATAATCATTCGTTTAAAGCAATTTTGAGATTTGTAAGTTAAAACTATTATGTACTATTTCAATTATGTAAAATATAAAGTGTTTACAATTTTTAAGTCATAAGTTTTTTAAATATACATATCCTTGAAATTGAGTCATAAAACGAATGTAAAAGCAACACCAAGCCAAATGCAATATTATTCATAATTAAAATTTCTGTTCCGTTCTATCCAGGCCGAATTAAAATTCTTACAAATAATTCACAACATCCGGGGGGAGAAATTTATCAAAAATGATAGCATTATTTCGGTCCTCTGGACAATGCACGAGCACGACTATGCTGTGGTTCGGCCTGAATTTAATTTAAACATGAGTGCCGAAGGACAAAAACTGGCAAGAGCAAAATGCAGAAATGAGAAAACGAAGGCTAAAAAATTTATGTGAGTGCTGTAAAACAGTGGCTGTGAAACGATACCCACCAGGTTGTACTGCATATCAGCAACACAGGAACATTATTTGAGACAGCATGAGAAACTCCGGGACTATTTACAGCACACAGAGGCAGATACCCCGCAATATCCTCGTGGGTAATTACAGTTGAAATGACCTCCAGCTTAAATGTACCAACTTCGGGCTGAATTCGGTCTGGACTTTATGGGTAGTGTTCTGGTTGAAGCGACCTACCTTTGCAGCGGAAGTGGAGCTAAGGGTTGAGGGATGAACTTTTAAGGATGAGGTGCGGAGTCGACCAAAACCGACCTCCAGATAACCCTTGAGGGACTGTAGCCACGCCATTGGGACGTCGAGAAACTCGTTTCATATTTATTGAATCATACTAAATTTATCAGTGAAATAGCGTTGCGAGTAGTAAATTACTTAATAGACCAAAGTTCTACCGTGCCTCAACTAATTTCCCTTTACCTCAATCAAGTTCACCTATTACTCTTGAATACACCAGAGTACTATTTTCCTTAGCCCAAAATTAAGCTCTATTATTTAGAAAGTGCAAAAGTCTCACTAAAGCAAATATTTTTGTAATTTGTATTCATCACTTCGTTTCGTTTAATTTCTCCCTAAAGCACTTCGGTGCGAAGAAAATGAATAGAAGTACTCGAATACCTGATGAATGACTGCACGCATGTGTGATTTTCCCAAATCGAGCCCAACATAATTAGGCAGTAGGCGCAATTTTTTTAGGTAAAAGCCCACAGCCATAAATGACTAGTTCTGCAGAGCCAGAGCCAATATCTCAATCTCAGAAATTCTGTTATTGCTAAAGATCTAAAGATACATACTAAGAACTATAATACTTGTACTTTAAGTCATACTTTTGATAATTCGTGGTACCTTTACAGTACGATTAAGGTTTTAAAAAATTAAAAATCTGTATTTTTACAATTTTATACTAGTGCCTATACAAAGACTTTTTAATTACCAATGAAAAATACCAAAACATCGGTTAGTTTATGTTATTATGTGGTTTTATTTAATTAAACACGTTTTAATTAAACAAATTTTACAGAAATTGGTCAATGTTCGGTCGCTTGATAGAGTAAGCGTAAGTATCGTAGCGCGTATGGCCGGCATAAACCTTTATCGTTTAATGGTCAGGACTCGGTCGCTTATCCATAGTCGAATGCGTCCACTGATTATAAACAAAAATTAATTTGGTAAATTTTAACTCATCGGTTGGGAAGATTACTTCAGACGAAAATTTTAATCATTTTATTACTTTCTTTTTTTGTTATTTATAAGCTCGTTTGTACCTCTACAAAAGCCCATTGTGAATGTCCTATCCGTTTGATTTTTCTGTAAATTTTTGATACTACATAATTGTATAATTATGATTAGTCGACCGAATAAAGTGTCAGGTTACCTTCCATCATCTCGCCAAATCAATTTGAGTACCAGAATATCTACATACATAGGTACATATATTATAGAACTCATTATGATCCACATATTCATTATTTTATACCGAATTTACAGAAACTCTGTCGGACAGGCAGAGGGAGGGACTCGGCAAACAACGCTCGGTTACAACGATTTCAATTTCTAAAGCAATTATCATATGTATTGCCTTCCTGAATAGTTAATTTTAATATCCTTTTAACATAAATGTCTCATTGCAGAACAGACTATTTTTTTACTATAGCATCTTAGATTTATGTACTTCGCTAATATAGTTATATACATTTCTAAAACTCCCAGTTGGATATATACATTACATTTAGAACTTCTAGTATCTCATATTTAAAAATTTAATTGATAAATTGTTTTACTTCGTTCCGATAATTTCCTATAGTTTGAATTATACTAATTGACTAGGTTTCGAAAAATAAATAATTGCTCGTAAACTGATGTAAAGAGACAATGAGCATCCCAATGATTATAATGAAAATAATTGTGATAAAAAGAAAGTTTTTAAAAATGCAAGAATAATAAAAAGAAAGATTTTATAAATGCAAAGGGCTGTTGAGCTTACCTGCAAACTGCTAGAATTTTCCAATTTATACTTTTAACTTTAATAACTTGTTTTTAAATTTCAGTATATGTTTGGATGACGAAAAAAACAGAAAGCAAACCAAAAAGAAAGAAATTAAATAATGATAACAGATAATTTTCGGCTTTTCAATCTTTTGCGGATCCGTCGCGTCGCGCTTGTCATTTTACGAAACAGTTCTTTCTTCCCTCTTCCCTTCCAAGTGAAAGCCCATCAAATACAGTTTTGGTCAAAAGTAAAAAAATATGTAAATTAATGGCCCGAACTTACGCAATAGGTGAGACGCTTACAAACAAACTATTTTTAATTAGAACTGGAGACCAAAGAAACTAATAATTTAGAAAAAAATGTTTATGTATGTTAACTCATTATATTATTAAAATTGTAAACATACCCAGCCCTGCAGAATTATCCGAAAGCACAAACTTGGCAAACTTCACATGTGTTTACAACTCCAGAACGCAAATAGTCTGTCAATTCAATGTTTTATTGGGAGTTGTTCCGCTGAAAAAGTTGCATATCATGAAAACAGATGATAGCGAACTGATATTATTAAAATATGACTTCGTACTATCCCTCCGACACCTGCTATTACTCGAGGCACCAGAAAAACGTCTATATCCCTAAACATGTCGTGAACAAGCACTTCGAAAAGAAGTTCCAATACGAGAAGGGCAACTGGGAGCTGCCCCCTCTAAGTGAATTCTTCACGCAGGAGTACACCATTGATGAGTTCCAGCAGCTGAAGATTAAGCTAAACGAAGTAAAAAGCAAACTAAATGACTATCCCATTGAAAATTGGAGCTCCCACACAGACAGGAGGAACCCGGCCGGAAAAGTTACCGGCTACCTCAAGAACAAAGTGAATGCAGAGTTTGTCACCCAAGGCTGGAGTAAGTTTTTCGAGTGTCTTCACCAGTACCCGCTTGCAACTGGACCAAAGTTATGCTCTGTCCATCTTTGCGAAGCACCCGGCGCTTTTATCGCAGCTCTTAACCATTATATGCGGAGCACCTACAGCAATATTGAAGTAAATTTGTCTATAATCAATCGGTCCGAAGGTATTCACATACATTTTTTTTTAGTGGAACTGGTTATCCACCACCCTCAACCCGTACTACGAAGGCAACGCGCTGAGCAACATGGTTACGGACGACCGGTTCATCCTGCATACCTTGGACAAATGGATGTTTGGAACCGATTTCACCGGGAATGTTATGAGCAGGGAGAACATTGAGGACATGGCCCGACTTTCCAAGGAAATGGGGAAAGTCACCTTGGTTACAGCGGATGGTTCAATCGATTGTATGGAAAATCCCGAGAGCCAGGAGGAAATCGTCTTCCCACTACACTACGCGGAAATATGTGCAGCGCTGAGAATATTATCTGAGGGCGGCTCCCTTGTGATCAAAATGTTCACATTGTTCGAATCATCCTCAATCTCCCTCATGTTTTTGTTAAACTGCCTCTTCCGAGATGTCCATGTCTACAAGCCTGCGACATCGAAAAGTGGCAATTCTGAGGCTTACGTTATTTGCCTGAAACTTAACAAAAACGTGCCAGGATTTAACGATGTTATCAGGAAAATAATGGAGAAAGTTGGCCAACCGGACATTCCACCGCTCTTCTCTAAAAAGACCATCCCCGAAGATTTTATCGCCCAGCATGGAGATTGTGTGCGCTTCTTTATGAACCTCCAAACGGAAATGATTGAGTCGAACATTGCTGCTTTTGAGGCTGATGATCCGAATGATATTCAATATTGCCAAACTTTACGAAGTTTAGTTAGCGAAAGATACGTTCGACGCTTCAAAGTACGCAGGCTGCCGGTTGAAAAAACGATTCTCTTCGAGAGGCACGCAAAAGTGCACTACGAATTTCATAGAAAAGTGCACAGGGGCTCCTACACAGAAAGGTGTCAAGTGAAGATCATGAGCTTGGAGGAAAAAATAGCAATTTTAAGAAATCAACTCGATGAACTTTTGGAATATCTATCGTGGCCTTATGAGGACCGTGCCGAAAACCTTGGAAAAGATACAAAGAATCTTAAAATTAACCTTTACTTGGGCAAGCCTATTGCAAAAGTGTACAGCAGCCTGTTTGCTAACTTACATCTAATGCACTTGAGGAGCAAAATTTCGACTATTGGAATGGATATTACCACCCTTTCCTGCCAAAAATCACGCTGCCAGATTACGTCTTTAATCTCGAATCAGTCCACAAAAGTGGCTCCTACGCAGATCGCGAACGGTACTGATCGTGAAAGGATGTTCGTCCAATCAATAATATCACGATGCCTGGAGATTAATGCTACGAGAGTTGTCTTTAAGAATGTCCTCTTTTTGACCCATTTTCTGGTCTCCATTGTCAGGCATATGTGGGCTAATGTTTTCCAGGAATTAACCATAACTTCGGATCATGAAGTGATTTTGGATGGACTCAAAAGCAACGGTAAGGATAAATTGCAGGAACTTAAAATGATTTTAAGCGTTCCAGAGATGAGGGATGTCCTCTGTTTTGTTAACATTAAGGAGCTGCACAAGAATTCTTTCAGCAGTGCTATTATAAACCACAACAACTCTCTGCTGCTCTCCATATCCCGGGAGAACCTGATGACTGTGCTTATTTTAACACAGAGAATAGAAGAATAAAGATGGTAAACTTACAATTTAAAAACCCTTACTTTTTTTCTTTCTGGGTTTTTATAGGATTGGTATATTTAAAAACAATTAAACAGGCACACCAAAATACTTTAAAAGTGGAATGGGCCAAAAACATCCTAACCAAATTTTGAATCAGCCTCAGCTTTATTTTGCACGAATCATCTTCCGGTCTTCGTCAATTTATTCCCGGATTTCCTATAAGAATGGAACGCACTATCCATCACTGGCAAAAGTTCAATTTGTCGTTCCACTGTGTATAACAATTATCGAAGAAATATTTGACATTTCTCCGTAGAAGTAAACATGGCGATTTGACACACTGGAGGTGTAATATCGAGCGAGCGAGTGGAATTTGTTAATTCATATCGAGTTAATAACGCTAGAATAATTCGCAAAGTGATCGTAGTTACTAAGATGTGAATGTTGAATATATTTTTAAAATCATAAATAAAGTGAATTTGTGCGCGTCGCGCTATTTTTTATGGCAGAAGGAAACCGAAATTGCTCATCAAGGCCCCAGATAAAGCTAAAAATTTCCTAACACGAGAGCTGTTGTTCCAATTTTTTGGGTACGTTGGGGTTTTATTCCCACGTTTTCGACCAATTCCCAAGTTTATATTTAGAATTTCTGGTTAAATATAGCGCAAAATAAACAAGTTCGCAGGCCGAACATTGCGCTGCACCTCACACTGCTCAATGCACCAAGAGAAGAAAAAAAATCTCAATC
The DNA here is from genome assembly GCA_933228815.1 of Machimus atricapillus. Classification (NCBI taxonomy): domain Eukaryota; kingdom Metazoa; phylum Arthropoda; class Insecta; order Diptera; family Asilidae; genus Machimus; species Machimus atricapillus. The sequence continues at coordinate 30,017,811 of OW121786.1, read as the reverse complement.
GGGGTGAATAGTGGAAGAGTTGACGGAAGTCGGGCGACTATTGATTTGTTCTGTTGCAAAGTTGGAGCACACCGCAGCTCCCTTGAGGGGCCAGCCAGTTGTAAAAGGACTTACGAGGTACGGTGCGACAAAAATGCATTTCGTTCAGACACGACAGAATCGAATCCTTCCCGCAATTTAAGCAGGATCTGCACACGATTCCCGGAAATGAGTGTCATTCACCTCCTCGCAAAATGTGTCAGAGTGCTCTGATTTTGCGGTGACATCCTAAGAAATCTGTAAGTCTCAAAATAGTTATCGCAGAGGAGAAAACACGCCGCATTTAATTATGTCGAGTAAAAGTGAAAAAGACGCGTGAAAATCGCGTTCGGTTGCTGCTGCGTGTCGTGTGCTGTGCCTGCCATTCATTAAACTTCCTACTACAAGGCCGACACTTTTCCGGCAGTTCTCGTTTGCGCACAGTTTCTCTGTTTTGATATCATCCCAACCAGCCCCGTTCTGCTGGTCCGCTCAAGAAACTCGTATTTATTGTTCGAAGCCAGCGAGCAAATTTCAATGCCACTAGCGGATGACTAAGATTTTATGGTGCCGATAACTATCAACGCCAACGGTATCAGCTTACTTGCCCGTGAGTGCAGCAATTGCCTGTGGGGCAAATTCTAAACAGCTCACCTCTACTCCACCTCAAATATCGCGTTCGCCTCAGATAAAATTCATAGATTACATGTTTTGGTTCAATAGTTGTAAAGCAAAACAGTGATCGTACAGGGGAATCCCCTGATATTATTATTTCCTCTATATAAACTTTGAAGACCTTACACCTTTAATCTATAAAATTAGCACATCGAAAAATTCTGATTTTCAAAAAACCAACAAGTTAAAAACAACTTTATCATTTATAATGTGTGAACAGGATTAATTTAAAGATATTTTTGAGCAGAACACATAGAAGTTACAAGCTTTACAATCGCAAGCACTTATAATCAATTTTTTAAGTGCAGGTTGTTGGAAGACCTTTAAGTAATCTCAACGATTCATATTTCCATAAAGTGTCAGTTATAAATAGAATACTCAACTTTAGCTCTTAGAAATTTCTTATTTGCAACGCATTCAACTGCCCTATTTATTTATCTCTTGCTTAGTCATATTTAGAACAACGTGTGAAATCATCGCAAAGTAATCTAAATTTTAATTTGTGAAAACTTCAATTAAGTTGTTAAATTAAGGGCTAATTCTAGCAGTTCTATAGTAATTTTAAAGTCCAATTTTTTTTCTTTTGTATTTCTGCAACTATATGTTATGAATAATGTGTTTGCAGAAGTAAAATTTTGGATTAGGGAATTGGGGAACTACCTTCCATTTTATCTAGACCATTTAAATCCACAATTTGCATCCGGTTAAACGGCAATGTAACCTTTCTCGCCTACCATAGTTACATTTTTTTAAAATTTGATTTCGTATATGTCTATATAATTCAAGTATACACATATGTACATCTATGTATGTATGTACATATATGTATATCGCAATCGGGATATCTGTTCCACTTTATTAAATTTAACACTTTTAATTAAATTTAAAAACACACTTTAGTTAAATTTAAAAAAGCGCTATAAACGGAGACTTGGTGGAAAAATCAAATAGTGCCGATTTTGCTATATATAGAGAGAACAGAGTCTTTGTCATTGCTTTTCATACCATGAAAGAAAAAAATCGCGACTCGAATAGCTGATTTTACAACCTCGATAATCAGAACAAAACAAAACAAAGATAAAAGAAGCAATCGCAAACTAATTTTTCGTCGCAACGAATTCGCAAAAATGTCGTTTGTTTAGAACAAGCTTTTTTCTTTTCCTCTCGTTAAATCATTGGCAAAACCGCGACAGGAATTCTCTCTCGTGTGAAGCGATCCTGTACACTATTACGAAATTAAACACCGAATTATAAAAAAATATGTAATTTTCATGTTATGTAAATAGCGGGCGTTTTCCTTTTACTCTCATGACTTGTGGTATTTATGACACTATTCATACAGCATTCAAACCATAAATTTCTTTAAATAATTGGAATATTTTAAAAGTCTATATATTCGTATTACCAACAATTTTTAAAGTATTCTTTTAGCCAAAAGAAACTACTTTACTTCGAAATTATAATATTGTATTTCAAATTTTGCATTTGGATATTACTTTGCTTGAAAAAGATTTTAAAGAGAATTAAAACGTCTTACAAAAATAGAGGTCAGAGAAGAATCGTTGCGATTTTCATCCAAGCTTAAACACAATGCATCAAATATTGGCACATGTAATTTCTGGTGCATAAGGCAGAATAACATTTTCTGAATGACCATTGTCCCGCCTCAACAATTTCCTTGAAATTCTCCTTTAAATTAAAAGAGCGCATAAACTGCCAGCATTGCGCCATTGATTATTATAACAGAGGACCTTGGTGACGATATTTTAAAAAAAAATTCAATTCAGCATTTTTGTTTCATTGCTAAATTACTTAAATGTTCCTTTTTTCCCCTTTTACTTGACCCTCAGATAATGAAGGATAAGAAGTTGTTTGGATGCCACACATTTTGCGTCGATTATAAAAGAGCTCAGAGTATAATTTTGATTAATTTTCTCTAATACCTTTACAGGAAAATAATCCTAAAATTGTGCCCCTATACGCGACGAAATGTCTGACTTCGTACCTAGGGATATCCTTCCCGATTTATGGGAAGAGATCCTGCAAAGACACTGGACATTCTTAGAGACTGAGGAAAGCATGCAAAAACTTGAAGAAAGAAAAAAACTGGAAGGTAAGAGTTATTGAAATTGTACCAAAGCAAAAGGGCCTTAACCACATTCTGTCGATTATCAGGATGCCTCAAGGAATTTTTATGCATTGTTCCACACGATAGAAAGTTCTTTTTACCTGAAACTGCTCACGTCCTAAAGAAATCAATCAAGGAAATGGACGATTTCTCAGCCTACAAAGCGATGATTGGATTTGAATCGATTAGCCAGTACGCGAACAACCTTTTCACAAAGCCTTGGAGAAAAGAATATCGGGTCATTAAGGTAAATATTTCGATAATTAAATTCTCTGTTTCGACTTGAAGCTAACTTTTGTGCAACTACAATTCAGATGTATTCCGGCTTCTACCAGCATGAAATAAAATCAAACTTGATCGACGCGGACAAGTTATTTGAAGCAATGGGCTACCGCCAGCTGCCTAATCAAATCCTGATGCTGGACGGACCCATTTGCCCGGATCAAGTCACGAACGTATCAAGAGATGCGATGGCAGCATATGTTGAATGCCAGGTAAGTCGATATAATTTTTCTTGCTTACAGAGAATTTTTTTCTGGATGGATTCGTTTGCAGATCATGAAGCAAATTTTCTCTGGCCTTACATCACATCAATTATCATGTTCCTGGTTGGATGTGTTCAATTTCCGAGAATCACACATTGGTATTGTTTCCAATGGTTCTCTTTATATCTAAAATAACTTTAACTGTATTGAAGGTGGAGCTTCCCAGGCTGTTAAGTCAATTGCATACGCTATACAGGAAAGAAGATTTAGGAAGGAAAAATTGAACTCGGGTAAGTGTTATGACTTTTTATCTACTTTTTGTGCACTAAGTAGAGAATACTATCTCGGCCCCTTTTCGCTGCGAAATATTTCAAAAAACTTTTAAAATAATGTGTTTGTTCACAAACCACTAGGCTCATTGAGTAATTTTTTTACCAAGTTTGCGGAAGGTTAAAAGAATACGGTGGTAATCTTCCCTAGTGCCTACCGAAAGTAATTACAATTTTTGAATTTTTATTAAACCAGTTTTAATTAAATAAATATAACTGTAATTTTAAAATAATTTTTAACAGAAATATAACTCTTGAACAATAAAGTAAATAATTTTTTGGTAAAAGACTAATTGTCGGTATCGCGAGATTGTATTCTCTAGCACTATGTTAGCAAGTTGTACTGAAGATAAAAAATCTTTCCTAGAAACTTGTTACGCAACAATACAGCACCCTCAGCAACCACCAATAACTACGTGTCCCTCTTGCGCCCACACGTGTCACACACAAATTCCTCCAATGGGAAATCCCTGCAGCGTTCATCATATGGCACCGCAGCAGACCTACGCTGGAATTTGTAGCATGCACCCCTCGCAAACACAAAACCTCTATATGCACAATAGTGTACCCGTACCAATGCACTACAAACCGCAATACGGTGCGCCCCAAATGTCGCACTCAAAGTCACTAGAGCACTACGCAGAGCATGTTGTACCTGCTGGGGCACTACCTCACCGGCATTCGTTCGACCAGCCCTACGATGGCACTTATGACTGCGTCGATGGCATTCAAAATTGCAATTTCAACGCCTATAATCACCCATATAATGTTTCAGGCAATAGATATCCCCTGCCTTACAATATATCTGCTCAGCTGAATAATCAGCTCACTGGCTGTGGAAGTGCTGGACACTATCCACCGCCAGCTCCTCCGCCACCAGCGATAGCTGCATGTGGACACAAGTTAGCCATGCCTCCAGACCAACTCTATGGAGATTGTAATGGTTATTCAAAGAAACCGCAAGATATTTGCAACTTTCACCCGAGCAACCCCAAGGATTTAATGAATTACAGACAATGCACCTTCAATAGAGCCAACAATGTAAATTCAGATCAATTAATCGATTTCGATGATCGACCTAACGATATCGGGGGAAGCCACTGTGGGCCGGGACATCATAACCGGTCACATAATAATAGTTTTGATTACAACGATCGGCAGATATATGACCAACCAACCCCCCGATCAGGTAAGCTGAAACAACAACCCCAGTACGATGTGCCCCGGTCGCATCACAACATACCGAACCCATCGCCAAAGGATTTGTATAATAGGAATGTAGACAGTTCGGATGATATCGATGGCAATTACCTGTACAATAGCGGCCGAAGTGAAAAGAAAACGGCTGCCAAAAGGCCCGTGGACAAATACACTCGTAACGCTGAAATTCTCGAACAGTACGAGAAAATTATTGACAATAATGATACAAAAGGTGCTCTCGACAGTTACGATAGTTTTGAAGATATTTTGGCCGTAGATGGTAGCGATTCGACGCCAAAATCGGTTTCTAACAAAAATCAAGACGGCGTAGGCTCATTCGAATCTTGGGATTATGTATTCCAGAATCTGGAAAAGCATGGATATACAAAAGATTTGGGGGAGCGGGGTGATCTACTTGTGCAAGGACTTGATCTTGATTCAATGAAAATTAGCGGAGTGGGAGAGAAGCGAAGAAGTCGAAATATGGACACTAAACTAAGAACTCCAGCTGATAATGTTAAATCGAAAACATTGGAGAAAACGGACTTGACAAAGGAGATGAACATCAAGCCAAAAACGGCAGAAAAGTCAATTTTAAAGCATGATGACGATAGTTCCCAAAAGCCGACGATAAAGAGTACAAGCCAAGCACAAAAGATTACAGCGGCGCAATCACAGCAGAAATCAAAGCCTGCTAAGACGGTGAACAATAACTACGATGAGAATCACGGTGTTGAGAAGAGATCATCAATCCGGCCTTCTTCAGTAATTACAACAAAGGCAGTGGTCAACAATGGGACATCAACGCAGCAACACAGGTCAACCAGTACGAACAGTGGCAGTGGCCGCGCAGTGTCCGCGACAACTTCTACAGCAACGCCGGCTCCTAATATACCAACAATAATTGCATCTAGTCCCAATGAGTGGAGCTGCAGATTTTGTACTTACTTGAACCCGGACACCCGGCGTATCTGCGAGATGTGCTGTCGAAGTAAAGATTTCGTTCTGGACGCTACAAACCCTACTTGTGTTTAGACAAACTGAGCCCATTTGCTCACTATTTAATAAAAAAAAAAACACTCCCGTTTTGTGCCTCCTCTAATCATATTATTAAAGAAAAATTTGGTTATTGATAACACCAAAGTATTTATAGAGATGGACGGATTTCGACGATTTTTACTGTTTTTTGTTTTAAACTAATACTAGTTGTTGCTTCTCCTCCTTACGATTACGTTTGCCTTAATCGGGACCATCCCAGGTCTCCTTATTTGTTGTCCCTTAACTGGGAAGTTAAAAACAAATTGTAAAAAAAAAAGAAAAAAAAACGAACACTACTTAAGTGATTACGAGAATTTAAGAAAAACTACTTCGTAGAACTTAGACAAAAGTATTTAATTTTTTTTTTGTTTATATTTATGCAATTTACAAATAAATTTCAGTTTTTTTAAGTTTTAACAGAAGTTTTGCAGTGGGCTTCACCGTCAATATTCAATGCTCTTCTCTATGTGCTGTCCATGGTCCGATTCTAATCGGGTAGTAAAAAATTTTATAATGAAATTATTTCGCGTACGAGCGCATACTCTTCGAAATAACTGGGCTTTAAGATTTTTACATATAGTTTTATACATTATCCTGTACCCTTTTTTGTTACTCACCGTATGCGCGCAACTAATAAGACTTTATTTGATGGTACACACACACACTTTGAACTAAAATACAAATTTCAAATTTAATAAAATAAAATAAAATTCAATATTTTTGTACAGAAGCGCGAGGGAATCAAATGTGTTATCCCATCACGTCAGTTTTCTGAGAAAAAGGGGTTTAAAAAATATAAAAGACTTGAGTTAAAAATCATTAAAAACTGACTCTGATGGTCAAAGGAACTTGGAACGTGAGTCAGCTAAAAGTTTAAACATTTACATCAAAATACAAAAGCCTGCAACGCTTTTCTAGATAGAAAAGTAATAATTTTTGGCTCAGGCTTTAATCTGAATTATGTTCCGTTTCGACCATTTTAATTTTCAAAAATGACTAAACCACGGTTTTCTATTCTTATTTTATTCAAAAATGTGACATGATGAAAACATTTTCCGATGCGAATTCGTAAGGTATAGAAAAATCCTGCTATATCACTTTAGCAGTTGAAAAAATATTTATGTTGATGCCTAGTTTCGTTTTGCCCACATCCGTAGAAATCATCAAAATAAATGAAAATGTTTACGAGAGCACACGCGTACAAAAATCTCTAACCTGCAAAATTTCCGTTTACCATTGATTTTGCTCCTTTATTTTATTTACATATTTATTTTTATTAAACCTCAGTTTGAACTAAAGGAACTAATTCTAAAGACAACTTAAATACAAAATTACAAGAAAAATTAATAAGCAAAATGTTTCGACTCAAAGTTTCTAAAATTTTAATGAAAACCTTTTTAAGAAAAAACAAACACTATCCAAGTTTAAAACAAACGAAAGAGAATTGAATATAAGAAAAAGACATAAAGTGAAGACAAAACAAAGATAACTTTTAATCTCTAGCATTATTCACATTAAACCTCATGTTATAGAAGAAGATTCTTAGGCATGTTAAATGTTTTGCCCTTTTAAAGTAAACGACAACAAAGATATTGAAAAGAAATTTTTAAAGAGCGATTGAAGTCAAGGAGATGAGATAATCAAGATTTCGCGGGATTGGGTGCTACTCTTTATATCAGTCCTACAACTGAATGGTTACAAGTGCTGTAGTTATTCAGTTGTTTACTTTTGTGCATATTTAAGTACTTTTCCCTTATTTAGTCAAAATTAATTAAAAGATTTTAGTGTGCGCTTGAGGCACCTGCTAGTTACTTATGCTTCTTAGGTCAGACTATGGCGAATGATAAAACTTTTTTAGAATGTTACTTTTGAGCCGAATAGAATTGAGTAATGGATGCAATCGTATTTTCTAATTGGAAATGTAAATTTATTTTCTTTACGAGGATATATTGATGATGAATTCTAAAACACCTTGTTATTGTGACTATTTTTTAAATATATAACCTTGTTACATAGTGTACAACTTATTCAAGTCTACCGACTCACTTCTTTAAGGACGCCAAAACTAAAAATGAACAAAAAAAAACTAAGACAAGAATTTATATTTGTATATTAAAGGCGCAGTGATTTTACCGACTTTTATTCACGTTTTGTTCAAATACCTTCTTGCCGTGATCCGTTTATCTGTTGTGCTGATTAAGAGATGACATACTTCTAAAGGTAAGATTAAAAAATAGCGATTTATACTCTCTCAACAATGGGCTAGAAATTAATTTCTCCGACCTAATCTTCAGATAAAAATAATTTGCAAGAACTGAAAAACACTCATTTTGGAACCAAAATAAGGTATTTATTTTTAGCCTACATCAAAACAGATTGCGAGTGAGTTTGTGTGGATATTTTAGGTTGAACAAATCTGAGGAGAAATAACCACCCCCCTTGAAAGACAATGAAATTCATTTAGAGTTTTTTCCAGGAGATGGAGGCAGGTAGTATGACTTTATATTTGCAAGAAAACTTCTGAGATTTAAGTAATTTTAGGGAAGAAAAAAAAATAGTTCTTCCACAATTTCCATTTTAGAAAAGAATTGTTTTTCTGTAAGCCTATCGTGGAGGGTTTTCATAAGCGTCACTTAGTCTATGAAATAAATATGCTTTTGAATTGAATGGAATGAAATAAATTTGCTTTTGAATGAAAATATGCCCAAAATAGAAAAATTTCGAATAGTGGTACAATTCAAAAATGTCCTGAACGATTTTTCACAGAAACAGGAGTATAACTCCCTCTTTTAAGAACATTTATATTTTTTGAATCTTACGAAAAAGTTGCAAGGTCGGATCGTGAGCAATATTTTTATTGAACGTAAATACGAAGCAATTTTTTAGTCCAAATACATTTTCTATCAGATGTAAAAAAAATTTTAGTTAGAAACATTTCGTATTCATTTCATATTAAAGAATTGAGTTTCTATTACAATAGGCAGAACTAATCGCCTTATGGCTGTCGAAGTTCAACGACAGGCTGGAACAATTTTTAAAACCAACAGATGTACACTTCATTTAGTTTCTTTTGGTTCTCTTGCTTTCTATTAAAATCAGTCACAAGAGAAGGTTACGTTTTACATAACTACACGAAATAGTTCTATGTATACCCCTCACCTCAATGATAAAAATCACAAATTCGACTTTCCCTTTCTTTATTGAAGTACAGTTTATACTGTTAATATAATGATTTTTTCGCGCTGCAAAATGCAGATTTTTTTCCTAATTCTTAAAGTTGTAATTAAAACGCAAAATATCGGCTTCCCTTTCCTACAAATAATGAGCGTATGCTGGTCAAAAGATGACAAATATTGCAACACGTTATTCTTGATGTTTTAAACTCGCTTTGCTGGGTATTAAAAAAAGTCTTCACTTAACAAGGTCGTAGAGGGTGGACTTAGGCTGTGAATGTCGAGAGGAATTTGCCAACAATTTCCTTCAGCTTAGCATCTGTTGATTCAGAGATCTGTCCTTCTTTGGCGATTTGGCCGAGAAGAGTCTGTTCGTTGGTCTTAACATGCTGCAAGAATTCCTTTTCGAACTTTGTAATCTTGGCTGGATCCATCTTGTCTAAATGTCCTCGTACACCGCAGTAGATAACAGCAACCTGACCGATTGATTAATTAGTATCTTGATAGTACTAAAACAGAAAATACATTTACCTGTTCCTCAATAGCCATGGGGACATACTGGCCCTGTTTCAACAGTTCAGTTAATCGAACACCACGGTTCAACAGCTGTTGGGTGGCAGCGTCCAAATCTGAACCGAATTGGGCGAAGGCGGCGACCTCACGGTACTGGGCCAATTCCAGCTTCATGGAACCGGCGACCTGCTTCATGGCCTTGGTCTGGGCAGCTGATCCTACACGGGACACAGACAGACCGACGTTGATGGCTGGCCGGATACCTTTGTAAAACAATTCGGTTTCCAAGAAGATCTGGCCGTCAGTGATAGAAATTACATTGGTTGGAATGTAAGCTGATACATCACCAGCTTGGGTCTCAATGACTGGCAGAGCTGTTAGGGAGCCACCGCCCATGGCTGGTGACATTTTAGCGGCACGCTCAAGGAGACGTGAGTGAAGGTAGAATACATCACCAGGGTAGGCCTCACGACCTGGTGGACGACGCAGCAACAGGGACATTTGACGGTAGGCTACAGCCTGTTTAGACAAATCGTCGTAGATGATAAGGGCGTGCTTGCCGTTGTCACGGAAGAATTCTCCCATAGCACAACCGGAGTAGGGGGCAAGGTACTGCAGGGGAGCAGCATCAGAGGCAGTGGCTGAGACAATAATGGTGTAGTTTATGGCTCCAGTGTCTGTCAATCGCTTTACGATTTGGGCGACAGTGGACCTCTTCTGACCGATAGCAACGTAAATACAGTACAACTTCTTGGTCTCATCCTGTCCTTCGTTGAAACGTTTCTGGTTAATGATGGTATCGATGGCGAGGGCAGTTTTACTGCAATTGTAAATGTCATTCATTGCTAGGGGAAGAAAAAATCCAAATCCTTACCCAGTCTGCCTGTCACCAATGATCAACTCACGCTGACCACGACCAATTGGGACAAGGGAATCGACGGCCTTGATACCAGTTTGCATAGGTTCGCGGACAGAAACACGTGGAATGATACCAGGAGCCTTGACACCAACACGGAAACGGAGCTTTGTATTGATTGGACCCTTACCATCAATGGGGTTACCCAGAGCGTCAACAACACGTCCTAGCAGTGCGTCACCGACTGGAACGTCAACAATAGCACCGGTACGCTTGACGATATCACCCTCCTTGATCAGTTTGTCGTTACCAAAGACGACAACACCAACGTTATCGGCCTCCAAATTCAAGGCCATACCCTATTTTAAATTTTATTATAAAATAAATAATGACCGGAATTTGGTGGCTTAATTCTACCTTCAATCCAGAAGAGAATTCCACCATCTCATCGGCTTGGATGTTCTTCAGACCGTAGACACGAGCAATACCGTCACCGATGCTCAGCACACGTCCAGTTTCTTCAAGGTCGGCCTTTGGGGCAGCACCCAAAATTCTTTCCTCCAAAACTGCGGAAATTTCTACACTTCGTTGATTGCATGACACGTGGAATTTACGTGCAACAACAGAGGCAGCTGGATAAGCAGCTTTAACAACCATCTGAGAATATAAGTGAAATTCAAAAATATTCTTTCCTTTAGGTTATAATCTTTACAAATTGAAATCAATTTGGTATTATACTATCATAGCATTAATTATAATGATCAAATTTAAAACAATTTATAACATTGTATTTAACTTAAAACTAATTAATCACTGCTGTTTAATTACTGCTATTGGTAAGATACATATTAGGAAAACATAAAACCTTTAACGAATGTTAAAAACTAGCCAAGAGTAAAGGAATCGGATATTAGTGTACATAATATATTGTGTGATTGAAGAGTTCCGATCCGAATAACAACTTTCCTCGGAAATTGGGAAAAACTATATTCTGTATAAAAGTTTAATATCGTTGAATTCTTATCACATTATTTTTTTTTTTTTTAGTATATATTTCTAGTTATTTTTCTCAACTTCTGATAATTATTCAATACCATCTTGAATTTGCAACCCCGTACCTAATCATTGTTCGTTTTGTTTTTTCCTTGTCTTCCGGCAATCAATAGTTGATTTTTGAAGCAGTTAACATGGGAAAAAAGAAGCTCTCCATTCTAGAATTCGCCAAGTGTAGTTTAGCAATAAGTTTTTAATATACGACAATTTAATTTTTAATTAGGAATTATGTGAAGCTTTTAGGATACCCGGATTAAGAACAGATTGACCTAATTTTTTTCGTATTAAATGCATTGCATGGAGTTAACTTGCAGACGAATCGAGACCATTTCTTTTAAACTTTCAAGAGCGAATCCACTTTGAACTTGTACTGATGATAGGGCCCTTCTGCGGGCGAGGTAACCTCAAATCTGCAGAGAACTCCTTTTGAATTTAAATTGGTTTTCGAATATATCAGCGAAAAAATAAGAACGTTTGATTTTATATAAGACTGCACAATTTTAAGAGCACTCCCCTAAAAGGCTCCGTTTTTCTAAAGGAACATCACATGTTACATAATGGCTGCGAGCTTGATCCAAGTTGCGTAACTATTCTTACTAAAATTCGCTGATTTTACACATAAACGCCGGAAAAGAATCGGAGCAGAAGATAATCCCAGAAATGCTTGCGACGATACGCCTCCCAGGTTTTTGAAGCCCATTAGATCCATTTAGAAAATTGGTGAGTGGCTAGCGGCCAGACAACTGTCATCGATTTTCCGGCAAGGATTGGACCAAAAATTCTTGCATTTAGAAAAAAGGTTTATACCTGTGATGCAGCCTTTGGTAGGCTCCTGGCCACAGAGGTCGCCAAACGTGCAGAAAGAAGCGACATTTTTCCTAGTTTTATAACTTGTATTAACACTGCTCTGGACTTTTACAAAGATGGATGCCGAACCGACCAACCACACTCGCCGTAGGATATTTGGACTTGGTGATGTGAAAATTTTCTTGTAGAACACTTTACATAAAATGAGGTAAACGTCAAACGTCTAGTACAACTTTATTCTTATCTGTATAACAGTTTTAAGAAACTAGTGCTTATTTTGATATTCGATTTTAACTAATATTCAAAAATAATGAATGAATATTTTAATATTTTGAAATAAAAACAAAATCAAAAGATATTTACCATAAGAACTTGATTTGTTTAATTGTAATATACGCCATACTTAAAATAATGAGTTGTGAACTTACCCTTATCACGTCATCTATTACTGCAAAATAGCGGTCTACTACTTTTGCGCGCGTCGGCTATCCGCTTTCCCGCAACTGCTCCCTTTTCGAAAACAAATCCAACGGTGTTTTGTGTCGAACGGTCGGTGTGAGGAGGTTTTCTTCTATAAATTAAGAAGGCGTACGAAGTCAATTTATTTTTTAAACAATAATTATTTGTTCGTTTACGTTTATTTCGTGATAAAGTAGCTTTAACGTTAAAAAAATGGCAACACAAACCCGAATTCCGAAAATCGACGAGGTTTGTTCAATTTTGCACGCGCCCATTCTAACGGGATAATTTAATACAGGAATCTTTTTTAACAGAATAATGGAGAGAAAGTTAAAAAGTTACAACAAATTAAGAAATTGGTCCCAACAAACGGAGTGGAAGGAAAACGTGCCGCTTTGGGAGAATTGGGGAACAGGGCGGCGCTTAAGAACACCGACGCTACTAAGGATAAGTAATATCGCATCCCGTTAGGAGTCTTGAAAAGTTCTATAAAACTGTTTATCCCCTCACAGCAATAAGGAACTTAAACATGGATTTAGAAATGCAAAGGCTCGCGTCGATACCTACTGGAAAAAGGCTCCAGTTGCGACAAAGCCAGCCATCAAAATTGAGGCGAGGAGTACAACTGCAGGCTTGCACCACGCCAAATTGACTGAAGTGTCTGCCTTAAAGAAGACGAATGTTGCTATTAAAGCAGCTAACATTGAAAGTAAAATTGCCGCCAATAAAGGTAAAGTTAAATACTTGTAAAGGTTTAGTTAAGATATCCTATTTAATGGTACAGCTAAAGTAATCAAGCCTGAAGATATTAAGATCGGCAATGCGATCCGCCGCGAGGACAGCAATTTGTCTAGAAGGTCTTTGACGAAACTTAAGGCCGCCTTGTCTAAAGACACGAAGAGTAAAACAGCAGCTGAAAAGGCTGAAACTAAGGTAAAAGAGGCCAAGGGGCAGCCGGGAGAGAAAGTACAAATCCAACTAAAAATTGTCAGTGTGCAATCGCATTCCGAGAAACTATTGAATGAGGTAAAAATGGTTGCTGTATCTTTTGGATGGATTTTTATCTCGCTCTGAATTCTTTTTGCAGATTGAGAACATTGATATAGATGACGCTGCAAGTCCCGTCTTAGTTTCAGAATATGTCAATGATATATATTCGTATTTGTACCATTTAGAAGTGGAATTTCCTGTAATGGAAAATCATCTCAAAAACCAGAAAGAGGTATTTATAATAACTTGGTTTAACTTTTAAATTATCTACTTCTTTCTAATGATAATAATTCTACCATTTCTAATTGTTTAAGCGCAAGTAACACATACATATATATTTTTTGAGTTTCAAATAAAAAAAATTCTTTTTGTTACTTTTTGTCCAATTAGTAAAGCACCGAATTCCAAACAATTTCTTTAGTCGCTATGTTTTTTTTCCAGGTCACTCCACGAATGAGAGCTGTACTCATCGATTGGATAAATGAAGTTCACTACCAGTTCCACTTAATGGCTGAAACATTTCACATGACTGTGGGAATTATCGACAGATATTTACAAGTATTACCCCTATAAAATAATTAAAATTCATATTCTGTATCATTTGTTGCTTGTAGAATGTAGGCAATACCCCCCGAGAACATCTTCAACTTGTTGGAGTAACAGCACTTTTCATAGCTGCAAAGTATGAAGAATTGTATCCCCCAGAGATACGCGATTTTGTGTACATTACAGACGACACGTACACAAAAGAACAAATTCTTGCGATGGAGAAAAAAATCATGAAGTCACTAGACTTTCAGCTGGGCAGACCTCTTTCGATCCATTTCCTGCGGCGCTATTCAAAAGCAGGAAAAGCTGTAGACTGCCATCACCTTTTGAGCAAATATTTCCTCGAATTAACAGCTGTTGAGTATTCAATGGCTCACTATAAGCCATCAGAGGTATCTCTTTTATCTTTATTTAGCGATCGTCCACCTACATTTTGTATTATAAATTTTCTAGATCGCAGCATCTTCTTTATTTCTGTCTCTCAAGCTTCTCAAAAATACATCGAACGAAATGAATAAGTTCTGGACACCAACTCTAGAATTTTACTCCCGATACAGCGCGGAGCATCTAATGCCTATCGTAAAGCAGCTTGCAGAAATTGTAAAGAATGCACCAACAGCAAAGCTGCGGTCTGTCTACAACAAATATCAGTCATCAAAATTCGAAAGAATATCAACGAGACCTGAGTTGACGGGTCCAGTGATAGAGAAACTATGTTCTCGCAGTGATTCATGTTAATGCAGTACACGTTGTTAGGGAGGAAGGACTCAAGCATGCGGTATTCTAGATTTAACTTTTATATTTTGACGGAATACTTAATCTGAAGCAAAAACTGAATTGAGGGCTTTTTACTTGCATTTGTTCATTGATGTCATTTTCTTTTAATACATATAGACTTATTAAATAATTGTTCTTTGCACCAGTTTAAATGATTCCTTCTATAATAATAATTAGTATTTGTTATTTGTGCAAATTAAGTAAGATTAGCATAAATTTACAACTCTATGTATATAGCAAGCAAATTGACGATAAATTGGTCTGCTTACTGCTAGAGTTGATGACTATTTTTTAGACGATTATCAAAGTACCACAATAAATGCTGAGATGCAAACTAGAATTTTCAAGCTTGGGATGGGTAATAATTTTTTTTTTATTAATCTGGAAAAAATTTATCTTATATGTACAAAAAACACAATTTTTAGTGTTCCCTGCCATTTTTTTGCGCGGAATGCACATGGACGATTTTTTTTTTAAATACTTAACCTTATATTTCCTGCAATTTTGAATTTGGTTAAACGTAGCCGGATTATATAATATGGGCTTATATCACAGATTTGAGCATTAGGCTTTAATACAAAAATTTTATAATATAGCGGGAAAAACCTTCATGTAATTAGTTGATGTCACAAAAACAACAAAAAATCATGTGAAATTGTAAAACACTCTTTTCGTGAATAATATTTCATTATACAAATCATAAATAATTCATAGATACAATACAAACTATATTTAACTATACTCAATCTTACGACTCGATCAGTTCTTCAATTGACACATGAATAGGATTCGTAAATTCGATGTGATCCTGGGTAAGAAACGGTTCTATATAAAAAAAAAGGTATCTTAGTTAATTTTCGAAAAACATATCTTCTTTAATCGTACCACTAGCATTTATATGAAATCTCAGGTTTTCGACAATTGTGTTCAAAAATTGCTGAGTAATTCGTTCGGTGATATTCACCGGGGTGTAATATAAGTAACTCCTCTTGATTCTGTCTGTTTCTGCTTGTCTTTTACTTCGGTAAAGTGCTAAACTTATATAGGACTGCGTGAGGGGGAGATCGTTGCGGCCAAATTCCTAATTAATTTCAAATTTAATTTTCTTAGCGTGTTTACGCATGAAATTCAAAATATTAGAATACTTACAAGGCATTTTCCATTGACGCAATACCGTTCCTCCCTCACAGAGCAACGCGTTCCGAACGGAAATAGCCCATAATCGCCATTTACTAGATAAAACCTATGCAGCAAATATTCGTCCTGGCAAGCAACTCTACAACTTCTGTCCGGGTCCTGAACACTGGGCGATATTTGCATTCCATATCCAGAAAGTCCGCGAACTTTTAGCTTGTACTTTGAGCATATATTTTCAGCAAACTCATTTGACGTCGGCATTCTATCACAGGGCTGCATAGAGATAAATATAAAGTCAATATGTTTTAAATTTACCTTTTTCACGCTACAAAAATAATTAACATCGGTTTAAACTTACTGCAATTTTTGGAGAGCATAATTGTATATTACTGCTCCCGTCTATTTTTGATACAACTACTTGAATTCCTCTAGCTTTATCCATACAACTATAGTGGCACCCTGATTTAACAATCCAGTTATTTTCTAAATCTGGATCTTTTGCATCAAGGTCCCAGTGCTGGTAGGCTTCCGATTTTCGCCTTATATTGTTATTTGAACTGTGGAAGCTTCTTCCACCACTTTCTAAAAAATATATTTATCTTAGTTTATATTATCCCAAATACGCAAAAATACTCACCATTTTCAAATTTTGTAGGTGTATCTTTTACACGTATGCTCTTGTGATTCCTGTCATTTGCTTGATGAATACTATTCCAGTCTGGCATAGCTACGTCATCTTCAGTCGATTTCTTAGGGCAAAATGTTGAATCGATTTTGAAATAATTAGAGCTTGAATTTCCGCATGAAAATCTTTCACAACGTCCGTTTATGCAGTAAGCAGTATCGTCAAAATTATATTTTTTTGATTGGCAAGTAGTACCATCGGGAAAGGTCCAACTACGCGATTTTTTACCACTTGCTTTAGTTCGACAGAATACTCTGCATGATTCTTCTATTTTAAAATTAAGATATAAACGTTTAACGAAGTTTAGTAGGATTACGAGGAAAGCAATCCTAAGAATAATTAATCATTTACCAATATCTCCAACATTTTGTAGACCTTCTCCTGAAAGATCGCTATCAAACTTCTTCGCTCTTTCGCATATCTGCGTTGCAAACTCCTCAATAGTCGTCTTCGTTATTGTGTAACACTGCTTTGCTATACACGACTCATATTTTCGATCTCTTCCTGCACATCTTCGCCTTAAAAATAAAATTATTAGAGTTATAATTCCTTAACAATGATTTACTAAAATAAAACCTGTAATCTAGACAAGTTCTTGTATAAACTTTTAAACCTGTACTCCCTTCCCGCAACCGACCGGAGGCCCCATAAAGACATCCAGAATCACATTCACTTGGTGATCCCCATTCACTCCATGTAGGAGGCTTAAATATATTATTGTTTAGTTATCTGCAACTGTTTTATGCCTTAATTCATGCCCACCTTGTTAAAATTATATTCATGCCGTAGGTTTGCCAATTTCTTATCTTCTATAAAATTCACCTTGTCGAATTGTTTCCCAATGCTTACTTGCTTTGAGGCTGAAAACGATTCCATCACAGTCGCTTTTAGTGCGCAAACCCCACTCCGGCACCACTTTTAGGAAAATTTATACTTCTATTCAAAAATTAATTAGAAAATTTATTTACCATCAATTCCCCACAATCAGTTCCTTCAAGAGCTGGATGCGAAGTCCAAGTATATCGATCTCGCTGGCAGTGAAGATCACGGCAAATATCAGCCAAGGGCTGAGAACGAGACCGAACACTATCCTTCCCGTATTTCAGCATGCACTGTTGATCAGCATCGAACCGCTCACCTGGAAGGATTCCTTCTGCCGAATGATCTAAGCTATTTCCAAATTGACCACGATCAAAAAGGCATTGAGCTTGTGTTGTCCTTTATAGAAAAAAATATAAATTAAAGTGTATTGAAATTTTAAAAATGTCTAGTTACTCTAAAAATGTTTCCAAATAACTTCTGCTACACTTAGACCATGTGATCTTTCCACTTCCGAGGGTAGGTGACATGATGTACAGACTTGGATCGCAGTTGTTTTCATTTGTATCATGTCGCATTCCGAGGCTAATCATGAATATAATTCGTAAAAAATAAGGATGATATTATCATTTTGAATAGACTACATACTTATGACCAATTTCATGGGCGACAACGTACACACTCTCAAAGTGCTTTCCTTCGTTAATTGTGCACGATGATGTTGAGGTACACATCCCTGCTACAGGAGCCAAACCGACTACTTGGCTGCTTACTTTCCCAGTCTTACCAACTACATACAGGTCCAAACCTGCAGTAATTAGGAAATAGGGTAAATTTTGAAGATTTATTCACTGGATACGATTTGATTGAACTATGTACAAGTAAATTCTCAATTAAATAGAAGACTTTATACATACATCTAAAAACTATTATACTTAGAAGAAGAAAAATAACTTCTTTATCTGTTCAGAAAAACGTGATGAACATTTACCAATCGATTAAAATTAAGCTAGTTTGAAAGCAATTTCAATAATTCAGTAAAGAAGAAAAATGAATATCCTGTTCAATTCAAGTTCAGCTCATTAAGCCTAAAGAAAACCTACCTGTTAATATCACAGCATGATCATAATGCACAGCGTCAGCGTCCGATGTGGGATTCAATTTCCGCTGCCACATGCAAAAATTATTAAGGAATAGGTCAATATCGCTAGATCTTCTCAGCTCCTTAGGGTCGTTATGTAAAATTTCGAGCCTCTTAAGTACAAAATTGATTTGATGTCCCAAAGACGGATGATGGTACAACAGCTGAACGCCATTGACCATAGCAAGGACGAACCGAATCAAGTGGCTTTCAGTGCTCTTCGGAAAATTCCTGGCCATGTGCTTGAATAGATCTTTATCAACAAAGATCGCGGTTTCGATGTGCAGCACTTGTGGTACCTTCCACTGTGTTGATATTGATCTTTTAATTCGCGACTCATGGTTCTTTTCGAATATTTGATTAGGAGTCTCTCGGCCGTTAATATCGCTTTCTTGTGGCACACCGCACAGTGGTTTCCCACTGGTGGTGGTATTCTCCAAGTCGGCAGGCTCAAACAGAAGAGATGCATCTGGGTTCCGGCCACTTTGCCTTGAAGTGCTTTCTAGCAGAAACTCATTTCCTGGCTCGAAGATTATGTGGGCATTTCCCCCAAAGCGGTCGGGGAGCGGATGGATGAGGAAGTCCCTTGAATCGTGCTGGAATATCCCCCGCTGGAAATGCGAAACAAAGAAGTAAACAGGTGAAATGTAACAAAGCCCGAGCGGTGAATGTCTGTAAATTACTCACAATGGTCTCGTCGCACAGGTCAAGGGCTGCATTCTCATTGTGGTAAAAGCACTTTTCATAGTCTGTTGCCAATTTATGCGAATTCTCAATGAATTGTGACGAATTTTCATACCTTCGGATCAGAATGAATGCATCGTCTATCAGCTTTGGTGCTCGGTGGAGCTCCAAGTCCACTTGCCTCCCATTATCTGCGGATGGAGCAATAAACGTAAAAATAGGGTAATTTATATAAAAGTTTCAGAGATAATGTACCTTCGAGTTTAACAGACACCAGGCCATCTGCGGAGCGTTTACCTCGATGGTGATTACCTTTGCTGACTTGGACAAGTCTTATGTCGTTCCCTGTGAGGTAAAAATAAAGTGAACTCACAATCGGATTAATACCAAGGAGGAAGGAAATTCACTTTCTGGACGATGGGTGGTGGAGCGAAGGAGTGGTATTAGTTGCGTCATCTAATTTTCTAAAGGTTTCCCAGCCGTTGTTTCGATTTCAGGAAGCACGACGACGGGCTCACGAACTTGAACTTAAATTGGCCCACGATAAGACTATTCAACGGGAAAAGTAAATTCTCTGAGCAATTTTCAAATCGCCCATTTCCGCTTGTAATTTTGCGCAATTTTTGGGGAGAAAAGAAAAGACTTTTTTTTCTTGATTGTTTGAAAATGGTTGAGTTCATGCTTCCCCTGAGTCACTCAGGAGAAACTGCAAGTTCTGCGTGGCTGCACCTCGGTAAATGAATCTGCTGCTTTTTTGATTTGTTTAATAACTTTGTTGCTTGTAAGTGAGAGGAGCTTATAACTATTCTATTGTTTTTACCCTTATTTACATTTCTGACGCATGGAGGAACTGTGTTAATAAATCATGCAATTTTAAACGAGAGTTGGGATACCTCTTAATCAGTGCATTGCTCTCGATTAATAAACTTTTATTTTCGGCATTCATGAATGAAAAAGCAATCATTCCTCCTAAAGGCGGTACTCGGAAACGCATTGGTTAAGATCAAAGTTTTGCCGCCTTTTAATTTATTTTATCTCTTATAGTAGGTACTCACTTTGCTTGTTTCCGCCGAATAATAAGATCTTTTCGTGTTCTTTCAAGTAATTCTGAATGTTGCTCTCATTTATCTGTAAAAGTAATGAACAAATATTAAATCTTAAGGAGATTGTTGTTTAATAATAATTAATTGTACATTAAGCCCATTTCTTATTCGTTTCAAAGCAATTGAATGTGACACGTTATAACAAAAAACACTGACTTGAATATTTTTAAAAATTGGTAGCAAACACAGTATTTTTATTTAAGCTCATACCTTTTAAACTGGTAGTGATAATTAAGACAATCAGCATATATTTTTTTAGGATGGAAATAATTAATTTTTATATCGCTAAATTCTCGTCCCCTGTTCCAAAATAAGACCCCGAAGAAACGTACGAAGAGTGTTACCGGAAAGTAATTTTGATTTACTTTTAAATACAAATCGAGCAGTAAACTTTAAATTATTTATCCTAAAAATGTACTCGCCTTTGAAGCATTTATAATTTACAAGTTGGACAGCTAAATTAATAAAATGCATAAAAAGAGGATCTGCAAATTTGTGTTAGCCTTGGTGCACTCTGCCAAAAGTAATACCACTTATGCTAATTTAAAGTTATTAAAGTCAAATTAAAATTACATGTATGTAGTACCAAATTGATAAACGCCAGGATTTTTTTCAAAAAATTTAATTGTACGTTTACATTATTTATATTATATGAATGAACAGACAGAATGTATTAACCAACCTTCATTTTTCATATGAACTGATTGCGCGTTTTTCCTTTTATGCTTCTCATATCTCTATTTACTAAAACATTTAAAATGTTTTTTTGAGGTCATCAACTTAGGAAGTATGAATGCATGTACTTATGTTTAATTATTTTATTATTGTATCAGCGTGCTTCGAAGACAGCTTTAATTCAAAAACCTTATGTTTTAAAATATTTAATCAACCATTTTAAATTTACAAATTTCGATAACACATCCGAAATGAAGAATCCCATAAAAAGAACTAAGTATGGATATTTTCATTTTCATTTATTTAAATTAACCCTTAACATTTCAGAAAGTCTTACAGCAATAGCACGCACTCATGGGTACCTACTCTGCATTTTTTTAATCTAAAAACGAAAAAACAGCTGATGAACGAATCAAAATATGTATAAGATACTGAAGTCGTTGGGTATATTTACTATTGTACATATATGATCTCATTAAGTTTATTACGATTCAAACAAAAGCAAACCAAATATACATAAGTCCTTGCCACCTTCTTAACAATTTTGGCTATCAGTACTAAAAACTTAGCTAATTTGTCACCAAAATAGAGCGCAATAATTACAATATTTATCAGCTAACATTGTTACAACATCGTTCACAAACCAAAACTCGGTGTAGTACGCAGTGCGCCCCTGCGTGCAATGGACTTGTGTGCAAATAATTAAAATCAAACCGGCATTCACAGAGCCCCACAATTGAGCGCGCAGATAAAAACGAAAGCTGCGTGCGCGTCAATGTCCAATGGCCAGCCAAAATAATTATTTTGTCACCAATTTTTTCCACAATGTCCGCTCTCCGGCTGGTTAAATAGGCGTAAAGAAGCCTAAAGTTCGCTGGTTCTACCGAAGGCTGCAGAACCCTTCCCCCGGCAGTTGCCCCGTGCCAAGATAATTGCAGTCGCTGGATGAAGGCAGTTTAAAAAGTAACGACCGCAATGTCGGGTCTCCTCTTACCGGTTAAACGGTTTTAAATTAATTAACTCTAAGACGGAGTTTATATTACAGAAAACCGTTAATAGAGATGACGTCAGTATTAACAAATCGGAAGCGCTTATTTGCTAGGGAGGTTTCGCTCTTTAATTCGTTCCAGCTACTTCGCAGAATTCTTGTTGGTGGGTAATAAATCGCTACTTTATCAAGATCTTTTATTTAACAATAATGTTGTTTCTTTTTTTTTTTGCGTTTCAGGCAAAGAGTCGCGCAATTCATTCTTTAGCTTTTTGATGTGGCATTAAATGCCATAAAGAACAACTTTCCCAATCTTGTTGCTGGGTTGCTCACCTGGTTAGAGAGTTCAGCGATACTACTGACTGAGTTTAATTAGCACCACAGCATAGGAGAAAAAGAACATTTGGTGATCTTTTGAATTTAATTTCATACATCGGCGGATATGCAGAGTGGCGACCTGAAGCTAGATGACATTGGGACGAACTCAGGAGACCGTTAAAACATGATCTGCCGGCAGCCATGATCTTCAAAAGATTCATTCCAGAGCATGTAGAACAGAATTTTAATAACTTCCTACATTTTCACATCGCACTGTCGGTCAGTATTGTTTTTGTGGTATACCAAACTTGCTCGCTCTGTTTTGGAACAGTAATCAGACTATGGCTTTGCAAATACGACTAATTATGAATTTCTAATACATAGAATGATTAACAATCTTTATTATTTCTCGGCAATTCAAAAGTAATAACAAAATTTATTTTTAAGTTTAAAATCTTTATAACTCATTGAATTCGATTCGGCACGCTTTGAACGAAATTATTAGCTGCTATACTTTAATTTTTTTCATTTATCAAGAGCAAGAGAAAATTTTGCTTTTATTTGAAATTAATAATGAATAACCTATTGTATATAAAATTTAAAGCTTAACAATAGCATCAAAATTTAAAGTTTTGCATGAACAAAACTCATGGCAATTATAAGATGAATAGTATTACAATTTACCTCGATATTTGATAATATAAATTAAACAAAGTAAATCAAATATGCGCAATTCTACAGTATTCAAAAAATGTTCCTTATTTTAAATAACTTAGACATGACATGAATTTTAAAAGTAAACAGATCCAATGCCACAAACGGTTTGACACGTAGAATAAGGTTTAATTGATATAAATATATTTCATGATCCTTATGTTGAGTATCCGTGCGGTAAGGATCTAACAAAAACCAGTAATATACTACATAATATTGAAGCAAGAAATGATAAAAATTAAAACCGAAAAATTTATTTTACCGGTCAGAATTATTTAAGTATATTTTATTATTAATATTATAGAAACTTAATTGAAATGAGAATCAATGACGAAGTTTATTTGGTAAATTTTAACGTGTTAAAATAAAACAAGTCAGTGTCTGCATGATAACAATGGATATTCGACTACTGGAGTAATAATTCGAATTTATTATTCAACAACATGTTGAACCAATCCTTCACTACATCATTAAAAATGTTTTGTTGCTGTTAGCGATTTTCATAAAAAAATCTTTTCCTTTACTGAACCCTTACTGTAGGTAGTTACAACATACATACATTCGAAATGAAAAATATCAAGCTCCAGCTGGCAAATTAAAAATTTATGTATGAACAATACAATATAACGCGTTATGAAATAATTTTTGCCCTACATTCAACCGGGAAACCTCTTTCGCATCGTGCACCATAAAAATCCACTTAATAACTCACGTGGGTAGGTTCCAGTAGCACCTATTTGCTGAGACAATACATATAAATTGCGTAAGCCCTGAATGAAAGTAAAAAGAACTGGGTAAACTGCAGAAGCTACCTGTGAATGGCGAATATCTTAAAAAACGAAAATGAAAACTAAAGTAATGAATAATTAATTTCTCTTAATTCGAGACTTTCATTTGTCGAGAAAAACTAATTACCCTTATTGTATGCATAACCGTTGGGCAACTTGCTCCTCTGTTGAACGAATGCACGCCTTACCTGCAGAGTGCTTGCGAGTCTCCAGCAACACCTTCCTTTGAGCAATTCCACACCCGCATAAGGAACTAACTGTTCGTTCGCTTATGAATCTTCGGTAATTCAATTTTGTCATTGTTCTTGCAAAAATTTAGCGATTAAGATCTAGTGTGAAGGTGCGGAGATCGCTAATCGATTTTCCCATTGTTCAAATTCCAAAGGGTAGTGCATTAGGGAATTATGCAAATTTTACAACATGAGACTTAAGCAAGAAATCTCACTTTTCCAATCATTCAAATCGCTGAAGGACGAAATGAAAACCAGTTGTTGGTTTATGAATGCAACCGCATCTTGCGCAATTTTCTTACCAATGAGAATTGGTAAATAATTTTTAATCCATTCACTTCTAAATCTTGGCCACTCCCGCCCCTGCATTAGAAACTTTCACTAAAATCGAGCAGAAGCTTTCTGTACTTGGGGGTTCGGAAAACGAAAATTGGTTTAATTGCGGTGCCGAACAGTGTTCTGTGCAGAGTGAACGAACCATGAACAAATTTTGTTTTCAGAAGATACTAAACGATGTAATGACCTACACTACAGGAATACGATTAAATCTAATTTTTTTCATGGTGGTATCTTTGAATTGGTAAAGATAAGAGCCTTGAGGTCAATAACACAGGTACAAGGCTTACACTATTTAACCTGTGCAACAGTCTTTACATTTGAAGATCATAAAATTTTTTTTTCTAGTTTTAAGAACTTCTACTGATACCTTTCACTGCACACATAATGAGGGACTCGGGCTTTTGCATATTTAAGCCATTTATTTTGAAAGTGGATTTGGATTGGATTTTACTATATTCTTTTAAAGTGAAATCGACTTTATGAAATTATGGACTTACTGTATTCATAAATTATAAGTTAAAAAGTAGGTTCGCAAAATATTTATGTATTATTCAATTTATTGTTTAACACTTTTTCTTTCGTTCGTTTGCGTTTTATGAAGATCAAGCACCTTACAATATGTTAAAATTTAACTATTCACTAGAATTCGATTAACAGGTTCGAAAAAATCAACCTACCAGAAAATGTTTGCATTAACTGCCACTTTTCCATAGTCCCTGAGTAATATTGATGGCTTCTTTTAAAGCAATAATATTTTATTTTTGAGATCTATAGGAGCTTACTTTTCCGTTGTATTTTTCTCTAAATAGTGGGATTCATAACTTTAGCTAATCTTCAATTTTAAAATTTAAAGAACGAAAATTTTTGTAATTCCTGTAACTATAAGTGCAAACGCCTTTTTTATTTTAAAAATTTCTGTTTATCTGAGCCTCTCAATAGAAATAAGGAGTATGCGAAAATTAGAAAAAACTTTTTCTAAAGGAAACCTGCGCTCAATGAAAACAATATTTATATACATATATGTATGTACATACATGTAGTTTGAAAAAAAAATTAAATTTTGTTTACAGAAAAAGTAGCAATCCCCCGGTTGGCCGGTGCTAAGTTCAACTTTTGTAAAAAGCGAACAATACTATACAATTAATCTTAGTTTTATTTTATTTACTAATTATGTTGTTGTAATAAATTGATTGTTATTAAATTACGAAAATATTAAAATGTTGTGCGCTGTATGTACAAGGTTGCAATAGCATAATTGTAAAACATATATAAATTAACTACATACTATTTATTTAATTGATTATATTTTTGATATTTTTTGTCACCGTATTTATTAAACTTATATTATTTTATGTTGATACTATAAGTTTGAAATTTAAATTAATGAAGGGTTTTAGTTTAAAAAATTATCAATGACTTACCTTTACATTGTTCAATTGTACATGACTCTTCCTAGTGATGCTCAAGTGAATTCCATTAACGAAACAGTAACCAGTGCACAAAAGCCAAAATGCGATTTTATAGAGGACCATAGTTAGTTGGATGTTCTATGTGAAGAATTTGCAAAATTGCATTCTACTGAAATTTTCCATAACACAGTGAAAAGAAAAAAAAAAAAACTTTCCAAAATACACAGAGCGCGAACGATAAGTGGCAAAGAAGCACCAAGATGTACGTTAGTTATCACAACCGAAAACTTTCTGCCCTAATTGGTTTGCATTCTACGCCGCGATCATTTTTCTGTATTTTTCCTTAAGGTGCACTCGAATCGTAACGACTTAGTCGCAGAAGACGTATCCAGTGTAATCCATTTCTCTATAGATGCACACCAGAAAGTGTGGACTGTTTTGCACCGCTGTGAATTCGCAAATGGTCCTAGGAGCCGCGGTGCAGCAGTAGAATAGTTAACAATCCCTGACTGGTGGCTATGAAGGTATCTTCCTCATCCGTAACCGACAGCACAGTTGCTTTACACTTGAAGCACGAAATTAGCAAACAATCCACGATACAATGGCTCTGGGATCTTCTGCAGCCCTAAGGTCAAGCGTTTCTGGATCATTGAAGCAAGTGATCCTATCGGCGAACGGCGACCATCCTGGAGGTTACTGCCTCGCTTATGCAAATTCACTTTTCAAAAAGAAAGTGGAGCACCGGCAGTCAGCCCAACGTCCGATTCAAATGGTTCGAATGTTTCGGTTGCAACCGGAAATGGAGTGATTTTAAACTGCGAATCTGTTCGAGCACCTTGCGCGGTACACTCGTTGCGGTCTCGACTTAACACCTCCGCAGACGAAATTAGAATGAATCTTCCATTGAGCGGTTCCATAGAGAAATACACATCAGCTGTGGATGGTGGTGCTTTCGAATTCTCCCGCCCGGTATAGTGTTTTTCGTGCCGGAACCTGACGGTTGCGCCAGTGAAAGGTCTTCATTAGATTTTTTGGTTAATTCATCAAAATCAAGATAACTCTGGATGAGTTCCCACCTAAGGAAAGTGAATCTAGACTTAGACTTAGACGATTTTCCTACTGATAACCACTCGTTTCACCTTCTCATCTTTGAGGTCGTTCGAATGTAATGGCTGCATTGGGATTAGAGAATTGTATAACAGCATGATTTTCGATACTAAATCTTTTTGTATTTTAAATAAAATTAAAGATAATACAAAATGCTATACGTGGTTTTCTAAAAAAAAGTACTAAGGTTTTTAAAGAATTTTTGTGGACCTGGGTATAATAATTGTATCTCCGTATTACAATAGTATCTAGCTTAAATTCTATAAATTAAATACAATAATACATAAATAGATAGATCTACTAAATTATAATTTAGATAATTATCTACTAAAGTTACAAGACGAACAGTCAGGATATCATATGTAAGTATTTTGCTAGACTCGTTCAAAACAAACTATTCGTGGTAAAAACTAAAATTCTGACTTTAAAGAACTTCTACTTTTGGAAATTATTATTTTGATTGTTTAATATTTTGTGTGCTAATAATAACAATGAAAAAAACAAATTTGCTGTAAATATTAGTATCGCTTTCATAAATAATTTTATTGCAAATTTTGTAAAGTTCGCTTATTGTGTAAAGAGCTCCTTTTAAATACACTCCTCATATGAATATACATATGTACATAGTACATGTGGAGGCATCGCTGTGGAGCTCTCAGAATTTTTGGTCGCGTTTTGCTTGTTCGAAGTGGGTAATCTTTATATTTATTTGTCTATGATAGTATACTGACTGGAAGGTCTATTAAAAATTTGGAATTATCATGCAAATATTAAAAGTTTAAAGCAATTTTTAGATTTTAATATTATTTTTAAGAATAGATGAAATAATAAATTAATGAATTTTAAAACGGATGTACATACGTAATCCCTAAATAGAACCTTTTTGTTCCTTTAATTTAAAAATGTCTTGACCTTCGAAGAAGTCGTTAGTTAGGTCTTTAAAATTAAATTTCCTCTTCCTCAATTTTTAACTTCTGCAATTTGTTCATTGCGTTCTTTGCCCTTACTAGGAAACAGCCGTTTTCAGTTCTGTCCAAAGAATAGCACCCATGCACCGATCAGCAATAGAACATTAAAATTTCTAATGTTTGTAATAAATAACTTTTTCGCAGATAAATAAGCCTTTTTTTCCTGAACCCGACTATAAAACCATCGAGGCATATCCCCGATCAGATTGTGCGTCGCAACGCTCATACATCACACATGAGGCAAGTCATTATCATCACCATCGGCGGTGGCATTGGAGCCGGCGCGGCGGCGGGCGTTGGAGGCGCTCTTCAGCGACTGTTAACCCACAAATTTTTGTGCAAAAATTCCCATCAGTTCGATTGTCATAACGATGGCTGCCCGCAAAAACGAATCTATTGACCATTGAATTCGCATAAATCCCGTGGAAGCGACCTGGTGCTGTTTGTTCTTCGCGAGAATCCATCACCACGTCTCCCAGGTGATTTGGTCATAGGTATTCTTTGGCTGCGCGATTCTGCCGCGAGATAGGACCACTATGCCCAAAAGGGGAAGTTGTAAATATTTTTTTGAACTCTGCACGCTGCAAGCGCACACGGCCATGAGTAGAATTTCGTTGCGTTCCCACTTTCAGGTACATTTTCCACGTGCCGTGATCTTTTTGTTAATAACAATCGTTGCCCAAGTGACTTCTTTTCTTTAAGACGCTCAGGTGGCTGCTGGCTGGCGCACTCACAGCTCGTTAGCACTTGGGTCGTTAGAGACGAAAAAAAGCGTCAGAGTTGCATTAGTTGTGTCTGTTGCAAATTTTAAATTGTCTGACGGGATCAGGAAATAATGTGGAGCAATTTTTAATGAATGGACTCTTGGTAACGTCTGCGTGCTAAGACCAAATTAATTCGTGGGATATACTCGGTGAATTGAAGAATATCTAATGAATGATTTTTAAATGTTTGATGGATTTGGACACTTACAACAGGTCATTAATTTATTAGGTAACTCGACATTTTCTCTATTATTGGTCATTCATTTTATAGAGGTAATTTCTCCTCTTTAAGTTTTTCTGGTTCTTACCTGTTTCAAAAGTAGCTACAATTTTAATCACCTTTTGTGAAAGGTTGATTGATTTCAAATTGCGATTTTGCTTTAATGTTTTTAATTTTACCGTTTAGATATAATGTGTGTATTTTGTACGAGTCCGTTGGAGATGGGACCCATTGTCAAGTTTTGATGAACTTGGATGAACTTGAAACCAAGCCGTGTTGTGATATTGAAGAATTTAAAAATTTTATAAATTAATAATTCTACTTAGTTAAATACTTCTAAAATGTTGGTACTTTAATCAGATTAGGAACTTTAGAAGTACATACATATTACTAAAATTTGTGGATGTGGTATAGAACCGCCCGAAACTCATTTCGCTACCATCGTCTGTATTAGAAGCGCTCATAATCTATTCTATACTCATAAGTTACCGTTGTTAAAGGGTTTTTTGAAACATCTATTGGCGCGCCTTGGTAGTAAAACCGACTAGTATAAAAGCCTTTTTGGGAAACAGTTCCTTAGTAATGTTCCTAAAATTTTCATTAAATCATTTCAGTAACCTTTGACTTAAATTAATTTTTTCGATCAAAGTGTCAAAATAATATGGAAAGCAAAGGTAACTGAAATGAATCAGTAAACAATTTACGAACGTCCTTGACGGCCAACTTTTCTTTTTTTAACCATTTCAGTGTAATTGTTCAACTAAATGATTGGATATTAAATCAACCATTCTAATTTATATTCTTATGATGTTACTTTGAAAAATTTGGTCACCATATTGAGTTTACTATCTTGATTTCTAATTTTTGAAAGCGAATTCGCAATCAGCATCTCCAAAATCTCGAGATGAAATTTAAAATTACTGACCGTCATCTTAAGTCCGCCATTTTGACACTCCTAATTTTAACTCATAAAAATAGTATATATTTTAAGTTAAAGAATGTAGTACCTTAAGACAAAAAATAAAAAAATATCAAACCAACCAATTCAGGCGTGATTGAGAAACAAACAAACAAACTTTCAATTTTTTATATGTACATATGTACATATAAATATATAAATAGAGATAAAAATAGTGTCCGAAAAGTCTAAAAAGCTTTAATATTGTAAAAATTCAAATTTTAATTTAACCCACATTTCAAAGTCCTATAAAAATCGGGGTTATTTTTTAACGAATTTTAAAAATGTATTTTTCTCGAAAACAAGACGTGTTGGGACATTTTCGTTCATGAATTTCTAAACTACGGAAAAAATCTTTTAAAAATGTTATATCACTTGATCTATGACAAAATTTTGTTAACCAATACGATTCATTCACTTCATTTGATTATGATTATGAATTATTTTGCGAAATATTAAATGAATGCTTTTTATACAAGTAAAAGTATACGGGGAGGCATATGCGGGTAAATTATCCTATTTTAATCGATCATTTGTTAGCGATTTAATCAAATACGATTCATCGATTATTCTAGGATTTTTGGCAACTCTTCGCCTAGGATACGCCATTGAGAAGTGCATAGAAAAACAAAAAGTGGGGAAAGTGATTAGATCGTGTTTTTTTTTCTCGCTGCAAAAACAAATCGGTGATCAAGTTCAAGTCAAGCGTCAAAAAAACAGAATGCAGGCAATTTAATTTAAGCAGGACGGATTTTGGCAGCAATTGAGAAGTTAAGTTTTTAGTTCCGTTTTGTATAGATGAAATTGGCCTAGTTTATTTTAAAATCAACACTTGTGAAGCAACACCTGATTTTTGTAGATGGCGGATAAAAGTGAAGTGGAAATTGACGACGCCACCAGGCTTGTACTTGAAGTCGTCGCGAAAGTTCTCGATTCGGACGAGGAGGACTCGGCCCTCTTGTACCCTTCGTGGTCAGCGAATGACGGGTCGTCGGAGCCCCGCGGCGGCGCATCCCACGGGGGCGAGGTCAGGTTTAGGGGTACGGACCTCTGGTCCAGGTATGGCGCTGATACGAAAGCGAAGGAATCTCAAGGGCTGAATATGCGTTTCGCGAAAAATGCGACTAGCTTTCCGCAAGCACGGAAAAAGTACTGCACGTTCTGCAAGCGGAACGGGGAGTCGGCGGAGTTCTGCAGCACCCACCTTTTGTTCGAAAACGGGGTTACGTCCTGTCCCGTCCTTAAGGAGTGCGTTTGCAAGATTTGCAAACAGAAGGGCCACACTTTGAGCCACTGCCCTTTAAACCCAACCAAGCTGAGCATCGCGAAGTTAATCCACCGCCACAACAACAACAAAATGTGAGCAACTTTTGCTTCCCAGGTGATCTGAAGCAAGGTCCTTCAGAATTACATATTTTATTAAACAAACCAAAATGCACTGAGGTGGTTTAAGTTTATAAATCTCTTTGTTAAACTATTTAACGAGACTTGATAATTTAAAACAACTGAAATCATGACTCAAAAAATAATTGTTGTAGATTAAGTTTTAGTATAAATGTAACATGTAACGAATGTGTTTTCATGTAGAATTTTAATACATAATTTATAATAAAATTGTGAGTATGCGACGAATCTTTGAATTATTTCTGGAAATACTTTAACTATGCGACAGACATTCATAAATATTGAAAAAATCACTATTAAAAATTTTCGTTATTACACTGCCAGGTTAAACTTGCAACTATTATTATTTCTTTTTACTTCACAATTTATTTAAAATTTAATGAAACATTACAAAATTATATAAAACTGACTATTCCAAAGTAAAGTATACTTAATACTTCGACGTTTTCTTGGAGCACACTTTTCATTACAGATTCTCTAATATTGGAAATCCAAGTAATTTATAGTTTAATATGTGCAATATTTTACGGAGGAAGTGTAAGGCACTTTGTAAACGTTTTACTATGAATATGAGTCACATTACCATTGCATATAATAATCATAAAAATTTTTAAAATGAATTCAAAACTCTCTTAAAAGGTTCTTTTTTTTAAAGTCGGATGTCCTGAAACATCCTAAATTAGATTTGCAGTCTACAGAAAAAAATTCTATGGATATTATCTATTACTTACTTGTTACATAAATTAGCAAAATGTTGATCAGTGAAATTAATGCATGCACCCTGCCGGTTTGATTGATTAAGAATTGAACTCAAATTTGTTTGAAACCATTTCATTAAAAATTAAAATGTATCAATAGGAAATTGCTGCCAATAATAACTCGCAAATAAAATTAATGAAATAACGTACTTCCCTTAACAATTTTGCATATGGACATTATCAACAGCAAATTATATTTTCTTAACTCTTTTTAGATTTTATGTTGCACTTGTCAGCGTGAAGTTGGCTGAAGACATTCACCGAATTTAGTGCCCCCATGGCGCTATAATTAAGCATCTGTAGATCAATTTCTTTAGAAACCTA
The DNA here is from genome assembly GCA_933228815.1 of Machimus atricapillus. Classification (NCBI taxonomy): domain Eukaryota; kingdom Metazoa; phylum Arthropoda; class Insecta; order Diptera; family Asilidae; genus Machimus; species Machimus atricapillus. Next base: position 29,985,228 of record OW121786.1, on the reverse strand, counting down.
TAAAAAGCTGTTATTATTCAAATATTGAGATTATTTATTTATTGGTATAAGGAGTCGTACATATCTGATTAATGCTATAATTTCCCCCTGGAAGTTAGGATATTTTCAGAAAATTTAGTAATGAAAATAAAGCGTATATATGTACATACATACATATATTTATATATTATCGACCAATTGAGCAGAAAGAACTCTTTAAATTTGTTTTGGCAATACAAAAGCTAGAAAAACAGATTAAACACAGGACATTACTTTCCTTAGTGAAAATAATAACTTTTGAAATATACCATGAAGTCGATGTATCTGCCCAGGACTCCGTCAATTAGATAATCTGGTAAGTGCTAAGGTCCTCCACCAGTTCGGAAAAGGTACTTTTAAGTTTCCTTTTAAATATCTAACGTCAACTTTTCTACAAATTCAAAAGGAGATTCGCTTCCAGAAAAAAAATCATTAATTTGTAATTGAGTTGGACAAAAGCTCTACCAATTTATTTAGCGAGAAATTTATTTAAAATCGAAAAAACAAAAAGTTATTATCAAAGAGAGATATTAAAAAACAAAAAACTATAACGTTTAATTCAAATTTGGTTTTAAAGACGACGTTTTTTCTCCCACGTTGACTTCTATTTGGACGGTTTGAGGTCCACTGGCATAAATGTGACATTGGTTTCGAAGGGGTTTTGTCCATGCTTAAAGGAGTACCAACCTGACAAAGTCAATTCCGCGAGTGACATTTCATGTGACAAGCAGTTATTTGGCATTTTCGGTGCGGTTGTTGTCGGATCGTGTTTTACAAGTGGAAATTTCTAATTGAAGCAAAATGGTGAGTACACAACTTCTTAGTTAAATGTCTTTAAAAGTTGGATAATTCAGATTCCGTAAAACTAACATATTTTTATACAGTTTAGTTATTTAAGGTTATGTTTTTCAAATTGCTTGGTCATGTCAAACTAATCGAAACAAAATATTTTTCCAGGCTCGCCGATATGATTCGAGAACAACGATATTCTCCCCAGAAGGTGAGGATAATCCAGGTTATTATGTTCATATTACTAATTCCAGGAATTTTAGGCCGGCTCTACCAAGTCGAGTATGCCATGGAGGCTATTTCTCACGCAGGCACTTGCTTGGGAATCCTAGCCAAGGATGGGATCCTTCTAGCCGCCGAAAGACGGAACACAAACAAGCTCCTGGACGGAGCTATATTTTCCGAGAAAATATACAAATTGAATGAGTATGCCGATTCTCATAAAAATCTTATTTCCTTGATACTAATTTTGGGCTTCACAGAGACATGGTCTGCTCGGTGGCCGGAATAACCTCTGATGCAAATGTGTTAACCAACGAGCTCCGTGTTATTGCTCAGCGGTACCAGCTGAACTACGGGGAGCCCATGCCGTGCGAGCAGCTTGTTTCCTACCTCTGTGATATTAAGCAAGCCTACACGCAGTACGGAGGCAAGCGGCCCTTCGGGGTCTCAATTTTGTACATGGGTTGGGACAAGCACTACGGCTACCAGCTCTACCAATCCGACCCAAGTGGCAACTACGGCGGGTGGAAGGCGACCTGTATCGGGAACAATGCTGGCGTGAGTGATTTGATTTATTTTTATTCAACGCATTGATTTTTAATAAAATAAATTGCTTTTATGTAGGCCGCTGTTTCCATGCTAAAGCAAGAGCTGAAGGAAAATGAGATGGTTAATTTAAGCAAAGCACAGGACTTAGCTATTAAAGTTCTCAGCAAAACGCTCGACATGACCAAGTTAACTTCCGAGAAGATCGAAATGGCCACATTGACCAGGGAGAATGCTAAAACGGTTATTAAGATTTTAACAAACAAGGAAGTTGATTCACTCATCGAGAAGTACGAAAAAATGGAAGCCGATGCAGAAGTTGCTAAGAAGGAAAAGCTCGCGCAGAAATCTTAAAATCATATTTTTGTTGTAAGGGAGATATTTTCATTTTAATAAATAAAAATTTTCTTAACATTAGATAGCGTACGTTTTACTTTTGTCTTGCTAATTTGTCCCCTCGGTAATACAAATAAAGAAATTGTTTATTTTTCAAGAATTTAGACCGAATAAAATTCCATGCTTTGGCGAAGAAGAAATGGTTCAGATGTACAATAATAAACTTGTTCAAAACCGTGAAAACAAAACCAGTACTACTTACAAGTTATGGTAAGGGTAACCCAACCTTCAGAGTGGAGTTCTACCCTAAAGAAGAATAATAAGAAAGAAATAAAAGCAGTATTAAATTTAATGCAATATTGCCTCAAATTGCTTGTTAGCTTATTGTGTACGAACAAAATTAGAAAACTAAATTTTCTCTCTCGCAATTTGGCTAATCAAAACTTTAAAATGCTCATCCAATTCGTGAAGGATGCACCTGTTTTTGTAAAAAAAGAAAAATGTATATGATGACGATTTTCATATCACAAGTTACTTTATTGACTGGAGGGTTTCTTTCTGTTCGAATCGAGTTACCCAAAAACATCAAGAAAAAAAAAGCCTGAAGCCTCCAGCAATTGTTTTAATACTAATTTGGTATTTTCATTGCGGGTGTTGTGAATCGTGTTTTACAATTGAAAATTTCTAACTTAAGCAAAATGGTGAGTGCACTCCTTAGTTAATTGTTTGAAAAAGTTGGATACTTCAGATATCGTAATTCTTATATTTTTCAAATTACATAGATGAACATTTCAAGATAAACTAAATAAAATATTATTTATTCCAGGCTCGCAGATATGATTCGAGAGCGACGATATTCTCCCCAGAAGGTAGGGATAATCCAGATTATTATTTTAAAGTTACTAATTCGTGGAATTTCAGGCCGCCTGTACCAAGTCGAGTATGCCATGGAGGCTATTTCTCATGCAGGTGCTTGCTTGGGAATCCTAGCCAAGGATGGGATCCTTCTAGCCATTGAAAGACGGAACACAAATAAGCTCCTGGAATCAACTGTATTTTCCGAGAAAATATACAAATTAAATGAGTATATTGTCGATTTTCATAAAAATCTATTGCCTTGATTCTAATTTTCAACTTCAAAGTCACGTAGTCTGCTCGGTGGCTGGGATAACCTGTGATGCAAATGTGTTAACCAACGAGCTCCGTGTCATTGGTCAGCGGTACCAGATGAATTACGGAGAGCCTATTCCGTGCGAGCAGCTTGTTTCTTACCTCTGTGATATTAAACAAGCCTACACGCAGTATGGGGGCAAGCGGCCCTTCGGGGTCTCTATTTTGTACATGGGTTGGGACAAGCACTACGGCTACCAGCTCTACCAATCCGACCCAAGCGGCAACTACAGCGGGTGGAAGGCGTCCTGCATCGGGAACAATGCTAGCGTGAGAAATTTTATTTATTTTTATTCAACGCATTTATTTCTATTAAAATAAATTGCATTTTTGTTCACATATAGATTGCTATTTCCATGCTAAACCAAGAGCTGGATGAAAAAAATCTGCTTGAATTAAGCAAAGTACAGGACTTAGCTATTAAAGTTCTCAGCAAAACGCTCGACATGACCAAGTTAACGTCCGAGAAGATCGAAATAGCCACATTGACCAGGGAAAATGATAAGATGGTTATTAAGTTTTTCACAAACAATGAAATTGATTCACTTATCGAGAAGTTCGAAAAAATGTAAGCTGATGCAGAAGTTTCTAGGAAGTAAAAGCCTGCGCAGATATTTTTAAATCAATTTTAGCTGTATTGATTTTGTTTAATTTTAATAAATAAAAAATTTCTTAATTTAAAAAAGTATACCTGCACCTGTTTTGGAGAATGTAAAAAAAATCATAATTTACGATGACGATTTCCTATAGCTACATTTAAACTATTTTTTTTCATCCGTACTGCTGAATCCGTCCTAATCGCATCGAAAAGAGATTACAAAAACACTTTTTGGGCAAACATTCCTTAATAAAGTTCTTAATTCTAGTTGTCAGTAATCCAAAAATCCAATTGAATTATTTTGATGTTACAGAAGATAATCCACAAAATTCATCAAATCAAATTAACGGACAAAATTAATGCCACGAAAAGAAACGAAGCCGCCACCTCCCACCCGAGGCCGATAAATTCCGAAATGAGGTCACCGCAGCTTTTTTCCGTTAAAATAAAAATTGAAAGCTTTACGGAGCTCCGAACCGCGAGCTGTGCCCCACTTTTGCGGGTCTCCAACTCTCCAATTGTTCGGGCGAGCGCGTGTGGAACGCATAGCGGTGCTGCCATTTTTACGGGCTGTCAATAATACCACAAAAATTTTTTTTATTTGACAGCTATCAGCTACCAAACGCGAATTGTCAAAAAGTTTTCTGTTTATATTTTTCCCTAAGTTATTCAACTTATTTTATTGTTGTTACTCGTTAATAATTCCATCAACGGTATCCAAATGCAATTGCAATGGACAACAGGGCCGTTCTGCTGGACTTCAAGCTACTGGTATTTGACACAAAATCCCGAGAACGAGAGCAAACAACACATTAAAAAAATTTCGCCTTCCATTGCTGTTCACTTTTTCTAGGTTGACCGAGCTGTTGATATTTTAGATAGTCTATCGTCGGCCGAAAGGGCCGATGCTGTTAACTATGCCCTATCACGGATTAAGCAGAAGTTTCCGGAGTCGTGCGTCCAGGTGAAGCGCGACCACTGCACCAGCAGGGTGCTGGCCGTCACAGAAAATCAAAATGAACTCTACGAGAGCCTGTGGAACCAGCAGAGGTCAACCACTACAGTGGCCGATCTCAATCAGAACTTCGAGAAGATCATGTGCAGGGAGGATTTTATGTGCGTCGACGACGAAAAGTACCAGCCGCTGAGTATCTACAAGTGCCCCAAGGACGAGGAGGGCTGCGATCCATCGCTCGTGATATCCAGGTACACGGACGCCTGGATGACGTTAGAGACAGCTTCCTCGTCCAGGTCGGGGGCCCCGCAACCGTTCAGGAGGTCGGAAGGCGTATTGAGTGAGAAGCTTATAATTAGCGGCCCAATCCACTTTAAGTGTGATGATAAAAGATTTACCTTTAATTCCGACAAATTTTGTATATCGTTCTCGCGCCCTGACGAGGACTTCAATCGCAAAGCCTTCAAGCGGCAGTTCTTGGCCATGCTGGAGCACGCCGTGAATCACCGAAAGCCTTTTATAAGAAGATTTTTTAACAATTTTGTGCTGTCTGGGGCCATCCAGGGTGTCAGGCCACAGCAAATCAAAATAAGAATCTCCGATGCTGAGGACATTAGCTACAAGAACGGAATCAGCAAGATAAGCTCGAATTTAGCTGCGCCGCCGTGCGCAAACGAAGAAACGAATCAGAGCACCACAAGTTCTGAGGACGTCAACATGACTACAGGACCGCCTAACAGTATTGTTGCTGCAAGACCAAAGGAGAAAGGCGAGCCGAAGAGCGCTCGACCAACGAAAGACAAACAATCCTACAACTGTCTGCTGTGCTTGAAGACATATCGCAAGAGGAAGTCGCTCATTGACCATTACAAAATGCATCCGGGCTACTGCCACGATTGTGGGAAGCCCAGTGGACTCACTTTGGAGGTAGGTCAGAATTTTCTTCATTACTTTTATTTACCCTCAGTTATGAAGTGCCCAGGGACTATTTTTAAGAACAGGTAAAGTGATAATTAAATATAAAACTTTTGATGTCAAATTCCAGGGTAAACGATACCAGTCTTATTGCTGAATAATGTAAAATAATTCTTATAAGAAGTGGATCCTTAGCAGGTGCACCATATGGGCTGTGCCCCGAGTACGCTAGTGTAATTTCAGGGCAAAAAATGTTCTGAATAGAAAAAAAATCTTATAAGAATTCGTGTATCTACTCAGCCTTATAAGAATTTATCAGAAAAGACATATTCATATTTCAGAAAAACAGCGCAAAAAGCATCTATGTAATACATAATTCATAATTATTTTGCAGATCTGTAAGTTGGTTAAATAAGTAGGTTATCTCTTCGTTCCGCATCTGCCTTGCACATAACTTTGCTATTCATAAAACTAAATTTTATCTCTTATTACAATTTTGTCAGCGTGTTTATAGGGATACGCTATTTTAAAAATAGTGGATATATGTATTACAAAAGTATAGGCAGTGATTTTTACATGGCACGAATTAATGCTTCGTGTTTTATTCTTTCCTTTGTACCAAAACTAAGCATCAATTAATTATATTAATACACTACACCTACTTTTTGTCTCAGAATGAATTAAATAAATGATTATACTTTAAAGAGGAATTGAAAACCACCGAATATGTGCCTTATTTTGGAAAACGGGGAAAAAAGTCGTTATGGCTATATAACATTTAAATATTCCTAGAATTATGCGTGCTGCTTTACTTTTACTTACTTAACAAAACGTTATAATTTTCCCGATATTTTTACTACCTTATACAAAATTATATAAAATAATTAATAGAACAGAATTTATTACGGTTAATAAGGATATAAGATACCTATACAAAATAACTAGTTAAGATGTTTATATGAATGCCGCATCCCTAGGAACCTATCTCAGAAGCCCAACAGCAATTTTCTTTACTTTTATTGTAATTCCTAGAAATTGTAACAAAGATTAAAGGTTTAAGGAGGAATGATGCAGCGGTGGAATAAAATCAAACGATAACAGAGGGTGCTAAAAATACATAAAAGAAAATATTTCCATTAATTACAATTTGTTGAGCATATCCTTCTTCTGGATTATAATTATTATTATTATATAAATAAGCAGCAAGCAGTACTTTAACAAAATTGTCATTCATTTAAAGGGCTGTAATTTTATCTTAAGGGCTTATTGGAAAATGCTCTAAAAATTAGGGCCACGTCAGCACTGAGTTGGCCTGCAGGTAGTCGTCAGAGGGCAGTCCTACATAAGTGGGTTATAATTGCAACTGCTAATGAAGTAGGAGCGGTGGATTCTGAGTGGGGGAAGTGTCCAGATGCACTTCGTAGGCGTGCGAATATTTGCAGCTGTATAGAAATAGGAATCACTTACTTTCGCGGAAGAGTTAATCATGGTTCGTACGTAGATTTTTTGTTCTTCTCAAAAATTCATCCATAACCTTTAGAATTACGTGGCATAATTTTTATAAATAATAAATCGACACTAATTGTGACTACTGCTTGTGTAAACGAGGAACCTTTAAAAATGGTATAGTATATAAATATTGGAATATGTTTTAAATTTTGACCTTTTTCAGAGTTTATAAGGTGCTAATTTTAGAAGTTGAAATAGTTTGTAAATTTTTGTCTGTTATAACTGAATGGTACTGGTTTTTTTTTATAACCCTAAAATTTTAATTGAACGATTTCTTTTTGCTTTTCTTTTTAGGATGTGATTGAACACAACAAAAAAGTTCATTATAAGGAGTTCCCGTTTATATGCGATATTTGCGGGGAGTCCTACTCGAGGCGACAGCAGTTCCATGCGCATGTTGAGGCTCATCAAAAGAAGGACATGAAAAATAATGCATGTAATGTAATTTATTCCTAAAAAAAACAGTTTTAAATTACAATTTTTTTTTCTCATAGGTTATTCATGTGGTGAATGTGGACTGGAATTCCAACGGAAAAAACTTCATCGTCAACATTTAGACGATACTGGCCACAAGCCGGATGGTGCAATATGTGAAGTATGCGGAGCTGGATTCACGTCAAAAAATGCCCTGAGCCAGCACGTAACACGCGTACATAAAAAGGATAACTCTTTTGAATGTCATATTTGTAAGAATCGCTTTTCGCTTAAAGCAAACTTGGAACGACACGTGCAATTGCATACGGAAATTAAGAGGACGTACGTTTGTGACCAGTGCGGCTCCTCGTATTTTACATATCCTGGGCTGAGGGAGCACTTCAGCAATGCTCACACAGACGTATCCGAGAGCAAATGTACCTTGTGCGGGAAAACTTTCAGTTCGGTCAAGTCCCTACAAAGGCATTTGCCGTCACACTCAGAGGAGAGACCGCATAGCTGCTGCTTCTGTATGCAGGTATATTTGCAGGTCGTAAGACCCCCACGTTTTATTGTATGAGATTTGGTTAGCCATTTTCTGCACTCTTAAGAGCTTAATATTTGAGATATTTCACAGAGCATAATATACGTTTGGTTTATGTGGTAGTTTTATGCACAAATCGAATTTCAAAGATATCACTAGATTTTACATTTTTTAGGGTTCCATACCAGAAAGGAATTTTACTTTTATTTTTAAAGTTTGAAAGCCTTAATAGTTCCCTCCAATTGAATACTTAATTATAAAGGACAATTTGCAAAATGTAAACCACCAAATTCATATTATGGAAAAACATTGTTTTAAAAAAATAACGTTAAAAACTTTTTTGTTTTATTTATGGCAGAATTAAATTAAAATTGATGTAAAGCGGCTGTGCAGGTAGCTAATTTGTTAATCTGCTATAGAAATTTAATTTGATGGAAAATCAAACTAATTGTTGGAACCTCTGATTTCGAAAAACTAATGTTCTGTTTAAAAGGGAATGTGTGCATATACTATTGCGTTATGAATCCGGTTCCTTTATTTGGGTTTTATTCATATTATTACTACAAAAAATAACTTTTAACTGCGCGCGAAGGTAACACGCAAATTTTTTTTTTTTTAACAAATATGTTTGCAGACATTCAAATGGAAAACTCATTTGGTCAGACATAAGCAGGTCGTTCATGGGAATCAACCCAATCCTAAAAAACTGAAGCGGTTTGCAAAGTGCGAAGAGGGTAAGTTTCTTATAAACTCAATAAATTAAAATGTTAGTAACATCATTGGGATTTATAGAATTGGTACCTGTTGATATTCCGCCTTTGGCCAAAGTATCGCGAAAATCAAACAGCAAACCAAAGCAATCTGGTGCAAAAATAATCTCATCACCCACAAGTACAATGAAGAAGCAAAAGCAAAACAAAATTCAGTTAGAGACGCCGAATAGCTTCGCTTTTGCAACAGAAAATTTACTTAGGCAGTGCAATCCACAACAACAACCACAACAACAGCCACCGCAGCAACAGCAGCAACAACAGCAACAACCTCCAACGCCTCACAGCGCTGGGCCTGAAAATAATTTATTGATGAATATAAACAATTTTAATCGCGGTGCTGAAACGTTTCACTTTGATCCAAATGCGAATTACAACAGCGTGCAAAGAATGCCGCTACAACCCGAGCAGCAAATAATAAGCACGTACCAGCAAGGATCACCCCAACATCACCACCAACAGCAGCAGCAAGCACAACACCATCAACAGCAGCAGCAGCAGCACCATCAACAGCAGCAACAGCCCCAACAGCACCACCAGCCGACCCCCCAGCACCATCATCAGACACAGCACATACCACACCACACCGCTCAACAAGCTCACATTCAGCCACAGCAGACTCACCTCCAACCACCGCAAGCCCACATCCAAGCCCAGCAACATCATCAACAAACACAACAATCTCACCAACAACAAGCTCAGCCCCCGCACCAGCAATCTCACCATCATTCGCCACAGCAGCCACAGCCCCCGCAACAGCAGCAGCAACAGCCGCAGCACCAACAATACCCTTGTGCCTCGTTGCCCAATGACTGGCATAATTTGAACTTCAACGCTCCCACCACGGCTATAAGCCAAGCATTGGACCCCAAGGAGAACAAATTTTTCCAAGTCATTGAGGTCAACTCCAACGATTTTATGGGTCTTCCAATGGACGTTAAGCAGGATTCGGTTATAAACGCAGAACTGCTTAATTTCCAGGTAAGTTTAGCTTTGGGAATTCCTGAATTTCTTTAAATTGCCTGCTAAACCCCCAAAATATTGTTTACAGAACATGTGGCCACCATCAAACCAACAACTAAATTTTAACAATGGAAACGTCGAACACCACAACTACAACAACATCGGAAGTATTCTGACCAATTTGGAGCTCATCGGCAACAATACCTCGTTGGACTTCAACAATTTTGAGATGATCGGAAATGAGCAACATGCAATAAACCAGCAACAGATGCAGCACAATCCTTATATCCACCAAGAAATTGATCCCAGTGCTGGAAACATAAATCATAACGTAATTAATTATGACTACAACAGCCAGAACCACACCATCACAGATCTGTCGAACACGATCCTCCGGGAGCAGGATTCGAAGAATCAGAACTACCAGTACCACCAGGCCCAGGGCAGCTTCGATCACTCCGGAGCGGTCTACGGCCAGCAACCAAGCGAAGAGGCAAAACCCATCCTGCCACCCCTGCAGGAGTACATGCACCAGCCCATGCAGCAGGCTGCCGACGTTAACATTGTTTACTATCCCGTCAAGAATGAGATGTAAAAAATTTTTGAATTATTTTAAGATGAAAGATTTTTTATTATGACATCATCGGGAGGAACATTTTTCTAGCTGTTAAGAGATACTTTTTGTTGAATAAAGATGTTTTATTAATTTTTTGTACCCCGTCTCTTTTCACTATTAAAGCGGGTCTGCTGTAGTTCGTTATTGTTTGCGTAACCAATTTCTCAATTAACAATTAGGAACAAAATTCTAAAATAATCTTATCAAAATTTTTGTCTTTATGCTGTGTTATTTTAATTTTATTGAATTATATAGCAACAAGAAATAGAGCGTAAAAGAATGGAACTATTTATCAGATTCAAGCTTCTCATAATTGAGCTTGAGCTTCTGCAACCAATTGCATGATTACTGGACACGAAATGATTGGTGGACACTTTTCCAGTCCAATCATTTGCCAATGGTTTTTTTTCTATCGGAAAATTAATAATTAATTAATTAATGTCCTGAACATTTGTTCGAATTTGTGAACATAAACCATATATTGCTCCAAAAAATACAGAAGCAAAATTTAATCGAAATCAAAGTAATAAAGTAACAAAGTAACTTTGATAGAAGTGGGTTATACCAAATTATGGTTATACTACTCCTTTTAAGAAAAAGGCAAAATCCTTCTCTCAAAAATTCGATTCTGGTATTTACCAGCTTCCTATGTTGTGTGAAATTCGGGTCCTTAAACTGCGTTTTATCGAATTTTGCAGGCTGGGCGACGGCGCAGGTGTAATTTGTGCGAATTATTTTTAAATTGCTAAATTCCTCGGTAAGTTGCAAATTTCCGTTGTTCCCATTTGGAAGTGTGCTGAATAATCAACTAACAGAACTTTTTATTCAGCATTTTATTTAATATTTAATAGGATCATATTGAAATGGAATTAAGGTAAAGGTAGATAAGAAAAGAGCAGTTTCATTATAATATTGATTTAATCATAAAATCTCTTTGAAAAAACATGAAAACATAATTTATCCAATATTAAATGTGAAATTATCACAACAAAAAAAAAGTGCGGGATGATACTCTCGTCATCTGTGTGATACCTCTCAGTACAAAAACAATTCTAAAAACATACAAGAATAAATTTATTTCTATATACTTTTATGGCCACAAATAACAGAGTATTTACACAAAAATAAAAGGAGATTATGTGTAAAACTACAATAAATATATTTTATTCTCCTTTGCCGCCTCTCGAACGGACATACCATTTTATTCGTTTGCAAAAAATGTATAAAATAAAAATCACAAATTGTCGCTCGTTTCGTTTTGGAAACCAAAAAAACGGACAAGTAGTATAGTAAAGAGGATAAAGTTAATAATTGCAATTTTTTCAAAATGTCTCCGCCTTTTTTTCCTTTCTACTTCTTAAGTAGACAAGTTTTCAAAAATTTGATCGAATAATTGAAATGAAAAAGCACCAGTGGAATTGTTTAACGTGCGTACACCCGCATAACGCGAAGGGCGCCAGAGAAAGCACATTATCACCTTTTACGTATATTATATACAGGCTTATCATGAACGTGAACATAGTTCGTTATTTTCGCTCGAATTAAATCTCTGCACTTCGCAGGAAGGTGCAAATATAATCTCAATGACTCGCTCGCCTTTTTTAAATCTAAAATTCAATTCGCCAACACGGGTAAATTCGGTGGTAAGGTATGAATTTCAAAATGTTTTAACTTGTTATTTATTGCTTTAAACGCTTAAGCTAAAAATTCCGGCTGCGCACGTGTTTCGAGGCCTTATCATACACACTTAACGAGTTATTTACAATTTGTGTAAAAAGATCGAAACATAGAAATATCTAAGTGGGAAGATTAAGAAATACTGCTAAAACATGGCACTCCAGGCCATTTACTACAAAAAAAGGCGTTGCGCCGTCGTAAAGATATTTATTATTTATTAAAGTGACGTAAACAAAACCGAGATATACACAGGTGCGGTGCAAAACATTGGTGGATGCTTTTTTTTTCAACACATAGCAACATTATTCCAATTGACAAAACTAGAACCCTATTAACTTGAGATTTGTTTAAAATAAATTAAGCTAGAACATATTACAGAAACTAGTTGTGCGCAACATGCCCATAGAATTCCATCTCAATCGTACGTAAGTACTTTTTACGTGACTCACCATGAACATATCACTGCTCAGCCGTTTCGAAGATTAGCCCTAATTCCCATCAAACTTATTTGGGGGCGTGGGATTACTGTAATTATAATTTGTAACAAGCAAATTGAACGTAAATAAAGAATATCCTTAGAGCGAATCTAAAAACTTAACACCAATGATATCGAGGTTTTGTTTACATTAACTAAAACTATGTCCGAACGGGCGCCGTCATGCGTTTTCAACCGGAATTTGTATGTGTAAATTCGATAAGTCTAAAATTCAAGACAAAAAAATACATAAAAATTCTAACAAAACACCTTTGGGTAATTTAATTATTTCTGTTTTAATCTTTACGATGAGATCAGAATACGTGTATGTGTGTGTGTGTGTGTGTGTTATTATGCGTTTCTTTTTGTTAGTTCTTAACTTATAACATTTTATTTCAGTTTTTCACTGCTAGGATTAGTAAAAGGATCTTTCTGGTATCTCTCTGAGCATATTGTGCAAAGTACATCGAAATTAGTTTAGTGATTGTTCGCTATTAACAATTTTTTTACGACTATACATTACGCATTCCACGTGTTTTTTTGTTTTGTTTTGAAAAAATTTCATACGTCGTTTTATTTTTACGTGATATCAATGAAAATATTAAAATATTTACTAAAATTGTTCTATACCATTATAACTTAATTTTAGTTTTTTTAATGTTATCTTAGAAATGTTTCCAGTTTTACTTTGTTTTTTTAAATTTACCTAAATTTAAAAAATCCTTTTCAACATAACTTTGTCACTTTAATCTGGGGGTAAATATGAGAATAACCTGTATTTTTCCCTAATGTGCGGGCGAACGTCCTCCCTCTGAAACAAAAAATTAGTTAGTTTGCTGCTTTCAAAAAATCTAGGAAATTATTAAAAATTAATTACATATTTAAATTGGGCACTATGTTCTACAAAAATATACTCCTACTTACCATTCCAGCCAACTGTTCTAGAAATGGTAAAATCTTCATAAGCTCTGAGTCGCTTTGGTCCATAAACCAGCTTTCTATTGGTATTCCATTTTCCAGTTGATATCTGGGAATGACAACAAGACAAAGTTAAGTTTGTGCAAAATTACTTACAATTGAATTTTTAAGACAATTTTATTTCAATTTCATTTTCCCAACCTTGGAAGGAAAGGTTCTCGTATTACGTGGAAATAGTAACATGTTAGCTTTAAATTTCCAGTAACAAACATTTTATTAATGCATCCCTTTTTATTATCAAAAATTTATTGTATGCCCTAAAACTAATTTAACTGAAAAAATAATAATATGCATCTTACCCAAAAGCTTGCGGAGAGTTGTCGATGATAATGGTTTTCGATAAGTCCCGCCCTAGTATGGTCAAGTCCTTAATGTAGTTTCCGTTAACAAGTATACAGTGCTCTCTAAACAGACGGTATCTATCGAAAAATAAAACACTCTGTAATCTACCCAGAGAAAAAATATCTTAACAACTTACTTAATCCATTTACGTTCTGGGTCAAGAAGATTCAAAAGTTTGTCCGCATAGACTCTCTTGGAGGCGGTGAACAAAATAACTTCAAATAGTTTTGAGACTTTCTCTAGAAATTCACGAAAATACGGCCTTGTTCGAACAAATACTGTGTACTTGCAATCCTGTAAATAAATAAGAGATTAGCACCCAATCCATAGCTATCTATTTCAAGAACTAAATTTCTGCAATGGCCTACTCAATTCAGTTTACCAAAAAACAATTGCTGAATTGTGCAGATAGCAACAAACAAATAAAGTACAAACCTGAAACAGTACTGGAAATTTGAAGCTTGCGTCGGATAGCTCCTGCAGACTGCAATGGACCAAAGTTTCATCAAGGTCTAGCACCAGACTAAATTCGGGACTTGATCGAGTTTTCAACGGCAGAGCAGGGCACTTAGCTCTCATTTCGAGGGTGAGCGGTGGAAGGTGTTTGATGAACACGTAAGGGTCGAAGGTGTCCCAGTGCATCTCCTCCTGTCGGGTGTCAGGCATTTCTTCAATTTCCGGGCAGTCGTCCGGATCAATTTGCATATCTCCATCGTTCGGAGGTTTAGAATAAACAGAACTTCCATCCGAGTCTTGTCCAAATGTTGGCATACTGTGAATTAAGTTATCGACTTCGCCCGGGCCTTTGGGTAGATTTAGAGTTGAGAACAAGTTCGTTGGATGCGTTGGTAAATTGGTTAGCGCCTTCAAGTTATCTATTGCAGTTTGGTGCAAGTATGAAGAAGTGCTTGCTGAAGTAACATTCACCAAATCATGGGCATCACACATTTGACTCGTCTCGGTACAATTCAGAAGTGCCTGGGTTAAAATTGTGTTATATGGGAGAAAGTCTGAATAGTGGCACAGTTCGCTATTTGCAGCGGTCGTGTGGGTGTTTGCAGTGGTCGTCGTTGACTTGCTTATATCCTCATCAAATATCGAAATGAGATCTGGAGTGGCTGGATAATTTCCTGCCGTCTGGGAAATGCTGCACGAAAGTCCTTTGAGGTCTGCACATGAGTTTGGAAAATTGCACCCTGAGTTATAGGCCAAAGTTGGTGAGATATCTTCCACCGCTGTTGAAGCAGATAGTACGCTTTGCGCATCTGAAGAGTTACCCTGTCCTGTGAACAGATCGGTGGTGGAGTCAACCTCCGAGTCAGCCGCATCGGAGCTGTTCGTTTGCTCCCGATGAAAAGCACTTGCATTATAGTAAGAAATTTGTTGAGATCCATTAAGGATCACGGAATTTTCGTAGTCAGTTGTACTGTCACATTCGCTAACACATTTCATAAAACTTGCAGTTGATTCCTGAATTAAAGAGTTCTGGTCACCGCAATCCTCCTCCTGTGGCCCGTAAATTTCGGTCGTTGTCACAGGCTCACTGAAATTTATCAACGTGGTCGATGTTGATACAGCGCTTTCCAATGAAGCAGGCACCTGGCGCTTCCTTGAGCAATGGGAAAGGGCAATGGGGCCGAACGTGTTAAGCTCATCGTTTGGCCCACCCAAGCTACTACTACTCTCCTTCGCAGGCAGCGTAACATGACTCCTTCTTCGACGCGTTCTTGGCCGACTTTCGTAGAGCGTTATATCGTTACCATCTTTCCAAATGTTTTCTTTTTCTATGGTTTTTCTTTTGCACCGCCGGCTAGAGGTTCGAACAGCGTTCAACCGTTTTACCACTGGACTTTTTCTGGTTATATTGCACTTCGACAGTTTTGAAATGACCGTTTTCTTTGCGCAGGCATTGTTATTGTTATTGTGTACTTTAACATTCCTAGAAGGTTTCGATTTCTTACTGAGATTTCCTAAGTTGGGCGCAATTGCGGGGCGATTATTTGAGCGACGTAAACGTCTATCTCTTCTTTCGCTGCGTAGCCACATCGCCAAACTATAAATGAAACTTCAGGTTACACACTAATATATTTGTTACGTAAAATACGTTAAAGTACTATAAATAAAATACACAATATATTTTCTCATTTGTATTTATTTTCAATATTACAGAGGTTTAAGTAAATGTCAGATTACTTTAGTAGTAGCAAAATATTTGGTCGTTGGAGAAAATCGACAAGTATATTTGATTTCTTAAATTGTTTGGGGTCCGTAATCAAACATCTGACGAATTAATTTTATTGGCACTCAATCGATTGGATGACTTTTCAAATTTTGGTTCCCGTTTACGAAATATTAAATTTCAAAATTATATTCAATTTCTCGACTATGCATTTGAAAAATTTGATTAAATTTTAGGTACTAGCGTCCGATAAAACTATCAATTAACATTTTTTGATTAATTTACATTGCATACATATTGTACATACATACATATGTAAATATATTCGAGAGATTAAAGTTAAATCGAAAATTAATACATAATTCAACTACATTTTAAACCTTTGCACTCGAGGGCTCCGGAGTGGAGCCCTTTCAAATTTGTCTTCAAACTCGAAGGTTCTGCTATGGAGACAATGCAAATAATTGTATTGAGTTTTCTTTTAATGAGCATATTATTTACTTATATGTGAACATGATTTTTCTATTGAAATTGCTTGAGGTTGCAGATAATATGAAAGAAAATTTCGAGTGAAAAGGGTTAATTTGAGTTCTTAATTGAGTTGTCTGTTGTAAGATACACGAAAGTTGTCTTCGCCTCAATCTTTACTTTGAAAATTACTACACTATTTGTGTATTATACCAGAAAAAAAAAACAAAAAACGTATGGTTCGATTTTAGTTAGTTTATCTCAATCAAAACATATACGGATTTAGTGATTCCAAAATTACACTTTATACTTATACTCTGGGAAATAAAAGACCAACCAAGCCCTCGGAATTATTAATTTACTTTATTTATTTATTTTTGGTATTTCGTATGCAACTTTTTATTTAATAGATAAACATTTAAAAATGACATTGTGTAAAATGCAGTGGGGCCTCGATAATCCGAACACACAAAATTTAAACCTTTTTCGGATGCACGAAGCGTTCGGATTATAATATGTAAATATTTTAAAACTTTTTTTGTAATTAACAAAATATGTATGTATGCAAAAATTGCATGGTGTGTAATTAAAATTTAATGCAATTAATTTAAAAAACCTGACAAAGAGACGTTTTTTCTCCACTGTTTTCTTGCACTTAATATAAGAAATAGTGGAATTTCCAACTTTATACTGTTGTACAAGCGCAGTTAACGAGATACTTTTCTTTATTTTACCCAAAATTTCGCACTTTTGAAGGAGTGTGCGATTGAGTGCGTAAAATTTTGAGAATGGAAATTTTTTCATAAAACTGAGAACGGTATGACACACTCCAAAAATGAAAAGCTATAAATTGCGGACTAGATAGGTATATGTATGTATGTACTGCAGTTTCAGTCCGAGCGAAATTGAATACCGATTTTAATTTAAAATTCGAAGGAAATGTAAGACATAGGTAAATAGCTGAACATATGCAATTATGCTATTAAATTCAAATCGATTGAATGGTTAATCGAAAGAGTACTGTAGAATTTTCGCCAAGTTAATGAACATATCTAATTTAATTATTCTACCTGTGTCTTCAGCAAAAGAAGATAGTTTACTTTATAAAGGAGGCAATTTAATATCCTGTCTTTACTTTGGGGGAATTTTCTAAAAATGCGCAAATACATTTTTTTTAAAATCTTACAGCCATTCAGCTATAAGAAATGAAATTGAAAGATTCGTCTCGCTTTCCATAGCACAATCTCTTCTGCGGGATGCACTTTTATTTTAGGAAAGAGAATGCAGAGCAGACTTTGCGGCTCTGAAGCTGAAGTTGCAGGGCGGATTACGCAATTGGGTCAACAGCGACATGGTGCGAGAAGCCCAACATTTGGAGCGCCGAATAGCATAAAATTTTCTGCCTGTCTGCTGACTATCCTGAAAAGCAGAGGCGTACTACTCTGCTTAAAAAATTAAAAATTTTGTGGCGGGTGAAAGCCGCAAAATACAGCGGAGCTGATCCCGGCTCGCTGGTGGCACTTTCCCATCCCTGGCAGCTATTGATTAGATTTTCCTCTGCAAAAAAATTCCCTCGAACTGGTAAAGTTGCGAATTTCTCGCGACAGGAGAAACTAGGGCCGCCCGGTGTATTTTCAACATTTAAAATTGACACAAAAAAGCAGATTAGTGACGTCACGGCGCCTCAGTAAAAAGCTAAAGTAGGCGGGCGAAGAGCCCGAAGAAAACAGTGTGCGGAAGATGCACAGTTGTATTTGCAAACAAATCTCGTTTCCCGCCTTAATTAAAAAATTGGAATATCCAGCCTCGGAAAGCGGCGAGTGGGCTGTAAATGGGGCGCGCCGCCTGCATAGGTGAAAATCCTGGCGACTCCTGGCCAATCCGGAGCCTGTCACCCAATTTTCAAGTGAAAATATCCAAAACATAAACAAATTATTCGGTGTGGCGGGAGTTTCCCGGCCCCACCGGTGGCAATTTCCGCTTACTTACCCTCTACGTTAAAAGGCTCGAAATGGGGCGCACATTCGCATAATTAAACTCACAAATTTATTTCAGCAAGGGAATTCCCTCACTACTTTTCACGACACTTCTCTACTTTTCAATATGGCGTCGCGTTCTTTTCGCTGCGGCCGTATTTTTATGCGGCGAAGTTTTGTTTGTAGTCAACAACGGCGATATCGAGAGAGTGCGATGCGACGCGTTCTCAGAGGAGAGAATGCAGCGAGTGGTTCGTGCACTCACTTATTTTTTTATTCGACTCATTTCGCTGGGCGAAAAATGGTACAGGACCGACGAAAAGTTTATGAAACAGAAGTCCAGAATTTAAAAATTAACGTTTTAAAAATTGTAAATTCAAGAAATAAAAATACGCTTATGTGTTAATGTGCAACGCCCTAAAATTGAATAAAAAGAATAATTGGGTTAAAATACGGAGAGAATAAATTTAAAATGAATTCAAAATCCAAATGAATAAATAAATGCGCTTTCACATTACTGGCGCACTTTCAAACATTTTTTACGAGCTGCGAATACTGAATAAGCGGATGCGGGGGTCCTACTGTATGTAGTTTGTTATATTTTACTTTTTTACTTATTACTTGGATTAAAGAGTTCCATAGTTAAAATAGGGCAAATGAATAAAAGCAAAAATTTTATGGTCGAGTCCAACGTCGGTTAGAGTAATTGGATATGAGCTGGAGATTTAAAGATTTAAGACCTTTCAACACATTGCAGCAGTGAAAATGAAGCTAAACTTTCCTAATTCGATATGATAGATTTTGCTTGAAATTTTACCGATTTCATTTTTTACATTTTATTTTGAAGTCCTCTAAACTGGTCCTTTATTTTAATTTCCACCCATGCGAATTCTAAAATACTTCAAATCTAGGATAGCAGCAAACATAAACCTAATAATAATAAGCAGTATTTGTATTTCAGGTTACGGAGTTATATTTAGAAAATACGAGTTATTAAAGAGAAAAACACTGCGTCTAAATCTAAACATTAGTTTACTCCCAGAATTCAACAATCGTTGTAAGCTGAAACTTGGTTTTATTAAAAATTCAAAGCACCATCCAAAAACATTAAGCTATCGACGCTAGACACGGCCATGTCCACGTCTCGTTTCTGAATCATTTTCTTCTTGGCCTGGACCGTGTGCAGGAAGGACTCCTTCGCCAGGGAATCGATGAACAGCTCCGTGGCCTTGGCGATGAGAAAGGCTGCTTCCGCGGACGCAATTTGCAGATCGGGATCAAGTTTCATCAGATTCCTTATCCTGCTCAGCGGTAATTGAGTAAGTTTTGGCTCATGAGACTTCTCAGCGGGCTTTTCTGCACGGAATATATTTCAAATAAGAGTCATAGTTAAACTTTGTGTAATACCTTTTGATTGATTAGTGGTGCTATTCCCAGCGGAGGTGTTCGGCTCCTGGAGCTCCTCTGGTCTCTCGCTTAATCTCTCGTCTTGAATCTCTTCTTCCGCAACAAAATCTTCAGGCTCTGGAGACTGTTGACCAAGTTCTTCATTCGGAAATATATCGTCAGTATTCTCTGAAAATCCTGAGAGGATGCTTTCGCTGGTCATTTTGCAAATAGTACGTTAGTACTCTTTAAAAGAAAATGCAATATGCCGTTTGTTTTCAAACTTTCTTTGATTTCTCGACGCCGTCCCGCGCAACAAATTGTCACTCAAATGTCAAAATCATCTGGGAAGGGAGTGTTCATAATTTGACGCCGGTTGTTTTTTTAATTGTTTTTAATGATTTTTTTAATATTTATATATTAATATTTATATATTTACTTAAAAATGAAGTATTAAAGTTTTTAATAAACTGAAATTGAAAGTGACGACTCTTTATATTTTCAATAATTTCACAACTTGACAGTTGTCATTGAGGTTAAAGTGATTTTTGAGATGTGAAAAGAAAAATCAGCGAAAATCCCTAACAAGCATGAATACTCCAGCTGTGCGGTTGATTCACCGAGCAATTAGGTAATTTTATGAAATTTTACGAAATCAACAATCATTTATTCAGTGCGTTTCGGGCAGGCCTGGCTTTGTTACCTGTGCCGCCCGGGAGCCTTCGGTGCTCTTCTCTACGACCACTTCTTCCCAGCGACTACACAAAAACGAAACCGATGAAGAGTTGGGCGATAAGCCAGTCAATTTCTTCGGGAGCAAGGCGGCGTCCTGGCGCGCTAAGGACACCAGGTCCGGGGGCGCAGAAAGGGTCCTTTGGTACCAGCCGTACGTGATAATCGGAAGTATTTCGATATTCCTCCTCTATTTCTGCGTCCTGCGGGAGGAGAGCGACATCGACAGGAAGCTCGAGGGAAACCTTTTCGATAAAGTCGAGGGCTTGGAACAAATCCAGCTCATGTTCAATTACAAATACAACAAGGAAAGGGGCCTTGATGTGGCCGAGATTGAGGCACGACTCAAGGAGCTGGGCGTCGACACTTCAACGTTGTGAGCACAGATTAGGAAAAGTAGAATAGAATGTAATAGCTTCTAGGATTAAAAAACAATATTATACCTACGCAGAAAATAAATCGTCTCAAGCAGTACATGTAAAGAAGTTCCTGTTCATTCTTCCTGTCGTCTTTCGAGCCCTCCTGCTTACTCGTATTTTAGGTTTGGATTTACATTTTTGAACAATTTAAGATTTTATTTCCAGAATTTACTACCTGGAGTTCCACATTTTCATCTATTTTAGCTTCTATTCGTCAAAACCCAACTTATTCTGAATTTCTACGTTGGTGATAGTTTCTAAACGATTTCAAATATCCTTTTGCATAGCGGCATCTCGAATAGCCTTGATCCTGTTGATCTCGTGTCTACTCAGGGTCCAGGGTGTCATTAATTTGAGGCTAATTTCTTTTTTGCAGAGTAACTTGTTCATATCCTTAAATGAGTTGGAGTAAATACACAAAATGTGGCAATCCATTGAGCCCTATTTTTAAAATCTTCTGGATTTCACCTTATTTCGTGATTTTTTTCATTTTCATAAAAATTAACAATAAGAGAAAAAATGACAATATACCTAATTATAAGTCCAATTACTAAATAGAAGAAATACGCCAAACATATAATCCAAATATTTATTAAATGCTTATGGTGGGAGGGATTATTTCGGTACAAGTTGTGTTCAACTAACACTACATATTTATAAAAACTAAGTTCCTTAAAAGAAAATTTGTCCGACAGTGAAAAAGGGAAAACCAAGAACCGCTGAATGACCTATTCGAGAACTCGAGTCGTTGTACTTTACTTTAGTTTGTCTATATCGTAAAATCAGGAGTTTAATGTACCGTTCCTACAACAACAATAATATTGCATTCTAAATAACTTAAAACAATCAAGAATCTCTACAATAATTGATGACTCGAGTTCACAAATAGGGCACCAGTGGCACACTACACCGCTTAGATAAATAAGTAATAAGAAAAATTGAAAACTACATTTAGCAGCTGTTTAAGCACGCTCTCCTCGGATTCGCCGCGCCAACTGGATGTCTTTTGGCATAATTGTGACCCTCTTGGCGTGGATGGCGCACAAATTTGTGTCTTCAAACAAGCCGACGAGGTAGGCCTCACTGGCTTCCTGAAATTTTAGGGACAATTGTTAATTCTGATTTAGGAAAGGCGTATAATTTAGGATTTACACTTGTTATAAACCTTATGAGAAAGATTTTCGAACGAGTTGATTCTTTCTTACCTGGAGGGCTCCGATGGCAGCCGACTGAAAACGTAAATCTGTTTTGAAATCTTGGGCAATTTCACGCACAAGTCGCTGGAATGGCAATTTCCTGATCAGCAATTCAGTTGACTTCTGGTAGCGACGAATTTCTCGAAGGGCCACTGTACCAGGACGGTAACGATGGGGCTTCTTGACGCCTCCGGTGGACGGGGCGCTCTTACGGGCCGCTTTTGTTGCCAACTGCTTCCTCGGAGCCTTTCCTCCAGTTGACTTACGGGCAGTCTGCTTGGTACGAGCCATTCTGTGGATTAATACAGAAAAACTTAAGTTGCGGGTTTTTGGTGGGACGCCATTAATTTCAAGATAAGAACATCGGGAGATTTCCCGCCTTTATAAAGAATATTTGTTCCCATTTCACGAAATTACTTTATGGGTGAAGAAAGTGAAATTTTCCAATATCTTAGCGATTGTTTGTTTACAAACTTCCCCTAAACCTCCGCGGGCCCTATAAAAGGAGTTAAAAAGAAAATGGCTCCCATCGAGTCGAGGCCAAATGGGCCTAGGGAATGATTGTAAAATCATAGATAAATATGCTATTTAGACACCATTGAGTTATCTCTCACTTATCAAAATCAATTAATAATAACGGTGGAAACAATTAATAATCCATACCTGCACTTTCACTACTTTTAGGTAATTCGACAAGAAATTGTTTATAAACTCCACAAACACCACGGTCGATACCCGCTCCGGTCACGTTCGCTTCGAATTGGCTTTAGCTCCTCGCGTTCTCGCCTTCCCCTGATAAGCTCAGTGCAATGGTGGAGTGGAGAGAATTTTTCGACACTCGAAAGTAGCTTAGTGAAGTTGGATGTGAGTGTTTTTGTTTGAGTTCAACGTATTTTGAACTGAGTTTCTTCTTTTCTGTTTTGCAAAAATAGGTTCAATTATGTAAATTTGCGTATAAAGTAGAACATCATTTGTTTGCTCGCTTTTCAATTCCTTACCGCTAAACTGATTGCAATCAAACTTTGCATACTACTATTGAAATTTAAAGGTGTTTAAAAAGTCAGTTTGTGGAAAAGCTTAACTCATTTCGATGAGATTTTCACTGGGTGTTTTTTTTTTTTTTTTAAGTTTGTTGCCTGCCTGTTCGCTATACAAATCTAAACCGCAGCCCAAATTCCGATCAAAATTTGCATGCTTTTAAGAATGCTGGGAAAATCCATTTAAGTACTGTAGGTTTTCAACTGTTTTTGATATTATTTCGGGTGCTTAATATCATACTACTTAATTAAATTCAGCCTACTGAATTCGTTCCGCAATTTTGAATTTCTCATTGTAGTTTATGTGCTCAGATCAACCTTAACTGAATGTAAAAACCAACTTCAATTTGAACTAAAGCTATTTAAATTCGATTTAAGTTACCTTAAACTTAGCTCAAGCTTAAGTTTGATGTAAGCCTTTAAAACATTCCTCATAAACCAATGCAATTTTTTCATCGTCACATCGTCGGTAGTAAATATTGCAGTATGATGTTTCTTGACTAATTTTACTTTTTAAGTGCGTAAAATACCGTTTTCTTAAATGATTCTCCAAATATAGGCAAGTCCATTTTGAACGTTTCAAATAAATTTGATAGTTAAAATCAAAAAAAATATTTCCCCTGGTATCTAAGTATTAAAAACAATGCTGTTTGGTATCTAAATATAATTTTTAAAGAGTGGCAAAGAGTTACATGAGTGCTCTACCGCAATTATCACGATCTATAAATAAAAGTAAGATAAAATTAAACGTCTTAGCTGCTTGCTCGTGTGAAAAACTACAAGAGTGAAAAACCAAAACCGAATGCTCTGCGTTTGCTTAAGCTCGTTCTCCTCTGATTCGCCGCGCCAACTGGATGTCTTTTGGCATGATGGTGACCCTCTTGGCGTGGATGGCACACAAATTTGTGTCTTCAAACAGGCCGACGAGGTAGGCCTCACTGGCTTCCTGAAATTTTAGGGACAATTGTTAATTTCGATTTAGGAAAGGTATTTCATTTAGGATTGAATTTACACTTATTATAAATCTTATGAAAAAGATCTTAGAACCAGCTGATTCTTTCTTACCTGGAGGGCTCCGATGGCAGCCGACTGGAAACGTAAATCTGTTTTGAAATCTTGGGCGATTTCACGCACAAGTCGCTGGAATGGCAATTTCCTGATCAGCAATTCAGTCGACTTCTGGTAGCGACGAATTTCTCGAAGGGCCACTGTACCGGGACGGTAACGATGAGGCTTCTTGACGCCTCCGGTGGACGGGGCGCTCTTACGGGCCGCTTTTGTTGCCAATTGTTTCCTGGGAGCCTTTCCTCCAGTTGATTTACGGGCAGTCTGCTTAGTACGAGCCATTCTGCAAAAGTAGTAAAATAACTTTCTTGAGTTAAGAAAAAGGCGCCAAAAATTTTGATAACGTCACAACTGCCAAGGAAAAAACTTTCCACTTTCAGCTTTTTCCGCTTTCTCAATAAATAAAAATGGCTACTAGTAACTCAAACAAAACTAGACCATTGTTTGTTTTTTTTCGACCTTTATTAGAAAAAAAAATGGCTCTGGCCCCGTTGGGCTGTGGACCAATATCTTTTAGTGTCTTCTTTAAGGAAACGTTTCAACGCTTTAAATTACATTGAAAAATGTAAGGGCTACTTTTAACTCACCTTTATTTACGGGAATTCGCGCAATTTCAGTATTTCGGGCGAAGTGTTTATCAATTTATTTGTCCACAAACAACACAACACGGTCAATATCCTCCCGCTCGGATCACGTCACGGCAATTGTAGTTGTAGATCACGTTTGCACATGTCAGAATTCCCCTTAAAAGCTCTAACCTCTCGAATTGGAGAATGGGAATATGTGCAATGAAGTTAGTAACGGTTACTGTTAAAATAATAAAGACAGTCCAAATTAGTTTTAATAAATCAAAATTTAGGATTTCTAAGGAAATTATTTATGATGACTAAAAGAAATGTTATCAATCTGTATTTTTATATACAAAATAAATATTACGGGTAATTTAAACTACTATTTACAAAGAATATTTTTGAGAAAATGTTAGCAAAATTGGCCATTAGCTTTCGGAGGCGAAACACGTCACGATTTCAGTATTAAATAGATTATTATTATATGTAAATGAATTTGAAATGAAATGAACAGAGATAAAAATAAATCACTTTTCTATCAGATAGGAATTGGTTCAATATTTTGATCCGGCAATATGTCGCTTATGGATGAAAGCTTCAAAAGCTTCAAAGCGTGGATTTCAATCGAGCTTTTAATGCAAGGCAACGCGGCGTAACGTATGACGAAGTCCGGTGGCAGACTTTGATGCACATAACGGGATTATATTTGACGTTTGGTGCAAATTTACGATCGGTGTTCTACTTGAGTGTTTTTCGTTAATTTAGCGCAGCGACGTTGAAGGTAAAAATATTTTCAATTATTTTGTCTCCCTTTGATCTACAATATTTAAAGACAAATTTTAATATATCATTTAGGGAATGCACATAAAAAGTTACATACATAAATGAAAAAACTTATTACCTCAAATGGTTTGCAACTGTCAATTTTCACCGCACCGAAAAGTACCTAAAATACCGTTTAAGATAAAAATCCCACAATTTTCATTGGGGAAGAAAAACAAATAATACTCCTTCTAAGCTGCCTTAGTATATTTAATTTTTTTGACAAATTTCTTTCAAATCTCCAGTAAACACAAATTCATCTATCTAAAATTCTAGACGATTACAAGGTCTGTTGACTTTACATTCACTGTTCTGTAAGTGCCCTACTTTGCTTAGTTAAAAATACAATATTTAGTTGCTATTACAAAAAAGGCCGTCGTAAAGTCTTTTAGTGAATAAATACTAACAATTATTTTGGGATATACATATGTAATGTTTTATATTTTGGTATGAATGATGCCTACAAAAATTCTGCCAGCTTTAGAAACCGTTATGGGATTATGTTCTTATTGTATATTACTGAAAAAACTTAGGCCAAATACAAACAGAAGAAATTGCATTAAATAAAATGCATAGTATTATATGTTGGTCAAAATAAAACAAGTAATAAATCAATTATCAGTAAGAGCTTGTTGTAGCATGTGTGCGTTTCTTGATTGCATCTGTTCTGTTGTCCTTGCAAGTAAATTCAACCTTTTGGAGCTCTGCAAATTCTTCGCGTTCAAAATTAAGGCTGGCGTGTTGAGGCTATGACTTAAGCTATAAAGATTAAAAATTGATACATATCCCAAAAATCGTTGAATCAATAGTAAAAAGCTTAAACTATACAAATCAATGCTCGGTGGGAAGATATCTAATGTAATTTCACTTACTTGTAGGCCCACCCCTTTGCCGAGACGTAAAAAGTGGTAAAAGTACGTTTCGTTTTGTAAACATCATTCATTGTATAACTTCAAAAGGAAACACTAGTCAATAATGGAAGTCTCCCTCGCCCAGTGCGAGCCGGTGGAGACTCCCCAGCAGTCCTACAAGTATGCTTTATGTCTACACATCGAGATTGTGCGATAGTATCTGTGAATGCCATATCTTGCACAGTAAGTTTACTTTCGTAAAAGACATTCATGTATTCTTTTTTTTTTAGAAAAATATATACTTTTAAAAACACACGTGTACAACATACAAAATTCACCCCTCATAGCTTATATGCATGTTTTTGTGAATAATCCAACTTTTAAAGTATTAAGTTTCAACCAACGCGTCAAATTGATTTAACCGTTTACTAACTGCCCTTGCAGTAAATAAATCAGTTGCTCCTAGAGTGTATGTGATTATGATCATTTAGACATTCTACGCCAATATATACATTCAAACATTCGAGATTTCCAAAAAAACTCCTCTTCTCTCTGTCCAAAAATTTCAAAGTCTTGTGAATGTTACCCAAAAGTCGCCGCATCCAAACATGTGGGCAGCAACTATGTTTTACAAAATACTAAACAATACTCGTATGTTGTTATGTTACTGTAAGTCCATTAGATGATTGATTAACTTTGCAGACTTGTTAATTTTTTTTTACACATACATAGATGGTTAATTAACGCTAAGGTTTCCTGTAACAATATCAAATTCACATATTTTCTAGAACTCTACTTGATACTTGAAACGTAGGTTACTTTGGTGCAGAAGACGTTGAGTTTACGTTGTGTGCTCGAATATTATAATGCTATATATAGGGATGTATATGTGCTCTGTTCTGTATAGTACTTTATAAAATTGTACATGCTGATCCATGCATTACTTCACTTATAAACATAGGTGTCCCAGCTCCAAGACCTCCATCTGTCTTTTGATGCTCATTCTGAAATAATAACATTGCATTAAGATTGAGAATTAATTTTGGATTGAAACGAGATGAATTGCAATTTTCTGGAAAATTAGATTTTTTTAAATTTAATTTTAATCAAACTTTGTACTTTTCGACGAACCTAATCGTCTACATTTGTTCTAAAAGCCGGTCTGGTCAAAATAATTGATTTTATGACAACTCTTCACATTTTCACATAATTTAAAAGGTCTTTTCAGATTACTAAGAATAAAAATCGAAATGTAGCTTCTAATTAATTTTAAGAGTTGATCTGTGATATTTATGGTCAGTCACGCAGAAAGCACTTATCCGATTGAGATGAAATTTTATAGGCAATATAAAAATGTGTATTCATGTTATTCCTCAAGAACAAGGGAAATTGATCGAAGTGATAGAACTTTCACTAAAAAAGTAATTCATCGTGATATTTTGTAAAAATGTATGGATTAAATAATAATTTCAACTCAAGACTTTTGAACTGTTCATAAAATATGAGGTATGCAAACTTTCTGTTTACCGTATCAGGGGATATGAGGAATAATGTATGTAGTTAAAAATTCATAACTTACCTCGTCGAACTCGCAGTCGAAATAATGGCTTTGGCACTCCATGCATCTGCATTGCTCCGACATCTTGCAAGTGATGCCCCATTGCTTGGCAACAGCCTTGTAAATCTCCTTGGAGGACTTATTGCTAATTATCTCGGAGGTGGTAGTAACTTCCGGCTGATAGACATGGGTCTGACCCTGGTGGGAGTCCCAGTCCTCGTCGGAACAGTTCCCGTTCTCCCCGGACGACTGGCAATCCTGGGATTCATCGTATAGATGTGACGTCTGAGCCTCCTGTGGCTGGTCCCCTAGGTCGAACTGATGATGAAGTTTGCCCCCTGGAGCGAGAGAACGGACCGAGTGAATAGAGTTGAAATTCAATCAGTCGCACTCAGACAGTGTAAAAATCGGTTTAGAGTATCAAGAAAAAAAATAAGAATAAATTCACAGCAGCAGAGTTCAGACTGAATAATAATGTTACAAAAATCCTTACCACAAACCGGGTCCTCCTCGCTGGGTGAAACCAGCAGAGGATCACAGGAGCCCGTGCACTCGAGGATGTTTTCTGGGCATGTGGACGCTGGAGTCCCCTTGGCTGGCGCCTGGCGCTGGGGGGTGTCTATTGATTTTCGTCGACCGGAGCCCTCCTGCTGGACACTCATGGTGCAGTCGGGATCGGTGCAAGTGTTCGATAAATTCTCGATTGATGTATTCACCGAGGAGTCCTGGACGTGACTCATGCCGCAGTCGGGGCTCTCGCCGCCTCCGCCCTCGCCCGATGTATCCAGAGTGTCACTGTTGAAGTTCGTGAGCCTGTTCTGTATGCAAAAGGTTTATGGTTACGTTGAGATGGGTAAGATTTGCTCCACAAGGAGGAAAGTCAATTTGAGCCTTACTTCTTCCAAGTACTCCTCATAGGAGGGGGGCGGGCTCTCCGGGGCGATGTTGTTGTTGTTAACGCTGTGGGCCGCTGCTACTGGATTTAAATATCCTGGAAAGGTAAAGGGACCTTAATTTGCGGCAACTCATTAAGGCACAATCCGGTTAGGACTTAGGCTTCTTTCGTCCTTGGGGAGCCCAAAACTTTTTCCTTTAAGTTAAGTTTAAAAAAAAAAATTTTTTTACAAGATCCCAACCTCACTTTATAGTTTGTTAACAAATGGAATTTTAAAAATAATTACAATCGAATTCTGAGTAGGTCTCTTGGACGGTATATAAAAAGGAGTTTTCTCAGGAAATTGTGCACACTTTTCTCGCACCACCGCAAAGACCCATTTCGTTTCTGACTTTGTCGTTTACACTCAAGAAGCTAAGAGAAATTACTTCTTGGAATGGAAAGGCAATCGACTTGATTGATCGTTTTGCCCTTTTGTAGTTTAAGAATTTTTAAGGGCTTCAGGAAAATCGAGGACAATAGCCGGAAAATATGTGAAAGAACAACTTCTCAGGACAAATGGAAACTTTTACAGTAATAGCTTTAAGGGCAAGTTGATTTTTTGTGGTAAAATTCTATACAGTAGAATGAATTTGTTAGTTTTATGATAAGTGTACCTAAAATATTATTGCTCCTGGCGGGACACTTTGAGAAAGTTGGAAAACCAATAGATTGAAAAAATTATCGTTAACGCAGTGTAAATTGAACCATTATTATTTTCAGACTTCATCAAAATTCCATTGAATGGTCTTCGAATAATATGTGTTGCCCAACATGTTTGAAACTATACTAAAATGCGAAAAGTTATAAATATTTGAGTAAATGTGAAAACATTTTAATTAAAAAGCAACTTATTGTATAAATATAAATGAGACTATACAGTGATGTGCGAAACAATAGCAACTATTTCAGTACAAAACCTTAATGTAGTTATTTTCGGCATTTTATTAGCTGTACAAAAAAAAAAATTATCCTGTGTTTTTCCTTTGATAAAACAATTAACAAAAATTTATTTTGCAAAAAACTAACAATTCAATTTAAATAAATAAATGTAAAACATAAGCAACTTCCACATATGCTAGTGTGCGAAACAAAAGCAACCTAATGGTAAAATTCCAGATAACGGACTTTTCTTTCAAAATACTCTAACGGTGGTACAAGTGTTGCACCTGCACAACTGTGTGAAGGCAATTTTAGTAATTTCTGATTGATCAATTGAAGCAGATCACTAAAAGTTAAAATTAGTATAATGGCGCGCAATAAGTTCCCTAATAGTTTCAAAATTAAAATTATTGAGGAATACATGAGCGGCTATTCTCAGTATTCACTCGCCAAAAAGTATAATACAAATAAATCTGTAATTTCGCGACTTGTAAATAAATATAAAATAACGGGAAATGTTAGCACGCTGCATTTAGGCGGTCGACCACGGAAGACTACACAAAGGACCGATATGAGAATTTGTGCGTTAATTAAAAAGGACCCCTTTATCACATCCAAGGAAATTGTAAATACTTTAAATTTAAGCGTATATGACAGTACTGTTCGGAAACGCGCCTTAGAAAATAATTTAAGAAGCTACAGACCGCCCAAAAAACCTTTGCTTACAAGAAAACACTTGCAAAAAAGGTATGTTTGACGCTATGGTACGTTTCTCCATATAAAATTAAATTTCCAGGTTAAAATTTGCTTCAGACCATTTGAACTGGTCCTTAGACAAAGTGGAAAACAGTACTGTTCAGCGATGAGTCCAAATTTAATTTAATAAATTCCGACGGCATGACTACTGTACGACGCCGCAAGGGTGAGCGACTCAATCCACGATATTGCAAGGTAACAACCAAGCATGGAGGAGGTAGTGTAATGGTGTGGACCTGTTTTTCTGCTAACGGTTTGGGTCCTTTTGTTGAAATAAAAGGAATAATGGATCGTTTTATTTATAAAAATATTTTGGAAACGCATATGTTACCATATGCTGAATGGGAAATGCCGCTTCGGTGGGTGTTTCAACATGATAATGACCCGAAGCATACATCGAAGCTGGTAAAAGACTGGATTAATGAGAATGGGATTCAAGTCCTTGATTGGCCGGCCCAATCACCAGACTTGAATCCCATTGAAAATCTCTTCGGGATCCTTAAACGGCGAGTCGGAGGACAACGTTTTAGAAACAAAGCAGAACTTATGGAAACACTACAAAAGGAATGGCAAAACATACCTCAGTCTATTATTGAGAATTTAATAGCGTCTATGCCACGAAGGTGTGCTGAGGTCATTAAAAATAAAGGCTATCATACCAAGTATTGAGGACGCAACTAAAAGGTTGCTTTTGTTTCGCACACTAGCATATGTGGAAGTTGCTTATGTTTTACATTTGTTTATTTAAATTGAATTGTTAGTTTTTTGCAAAATAAATTTTTGTTAATTGTTTTATCAAAGGAAAAACACAGGATAATTTTTTTTCGTGTACAGCTAATAAAATGGCGAAAATAACTACATTAAGTTTTTGTACTGATATAGTTGCTATTGTTTCGCACATCACTGTAACTACATTTTTCCTTGAATTGTTTTTTAGAAAGTGGAGCAATTTTGGAATTGATACCTTGTTTTTCAAGAACAGGATTAAAAGTGAAGGAGATGTACATCCATAGGTATATCAAAGAAAACTGAATGTAATAAAAAAAAGTAGAAGAATAAATTTTAATAATCCTAAGAATAGTACAAATTAGAAGTACATACATACTTCATTTGGATCAACCAGAAATGTGAATTTTCGCTTTGACTAAAGTAGAATTATCATATTTTTATTAATTATTATCGGGGCCAACAATATTCCTTGCTTTCTATTCTTTTCATTTTGAACTTTTAAAATTGACCGACTGAAAAAATTACGATTTTCGGCTTAATCAATTTAATTAAATTAGTTTTTAAAACATTTACCCTACAGCTAACCTTGACACATGTTCCAACTTTGTATTACGTAAAGCAAAAATAGTCATTCTATAAAGTAATTCCTGGAATTTTCAAGTCATCTTTTCTCCTTGGTCATTTTTGCCAGTAAGCTAACGTTATATGTTATATGTTATATGTTATATGTCACCTCAGCATGATGCGGACTTTAATGCTTCACTTGTACAAATAAAATATTAATGTTGGGTACGTTTCCATCTTAGATTTGGAAGGCTCCTTAAACGCATTCAGTGCAATAAAAATCTTCTTTTTTTAAATTAATATTTTGCAAAATATTTCAAATGTAATAAGAAGAAAGAATGTATATGATCGAATAGGGAATTTATTTAAATTTCATAAATATTTTCGGAGCTATAGTCCCTATGGATTAATTGTTTTAAAATGCAAAGTTTTAGCTACCTACAACTGAAAAATGTCTCT
Organism: Machimus atricapillus; assembly: GCA_933228815.1. Taxonomy (NCBI): domain Eukaryota; kingdom Metazoa; phylum Arthropoda; class Insecta; order Diptera; family Asilidae; genus Machimus; species Machimus atricapillus. The sequence goes on along the minus strand of OW121786.1, from coordinate 29,952,809 downwards.
CCTTTATTTTGTTTGCGATTAAAGTGAATTTAATTTCATAAACGTTTTTGTTTTACCTTATTTTCCCATATATTTTATATTATCTGAGGAAATTTATTTTCAGTTCGAAAATAATATATAGTTGAGCAAAAATCGCATCAATAATCCAATTTGAGTTTCGTTTTGCTCTGCCCGTCTGAAACCATGAACATCTACTAATTATAATAAATTATAATTAATAAAATACAACATTAAAAACAGACTCACATAAATCAAAATAAATTGCATACGTAGGCTCGTAAAAAATGTTAATTTGCTCGTTTATTTAGATTAAGGTGCACAGTATCAAACATATTTCGCCATATAAATCAGGCATCAGTGAGATGAGTTTATTTTTGAAATTAAATTGTTGAAAAGTTCACCGCCCAGTCTTATGAATTATTCAAAGCCAGTAATGAAATCTGCTACTATAAGCAGTGCGAAAATGAAATCACAAAGGTGAATTAATTAATCTTGAATCCTTGGTGGGAACGGGAACGAATTAATGATTCAGCCACACTTTCAACCTTTGACCAAAGTATTCCTTTTCTGACGAATTTTGGTAATTAAAATCGCCCACTACTGTGATTATCACGATTTTGTAATATTAACTTCTTACCCTTTCTTACCCTAATTTTACTTATACATATTTATTGCTGTGCTTTTAATACATATATTAAATTGTTAATTTAATTTATAGAAACTTTGTAACTCACCTATAGGTTCACCATTAGAATTGTTAGGCAAAAGTGATCGTCTATCGTTTCCTATCGAAACCAAACTTGTACAGTCGGCTGAATCTATTGTAGAATTACTGGCACCAATTCCAACGTTGCTATTGTTGAGTAGTGCCTGATTTGCCTGAGGATCTACATCAACTTCTTGCGATGTACTTCTGGAACTGCCCATACGAAACTTCAATTTAAAGGGAGCCATTGTGTTTTTGATTTTATTTGATCGTTAAATATCATAGAAGACACAACATTTACAAGCACATTGCTCTAAATAATACTTTTATCTTAACGTTTTTAGTTTATTTTTTTAGAATGCAAACAACTTGCTTTTTACTTTTTCGTTTAGTTTAGTGTTAATTCTCAAGTCCGACTCTGAAATTATATCTAAAGAAAAAAGAGATTTCTATAAAACTCGTTCCATCTAGAAAATTAATTGTTTAATGCATTATGTATGAGTGGGTGCTTAGTGTTTGATATGATTATATTTTTGCAATGCAAGTTAGTGGGAACATTCTGTACGGACTTAAGCTATTCAATATTTTTCATGCAACGAAAAGCTTAAACTGGGATGCAAGCTACATAGTAAGAAGGGAGTAAAAAATAGGGAGATTCACCATGTGCTGTATTTGGTATTGTGTCAACTACTACTGCAAATGCAAATGACAAAATAAATGAAAATGTTTAGATACTAAAAACATTCAAAATTCATTACCCGAAAAACCTTTACATAATATAAGAAAAATGTGAAGATCAAGTATCCTTGAATTATTTGTTTCTCTTTTATTCTCTCTGTGGAGTAATTACTTGAAGGCTTTTTCATTTTTTTTTATCTGATATATTATGTATCTTCCTCTTTCTTATGTTTGTCGAAGTATTTACGGGGCACCCTGTATACATAAACTACACATATACAAATATATGTATAAGTTAGCGGTCTCATTCGAAAGCTAATTCTGAAAAGTGTAAATTTTAAACCTTTCTTAAAGAGACTGTATTTAATCGCATCGACCTTTATGTACTTATATTATAAAAGAATAGTTCTAATAAATTAGCCTAAATTGAAAATCATTAATTTAAGTACATACACACATAAGTAGATTCGAATTATAAGAAAGAAAGTTTCTTGCTAGTTTCTAAGTTCTTTCTACTTTCCTGCAATAAATGTTTTGTTAGTTGAAACAATTAAGGGAAAAACGAAACATCCGTAGGCCACCCGGAAAACTTTCGTAATTTATGGAAGAAACTGTTGTGGATGTCACGCTCTACCCATTTGTCTGGTGCGCTAATTCATTTTGATGGGTCTGGAGATTTCCGGAAACAATCTTGAAATGATTTTCCCTTTTTTGGCTACATTCCCTAAAGTTGTTCCCATTTGTACCCTTAAAATAAACAACTCCCAACCCAATGTGCAATATTTTGCATTTCTACAGCCCACATAAAGCATATTTTCCCATAACAATCTACATATTGTCTGGATTGCTGCAGAAAAACTGCTGTATGAGGCTTTAGGGGGTACACAGCCATAAGTCTGCAATTATTTCTAAAGACAACTTCCTCATTACCATAAAGGAGATTAAGGGAACAGATAGAAGCTGCTGCGCCAGTGACATCCGAGGAAACAAAGCCTGGAAAAACAACGATGCGATTAAGTACATGCCACACTCGCGTACCATTTAATAGACAACAGAGATACGAACGAAAGGATCAAATGAATCCTCCGGAGATTCAGGGCTTTGGTGAAGAAGCGTCACGGAGCAGACTAGGGCTTATCTGTCTAGATAAAAAGGGCGCGATATTTAGGTCGCCGCTTCTCTTCGTTATCAATGGGATTTAAAGTGAGGGAAGGAAACGAAACAATTTCTCCCCGGGCGATTACGTATAATGGGGCTCCAGGCGAGAGCAGCTTTAATTCGAAGTACACAAATTTGCACCGCGGCGCCCTACCAAAGACGACAAGGTCTAATTAAAGGTGCGCCCGCCGCCGCCCCGACGACGACGATTTATTCGTTGTACACAGGCACGTCCTTGCTCTAATCATACGTGTAAGGAATGGGAGAATCGGTGGAATCAAACCAGCCAGGGAGCTAATGACACCCACGTAGAGTCTCTTTAGCGCAAAAGTACTTAGTCCTGGCCCGCCTGAAGGGCAATATTCGGCGGATGGCTCCGTTCATTTGTATTGGGTCCATGACGTCTATTCCGTGTCTATTTCTAATCCGTCCTCTCGGGCTGCGTCCTTTGTCCTTGGCAATACAAACGAGGCTTAATTTTGTTTTTCTTTCACTATTTGCGTGACCCTCGAGTCCTCAACTGACACCAAATAGATATTCAGGCGGAGACTTGATTAAATTAATCCCACGTTAAACCGTATTGATTCAGGCGCTGATGTCATGCCAACCCATGGCGCCGTTGTATCTTCATACTCACGGGGCCTATCTTACCCGTACTTCTTGTTTTATTAGAGACAAGATAAAAGTTTTCGACGGAAAAATCTTAGGATGACATAGTTCTAGATTTATAGAAAATTGATTTAACTATGCGAGACGAGACGAGTCAAACGAACTTTGCGTGTACATGCCAACTAATAGTTGTTGAAGTTATTTACTTCACAAAGTTTTCAGGTAAATCCTTTTGCCAAAGGGATTTAATTTACGAATGTTATGTAGACGATTATAAATAAACAACGAACAGGCAAGTTAACCTAATCTATGACGGGGGTTGGTTGACAAATTTAAATTTGTGAAATTTTAGCAATTTCAACTAAATCTTTAGCATCTTTATACATGAGAAATTCGAGGGACTTTACCAAAATATAATTTAAGCTTAACTTAAGCGTAATAAATTTTTCTTCGGATTGAGGGATTTAATTACAAACTATAAACTTTAAAGGCCCCTTGTTTACATTTTCTGTGACGAAAATTTTCATCTGAAGCAAATTCTTATTAGATTAAATGAAAAGGAATGCCTTTGAAACTTAAAATAACTAACCTAGTAAACATGGGTCGTTTTTATCATCTAACACTGATACAGACTAAGAGACGAATGACAAAAACACATCTTATATTTTAATACATCTACTTATTTTGACTTAATTTATCTGCTTGACTTTAATGTGTTCTTTAATATAAATATTATTATTATGTGGGTGGATTTATGAGTGAAGGTTAGAGGGTCTGATGCCTGATACCGCTGTCACAAAAGCCTTTTCTTTTCAAAGCTAGAACCACCACAAGAATGGCAAATGGCATTTTTCTGTTGGCCACTCACACAGATTGTTCCATTCTTGGAGATCTAAAAACTCTTCTTAATTGCTTCGAAATGGGTATCTCTGAAATTCTATCAGATCCGTCGGACCGATAGGAAAATTTTATTAAATCTTTCATTAGTGCGCTTTTTGTACCTCCACCATTATTCGCAAGATGCAGGGTGAGATTAAATGTAGGCGCCTGTATAAGACTCCTTAGGATCAAAAACCAGGAGCTCCCACTGATATTTTTTTTTCCTGTCGTCACCATCGTTGTCGTCGACGTCGTCGTCGTCCTATTTCGCAGTCAACAAATACCGGGGTCCATTCAGTGCCGCCTACTTAATAAAAGATGAACAGCGATAAAAGATAAGAACGCTCCACGCGTTTCCTTTGTGTGAATTGAAATTCCCAAGAATCAGGAAAAAATTGCTCCAGATGAAAAGACGGCTAATGGCATGAAGAATCTATCGATTGTTGGCCCTTTGTTGGCAATTGTAATGAAGGCCCCTTATTCATCTTGTCCAGGAGCACAAAGGGGATTTATGTAATTAGAGGACCCGCTGGCGCTTCAGGCTCGCTGAAAAGGTGCTACAAGATACACATTAAATATAAATCACCTCATTATTGGTCCATCGTTGATCGTTGTCCCGCGACTACCCCCACCCCCTTCCATCGTCTGGAATAAGGTTATCTTTCCGCAAATATGCTGCTGATTGTACCTTAAATCTCGTCGATATTAAATTTCATCGAAGGAATATTAACGAAGTGGGGCCTTCGGCTCGTTTTTGCGTAATATCGTGATGGCGTCAGCTGTGCTGGGCACTGCCCCAATTTATTGAGGTCTTTTTCGCGTTTGTGGGGCCCACCGCAGCCGAATAATAATTTGATGATTTTTGGTAGGCGCGAGTGAGCAATTTCCCTATTTCCATTGCTTTTGATCGCATTATTCGCCTGGATGAGGCTGTGGAGCACCGGCTTGAATTGGTAGGCGGCAAAATGCCATTTCACTGTTTTTGGTCCGGTTGATTGGACCCAATTTTAAAGCAACGCAATTTTGAACGGATGATGGGCACCTACTTTATGAAATTAAAACATTCTTTCTTTTATTTTTATTAAGATTGTTAATTTCGCTTCCTGTATTAAATTATGGTTCATTGTTGTGCAAATCCTTCCGAGTTTGCCTTATTCAGTACATATTTTCAGTACTCCATAAAATAAAGCCTTTTAACCATTTATTCAGGCAAGGAGACGATCTATATTGCTTAATTAATTTATTCTAGTTCTGGAAAACTATAGTTTACTAAGTATAATAAAAAAAAAGTTGGTTTCTCTGGAACAGTTCAATAATCATCATAAATTGGAAATTAAGCTAAAAACATGAAGATGGTAATTTGGCAGACAAGTACATTTGGTTGCCAATTTAACAGAAAAAGGCATTTATTTTGGAAATTTACATTTTATTTTTACATAAATTTTACAAAGATCAAATTGATTATCCGCCATTGTCGTAGCCCTAAAAAAACTTCCTATAAATTGTTTCTTGAGGATTCCTGACGGCCAGGGCCTCGTTTAATCGACCACCTTTGTCCTGATTGGAAACTTTCCAGAGCTTTATAAAACAAAAACAGTGACCTGGTTAATTTGATGGGTCTGCTATAGTTCCTAAAACTGAATGTCGTCTATTCTCTTTATTCCCTTAGACAAACGCTACTTGCTGTGGAGTTTCCGAACTAAGTGCCCCTAAAATATGAGGTTTTAGCTTAAAAATAAATAAGCTAGATATGGAATTTAAATTTCTAACTATAATGAGATATTAAACATTTTACTTAAAACGTTCGTGGGTAAAATTCAATAACAATATGGCTTCATACAGTTTTCAAAGTCACGTCAAGAGGTTGCTTGCAGATTGCAATAGTTTGTTTTTAAAAACTTCCTAAAATACGCGTTTTACTTTAATAGAATTAAGGAGAAGTTTGCAAATATGTTTTAATATTTGGCTAACAAAATTCATCTGAAAGGTTGCATTTTATTGCATAACATGTAGATATAATAACATAGAAGAAAACAACACAATTTTATCCTATTATAAAACTTTTTAAAACTTTCCATCACATCGAAGAATTTCAATTAATTTATTACGTATACAACAATTAAAATTTTTATAGTTTGAAAATGCATAACATCAATTATACATATGTTTGCTCATGTCCTTGAATAATTTATATTTTGGTTGATTACTCAGAGTATGTTACATTGAAATATATGTGCCTCTCTTTTTATGGTATAATATTTATAACCTAATAGAGTATTTTTATTGGGTTTATTTACAGTTGTAAAATATATTTAATTATTTTTCATTTTATTATGTCGAGTTTCGACTTTATGGAGTTGCAATTACGGTAATGTGTTGTGTACTGGTTTTTATATAAAATGTGACTAATTGAATATTGGAGTTTTGAAATTGAATATGGTGACCGTGACACTGTTCACTTCTGAAACTTTGAATACTTATAATTAGATCTGGGAGACAGAAATTAGCGCTAAAAGCTGGTTGGCAACCTCCAACTCGCACGTTAATTCGAGTGAAAGCCTTCAAAATTTTGGAATTGGGAAAACATCCTTAGTCATGAGCTGTGCCAAGTCGCATTAAAGCTGTCTCCAGGCCATTTCACATGCCGAGGCGATGCTAAGCACACTCCGAGAATCAGATTAGGGCCATTAAGGGCTCGGCATCGTCATCCTCGGTTTATCAGATGTGCTCTGGATCCAATAACGCCCATTAAGGTAATCTGGAGCCACTGTAAGTGCACCATAACCGTCCTACAGGTAGTTGTCTGATTATTTACCAGCGCATTCATAACGACGGCGATGAGCGGCCTGAGGCTTGAGGTGGGCCGCTCCTTCTCAGGTGCGACCGGTTTACGGTTGCAGCATCTTGCAAGAAGCTGTGGCAAGCAGCGGTAAGAACAAGTTCAATGTCGCACGAGCAAAACAATGATGCAAGGCGACCAAAACAAAAGCCAGTTGAACTTGGACAGGATTGATTTTCTTACAATTGGTAACTGTTAAAATGTATTTCATAAAAAAGGAAAGTGATGGCCCAGTCGCCATATTAAAGACATAAGGAAACAGTAAGCAGTCTTCGTGACCTGTTCCATAGCTCGTTTTTCTTGTAAGAAGGATTTTTGTATAAAAGACGGTTTTGAGCCTAGAGCTCCTCAGTAGTGAACTCTCACTTGTATCATTCCAACAAAAAGCAAAATGTTCAAATTGGTACTATTCGGACATTCTTGATATTTTTGGCAACTTTAAACTGATTTCTCATACTTATTCTAGATCGCATTTATTTTTGCCATGATTGCTGTAGCAGTCGCCCTCCCAGGTGGTCTAATTGGAGCCCCTCTGTACGGCAGGTCATACTATGAAGCTCCGCTTGTAAGGGCCGTCTATCCATCTCCAATTGTTAAGACCTACGCTGGCCCCATCGTCAAGACTTACGGAGCTGCACCTATTATTTCTTCTCCAGTTTACACGAAATTGCGAGCTTGGTAAAATCTTGTAAGAAATGGAATTAAATCGAGACCTCAATAAATATGCATGTTAAGCAAAAATAAAAATTCATTCTCTTATTCTCTAGCTTCCATTTTTTCGGGGTTGTTTTTGAAGTTTTCTGCTTTTCATAAAATTTAACTAAGCATATAGTAACACTCTGAAATATTCCACAGATTTTTCTATGGCAATTAATTTTTTAAAACAGCAAATACAACAAATTGCAAAAATCCCTGTAGCTTACAATGTGTAAAGCAATGTTTTTTATTTCGTTTTCGTTATATGCAGGCTTTAATAAGAAATCCTGGAATCCCATCTTTAGTTCTACTTCTAGCCTTGGTTAATTTTGTTTAGGTGAAATCTTAATAACTCTAATAAAATGGCTTTATCAAATTGAAGATATTTAAGAGCATAAAAATGCAATATGCATTGCGAAAGTTATTTTGGAAGTGGATATGTATAATCTTCGTTTGAGTACAACTTGTAAGAAAAAAGCTAAAAATAGAACAATGTTGATGTGATATAAATGTTTATGGATATGTCGACTCATGATACTTCGTAATTCTTCACGGCAAAAATAAATTAGTAGTCTCTTTTTGCAGTACATAATGGGGCAGGGCGAGTAAACAATGACATTTTTCTTGGACTGCTTCAGAAAATATTTATGTAGATGAAGATGTAGATGTAGATGTAGGTTTTGGTGAGTTTGGGCAGAATGCTTTTCCACGTACACAATATGGTCTACTTTTTATTTTCATTGCTTTTGTTGGAACGTAAATATATCATCCCCTCGAATTAGTCTATTTTTGGTTCTGCTAAACGATCGTCATTTCTATCACTTTTCTTAATTAAAAAGACAAATTAGCTCTCTGTTACTGGCATTTTTCCTCTATAATTTTATTTCATTTCAAAGTCTGCCTTCCACAGTTGGCCGACTCGTCTCCCCCTCAGCCTAAGTAAACTTTCTCTGCCATTTCAAAATGTTCCGGGTGTATCGGAAAGTTTTAAAATTGGGTTCCATAAAAAAAATTCGATTTACAGCCTCCATCCCGTTCAAGGCATTAATTGAGTTTGAATTTTCTTCCATATTGTAGGATTGGTCATTTAAGGTTAAAGTGCCCAATATTCGATACATTTTTCCATTGCGTGTATTTTACTAAAGGCATTTTCATCTTTTTTTTTTTTAACAAAAAGCACTGAAAGATTATTGAAAATGATGGAATGGAAAAAGCGGAATTTCGAAATCTTAAAATGGTTTATTATTCATTTTTCACGCGACAAATGCGGGCTTGTTGTTGTCGATAATTCGAAAAAAAGACATTTACCTTTAACTCATTGTTAACAATTTTCAAGAAGTCGTTTTTATTTGTTATTTATTAGATATATGTACACCCAATGATAAAATTGTTTTTTATATTCGCCTTGAATCAAACAGATTGTATAAAAGGCTAAAAAAATAATTCGTGTTTAAAATTGTGTAAAAAAATTTGGTTAAAAGCAGACTTGGGTGTATTCTTATTTTCAACTAGTAGTTCCGTATACAGACAAATTTTATTATTACCTACCTATTTATTTCATGGAATTACTGATGAGCTTCATTAATTGTTAATGTGTTAATAGTGTTCTGCATAGATACATTGTATTAGGTCTCAATAGTGTTTATTAAAGTTTTTCTATAAATTTCTATTGATATTTTAAGATCTTTGTTGAATTAGGCTGAAGTAAAAATTAACATCTATTGTAACTTTTTCCAGAGTAATATCTAGAATTCTCTAGTTATAGTATATTCTATAAATTATTTTATGAGTTCGATCATTATAAAATGTGAATATCTACCTTAACTTTTACGACTGAAACATGTGATTGTATGTTATCTCAAAATATGTTGAGAAAATATATAATACGAGTATATGTTACATATTAGAAAGCTCACCCTATTTATTGTTTTGCTCATTCTCATTGCTACAATGGCCCAAAATAAAGCACAGGCATGGGGATGTTGTCATTTAGCTTTTTTAAGCCATTACGAAATCGATGTTCTTCGCAACTCGTTTTACTACGCAATCCCAAATAAACAACAAAAGCTAAAAATAAAGGGTGAATCTACAGGAACCGGGTGAAATTACGACTTCTTCCAAAACGGCAGGCCAGGCCTGCTTAGCGAAGGGTTGAGGGGTATGTGAAGAAAAACATCAAAAGAAGTTACTGTGGCGCTGATTTATAGCAGAAAGTAGTTGCAAACACTAACTTAAAACAGGAATACCCACCTCCAGATGTTCTCCCTTCCTCCTCCTCTCGGGCGTTAACTTTGTCTAACTTCTCTAGAAAGGTTCTCAAATTTCAGCATGAAGGATTCCTTTAGCGTTATAACACTTAACAAGATTTTCAATTTTGTAAAACTTTAGTCACCTTCTGCTTTTGCATTTTTAAGTCTACAAAACATTTAGTCGTTTCTGGTGACTTTAGAAAATTCGCGCCTGGGGATGCAAGTCCCTTTCGAGGGCAGTTCCAGCGGAAGAAAACTGTAATTGTGAAAAGCTTGGCAAATTTGTTTGGTGATTCGCCCCAAAAGAGGGTACTAAGGGTGCCCAGCTGATTCACAGAAAACAGGCCCTGCACTCTCGCACTGCACTCGGGTGTGGGAATTCTTCTTAAACTCGCGCAAATTGGGGTTACGCTTCGGTTAAAAACACATTTTCCCTAATTACACAGAATTTTCCATGGGAAAAGTCTCGGCACCATTTTACGTTTTCACTTGCTTTTTCCACTGCTACATGTTGTCAGTGAACTTTTATGCATGGCGTGAACGATGGAAAGCTCTCCCTTTGGGGTTGATGACAAAAGGAGATGAAAAGGGAATTGCCAGGAGTATTACAGTTTTGAAGGATTCACCGGGATTGTATAAAGCAATGATACCAGAAGTAAGTGTCCTGAATTTTTCGTGAATTTATGCAACTCATTGTGAGTATTTAAATGAAAAATAAAAAACCAAAAATGTGAATATAGAAAGTAGAAAACATTCGCACTCAGTTGTTAATGCATCCTATTCAGAAATTTAAATTATGAATAATTGAATGCAATGTGCGGTACAACACTTCAGGTATTTAAAATAAAAACCTTTAGAGGCTAACAGCCCAAAAACAAACTGGCATTACATTACACATAATTTAAATAATAATGTGATGAAGAAAATAAGCATAATATAATAAATACATATTACTTTTGTGACATCCTTTGCAATGAAATATATAGTGCAAATATTCCAACAGATTAAATATGTGTTTGCATACATAATATATGTATATTCCAATAATTTTATAATTTTGAAAAGTTCTTCAGATTTAAGAGGAAGTAAAAATTGGGATAGTACTTAGTTCAAATGTCTAACTTGAGTTTCGGCTTACCTGTACTTCCAAAACAAAATTGTTTGTTAAGTTCTTGTTCTTGACAACTATACTATGTGGTTAGTATAAGCTTTATTGTTTTGTCAGAGTATGGAATCCTAAACATATCATATGTATATTGTTATAGAGTAAATCTAAAACTACGATAAAGAATGCTATAACCAATAAGTTTTCGGTGTCGTAATTTATTTGGATGATTTTTATCTTGACTTTTAAGTTTAGACTGGTCTTTTCAAAGTTAATGGAGCACATTACCATATCCTCATTCATTGCCCACCTAGACCTATTTTGTATTGAATTCGCCATTCCGAAGGCTGGCAACTCCCTGTCTTAGAATCACCTGATTTCTAAAAAGCCCAAGTTCAACTCTTGAGTGTGTAGAAAGCGGTAGAAGCTCCGAAACTCAGCATTTTCTCATCTTGAGTAATTTCCGTTCCTTACATAGCCCCGTTCGCGGCTACTCTGCGCGGAGAGGTCGGACGAAAGAATTGATTGACCACGCGGATGCCCACTTTCACCACTTGGTCTTGGGTTTTGATTCGGCGCAGAGCGTCCCGACGGTAGGCCCAGAGCCAGATTGATAATAATCAAATTCCGCCTCCCTGCACTGGCTACCGCCCGAGCAGGAGCCGAACAAAGTTTGGAACGCTTTCAGGACCTTTTCAGCTTGCTCAGTGGCTTTTGCACTTTTCCTTTTCATCGGCTCTCATCCGGAGACGGATCCCCTGAACTGAAAAGGAATCAAAGCATGGATCCGGGATCAGCCTTTGCGGGGGATTTCGCGATGAATAGGCGGATGATGAGACGCGCTTTCATCTGCCACGCCGCGCCGTCGTGTGCAGCGCGATGGTACCGTTGATGTGCCTTTTTTCTGTGCCAAGGTATGCATGCTAATTAGAAGACACGACGACTATACACCTCGATTCATTCTATTTTCCGCTCTCTCGAGCTAGGGAAGGGGGACTGAAAGGGGTGCTCCAAGCTCGGATAGTCGGCAATTCTTTCAGGAGCGAAGAGCTCTTAGTCCTCTGCTTTGTTTTCATTTCAATGGGGTTTTCTATTATTCATTTGCGTTATTAGTTGCTTAACCCGAGCAAAGGAAAAACACAACTTTTGAAACGCCTCATTTCTTAGAAGTTTTCTGCATGGACGCGATTGTATCTTAAAACTTTTTGATGTTTTTCTTTGAAGCTCTGCCTCTCTACGACATTTGAACCGGTTTTGGGGCGTGGTATAAAAAATTTTTATGAATGAAATTTAAATATGTATAATTATTGCGTTGAGAGTTTTATCTATTTTCATCCAATTGTACATTTAGGGCTTTTCGTAATTGAGTGCTGGTTTCACAAACTGAGTTTAAACTTAAACATAAACTTAAGTTCAATTTAAATGTTTGAAGCAATTACTTATCCATATCAATTTTTTTTACATTTGCATCTACATGGTGTTTGACTCTATCACATTTTTGCGAGATTCACAAGGATTTCAACTACTCTGAATGAGAAAGTTTTCATCAAGACAAATACATTACAATTAAAGGTGTCTGATTTCCGTCTGTTACAGAAATTTTGTCACAAATCAGTTAGAGTTACTTAGGATAACTGTACGAAATTTTGTAAAAAAAACCTCAAAAATTAAACTGCCAAAGTCAAGTTGATTATTGGGACCCTTTTATTCGACAAATAACAACTGATTATTGAAAAATTGACCCTTAATGTATGTAGATACATACATATGTAGGTACACCAAATATAATTTGATTTTATTGTCTAGAGGTAGTTGCTTTCTGAAATTACAGACAGTTTATTGTAAAGCACCACAAAATTCTCTTATAAATTCTCTAAACTACAATCTGGAATGCTTGCTCCATTGGCAAGGAATTGAATGGGCATACTAAATGCAAACTCCCGGATATGTAAATAAATCTAAGAAGGCTTTCACATGGATGATGGGCTCTATATATTTAAGGTTGGCTGGTTTCTAGATATGTTTTGAAAAAATGCTATTTACCATGAGTGCATCTTCTCCGCAATAGGTATTTTACTCGTTTTAAAAATTGATAAATAAATTTCGACCTGTGTGTATTTATTACTTAATAAAAAGAACTAGGTATTTTACAACACCCATTTTTCTCAATTAACGAAAAATTACCATTATGCGGTACAATTTGAATAATTTTAGTCACATTTTAACTCTTGCTAAATTTGTTTTACCTTATTTGGAATATATATACATATTTTAATTTTATTGTTCTTAAATTGCACCTAATTTTTATTTTTTTTATCTCTTGCAGGATTATCGCCATAAAAGTGAAAGTGATTTTGTGTCTAGCTTTGCTTCGTGGACGGCTAGTGAAAATTATAATTGAAAATGTGAAAATAAAACCCGGTTAAGTGTTGTGAATTAAAGTTCTGAGTGAAAGGCCTGTTAAAAATTAAAAGGATAAATATCCTTTAAGTGAAAGTGTCATCATTTCAAAGTGTCTTAATTGTGAAAATTTTAACAGGATACAACGAACAGGAAGCTGACGTTTACGAAAGATGGTAAGTCAATTTTTCAATTACAACTATTAAAAAAAAATTTGAAAATGGGGTTTAATTTGAGAGTTCTGCGGCCCTGTTTTTAATAATTTTCCTTAAATTCCTAAAGGGTTTACTTTCTTGTAAAGTAAACATTTAAAAAAGTCGTTGAATCTACGTCCTCTGCTGTCAGGAACTAAAAACAGAGCCAACTAAGAATTTAAATAAAATTCTACAACTGGTGCATTTTTGAGTGGGCAAAAACAATTCTCTTTTTGTAACTGTTTTTCGGCGAACTGTGTGTCTTTCTTTTTTAACACACTTTTATTAGCTTCACTTGTAACTATGTAAACAAATCTTGGAAGTTAAATTTGACCCACTTGCCGGTTTCCGATTGAGCTAAAATTTTGCACACACGTTTAGTTTGGATGACAATGCATGATAAGCTAAGTGGCGTAATTCTAAGTCCAATATGGCGGACTGTGGAGCGCTTTTTGGTTATGTGTAAAGGAATCTTGGAAGTTAAATTTGACCCACTTGCCGGTTTCCGATTGAGCTAAAATTTTGCACACACGTTTAGTTTGGATGACAATGCATGATAAGCTAAGTGGCGTAATTCTAAGTCCAATATGGCGGACTGTGGAGCCCTTTTTTGGTTATTTTTGGTTATGCGTAAACAAATCTTGGAAGTTAAATTTGACCCACTTGCCGGTTTCCGATTGAGCTGAAATTTTGCATACACGTTTAGTTTGGATGACAATCAAAGCCTTCTATATTACAAGCCATGAAGTGGTCCGGCGCACGCACACATCTATAGGGCAAAGTGGTCTGACAGATTTCAGCTGTTTCAACGGCTGCAGTGACAGTTTCAGAATAAATTTAACATATTTTCTTTATTTTGTAGGTAATTCGCAGTTTAAAATTGGCATTTACTGAAGAAAATGTGTAACTCGTTAAGTTTTCACAAATAATTTCCAAATACACTTCGGTAATATTTGCAAACAATGCTATAAAGTCCCATATTGTGAGTGTGCACAAAATGCAAACTCAAATTTCCCATAATATTTAACTATGTACATTTTGCGCTACTTTAAAGGTACATTTAGTAAAACGTATCGCAATGGTGGAGGATTTTTAATCGCTTACTCTCATATTCCGAAACTTTATTAACTTTGCCCAGTCTACTTGCAAAATTTGTCAGAAAATAAAAATTTGGCGTGTTGAAATGTCTGAGTAAAATTTGAGCCGTTCAATGCACAAAAGGAAGAAAGGTGCTTTGGGTAAAAAGAAATTAAATGAATAGGCATTGCTAGTTTGAAAATATTTATTTCATATATTATTATATAAAAATAAAACACTTTAATTTAGAATTCATATATATATTTAAATTAAAAAGAAAATACTTGAAAGGAATTTGTATATTTTTTATTTATGTCACAGTCGGCGGGAATTCACTCACAAGAAATTTCCACAAAATGCAAAAATTTTGCAATTATTTTTGCAAGTACATCTCTACGCACAATTAAACAATCTTCTTGTTAAGTGCAAGAGTACTTTTTACAATTAAATGGCGTTAAATATAGTAAAATAACTATAAAGCTGCCAATAATTGCCCAGTACTTCGCCACCTAACCTAACACTTTTGCCGGTTCATAGATGATTTTTTTAATTTCGATCAAACTTTTTCACAATTTTTCACTTCCATTACAACTGATATCCTTTTGTACACCTCCTGTAGAAATATTCACCGGATAAATTGATTATTTCAGTTTTAAAACTGCTTAAATAACTGCAGAACCTCGAAAATTTACACGCTTTGTATGAGAAATGTCCGTCAACTGAAGAACTGTCAGACCACTTACGCACACATGCAAAAGGCCACTTCATGGCTTGTAATATAGAAGGTTTTGATGACAATGCATGATAAGCTAAGTGGCGTAATTCTAAGTCTAATATGCCGGACTGCGGAGCGCTTTTTGGTTATGTGTAAACAAATCTTGGAAGTTAAATTTGACCCACTTGCCGGTTTCCGATTGAGCTGAAATTTTGCATACACGTTTAGTTTGGATGACAATGCATGATAAGCTAAGTGGCGTAATTCTAAGTCCAATATGGCGGACTGTGGAACCCTTTTTTGGTTATTTTTGGTTATGCGTAAACAAATCTTGGAAGTTAAATTTGACCCACTTACCGGTTTCCAATTGAGCTGACATTTTGCATACACGTTTAGTTTGGATGACAATGCATGATAAGCTAAGTGACGTCATTCTAAGTCCAATATGGCGGACTGTGGAGCGCTTTTAAGTTATGTGTAAAGGAATCTTGGGAGTTAAATTTGACCCAATTCCCGGCTTCCGATTGAGCTAAAATTTTGCATACACGTTTAGTTTGGATGACAATGCATGATTAGCTAAGTGACGTCATTCTAAGTCCAATATGGCGGACTGTGGAGCGCTTTTTAGTTATGTGTAAAGGAATCTTGGGAGTTAAATTTGACCCACTTCCCGGTTTACGATTGAGCTGAAATTTTGCATACACGTTTAGTTTGGATGACAATGCCATGATTAGCATGTTAAAGTCATTTTAAGACTGAAAAGTATAAAATAAAATATTATAATTTAAAAAAACTAAAAAACACACTTTTATCGCGCACTAAAAGGTATAAAATAATTAAATTAAATAAACTTTAATTTGTTACGATATATGCATGTTACCCTTTCCAATATTTTAACTTTATTGTAGGGTTAACGCGAACATATATTTTTTTATTCAATATGTGACGGATGATAGATATGCTAGGTAGTTATTAGTAAACTTATCACTTCTTTTATGTCCAATGAGTAATTCAAAATGTGTGGAGCGCTTTGTCTAAATTAATTAAAAGTACACATAACCAAAAAGCGCTCCACACTTTTTGAATTACTCATTGGACATAAAAGAAGTGATAAGTTTACTAATAACTACATAGCATATCTATCATCCGTCACATATTGAATAAAAAAATATATGTTCGCGTTAACCCTACAATAAAGTTAAAATATTGGAAAGGGTAACATGCATATATCGTAACAAATTAAAGTTTATTTAATTTAATTATTTTATACCTTTTAGTGCGCGATAAAAGTGTGTTTTTTAGTTTTTTTAAATTATAATATTTTTTAAATAAAGGAATTCATCGACCATTTTATTAACAAAAACATTTTGGAGACGCAAATGGATGAAAACACTATGACAAAAGAATGGGAAAGCATACTTCAATCACTATAATGAGTTTATATTAATAGCGCCTATGGCCCAAAGGAGTGCTGAGGTTACTTAAAATACAGACTACCATACAAAGTAAAAGGGGAGCAACTAAAAGGTTGCTTTCACACATGTACCTACTGAAGTTCATAATTTGTTTCAAATTGTTTTAATTAAATTTAGTTGTGAATTTGTTGCGAAGTCAACTTGTAATTTGTCACGAAAGGATAAAACATACCTACCTATTTATTTTCCACCAAATAAAATGAGGAAAAAACTACATTAAGTTTTTAACCTGGAATGGTTGCTATTGTTTTGCACAATACTGTTTTTATTTTCTTCCTTATAAGTGTAGCTCAATCTTGGAAAAAACAGCTTTAATTAAAAAAGAATGTTCCCTCTAAGTATATGTATAGTATCAACAACATATTATCAACTTTATATCTGAGCAATTTCATTAAGATTTTTCATTCAGGACATTTTGATAAATTTCCTAATTGGAAAAAGTTTCCTACAAATTTTGACTGGTTGACGGATGTCCAATTAATTTAAACGTCTTTTCGACTTTTCCACTACGTAAATTAAAGATAAACAACGCGGCATGGATGGTTTTGTTTACCCAGGAGTTCCCATTAATTTACTGAATTGTACATCTTTTTTTGAATACTTAAGACTTGCTCTTTCTACTGAATTGAAACTTTTGTGCACAATAGCATAAAAATGTTTTTCTTAGGAACGTGCACCCATTGTTTCTCAATTCTCGAGTTATGTATATAATTTTGCTTGTATTCAATCTATCCAATTTCTCTCGAGTATAATAAAGAAAGTTGCAAAACAACTTGCAGCTTGCAAAACTTTTGGAATTACAGGCTTTCCGGCTAAAAAAAAAAATAATTGCAAATTTCTGCGTATAAATTAGAATCAAAGCAATTCCTTTTCCGATTTCATTCGAAGTTTTGCACACTTTTGTGAAAATTATGGCAACAATAGCGGGCACTGTTGGCAATGTGAATGCTAACAAAAGTCACGGTGGTCTATGGAGGACGGAGGAAGAACAGAAAACTTTTCAAATCCTCTCATCTAATTTGATCTGTAATCGAGGGCAAAATTGAATACAGCGGTGTCCGCCCGAAATTTTCACGTTGGAAAGTTGAAGGAAC
The DNA here is from genome assembly GCA_933228815.1 of Machimus atricapillus. NCBI lineage: Eukaryota > Metazoa > Arthropoda > Insecta > Diptera > Asilidae > Machimus > Machimus atricapillus. Next base: position 29,934,935 of record OW121786.1, on the reverse strand, counting down.
TTTCTAAATCGACTTTTCTTTTTGTCTTTTATTCTGAGCGAAAGTAGCGGATTTGTTGTGCTCCGCCCCTAGCTTGCAATTTGTTTTGATGCTCTCACCCTGGAGCTAAAAGATGACTTTCGCCACGGTTTTCCCAGACGTAGGAGTGTTCTAGGAGTTGGGATCCATTACCAAAATGACGCTCCACCTGCAACTTTCATATCTTAGTCTTGTAACTTTCACGTCTATCCTTTTGGGGCGCAAACTTCTCTCATTGGCATACGGTGCGAAGTTTTTGCCATCATTCGTGCTAACTTATTGGAATTTTTTTAGTCATTTAACACAGTGTTACAGCACAGGTAAAATAAATGTTGAAGAAGACATACAATTTAGAACTTAAATAAAAATTTGGGGAATTGTAACTTTTATTCTAAGAAATAACTCAATTCGATGAGCCTTAGCTCCACACACATATAATAAAGCTGGATGAGTAATTTTTATGACGGTAAAAAAGAGATAAGATTTCTTGTCGGATATCATGCGGGCCTGTTGCGGGCCAATTTTAAGAGAATCAGGGCTTGCTGCAAACACAATGCAGATGACAACCATGCCTGTTGCGTTCCTGAAAAATGGTAAATGTTTGGTTGTACATTGGGTGCGTTACAGGAATGCAAAAAAACAATTTAGATATTTTTACTCGGATAAAAAAATCTAACGAACTTTCTGAGTATTTTAATGCAGTTTTAAAAAAATCCAATATTAACTTCTGCAAATGCTAAACTCACGAATGTGATGTAGTTGTCCATGACATGAAGATGGTTTTTAAAAACTTATAGATACATATATAGGAAATCTATTACTTTCATATCGGGTTATGTAATTAACATCTATACATACATATGTACTACATACGTCTTGTAGAAACTCGTAAAGGTTCCAAGTTCCAGAGATTCAATTTTCTTTTGAAAAGTTTACTATTATATTCCAAATCACAGACAGAGGTTTTCTTAAGTGAAAAAGAGTAAGTCTTGTCTTGTCATTGTAATGAAACTTCTTGAATTAATCCCTACTACCATAAGACGAGAAATGTTTTTCAAGTGGAAGTTCTTTAGGCCTGTAGCATGGGTGATTCTAAAGATTAAATTGAAAGAACTGATTTTATCGGAGGGAATGTAGAAAAGAAAGAAGAAAAACGATTTTCTTCATATAGTTAAATTTTATTATATGTTATATCCCTTCCCTTGCCCCGCCTCTACTAGACCTGTCTGTAAAGTTAATTAGTTCAACAAATACTTGATTTTTTCGAAGTTGTTGTTGAAAAATCGATCTGTTTTGCGTCATAAATTAGCTTAAATATTTAAGAACAAATACATACCTACATACAAAACAAATTCCATTGATTCCAATGTGACGTACCTACCTAATGTTTTGTTGTAAAATATTAAATTTGTATTTATAAATACGTACTGTAAATAATGTCCTAAAATAAATGAAATTTAACGAGAAGTTTTTGGGAAAAAATTAATGTTGAGTATTCACGAAATATTTGTTTTTACTTCTAATCCTTTATGTCGCATAAAAATATTTTTCTCAGCTATGAAAAATGGTTATGCTTCCATTTCAGGAAATTTTTATTAACCTTAAATTCTTTTCTTTTGTTAAAGTAATTTTTCAATATTTTACCAGTAGTATGCATAGGACAAGGCCACCATCCTTCTAAATGGGCTTATACGAAATTGATTTCCCGGCGCGCCAATTGGAGGCGTTAAAAGAGAACCCCAAATCATCGACTTCGACAAATCCAATTTCAATTGGCCTTAATCAATCGTCTGGGATTATCTTGTGGCAGGATAACGAAATCGTGTTCATTTGTAAGAACAACACCCTTCAAAAAGGACGTCGAACCAGTTCGCCTTGGCCACCAGAGCAGTCGAACACGTCCACTTCGATCGCCGGGACTGTCGGCGAATCTCCAAAGAAAACACGAATTTATCTTGCGTGAAATAATTTTCTCAGGACCTATGGCATCTCGTGCAGATCCACTAGATGGAGCACGAGGGACAAAAAAACTGCAGTGCGAAAATAAATTTCCATTCAATTTAAAAGGCTTTTGTGGCTTGCTCTTTTCAGGGATGCGGTCGCCATGTGTTTGGAATGGAACTCGGTGCGGTGCAGGACCTCTTTCAGCTCGGAAGATTTTTCGCAGCAGTTGCAATGTGGGTTTCGGTTTTTCCCCCTCTTTTTTTTATTTTGTGGGGCCTTTCGCCGAGGCCGAGGACAATGAAAATTGCTAAAACGCAGAAAAGTTAAATAAATTGAATGAAGATCTGTTGCAACCACGTCAATAAATGGCATTCAGATTCAAGTGGCGTTGCGCTCGGCTTTTCGGGCGAAATTGGATTCCTTTATTGCGCTGTGGCAAACGTTATTCGTTGCAGCCTTGCGAGGAGACTTTTTTATGGTTTGTGTAATTAAGCCGGGCTGCCAATTTGAATTTCTTGCTCTGAATCCCCGAATGAGAATTCCGAAAAATTGCATTGCACTCGTTCTGCATGTATTTAAAAATTTAAATTTGTTTTGTAATGAAGTTGTCAACTTATCTAGCGCTAATCTAAAAATATTGATATTTGTGTTACTATTTACACATATACCAAAAACTCGCGCTTTGAAGGTTATACATATTACGCTTAAGCTTAATATGTAAATCTACTTTTATTTATTAAATTGGAATCATAGAAAAAAAATTACTTTTCGCACGTAACATCATTTCGACTCGACTACTATAAAAAAAAAATCCATATATGTAGAGTTTTAAATGAATGATTTTCCAATTTTTTATTTTAATTGTGACTTTCCTTCGTACCACAATTTTCAGATTCTATATAGGTCAACGCGAAGTACGTTGTACATTTTCAGGTGTAAGAGTTATAATCAGTGAGTTAAGTCTGTTAGCATGAAAATATCTACACTTTGAAAGATCGTATATTTTTATTGCATTGATTTAGAAATTTTTAATTTATAGGACTATAACGGCGTAGATTTTTAATTTTGGTATTAATTTCAATTCAAAACCTCTACCTGTTCTGTTTCTGAAAAAAGGGTACCTACCTATTAACGGACAAACGAAAATGTTGTCCAGGAGTTGAACAATTCCAAAGGGAATTACATTTTGGTGAGTTTTTGATAAAAATATTAATGAATATCAACATCTAAAGAAAAATATAACTAGTGTTCTACCAAATTCTCATAGAAATAGCTAGATGTACATATTTATATGACAGCAAATATAGGATACACGGAGGTTCTTTTTCAAATATTGACCCACATATGAAAAATTATGGAATACACGTCTAAACGTATATCTTAATTTAATTAGGTAAGTACATGGTAAACATGCAGTTTATATCCCCATTTGTTTGGTTCTTTTACCTAATATTTTTTAAGAACTCCAAAAATAGTCAATAGTAATTGAATGAGAATCGATTCGAAATGGAATAATGGAAAACGGAAATTTTGGCTAGGATCTTCATTGTGCATATAAACGTTTTGTTTGCTTAAACACGCTCTTGATTGGATTTTGTCAATTTCGATAATTCGGAAACCTGTTGATTCCATAACCTTATATTGTTCTCCCTTCTGATAGTTATCAAGGTTCTACTGCTATAAAATTGATTTTCCTGAATACATATGTAAGGTTCAGTCATGTTTCTGTTTTGGTAAACAAGTTTAACTTGTAATGGCAATTTACTATGGTAATTTGATTAATTTACCTGAATACTCTGCAGTTCCATTCATATCTCTGTGTTGGTAAACAAGTTTGTCTTGTAATGGCAATTTAATATGGTAATTTCTTCTAATAGCCTTTGCAGTAGACGTAAATCTCAATTTTCCTGTTCGGAGGTTTAAAACTAAAATTCATTAGCGCGGACATGATTTAATTCGACAGTGGCCATAAACCGCTCGTTTTGCTCAACAGGTCCTCTTTGTGCAGGGTCGCGGGGCGAGCCCATCAAACCTCCGCAATCCGCATTACCCTTCGGGAGGTTCGGGGGTTGCCCGCATCCATTGCATCAGGCGCGCTTAATTGCCGGGAAAGCGACCCACAAGCCCCTCGAAAGTGCAATAAACATTTCTGGTGCACGCAAATTCGAATTTACCGCCCGCCCAATAAATCAGGCTCCCAAGCTAGGGCGGCCCTAATTCCGCGGAGGGAACGGATGTCGTCGGGTGCACGGGGGGGCTGCAGAACTTCCCATGCATCTTGATAAATCTGCCTAACTCCCTGAAAAATGCGATTGAGGACGACTAGACTATGTAAGTGAAGATCTACAGCAGCCTTTTCTTCCTCTGTCCTACTCAGAGGCATTTGTAATAATTTCCCTTACAAAGCGCGGCCCAACGATAATTCATCTGGGCGCGAGTCTCCGCCCCATGGGGCCCCGCGGGGGTCGACGAGTGATGCGGGCGGGCATTGCTGAACAATCCAGGACAACTCCGGATGATTCATTTGTCCTGGAAAACTCTGCAACGAATGATTGCAGGATCTCGTCTGACACAGGTTCATCCGACATCCACCCCCTTTCGGTGTTACGTAAATGCACTCAATTTTTCTTGAAACTCCCATAAACGGGAGCTCGGAGGGAGAGTGGAGGCCATTAGAAGGTCTTGTCCTTGATAAATTTAAGGGATTAGGCTCATCGTGCGACTACAAATTTCGCTCATTGGTTGTGAGCATCCGAACAAGACGGGAACTTGACGTCTAATTTAAGGGGATCCCCCGGCAACTTAATCGAGGTCGGCGAAAATGCCTTTGGGAATTGATTTGGGCTAATGTAAGGCCGGGATCAGGAAAGGCTCAAAACTTGTGCCCTTCTCGACAGCGACATGTGGCGGCGGTGAAAGTTGTAAAGTACCAGGACACAGATGTTAATAACTAGCGATAAACGCGTGTGATGGGGCAATTATTCGTAGGATGACGATTCGGTGGGTACGGGCTCAGCAGTGGCGGCCCGTGGTCTCCTAAACAGAGGAGGCAGAAAATTCAATAATATAATTTGTGGCCCCACGCTCGCCACAAATAGTGACAACCACCTTTGATACCATTCTTTCCTCTACACTACATATATATACGTAGATATACAAATTCTGTTTTTACACGGCAGATACGTTCCAGAAAAAACCGTGTAAAAAAAACCGTGCAAAAAAAGACATGAAGTAGGTACATAGGTACACAGAAAAGGAGGGGACTAGTTCCATATCCGTCAACCCTGTAAAAAATAGGTAAAATAAAATGATTCATACAAAAAACTATTAAGAGAGTCTTTTTATAAAAACCAAATTAAATTTTTATGTGCATTCATGCACAGTTCATTTCATAAAAACAACAATTCTTAAAGAATGTACATAATATGTGCCTACATATTATGTACATACATATTTTTATTTAAAATTTAAATCGTGCTAAATCGAATAAAATCGTGTAAAAACGGAATCAAATTTTTTTTGCAGACCGTGTTAAATCAAAACCGAGTAAAAACAGAATTAGGTGTACATACATATGTATATTTAAAAAAAACCAAAAACAAAATATAATAAGATTTCAAATTTCGCGCGATTCTGCTTTCTACTCCCAGTTTATGCAGATTCGCTTTTGCACAAATAAGCTCAATCTTAAAACTTTCGATCGGAGGCTTGCCTCTTTGGCACGCACACGCAGAATTCTCAGGCCGTGTGTTTGCTTATTTATATCTAACAAAAAGACACACACAGCCTTAGAATTGCTTTTCCCAGCTTTATGCTTAAAGTCTTCGCAGAGGCATTCGAAGCGTAGCCTCCTCTGTCACGCACACAAAGAATTTCTAGTTCGCCGCCGCATGCCTCCCATCAAGTGTGTTGCACATGCTATCTGTGCGGCTAGCTTCTCTGTCACCCCCACACAGAAGTTAAAGCTGATTTGTCCAACTGGCCGACAAAAAGAGCTTGAGCAGTCGGAATTTTCTGTTGGATTCAGTGCAAAACGAAAGTTCCGGCTGCAGAAGCTCTTTTAGTCGCACGTAGTGGTTTCAAAGAGGCTCGCCTCACGTTGATTTATACAGGCAATTTTCATCATACAATGCAAGGAAAGCATTACCATAGCTGCAAAAATGACAAAACATTGCCAGACTATATAAATCAATTTTCATTCGACAGAGGAGGCACTGCCTCCCCTGCCTCCTCTGACGAGCCGCCACTGGGGCTCAGACAGTCGATATTAAGATCAAACAGTCTACTAACATAAATTTCAAAATGTGCCTCAGCTGTGACTAGATTATGTATTTATACAACATCAAAGTTCGAAAAATAGATCTTCAAAATCAATTAAAAAATACTTACACTGAGAGAAATACCACTAGGGCTTTAGAGTATCCAGAAAGTTTGAAATTTGGCACATTTTTAAAAAGTCATTCCTTTTGAGCAAGACTCTATAAGTTGTGGTTTTTTTATTTGAATGAACAGTTGATGTACCTACATAGGTACGAAAAGAATATAAGAATATTAGGTACTTTGTGGTCATTTCCCTTAATTGTGGGTTATTGCCTGCAGTAAAGTTGGGCTACCCACTTTAAGTTCGTTATTGGGAATAAAATTGCTTCACTTTTCAAATCAAGGAATTCGAGAGCTCAAAGCATGGGGCGGTAACAAGACTTCTGACACAATTTTTCATCTACATCTGTCTAACTTAGGTAATAGATGCGATGAAACTAATTTTCATCCTCTTTAAGGCCTCTGCAGATACAAACGATACTTCTGTCGACTTTTTTTGCAGAATTGGAGCCCGAGTGGCAAAGTGTCAGGAGGGCTTACAGCTCAATTTATTTTGCTTCTCGCAAGTGTGTCGTCTACGATTACCGGGATATCGAACGCCTTGATAAACGACCAATTCCACTGTTTCTGACAAGGGAATTTGCATATCGTCGCCCTGTATGGGAGGGAATCCAGTCGAATCCGCCCAGTTTCCGATGAGCGATGGAAAACTCTTTTTTTGACTCCGTGCTATGGTTGCATTCGTCGGCAGATAGAGGTCACTTGCATATCACCGTGTGGCAGTCGATGGTAATTTTATTAACAGTCCTTAAGCTTTTTGCTCATACTGTGGATTTGAGTGGAGAATAAATTTCTAGAAAACGCAAGGCGAATCCTTGCCCAGGACGACTCTGTCGATGTTTCCATTTCCTGGTTTACGTACTTCAGCACCAGCAGCTCTGTAAAATTCCAGAAAAATTGAGTGTAGGTTTTATGCTCGGTTTATGAGCATTGGGAATTTACAATATCGAACTTGAGGTTTCAGGGTGTAAAATGGGCAGCCAGGTGGCTTTCACAAATGTAGAAAGTTGGCTTGAAAAAGAATTTGTCCTCCAGCTCTTGTTTGCTATATGAATGAAGGCAATATTCATAGCGTATAAAAAGGCCGCGTTATTGGATTGTGATTGTACTTATGTATATGCATTGAGCAAATACTTCGGGACGAGTGCTAACCGCACAATGGCCTGATTTCAAGGAATTCAATTAGAGTTAGAGTTGTAAGATTCACAGCTTCACACTATTTTTTGTTCAATGTTTAGGTATAGGTACTCGTATTTGAGATACCTGAGTTTCGCACACTTATGATTTCAATAAATTTTTACTTCTCTTTATGTAAATAATATTGATTGAATAATTCCAACTTCGCCAGAAAACTAGAATTTATTTTGTTCAGTTGGCTCATTACTACTGTCTTTAATTTTAATAAATGGTTCTCCTGTTTCATCCAATGCGGAATTGGACTATTTTGGAAAGAGAATGTAATTTTAAGCTGTGGTTCAATGAGACCTGCAAGGCTGGACCATCTTGTTCGTCATACAAATACGGTCCATTAATACAAAATTTTTCATTGGTATAAAAAGACATGAACTTCTTTAAATTAATTTAGTAGGGTGCGATTTCACTTTATTACAACCGAATATCATATCATGTCACGAAATTGTCATTTATATGCTTAACCATTTAGAACTTTTTAGAAATAAAAGGGATATACATATTTCTTTTTCTAGATATTATAAGTATATATGTATATGCATATATAAATAAATATTTAAAAAAAGGCTAATTATGTTATACATATCTTGCGTATACATCTAAAAATTATATATTAAAAGATTGTTTTTAAAATGAATTCATTTATTTTATTCATAAGGATATTCACTTTAAAAGAGAATACAACAACATCATAGAAAAATTGTTTACACTTTATTACTTGTAACGTAACCCTGATTTAATCTCATAATTCTCCTAACCTCCAAAAAATACAATAAGTAGTCATTTCTTATAGTCGCTTACACAATTTTCAACATTTTGAGATTGAGAAGGTCCTCTAACACGCTTAGAGAAATTTAAACGTTTTTACCATTTTTTTGTAGCCTTAGTCAGCTGTTTTAAACATCATTAGTAAATTTAACGCGGTTTTAACTTTTTTTTTTATAGTTTTTAGAGTATTTTAGAAAAAAACAAACGAATTGAGACCCGAACAAAATCGAAATCCCGTCCCGCCTTGGCACATGAGCAAAAGTGAAGAAAAGGTCCCTTTACATCTGTCTAAAAAGTTTAGTAATTTAATTTGATTTGGCGTAACAAGTGGAGGAGGCAGTTCTAAATACTAGATTTTATTTTTAAAAAAAAATCGCGGAATTTATTGATTTCCCGGGGGAACGATTTGCCCTCCCAGAGCCCACGTCCAGGTCGATCGGCCCCACACACGAGCCCCTGTTGGATCTCACGGCGATTTGTTACATTCCGTTAAATATTCATTTTCCAAATTTTAATTGAAACAAACAAAACGAAAAATTAATTTCGCTTGGCGGCCACGAGCGGCTGTGAGTGTTTTTTCGCGTGCCGCGGTGTGGGCGTATAGAGGTGAGTCCAATAGAGGGGGTGGCGGGCGGCGGGGGGAGCCTGTCGCCGCCGGGTATGAAAATGAAACACAAAGCGCCCCAAAATGAAATATTCGTCCTGTTCGGGTTTATCCTGTGGCAGGTGAACTTTACGGGAGCACTGGGAATCTAATTAAATTCGCTTCTCGTCGTCTCGCTCGGCCTCGTCAGAGCGGGTGTAGACTGGCGCGAAAGCATCGTCTGAAAGATAAAAACAAAAACATAATTAAGTACTCGTGGAGTAAACACATTTAGGACCAAATTAAATCAATAATGCCCGCCCTGCCCGAGTGAAATCACCGCGCCGCGTTCGGTTATTTTTCGATGCCGTTTAGGGCTCGTTTTTGGGGGGTTTTCCGTCCCACTTCACCTAAAACGGGGCGCGGGCAGTTGGAGCTGGAGTTAAATCGGAAATTTATCAAAGGAATCTTGGAATAATCCCCTTGGCAGGGTCGACGCAATCGATCATATTTGGGGCTAAACGGCGCCGTTTCGCGTTCATCCTGGCGGCGCCTTATGAGCCCTTTTAAACGCAATCCGACGAAAACAGGGCAACTCTCGACGGAGTGTATCGCAAGGGAAAAATTACAAAATGAAAATGATTTCTTGGGGTTGGGGCGTGAAAAGCCAAATTTAACACACCCTCAGAGCCATGGTTATGTTCAATGCGGGAGCGGGAGGCGTCTTCTACAAAAGTTTGTAGAGTTTCTTGTTAAGCACTTTGGAGCTGTTGAAGAGTTGCTGACAGACAACTTAAACGATTTGCAATCTGTGGGGATCGATTTGAAGAGTAATTCGAAGTTAAAACCTCATAGAGCCCACACGACAGGATTCATTATAATATGTATAATATAATTCCTTATTCCTCAGAAAATCCTGCCTAACGACGGTTCTGCACTTGTTTTTATTATTTTTTTGCATAAAATATTTTAAGAATCTATATGATGATTACTAAATTCGAGTGTTTTTACGAACCATAATCTTGCTGAGTGCTTGTGGTTGAAAGAACACAAAATCTGGGCAGAAATCTAAGTAGGGCATCATTAATCTACATACTTTGATGTTATTATCTCTCAAGTTGCTATGATGAGAACAATCCGTTGGCTGAAAATAAAAAATTCTTCTATGCAGCTGGTCGTAAATTTTACAGAAGGGCACTTCAAAGTTATTAACCATTATTAAGTGTATCAAGAAAAACCTCATTATAGAAATCTTAAACACTCCTCAAATCTTCTGCTTCAGGGTAATATATTTTGCATGAGCTATTTTCAGAGAGTGATTTCATTAGTGAAAACCTTTTTATTCAAAATTAGCTTTGTGTAAGCAGGTATGCAGAACGATGTTATTAATTTCTAATACTAGGTACAAGTGTATTAAGAAGATGATTTCTAAAAATATGAAAAATATTGATAATTGAGAAGTGTCTACTCAACTTTATGTTATTCAAAGTTTTGGTTTTTTATTAATACTACTAATATAATATCCATCTTGATCAAAAGTGCCAAGTTTCTTAAAAATATTAGCCTAATATTTAAGGTCCAATCAAAAAGTGTCATTTGCTTGCATTTGACTCTTCCAATTGGACTAATTTTCATCAAAAAGTGTAGTTTCTCAAATTGGAATGGTTTCATCATTTAAGTTTGAATAAGGATAATTGGCTTTGAATAATTAATTAATAAAATATTGAATAATTATTATTTTCAATAGGAAGAGAGGACAGGGGATGGGAAATCTATGGAGCATATATACGTACTATTTTTAAAAGCTTTGAGCTGGCGCCGCTGTTTGTGTATATAAAGTGAAATAAAATTTTATAAAAGGGGAAGAAAAAACAGATTTCGAATGGGAGGAAACTTCTCCATGTCAGCATCTGATGGGGTCGAACAAAGTTCGCGGCATTTTCCAATTTGCACAAATTGCCAAACTCAATTACACGTCCGATAGTAATTGCTAACGAGTATCTTCAAAGTTGCAAAATTCATAACCTCTAATCAGCGCCTGTTGAAGAGGAGCTCACGGCCCTTGGCCCCGCTGAGGCGGATGGGCGAGTGAAAAACGCTTCCGTTTAATTAGCGATGTAATCAGCACTTTCATGCAGCCCGCGGGAGGTAGTTGCCCCTTCCCCACGAAATCTATCAGCGTGTGGTCGGGGTGCTCGCAAAATTAACGTGAAATTCGAGCAATTTGCATGCTTGATTGTAGAACTTTGTAAAGGTGGGCCGCGGGGCGTTAAACATTTTTTGAGGAAAACCAACGCGCCAGCCTGTTGAAAATTTTCCCGCCTAAATATTCTCTCATTTGCATCGCTTTAATTAATTGGCAACGGATTCTGCGTGAAATGCTTCCAATTTGGTTTTGAAGGGAATTGAAGGGATCCGAGTTTATTAAAATATTTTAGGGTAAACCGCTAGCGGACTAGCCGGCTCCCAATATTCAGAAAAAGAGAGGGCTCCTGAATAACATGGATAAAATGAAATAAAGCCAAGGTGGATTTTTTACGTTTCATTTTTAATATAAAAGAGAACTTCATGCAAACCAGAAAAAGGCTTTCCAAAATAGTAGGTACTATAAATACTAAATAATTAGTGTTTTCTTTTCACCATTAATTATACAAATCTGCTCGTTCGCTTATTTACGTCAAATTGAGGATTATTGTCATATTCTATGAGCTGTTTCGTTGTGTCGTTAAAAAGCGTTTATAATCATTAGATCCTAACTTTTAAAAAAATATTAAAAACAGCCAGATCAACTGAAAACATGGATATACATAGGTCCCAACATATCAAGAAAATAATTTTCCACCATTTCAGCTCTAGAGCCACGTATAAAAATAAAACTATACCGAATAATGCTATATTTGACTATTTATGGTCTTTAATCGACGCATTGGTCTTGATATTTGAATCATGTTTATTTCAAGCAGGATGGCACTATGTGCCACACAAGCTGTATAACAATGTAGTTATTGCGACAGATATCCTTGGATATATTGTACATTACATATACCTAATTTCTCTATAATACGGAGACAACAGACTGCCTAGATCTTGTGACTTAACAATAGAATTTTTTTTTGGCGTTTTGTTAAGGATAAAGTCTGTGCTACTATTCCAAAAACAATTCAAGCTTTTAAGGACAATATACGAGCAGTTATTGAAGAAAATGAGATGGCGTAAAGAAGCCTCATTTAATAATCGTGCACTTCATATTTTTAAAAAATATGCTTGATTTTTTAATATTTTATCTTATTATAATACATATACAGTGACTCAACTTTTTGATCGCATAATGTGAGTTTCAAATTAAAAGTCTTTTAAACACCTGTTAAGCAAATTTGAGGAAGAAGGTGAGAATTGATAAATACTAATAAAAGCCTTTTCTTTGCAAGTAAAAAAAAATTTATTCCTTCCATTGAAGCTAACACACTTATTTTCCTGAAAATATAAAAAAAGGGATTCGATCAATTAGTTGACTCTATGTATCGAAAATTTTTTTTTACCGTTTTAATATTTCGTATGCCCTCCTTTGGCTTTTATCACGGCTTCAATTCTTCGTGGCATAGAATCTACTAAATTATAGCACACTGAAGGCGGAATATTGACCCAAGATTCCTGGGTATGGCTCCAAAGGTCATCCAAAGTCCTGATTTCTTGTGACGTTGAAGTAACAGATCTTTTGACTTCAACCCACAAATGCTCGATTGGGTTGATGTCAGGAGACTGTGCGGGCCAATCTAATAAGTGGAATCCTTGATTTTGTAGCCATTCCCTGGTCCCTCGAGCTGTGTGCTTACGATCGTTATCTTGCCGAAGATGCACCCTGCCGCCACTGATGCAAATTACCAAGAAGTCCTTCTTCAAGGATGCTTATGCAGGCATCAGCAGTCATCCTTACGACGATTCTTCGGCATTGCCCGACTCCTTTGCTCTTCATGCACCCCCACAACATGATGTTACCACCGCAAAACTTTATCGTCTGCCGAATATGGCGATCTTGAAGGGGTTCATTGGGCTTTTTCCACGTCCACTGCCGACCATCGGAACCAACCCGATTAATTTTGGTCTCATCGGGCTGGTTCCGATTAATTTTGGTCTCATCGGATTGGTTCCGTTCCGATGGTCGGCAGTGGACGTGGAAAAAGCCCAATGAACCCCTTCAAGATCGCCATATTCGGCAGGCGATAAAGTTTGGCGGTGGTAACATCATGTTGTGGGGGTGCATGAAGAGCAAAGGAGTCGGGCAATGCCGAAGAATCGTCGTAAGGATGACTGCTGATGCCTGCATAAGCATCCTTGAAGAAGGACTTCTTGGTAATTTGCATCAGTGGCGGCAGGGTGCATCTTCGGCAAAATAACGATCGTAAGCACACAGCTCGAGGGACCAGGGAATGGCTACAAAATCAAGGATTCCACTTATTAGATTGGCCCGCACAGTCTCCTGACATCAACCCAATCGAGCATTTGTGGGTTGAAGTCAAAAGATCTGTTACTTCAACGTCACAAGAAATCAGGACTTTGGATGACCTTTGGAGCCATACCCAGGAATCTTGGGTCAATATTCCGCCTTCAGTGTGCTATAATTTAGTAGATTCTATGCCACGAAGAATTGAAGCCGTGATAAAAGCCAAAGGAGGGCATACGAAATATTAAAACGGTAAAAAAAAATTTTCGATACATAGAGTCAACTAATTGATCGAATCCCTTTTTTTATATTTTCAGGAAAATAAGTGTGTTAGCTTCAATGGAAGGAATAAATTTTTTTTTACTTGCAAAGAAAAGGCTTTTATTTGTATTTATCAATTCTCACCTTCTTCCTCAAATTTGCTTAACAGGTGTTTAAAAGACTTTTAATTTGAAACTCACATTATGCGATCAAAAAGTTGAGTCACTGTATCTAGCTAATAATATTAAAGATATACATATATGAATTTCTAATTCGAGCACTTATAATGGCCGTCCTACTATGTATATAAAATTGTAAATCATGAATTCTAAGAAAAAAAAGAAAATGTTGGTTCTTTGTTGGATATAGGTCTGACCTACTGAATAAATGTTGATATACAGTGTCGGACATAAATATTGCAACTCAACGCATTAATGTTAACATTTCATAGTATTTTCATTTTTCCTTGATAAAATACTGGTTACTCTGTAAAATACATTAGTTATACTGAAGTCAAAATAAATTAAAAGAAAATTTTTTTAAAATCACTTTTAATAAGGCAACAAAATTCACTTTATAAAACTTAACAAAATTCTGGGGCGACAAAAATATTGCAACTAAAATAAATATTTAAGTTTTTCAAAAAAAGGTTCAATATTTAGTACAATGTCCACTATTTCTTATTACTGCAGCACACCTTCTTCTCATTGACTCTATTAATTTTGTTATTGTTTCCGGTCTTACGCTGTTCCTTCCGTTTAGAATTGCCTCAAATAAGGCCAAGTTATTTGAATAATTTCTTGTCCTTTTACGCCGGTCGACAATATCCCAGAGGTTCTCTATGGGATTAAGGTCCAGTGATTGGGCAGGCCACTCCATCACTGAAACCGAATTATCCCTAAACCACTCTTGTACGAGCATAGATTTATGCTTAGGATCGTTGTCGTGTTGGAATATCCACCTCAGCGGCACATTTTCTTCTGCAAAAGGCAACATATGGTCTTGGAGAATATCCCTATACACGAAACGATCCTTGACACCATCAATACGGACTATTGGTCCGACTCCAAAAGCAGAAAAACACCCCCAGACCATGACTCTGCCACCACCATGTTTAAATGTCTGCATGCAATACTTAGGATCATATCTTTTTCCTTTCGGACGGCGAGGTTCTCATACCATCTGATCATATCTTTACATGTAAATTGGCCCATATCGAAGTGGAAGACTGTCCTATTTAGTGATGAGTCTAAATTTAATTTATTTGGATCAGATGGTATGAGAACCATTCGCCGTCCGAAAGGAAAAAGATATGATCCTAAGTATTGCATGCAGACATTTAAACATGGTGGTGGCAGAGTCATGGTCTGGGGGTGTTTTTCTGCTTTTGGAGTCGGACCAATAGTCCGTATTGATGGTGTCAAGGATCGTTTCGTGTATAGGGATATTCTCCAAGACCATATGTTGCCTTTTGCAGAAGAAAATGTGCCGCTGAGGTGGATATTCCAACACGACAACGATCCTAAGCATAAATCTATGCTCGTACAAGAGTGGTTTAGGGATAATTCGGTTTCAGTGATGGAGTGGCCTGCCCAATCACTGGACCTTAATCCCATAGAGAACCTCTGGGATATTGTCGACCGGCGTAAAAGGACAAGAAATTATTCAAATAACTTGGCCTTATTTGAGGCAATTCTAAACGGAAGGAACAGCGTAAGACCGGAAACAATAACAAAATTAATAGAGTCAATGAGAAGAAGGTGTGCTGCAGTAATAAGAAATAGTGGACATTGCACTAAATATTGAACCTTTTTTTGAAAAACTTAAATATTTATTTTAGTTGCAATATTTTTGTCGCCCCAGAATTTTGTTAAGTTTTATAAAGTGAATTTTGTTGCCTTATTAAAAGTGATTTTAAAAAAATTTTCTCTTAATTTATTTTGACTTCAGTATAACTAATGTATTTTACAGAGTAACCAGTATTTTATCAAGGAAAAATGAAAATACTATGAAATGTTAACATTAATGCGTTGAGTTGCAATATTTATGTCCGACACTGTACATATTAAGTCGAAATTGAAAATTGGGGACATTCTTTTGTAAGAAGAAGTTGGAAGTTAATGTAATAAGTTGGCGAGGACAATTTTTAAATTATATTTGACTAAGCTCTGGTTGTGGGGCAACTTTCTTTGGTTATTCCACATACGTAAATCACGTAAATGGATATTAAGTTTAAAGGCCGGGTTCCCCCTTTATGTTTCTATTTGGAAGCATCTTTCATTTTCGTTTTTCTGTCGACAAAAGTCCTTGGAGGGAACTTTGAACACGAAATCTTACGCCCGCCCGCCGCAACCGGAACATATTTAGGTTGAAAGAAAAAAAATCGAAAATTTCATCTTTTGCGCAGCATAATGTAAATTTGGCCCGGCAGGCATGTGACGGGGAAAATGCGACGCAAAGCGTCCGCCGGGTTTGTTATTCTTCTCATATAAAAATCATAAAAGAAACAGGGCTCCGACCTGACTCAAGAAACATCCACGCCTACAGGGTGTACATTAACTCGAGAATGATGTTTTTCGTAGATTTACAATTCAAAGGCAGACAAAGGAGTGAACCGCATATTTCAGGCTCCGGCTGTAATTGGAACGAGTCTGTCTGTGCGGGGAACCTGCCCTTTGTCAGCGCCAGCGGAGCGGAGAGAAGCGAAAACTTCAGCCGCTGGTGATAGAGCTGAAGGAGGACAGAATTCCCGCCACTTGCAGGACGCTGGATCCTTTTAAAGGATAGTGGGAGATAGGTGTGCATGCCGTACAAACAACGCGTCCTTCAAGTTTGCCATCGCTGTCTTAGGTTTTTGGGGCGAGGGCAGATCAAAGGGTTTCTTGGCATTTCTCTCACGTTTTGTAATACCCATTAACCCTGTTCAGCGGGCTGGCTCCCGGGCAGAATAGGGCAAATCAACGGCAAGGAGGAGCACCAGCAATACCATAAAAAATGCTCCCCCACTTGCGGTGACATTGGTGGCGAAGGGCTGCTGCTCACGTCCCGAACGGGGTAAAAGAGCGAAAACAATGGGCGGAGAAAAAAAACAAATAAAGCAAATAATCGATTTCAATTTATTTCTTATTTTGATACGAGCAGCCCTCGGCGAAGATAAGCTCTGAAATATTGAAATATGGCTGATTGGAAGACTGCCAGTACCCAGATCGCATATTTCCCCGAGGGCTGCTTGCCTCCACCAATGTCGCCGCCACCGCCGCCGCCCGCCGCCCGACGCTGCCACATGGACAATGGGGCTCCTTGGAGCGATGCCGTGCCCCTAATATCACCTATACCTGAAAAATATTGGTGTCTCTCGATGACCGTCATATTTTCGACTTTTTATTGAATTCTCCCGGCACCAGAAGTGCTTCTGAGTGCTGTTCTTGTGCCCAACTTCTGTTGAGGAATATTAAAATATTGACGTATTCTGCAAATTCCCGGACATGTTTTTGTTAATAATAAATTCTCCTGGCCCCATTCAGGTCAGCAGAAATATGCTCGTGCTTTATGCCATGGCAATAAACATATCTCACCCGACACAAATTGGCTTCTTGAGAGACTTTTCGACGGGTTTTTTTTTCGATAAACATAAAAACATATAATGCCCCCAAGTGGGGTGTATACTTTGGACGGATGAAATAATGCCAATGGCATCCAATCCACGGCTTTTTATGTATTATGCGAACTTCATAAAACTTTTTGGCAAGTTTAAGACATAACATATACAAATACTTACATAAGTATTTTTCTTCAAAAGAATTCTTTTTTGATAATTGTGTAGTATAATTACTAACTTTTAGGTGTACCTCGTCTCGTCTCATCATTAACTTAATTAATTTACAACTTCTTCTTTACAGACTTTTTCTTTCATGTGAACTAGCCTTAATTTTTTTTGATTTGATTCGATTCGACTTTATTTATTCCATGCGTAGGTAAGGATGTAATAACATGGCGATAAGTATTGATCCAAAGAATTATTTTGACAACAAAGGGATTTTGGCTATTTTAACTTCCTTTGTCAAATTTATCTCATGCGTTTTTTCGTACATTACATAAAAAGTATTGGCAAGAAAATCACGAGATTAGCTTGGTTAGGATAACCTATACAATTTCAATAGAGGTTTTTTTTGTGGAAAAGCATTTCAATATGAATATTCTTATATTACAGGGCTGTATTCCTGAACAATTGTTTGAAAAAAAACTGATATTAGGTAAGCTCTGAAAAAGTGTCTTTCTTTTATATTTTTGCGCAGATGTGTTTAAAACGGCTTCAGAGAAAGTAATATTTCCGTATAAAAAAAAATATTTCGAAAGGAATATTAACCTAATACTTTTCTTCCGACAATTTGTTCATTTTCATCCTTTAACAAATTTCTGTTGCATTGTAATAAAAGGATATCTTCTTTTTTTCCGGTGAGCATGGTGCTGCAGAAAACAATAGGATTCATTGCAATTTATGTAGAGGAGTAGAAATGAAAATCCGCGGGAGGATTTCATTTCGGAAGATGCTTGTTGCTGCTGACAAAAATTTTCCCAGTATTATTCCGAATACCCTGCTCATTCCGGGGTATTTTCGCGACTTTTTGGCCTTCTGGATGTTCGTAATTTAAGTCAAGCGGGAGGTGGCCTCGACGGAATTTTTGTGCGCTATGCAGCGAAATTCATTTGGCCTGAGTCCAATTTCATAGGGCGCAAAAACCCTAAACGAAAAAAAAGGAAACAGGCGTAAAAAGGCTGCATAGCGCGCACGTATTGTGAATATTTCTGCAAGCCTAATCTGCAAATGTTAATTAACGATCACCGGCAGTCACCGCAGTTTATAGGGAACTCTTTTTGGAACAAAGTTATTTTGCGCAGCGCATGCAAACTGCAAAACTTTACTGGGAAGAGAATGAAAACAGTGGCGCGGGTGTCTGTTGAAACAGCAAAACTATGCAGCTATAGTTTTAAAATTAGTTAGCCAAGTTTTGTACTTCAACTAGAGCTAATCCCTGACTTGTGCCCTTTCTTTGGGCTTTTATTAAAACATAATCCTATAAAGGCCAAGGTCTGTGCTGGTAATGAGATTAGCAACAAAGAAATGCACTCCGCTACACATGTACCTCCGAAACCTCTCCTCGAAAACCCTAAAAATAATTACAACAATTTCCATGCTGCCGAGATTACATCTCTCGGAGCAGCACATAAAAACTTTTTAATTATTAAAAGAGCACTTCAAGCCACTTTGGAAATATGAAAACTTCGGGGAAAACAAAACTACACTCTTCCTTTGCTTGTGAGTCTACACGTCTCCAGTCCGCCTCCCGTGTCACGTCACGGGAAGGCGGCTTACTCAGATTACCGGGAACGAGTATATGGGCGGGCGCGCTCTTAATAAGTGTTCAGCGAACTTTTTAAAAGTTTTGCATTTTTTTAGGGCAAAATGTCAACAGCACCATAATCTTGAGAAAGTTTGCTGCGGCAGCAGAGTCCTTATCAGGAACATCTTGATTTTTCTGGAGATCTTTTCAGGTACTGGAAGTGGAGAGGGCGAAACCGACATTCTCAATGAACAAAAATTTCCCATATGTCCTTGTGGCCGCTTTTACCAAACTCTGCTTGTCGCCGCCAGCAGAAGAAAGTTTCCAAGGTTGGAAAAGTTTTAATCGGAATTCGACGCAAAGATGCGAAAAGTTCTAAGGGCCTGGATGACTTTCACTGTAGGAAAGTGGGTTCGTTCGTTATGATCTTTTTAAAAAATTCGTTTAGACTGTTTTAAATTGCTAAAGGTAAAAATTGTATTTCGGAAGGTTTTCTGAGAAGTTGGTTCAGATACATAAGTATGTAGATATATTAAATAGTCTTATACAGATACATAAATAGCAGAAGCACCAGTCGACAAATTTTGTTCTTTTCGCAAATTATTCTAATTTCTTTAAATTTTATATCATTAAAAGCATGCCGCTTGCGGTTTAATTTTAGTGAGCTTAAAAACATGAATCGAAGAAGACGGTGTGTAAACTATTAATATTAACTTCATTTGAGCAGTTTTGCAGAAAAGTGATTTTGGCATTAATCAGATTAAGAGTAAAATTTAATTTTAGGATGACGATATGTTTATGAATTAAAATTACTTTTAAGTGTTTATGAACATACGACTGCAGGTGCTATAAAAAATATTATAAGCGACATGAGAATGATACCTTCAACTTCGTCGACTTTTCCTTGAAGACAACAAATGTTGGATTAGGTAGTCATTTTATATATGCATGAAATACGTGTAGGTGCACGCGTAAAAAGCCATTTGAATAAATTACGAGCTGTTAAGGAAACAGCTCAACATTTCCGTAATGATTTAAACCGAGAAAAGTATATGTATGTGGTCAGTAAGTTTCTCACAAATTGAATATCCTTCCCGACATTTGCCTTTCTGAGTAAACTGCCCGCTTTTTGGTTAATTAGTTGCTTCACATCCAAAGTTTGAGCCCCCCTAAGCTGTAACCTACCCACCTCCACTGCGCGGCTCCAATGTCTTTTCTCACCGAGGGGATGAATTATTTAGCGCCGGTGGGGAGATTAAAAGTTTCATATAATTTTAATTTCACTTTTCGTGCCACAAACTCAAGGAAGGTACTCACATGCATTTTATGTATACAGATGTGTGCCAGCACACTCCTCGGGGCCTCCTTTATCGCGGAGCACCTCCTCCCGTGCCGGGGTCGGTGTCGTCTGCACTCAGGTCGTTGAGGGGTTCACGGACGTCCACGTCGCTGCAGGCTGCACTCTGACTGTGACAAGGGCTACTTGAGGACGGATGCCGGCTGGTGTCCTGCGGGGGGGCTTGCGGCAACTCATAGTATAAATCACCTACGAAGGATATTTCCGAAAAGCTGTCGGAGTCGTCACACTCAAAGTAGCGGCTCTGAAATTAAAAAACTTGAGAGTGCTTCCTTCTCGAGCTGGGAAATAAACAAAGTTGGTGGGGGTAGGGGATGGGAAGAAAAAAGGTATACTGTGACTGCGGGGGAGTGCACAGTGCAGGCCCACGTGTGTGCAGGTGTAGCTAAGTACCTGACAGTCTAGGCAACGGCAGTTATCACAAAGTGTGCACGAGAGCCCTAGTAATTGGGCTGCTTCTCTATAGAGTTCCGTGCTTGACTTTGAGCTGATGATGTTGTTGTTGGCAGCGGCGGGGGCGGGAACGGCAACGGAGGTGACACTGGGGGCGCCGCTGTGATTACTTCCCGAGCCTCCACCTGAGCCTCCGCTAGAGCTGCCTCCTTTCCGGGGACTGTTCCTGGTGTAATTGTTGTTATCACGTGGGCTGATCGGATCGTTGTTGCTTCCAGTCAAGTTGTTTCTCGTCAATTTTCCTCCCCTGCGAAACAAAAGAGGATAACTTCAGGAAAAGCCGAAAAAAAAAGTATAAATAAAATAATATGATAATTGAAAGTCAACCAGAAGAACGGTCGAACGGGCCCCAATTAACATACACGCGCCCGACCAAGAACAAGGTTAGTGCGGTCTCAAATTTCTGGTACCTGAGCTATAGCGTCCTGCCCCGAGGCAACGTGGGGTAGTTTAAGGAGTGCCCTCGTTATCCCAGTCCCGGAGTTTGAAAGAAGCGAACATACTTTTCCCCGGGGACTGTGTTCTTTTTCAATGTCAATCTCGTCAGCCTTTATACATTTTAGTGGTTGGCTCTTCAGACGTAAGCACCCGAGGGGGTGGTGGGTCAGGCCAGGCTAGACTTCTTTTTTCCGGGAACGCTTAGATCTCTGCAGATGGGGCTTTTGTTCCCGGGGATACGACGAGACTTATAGTTCTATAGAAAGAAGGATGCTGCAGTAGGGAGCATTGCCCTATTAACTAAGCTGTTTTCTTTGGCCTGAGACTTTCTAGAAAATCGGTGTATGCTGAAGCCAAGGGCAACATAACAATATCAATTCAATGGTCAAAGGGAGTGGAGTTACAAAAGCTTGATTTTTAAAATCTTGGCATGATAAAAACCGAGATTTGTTTTACTTATTAAATCTCGATTGAAGACTTTCAATGAGCTAAAATCTCGCCCTGACTTACAAAATCGATTAGAAATATGTACTTTACTTCATCTCGAGAAATTTCCACATAAAATGTGATAAGATTTCATGGATGGATACGGAAAATATGAGAAGCACGCCATTTTTGGTTCTAATTAATTCTTAATGTCTGCTTGTTACCTTTGATAAGTTGAAAAAGAAATTTTCATTTGGTTCGATAATTTCATGTAGGAAATGCAATTTGCAGGAAATCGTGATTAACTTTTTGAAATTTTAAAGTTAAAATAGGGTAGGTACAAGCAACAAGCATATTTTGAATATTCGTCACTTTTAACTTCAAAATGAACCTGGCATTTTCGTCAAAATCAGTTAGATCAGAATTAGGAATAATTGCAAATTGCAATTTAAAAAACAAATAGAGGTTTCCGTGGTTATAGTATTCCAGCTTATGACTAAAAAGAATAATTCAGGTTACCTTTTTGGAAAAATTTGTAACAAAATATTTCGAGATAATACAGGTACCTACTTACATTTTCTCTTTTTAGGAAAATCTTAAAAATCTTTCTTTTAGGCCAATATTTCACATGTATGTATGTATGTTTGGTTTTACCACAAAGTTGAAAACTCTTACCATTAGTAATAGTAAGACATTTTCATTGTTGGTACGGATAGCACTATTTGTGTTCTGTTCTAATTATTTTGTAAATTTAATAATTCTTTCTTAAAGGTTTTACAAATTGACTTACCTAAGTACCTCATCATTCGTTGTTAAAATTTATTCCTTATCTAGACTAAATTATGTAGCAGTTCATATTAAACATTTAAATGCTAAAGATATTTTAAAGGAATTCAATTGTCCTTTCATTCAGTGTATCTAACATAAGAAATATCATCATCTTATAAATTCTATAAAGTTGTCGAGGAGACGTTTTCTGGTTTCTGTTTTTATATTTGGAAAAACGGTTATAAATAACCAGAAGCGGAATCACTTTTAAAAGTAGACTAAGGAGTTTTAGCGTAAAACCGTCTCGGCACCAACTTCCTTAGGTAAACAACCCGCAAATCTGAAGATCAAAACACTTTTCCTCCTAAACTCCAAAGTGATTCCCGATAAAAACTTCATCCAGAACTTCTCCTAACTGCTGAAATTATTCATAATAAGTCGAGACGCTATTTCGTCCTCAGCCCGTAAAAAGAGGAATTGGACTTATCCAGGACGATTCCCGGTGACAAACCGACGGCGCCACTTTGCCGGCAGAAAAGCAGAGAAAAGTTTATTGGGAGTGGGGCTTTAGGCAGAGGACGTTTATTTTACGATATTACCTATCTGTGTTGGTGTTGGCGGCAGGTAAGTTCTCTATGCTGGTCTTCTTCCATTTTTCCTCCTCGAGATACTTCCAGAACTTGGTCTTCTTGGCAATTATCGCTGATTTAACAGAGGAGCATTTTTTCGTTGTCATCGCCGTTGCGGCGTTAGTTTTGCATTTGGCAAAATTGTGAGCCGCACTCTGGGGATGTTTGCCCTCGTGAAGATGCGCCGGATGCTGCTTCTCATTGTGGCTGGACCGAAAAAATTTCTGGAGCGCTGCAGTCGGCTCGTTGACTGCCGCTGGGGCTCCGCACAGAGACCTGCTTCTGTAAAGACCCTCTGTTGCACAGTGGCCCTGGGCTGCAAACACGCTGCTCCCGGGTGTACCGAAGAGATTTAGGTGGCTGGACTCCTGCAATGTGAAAAATTTGTCCTTTCTTCAGGTTAATTAACGAAAACAATGGGAACAGAGCCTTTGGGGCCAAGAGGCCAGGGGCTTCTCGAGGGAGCGTGCTGCCGCCAAGGAGCTCGGAAACTGAGGACTGGACCGTGGATCTGGGCCAGGAAAGAATAGGGCTAATGGCCAAGGCAAATTAAAGATGACTGTTCATTAATAATAACGAGAAAGCTGCAAACAATTATCATCCATTAAATACAGCTTTACATTAGGTTGGCACAAGCTGCCCTTCCCCAGAGGATCAGGGTTTGTTTGCCCTCTTCTGGATTGAGCTCCGGTGGGGCGCACAATTCCCGTCGCCGGAGCTCATTTATGATCCGGGCCAATTTCCACGAGATTTAATAGCTTCAACAGGACAACGTGCCTGGCTCGTTTTGCACTCCCCGGCTTAAATTTGCGGGTTCGGACGGTATGCCGGGCACCGGGCGCATTGTGGCCCGAGGGTAAACATTGCGTAGACCGGCAGCCGCGCAATTTCGCGAAGGTGTTATTTGCCGGAGTGCCTAAGTTTTAATTAAAGCGAAAATCATTTGCATCTTATTATTAATCAAGCGGGAGCTCGTTGCCCGGAAGCGTGGTGATCACAGAGGAGCGCGCCCGGCCGGGGACACGATAAATCGGAGCGCAGGAAATGAAGTCGTACAGCAGGAAATTAAGGAGCGCTCTGGTTAAAGATTAATGAAGTATTGTGAACCCATAATTGCACTTTACATTTCGGATTAACAGTCAGGGAACTGACTGTCGACGGGGAATTGGCAACGCTCGGCGCTTCGTTGAATTTTAATCGTCTCATAACAACAGACCTGTTATTGGCTGAGAGTGGAGCACTACGCCTCTTATTGAGGCGATTTGCATACCTCAAGCACCCACATCCACCAGTTTTAAAGAGTTTCAAGATATTAAAGGTACTTTGCGGCTAAATCTACTTAGACAGTAATTTATTTATAAGCGTCATTATCTCACTACTTCAGTGTGAATGTGCCTCAAAATGAGTTAGAGGGAAGAAAATAAATCTTGTTACAATGAAAATTTGTTGCTACTTCTAGAATAACTAGTATTCATTTTCGTTTTTTATTATTGTCATTGTGTTCGGCATATTAGTAGGTATCTCTACTCTGAGTCGGTAAAGGGGAAAAATGGTATTTGACAATGCCTTCCATTTGGAGTTCCAAGTTATAAATGGAATAATTAGCATAGTATGTATGTACATTTACTAATTTATGTTTTAATTGTATGTACTAGATCTGCTTAAAACTGCAATTGATTTTGTGCAAAACCACAAACCTAAAAATCAATGAAGCTAATAAAATAACTTCCAATACCGAATACAGCAGTAGCAGATATGCAGTATTTACGATATATCATAAATATGCCCCAATTTTCGATTAGAAGAGAGGCGCAAACTATAACAATTTCATTAAAATTGATTGCAAGGCACGTATTTTAAAATACTTGTTCTTCTGTTGTGTATATTCAGAAATAAATTGACTAAAACCGTTTAAATTTAACGAACATGCCTCGGTTCCCAATAAACATTACTCATTTAGGGTATAGTTTTGTATAGATTTATGGTTTTATAGAGTAGTTTGATGAGAATATTGTTGGGAAAAACCGCAGGTGTGATGGCGTGCTTTCCTTAATTAGAATTTCTTTTCCTTTGGCACATCACGTGATTCCAAACGTATTCATTTTCCTCAAATTGTAGTAAGGTTTGAAATGAAATTATAATGAGAAAGAAACTGAGAAACCCGAATAATAGGCAA
The DNA here is from genome assembly GCA_933228815.1 of Machimus atricapillus. NCBI lineage: Eukaryota > Metazoa > Arthropoda > Insecta > Diptera > Asilidae > Machimus > Machimus atricapillus. The sequence goes on along the minus strand of OW121786.1, from coordinate 29,909,760 downwards.
TTGATTGAAATAAAATTATTGTGGAAAAGTAATCTAAAATATTTTATCCAGGGTTGGAACTTAGTTGTAATGTAATATAATAATAAAAAAAGAAGAAATTCCAAATTACGACGTGCTCAGATAAAATGAAAAAATGGGAAAGGTATCACTAAATCAGCACTCAGCAGTTACTTGGCACCCTCATAAAAGCATATTTAAGTGGATCTGCACTTTCCCAGTTATTTTATTCTTCAACACGAATTATCTCAGGGTAAACAGCATCCGGCAGTAGCACAAAATTTTATTATAAGGGCGAGATATCCCAGGACCGCCAGAATACGCCGCAGAACGGCTCCGTCCGTAAGCTGAAATTTTTATTGCTGGCTGCGTGCAAGGGAAAAATATCTAATTTTGCTAAAAGGAGCCACAAACGATATCCCACAACATAAAATACGGAAGGAGTCGGAAAGTCTTATTAAAAATGCAAAGGATATTTGGGAATTGGCAGCAGCACGTAATACTTATTCAAATTTCTCGCCGGTCCCTTTGGCTCGGCCAGTCGGATACTTACCCCGTACGCGTAGCTCGAATTTAATACGTAAATTGCGTCCTTATTGCATTGGAAAAACATGTCATCCATATCTGGAAGTAGTAAGAGAGAAAATTTATTTTATTTTTTTCCAGTACGAACCCAGCGAGGAATAACACCCGCCCCACATTCACAACCATCCAAACAAACATGTTCTCATAAAATTTAGTGGCATGGTTGTGTAACCAATCCGTGCCTTTTCTAGAAGACGTTACGTAAGACGCTCTAGCGTCCTTCTGCCTTTCATCTCGTAAGTCTTTTTCGGTTTAATATATGGCAGGGGGCGGTGTGCTGCGGCAATAACTTCGACTCAAGGTGGGTATGTCGCCGCGACGCCGGTGGTGCAGAAAAAGGGCATCCAAAGGGAGTGAGCTGCACAAATTTGAAATTTAGGCGAACAAAAAAAATGAACGACCTCGGCGGTAAGCCCCTACATCCGGCGTCAAAGACGTTCGTCTCCTTTCATCTCCGGAGCGTGGGTGGTGGTATTTTTGTGTGCTAAAGGTGCTAACACAGCGCCCCGTCTGCCTTTTATTACACCGCCACCCCTGTCGCTTTTTTTCATTTCGTTGGGAGCCGAGGCCCGGTCCTTTGGCATTCAGGATCCTGGAGGGCCTTCGAGGAAGCATTCAAATCCCGGCAACAAGTGGTTCGCTAGGAGACTTCTAAGGACACACCACCACTACTTGTTACTCTTTGGGGGAATTTTCCAAAATGGGAAAATCAACGCTCGGGGTGAATTGCTTAATAAACAGTTGACAATTTTAGGTGCAGCTGAGCCCGTTCCCTGCAAATGTGTGCACGGTTTCGGGGACCAGGTGCGGGAAGATTTCCAGAATTTCTGGGATTTTTTTGGGGAACGAGATGTGGGGGTAGAAATTATGTTTTATCGTTCGCAGCTTCGAGGTATATGCAGCGCCTTGAGGTGTTAATGAGTCTCAAAAATTCGAGTATGCTCCAAACTACCTACAGGTATTATGTTCTGTGTGCGCGGTTTCACAGATGTGATTTATGTTTTCGTTCTTAGGAGGCATGGTACTTTGGAAAGCAGGGAAAACATTGCAATTTCATGAAATACAAATAGCACTAATCTAAACATGAAAGATTTAGGTACTATCAGCACAATACGAGCGCAAATATCTTTTCAACTAACAATAAGATAAAAATGAATGAGTACGTTTCCGACTTTGTAATTTGGCGCGGGTTTGCAAACAATTAGGGAATGTTTGTTTTGAAATGTTCACTGTACTTCTGACTGGATATTTGCTAAAAATCTTTATTTAAGCCAACATACGTGCACGTTTTCCTTCGTACGTCAGTGGGTTTCAGTTCTTTTATTTTTTAATTCTTGCACTGATTTAAAAGCAAAAATTGAAGACAAAACACTTACATTATCGATTTTTGTATTTCATTGGATATTTTTCTTTACAAAATACAATTAAACATGATTTAAGATAACATAATATGTATATTAATTTTAATTGTTTTAACTTCAGCCTCGGTAATTTGGCTAACTTTGAAAGTATTTAGAATTTTCCTCTGAAATTTGCAGAGGATTATAATTGAAATGTGATACCTTCGAACAGAATACTTTTTAAAAATTTGATTTTTTCGACCCGAAAAAGTATAAGGCCCCCTTAAGGGGTACGGGGCGTAGTCAGCTCTGTAAACTGACCTTTTCATTTTGCATTTTCTTAAAGTGTAATATTTCCAATGAACAGTTCTGTACAGATATCCTAAAATGACCGTAGGACCTTTTTATTATATTGACGGCATATAGTGAAATTTTATATGTGGCTTTCTCAAAGTTATACTTTTTCATAAACGGTGACGACTATCAATATTTCGTTTAAAGAAAAAGCATTACACAACGGTTAAATTAAAGCAAAATATATATTTTTCACGGGTCTGGCTGACTAATCCTTTAAAATATGTAGGTACTTAAATCAATTGTTTATGATGATTCTATTTATGGTAAGAAATTACTAGATGGCAAATATTAACTGATGTAATTTAAAGATTAAAAGTATATATAGTGGTAACTTTTGAAGTGTAAATGCTATGGAATGTAAATGTATGACATATTATAGTATAGCAAGAGAAAAGTTCCTAATTTTTATGTCCTGGTAGCTAATATTAATGATATTATGTGTATATTAATCACACGTTGAATAAATTCCTTACAATACGTTGCAAAATTAGCAAAACATTTTTGCATCGAAAGTTTGGGTACCTTTGTTGCCATTCAAAAATTGTAAAGCAAAACCTCTAAAAAATGCTCGAATAGGTAAGAAGCAAAGCTCCTGTGAGGTCATCAATCTTTCTGTTGGCATCATTCATCTTACTTTCCACGGGCACTTGAGCTCAACACATGTGTAAATTGTGTTTTTATTTTATTCGTATTAATACATAGTACTGCCTCTTCTAGTTAAAATTTAGTTGAGCCATAATACAAATGGAAAAAGTGAATTTTCGAGGTTTGTTTACTTAGTTTTTTTTTAACTACTTAAGCTTGATTTTTGAGAAAACGTCGCATCTCCACATTTTTTTTCATTCATTTCAAAGTATACACTTACCCGAGGAACTTGTAAATTTAGTCTCTGACACTTGTCGCCACCCTCCAGAATTAATTGAGTAAGCTAAAGGGTTTCTACTGCTATTAGCTGCTATCTTTGCAGCCCGAGCTTGTGCATCGGAGCTACACCAAGATGTTATCCATAACGCCTGTAAATCTGAAAAGAAAAAGAGTTCAACAATAATTCGATAATGTCCTTTTAAATAATGAAAATAAGGTATAAAGTACGTAGTTATAAAAGATGATAGCAATTTCATATAATTATGTCTTTTGTTGTGTATAGGCAAGACATTCAGGGGCTAATTATCAATTCCTGCAAACATAAAAATTTTATTCCGTTGGGATTCGTGCTCAGATAGACATGTAATGGTATGATTGTAAGTGGAAAACCAAAAGAGACCTAATTGAGGTCAAATACGGCATGCATGCATTAATCTCACCATAAAGAATCGTCGTCACTGTCACAAAATGAAGCTATAACTCAAGTCGTAAAGTAAAAGCAAAATTTATGTCTATTCCAATGTTAAACTGAATGTGTCCACAGCATATGTTCGGAGAAAGTAAGGAAAATCATGGGTCTGGCCTTATGTCTAAAATTAACCCGATGTAAGGGGGAAACGACGTTATTTACCTTAACAGGAAAATATTCCCTCAACGCAAGCAGCCCCTTCTAAACATACACCGACAATCATTCAGTTCGGTTTATGAACACAAATTTTCTCACTTATTAATTAATTCACCATTGTTTAGGTCCTTTATATTGTACTTCGATGTCATCTACAATTTTGGGAAAAGCCTTTTCGGAACGAAGTGATGAGGGTCGTGCTTTGTGCTGGATTGATCACATAGATGTCCATTTTGTTTATTCAGTAGCTCCTTTGTAATATTCATTGCCAGTACAAATAGTAATGAATAAAATGTCGGACGGGTTGTCTTCCCAACACTTTTTTATCGAAAAACTTTTTCGATAAAAAATTTAAATTTTGACCCTTTTTAATAGCTAGGATTGCCAACAGATTTAGTATTTAATAAATTGCCTAACATGAATGATACCGATTTTACGTGAAAAAATATTTTATTTTGTATAATTAGTGTCGTGTTTTTACTACCCAGTTAATAGAATAGTAGTTAGCAGGAATCGTGTAATTTAACATTTATAAGTATAATTTAAGAATCGATAGTCATTATTGCAAAACAAGAATACCTCTGAGTGTATACTTGCGTGTCACTACTCACGAAGGATACATCTTTGAAAGCTGTTTTCCTTTTTGAAAGAAACTTGAAAAATGCATTCTCGTTTTACCATCAGCTTGCATTTTCCTGGCATCAAAGCACATATGAAAACCAAGATTACAAAGGTTTCAAAAGTCCGTCGAAGAATTCTCCGCATATTCCTAACTTTTTCATATGTCCATTATTCGACCGTCAAAGGAAACTTATAAAATCACTTTTCTGGAGAGATTCCTATCAAAATTTCACGCATATATCTAGCGCAAGTGATCCCTAGTCGAACGAGTTTCAGATGGGAAATGTCTTCGCCTTGGGCCTCTTCTGACTCCCTCAAACATATTCTTGCTATATCGATCTCGAAGTTTCCCGGCGCATCCTGCAGAGCTGGCCGGATTTAGCACGTCTTGTACATAGCAAATCCCAAGTGCAATCTTAGAGCTATTTTCACCTTTTAGATAAAAATGTTTTCAGGTGGTGTCTATTCAACGAGCATGCAAGGATGAGTTCAACTCCCAGGTGTTTGATACATCAGCCGGAACATTCCATCTTTAGGCAAGTCTCGGTCGATCCTTTAGAGTTTAGACGGAGAGGCATCCGGGAATTTGGAATTTCTCATAAGCGAGGGCGGCATGTTTGCTTATCTATTTCAGTTAACGTCACGCTAAAACGCCCAAGGACAGGACCCGTCTCGAAGATACTTCGCCTCCTTAAAATAGTTTTAAAGCTGTCATGAAGCAGATTGCTATCAGCCAAGCCACTCAATTAAAATTTTCATGTTTACCCGCATTTACCTTCTTCTATAGCTGTAGACCCGCACAAGAAAGTTGCGGGCTTATTTAAGGAAGTATGCCGTATGCACTTTCATCATTCCTTTGTTTGTTACGAAATAGTTTTACATACTAAAAAGTATTCTACAGTTTACAAAAGAATCCGTAATTTCGTTGTTTAGGCACAAATTATGTAAAGTTCAACGGAAGCTACTTACATAATTTCATCCAAATTGGGCACTGTCCACTAATGTTTACTTAAGCCTTAAATTTTTATATCTATCATAGTTGCAGAAACAAAATTACGCCTTAAAAAAGGGTATAACAAAAAGTGAACTGATATCAATTTAATGGAACTTTCACAACCTGAATGTGCACGATTTTGCTAAGGATAAAATAGCGATATTGTGCGGCATTCGGTTATTTTGAATAGTTTGTCTAAGAAATCTTAAGATGCAATAACGTCAGAAATCGCCCTGTATTCGATTAGATGTCGTGCAAGGTAATCAATTTGTGGTAGCCCAAGTTACTCGTGCACCAATTAGTCGATGGTCATGTATCTGAAACTCAGAATATTCGCCTCAGGTGCGGTTCCTGGTAACTATTCAATGAAATGGGATTTCGTGGTGTCGTTGAGCTAATGCAATTTGGTTTTGAGATAAATGGATGAAATGGTTACACAGCACATGCTCTAGTGGGCGGAAGGAAGTAGTTAATTGACGCTTTATTGATCGAGGTTTTTCTTCCTAAAAGCACTTAAACGACTTAGGATGTACATATGTAGATATGTAAGGTAATGCTGGACGTTGCTGCTTTAATTTTTCTTAGGACAAGTTTTTGTATAGTGACCTAATCTCACTCAATCACTAAGATTAAAACTGGTAGCTTTTAAAAGTTTTAAAAGTTGTAAGATTAAAACAAGCGTTTTGCTTTATTAATGCCTCTTATTTTATAGGACCAATCTGCAAGTAAAGACAGAATTTATATTTAAAAAGGCATAAAACAATTTTCATTGCTTACATGTTTTGTCAATCAAACTAAAACGAAATTGATTGGCCAATAATAATAAGTCAAAGTTTGTTCATTTCTATAGGCACTTTTTACAAATTAATTCGAAAGAACATTCAGTTTAATAACAAATTCCAATCACGTTCTTAATTAATTTAAAACAGCTTGAGTATCATTCTAAGTAAAATACTTATAAAGACATACTTACTTATACTTACAAAGACGGTATAAAGAGGAGGAACTTTCATGAACAGTCCCATGATATTAAAAGTCCTGACTAATTTTTGATGATACCGAAAATGACCTGCGAGAATCGAATAAAGTTCTAGATACGACCAGTACTTTGGAACAGAGGCTCATTCTGAGTGAATCCAGGAAAAGTTTTATTACACGTAGGCAAATCCCCAAAGGGCTGACAAATGCACACATTCCGATGTGGCTGGAGTCGTTAATCATTCGCCAAGTGACTCGCCAAACGAAACTCCAGAGATAAGACGAGGCCGGGAGGAGTTCCGCCTCGGCTCCAATTTCATTCATCTGCCAAAGTGACGGAGCAACTTTCTCCTGATATCTGGCGAAAGTCATTGTTCCTCCGTCATTAAGACGACAGCGCTGCTCCTTGGATTGAGCCCCGCAGATAGATCGGATCCAATAACATGAAATTATATCGCTCCTCCCAGGGGAGCGAGCAGGACTCCCTCCGACTGGGGTGAGTTCAAATTAAACAGCTTTGGGTCCAATTTCGCTTCATTTGGATTAGAGATGCTCCTGCGGGTAGGTAGTCTGGCTTATGTACATAGTTGTACTATGTTCCATCCGAGAACTATACGAAGGCTCTAGCTCCCTTGACCCCAATATCCCACAGGACCTACATCCAGGTCTGGTATCGGATGCGGACGCCCGCTTGAATGGAGTTTGCCAACAGCGCCATGTCTTCATTTCCTTCCGCGGTGTCTTGGCGTCGCTACGTACAACTGGCGCTGCCTTTCTTGCAAGATGTGCAAGCTGTAGCTAATATGCGTCTAGTTTTTATTTCATTTACCATTTCCACAACACTGTTGGCGCAGAATCGCCGGGTAAAATTTTTAATTAAATTCAATCCCCTCGTGGAATTTTGCTGTTCTTTGTTCGCAACTTTGTCTTCTGGATAGACTAAGTAGAACACTTTTATAAGGCGCTCCAAAGGAATTAATTACCGAGATAATTAATCATCATATATAATCACAATTTTCATATTACCGAGCTGAGCAGTACAATTTCGTAGATACCTACATACGAGTATAGGTAAATCCGAGTCTTTGAAATTCATTAAACAGATAATAAACCACAAGTTTTTACATTGAAATACTTTTCAAGACAACACGGATCAACTTGTTTTACTTTTTACGTTCGTTTATGTAACAGAATTAATAATAATTTTTTCTTTAGATTACAAACCGAAAATTAAAATTTTCTATAACGCTACGTTTTTGAGAGAAATAGATTCAAAACCTAAAACAATTGGTATATTTTGAGTATTTTTGACGATTTAATTTATAACTTGAGTAATTTACTAAAATTATATTTTAACATTGGAAATGTTTTAGTATTCTATTAATAATACTTACATGTGTATTTAAAATTTTAGTTTTATTTTATTGTATACAAGATAAATTTTATAGTTCAATGTGCTTACAATATTTTGGCAGGAAGATCTCGATGTGTTGTAATTATGTAAAATTATAATGACTTTCTGCTTTCATTGTTCTACTTCAGAAGCCTTGTGATTTGCCCTTTAATCTAGTCTAGAACGTGTCATAGGCCTCAAGCTAAGAAGCTCGGGATCAATAAATCAGTTGTCTCGATATGATGCCCATTATCGTCGGTTTTGCCGGGATAATCGCTCAAATTTTCATCTATCTGTTCCCAGAAAATTTCCAATCGATGGCAGCCGTTGTTTGTGGCATCGCCTAATCACAGTTCACTTCCCCGGTGTGAGACCGGGATCCACGTTGCTCCAGAATCCGATCAAAGTGGATTTCGGGAACGACGTGCAGAGCTGAGCGTCCTGTCGGCGCCTGGCTTGGGGCGGAGGGAGCGTTTTAAGGACGGTTGAGTAGTTACACTTTAAGTAATCCCCAGGGAGGTGTTTGGGGCACCCATGCACGCCGATGATGAATATTGGCAATTACACAACCAATCGAGCAGGGGCACCGCGTTTTTGTCATGTTGACGAGCGGTGGTACCCCGGTACCGCGGCGTCGACAACCACAAAATTGACGGCGGATGATCTCATGGCTCCAGCATCCTTTGAACTCGAGATTTACAAATTTTCATATTCGTCATCAGCATACGAGAATGTGGCATGGCGGCGGGTGGCCGTCATCTCGCCCACTGTTTCTGGTGGCTGCATTCTCGGGTTATTTAAATAGTTTAAATTTCCGCTCTGCTCGTAATTACATCAATTTTGGCCTTCATCGTGCTGTACTTAGGCGGACGAAAGAACTCACAAATTCCCCAAAATTCCTGAACACACTTTGAAATTGCAAACACTTCTCTTTGGTCGGGTTGGCAGACGGTTTTGGCTTCTGGGGCTCATTCACACCCAGAGCTGTTCCATGACTGGAAGCTGAGGGATTTCCGGATGCGATATGCATATCCGCATAATTTAAGACTGCGTCCTGAGCAGTTACTTCTTGTTCAAACATAGCTCTTGTGTCTCCGCAGCCAGCTTACAGCCTTCAGCTTCAGAGGCATGATAAACTCGTTTAGAGCAAAATTTTGCAGGTAAGGTATGCACACTTTGAAAATTCAGTAAATTTATTGTAGTTAAGCTTTAAAATCCACAAGAATATATTATCTGAATATGTAAATGAACATTCTGATTTTTGAACATGTAACGAATATATTTAATTTAGCACGGCTTTTATCGTGGCCAGAGTGCGGTGCACCGCTTTTTCTATACACATTTTAAATTCCACAGATTGGAAACTGTAGGGGAATATGGCAGGCAGGAACGCTCTTAAATATTTACTCTAAAATAATAAAACATTATAAGAGACATTTTCACGTGAAGTCATATTTGATTGAAAACATCATAAATATTCTAGCAAAAAATCAGAACGAAGTTATGCATTGTTTCGAAATTACGACAAAGGGTATTTAGTCATCAAGTGCAAATCTTCGTGAAATTGCCACCAAAATCAGCGATTGTGGTGGCTCCTTTTAAAATATCTCAAAATAACGAATAAGATAAAAAAACTCGTTTGTTACAATAGGGTTCCAATCCAAATCATGTGTTAATTACAAGTTCTTTTAGTTTTAATATAGCAAAAGTATTTTGCTGTTTTTTCTAGCTTTGACTACATATTGGGCTGCTAACTTTTTTCGGCGGTGTACCTAACTAGACAAGAACATTTAAAACAAACAAATGTTTTTTTTACGTATTTTAATGTCGAAATATTAGCATTCAAAATGTAGGTATAGGCATTGATGTTGTAATAATTATGTAAGTTTATTACGATTCGGATACATTTGCTTGACTTTGGTGCTTACGATCGACTTTCCCTTGGTATTGGAATCCGAATAACTATTACTTTATGGTATCGTAGAGCAGAAAATAAAATTGATCTTATATCTGTTGTTTCGGAACAACTAAATTTATTGAATTCATCATTTATTTCGGAAAATGATACCGTTTCGAACTATATAAAGGATATTATTGTTTTACAGCTTGTAGAAGGAAACAGTCGGGTTCGTTAGCTACTTTAAAGTGCTTCCCTTCATGTGAAATGGATACTATCGACTGAATTATTTAAGGAACAAGAAAAGATATTTATTCACAGAACCCACATAGTTGCTTCGCTGCAGAATCCATATCCCAACACGTAATGCTTTTATTGGTTTCTGTTGTTTCTGCATGTTAATATTTTTCGTATATATGGATTCGGAATATGTATGTATCTATATCAACATGATTGTTGCATTTTTGAGAAGTTAAAAAAAAAATTGTATCCAAGAAGAAACCTGAGTTAGAAAACTATGTATACAACTTTATATTAGGCTTTAGTAAAAAACAGTAGAAATTATTAAGATTTTTATACTTTTATATTACAGAGATTTTTGTGTAGATTACACACAACTCTGAGGTATTCTCATTGAAGAACTGTTTTATTTTTTTATTTTAATGCTTTGTTCAGTTGAATAAAAAGGCAGCATGCTTACTTACTTTGAGGATATTTTTTATGTAAATTCAAACTATAATCAGAAAAGAAAATACATAAATTAAAATTGTAGAAGACGTAGGGGTATTATTGTCTGAAAGAAAAGTGATTTCTTTGAAAATTTATTAAAATTTTTGATTTTTTTAAATATTTTTTCATTAACGTAGAAAAGGGCTTTAACAAAAATTAAATGAAAAAAAAAATTATATATGAGAATACCTCCTCAATGTGAAGTTTTATTAAAAAAAAGGGTCTAGTGTAAACTGTAAAGAAAAGTTTGTTTGAAAATAAGATACAGTCTGGGCTCTGTGATATACGCGAAGATATTAGAAGATTTTGCTCCTGCCTGCTGGAGAAATTAATGGAGGCGTTTTGTCGGTGCCAGTTTCTAAAGGTGTCACATTGCTGGATTCTACCTCTGACACGTGTTTCATACGCAGCCTTTTTAAACAACAACACTGTTCGTTTCCACGGCAAAGCGAGAGCATAAAACATCAAAGTACTACGCAGCCGAGCCCGGACATATCCTTTAGTCTTCTGTTTAAAGCGTACTTAAAGGAAACGTTTAAGTCGCTCAACTGTGAAAAAGGGCTTTATCGCAGGAAATTCCGTGCTAACCTTGAAAATTACTTCAGCGGATTATTCATCCAAAACAAACCCACCCCGAACGGAATTGTGCTGTCGCAGAGGCTTCTCTATCTCAACATGAGGAGCCCAAGCATTAGGCAAAGGGCATAAATTGCGCCACCATTACCTGGCCACCCCCGCGTTACATAATGCCTGTAAATTCATACGTTCCCGGCAACTTCCTGCTAAACGCAGATGTCCTTAATCCCACATTCTGTGACATTCAGCTGGCACCTGAGCGGAGGCTCCGAAATGGCGATTTATTTTTAGTCCGACACACGCCCACCACCACCACCCGCTGTAGGAGCCCTCCGAGCCCCGCGGCTGAATTATAGCGCAAAAAAGGGGAGGGCAAAGGGAAGAGTCGCTGGGATGTTTTGGGCAGGCGAAATACAGCAATAAAGACGAAAACAGAAACAGGTGCTATAAAAAAAAATTAATTTGCCTCACCTGATGGGTGCTTACACAGAGGCATAAGCAAACACTCGAACGGGACGGCCTTGCCTTACAAAGCCACTCGACAGAGCAATAAAGGCGGGACACTCTGTTCCTGTTCCCGGTCCTGGTCCTGGACTAGAAAAGAAGACCGCCCTTACCTCCGACTGTTCTTGTGCCCTGCAAAAAAGAGGCTTCGCCATGTTCCTGGGCGTCTGGGCAGTGCCCCCGGGAACCAGCAATTCTACAGGTAAACTTCGGGAAATTAGGTGAATTGCATTTAGGACCTTCTCGAGGTATTTCCGCTGAAAAGCGCAATATGCACTGCACGTACCTACGTGGAAAGGATACGTGCAGAAAGCGCTCCCATAACTCGGTGTTTTGTCGAGCGTTTTAAGGGCACCACGCCCGAAACATTCCTTTAAGAATTTCATCCTGCTGCGGATGCTGAAATGCTATCAAAATTGCTGGTGGTCTGGAGCACGCCCCCTCACTAAATTCTGGCTGCACCAGATCGAAATGTGAGCAGAGGACTCCCGTGGGAACTCCAAAGCTGCAGCCGTACGATAGTAGGAATCATTATTAACACGAACAGGAAGAAATGGGAATGGGCACCAGCCAAACTGGGTTCGTTATAATTTGTGGTGACTTTTTGCCCATATGCATGTGCAGGGCATAAACGAGGGAAAATGGCTTGGACTAATTATTATTATTTTCCACGACGAAGAAATGGCATGGGTTTGGCCTGGTTCCATAATTTTCTGGATATGTTTCCTGCCATAGGCCTTGTTTTCGCGGAATAGGGCAATATGCGGCGAACCATTAATATGGAGCAATTTATTGATTCTCTAAGCGCCCTATTACGCTTAACAAATTGGATGGCAGTTATTTCCAGAATTATGTACATTTCTGCAAAACACTACATTATTTCTAGTTTTATCGCAGTCGTACTATCTTTGTTTATAGTTTAGAGAGTGTGCATATTCTAGTATACGTATTTATTACGCTCATAAATCCTCGTTTTCGTTTGTGTCGCATAACGTATAAATAACTACACTTATAACAACGTAATATGAATTTTATTAAGTTGCTGTCACAGAACTTTTGTAATCAAATAATTAATTAGTAATGTTTGAAGTACCTACGTATTTCATAGAGGGGTATGATTTCATTTCAATCTTGTAGCGAACCAGCATCTAATTAAAATAAAATTCTATAGGCAATATCAAAATTTGTATCCATGATATACCTTAAGAACAAGGGAGATTGATAAAAAAAAATAGTGAGCAACTTTCATTAAAAATGTAAATTATCGTGATGTTTTGTAATCAAGTATTTTGTTTAAAATAAATTATATTTTATTTTTTTCTGATTTGATTAAATAAGACAAACGCTCGGCAAGCGTATCGCAGCTGAGCGGAAGCGACTAGTATCTTAATATATTGTGTAAAATTTGCATGTCCTGTATCGTTTCATCAAATGGCAATTCTAATTCCATGTTCCATAGGTACAAAATACATTAAATAATTACTTAGACTCCTTTAAATAATTGTATAAAATTAATTCCAGCCTTTTGTATTAATAACTTGTAGGTATAATTGGACGTGATCTGTTTTATTATCGTTGCAACGTCGTCAATAAATAAATAAATACAAATTTTTTATTATTATTTTCACAGCAAAAATGGGTTAATTTTTCAGATTATTTTATTATTTATAAGGTACAGAATTAATTTTTAGTCTATACAAATGATTTTTTGCGCACTATAACGTATTAAATCCACGTGGAGCTTTTCTACACAATTGTCGGTTTTTTTTTGATTCAGGGAATTCATATGGGAATCCAGCTGGATAATTGATTCAATGGAATCACGACTACGGGCTGGTAATTCAAAAGCAATATTGTTAAAATCATTGTATGGATTATTTTCATAAAACTGTTCTTAGTATTGAGTTATAATGAGGAGCAGGTACCTCAATTGACGAGCTTCCATCCCGATGGTGGGGTGTTCGCCCTCGGCAATTTCGTTGGGCAGGCCAATAAGGCCGGATGGTGTAAGCATCCCGTAAATCTCACAGGAGTGGATGAAATTGATGACTTCCTGGATGGCAGGATGGGGCAGGACGACGCTCTGCTTGGCCATGCAGGCGAGTAGCCCCAGCATGCACCGCTTGACGTGGAGCCAAGTATCGGCGCAGAGTCTTGACCCAGATCCGCCCTCCAGGGCATGGGCGATCCTGGACAGCCCGAACTCGTAGTTGTTCTTGGCGCAGTACAGGGTGCCCACGACAAGGTTCACGATGCACAAGTGCAGGCACTGGTGGCTGGCGGTTGTCTTCTGCTCCTCAGCCCGCTCCACCTTACGCATCAGCTCCTCGGCCTCCTCGTTCTGGAACGTCATGATGTAGGACACGCACAGGTTGGCGAGGACCGCGGCGGACACCGACAGGATGTCGTCGGAGGCCTGCTTGACGATCGGCTCATAGAACGCCGCGGCCTCCTTGTACTTGTCCCCCTGCATGAACAGGACATGGGCTGCGTGAAGGCGCCAGACGGGATTCTCGGAGCAGAACTCCGCGCTGGAGCGGAACTCCTTTTCCGCCCCAACGAAGTCGTCCTCGCGCCAAAAGAGCCATGCCCGGGCCATCACGACTGGCAGGTAGTTCTCCAGGACGACTTCGTACTCCTTGAGGGCGGAGCGGAGGGTGTTCTGCTCGGAGGTGCCGCGCGCCTCCTGGACCCTAGCCGCTAGCGTCCTCAGCTTCCCGGACAGATTTGCCGCGAGGAGGCCCAATTTTTTATCCGCACTATCCGTCGACGTCTGGGCGGTGATGAGGGCATCGAGCAGCTCGTAGAGGTAGGGCGTCAGGAACTTGTAGGTGAGGTGGGCGTGCTCCGCCAGGATGTCCGCCGCGGTGTCGTACATCTCGTGCTTGCAGCACAGGAGCAGGATGTTGGCGAAGGTCTCCTGCGGGCAAGCGGGTGGACCCAGGTCCAGCAAAAATGCGAGCCTTCGCAGACCTGCTCCGGGCCCATTCGGGTCGGTTAGCGCCATGTTGTGCAAGGTGATGGGATCCAATTCGCTTTCCGCTCGCGGGGGGAGATCCAGGAGCGCTTCCCTGGCCGCAGGAAGGTTCTCGTCGTGGAACTCGATAGCTGCTTTTAAATTCAAAGCCTGTGTCAGCCCGGATAGAGCAAGGACGGTGGGGTTGCCAACGCTGCGGGCACCTCCCTCGGTCTCAATTTGCGCCCCTATGCCCAGTTCTGGGTGGTTCCTGATTCCTCTTTCAATAATTTCAGCAATTAGATCTAGGGCTAGTGATTTCTCCTTTTTCCGGTAGTGGCACAGCCCGATGTTGTACGCAACAAGGGGGTTAAACCCACCCGTCTGGATTGACGTGCTGAAGCGCTGCAGGGCTGCGTCGTGCATGTTCGCCTGATAAAGGAGGCACCCCTCGTCGTTCATCGTGTCGGCACTCACCGGCGACCGCTGGTTAAGGGTGGCCTACTAGGAGATGCAAAAATGCTGAAAAAGTACCTTTGTTTTTTTTTGGTACTTTTAAGGTTTAAAATGATATTTTTGGTACATTTAATAATCGGTACTTTTTCAGTATGATTAAGGAAAAATTTACCAATAAACTGCAGTGTTTGAAACGGTTAGTTTTAGGAAAATTACACTTTATTTAAGTTTGGGTACTCTGAATTAGTCTGTAAATTGTATCTGCTTTCTATCGCATACCTTGTCTAGGAGATTAAAGAATCTTTAACTTTTATGATTTGCACCTACAGTAGGTAGTCCAGACTTAAGGAACTCATACACAATAATCCTAAAGAACTTGATTGTGAGCACTTTTTAAAACCGATGAATTACCTTCGGAATATAAATTTTCATATAAAATAAACTGCCACGTACTTTACTAGATATTTTTATTTTTATGTCTAAAATTATATAGTATGCTAATTTGACGTATAAGCTTTCCGCGATCTTAAAGCTTAATAATGTGGCGGACAAATTAAAAGTATTAAAATGGAACCTTCATTTACTTTTGAATACCCGTTCCACAACCCTTCATGAAACCGGGGTTCAGTTTTCCCAACGGTTATATGTAGGTTTAAACAAACATTCAAAGTAACCCACATCAACACATTATGAAATTTTAGCAATGTTTCATTGTGTTATACATTTAATAAGATAAGACGTAAAACTGACAGTTTTCTTGAGACTTATTACAAGGAATAAATACGTAATAAATAAGAGAAAAACGCAAGTTATTTAATGCGATTAATTTTAAATTGAATGTGATCACATTATTTGAAAAATCCTTAGTTAACCTGGTGTGTGAAATGTAGGTTAAGTCTAACTAGTTAAATTGTTAAAATTCCATTTAGAGAAATAATGTTAATTTTAGCAATCTAGGTTGCTCATGAAATCCCAAGAAAAAAACTATTACTACCAAAATATGGAGACGTTCTGAACAAAGCCGTAATCTTGAAATACACACATACATATATTGCAACAACTTTAGAATGAGAGAAACAACAAATTTATATTAAAGCGAAAATATTTCATTTTCCGATTTATTATTATCGTTTTTGATATACTTAATTTTTAAATTGTTTAAATTGTGAAATTTTTAACGAACAAAGAGATACGGAAGAGAGTTAATAAAAACGTGGTAAAAAACTGTTTTATTTATGGCGTGGTCAAAATATTCATAGCGGGTATAGAACTCTACCTGAAAAATCTATACTTGTGAAATTTCACGAATATGGAACTGTGAGGCTAGGCTTTTTCTTTTGCAGAACTTTAGAAACTTCTAGTTTTGCTATTTACAAATACATATGTATATATTAGACTTGAAAATATAAACTTTTTTTTCGAGAAATATACCAAATTTGATTTTAGTGGGTACATTAGGTCAATGTGCCGCTTATTTTGAAAGTGGTCTAAGTTTGCTATGTCATAAGGTAAATTTAACCTTAAAAGGATATAGAAAAATCTATCTTATGACATTTTGAACTTAGAAGACTTTCAAAATAAGCGGTACACGCATGTACATATATAAATGAGAAAAACAGACGGCTGTGACATACAGACAGACGGACATATTGACCGAACCTAAAAGGATTTCTATCTAAGAACGGAACTACCACGAAAAGTACCACGAATCATGTACCGAAAATACAATTTGTCATCTACATATACCTGGGCAGCGGAATAGTCCTCACTAGAATACTGGATAGCGCTCTGGAGTTGGAGGATCTGGTCCTTCAGCTCCTCCGATTTGATCTCCCGCAAGACTTTGAGGGCCTCCGTGAAAATGCCCGCCTGGTACAGGGACTGGGCGTAATAGAGTTTGTAGTCCTGGTTGTCGGGCAGGAGTGCGCAGAGGTCCTCGTAGCAGTTGGCCGCCTGGACGTACTTCTGGAGCTGGTAGTAGCAATGACCCAAAACCGAGAGGAGGGCGCGGGAAGCGGACACCTCGCCGAAGCTAAGGAGCACCTCGACGGCGTCCTCGTACCTCTTGTCCCTGATCATCCCGTAAATAGCGCGGGTGAGGCCGCCCTCTTGAATGACGCCTCCGTGGTGCAACATAATTGCGCCTTTTCGCCTTTTGTACGCTTTTCCTTTATTAAGAACAAATGCACTGCGACACTCGCTTTTGCAGCTGGGGCACTCCTCAAGAAAACTCCCGAGTCAGCGGAGCCGGAGCGAGTGATTTCTTCGTGTTGTGACACCGGGGGTTGTCCTGGTAACGGCTGTTGTTCAAAACAAACACACGGGCGTGCTCCCTCGTCCTTCGCCCTTCACTTTTCACCCTTCGTCCATAAGCTAAATACCTGTAAGACGCGAGACAACCTGCACAATTTCGATTCACGGCGGCATAATCAGGTCCATGCCCTCAACCTGTTTTGTCACCTTTTATGCATAGGGTGCTCCGCTTGCAGTTTTGAAAATGTCGTCCTTTACACAAACGGAGCCACCACCGACCGACATTGAGAAACGAATGAATGCGTTGCAGAGCGTTTTCATGTGTAATTTTGGCTGACTTTGCTACGACTTGTGGTGAAAAATTCACAAACTATTCTTCTCTCTTATTCTAGGATCTAGATTGCAGATACTAGATGTAGGTGATTCACAAACCGTGCTAAATTTTCGAGAATCTATGTTTAAGTACCAACGCATTCAGCCATTCTAAAACTCTAATATCCATTTAAAATAAATTACATTAAGCGATTATTATAATTGATAAGCTACTCATTATTTTGAGCTTAATTTTAAATGGAACGTAAAAAAGAACGAATGTAATTCCGAAAGGATCCTTCACTTTTTATGCTTGCGGAGGTGGAATTAATCGATATGGCTAATGAAAGAGTCAATTAATGTAATGATTAGGTATTATGGATTTAAGTATTTGAGAATAAATTAAATCCTTTTTTGACTGAAAAACGTAACAAGATTCTAACGAATATACAGATTTAATATAACACTATGTGCACTACATAAGTAGGTATTTCTAAAGTTATGAATTTCTTAACAATATATTTTATTTATTGTGGTAGAAAATTTCAGGTTCAGTTATTTTACTTCGTATTTCTCTAGTACCTATTTATAACTAAAAAATAATACGATTGTTATGTAACAAAACTGTAAAGGTAGCTGTATGAGAGTAAATTATACCAACATATTTAAAGTTGTAGCTGATATATGTACATACATATATAGTCAATTTCGTATTTGAACCTTTGGTACTACGGATACTTTTTTTCTTGGTATTATGTTTTGAACTTAAATCACTTTCAAAAATAACAGCTCATAGATACATTATGTTTATATGTTTATGATATAATGTTTTATATCTTTTATAGTCATATTTTTGACGATATTTTGAAATTCTTGTATGAGCCTCAGACAATTTATTTTTTATAAAACTACACACATTTGTCAGAGATATTTGCTCACTATATAATTTTTGTAATCAAGCAGGTTTTAAAATTAATTTCGAACAAACAGAGGAAGAAATATCTCTTCTTTCATTTTAATATTTTGTTCTTGTAAAATGCTTTTAATTTGAAGCTATTTTTTAGATGTTATAGATATTAAAAAAAACAATTAAATTTTCTTGGAGCTCCACGAATCTTCATCTTTTTAATTCCCATAAATCGTCTACGTGATTTAAATGATATTTCATACCTTTCAAACTCAAATATTTTATATTTCATTAAAAAATTAAATCACCTGGGAAATCTAATATTTTTTCCCAAACACTAAAACAAGAAAAAATAATTTTTTTTGAATTATGTACCTAAGTTTAGGTATTCTTCTGATTTATTTTGTGTGTCAATCAGACTTCATAAAGTACTCGTATGTATGTTATCAATGAAACTAAATTGCGCTATTATTGTGGATATCCATTTCATTATTTTTTTATTATAAGATTACATACATATACCTATGTATGTATATATTTTGCTCAAAAATATATTGTTATTATTATGAAGGTGGTTATAAATTGTTGATACGGGACTTTATAATATGACGTTAAATATAAATAATTATGCAGGATTCAGAAAAGTGGGAACAAAAAGATGGACAGTGTCATGCGAGAATAATAATAACAAGAGTTAAAATATATTTCGTGATTTGCGGTTTTTGATAAAAACTTTATTTATATAGGTACTTGTATAAACATACGGAATAAATCCTTTTGCATATCTATACAAGATCAAGTATATATAAACTCTAAATTTTATTTTATATATTTTTAACGAGATTCTTGAACTGTTTATAGTTCTTAGATACAGTTTTTAATAACATAAAGTAAAAGGTAACAAAAGTTTCTTCATGATATCATACCATGCCATCCGTTTTTCTTTGAAATTGCACCAAAGAAGGGAATTTTGGGATGTCAATTTGATAAAGTTTCTAACAACATTTACACGAGTGTCTCTTTTGGTAAACAGAAATTTAGGATCTTCAAAGCAGTGGTTGTTCGCTGAGACGAGGGCTGACTGAAGCATTCTGAATTTAATATTCGTTACTTAGCCTGCCTACAAGACAACCAAAGTTTTATGTTATAAATATAAATATATTTAGATGAAAGCTGAGAAATTACTTTTAGAAAGTACAATTTGTGTCCCAGAATTTAGGTACTTCGAAACCAAAGTCAAATGGGAGCAATTAGTCGATTTAAATTCTGAAAATGCTCCAGAAATTAAACACGCTCCGGGTGATGAATCTTTAAAGTGGCCCAAATCAAATCTACTGCACAGTTGCACGGTGCTAAACCTCGGAAGGATCTGGCGGGCGTCCCTCGACCTCGACAGGGCTAACTTCTAATGGAATCGACGCCGAGGGAGGGAAAACCCTTCGCAGAGTCGACGGAAGAGCTGAAGATATCTGAACTGACCCGGCCGGGGGAGGGGATAATGGTAATGAATTATAGAAAATTTATTATCGCGGCGAATAGCTCGAAAGTGGGTCATGCCAGGTTATATAATGGGTATCGACAGGAGCAGCTAAAAGGGACAATAAAGAAGGAGTCCCGGGCCGGGAGGTACGTGTATAGTTTCGTTCGCACGTGCATGCACGTATGTTTACACCCCGGCCCGGGGCTCCTGTGGCGGCTGCCCGGATGGGGCCCCTCAATATCTTACTTTTAATAAATTCCGACCACGTCTTGAAGCCGTTGGTTCCTCCGCTATTCGTGTAATTTTCGCTGACACAATTTTGTGCCGACGACTGGTAGAACAAAAGGTAGGCAGTCGTGAGGTGTGGGTGCGTGTCTCCTTCGAGTCGCGTCCTCGACTGTGGCTGGAGCTGCGGCGGCTCAAGGAGGCTCCCCTGGCTTAAAGACGCTGGCTAACCCCGGCTGAGACTACATGCGACCACCCGCTCACCAAGGACCCTAGATCTGGTGGTGCTTTTGGATGCTGTGCTCCCTGTCAGGACCAGCTCTGAATAATTTATCACACCCGTTCCGTGATTGCCTCCCGCTCGGTGCTCCCGATTATTTTATCACTTCACTTCGTCCCGCACATTCACGACCCGGTCCCCCTTTAGCGCGGCACACTTTTTTCACTTATAAAATCGCAAGGACACCGTCTCCGTCGAACTGAACCCACGGAGCCCAGTCACTCGGTTTAAAAGACAAAACTCGACAGCTCGCTTACAAAGGGGTTTAAGGGCTGCACTTTGGAGATGCTGTCAGAAGACGAACCAGAAGCAATTCTCGTGATTCCGGGAGCATCCAGCTGTTTCCAGGATTGCGGACATCAAATAACTGAGATGATTTCGATACCCGTGCTAGGAGTTATAGTCTTGCAGCAAGCGGGGATTTTTGGTACTGGTTCTGCTGTCATCATCGGGGGCTCCCCAGAACGGGGCACCTGGAGTGCTCCCTGTGCAAGGACTGCCTCAGAACGGAGCGAGACGCCTCTATGGATCACAGTTTTTCTAGGGGAAAATTTTTTTATATCTCTGCTCGCTGGGAGACATGCGCCGTCGCACGGATACCCGCTCCAAATTCTAGCTCCAGAGCGCTATTTTCTGGATATCCGCACGGCGTCAACAGACACCTGAATGAGCCCAGGGGCGATTGGGCCTCTCGCCCATTTGTCATCCTGTTGATGGAAAGCTCAATCGGGCTCAATCGGCCATTGGGTTGAGATGTAACGTTACGACCCTCATCCAGGAAAGCTTGAGCACCTACCTCACTATTTCTGGGAAAATCAGAGGCTCCCTAATTTATTAAGGGAATGGGGGTTACGTTTCACGCACTAAAAAAGCGAAAAACATTTTCGGTCTGCTCGACGACTCTGTTTACCCTTAAGGTGTCGGGGGTGTCGGGGATGGAGCGAGTGGTTGTGTCCCGATGCTCCTTTGACCGCCCGTTTTCCTGCATCGGGACACCATCAACTGGTCTGGGGCAACCAATTTGGCAAGAGGGTGCTTTATAACCCCCGTAAAAACTTTGAATTTTGTTCCTTCGGGAGCCCGCGCGGGGGATGCTTTCTTGGGAGGTGCCGCCCACTTTTTATGGCACTTCGAAGGTAATCAAGTCAGCAGCTAGCGATTGTGCTTAAGGATCATTTAATTGTGCAGTCAGATCATCAATCCAGACTATACGACTTGCCATACCTAGTATAGGAAGTGGGGACGGTGGCGGGAGGGGCGGATATTGGGGAATATGAGGGTTGAAAGGAATTGATAAGGGAATGGCTGCAGAATGGAAGAAGAATGCTTTAAGAATTTATCGGAACAACCCATCTTGAGACATTCACACTATGTGACAAGAGGGTCCTGTGGGCTATTACGACGCGGGGATGGACGATAAGACTGAAGGGGCCGTTTTTCGGATATTTTCTTATGCTCAGAAATGATTCATTTTTGGACATTCAGCAACTGTTTGTCGTTGGGCTCGCCTCAGTCCAAGTAAGGAACAAAAAAGGTGAAAAATTTTTGCTTTCTGAGCAGTATGCGAATCTTAAGGATTATAGTTGAGGAAGGTTCAAATGGATTGGACCATAATGGGTTATATCCTTATATTTAGGGTTGCCACACTTGTTTATGTTGCAATATACGGAGAAACTTGACCTGAATTACAATATGTTTAATCATTAACACGTAACACGAACAATTTTTGGAATAAAATATTGAAAATTACATCCATGTACTCCATTAAAAAGAAACTCTTTGAATGTTCTGTCCGAATGCTTACTTTTCAAAGCCTTTCCAACGTTTCTCGACAAAGGATTTTGTGTAGTACCTATAAGCTTTAGTAAAAGTAGCGATTCTATAGGGCAAGAACGACACACGTAATCAATTAAAAAACATAAGATCTGGAATAGGTTTATTCATTTTTATGGAAATGATAAATAGTAGGTATATAAGATATACCTACACTGTACTGTATCATATGAAATCGTTTTGAGATCAACGTGTTTGAAGTTGCAATACTCCCGTCGTTATTTGTCGGCCACTTGACTTATTCTCTGTAGAATGTAAAATATTTGGAATTTTTTAATAAAATTTTAACTAAATATTTTTGATTGTGTAAACTGACGTGAGATGGTCAAAAACTTTTTTGTCTGATATTTTTATAAATTTTGTACTTTATATGAATGTCAGAAAATACAAATTTTATAGAAATAATAAATGAAAGGCAAATTAAATACTGAATGAAATTATTTTATCATGCAGGGCTTTATTTAAATCCTTGCCAATATTTCTGCAGTCATCAGAAATAGGTACAACTACAAAATATTTTCATCTGCAGCGGAGGAACCCTTAAAACGTCGGGTCGAATAGTAAATTGCACAATCAATGGGTTCATCAGCAATCATGGATCGGAATTTCAATCCAGAAGGATAAATCCGACGAATGCCTGGATCAGAATATGCACGCAAATTAGAATAGAGAGCGTTCTCAGAACAGGCTCACATAAATTCCCTGAGTAGGACACGACACGAGAAGAGGGAACTGTCTGCGATCTACGCGAATCCAAGATAATCCCGGGTTTCGTGAGTGATTTTTTCCCTCCAACGAGTTGGGAACCATGCGAATTGGACTTATCCGGGCGGGCACTCGACCATTTTTGCGGGGGAGAGACGGTTCGTCGTCGCATCAAAAATTTTGTCACATAATTTAAGCTCAGCTGTGCCCCAGGCGGGATAAATCTTTCCGCTGCGAGGAACGGAAAAGTTTCTGTGATTAATGAGAGCTTGATCCTAATTACTTTCAAAGTTGGCAAAGCAAAAAGTTGAGCGTTCTGTTTTTGCCTGGGAAAAAGTTTTGCGGCCATTAAGAGATACAAAGCGTCCTAGCGAAAGGCTAAAAGGACGAATCGGACGCCGGGAACGGCTTGCAAATCTACGTATGAAAAAGATGTCCTGCGGCGGCTGGACACATCACATCCAGTTGGCATAATGTGTGAAGGCTCGGTTGATTGCCTACACGTGAAGAAGGACGTGTCCTATACCCGGGCATTGTGATTTGTGGGTTTTCGCCTCTTTTTGTCTCTATGGCGCCCCGGCAGGTGGGGCTCTGGTTGGGTTTTGACCTTGCCTCACTGTCGCACGGTGCGGGGGTGGGATATGATGTGTCGCAAAAATATCTCGTCCAGCTAATGTCGAGCAGGTAGTCTTTTTACGGCAAAACTAATTTAATGCCTATATACCCTGGACGACGGATACAAATGGATTCTTTTGAAAGTTGTGGCCTGTGGACGTCTGTCCACCTTTTGCGTTTCAGGAGAAATAATATAAACTTTCATTTTAACTGGATGTCTGAATGAGGAATGTCTCCAGGATGAGGAATTGTGGAAGGAATTCCAATTTCAGATGAGTTTTGCTTGAAATAAGATACCTATATTAAACGAATATAACCAAAAGTGATTCCTTTTAAACATCCAAACAGTGAAGTATCTAACACAAATTAAAAAAAAATATTTAGAATGATATGTTCTTTATTGGATTATATTAAAAAATATATGTACTTCCATAAATTATAATGATAGAATACGGTAGAGTAATAATGCGTTTTTACTTACACTTCAGAATAGAAACATATTACTAAATTATAGGTTTTTTAACTACAAGTAAAGCCGAAAGATAAAGAATTTCATTTAAAGTTTTACTTTTTTATTTCTGTTAACATTTTCAAATTTTTAAAATTATTTGCCTAATTTATAAAAAGTACAGCCCCACATCTTTGTTTTGGTCAAAATTTTTTAATTTCAATGTTTTTATATAAAATTAAAGTATGTGCTAAATTCCTATTCAATCAACAAATCAATATTTTATACTTTGTCTTTAATGTGTTACCGAAATTACTACAATTTATATTCCAAAACAACTGACTTACCTATTTAAATATGTATGTACACCTACGTATTTTAAACATAATAAGAAAGAAACTTTTATGAATTAAAGTGAACATTTGGGAACTCTATTAATAGCAAACACATTTAGTTAGTTGGATTAGGATAATTCAATAATTTTATCAGTCTATACGCATCTTAAATATGATTAGTATTCTAGGATTAAAACTCGTCTACTTGCTCCCTCTAGAGGTAATTATCTTTGCAATTAAGTTAATAGAGCGATGATTTACGAGATGAAAACTGAAATTAGGCACTCCCGTGGAGCTAAGAAGTGCCAAGTCTTCATCTAATTGTTAGTAGAATTGAAGCACCAATTCAGCGTCTCAAGATCTTCATGTGCGTCGCGGCGTTCGTGAAAGGAATATGAGCTGACGGCGTGCTCACGTGCCGTCGCAACGTGTCCTACTCAAGGGGTCCCATAAACCCGAGCGGCTGCCGTTACCGTGGAAACTTTATTATTTTGCATACGAAAGTAACGTTTTACGTCCGAGGGGAGCGTTATAATACCATTTTAAGGAATCTTCTTCATCTCTCTGCGGAAATTGAATGCATACATTTGCTAAATTGCAAACACTGCGGGTCGACGTGGTGCGAGCTAACCGTGGAAGAGCCCTTCGAGCTCAGGTGGCTGGAGCTGGCTAAATGATGATTTCAGCTCATTATCTCTTCCTAAAACGCCATTTTGCGGCGTCGTTCCGTTTAGGGGCGTTTAATGAAAACCACGGGAATAAACAAGGAGCAGTCTCACCAGCCCCAGGAAGCATTGACACTGAAATGGTTAAGGCCGCCCAAATTGCTACTCTGACCCAAATACCTTGGCTGATCCGGCGCTCCTCTGTTTCCAAGGAGATTGCGGGCCAGAAACCATGAAAAAAGCATAAAACTTTTCCGTATACAATAGCAGCCTTATTTTCAGCACCACTGCTATTGTCCTTGCCTCCGTCTTTGGGGCCACAAAAAGGACTCCCTCATCCTTAATCGTTGTGCTGCTTTAATTAAGTTGACAACGACAAGATGGTATTCTTTCAGCCAGGCACAGCTCTAAAGGACGATCCCCGATCCCCGATCCTAGAAACCCATCGACCGTCCGTCCTGACCTGACCCCGGGAGCAAGTTAAACACCAGCAGTCGTCAGGTTTTAATCAAGATAGCATTCGGTTGCCAATCCAATTATTGACTTCTCCACAAAGCCGCAGAGCACCGAATTAAGCTGTTTTTAATTGATTTCAAACTTGCAAGATGTCACTGTGGCGAAAGATTCCCGAGGGAAAACTAAACGAATCATAATGAGCAGGAAATGCCCCAAGATGTAAACAGAGTCTAAAATGTTTTCCTTTGAAAAATGCGAAATTAATGTGGAAAGCTAAGTATAAGAGAACAAATTTCTTGTTTGCAACAACAGAGTTTATATTTTTGTAAACATGTTTTAAAAGTCATTCCTTTAATGGACCTAGCATCTATACTTATATCTAGGCAACCGTAATCAATTTTTTTGCAACTGCAATTTTTATATATATATTTAATTCACCATCCTAAATCGCACCTAAATAAATTTTCATATAGCTGCTGTGCTTAAATATTAAATTCCAACAAGTTTCCTCTTTCGTGAAGTCAGTCTAAATTCTTGAATCATTAAAATGAAACACCCTGTGCACTACAAACTTACCAATTCAATGTTAATTGAATATGCCCAGTACCTACTTGTATTTACATACATATGTATATGTAAATGGAAAATAAATCTTTCGTTTCTTACTTTATTATTTCCTTTTCACTTGCAATTACACATTAAGGTATGTAATTTATGAGTGAATAGACCAAAATTAAATGATTATTTCATATTCTTTAAATATAGTATCGAGGTATAATTATTAGGGGGAATTTTTATATCCAAGAGATATGACATGAAATAAAATCATGACAAAGTAGCCTCTCAATTAATAATAAAAGCATTTCAATTAATAATGATTAACTAAATTTGCATTTCCACCTGGAAATTAATTAAACGGGCTTTAATGCTATATCCGTTCAGCAGATGGCCGACTTCATTAAGCCTACATATTCAGCGAGGTGTTAGTGATGTAACAGGACAGAGAAGTGGAATATTCACCGACTGTGTGGCTAATTAATGGGGAGTTTTATCGACCTTGTCACCGGTAAGTACCAGAGGAAATTTATCGGGCGTCCGAAGGAAAAATTGAAATCACTAACCTACGTGCATCGTGCAGCAGTTATTCAATTTGGGAAAGTATTACAGGTCGAATTTTTATGAAACTATGGAATTAACGGTGTGACAATCAGGGAGATAATTAATTAAAACCCCTTTTTTTTTTAAATTTTCTACATATATAAAATACTTAGTTTTAAAAGATGGTGCCAGGTGTGGGATACAAAAATTACTAAACTTGTGGACGAAATAAAAGCATCACTTTTTCAAACGTATGTTTTATGCGTACGAATGAACGAAGAGCTCAGTCTATGATTCCGGAAACAGATGGCCCCCTGTGTCAAGAGCGAATGGGGTTGTAGTCTCTTATAGCTCACGCTCTACATATGCTTCACCACATGAGGAAGAAATTTCGTCAAATGAAGGTCTTCCATTATCAGTCTCCCTGATTTCCATCCCTTTGTAGCATACGCTTTTGTGATTTGGTTTAGACATACTGTCAACTTGAATTATGTAGTCTCTTGTGTTTTCTGGAGTAGGTGTGAATGAAATCGACTGAAATAAATTCTTAGTCTGGGAAAGAATCGATCACGATTCGGTTGGTGCTTACACTGAAGCTTGAAGATACTGAAAATTGTGTAAAAGCAAGAAAAGGCGTTGAAAGATACCTTTCAGCGATACATTCCCATTAGCACTCGACAAACATCATCTTGTAAAAAATTCTCTTCAAATCACTTCCAAGTATGCGAAATGTACATTTTATATGTACCGACTGTGTACCATGTGTCTGGTACATTAACAGCCAGTTCCAACAGGAAGTAATGTCCTTCCTTACTCAATTCCGACACAGACGTTCTTTACTGTGCAATTGGGAGTAATTCCGTGTCTGCCTTTCCTTTTTATTTATTCCTGTACAATTCATCGTAATCCCAGCGAGGGAAATAATTTTTATGCTCGCATTCTATTGTATCATAGAAGGAAAAGTTTGCGTTGCAAACAAAGCGGCGACTGCGATTGAACACAAACAATCCTTTTCATTTCAAGCGACTTAAAGTTGAAACTTTTCGCATTTCTCAATCCGATCCGGCGGGGATTCCCCGAGTTCAAAGGATCCCTATTGGTGTGGCGAGTGCGCTATGTCATGAATTAATGCTGGAAAGTCCCTTTTCGGGATGAATATGACCACATGACCATGTTCTTTGTCGACGTTCCGGGGGTGGAGTAGAAAAGTATGAATATCTCTGTCACCATTCCGCCATTCATTCGTTCTGGAATAGTCCTTGCCCCGGGCAGTACTCGTGGATGTTTTCCTTTCTAAATGTTTTGAATGTACGGCTTTTTTTCTAAAAGGGATATGGCGACGGGGATTCCCCATGTATGCCAGATATTTCCATAAGGAGCTCAGTTTGGAAGTTGCCGACTCCCAATGCCCGCCGCTTTAAATTTTATCATTTCGAGTACGAAAAAGTTCAACTGTTGAAGCGAAGGGTCCTCCTGGCATTTAGTTGTATTTTTTTGGGTATTCGCTTTGGTTATCCCATTCTTATCAAGATTTCGAAAACTTTTGAGATCATGTTCTGGGACGAATAGGATTTAGGGGATGATCTAGGGATAATTTTTTTTTATTCGCCTCCACTGGTGCTCGGATTTCGAAAGAAGCACCAAGGCAAAAGGACGGTTTTATTTTCAAGGAGGTGAGATAAGTGAGTTGATTTGTTTTCCTTAAAGTGGTTATCTTTTCTTATTCTATCTAATGCCTCAGGGAGCACTTAAAGTTTTTAGATTTAGGGAACATTATAAATGAAATTTTTTCAATAATTTCAAGTTACTCCTCTTTTCCTATAAAGTAAGAGATTATCTTACCAAAGGTTCAGTTTAATTAAAACTTTAATTTTGCTTTTGGTAGAAGCTGACTACATACATACATACAAACATATATCTATCTACAAAAGGAATTGTATCGAAATTCTTTTAAAGAAAATGCATCACGAAAATATATCGTCAACCTGGAATTCTAATTCTGAGCTGCTCTACTCTATAACAGTATATACTAAAAATATTCTCCATGAAAATCACCTATAAAATTCTACATATTCTTTATTGTACTTTTGCCTATACTTAAGCAAGCAAACATTAAATATGATACAATCAAAAATGCTAGATATAAGAATTTGAAATTCTTAAAAAAGTAAGCAATACATATAGCTAAAAATAATATCTAAAATAAAACGAAATTATATTGAGATGTATGCGATATTGTTAAATTTAAACTAAATGTTATTTTATCTGTTCTGTTATTTTCTGATTCCCCATGGAGCTTATTAAGTGCCTTCTGCTTAGTCGTGTTACTTCCCTTTGAACGTTCAATTTTTCTTCTGTCCTCTTGATTCCCTCTTGACGAAAGCCAATTTAATTTTTGTACTATCGTGGGAATAACCTCATTATTTTGTTATTTCCCTAATAAATTTGTGGGCAAATCTCCAAATTTTTTAAAGTCATAATTAATCATCTCTACGACTTTAGTTCCGCTGAGAGATAAATGAAGAAAAAAAAGCTAGACTTAATCACGGATATTTCCAGCAGACAACTTTGAGTGAGGTGGCTTTTATTGGGTGAGTGATGACTTTAATCAAAATTTATAAATTTCACCAATTCAATTACTTGAAGAATTTAAAATACTTTTTTATAATTTCATGAGATTTGGCCCTTTAAAAACCACCTCCGTGGTAGATAGGTACGTTTTAAGGTTCAATGTGTCTTTGTCCAACCAAAATATAGTTCAATGAATTAATAGATTAATAGGAACTGAGACATCTGCTCTAAAACGTATTTATGGTTTTATCCTACTTGCCTCATGGAACACATAAACAAAGCAACATAAACTGCTATGGATGCAATTTTGCAGGAACCCTCTGGCGTTATCCTAGTTCCTAGTTCCATCTGAAAACGACTCAACATGGTTTCCAGTCGAAACGTAAACATGCATTTAATGGTTTAACGAATCTGGGCCGCAACTAATTAACAATAACAAGGACCTCCCCTGTTTCGGTCATACACGAATGAGAAACGTGCCCCAAAACTGAGGTGTGCATTGGACCAGAATATTGGTACTCACACCGAAAACCACAAACAGTCGTCCAATTTAGCCGAAAATAATTATTACATTGCCCAGCGACTCATTAAGGCCAAAAATATCCTTTCTAGCTGAGTGATTAATGTCTTCTTTCGTTACTAGTTCAGTTTAATGAAAATATAGAAATTAAAGGGAGACGTGATTTTTATGCAGACAAGAATTTAATTTTACTTTTTCCGATATGAAATCAATTTAGACAACTTTAGTTTTCCAATTGGGTAAATGAATTTCTGAATGAATAAAAATATTGAACTATATTTTCATTTGTTTATGCTAGGCTGTTGCTTTCAGCGACTTGCATCGATAAGTGATGTAATATTACAAAATGCCACTTCCTAAAAATGCTCTTTTTGTTGTAATATACATACCTACATATATGTACGTATGGAAGAATACAGTGATACATTTTTTAAAGCATCAGCACCAAATTTACTATGACTATGGACATAATTTTACCAATTTGATGTATTTTTCCCCAATGAATATTGCAACTTTAATCAAGAAAATTGTGGCTAGCTATGTACATACATTACATACATACGTATAACTACTGCGGGAGTAGCTGTAATAGCCATTTTTATTAGTGAAGTACGAAATTGGACAAAAGAGACAATTGTAGTGGCTAAGCGAAAATAGCCACTGTATAGTAGTTAACATTAGCAGAATTAGGTGTCCCATTATCTTAAATGATGATGAATCAAAGTTGAGATATTTGATGAACAACATATTTATAGTAAGCTGAAGGTCTAAAGATGTTCTGTAACGACGTGACGTGATGTTCTTTCTATAGACTGTCTTACACATCACAAGGTACACTAATTAAGTAATTTCATTGAGCCAGTAGACGAACAGAGGGAACATTTAATTCCCGCCAAATTGTCGAGAGCACGTCGGATTAGGCCTCTCCAGGTACGCAGTCCTTATCGCAATGTAATTAAGGGGGATGTCATTAATCAGAACCTTTCGGAGTAGTTGTACGTGCGGAGGGCGCTGCCGTCCCTTAAACCTTAAATCAGCTCTATTCCCAGTGCGTATCAGAAATTGCTTTCAAAAAAAAAAAAGGAAGGAAAAAAGAAAAACCGGACGTGCTTACGAAAATCCAACAGGAAGCATTTCTTTCCCCCCCTCTGATTACTTGCCTGGAGCCCCTGAGTACGTGAGTTGGATGGGGTCAAGCCGGCCTGATTAATGTCGTAATGATGTGAGCGCTAAGCTCAGCAGAGAAGTCTTAGAAAACTGAAGAAATTCCTTACCGAAAAAAAAGAAGGAGCCGAACCGAAGCGGCAACAAAAGCAAATACTCTGGGCGGCAGTAGCCACAGTAGCCGACTATGGAACTGGCCAGCCGTAATATAAAGACAGATGAATCTAATGGAAAATCACATTAAGCACAGTTCACAAGACCAACATCCGGGGGGGAGAAGTGCTTAGCTGGAAGTTCATCGAAAACTCATGACTGCCACCACCGCAGAGCAGCCAATTTAGCTCCAACATGGCCTGGATGACCTTTGATTTCGGAGTCTATCGCAGTCCAGTCTGTCCTAGAGGTAATTAATCCTTTCTGCTAGACTGAGCCTATGAGCTGATTTGTGTGGGTCCGGCCTACATTCTTCTGCCCTGCTGGCGTCCTTCGGGCTATTTAAGCCCTTCCATCAGCATAAGGGCAACATAAGCACGAAAAGTACAAGACATCATGTTGAAATCACTCATGGAACCGTGCGTCGCATCGGCCGTTTTCAAGGAATTGCAAGAAGGGAAAATTCCTTGAATTCGATGGCTCAAATACGACCCCGTCTTTGAATGCTCTTGGACTCCACCATCGTCGTTCTTAAACTTATGGAACACGTCCCCGGGGATCGTAAAAGCGATACAAATTTACTTTCCGGGGAATTCCCTCCCCAGCTCTCGGGCAGACTTTCAATTTAATTCCATCAGCAAGGAAGTGCATTTCGGGACGCTAACTGTGGTAATTCATGAGGCGAATTACCCGATGCATACCAAACTCTTTAAGCAGGTCTTTACAACTCGCATCCATGGGGACCCTAGGACTGCGCTGGAAGCCTTCTAAAGTTTCGTAATTTGTCAAAAGAGCAGCCAAGTTCCTCAGATAGTCAAGTCTTGAGGACTTCTCGCACATTAGGTCGGGAAAATTGAGTTCATTAAGGGTTTAGTTCGCTTTATCGCTTTATAAGGATGTTAAATGTTAAATTTATATGTGGCATGATAGAAGCATCCCTTATGTTGGAAATATTTCGCAATAGCGTCCCAGAAATAGTTTTCATACATATTATGTTGCCCATATTCATGTCTTGCTTTGAAACTATTTCTTCTTCTAAAAGAGAATGGGAAAAATCACATTCCTTCAATGAGTTTTTAAGTAGTACCTACTACTCAAGTTATTGCATAGATCTTCTTATTAGTGATTATTTAGTGAAAAACTGAAAATAAGAAACTCTACATAATAAAAAATTCTTATAATTATATCAGTAGCACCTTTTTAAAATTACAAAAATTACTTACCCAAACACTACACTTCTACTATTACTTTTAGTAGTTTTGTGTGATAAAATTTGGATAGAATTAAAGCGTTCAACAATGCAACAGATAATTTGGTTCAGAACTAATATGTTATTTTAAAATTGTCATTAAGTTTATTTTAAATATAGTGTAAATATACTTTTTATAATATTTCAAATAAGAAACATTCTGCAACTTTATACAAAAAACAAAAACCTAATTTTTCACCCCTAAGCTCTTAAATTATAAACTAATTAAATGTTTAATTGCCGAATTGCAAATAATTTAAAATTTGGTTAAGAAGACAATAACGACAAATCGGTATAAGTCGCATAATACAATGACTCATTAAGTTGTATTCAGTGGGCACTAAATCTTGTACATGGGGCTGAAGCTAATGAGGTAATTTTATACCATTAAAACAACCAGATTTACGGAGATTATCGTAATTAGTCCGCTGCTGGCAACCTCCTACCTCGAGGGATTAATAAGGCAGAAATTAATCATATCCTAATGATATATCCGTGATGGGGTAATAATTACTTCCTAAACAAATTTTAAATCCTGCCGCTTATGGATATCACATGTAAGCCTGCCATTAATCACTGAGCAACTAAGAAAATCACTCAACTTTAATGAGGAGTAAATTGCGGACCTCTTCAGTGCCTTGCGGGCCGTATTATTGCCCTTTAACCCTAGACCTGCCAGCCGGGGGTTAGAAGTCATGCACCTGAAGGGGTTGACGAAACATTCGCTTTTACCTACCGCATGGTGGACGTTTTATGGATCTGTATGGAGTTATAAATTTATTAATTGCTTTTACCACTAAAACATCTTGAATTCCTACTAAAATCCGTCGTGTGGTGTTTTATTACTACAGCGAGGAATTATACAGCCAGCAATCGCATTGGCATTAAGGGTTTTATCTTTAGGGTTTTCCTGAGGGATGCAGAACGTGATCCCCATCTCTTGCAAAGCCAAGCAACGACGAGGACTTGTAGTCGACCTATTTCTAAAAGAAAACTGTTATCGTTTGAGAAATTTGAGGAGATTAAAAAGCAATTTGCTCTAAAGGTCAACAAGTCTCGTAATTGAACTCCTCTTAAACAAATCCCCGGTCCGGATACGGATTCAGTAGCCCGAAAGCTGCGGGGAGAAAGCATAAAAAAGATCGAAGACATCGTCGGAAATCGATTGATAACGACGTAAGGGCAACTTTCAAACCATTGAAAAGGAGTCCGCTGATTTAAGAAAGTCGTAAAAACAAAGATATCCCGTCCCAGTTAGATCCAGGCGGGGATGGAGCGCAGCTGAGGGAAGCTTATAAGCAGGCATTAAGGAAGTTCTTTCCGTCAGGGAAACCCCCTCTATGAGAACAGGGTGATTCAACGCAAATTATGGCAGCTAATGGGAAATTGAGTTTTGCTGGAAAATGGGTGGAATGGTCTTTTCTTTTTTTAAATTGCTTTTCCCTCAATTGGCGAGGTTTCCGGAAGATGGTGACATACATTTCTTTAGGATATTATGGTGGACGATGTTAATTAAAATTGATATATGTATTTTTGAATTCACGAATCACGAAATGTCGTAGGTGTTTATAAATTCCAAACTGTATGGCTCAACTCGATCCCAGTTACAATTTAGCATTTTCAGAAATCAATGGGATTATTATACGGTTTTAAATCTCTCCTTTATGAAAATGTACGTATAGTTTTTATAACAATGTGTTTCTGTGCCTATGTATACCTATTTGAATGTAAATACCATGATTACCATCACAATTACGATTCTTTATTCATTCAAAGTTCACATTGGGTCGTATGCAAAAAAATGAGTTAAATCTCAGAGTTTGAGTTAACTAACTTTATCTCATTCTCTGAGACCGAGCAACAACGGTGAACTCGTACTCAATTTTGTATGCAAAAAAACTAGAAAATACTCACTTGGTCTAACTCATTTCTTTTTAGATCGATCTTAAAGCTCTTACACTTAATTTAGATCACGTTTAGCTTAGACACGGTGCAAGGTGATACAATCATGTCTTCCGGTAGTGATAGTGAGGGTTTTGTTTTTCCAGAAGCGAACAATATAAATATTTTTTTAGTAAATGAGCTAAAACAGTATAAAATACTGATTGACAAATCACAACTTCCATCTTTTAAGTTGAAAAAACAGGACGCTCTGGGAAAAGTTATTGAAGCTTATAAAACAACATTCGGGCGCGTAATTTCTGGAAAGCAAATTAATAAAAAAGTAGCCAATATGAAGTCGCGGTTAAAAAATAAAACGAATCTAATCAAAACAGGAAATAAGAAAATTATTTTGAAGGATTGGGAAAATGTCCTCTGCTATTCCACTCTGAAAACCAGGATCTCCAACAAATCACAAGAAAATTCTCATTTTTTCTTCATTTTGTAATGCTCCGCCACGGGTTTCAGTCGATTCTCCTAAGAAATGTTCTGTTAACAAGTGGACACTATTTTCATTGAACCGATATAATTGACGAAAATCTTCACTATTAGTACCTACATCTTCTTATATATTCTTATCGAAAGTGCGAAAACAGGTAAAAAGTCTACCATGTCGATGGTGTTTTATAAACTGAGTAACGTGAAACCCATGCTTACTTATTTTTAAGCCTAATCTCGAAAAAATGAGTACTTTCTCAGTATTTTGCATACGATTCATAGAAGTTACTCGCTGTGAGCTTTTTAACCGAGCACATTCTCATACTTTGAGTTCAGTCTCACCACATGAGATCTGTCTTGCGAGTTCAATATTTTTTTTGCATATTACTTTAAGCAATTGCTCGATAATTTGAGAAAAGAGCAATTACTTTTCTTTTTGCATACAACCCATTGTTACAATTTTTGTTTTGGAGATAGAGGTTCATTGTGCCTCATGCGTGAACCTTAGTTTGCGTCCCCTAATCTGACACTTATAACTCATGTCCTATAAATGATTTTATTACCTCGTCCTCGGCCGACTCATTAAATGCCGCTTCTATGGACTTCGACTTTGGTGTATATTTTGTTTTTACATACTAAGCATAGTAGCTTTCACTAACACTGGCGGCTAAATCACAGGCCATTGGCCCAAATATAAAAATAAGTATGGTCATTTTTTGTACTTATCACAATGTCTTCATGATGGGGTTTTTTGTGCTGATGACACTTTTCGTGCGTATGACGGGTATATGTGTCAATGCTATTAATCAGTCCGTTTTTAAGGTTGAAGTCACTTGTCGTTTTAGTTGTTTTAACCAAATTTTGGTTGAAAAATTAAACTAGCCAGTTTTGTTAAATTTTCCAGTACTTTTTTCTTCAGTGTAATTTGTTGTACCTATACATAATACATATATAAAATCAAGAAACATGAACATATAGTTCTTAGCACAAACTTTTATGTCTATATGTATGTATGTATTTACAGGTTAGTTAAGTTCGAAAAATGTAGTTGAATTATCTTGAAAGACAAGATTCTTTTGATCATAACTTAAAAATACAATCGTGTTTATTTAAAACAAGATAAAGGTTAACTCTTGTTCTTTTATTCCATTATATGGAAACATCCTTTTCCAAAAATCCCATTGTATTTTGCATGATGAAAGAACGAACTGAAACCGACTGATCATAACAAAAAATGATGATTGGATAGACCGACCCCGTAATACGCGGTTTGGGTTGTTATTATGTTAAATTTCGCAACGCGCAAAGCTTTCGCAGAGAGGTGAATTGCCTCAAAGAAAAGGCAAGCTCTTTCCAATTAATTTACTGCCGTCTTATGTTCGTCGTGCTCGCTTTCAAGACACCTTATCAGTGATCTTCCCTTATGCAAAATTGAAAGCCTCTTAGTTCTGAGCAAAGTACCTTATTTCGTCTCAAATATTTATGAGGACTCCTTTCAGAGTGGGAAGCGGTTTCCTGGAAGATAGCATCGACAAAGTACACGACATTTACCTTTGGTTTTTGTTTACAGTAGGCATATTTTGTCGTGCTCCCTTTACGTGAAAATATTCGCCGCCTGTGGGGCCCTTTTACTCCGTTGCGAAGCTCTGTCGCTCCCCAGATAGAGAAGTTATTTTTTCCGCTACTATGAGCAGACATTTCAAAGTCTGCATGATATATTCGTTAGGACTGAGTACCACAATAAATTCTATCCTTTCCCGGAAATAATTTGCAAAGTATTCGTCATGAATTTTCATTTCGTTGGCAGAGGCAGCAATTCGAGGAGGGAACATGTTTTCCACTGTGCACAAAGCAATAAAACCCTTCGGCACAATCCATAATTTATTTAGCTGAGATTGGACGCCCGTCATAAATTTTTACATGCCCCATAATTGCCCCGAAGCGCCCGAATAGTATCACCATGTCACGGAAGTAATAAATATATTTTTTTTATGATTTTAATAACCGCCCCGTCACTTCGGGCCATTTCGCTAATTTCTGGTCGACAGGCCACTGGGAAGGGCGGGGCCTTAGTTATTTGGATTTGATTTAAAGCGATCCCTGGGGTTTGGCGGTGGTGCGAACGCGACCATTTCGCAAAGCACCCCCAAACCAGAAAATAAATGTCACTCCATTCAGGACACGGATTGCCGGGGACATTCATTACCCCCTCGGTGAGTGGCTCTGGATGAGATGATTTTCATGTTCAACACCGACACTGACAGTCGCAATTCCGTGCGCGGCAAAGGTAACTCCGCAAACGGCAAAAATTATTTTGGCTCATTGGACGTGACAACCATAACATTAAATATTTTATGGCCGTGCCGCAGGAGTTCCTTTCTGAAGTTAATTGAAACATTTTGATGACACACGTAGTTTGCTTCGATGTGAGCCTCCGATTAGAGAGGCAGCACAGCCTCACAATTCCTGTCATTCACAGAGATTATGTTGGAAATTTTTTTTGAATAATTTAACAGACGTGCCTCTGTGATTGACACAGCCTCATCTCATGTTATCTTCAGCATCATCTTGTCATCACGAACAGACAAATTTACTAATTGATTTTATCTCTAAATATGGATACATCACTCACTGGAAATAATGAATAATTAATCAAATTTAAGTTCTTTATTACGCACCTTTTCTATATGAAAACGGTCAATACATTGTATAAGAGAAAAAATTGAAATAATAATTGATCTAGCTGTTGTAATAAAATTTTCAACAACTTGAAGTAGTTACTTCAATTAATATAATTTTTAGTTAAAACTAAACAAACGCAGCCATAATCTCTCTCCACTTTTTTTATACATAAAACTTTTATTAGTGATTGTTGAAAACTAAATACAATTTTGTTAAAGAAACAAATTTTAATAGGTACATTCTTGTTTTACAGAAAATTAGCGATAAAGCTGAGCAATTTTAACAACGATAGTAATATTTGAGATTAATCCTAGCAGAATTAATCCAAATTAGGTAGATATTATTCTACATCTGAGACATAAATATAATAAATATATAACACTGTGCAAATTTCATTATTTATTCTTTTCGATAGCTGCTGGTGTTTTCTGAATTCTGCGTAATGTTCGACATCAAAAATTCTTTTGCAAAAATTATTAGGTATAAGATGCTGTTTCAGCCGCACAAATTCATTGGTATTGAAGCCAAGTCAAGAATAGGATAATTAAGTTGCTAATCTAAAATTTATTGTACATATTGTAGGTATTACATTTGGTAAAAAGTCTCACTTACAACTCTTTTTGGCCAGATATCATTTGCATTGCAACTTGATAACATTGAAATATAATTTCCATTGTTCTCTGACAAAATACGAAATTCTTCAACAGAAGTCCATTCAAAACCCTTCATTCACGGTATAAATTCCATGGCCAGGAAACAGTGCACTTTTGTCACTACCAAAATGGGAACAAAGCAAAATCTGAACATTTTAGCAACACCTAGCTGAAGATACCAGCAGAACTCCATTTAGAGCTGGATGTAATGTAACCAAGAAGTAGAACAATTTCGTTTCGTTAAACACCCCCGGGTGTCTCTCCGGAGTCCCATCGACGTTCCTGGGTCCGTCCACTGTGCCGGGGGTGAAATACGGGCGCTCGCTTAGGGAAGATTTGTGAATTTCAATTAAAACTTTTGCCCTCACCTGAGGTCCGGGACTCGTAAGCCCGCGTGTGCCAGGGGGCGCTGGGACTGTTTTCCTATTCGATGGCAAACATTGGGAACAGAAGCAGCTGGCCCTTCTAGCCGGGCCTATTTAGGGGCCCGTGTCCTTCTATCGGTCTGGGCGAAATTGCTTGGTTTATAGTCGTTCTGTAGATATGAGTTATGCTATGCCTCCCTACAGTTTTCCCTGGCCTTCCATATAGACCGGGTCAAAGATGCTGTTGAATTACTTAAGGACTAAGGAGTGAGTGCATCAAGAAACCCGTGCCCAACATTTAAATTGCGAATTCCCCGCTGCGCAGTTAACTCTACTTCCGGGTAAATTCACCCTTTTCGTATTTTTGGTCCAATTAAAGGCTTGTGTAGCCAAAAGTGCCTCCACTCCGGGGAGAGCGACCAAAATTAAGTTATTTTCTCGCCCATAAATTTAGCCGGCCACTCTGGTCCTTCGGTGGTGCTGCCCGGGACGTCCAAGGACGGGTCTCCCGGCCACTAAAGAAGTTATGGTCATGAAGTCTAAAAGCTCCGCTCATTATCATGTAATATAAGCACCGAGGTTTCGCACGCGAGGAGCATTTTTCTGTCCGGTCCGGAGTCCCGGCATTTTACTCTGCGGATCCCGGCCCGGGTACAGCTTATTTTACATGAGCCTCATCTCGGATTTGGGCCCATCTCAGGCTCCGAAAGTGTGCAGATTTGGCCTACTTTTTCGCCATTTCGTATTCACGTCAGATGTGAAATCTTCTTGCATGAGCGGCCTTTTATAGGCTTGAAGTAGGCCAATCAACCGGAAGATATTTTCACAGTCTCTCAACGATGATATAATGCGAAAACATCTCTGGATGATATTTGCGGGATTTTCCCTTACTCCTCAGTTTTTTTCTTATTTCTGGACTTTTTGGGGTCCCTGGGACCGAAAAACTTTGCGGCTGAAGGAAAGGATGCCATTCAAACTGACCGAAAAGGTAAAGTTTTCATTTGACCTACGTCGTAGTGGGCACCAAAGCAAAGCACTATGGCAGGTGAAATCTATGATAATGCGACAGATATTTAGCGAATATCAACTTAAAAGAGGATTCTTAGTGATGGTAAATGGGACGCAAATATTTAAGGATGAAATTTTATTCAAACTTCCGAAAACTATTTATGTTAAAACACAGAATATTTCAAATAAAGTTTCGTTATGAATACTAATTTACATACATATTCCTGAAATTCCAAATACTTCTTACAAGGCGTACATTTTAATTTAATCATTAATTAATATATCATTTAGCTATGTATTACCTTATAAAAATAATTTATAATTGGACATTTTTAAAGTTTTTTAATTGTTATTAAAACTTTACGCTTTTTTTCTTAAAAAAATGTCTAAAGACTGCAAAACAGTCCCATTTTGACGATATTGTTTTATTCAATATGTCACACAAAAAATGATTAGTTACGTTATACTCGTAGGTACCTTTATTATTTTTTTCCTAATCATAATTAGAAAATGTAAAAGCAATAAATTCTTTAAGCAATACAGTGGTAAAATCCGTTTTCCGAAATTTCGAAATTGTAAACAAATACATTGAAAGCAATAAAATTACGCTGTACTGAGAAATCAAATGCAATTAATGAGATTGTTTGATAATACATACTCTTTTACGAAGTATAGTCAAGCGCAATAAACCACAATTTGGAGCTTAGGGAATATTCATTGGTATAGAAACCTTTGAAATGTGATGATAAAGATTATGTGATTAAAATTATAAAAGTAAATTATCCACTCTGTATTTAGCTTTGGGCCATAACACCCTACGCGTCGATTTCAATAGGATCCGCATTAACAATTCACCAATTGGAGGACGCGTCTCTCGGCTCATTTTACATTCCTCTGATGTGCGAAATCTCACAAAATTTGGTGGAAAATCGGTCGTGGAAACCATTTCCTGCATGGGAGAAGGGAGGCCTGTGAGGTAGGCTGAGAATTCTCTACCGCAGCCGAATTATTATTATTATTATTACCTGAATGGTTACCGTTGATTGATCACACGGCGGCGGTGGGGGAGGAAATCATCATGGATGAACTCGTGATAAATGGGGCGCATTTCCTGACGATTTTCTCGGTTCCGGCGCCGAACACTCTCGGTGGTAGGCACGTACACGGGGCGGTAAATTTATTATGCTGGCTCCAATTTCCAAATGTGGCGCCCATAGATTCCTGCTTGAAATGGAAAAATGCTCAATATATCAAATTCACCTAACATTATCACAGATGTCGTTCACAAAATGTGATTTATTTTGCAGCCTGCGCTCTTGTGAAAATCCGTGATGGATTCCAAAATTAAACTGAGGGCTATACATTCGAAAAATGTTCCGACTTTATACGGGTTAGGCGCTCTTGCCGATTTGCGAAATATTCTCAATATTCAGAGTAATATTTTCGCAATGTTACGATAATGTCTGACACCTGCGAATCTTATTTTGACTATTGCTACTATTCTGCAAAATTTTGATTTATAGGTGCTGTAATTTTTCATTTTTGGAAGCAGAAAACCCTTATTAACCCTTATTATTTATCATCAGGTTAATGCAAGCATTTTATATAATGTTTGTATGCAAGAAACTACGCATAATAATTATTAATGATATAGTGCAAGGGAAATATGAGTGCAACGATAAGTGATTAGTTCTTGTTTATACAAATTTTTATTATGAATAAATTACCTCTTTTGCCTTGAAAGCATTGGGGACACTATAATCAATTCGGAATTCGGGTTTTATAAATGTGTTCTCGGAATAATGTTGCATGTGCATTGCATCCTGTCAATGCTACATGCGCTGTTTAAATATTGAATCAAAAGATACCTACTTACCAATTAAATTTTAATTACATAGTTTGCCGGAAGAAATGCCTAGCAGCCAACTATCGTACTAAGTATCTGAAATTGTTTGTAAAAGTTATTTGTTCATTTCATGTACCTATTGTATCATTTCAGAAAACAATGATCTATGCCCAAAAGAACAGAGCACGTTTAAATTTAAATATTTTTCCTTGCAGTATTTATTTTTGAGCAAAAAGTGCTTTTGATTTGAGCATTTCCCGATCACTTTTAAATGGTTATTGAGCAAACTTTTCGTAAGGAAAAATATTTAACCGTCAGAAAATTCCAATCCAAGAAAAATCCATAATGAATGATTTTGAAAATGTTTGTATAAAGTTTTGAAGTATATATTTTTATAAAATTTAATTGTAGACATTTGTGGATCAGATTTGCCGTGATTTTTATTTATTTTTATTATTCAAGTCCCGAAAAGTGTATAGAATTTTTTAGGAGAACCTATGTAAAGCAGTAAACCTGAATATTCCCTTTTAGAAATTAACAACCGGAAAAGCCGCTAAATTCCAAATGGCATAAAACCCGAGCAGCGATGAAGGTAAACAAGCGAAACAACTCGTTGAATTTTAAGGAGCCCTTAAACAAGACATCCCCGTCAGTTGGTGAATGCAGCTCGTTGATATTCATTGTTCATTATCCTGCTCATGTTCCTGAAGGGCCTTTTCGGCAGCGCCACAAAAGCGAAATTTTCGGTAAATGCGAGAATTTAGATGACCAATTTCGTTGGAGCAGTTGAAAATTCCGTCCGCACCCAACTTGAAACAACACGTCTACCGTGCTGCGGGAAAGGGGACAATATTTACGAAAATGTTGGGAATATTCCAAAATTTTCTTGCTCCCACACTGCCGTCACTCTAGAGTCCTGGGGGACACTCATAGAAACATGGATATGCTGAGCTCGTTATGCGACGTTTCATTCCGAAAGGCGCGGCTGAGTTGATCAAGCACTTTGCGGTGGAATAATATTTTCAGCTCCAAATGAATGGACCAATGGATTTTCATTAAGGCAGGAGATTCGCCCGAAATAACTCCGGCGTTCTATCTGACCGCTCTTTTGAAAAAGTGCCCCCAGGACAGGGAACGAGCACCGAAAAATAAACCAACTCTCTCGGTCTATCGATCAAAGACGTATTTGCAATATTTCCTGAAATTCATGTTGTTTAAATTCACGTCCTTATTGATTTAATACAGAAGCTCCTAGCCTCACCTCTTCCCCTCTAGAGGCTTCTCTCTGACTCATAGTCAAAAAAACGTCTAAAAGATTGCGGTACACATTTGATGGAGATATTCCGGCCAATCCCTTAATCTATCACCTTTCTGAAAGATAAATGCCTTTTAAGGCTTGACCCTAAAGGTTGCGAACGTGTTTGGGAATAGGGCCGACGTTGTGGGTCCTCACATTGAGTTAAATTTGAAATAGCACTTGTTCGGATCCCTCCGATGACTATATACGTTTCACCGGAACTTCTCAAGGCACAGTGAGCTCCAGGACAAGATAAATAAATTTTAGGATTTACAGTCGATGTACGGCGCGGCGTGAGGAAGGGGAGCCATTAGATCAGATGATTTTATTAGTTCTAAGCTACTACAGCTCCTTTACAGCTTCCTTTTCCGAGGGATGAGAGGACCTTGGAATAAATGG
Organism: Machimus atricapillus; assembly: GCA_933228815.1. NCBI lineage: Eukaryota > Metazoa > Arthropoda > Insecta > Diptera > Asilidae > Machimus > Machimus atricapillus. The sequence goes on along the minus strand of OW121786.1, from coordinate 29,866,990 downwards.
CTTCTTCTGGAAATCGAGCTATTTATATTTAGAATCGGTGGTATAGAATCAAATGCGATTGCTTTAGTTCTTTTTCTAATTAATTAGATAATTAACTTTTTGTTTCTTTTTAGAAATTATGAGATAATTATTATTTGGATACACTTTGTTTTTTGACCAGTGATTACTTAGGCCGCATTCCATTTTACTGGAGTATGTCATCCGGCGTAAGTACTTGGAGTAGTTCCGAACTACTCCTTCCTTGGAGAAGAGTACCTACTTTGTTCGAGAGTTACTTGGATTAGTTTGTGCCACAATAGATCTTAGATCTAAAAGTGCTTTCCATTTTCGATATACTCCTACTACTCCATAGTACACCGTATTTAATGATTTCTTTATTTTGAATTTTTAAAAAGGTCATCCCAAAAACCAACAAAAACTATATGGCCCGTTACAAGAATTGGGATCGGTCTCTGATAAAATATTGCTAAAAACTAAATAAATTCCTCCCACTTAAGTAAACTGTCTCCTTTCGTTGGGTCCTGCAATATATTCTAGGACAGGACGAGGAGCCTAGGGAGTGTAAGCTAAGTAGTTGTACGGGAATTTTTCCAATTATTTTCTTCCTTCCCTGTTCAGTACACGAGGAACAGCCCTATCCCGTGGAGCTCCAGAAAAAGAAAAACGACGATAATTTACACCCCTCTTGCTCAACACTTGCTTTATAACGCCGACTCCTTTTGGGTACACTATAAATATGTCCTCTCAAATTTATGTAATAGTTCCTTTAAAGAGCTCTGAGGACTCGCCAAGGTGTTTTTGCTCCTTGTTAATGGCGCTGAAGTAATCACAAATATATTACACCTGCTCCCGACCATAATTTGTCCGCATCCTTGGGAGCTGCTTCTACTTTTTCGCAAGCGCTTTTCGACGGTGATGGGGCAAATAAGACCTCCAAAGTGAATTTAAACCTCCCGAAATTTTTCATTTCATGAATTAATTTCTTTAATGAGTTGAATTTATTTCGACAAGTACACTTGTCCCGCCGTCCACTTTGCTCCTATGACCGAAAGGAGAGCAGGTCTTGTGCCAGGGACTCTTCGATTTACTCAACATTTATTTAGGCAATAAAGTCCTGAACAAATAATACACCCAGTGATTTGGGGGTTTCTTTGTTGTGCAGATTTTAAGGAGTTCGGCTATTGCTTGTCGAGAAGGACAATTTATTCCTATAGCAATGTCCCTTGTGCTCAATACCCACATTAGCAGGGCGGCTGGTTTCATTTTTGCTGTTTTATTTATTTTATTTATTTTTTTTTAAATTCGAGAACATGAAAAGGGTTAACCGAAAGTCATCAGGTATTCATTTCGCAAGTTAGCAAGTACAATCTCTATGCGGAGTTTCTTGGCCTTTTAGATTGCTTCTTACGGCAGCCTTGGGGAGTAGGTACCTAATATATATTTTGGGAGAAATATATCTACATATCTTGCTTTGTAAATAAGTATCTAAGCGGTTCGGTTGTTGATTTAGCTGTCTCGAAATATTCTCTCTAAATTTCTTGAAAGAATCCTGAATAAGATAACTTATCTGCTTAATAAGTAGGTACATGCCTTTCAGTCAAGAAGCGCCTTCTGGCTTTTGAAGTTCAATGAACGTATGTACCTACTTCATGAATTATGAATAAGCAATTTTCCGCAATTATTGTGGTTATAATTTTCACTGGCAAATTTCAACATAGGTAGTAGGTATGTAGAACACAAAATGATCCTTTAGGGCCATTTACTGACAGTAACAAACAGAAAATAAAAAATAAATAAATTTATTTACAACATGATTCATCTTCCAATATTTTCGAAATTTATTCTAGAAGTGTCTTAATGTTTAAATTCTCGTTACGACATTTTTAATTGAAATCTTCAAATTTAACAAGTTTCATTGTATATTTAACATGGATATTCTATTTCTTTATTCAGATTTATGAAAGTACAATTTTCTTGCAGGAACCGAAAAAGGGGTGATTAATTTTTGTAAACGGAAATTCTGTTTTAATAAGTTTAGAAACAAGCAAACACAAAAGTAATTGTGCAGAATCTATACGAGCTCTTTGTGATTAAACTTTTTATTTCTAATCGACTCCCACTATTACTAACAGAAAAGTCAGATTGCATTTTTTAAAAGTGATGCATTGGATTCGTTGATTTTTTGACTCCTTATAACAACTACTTTTAAATACGATACCTTTTTTTTATTGAATCGAAGTTTTAATATTAATAATGTTCGTTTTAAGCATTTGAGTAAGTAATGGGAGTTTAAGTTTTAAAATTATTATTTTATAAATTTACAAATTTTTTCAAGTAAAATAAGTCATTTATTTATATTTTTAGTATTTTCAAAATTTACCTATTAAGTTTTCTTCATATTCCTACATTTTTCTCATAACAAAGGGAAATATGTTGGAATCCTCAGAAATTTCGTCTGGACAGGGAAAAAAGCGTAAAAGCGTGCCACCTGTCCTTTTTGTGTAAAAATTTCGTCTCGCTACAAGACGATGAGAATTTTTCTGCATAATTCAGGTGGAGTCGTAAAACTCCGAGAAAACTCGTAGCCCGCCGTAAGCTTATATCTCCTCATTCTTTATTATGTCGCTGCTAAAAAATTATGTTGCGATCCAAGACAAGTGCAGGAGACAGGAGGTCCCCACGCCGCGGAGGTAATTTGGGGCAGTAAGCAGGAAACTGCTCGACTCCAGGCAGGAGCTGAGCTAACTCCCGCCGTACATTGCATTGGACCTTTTTTTTCCGAGGACGAAATTTCCATGTTTATTGCCGTGCAGCGCTGCTTTCCTTGGAGCTCAGAAAGATGTTCGCATGAACTGTGCTGCTCGGGAAATTGAGACCAATATCGGAGGACTGCTTAAGGAAGCACCGCCTGTCAGCGTTATTGCCTCTGAGCGCAAATGGAATCATAAACCCGCGATATTGAGCACAACTCCGTTTATGGGCGACTTTAAATTTAAGAGCAGTCGGGTAATCGAACGTAAATTGACAACTTTGTTGATTTACGACATTGCGACTTTCATTGAGTTCGGGAAGAAACATCCCCACTCCCGGTCTATGGCCAGGACAAATTCAGTTAAAACACACCGAACATCGACAGTCCAGTTAACTTTCTTCAAATATTATTTTCGCTTTATCTGGATATGTTCTCCCCGGACGTGTCCCACTCGCCCGGATTTATGTAATTTCTCGAACACGACAACATCGGTCGGCGGCACAGCCAGAGCTACAACGATGTTGACAATAAAACTTGGCAATAAAAGTAGGAAACAGCCACCCACAAGTGGGCTAAAAATATTTACCTCTGGGCCTCAAATAAATTTTTATCCTGGTCGGGAAGCATTATCATCTCCCAGACCGGCTGCTGCTGAACAGAGCCGTCCTCCATGAAGGACCAATTCGATTTTATGCGATGCCTTTGTCTACGGAACATTTTCGCCCTTTCCATGATCCTTCGGGATCCCTTCCCCGTGCTCTTCCTGGACGACGACATTTCTTTCGCAGTTGATTTTTAGATTCCGTTTATTGTTAGACCGCAAGTCGGATGTTGTCCGCTCCACTGGCAGCCATTCCTATCCTAAAATTTCCTTTTCCCAATTTAAGTGTTTCCACTAAAATGAATGAGGGAGTAGTTTGGTGAAATTTATTCTGAGAAAAATGTGCCCATAAAGGGTCACGCAGTAAACCCAAAGTTTTTATTGAAAATCAGTTTTAGGGGGTTGAGAAGGAACAAGTTTTAAATAGCGGCCCTTGAACAAAAATTGGATTTATTTTTAAAATTACGAGTAAACTATTTATTTGCGGTAAGGTATAATAAGAATATAGTAGCGAATGTAAGGTAAGCAGGTATAAGTTATACTAGTTTCTTTTTTATAATTACAAAATTGCAATAGAAAAATCAATGTTTAGGCATAATTAAAAGCCAGTAAGTAGCAAGCAAAATGTAGTCCATTGAAGTCAAATCCATACTACAACCATATTTGACCCAGTGCGAGTAGATTGTCGGCCCAACTTTGGTTCTTAATAATAAGTCAAAATTTAATACTTTTTTTTTATATAACTTTGAAAATCTATCTTTTAAAGAAATGAAATTCTTTGGATCCGTCGTTCACAGTGGCGTTCTATCTTAATTCACCATTTCTAATTTATAAATTGATAATAGAAGGCAGCAGTTCTATATGCGAATAATTATTACTTCTATTATCATCATTATCAATTACTTAATTATTGTATCCTGAATACTTATCCCCAATTTCTGGTATCCCAGATAATTAGCCAATATGAGACTAATTAAGGACAAGTAGGTACTACCACTAAGCATATAACATATAGAGGACTCAGTTTGAACAAAAATTTGTCGACGAAATTTTTCTTCTTCTTCTCATTATCGTGGATCCCACAAGGATTCATTCTCTCAAAAGAGCGCAGAATGAACGATGAAAGTTCATTTCCATTTAAGTGGGATCTCCGGGAGGCTGGTGAGGCAAGATGCGGTGCGGCAGCAGGTCGCTGCTATTTCTCCTACCCTGCGCCGCGTCTGCCCTTCAAATAAATGTGCGCGCTCTGCTAATGACGATTCCTTCTTCCTTAGCGAGATGGACCCCTGTAAAATTCCTTAAGCCAGGTATTAATGCAATTCTGATTAATTCTTTAAAAGAAATCGTCGTGAATATGGATAGCAAAAATAAAGAAGTTGTGCATTTAATTGATGAAATAGCTATTAAAAGAGGACTGCAGTATAATTCCCATGAAGATGAGATACAGGGATTTGTTGATGACGGATTTGAAAAAGAGACCAAACTTTGTAAATACGTTTGTGTATTTATGTTACGTGGTTTACACAGTAATTGGAAGTTTGTTCTAAGCTATTATGCTTCTGCTACTGGGTTGTTATCAACAAAATTAAAACACCTGATTGAAAAGAATATAAACACCGCTTATTCTGTTGGACTAAACGTTAGAGCTGTTATTTGTGATCAAGGATCAAACAACAGAAGCTGTTTTACTAAATGTGGAATAACAATCGAATTCCCTTTCTTTTTGCATAACGACCGAAAAATATATGGAACATACGATATTTGCCATTTAATTAAGTCATTAAGAAATATATTGATAAAATGTGATATAGAAACTCCTGACTGTAAAGTTTCATGGAGTGTTCTAAAAAAATTGTATGAAATTGATTCATAGAGTGGTTTAACAAGATTGTGTCCAAAATTGACTTTAAAGCATATTAATCCTGCTATTTTCGATAAAATGAAAGTTAAATATGCGACACAAATTTTTAGTCATACAGTTTCAGCAGCTATACGAACCTTGGTGGAAACGGGACATTACAAGAATTGCGAAAATCTTGCACTGTCTACTGCTAATTTTATTGAAAAAATGAACAAATTGTTCGATTGTTTAAATAGTCATGTACTATATGATAAAAATCCCAATAGACCTGCTTTGCGTAAAAATAATAACATAGAAATTTACTTAAAAGAAATGAGAATTTACTTTCAGAATGTAAAGTACTGTGGATTGAGTACAGTTTTTTGCATAAATGGTATAATTCTTACTTTGTCATCCATTTTAAATTTAGCTAGTGACATTTGGGAGCAAGAAAATGAAATATTTTTCCTTGCTCTTTCTCGAGTGCAACAGGACCCGCTAGAAAATTTGTTCTATTTAATAAGGTCCAGAGGTATTACCAATTCGAACCCAACCCTTTTTGAATTAAACTTAATAATAGCGAAAATTCTCTCAATGAAAATTATAAATTCACAAACAAGTTCAACAAATTATGAGCCCGATGAAGATGTAATTATAACAAGCTCTTTGGATGCGTATGCAAATGATACCGGGGAATATTCAATGAATGAGAAGTTAACTGTTTCGGAAACAAATTTTGAATCTTGTCAGTCGCAATTGTCCAATGTTGACATGTCCGATTTAAACGAAGATTATAGTTCTTTCTCTCAAGGAACGCTTTGTGAAAACTCTTTAAGATATTTTTGTGGATATGTAATGTTTAAATTTTTACTCAAATTTGATTGTGAAGACTGTCGAAGTTTGCTAAAAGACGAAATACTGGATATTAATAAAAGTGAAATTTTTATCTTTAATAAAAATTATGCATATCACGATAATCACCTTAAACTTCAAGCCCCTTTTCCGAGTTTTCAAGCCCACTTTTCCGAGTTTTCAAGCTGTATTTTCGGAAGTTTTTTCAAAACATTTTGAGAAAAGCGCTCATTTATTATATATTAAAAAATACCTCGCCGACCTCTGTGTTCAAGCAATAAATCAAACAGAATCATTTAGTTCATGGTTTGAGAAGTCTGATAAATGTTATGATCACCGCATATACATATGTATATATTAAATTTTTTCCTTTTGGTGCTGATAAGAAAACATTGTTTTGTGGCTAGCAGAAAAATTGAAATGTCCTGAAAAAACTTCCTCCCGATCCAAGTTAAGTATCATAAATGCCTAGAAGAAGAAAATAACTAAAACTAAACTAGAACCGCAAAAGAGTGTTGAGGAGGTTTTTCTATTATGATAAATTTCCGAATTACCGAAGAAAATTGATAACAACAAATTCTTTACATATCAAGCAAACCCGCAGAAGTAGCAGCGCACGCATATTTAATTGACGAGATGCGAAGACTCTTCCTCTTGCCTCACCAACCCTCCCAATTCCCAACCCAGCAGACCAGCCCAACCACCGCAGATCCCACTTAAATGGAAATGAACTTTCATCGTTCATTCTGCGCTCTTTTGAGAGAATGAATCCTTGTGGGATCCACGATAATGAGAAGAAGAAGAAAAATTTCGTCGACAAATTTTTGTTCAAACTGAGTCCTCTATATGTTATATGCTTAGTGGTACTACCAAGTTGATTCAGGCGTCGCGTCGCTCGAATTTTGTCAGGCCCATCCAATTAATTCGCTACTTTTGATATTGGTTCTAATTTTATTATCTCATGCATACTGATCAAAATAAATCATCCTTTAAACCCCAATTGACATCGCCTGAGAGGGCTCTGTCCTCTACCTCGATGGTGTTTTATTCGAAACCTGAAAGCCCGGCTGGAGGCGCTTACAACGCAGATATCCTCCGCTGACCGAGGCGGGGGCGGAGGCTCCAGGGGGCTCCGGGGAGCTCCGGGGCCACTAATGTAGCCAACGCACGCACGACCATAATTGAATTAAATTTCTATCCAGCACGTATCCCGGGCCGAATGGGAACCGCTTAATGTGCGAGCAAATATTAATTCCACATAGCTTGGGATCATTCATAGCTCTCGTCGGCTTTAATTCCATCGCAGCCGGGTTGCGGGAAGGACGAAGGACCTAGTGAACTTAATTAAAGGGTTCTGACCTTGGTCGGCACGACGGCGGCGTCGGTTAAGGGCTTCCTGAGGACGGGTGTCCTTGGGAGTGCTTCCTCGGATAGCCGCATGTAAATTGAGGTTGCCCCCTAGGCCTTTGGGAGAATTGGCGTGAAAATAAATGCGAAAGGATTCTCGGAATGGTCCTGTAGATTTTCTTCGCATTAATACGACCGATTGGGGAGGGATTAAAAGTCAGATTCCCCTACGGCTATAGGGATTAGCCGGAATCAGTGGTTTTAGGGATCTCGTATTTATAGGGAGCAGAGTGGAGTTTCACATACAAAATTCTGTCACCAGCAGCCCGCAGCATGCTTCTGTTGCATAATTACTATCCGCGTCACATTTTAATGGCTTTTATTAAGCCTCTGTTGATTAATGAAATTAAAGTTCATTTTTCACATTCATCCCAATTCGGCCTAAATCGGCTCATACATCATTCACCGATTCGCTTTGTGGCGAATCCACCATCTGAACGATTTCATAAATTAAAAATTGCCCTCCGACTATTTGTCCTCAGGCTAAAATTTATTTAAATATCTGAAAGGAGTGAAGTGCCTGCTTTTGTTAAACGATGGTCGATGGGAGTAGCGTCCAAAGTTTCAGTCTTACTCCAAATTCGCCAACGCACATGTCACAACATTTCAGTGATGAATCGCTTTCGGACGGCAGCCATCAATCATCTTCGTAGTGCCCGCAAGGAATCCGGCCTAGGTCTCATGAATAATTCAGATAAAATAAATATTTCTCAGTGGAAAGTTCGAAGTAAGATATCTCCGACCGTTTTCCTATCGCTTCCTTATTGTGGGCTATTTATTAAAACATTCCTCCAATTGTCTCGTTTGATGGAGAGAGGATAGGGGTTCCTTTTAGATATGCACCGTTTTATTTCTAGGTCTTCAAACCATGGTCGAAGTTAAAGATGGATGGAATGGAGTATCTCGATTTTTAAATTTTCAGTTTAATATATTTAAGACAACTTTTCTGAAATTTGCAAATATTTAAGTTATTTACCTAATTAAGATATGTAATCAATCCTTCAGGACATAATACCCAAAAATTTTAATATATAAAATATTTTAAATGGTTTAAAAGATTTGTGGTAAAAATATATTTACATATATACTGTAAAAGGACTGAAAGAATAAATAATGAATAAAGACTTCACATTCACTTTCCTTTTGAATCTATAGAGTACCTATCCTTATTTTTTCAAATATGAAATTGTTTATTTTACTTGTTACGCCAGCGCATTGTTTATGTATACCAACCACCGCAGGTACGACTTAAACAGTGGACCTTCAAAGTTTCAAATCAAAATTACTGGCATAATTGAAACATTTTTTACTGTTTGATTATACTTTAATAAGTGACAGAGTATCACAGAAAGAGAAATAAATTAAAAAAATTACTTTATTACCATATTCTTTTCTGAAATGGCTTACAAATGAGCAAGAAAGGTATGTTTAAAGAAGTACCTATAGATATACATATACGAAATGAAGAAATACTCTTAAAGCTATAGAAAGGATAAAGAAAAATATTTTCATCACTTTCGAAACTCCCTTTTGGTTGCGTAATTTCTTCAAAAATAATGTCACTCATTGGTTTCTTCTCGTAGGCTTGGGAAACTTTAGCTACGATAGATTAGAGAAATTCGAGTGATTTAATATTCGCCACCTGATATCGACCATGTTCCAATACTTTGTTAAAAAGTGTCTAGGGCGCGGCAGAGCCTGCCAGGAATAATTTATTTGGCCGAGACGCATCAATTTGGGCCATGTGCCCTTCATCCGTATCCGGGTTGGTCCCGGGGGAGAACGTGGACCCATTTGTTCCGGCAAGTGGGCAAGTAGGTGGGCCTGCAGTTTTATGGTGTAAAACTCGCACAACTTTTTACTGCTTTTCGCATCCACGTGACATGGACCAAATCTAACATCCACTTTTGATAGCCGAGAAGAAAAACTTTGTTAGGGGGTAGAAAACGATGAAAACTTTTCATTTGTGTCTGCAGAGCAATTCAACGGAAATGGAGTGGGCGTGGGCGGGCGGCACTTGAGAACAACCAGTTCCCTAAAACTTTTATTTATTTCTTAAAAGCTCAGTGACAAAATTTCTAAAAGTTTCTTCGAGATGAAAAGAATGGCGATATCCTGAATGGAGTAAGGATAAGGAACCTTGATCCGCATTACCGAAAAGGTATTGATTACCTGAAATCCACTTCCAAAATTCGCCTATAGAGCGACCAGCTCGTTGCAGCTGCTGCAGGGATTGAAAGACTCAAGGATGCTTCTTTTGTACATTGCTTCACTACTCTTGAGGTCTGTGATAAGAGCCAACTATGGGTTGCACGACAGAGAGGAATGAAAATTATTTAAAGGTAAAGCTGGAATAGAACTGAAACGGTGCAATTTAAGGAAGTTAGTAAAATAACTTTTAGATTTCAATTCATTACCTGAAACTTCAACCTTTTTCAAATTTATTAAAGTATTCCCTGCACAAACTGAGTTTTGTTATACCAGCCTTTACAAGGATGCGAAAATTAATTGGTCCTTATTACATTTGCTAACAAGAACGAGCAGTTTTTCAGATATATAAATATAAACGAAATGAAGCAAAAGGAGAATTTTTTCTCTAATTCAAATAATAGTAAAACAATAACCTTTCTGAATAATTTGTTTCATTTCGTCATTTAATCGATTTAGAACTTTTCTAATCAGTAGTTTTGGAAATAACGAAATGATAACTTTTACTGGAGAAATTTACTTCGCCATGACATAATCGAAGAATTTTGGGAAAGCTAAGTTTTGGGAAAATATTTGGCTCTATGCGGGTCTATAGCAGCGACAGACTGACGAAATCATTGATGTTTGAATCAACACACAAAATTGATTTGACCTACTCTATTGTTTTAAGCAGTTGAGTTGAATCGGTTCTGGATTAAGCAAATAAGGATTTAAGTTGACTGGTTTAAGTTGTAGTCTGTCGACGCTTAACACTGGATCCCAAATCAGCTTTAAATATTTGCAACGAAAACGAGCACTAAAATGAGGGATCCTATTCCCTATGAAAATAATCTTTAAAGAAAAGTTATAGAGTTTCTAAAGCCATATAAGCATTTGTATTCCCATTTTCTTGTACAATATAAAACATAGTAGCAAAACAAAACAGCTCTTATACCGCGCGCCTAAGCATCTATCTATCTATAGAAAATGTTTCTCTCGAAACTTGAAAACTTTTCTCGAACTGCAGTTGTCAAGTGGTGCGATTGAAATTAAACTCAACTCGAGTACATTTGCTGTCCGAAAGACCGCAATTGGAAAAGTTTTGCGGCCAGCAGCACTCATTTTACCCGGCCACGGAAAAGCCAACATTATTTCAATTACCGCCAGATTTTTTCAAAAAACTTTCATTCTGTTTATCCACTGCGGTTTTGCTCTATGCTTCGGTTTCGTGGCGGGGTGGTCCAAGGATTTTTGAATGGCACTAAGCCAAAACAGAGCGATAGAAACATTTTGTTAGAACCTCAAAACTTGGTAGTGCTGCACACCTGTCTCAGATAGGCTTTTTCTGTTTCCCATGTCTACCTGGAGGGTACTTACTCATTTTATCGGTGCACACGTCCCTAAAGAAGATATATAGCGTCCTATCGGAAAGAGCACGTGCAAAAGAACCCACGCTTTTTAATGGGCGGATAGGTTGGGCCCCGCAGGAGCGGAAGAAAAAACCAATTTGTCTAATTAATTGTCTTGAACAGATGTTTTTCATTCGAATTGTGAAAAGACTGAAAACGGAGTAATTAATATTCATGGAGAAAACTCGAAAAGCCATACAAAAACAAACGAACCCTGGCATCCCTGTTAACAAAAGGATCCAAAGGGGGACTTCAACTGCTTTTTTACAAATTCAGGTGTCCAGGGCAACTCATTGGACAGTGGCAGTCCGCTCTTGACTTGTTAATTTGCGCTAAAAGGCGACCCCCGTCCATCCATCACACAGCAGGTCAACTCCTTCCCTGGGTGGTTTAAAGCCAGAAAAGATGGACTATGAGCCTGCGCCTGAGGCGAAGTGGCCATTCTATCATTTTAATTAACTGCGAATTAATCATAAGCTTCGTTGCTATAGTCAGGGCCCAGTAATCCTCCGGTCACCGGCCGGCGTCTGCTCTTAGAAGATATGTCAGAGGAGAAATATCATTTCGATGCCAAAGGGTATGCGGGGATGAATTAATTACACAACGCAAATTACTTTCGGGACAGCGCGGGGTGGATGAAACAGAAAATGAGTTTTGTCGACTGTTGGACTGGCTTTTTCCCCACCTCATCCATCCTGGACGTGGTGGAGTCTGGTAGAAAAAAAGATTTTTTTTTTTCAGACGGAATTTTAGCCGCGAATTTAGTCCATGAGCTTGAATAAAGCCATTAGCAGTGGGAACAATTAGTTCTTAACAAAAAGAAAAATATTCATCATCATGCCACAACGAGAAATTTTGCGTCATTATCGTTACGACACAGTGCGAGAACACAACTACCTTAATCAGTAAATTTGAGATATCTCCAGTGCAATCAGATTCCTTGAGAACGTAATTATTTATTAAGTATGATTAACATCGGCCTTAATTGCCGGGATGATGCCATAAATCGTTGCTATCACCTTATGCAATTCGCGTCCGTTCCAAGCTCTATTAAGAAGATGCGCCAAGACAGAACCGAGTTAATGAGTGGAAATAAATCCTCTAAAATACCTTGAAAGGAGCTGAGCATCTCGTTTCTTATAGGCGCACAAGGTGTACGACTAGCACTTAGGTGACAGGGTAATTATGAGCAGGGAGAAATGTCTTCCAACATATTGAATAAATTCCTTCCGAATCGTTCTCGTTGTCTATAATGAAGGTGAGCCTGACAAGAAAGGAACGTGTAGGCTACATAACGAATCTTCAGCATGCTTCGTTCGACACACAGACGGTGACACGCTCGACTTATTAATTAATAGATTTTAATATACTATGTAGAATGTAGGTAACTTAAGTTCGAAATGCTGAACTAATTAATTTTAAATAAGTTTACCAGCGTTCCCATATGCTTTTCCTTCCCTGATTCTTATGGAATCAAAATGACTGAATCATGAACATTTTTTAAGGAGAGGGAATATGAAAAATTCTTCAAAGTCCGAAATATCGAAGAAAGAAGAGAAAGCCAATGTTTAGTTATGCCTTTAACAACAATTTTTATAAATCGGTATGTCATGTAATAGTTAATGCTTATTATTAAGTAAAAGACGTGTAGTGAAAAGTGATGCAGATAATTATTTTCTTCTGGATTAAAATCTAAATTTATTCAAGTTATGGATGTCTTTCAATAATTTGGAGATGTGGTTTAAATAAGAAATATTTATATATATAATATATAAATAAGATTATAATTGTGCACCAGCTCTGCACTTTGCTTTGGAACATTAAATTTGTGCCTCAAGTTTATACCTATTCTGGATCTTAAAATGTTTTTTTGCGCCCTATTGTTGTAAAGTAAAAGAAGTTAAAATCGGATTTAGAGGTAAATTTAAATCATCATATTTTTTTCTGAAGCTAAGAATTAATTCAAGTTGTTCTATATCCCAGTTAGTCTATTAATAAGTGCTAAATGTCTGATGGAGGCTTACCTTGTTTTAACAGCAGCAGCTACTCCTAGCATAACGCCCTGGCCATTTCTAGGGCGGATTTTGAATGAAAGCAGTAATCTGCCCCGCCTCGAGGCTTTTAATTAATCCTTCATTACGAACAAAGCGAAACGCTTATCCCAATGGCGGTGTATTAGCACAAGAAGCTCGGCCTATGGTGGCGGAGGCGACTGGCACAATGTAAGTCATTTGCATATTAAAATTCACAGCATACCCCGCAAGGAGGTCGGAACTGTGCCCTCTCCAGCTCGACTCCCGCTTCCAGGTAAGTCGAATCACCTGCCCTTAGGAGCGGATTTCGCGTTAATCCTCAGTCACGTTAGCTGCCGGATCGCGGATAATTTTTACACTCCATCCATGGAACAAAAGGCTTCGTCCGGATCCGGAAGCACGACCAGCCTCTGATATGCCGTGCAACACTTTTCCTGATTGCTGCACGAAATGAGAGCCATTCAAGGAGGCACCGAGCCCCACTGAGCCCCACTGAGCCCCATTCGGTTTCCTACACGTCCTCCGTGCTTTTTGCGCCCCAAAGGAAAAATGTTTTCATACAAAATGAAAATAGCTGAGCCGAGCGTTTCCGTTTCGTCCTCTTTGCATACGCAAACACTGGCAATTTGGAAGCCCGGCTAATGTTTATTTTATCGCCGGCGCCCTTTCATCGGCCAATATTTGATACCCCTCAACCCCCCCGGGTGCCCTGTTCGACCCCTCTTCAGGGGATAAAAAGCTGTCGACAAATATTTTCAATTTACCGAATCTAAAACGAAGAGCTGTGAAATTTTATTCCTAAAAGCAATTTTGTTTTAGTGAATTTGGTGAATACCAACAGAAAAAACTATGAAACTCTACGGATCTAATTTGACCCTTTGTTTCGGTAGGAATAAACAGGGTGTACGTACATATCAGTGGCAGTTGCGGTGGGTATGAGAGGCTCTTTCTTCAATTTTAATTGAATCAGTGTTTTTCCTTTTATATAATTCTTGCTTTGAGATACGGATTAAAATCCTGTTCGGAATACCATTGATTTTTAATACAATTTTCATTGGAACACATGGAAGTAGTTCAGAAATGGAAACAATTGATTTTTTAAGGAGCTAGAAATAATCCCAGTTGGGTAACAAGTGCAAAATAAAGATGTTCAAACTGGAAAAAAATTCATATTTAAATGGCAAAAAATACTTTATTAGCCATTGCATTCGTTTGGTCCTGTGTGAATTTGTTTAATGTCTGTCTCTTCGTCCATAACTTCGAAAAACGTATGCTTCGTTGAAGCTTGTATTGCAGGTATAAAAAACATGCAGGAAAGATTGAAATTGGCGGATTTGTAATTCTAAAATTTATTGAAATCTCATAAAAATAATCACGTATGTATAGAAGGACTTTTAAGACCGCTGATATAAAATTCAGTGCCTAATTTTTAAAATTCAAATTGTACTAAAAGATCACAAAAACCCATACGAGAATGTTTTTGAGGTCGTTGATTTCGCATTACCCGAAGAATTTTAAGAATTTAATATGACGAGATCGAATCTACAGAAAAAATCCTATAGAAACTTGTTCGGTTACAAAATTTAGGTTGCCCTGTGTTATTATTATACTTATGAATGAAAAATTGGATCGATCTTAAGAAAACCATGCTAAGCTATATGTGAGATCTGAATAAAAACTATAATTTCCGTATGCAACCTTCTTATCCCAGAAGTGGTTAAACACTCAACTGAAAACTTGAAAAGTCCTTTTTCGAATGGTTGTTAAATTTTGTTCATATGATTATTTGATGCTTACCGAGGAGAAACTAAATCACACTCACGAAAATATGGAGTGAAACCACGACATGTAATTTAAAGTTTTCATTCAAATCGCATGGTAATTTTCAAGATACTAGGATTTTTCCGACCATTTTTCGAATTTTCAAATGTTTCTCTTATCTGGTTTTTGCATAATTCTCCCCTAATTAACGACATTAGCACTTGTAGTTTTAGTTGTTAATTAGATATAATTTGCGGAAATTTTAAATTCATACTTCATCAATTATATACCTTGATTCGTAATTAGTAAAAGCGGAAATCTAAGTAATATTTACATTATGTAATAATTATATGAGATAAAATCTTTGTTTGTCAAACATTTAAATACGAATGCGGTAATAATCAGAAAATTCATTCAATATGACTCGATGGTTGTTTGTTAATCTAATCGAAGTAACCGTGTTAATTTTTATATATAGTGTTACATTGAAGGTACCTACTAAAATTAAAGTAAAAATAAGTAAAGTAGGTAAAGTAAAAATTACAACAAGAACAAAATACAAGTTACAGTGATGAATAAAAAACCCCGAATTTTCGCTTTTTCCTTTTTCAAAATATTAATAATTGAGAAGCTTTTAAGTGAACTGTTCTCTAACTCCCAAAGATACATAATTTCTTAAAATGCGTGTTTTGACATTTTTTAATTGGTTACATCTACGCATAATATTGCAAAAATCCACGTTTTCAAAATTTTTAATTTGTTTCAACAAAAGTAGACACACTTATGTTGATGTTTGTCCAAGTGATTTTGAACAAACCAATTTATTGAGAGCAAGTGTAATGTTAAAATAACATTTCAGTGGAATATTCAGTTTTTAGAATCTGTTTTGGTTTGGAATCTGTCAGATAAGTAGGGAATGGGGTATGAATTGTGCAATTTCAAACTACATAATAAACTAATTTTTTAAAAAAATTTAGTTTCTTCCTCCAAGGAGTTTAATGATATAAAATTACTAAAATAATTACTATAGAATAGCCTTAATGATGTAATCTCTCTTGAATGTTTCATGTACACTAATTCTCTTTAAAATGTTATTTCAAAATGTTAGGAACTGGATTATGATTATAGCTTAGAAAGACTAAAATTGATACATGGACAGAAGCAGACCGTACTTAATTTATCGTTAAGGGTGATCAAAGTAAAACAAGGCTACTTTCTGAATGGCACTATAGACATTTTGCAGGACCTTGGCGAAAATCATTTGGTATTACTTAAAATTTTCGTAATTTATTTTACTTTTTAAAAATTGTGCTCATATGAGTTTATTTCAGATTGCTATTGAAGTAGGACACAGTGCCATGGG
The DNA here is from genome assembly GCA_933228815.1 of Machimus atricapillus. Classification (NCBI taxonomy): domain Eukaryota; kingdom Metazoa; phylum Arthropoda; class Insecta; order Diptera; family Asilidae; genus Machimus; species Machimus atricapillus. Next base: position 29,850,785 of record OW121786.1, on the reverse strand, counting down.
AAACAATATGTTCATAAAAAGTCCACTTAAAATACCACCAACTCCATTGTGCGAATTTTTTAACACTACTTACAAAAATCATATAGAACACAATTTATTAGGAAAAACAAATTTTCCAATCATTCCACCTGAAGGACTTTGTCCTGTTCCTAAGGTAATAGAATCTATATTTTATTTTCAGTGCACAATAATTAACGCTATTGCTATTACCAAATTACAGGGAAATTATTATTTTAAACAGGTAAATTTAACAGTCGATATTGCTCCATCGCATCTTCCCTCTGGATTGTGGAAAATAGAACTAATCTGCTTGTCGGAGGCAGAAATGATTGGAGGCATAGAATTTATTTTCAGAACTGTATCAAAAAATTGAGAAATTATTCTTACGAACATGTTCTTATTTGTTAAATTATTAAAATTCTTGCACATATATAGTTTTTTGAAAATCGTATGCAGAAGAAACTGTGTTGGACAGAGGGTGGATATAACTGCAAGACAAAAATAAAAATAAATAAAATTAGTCAGGGGAATACGGAATGTAATTGCTCGATATATTTAATTCTGAAAATAAAATAATTTTCAACCGTATCAAGTCTAACGTGGTGATAATTCTTCTGCTTTTGAAAATTGAATCAATCCATTTGACTGTAGAAAGCTCAATTCTTTGTTGCATCGAAAGCGAAGAACATATGTATGTATAGTGATGTTAAAAATAATAACTATGATATAGCTCTAATGAATATTTTATTTCTCTCCAGTAATTATATGAAAAACTTGATTGGAGAACGGTATAGGAGGAGTTCTTAAATTCTGCGAAGTATTTTATATGAATGAGCGCCAAAAGGAATTCATTCTGTTAATAAAACACATTAAGGACACTTTCGTGGACTAAAGGTTCCCTCAAAATGTCAGCGATGCTATCAATTTCACAATTCATTTATGTAATCCGTAAATTAAAACAATTGCATGCAGCAATAAAGACCAAAATGTTTGAGTTGTAACCTACGGTGGTACCAATTTTCAATGGGCTAAGATATGATATGCATTGCTATGTTTACACAAAATTAAAAAAATAAAGAGTTTGGTATTCAAACAAGAACATAATAACAAAAGAACATAATATGTATCTGGAACAAAACGAAAATATGCGCAGTACCTCGCACTCTAAAACAAGCGATATGTGCGATAAATGCGGCTAACACCTATAAATGGGCCATAAAATATTTGCTTCATTCATAGGACTCTAAGTGTCCTTTAATAAGATCATAAATCCACTTTATGGCCGCTTTTATTTCTCTTGTAATCTGGACGAAAATATAAGAACAATTGTAGATTTGCTGCAAATGCTTTTATTATGCTGCAGGCACTCGTTAAACACAAATTTGCGGAGCTTTTTATTGGATTCTGGATTCTGCCAGCTCTCAATGATCATTTCTTTCCTGCCATCCCTAACCAAAGGACATCAAAGGTCGCCGGATCGTTAAAATAAACAAAAAAAAAAAAAATCGTCCTTTTGTCTATTAATCAGTTCTTTTGGGCTGTAACTTCATTTAAATTTATAAGCTCTGGCATTAAGAAGATATCTTTAAAGTTTATGCCCTTCGTTTCCAGTTTTGGTTGTGAAAACGAAATGTGGGTTATTGTTGTGCCTCTGAATTTTCTTCAATTTACGCCACTGCCAGAGGCATCCTTTCATTTTTCCAGAGATATCCGACCCTACGCAAGTCGACTATAAAAATTCCCTTTAATATTCACGGTCCCACATCCTCCGGATTCGAGTGTGTGAAGAGGACCCTCTTGTAATGAATTTGCGGTGCATGTGACAAGCAATTAGCAGAAGGGCGCTTCAGCTGTTTTCAAGCCGGAAATCATACATGGCATTGTTTTATCCCATTGTGTGGGAGGACAATGCGCCGCTCAAGGGCCCTGCACCCGAGTGCGGTTCAGAGATAATTGCATCAACGAAATGACCAATTGGGGCGAATCTTGTTTTGTGCATCATGGCACCTGTTCGACGGATGCTGCGCACAGGCGCCGAATTCAATTTTCGCCGGAATTTATCAAGTAGCAAAATTTGCATTTACCTATTTGAAAATTAAATATCCGGGGCGCATAAGGCTGTCGGGTGCCGCAAGGGCCCCGGAAGCCCCTGGCGAATGCAGGTCCTGGGCATTTGCACCTTGAGAAGACGACTTATTGCCCATAAGCTGCAAATCCATCCGCATTGGGAGAACTCATTCGCTTGCTTCTACGTCTTGTCGGGATTACGGACGAAATACGAGATGAGTTCCTCCTGGTTCTATCGGTGAAACGTGCCTTTCCCCGAAACGATCGCCTTCCTTCCCCGAAATGGACCATTTGCAAGATGGGTAAACTCTGGAGATTTCTTATTCCATTTGTGCATGCGCCTTGCTGGGTGCTGCCTGCATACGCTCAAATGGGCACCCTGTGGTATTTATGTCAGCAATATCTGCAGGGAAAGAGCAGCAGTTGGGAAATCGTTGGGATATCCGAAATCCTTTAACTAACGTCGCGTCGTTCCTGATATTTCTTGTCTTCGCACTCTCCCTTCTCCTATAAGTAATGCGATTTATGGGAACAATGCTGCATACGAACAGGCCGACCAAATTTGTTAACCGATTGAACATATTTACCTCATGTAGCCATTAAGAATTTTAATTGTATGCATAGCTCATTTGATAATAATAATTTGAGTCTTCATTCATAAAAAATTCCATAAATTTCCAAATCTTAAGCCGGCCATACACTGTATAGTTGTCCATTCATAAAAACTCCAATTAAATTAAAGTAATAGTAAAAAAACGTATAACTTATAGGAAACTTAATTGTAATTTAATTTTGTAATTTCAAAGACCTTTAAAATTAAGAGATTTTGCCAACTTCAAAACAAAATAGTGTTATGCACATTTTTATAATTTTATAAATGTAACTCCCCTTAAGGGGTAATTAATGCCACTCTAGCACCTGAAAAAATGACCGAATTTCAAAATTCATTTACAAGGAACTAAATATTTCTGAAATATTATTGTTTTATTTTATTTCTACGAAAAACGCGTTTAAATATTTATATTCCATCATTTTATGGACATTTTGTATTATATCTAAAATGTCGTCTGAATTATAAAGCGCACCTTATTTTAAACACCCTAAGAAATAATTTTAGCCAAACCAAAAATTCCAATATTTTTATATTCTGCAGTTGCACTACCGCTATGTATTACACCGTTCAAAAGGAATCAAATTAATTTTCTGGTTCTTTTTAAATGAATAGCAGTTTCCGTACAAATTCTTCGTGAAACCCTCTAAAATTTAGCAATACCAAACCTAATTATGCTCAAAACCTTGAGAAGAGTCTTTAAAGCAGCTGTCAACCCTTTGATGCCAAGAAGTTGAACGCAGGATCATTGAAAGGGAGTAAAGCACACTTACACCGCCGACTCCAAAAGGGGCTAAATAAAGTAAAGCCAAGACGAATCATTGCGAGCATTATCGGGAGCTTACAGTCGAAGTAATGCTGGATTACGGTCCTTTGGATAGAGAGAGTTGTACTTAATCCCTTTCAAAGTTTGTTCAAATGAACAACGGAAAGAATGTCGAGTTTCACAGGATAAAGGATTAACTCCGTTCATGAGTGGATTTGTTGGCATTAGTTGATAGCGTTACTGTCAGGAAAATTACCACCACCAAGAGAATGATTCAGATAAGGTCCTTTTGTGCTCGGATTTAATTGATTTCCTAACACAAATAGACCAGATTCAAAAAGCCCTTTTACCTTCTTGATAAGATTGAAGGTACAGAGACTTCTTTTGTACAATTCTTAAAAACGATGTTTTCCATCAGAAAACGCTTGCAATAATACCATAGATAAAAGGGCACTTTTGTACGTCTAAACAAGAAATTGAATCAAAAATTCTCGACAACTGGCAAGGGAAAAATTCTTTTAACCAAAATTAAACAACAGTGAGGCCTAGCGACGTTGTTATTCTCATTTTAATGAGAAAATCTACATAAAATTATCCTGAAGAAACAAGTTATGGAAAAGGATCCTGTAAGACGCAGGACTCTAATGAAAATTATTAAAATTTCTCGGGCATTATTTCAGAGATAATCGAGACATTAGCATTGCATTAACACAATTAGCATGAGAAATGGGCTCGTCAATTGCGATATGGATCTCGATATAAAGAGACCCCTAAGCAAGTAATAGCAAAAAGATAATTAAACCACTTTCAACTTAAATTATATTCTAATAAGACAAAGCTACAAATGAAACTTTTGATTGCTCGAAAATGGAGTAATCTCCGATTTTTCACCACATACTTATTTATCTTCTCTGCATTTCTTACAGTTCATGTTTTGTTGAACATTAATTTTACTTCAGAAAATTTATGTTCTAAGAAAATTGTGTGCCAGAGCCGGTTGAGGATGAATTAGTTAGTAGGCTACAAAGGGCACTGCTGTAATCAAAAATAATCTTCTAAGCATTTTCCGATTTCCAATTTTAATTGGGCTCTATTAACTGTCGCAATCGAAATCGGGACTTCCTTATTCAAAGAACAATGTGTGGACGTTGATAAATAATTTACTTCCACCTGTGAACTGTTTTCGCATTTACACTGAATAATTAATAATAAATAGCCTCATTTTACCGAAATAGCGACAGTGATTACTGAACGCAAACGTTGCCATTGAATCATCATTCCCCGGGTGATTTTCATCAAAAGCTCATCAAAGGGCATTCCAACTCCTCTGAAATTAGTGCCATCGTCGCCTGAGGAACACAGCCCGTCGTGTTTAAGGCTGTTCGGACTCCTTTTGCTGCTCATTTGCATTCTGATAACTTTCTTCAACTACAAGTTGTTAGTGAGCTTAATGACGAGAAATTTCTAAAGTTTTGGGAAAAAAGTGATTTGATGAACGTGACGTTCTAGTTACGTAAGAAGCAATGTAAAATTTCACAAGTTTAAATTTTCAGGAAAAGTTTCTAAAATATTATGAGGTTCATTTATTTATTTTTGTTCTTGTGGTAAGGATGCTTTAAAACTAGTTTCAGTTTCTGAAAATAAAAAATAGGCATAAAAGTTTGTGAGAAAAAATATGAAGAAAGGTAGTGGAAATTTTTTCTTAAATTCCTTTTAATAGGAAAACCTTATCTGCATTTAAAGGTTGTGATACTTATTCATAATCTGATCGGTATTGAAAATTTTGTTGTTAGAAAAATAATCTTAAATACTCATACTTTTATAATAACAAATTCAATATATTATATAAGTTAAACGAAATATTATTTTTAGTAATGAAGGATTTTTTTTACTTATTTACTATTTTGAATTTGATTGATCTTTTGTGTTAATTTCAAAAGTCAATATAAATTCGTTTTCTTACGATTTAAATAGAATGCTGGTAATTTTATTATAGCAAACACAAAAATGTTAAATTTAATTTACTATTGGTATTGCTTTCTTCTAATTATATATTTAAACTTATACAAATGTGAACTTGAAAGTGATTAACAATACATAGGATACTTTGATTTGCTTCATTACGGATTAAAAATTTATATCAGCCTTTGTGAAATTTACAAAAATTAATAATTATCCTACTAACAAATAATTATAATTGAGCAACTTAATCCGAAATTCGAAAAAAACACCCGCGTTTTTGCGTTTTTTAGGTAAGAGGAAACGGATAAAAACAATCTCTGAACCCAAACTAAATAAATATTTGATTCTACATAGTTGAGTTAATCGTTTTTTTTTTTAACAGATTCAATCACTTAATTAAAACAGAGCACCTCACCTAACAAGTCTTATCATATCGTGTTATATAACTGTATTGCATGATTATTTAAAATTTATAAACAATGAGAGCGGAAGTGTATCGGCTTTTGCGTGCAATAACTTGTGGATACAATACCTACTTTGTTTGTAAATCTGAGTATAAATAAAATTGCTCGTGTTATTTCAACAGTAAAGAATTTAATTATGGCTTACTGGCGAAGTTGTGCATTAATAGGATTTATATTACTACTGAAATTTGTCGACAGGAGTTTTCCAGAGGTAGTATCATTCAAAACCTCTATAATGTGCTTTCAAAAATGTGTCATAATAATAAAGTTGAAAAAATGGATATAAGTATAAAGAGTTATAACCGCTTTTAAAAACACCAAATTTAAAAAAATAAGTTTTCCAAAAATATGATAATATCTTAAAACTAATAACCTTGAAAACCTTAAGGTGCTGTGGTTTATCGAGATTTAGGCCAGACGCACATTCTGTAAACGTTTCAGTTCAATCGGCCGAATAGTTTTGGAGTTTTAGTGTCGTCTTACAAACATACACATATTCATTTTGATATATTTATATAGATGTTGGATTAATTTTCTTTTCTATTACTAAGTATACCTAGAATCGTTTATGAAGATAGCGTAAAACATCTATGTATACTTCAAAATAATTTGAAACATGAAAAAGTTTTAAAATTACCTCTTTGAAATGTTTAATTTTTTTTTCGCAAAAATTTCCTTATATTTATCAGACAAACAACAAACTCTTAAAAACCCGCTTTGTTTACACATTCTGAAATGTTTTTTTTCAAAATTTACTTTTTCAAATTAATTAACTTCCATTAATGTCTTCAGTGTATCTTGTTTGAAGCCGTGTTTAATAGGAAATAATACAAGGGAAAAATTGTGGGATAAGAGAATTTTGTCCTCCTGTAAAGAAATGATTCTGAGACATTGACATTTTAATTTGTATTGTCTTAATGTGAGACAAGCATTGATAGGTGTTCAGTGTTTACCACTGCAAAAATCAAAAACTAACTCTACATGAAACAAAAACTAGTTTATTGAAGTCTCTATAAAACATGACTTGAATATTAACTTTAATATTAAAGTGAAATGAATTGGTTTTAGAATGTAAAAAAATTCGAAGTATTTGCACGAAAATTCAAATAGATAAATATGAACAAGATTTCAAAACATTCATTTGTTTTTTCACATAGGACCCAGACTATGATTTTGATATTGAACGAGTAGAGACAATATTTGGAGATGAAGAGACTATAGTCATTCATGATTGGAAGGTTCATAGAAAGGGAAAAGATCATTTTATAAGTGGAACAACAAACTACACGCAGGATCTCGACAACACTTTTATGGTTTTTATTATAATGTTTGCATTTGTGTTACTTTTATTTGCATGGATTTATATGTTCTAGCGTACCGTATATGCTGAATACAGCCCAACTGGGAACAAATATTTCTCCAAAACTCCTCTTAAATTGGCGCCACTTCCAATATGCGTTTTTTACAACACATCGTATAGGAAGTTTATTGAACCCAATTTCATAGGAAGAACCGATTTTCCAATTATTCCTCCAGAAGGTCTCTGTCCAATTCCCAAGGTAAGACTTTCAATGAAATAGGTTCATGTGTAATCTTTATTCATTTCAGGGTGTTTATTACTTTAAAGATTTAGACTTTCGTAATGTTACAAATGTTCCACAACACGTACCATCTGGGTTATGGAAAGTAAATGATAGATTTATCCGGGAAAATAAAGTAGTGGGTGGACTCGTTATATTAGTTCGAATTCACTCAATATCTACTTCATAGATAAGGTGAATGTCTTTTGTGGATTATAACAATATGGTTAGTTATTGAATTTAAAGTTTGTAAAGCACTTTGTACAAGCGCAGTAAAAAAAACAGCCATGATTTTTTTTATGTATATATAATATGAAAACTTAAAAGAAAAATCATTGTACCGACTTAATTAAATACTTTGTTAATTGTTCAAATTTACATATTATGTAAAGCAATCATCAAATTGGAGAAAAGGAAGAAAACTTAACAAAAAATTAACTTTGTTTTTCGGGTGATATTCATATTACAGCTTCCCAGTTAAGTATTCGTTTTATTGTTCGTTTGTTTAACCAAAATATTGTTATTTTTTATTTGGTATCTTTTATTTCAATATATGTAATAAAATTGTACTGAAATCTAGAAATTATCACAAATCTGATTTTCTTAGCGGAAAATTTAAGCTCATGCTTTAAGAAAATCCCTTACATAAATTCATCTATGTATACTTATATCCAAAAATGTCTGTCAGCAAGCGGCCTGATTGCATCGACAATGAAACTTATTTACATAACGAGCGGATAAATGCAAAGGGAGTGATTTTCATTTTCAATTCGAAAGGATAAAAAGTCGGAACTGCACCACAGCTGGCAGTGGCTGTTTCGTAGGCTATGCCTCCCACGAAAAGCCTGCTCGATGCAGGCAAATGCACTTTCAGCATTAATGGCAATAAAATTATGGGGGCAGGTTGCACGTCCCCGTGAAAAATGCAAATGTGGGTTATAAATGGAGCACAAGGACTCTCGATAGTCCTTAAGCTGTTTCTTTTGTATTGTTTTCTTCTCTGGACAATGGAGTTGCTTCGGAAAAGCACTTAAAATGTGCTTTGGTCCCAATTGCCAGAGCTGAGTTCTTCGGGCTTTTCAAGTATGAGTGTAAACTATATCAAAAGAAAATGACAGAAAAAGTATATTAAGCGGTCAAAGTGTTTTAATGCATTAAATATAATCAGACAATAGTTTTATCCGCGGGTCAGGAAAATATATAGAAGCGAAGCACTTTTGTAAGCTAAATATGTCAACAGCTGAAAGATACTTTTCTTAACTAAAATTTATTATGAAATTTTCTTAGAACTTCTATAAAATGGTACTATGGTACAATCGATAGGTCCATTGAAAAAAAAAGAAGTCGCGAAGCTTAAATTGTCTTCAGCTATGATGATATAATAAATAATTGCCCCACCCAAAAAAAAGGTAAGAGAAGTAAGTTACCTATTTAATCATCAATTGAATACATTTTTACTATGTTTTTGTTTAATTTCTAAAAAAGTGTCCCCCAAATTAAGTATAGTCGACAAGTCTTGCTTATGTATATTATGTATGTTATGTTTTTTATATGCATCAGTTTTACATAACTAAATATGAATAACTGCTTAGATAGCATTGGTTCTAATCTAAGTGTAATTCCAGAAATTTGCATGGGCCAAAGTCAATAAAGTTTAATGAAATTGGGGTAAAATTTCACAAAATTGGGGTACATGTATACATACATACATGCGCACGCACAAGCGTTGAAAATTATTAAATATATTCATTTATTTAATTGTATCAGTTACTTGTAAGTATTTTGAATAGACTGGTTGATAAATGTGTAAATTTAATAATAAATTAAATTGTGATTCAAAAAATTAAATGAAATAAGTAGTTCGAAATTGCAAATTAGTTCAGACGTTTTTCGGAAATCGCGCCCACCAATTTCAAAACATTGTTCTGAGATAAACGTGTTATAAATTTTGAATTGCAATAGATTATGTACCTACTACAGCGCTTAATTTAATATGCTTTAGAATCCTTATTATTAGAGGGATTGATTTCAACAATAAAATCAATAAAACAAATAAATTGATTTTTTGAAAACTCTAATTGCAATAGGACAAGGTTTTTATAACTTAGATATTCACTCGAGTAACAAAATTTTTGAAATTATACTAAATTCTATATATGTACATATGTATATTTATTTTGTTATGTAACTGTGGTGTTTTTCTTATTTAAAAAATTACAATGTAATGTGAAAAAAACAGTTTCCTTTGTATTTTCCAACCTCACTGAAATAATATCCCATTAAAACTTTGCAGCTCATCCCAAACGAATTTTTTTCTTTTTAAATTTCCTACAAATAATTAAATGTAATATATGGGATGATAACACATTTTTTTTAAGACATAAAATAAAAAATTATCAACGTTGCTTAAATCATTTTACCATTTGCTTGTAATGTTAAACGCTCAGCACCTCTTAATGATTTCGAAGCCGATAATTTTCATTTATATATATCCCTCTGGGCACAGGTTTTGAACCCCAACTTTTTATCGTAGCGGTTAAAAAGTCGCACAGCCATTCCGGTTGTATTTAAGCTCCCGATAAAGGCGACACCGGCCAAAATTCGAAGGCATAGAAACAATTTTTCTCTTCCAGAATCCCGAAATGACGTGTTTTTTATGAGTTACTCGAGTAAACGTGACGGTAGAAAACCCCGGGTATTTTGGTAGGAACAAGTGCTTTTCGGCAGACCTACGAAAAAGTACCGATGAAAAAGGACATCGCCACCGCCATAAACTAGCGATGAAAATCTACGGCACGAACGCCGGCCTCAGAGGGCCGTCTTCCGTAAATAACCTTTACAAAGCGTTATAAAGTTAAAGCGTTGTTTATTAGTGCAATATTTGTTGCTTATCTTCCTTTCCGGGGCGGTGGTCCCCATTCCCAGCATCCCCATTGATCCGCACACACGAATCCCGGAGGCCTATTGCCCGTGAGTGGGACGGGAACAAACTGAATGACTGATGACAACCGTTTTTGGGCACGCTTTTTGGCCCCGGAGCATCTACGAGGAATTTGCCTAACGAAGGATAATAATGGGAACCAGCAATTTACCATTCAAAGCGCGACGAAGGCTCATAATCAGATGCCGTGGAAAAATTCATTGGGGACTTGTAAGGTACAGGTACCTTCTTATACCCGATACCCTACCCTTACCCCCCAAAAAGGTTTAATTTATTTGACTCATTGTTCCGCTTTGGTTGGCTTTTCGGAAGCATACGTGCCCACACGCATGTGAGGCATTGGAACCAAAACGCGAAATTCCTGCCCCAAAATTAATGAGACGCACGCGGATAATGAACAGGTAGTTCGCTACACTTGTAATGATGATAAGTTTTTGTACCTTTAAAGAGGTATAACAGATTGATTGTAAAAAATATTCTTTTTTGTTTCTTTTAAAGCTTATACACATTATCTACGTACTTATCGATGATAAAGACGGTAGATAGAAAATCATATCTTTTCATAACTTGAGCTCTCTGTCTGAGGTTTTCATTTCGTAGGTACATACATATGTATGTATATTAATAATAATAAGAGCTCAAATATTTTATTTATCAATAGAGGAGAAACAGGGGCAAGGTTTAAGGATCAATAAAAGTCCGATTTTTAACGTTATATATTCATATTTAATATTAAATCAACCTAGAATATTCCATCTCACCAGATTTGGTATAATTAGAATAATTCGAAAAATAAATAATTAAATTAAAGTCGATTCACATTAAAAACGGAAAAATGGATACCTCCCCTTCTTGCCACATACTACGGGTAAGATATTGTACACTATTTCCCAATCACAAGAAGACGTAAAAAATGTACTTTTATAGTGGAAATATCCAATATTGAGATATAAAAAAAAATTAAGGTACTCAAGTGAGAATTACAAGGCTGGGGTCAATCTGATCCCTACGGTTAATTTTCTCTACACAATTGGGGTTTGACATACATAGAGTAAAGACAATAGGAGTAGTTTATGAAGAGCCATTTTTTTTAGCAACAGTAAAGTTAGATTTTGCTCGTGAAACGGTTTAGTTTTAGCTACGTATTTAGAGCTGCCCCAGTTGTATTTATTCACTGAGTTTAAGTTATTTCAACAACGATTATTTCAATAAAAACTATACAATAAATAGGGTTTGTTTTGTTTTCGTTTATAATTTGCCTTATTGACCTTTCTTAATTAAGTCAAATAAAACCGAAAAATAGGCAAGACAACCTTCCTATGCACTTAATAAATAAACAAATACCTACGCTTCTTTTTTATATAATGTATGTATAGACATATTGAAATTCCTCAATGCTGATGAAGTTGATTTTCATTATCATCATCATCAAAATAATGCGTTGCGCCCCTCTCTGCTAATAACAAATAATCAATTTTTTTAATATTCTCACACGAGTAAGTCCTGCCCTTTCCAAAATAGGTCAACCCTTAGTGCATAAATTAGGGTCGCTTTCCCTATTTCCTATGATCTGGGACAGAGAGCGAATGGTTTCGTGACCTAACGCTTTGCTATTGCCCACACTCAGTTTCCTGCTCATCAACCGCAAACTGCAAAAGCTTCTAACTTAGCCAAGCGCGGCTAGTGTAATACGTCTTTAAGAAATTGGATAGAGTCCGAAGGAATTAACCTTCCTGTGGCTTATCATAATTCGCGCGCTATTTGTTCATCACCTCAGGAATTTCGGAAGTCAGAGATAGATTACTTTGTAGAGTGATCCTGGTGATAGCACATTGACGCCCTTATCAAGCAATTAATCTTGGGCAGATTTAACCACTGCGACATTAATCAAACGACAGCAAATCGATGTAAGTATTGCCGTTGGTTGGCTGAAATTTGTTTTAAGGAATGTTACTTCGAACGGGTGCCCACCCGGTTTTGGGCGAGGTGATTGAGCGGTTCCGTGAGGAGCAGTCATTCTGACCGTCTTTGGGGAAAATGTTTACGTAGGTACCCCCCAATGCTAAACTACTGATTGATGGCCAGGGCTTGCCGGCCGGAGTGTGTTGGAATTAAATTTACATTGCATCATGAGTCTTGGTGTAACTAAAAGGAAATCCTTCGTCATTCTATTGGACAAAAATGACCGTGAAGAATCAAATGAACTGCTAATAGTTTTAGTCTCATAATGACCTTTTATACCTTTTTAATCAAATAAAACTGGAACTCAACTAGACTCAGTTACAAGAGCAAGTTGTGCTATAATAATATATGTATGTGTAATTATAGTAAAACATAAGCATCGGTATCCTATCCATCAATCAATCAAAAGTATTTGAGCATGAGAGATTTGGTCTGGATATCTACCGAATTTCATAAATACTAAAAGAGTAAAAATGGGTCAAATTTACTAATTGTTCATGATGATACCATGGCCAATGGTTAGGTGCATCAATCATTAAATAAATTCATTTAGCATGAGAGATTTTATCTACCCGAATCGAATTCCATAACTACGAAAGATGAATTCTACCGGATTTAAACAGTTTAAAACTACTTATTATCATTTTTTATTAACTATTAACTTTAGGCCTTTTTGCATGCACATTTTGCGATTCCTACGGTATGCTTTTTTAAAAATAGAATTTGATTTAAACCATGTGAATAGATCATAATAATTAGTTTTATTATTTTCTTTCTGTGGGGTTGAGTTACCTACCTTTTGAAATTCAACCAAAGTAACGGAAGGTATACAACGGCATAAATAAAGTACTAACAATAATTTCTGAAGTTTCTTTAAAGCTTTCTGTTGAACTTATCTAATATGCTCTTATGTATTTCTTCTTTAAAAATTTAATGCCTATTAAAACTAATTTTTCAAATTGTATGTATTTAAATCTACATACATATGTAGGTAATCGTCCGGATAAAAAGTACATACATATGTATATCGACTCTCCTGTTGCTTTATATACATTCAACAACCGGTGATGGTAATGAGATCACAATGTGCAATTAACGTTGCATGTATGCTGGTGCTATTTGCAATTCTAATAAATTTTCCTATCGATCTATCGGCAGAAGTAATCAATCTCTCTAATTTAATTTGCAAAGGCACTTTTTCTCTCCTTCCTTCAGCCCCTGCTCTGTTTGCAGGCACATAATTATGTATGTTCTATGTAGCGCCACGTAGCTGCCTCCTCCTTAGCGAGATACGTGAAAGGGGGAATTTCATTTTCAATAAATCTTTATTAGTTTTAATTTCGGAGTTAATTTCGAGTGCTCTGTCTACTGAGCGCTTAATTAAAAGCGGAACAGAAAGGAGAAAGAACGCACTTCAGGTTCGGCGAATGATCCCACTAAATGGCAAAACGTCGGGCCAAGATGAGAACTACTTAGGGAGCATCAGTGAAGGACTCTTCAGGGAATGGAATTTTTAAGCTTCCCGCCGAGAATAATGTTGCAAGTTTGAAGCGCCATCTTCTATTTTTGCGCTTTATCCGCGACTGGCGTATTCAGTGCATGAATTATTGAGGAAAGCAAACGAAAAGGAATTATTACCCGACATTCCCAGCTAGAAAGAGGAATCATTTCGCGATTCCATTGAATAAATAGAAAGTTTTAGTGCGGCTACAAAATGAAATTAATGAAGACGTCCCTCCCACGGGACGTCTTTCATTAAATTTTTCACTCTAGGGGTATTTGGAGTAGAGATTTGGTCCATCGTTTAGGAATTCAGTTCAACAATTTTTCAAAACCTCTCGCGAAAATTGTTGATCTTTCGAAAATATCCTCCATCCCTCCATGCGTCGTCCTTCAATGCATTTTAATTAATTCAAGCTCTTGCAGATGAAAGTTTTGAACAGCGCGCCACTTAGTCTCCTCGGCGAAGAAACTTTAAAGTCGATTCGCAACTTTTCGCTAATAAATCGAATTAACCCGTTTTCGGAACTTCCGTAATGAAGTCCCACCAAAGAAGCGCCCCGCCCCAGTGGTCAAGTCCGCAACGCACGTATGCCAGATTTCAGTCCTTTCTTCATGAAGGGGGCTCCTTGGAAACGCCATTTTCTAGACTCTAGAAAACCATTTTATATCTTGGAGTGATAGGAGGAGGAGCTAATGGGATTTGGTCCGGGTGATACGCCACTGTGCCGGGAGTTCCTTTCATCTTCGGCGCTCCACCATAGGAATTCAGTTAATTTCTCGGTAATTGTTAGATGGAAGTTGAACGCCTTCTGAGTAATGCGCTTAGTTTAACATAATTTCGTGAAAATTAGACCCAGACATCTGGGAAATTAGTTCAGAGACTGCTAGAAAATTGGTTGTTAATTATTTATGAATTAATATAAAGCGAAGAAACTGTCGAACTTTCAAGAGAATTTCTTTATTAAATAACTTTAACCAAAACTTTTTAATACTTACATTACCTTGCATTACATAAAGAACATAGAACTTTCTAATAATGTATAATGCATAAATATTATCACAGATATTATAGGTACTAAAGTTCAATTTTAAACAATGAAAATTATAAATAAAACTTGATCTTCGGTTTCTTTTGATTAAAAATTAAAAAATGTGAAGCCACAATTTTGTAATTAAGTTCCATGGAAACTTGTTATCTATGGAGCGGACGTTCATTTTAAAAGGAGAGCACCCTCACAACGCAATTCCTCCGAAACAGACTAATTTCATGCACGAAACAGACTAACCACCCTTAATGCGACTTCTCAGAACTCGCATAAATATTAAATTACGAGGGGAATTAGGTCGCATTAGAAAATATATAACAAGGCAAATTGGCGTTGCTTTGAAGTTACTGAAACAATTTTATATTATGGAACTTGACGAAAAATTTCTTGCTCTCTTCACGGCACGAAGCGCAATTAAAGACGCACATGCTATTCCCTGTTCGGTTGAGACTTTATTGCTCGGAAGACGGAACCACCTTTGGCATCTTTTATTTAAAATCCCGAGGGGATCCCCCGGCTTTTAAATTTTCATATATTCGGATTCCCCACGTTTAACACAGTTCCTGGGACGCTAATACGGAAATAGATTTATGCGGTAGAAGATACTCACAAAAATTATTTGCGCGGACTTTTTTTCACGTTTTTAAGCTCATTATGATATCTCTGTTTTCTGGGAATGTTTTTCATTCACTCCGACATAGTCAGCGTTTCTGCCGGCTCAGCCCCAAGTCCGCAGTTAGGAAGAGGATAATTTATAGACGCAATAAGAAAGAAAGCGATTCGAGGCTAGGAGAGGAGATCACATCGACTTTCTTGATTTATTTCCGCCAAGATCGGTATTCGCGTCTAGAAAAGCCTTCGGGAATTGTGAATTCAATCATTGATTTATCCCTCCCACCCAAAGGTTTTGACGGCAAAAATTCCTCGGCGGGCGTAACCTTTTTTCCCGGCATTTTTGGGATTTCCCACTTTTAATGCCACAGCCCCAAACTGCCATAGCCGACATGATATATGGAGGAGTCCAATGTGCACCCACACTAAATTACAACACATTTCATTTTCAAAACGGACAGTATGTGGCAATTTGTGAATTTTTCTGGAGGCAAAGTATACCACAATTATCAGCCAGCATACCACGCCTCGCCTGATCCCATTGTTTTCGACCAATTTATCGAAATAATCACGGCATCGATGGCTGTGGGCAAAATTTATAAATACTCGCCCCAATTTTTAAAATGACTATTCGGAAAGAAAAAAGGAAAATCGAATTATATACGCAACTGGTATGGATAAAAAGGATAATTTATTTTGTAAATGAAAAGGTACTAAAAATACGAATAAAGCTGCATTTTTGTTTCACGATTGTTAAAAGCAAATAGCAAAAGTGTCGACCTATTTTTGGTATTATTACTTGGACGTGTTAAAACTACATATTAGATTCGTAAAATAATGTTTTTGTTTTTAATTTCAAAAACTTTTTTAAAATGCAATGAGAATAAACGGAATTGTCCAATCTATCATACATACAGTACAATGTAAATACTTGATGTAAGTAACTTTTTGGTTGAAATCTTCTCAATTGTTTAAGTTTGGTATTTCACCAAGTTTTTGGATTGTTACTAAGATCTTGATGTGATACACAATAGAACTTGGACTCATTTTTAGTACCATGGTCCACTTTATGTACCTAATTGCCTATTTGTAATAAAAGTTATTATCTATGTCAATAGTAGGTTATTGAGTATTAAATCAACACAATATATTTTTTTTATTTCATATTAAATTTGAAAAACCTTTATTTAGTTTTCATGGAAATCGTCTCAGTTACAAATCGAGAAATTGGTTCGCCATATCGGATCCTTAATAGAAATGATGACCAAAATATTCACCCAAGTTTTATAAAACCAAGTAAAGCACAATAGTAGATTAATCGGAGTTGCATTAAAAATATTTTTAACTATGTATCCAAATACAGGTTACTGTTTCTTCATATTTTTCGTGGTTTTTTACCCAACTAAACCTTAGATGGCATAAGCACATAGATACATCACGGCATTCCAGATGTAATTTTACACTTTTTTAAAAATTCAACCTGCTCTCTTCCAGCTCTGCTCACATTGTGTATCCGCAAATTAAATCTAACTTTAATCAGTTAAATAGAAGTAAAATAAAAATTATTCACCAAGCGTGGGAATTTAACAAATTATACAGATGCTTATAGAATCGTCTTTAAAAATGTTTTGCCAACTCTGAATTCGAAAACTTCATTAAAATATCCGGAAAGTGGCACGCACAGAAAATATTTCTTCATCGCCCGAAGAGTTTTTCCCCTGCACTTTTTTTTTGCAAAACAAAAACCCTAGCAACCCATTTAAAGTCATATAACCCAATTGCCACAGCTAGAGCGTTTGTGTTGCTGTGAATTTCTCCTCTTTATAATTACAGCATTTGGCCATGTGGAAACTTTTAATTGCCATCCTACGTCGAGGCTTTATCTTAAAGGTCAGAGCAAAATGAGGACCCTTTTCTCTTTCGTTGGAAGGTTTTCGTGTTGGTTTTTACCACATGAAAGTAAACATAAACAGAATTCAAGTGGTGAAATAAATATCTTTTGTCATATATTTTTTGTCCCCATTTCGCGATTTTTGATATATTTGTAAATTATGTAAAAAGGCCTTGTGCAAGAAAACCCATCATTTTAATCAAATTTAAAATGCGACTGATGGAATTATTGGAATGTTTGACCTTTAAACATTTTACATAAAAAAATTATTCCCCAAAAATATTAAGGCCGTTTTCGAATTCACATGCACTTGCACTTCTCCCTAACACTTCCGAGCGCACTTGCATTTGGCACTTTTTTCCGCCCTAAATAGTTGTTCGAATTGAACTACACTAATTTTATTCGGAAACTGTCATTCACTTCCAGAGATTGGTTTTGTAATTTTTTAGCTGTTTTCTAAAAATGTGCGACAAAATTAAATGTAACTATTGTATTTTTATAAACAGCGATCACAATATCGAGAAAATCCACTTTAGTGTGCTCGCGAGTATACACTACGATTTTGACTTATAAAAAAGTGTTAGTGCAAGGCAATCTAGATACGATTTCGAACGCCCTACGCACTATTCGGAGTTTTTCGGGGAATATTTAGTGCGCAAAATAAATTTTAGTGCAAGTGCATGTGCATGTGAATTCGTAAACGGTCTAAATTTTGCAATATTGAAGCACAAGTGAACAATTAGTTTTCTTTGAAGTAATTTAATCTACATATGTGTGTCAACTACAATTTTGTTAAGCTTGTTTTATTATTAGCCGAAGTTCAGATAGCTTCTAATAAAATCTGTTTCAGGAGGCTTAGGAAATTACTCACTCGATGCCAATTTTACAGCAATAATACACTACTCACTCAGCTAAATGGAGCGCAGCAATTATTCCATTTTATCGATGATCTGCAATTTTACTTAACCTTAATATTTAAACTTGCTCTTTCGAAAACATACGATATTCGAAGAGATTTATGAAATGTCATTATAAATTGGATTTAAAAAAGGCAATATAAAAATAAAATCAATCAAACATTTTTTGAATAATATGTTTTTAATTCCCATAAAACCCGCAATCAATAGCTACTCACAATAAACCTACCAAAAACGAAAAAAAAAAATTATCCGCACGAAGAAACTACGATATTTTAGTCAAACAATTTAAAATCTAAGTGTAACTTTGTGAATTATCCCATCGTTATTAAAATGTATTTCATTACCGTTGTGATATAATCTTGAAGAATACACGAAATCCTCCTACACATTTGTTTTTTGACATAAATGCTATTTTGAAACACCACATTCCAGGGGACATATGTTGTGGTAACATTTTGTATGTTAACTTAGCATCCTTAAAATAATATGTGCCCTATAATGGATTTCCTTTAGTTTCGATTTAAAAAAGAACTTCTTGAGTACCTTAGGTAACGGACAAAGTCCTTCTTCAGGAACAAATGGAATATTTGAGTTTCCAATCAGCTCCGATTGTATCATCTCCTTGTAAGTAGTGTTTAAAAAAACGCAAAATGGAGATGGTGGTAATCGAAAAGGTGTTTTCATAAAGTTGCTATTCATCATTGGACTGTGCAGTGTTTCCGTGATAACCTGGGAATATGGAGAAATTTAAACATTTTTCATTGAGATTTCGTTGCAACAATAACACCTGGTAGTTATCGTCAAAATCGGTCGTGAAAGTTCCTGTATCATTTATAAAGTACTCTTTGTTCTTTCTGATAACCTTTAGGTTACATTCGAATAAAGTCTCCTCATCTCCAAAAATCGGCTCAACTCGCTGAAGCTCATATTCATAATCCACATCCTGATTTTAAAAATAATCAAATTTTTTAAATATTTAAAGCTAAATGGTGCATAAATGTTTTTTAAATAATAATAGGATGTAAATGTGAGATAAGTTCCAAATATAAGCAAAATACTTATAAAATCATTAGAACTAATTTTTTTATGATGCTGTATGAATACTCCGAAATATAACTTTAATATTTCGGAATCATTTTGTTTCAAAAGTTGAATCAAACCAGCATATGGTACAGCAAAAGATTTGAAGATATCCTAATAAGACGAAATCCGTGATCGCATAGCGATTTTATCACAAATACAAATACATGGAATAAAAAGAAGTAATTTCACTATAAAGACAAAATGATTACGAAACGTAACATATTCCACCAAGAGATATCCACAAAATCTACAAACTATATAACTTTAATACTTTTGAAGAAGCGTGATGT
Organism: Machimus atricapillus; assembly: GCA_933228815.1. Lineage (NCBI taxonomy): Eukaryota > Metazoa > Arthropoda > Insecta > Diptera > Asilidae > Machimus > Machimus atricapillus. The sequence continues at coordinate 29,831,088 of OW121786.1, read as the reverse complement.
ACGAAAACGTGCACCGCTACAATTTGTAACAGCAGCGATGGTTTCATGGCGAAAGGAACAACTTTTATGAATATAGAGACAAAACCAATCCGTTTTTATACTTGTTATAAAGTAACCAATTATTATCTTGTATCTTAATTTTCACACGCAAAAATTGTTATATTTCCGCCTCACATACATACATCCATCTGATCTAAGCCATCAGCAATTAAATTTATCACAAAAATAAGCGTCGTTATTAATTAATGATGTGTAATGTGGCACGAACAGAAGGGTTCCCGATCTGAAGATAAAGCACAATTAAAATACTACGCTGATCCTATATTGCAAACTTTTCTTATTTTATGCCTGATTTTCCCCACTTAAATAGCACAAAACCCTTGGTAACGTAATGCAGTGAATGAATTCGGATTTAATTAAATTTATGTCGTAAAAATCAAGAGGCAAAATAAGGAAATTTTTAATTTCTGCTTCTAGGGCTGGGTTTGGGATGTTAAATGACGTGTATTAATTACGGTAAATACACAAAAGCAAAAAACCGAACTAAAACATACTTTTTTTGTAATTTTTACAATTTCTCGTTTATGCAGCGGAAACAAATTTTTAAATATGCCGCCTTTTGATGGCGCCTATCTCGCCTATACGAAAGAAAAAGGCAGATAAACAAATTTTCACTGTTTTTTTTTCAAACTAAACCGGCAATTGTTAAATTCCACAAGATGGCGCGGTAATCGGGAGAAAGGATTTTACCACGTGCAAGTTTGACAGTTGCTTGATTTGTCAGTTTATTACACCTTTGGCATCTAGTTGTGTACGTTTAATATTTTTTGCAGAAATCTTTTTTAAATGGAGTTGACAGAGAATTTGCAAGGTATAAGGTGCATTTGTGAAATTTGAATTTATTGTGTGTAAAGTTTCATGTTCAGATTTTCCATCAGATCAAGCTCAACAGTCCAAGAAAAAGCGAAAGTTTTTTTCGAATGTTGATCCGAAAGAGGAAAAATTAAAAAGAAATGAGAAAAGGGCACGAATTATCGTGAGGAATATTCCCTACAAATCGACTGAGGAGTCTCTAGCTGAGCATTTTAAGCAATTTGGGACCGTCACGGAGGTAAACGTTCTTAAAAGACCCGACGGGAAGCTCGTGGGATGCGCCTTCATCCAATTCGAGGCGGTCAATCAGGCGGCAAAGGCGATTCTTAAAGCGACAAATAAAGAATTCCTTGGGAGACCGCTTTTCGTAGACTGGGCTATTGGCAAAGATTATTATAAAAAACGGGAAAATGCAGCACCTGAGGTAAAAGAAATCAAAACTGAAGATATTGAAAAGGTTGTTAAAGAGGAGGAAAAGTCTGAAGATGAATGTGAGGATGAAATCAAAGAAGAATCGGTTAGCGAAGACCTTCAGTCAGAAAGTGGATCTGATGAAAGCTCTGAAGACAACGAGGACTCAGACTCTGAGACCAAGGAAGATGTGAGGAAACAAATCAAGAAGGAGCCAGATGAAAAGAAGACTCCGTTCAAGTCCAACGATGTCGTGGAAGGTTGTACGATTTTCTTAAAAAACGTTCCCTTTGACGCAACCAATGTTGATGTTAAGAAGGTTTGCCGGAAATTCGGTCCGGTGTATTATGCCCTCGTAAATACAGACCCAGTTTCTGGACATTCCAAAGGGACTGCTTTTGTAAAGTTCAGAACTAAGGAGTCAGCTGACCTCTGCCTTCGATCTGGTGAAGAGTTTCAGTTGATGGATGCCGTTCTGGAACCCCATCTTGCCTTGAGTCGAGAAGAAATTAAAGAGCGATCCGATAAGTCTAACAAAAAGGAACCAGTGGACAGTCGAAATCTTTATCTTGCTAAGGAAGGTCTCATTATGGCTGGGTCTAAAGCTGCCGATGGGGTATCCGCTTCTGATATGGCAAAAAGGCACAAATTAGAACAGATCAAGACTCAGATTTTGAAAAATTTAAATAGGTAAGTTTTTATAATATGTAAAATTAAATTGAGTAGTGCAACACTTCTTGCGCAGGGATTAGGAAAGTTCGATTTTATATACAATATAAGGAACTCAAATAATAGTTTTTATTCTAAAATAGATTTTTTATATTTCAAATCAAATCAAAATAGAAAAAAAAATTAGACCCAATAATATTGGATCTTGATAAATCAAAGCAAAAAGTACGCGTATTAAGATGGTTAATTAAATTAATTTGTAATTTATTAAAATGCTAAGTGGGTCAATTTAACATATAATGAAATTTTAGTCTTGATCGTAATTAAAATTTCAAATAAAAAGGGTTACTTAAATTTCTGCCTTAAAAGTGTGTTCTACTCTAAATATTATTGTTATCAATTTAAAATGAAAGGGAATTGGAATAAATATTTATATTAAATTTTTCAGATTTATATCTAAAAATCGTTTATCAATACACAACGTACCTAACAGTTTTGATAATGAAAAGCTTAGGAAAATGGTTGAGCAGCACACGGGACTTAAAACACACGAATGCAGAGTAATGAGAGAAAATAAGCCAACAGCTGAATTTCCACAAGGGAAACCGAAAGGATTTGGTTTCATATCGTTTAAAACCCATCAAGATGCTCTAACTGCCCTCAGGAAGCTTAATAACAATCCATCTGTTTTTGGTCCTGTAAAAGTAAGAATTCCTTCCCAAAATGCTTACAGCAATGAAGCACTAAAAGTAAAAGCAGGACAATATTAAACTCCCGTAACAAATGTAGAATAGGACTTCTAAATTTTGTTTTATATGTAATTTAACTTTCTTTAACTTTGCTTTTGTTCTGCTTCTGCTTTTAATATGTTAAGAATATTAATTGAGGCATTTAAATTGCTTTCACAGAGACCCATCGTAGCCTTTAGTATAGAAGACAGGTCAGTTCACAACATCAAACAGAAACGTCTGCAGAAATCTAGAGAGCACAACCCCACTTATAAGGCAAAACTTGAAAAGAAATTGAACACGAAAAAGGCTAAGAAACAAAAGAAAGATGATAAGAACGAAATCCAGAAGGAGATTAAAAAAGTTGCTACGGTTAAAAGGAAACGTAATGATAGTGTCCAAAATGAGGACGAAATGGAAGATTTTGTTGGTGTTCCTGCTAAGCCGGGAACTTTTATCCGGATGCGGTCAAACAAAAAAATCAAAGAACAAGCTAGAGAACATGCTAAGAAAACCTCAGCTGTAAAAAAATTGGAGAAAAAGAAGAAAGAGAAGATTATGTTGATGAAGGAGAAAAGGGAGGTTGGCAAAACGAAGCAGGGTAAGAAAAAGATTGAGAAGGACAATTTTTCTAATTTGGTAGACAAGTACAAGCGACTAATAGATTCCGCGGCAAGTGACTCAGGTGCGCCAAAGAGTAAGAGGACGAAGTGGTTTAGCGAGTAAGTTTTGGGAATTTTTAAACGAGATGCATTGCAATAAAGTCTTTAATTTAACAATTTCTTTTACCGAAATCCCTGTAACAAATCCCGGAAAACGAAAAAATCATTACATTCATATTTTTCTGCGGAAAACACAAAGCATTATTACATTCACATTTATTTTTGCCCATTGAAATCTACATATTTGTTCTTAAATTATATCTTTTTTTGTGTATTTGTAAATTTCTCCTTTAACTTTTCTGTTTTTGTCCTAGAATTAATTCTTTTCGGCTAGTCGGTTCCTATACAATTTTTACAATATCACAGTCTTTAAATCTCTACCACAAAATGTTTTGAATCCTTTCGCTTCCTGCTCTTAAAATGTGGACATATACAGGTCACTAATCTGAGTTTCCATTTACACGAACCAATTACATAATCGTGTAACTTGAGGGACACCGCATACAGAAAAAATTTACATTTGAAATATTCACACTAGACGAATATCAGAATAGGACTTTTCAAATGTGATTCATTTTTTACGTGAATCGGATTTCAGAATAGGCCCTTTTTCAGAAATTTTAATACACATTTTTATAGCGGATATAATTATCTATATGTGTACCGAATTTCAGTGCTATAGTCTTAATTGTCTCTCAATAAAATGACTGTGACATACGGACGGACGGACAGACATGGTGATATTATGAGTGTTATTTGTTTTGCTACGGAACCCTAAACTTTGATTTGTAACGAAAAAAATACAAATCATGAAAAAAATAAAATTTTAGATGTTGCACCGAAATACTGCCTTCAAATATTGTTTGCTTGCCGCAACTAAGAGAGGAAAAGGGTAATTAGGAATATGTAAACAACTTCGTGTGATCATCTAAAACATTGTTGATAGGACTTTAAAAGTTACTTACAAAAATTATAGACGACATGACGAAATAACAAGGGTTCTTAGATGCTACTAAAGATGTTTAAACCTCATCTGGTTTGCGGTGGCTAAGTGATGATCTGTATAAAAATTAAATTGATTGTGTCCAAACCGACGTGAATGCCGAAGTAGAACAGAGTAATCTAAAACATCTATTTTATTACTTAAGATCAGATTATAACGCTGAAATTACAGTTTACTTATTGCATTTGCATAAATGTGTCTAAGCTCTAAGTCTTAACATTTACCAAATCTTAATTACTAGAATCCGAATATCAAAAATAACTGCAAAAGTTACGTTACAAAAAAAGAACAAAACATTTTTGTACGATAGTGCCACGGCAAACCAAAACCATTTTGTCCAGTAGAGGCAATTTTCATACGTGGACAAAAACTGGAGCTGAGAACATACGCAGTAGAATAGGGAGTAATTTGTCTCTAGTTCCGCTATCACCAAATCTCTGCCAAAATGAAGCAGAGACCATAAACGTGAATGAACGACTAGAAAAAAATTCTCACTAAAGTACGCAGTAGCCCTCAACACAGAGGAATTGTGGGAGAAAAGCTCCTTTCTATTGAAGATTTTCACGCATTTTCTCCATCCAAATCATCGTTGAAAGTTGCCTCTTCTTCTTCCAGTGCCGCCCAATCATCGTCCTTCTCTTCCTTAGGGATTATCATGGGTACCAAACCGTACGTTGTTATAGGCGTCGTTGATGGAGTCTCGGTCGTGTCGGACATTGGTGACAGCGGTGGCGGAATAAGGGAATTAATGTCCGGCTACCGGGAAAAGGATTTATGTAAATGGTAAAAAAAATCTTACGTTTTTACTATTTTACCTTTTCTTCTATTGTATTAAGCTCTTCTTGACGAAATTGTTCCCAGTCTTTGGGTTTATGAGGTGTTGTTGAATTATTTTCAATTGGTTCTGCCATTGAAATCTCAGAAATAGGAACCTTCTTGTCGTTCTCTTCACCCTCCGCGATACCTGGTTGAAAATCCCTACGTGCGCGTTTAGGGTCTTCGGGAAAACAATTAATTTTAGAATGATTTCAATTCAAAAAATGTAAATAAATAAAGGGATAGTAGTTATTGTATTTTAAAGAAACATAAGGCTAAAAATCTATTTTTTCTCAATAAAGTTTAATTACAGTTGAATTCTAGTTGACCTGAGTTCAGTTGAAATATTGAGAAAATGTACTTCACTTTATGAAAAACACGTGTCTAAACATTCAGGTGAAAAGACAGGCGGATTCAATTTAACAAGGGATTTATCTTGAATCAATGAATTATTTTAAATAAGTCGTCAGGGTCAGCGCAAGTGAGATAAGACCGAGAGAAAGACACACAGAAAACCGCGAATACAGTTAATGACACTGAACATTTTCGAGTCAACACCGCTTCATCAGGTCGGTTCTGTAAAATAAAATACCTCTTCGCATTGGAGCTCTGCTGCTGACTATGGTCGACTTGTTTAGTCTTGAAATTTAAACTGACACGCTTCAATTACCTTTCAATCAGTGAGATTAAACGAATAGGGTGGGTATGATCCAATAGAGCGTTCAATTTAAGCTAATTGAATACTTCAAATAAATTAAAGTATTATTCACAAAATTAAAGAAATTTGCGCTTGAGGCTTAGGGCGTTTAAACTAAATAGAAATTACCTGGAGGATCATCGTCCCGTTCCGCGCCAAGAAGTTCTATGTGCTCCTGACTAATTACCTCCTCGACGACCCCGGGCTCAGTCTTTACTTCATAACCTGTCAGGTTAAGGGAAGTTTCCTCATGTTCGCCGAAACTGTTATCATCGTCCCAGAACCACCGATCCGTCTTATTGTTGTTAGTGCTATCAAAAACAAAGTTCTTGTTGTCTTCAATTGATTCCGTGTCCTCATAACCCCACGATTCCGAGTACGTGTACTCGGCTTCATTCTCGTGTTCTGTATAGTTTTCGTTTTCGGCGCTGACAGAGACTTTCTCTGGCACGCTTTCGGCTTCGAGGTCCCTCTTCACCTTGCGTTGATTTCCTTCTGTTACAGAGCTATTGTTACGCCGGAAACGGACTATGATGCTTCTCGACTCGTACAGTTCGTTCACGTATTTCTTGTAATCCTCGATTGCGTAATCAACCGACGTGTACCTCACGAACCCGTACCTTGTGGCTTTCATTTTTTGAGCGTAGCCAACATCCACTTTTTTGGCCTTTTGGAACATCCGCTTTATGTCGTCGGTTCGAGTGTTCCAGGGGAGATTACCAATGTATAGTGTATATGGGTCGATGTCGTTTATCCTAAGCTCTTCATCCTCATTTTCGTCCTTCCTCCGCTCCTCTGCGTGCAAAAAGCCTGTTCCAAAGCGCGTTTTATTTAACTCTTCGATAACTTTTCCGACTTCTGCGCCCGCTCTCAGGTGGACAATGCACGACCTTGGCCCAGCCGGATTTTGAAAGTGCACTGATTGTATGGCTGACGCGAAGCCTTTTACGATTTCATAGTCCAGTTTTGGGTCAGGGAATTTAATTACAATTGATTTATCGCCTCGCTTCCTTGAGTACTCCTTTTCCAAGTCAAGAACTCGCTGAGCATCTTCTCGTTTCCACTCTGAAGTGGGGAGTCGCTCAGACATAGGCCGGCGCTTCTTTTTTTTGTTCACTACCGGTAGGCTGACCTCAGGTTTGCCAACTGAAATATTAATTTTAGAGAATAATTCATAAGAGATGATAATTTTACCTTCGGATTTAGGCTTTTTCCCGTCAAGCAAGAGAGGATTGATCTTCTGTTCGTTCAAACTGTCTGGAGTTTTAATTTGCAGTCCAGATGTCGATGGTTGGGTGCTTTGTTGCAGTCGAGATGCCGGGGGTTGGGTGTTTTGTTGCAATCGAGATATCGAGGGTTGTTGGGTGTTTTGTTGCAATCCAGATGTCGAGGGTTGGGTGCTTTGTCCATTTGTCGTTAATTGTGCCCGGTTGAAGCCCTTGAATTTGCCAAACATCCTTCGGGCCCCATAGTTCCTTCCAGGTGAAGCTCCTCGTCCTCTGTAGGGATTCCCTGTCGGGAAGGGAGGCACGCCGGGTGTTGTGAAGTGGGGCTGACTATTTGGGGCATAGCTGTTCACACGGTTCTTTGCTTTGGGTGGTGGCAGCGGAGGCCTCTCTGGAGGCGGTGATTTTGGCAAGGGTGGTTTATTGGTGATGGGCGGCGGAGGTCGGGATGGATCGAAAGGTGATACGCTCGGTGGCGGCCAACCCATATACATGTTACTAGAACCAAGATCTGGAGACATATTCGACGAATAATAGGCACCCGCTCTCGCAGGCGATACATAGTAATTTTGACCCAAACCATTCTGAAAACCCACCCGAAACTGGGACTGATTTGCGTGAAAGCCATCCCCTGCGCCACTCGAGCTCATTCTCTTCGCCGTCGCTGTCTGACTGTCAAACCACTTTAAATCAAAATACAGCCCGTCGCACGAATTTTAACTATATTTTTAGCGGACCGAATATACATCATCCGAAGATAAAATTATATTTATCATAAAACTACAACAATTTGAGCAAATTGTTTAAATTACGAATTTTCATAGGAAATTTCCGCAGTCCTACATTAAAACTTGACAACACTTTTTATACAACGAAGTTAGCTACAGTTTAGAAGTGGAATTTGTATTTAACTGCATCTTTTGCAAAACAAAGAATCCGGCTGAATTCGGCGACTACAAAATCATTTAAATTAAAACAATGTTCTGAAACATTATTTATAGAGATATAAAAAATATAAAATCTAAACTTCAAATGGGTTGTAGAGTTGAGAAATTAAGTTTTCTTTTAAGATGAAATACCTTCTTCAACTCCGTCTATGAAATTTTTATGAAAATATTTTTTTTGGGTATTTATAAATTGTTAATATTTATTTTTATATTATTTTATCAAAAAGATTTGTTTATAAAATCATTTATAAAAATTGAATTCATAATTGTTTGAGATCTCGAAACAATTCTAACTTTCCAAAAGGTTACTTTTTAAAAAAATATAGTTTTATCTCTGAGTGAATGACACTTATGGGATTGAAATTGTGGAATTGAAGTTAAAACTCCCCACAGAGTTATAAAATAATCTTGAAGTATCCCGCAGTTGGATAAAAATCATGAAATTATCATCGAATCATTTAGATAAAAATCATGGAAGTATCATCGAATCATTTAGATAAAGTACTCTGGTCACACTAGAAGCGGCTTTTTGAATGACATTTAGAATAAAGAATAAAATCAGCTGTTTGTCCTTGCACTCGTTGTGCCCGTAAAAGTTAAAGTTACAAAACGTTCAAAAATGAGTTTTTTGACGAAATTAAACAGCGTATTTTCTTCTAGAGCCCTAAAATTAGCAGGGTCTTGGTTTCAGCAAAGCAAAACTTGTATCTGGTAGGTATGACACTATTCCTGAAATCGCTTTACAGTAGTTGCTCTGCAGTATTTCGCCTTTAAAACGGACCTATATCAAAGGCATACAGCGGGGAAAGTTGAAGGAAGTCCACTACCTGAAAAAGGACAAAATCCCTGAAGGATATTCAATAATTTATCGGATTCCGATGGAAAATTACCTGTTCGCTGCGAAGGAGATAACGACGCTTACGTCCATTGGAGTCGGGCTGTTGGTCTTTTACAGAGTCTTAAAGCAGAAATGGGTTTCATTTGACTCCCCTCCTATACCCTTAGGAACCCTTTACACCAGCGACAGTGATATGATCTATTATCTCTGTGGTTTCATATTAATTACGGGCGCTGTTCGACTAATGATCAGAAGACTTCCGCTTAGAATATACAAAAATCAGTCAAAGTATGCTGCAACTGCAAATACTCAAGGTTGCTTTTTAATTCGATTTGGTTATGTTTCTTACCAGGTACATAGCTGTCTTTGAAGGCCAATTTCCGCTAACGAAAACGAAAACGTATTTCGAGCGCGGAGAAGTTGGTGAAGTTCGACCAAGCATAGTGAACCCGTGGAGCGATGTAACGTTCCAAATGAAGGGCAACCGCGTCATCATGATCATAGACTACTTTAAGACCCCTTCAGAATTCTTCGAAATGTTTAATAAAGAAGAAGAGTAAGATTACGGTTTTTCGCTTTGGGATCCTTCCTTTGTTCCTACAATTTAATAATTCGTTAGGTAAGTACCATAAACTCTTTTTAAATTTCTTGAAAAGTAAGTAAAAACAGAGAAATCAGTAAAAATCCCTTCAAAATCCGTTCAATTGTTTTCGCGTGTTAAGCACACAAAAAAAAAAAATTCTCAAAACATGTTTTGATTATTAAAATATATTTAAAAACACAAAATCGTTGAACAATTTTACTATATGTATATGTATGTACATATTTTGATATAAGAAGAAGGATTCAAACCATGCTTATCAGTAATCGGAATTTTGTACTGTCGGAAAATCCAGTCGTCTTACGGGCGATTTTACTTAGCACATACTACAATAAAAAAATAGTTATAAGGAATAGCGAAGATATTCAACTTATGATTCCCTCGTGCATTATTCTTGCAAAAATTAGAGAGATAATTTGAATTGGAGTATTCATTCTTAGGTGTATTTTTATTGAAATAGCAAATTTGTAGTACATATTTCCTTACAATAAAGAATAAACATCCTATATAGTCCAGGAGGTTGCGTTGAATTTCAAAAAGTGATTTCGTAACAATCGAAAATAGTGGAAAACGTTAGTATTTATTATTCAAACAAGTAAGTTAACACTAGCTGATTCAATAGTCGGCCGTTATTATAGAGGGTAATGATGAAACAACGGAAAGAAAACGTTTTTAAGTAATTTCCTACCAGGTTTAATTTTCTTTTACAAACACTTGCCGTTACGAATAAACAGAGAAAAAACTTCTGCGTCGATAAAGATCCGAAACGCTTCAGCTGTGCTCAGACAAAAAAATTTTTCAAGCGATTTCCTACCGCATCAACTTAAAATATGTGATAGCTGATATCATAAAAAATAAAACAATTCATTCAGCTGCATGCTTAGTGTGGTTCGGCCCTTTCTAAACGTAACTGAAGCTTTTTCTCTGTTTATTCGCAACGTCAAGTGTTTATAAAACAAAATTAAGCCGGTAGGTAATAACTCAAAACCATTTTCTGTTTTTGTTGAGGCTTAGAGGATGATGTTACTCACTAAATTGGAATAAGTAAAACGCTAGTATATTTTAAAATATTTTTTTCTTTTATTCAATTTAAAATGTATAAAACATAATTCGGAGTTAAATATTAAATCCGAACTAGGAATTCGCAATAACTATAATATATACCTACTTAAAGTAATTTTCTCTTAAAAAAGGTCATTTGTGGAACAACTAGGTGTTTTGACTTAAAGTCAGCGATAAGTAAAATCATAAAATCAAAACATGCGTAACCTCCAAGTACACCACAACTTCGTCTCACATCTTTTTAACTAGAAAATTATGTTAACAAAATTACAAAAGTTTCCGATTACACACTCTCCTCACATACAATCACCAAATTTACATTTAGAGCTTTTCTTTTTATAATTTTAACAATTTCTCTAATTCCCTCCAATTGTTGGGTTCTTTGAATTTTTTAATCAGACAACATTTTTGCATCTCCAGTTATATGTTAGAGGGTACGATGACTACACTTCTCCTCTATATGGAATGTGGTCAAAAGCTCTTCGACAACACCACCAACACCAGATTCCACACGTTTGGGGTCGAAATACTGTTTTTTTTTATTCCCGCGAGTTCTTATTTTCATTCCTAATTACTCCTACACTTTGAAATAGTAAAGTAAAAAACATCGAAGCACGAATATTAACTGGTACAATTAACCTGAAGAACTACTAATATTATTTACAAAAAGGCACTGAGTTTTTCGTTTGACTATTTTCGGTATTCACATGGGAAAACATTTTTGGCTTAATAATTAGCGAAAATACTGGAATTAAACAAAGTATAACAAAACATAAATGTTGCTCCGAGTTGATTGGTTGGGGTGCTCAGAGTTGTGCCTTGAGGTTTCCAGCGTAATTTTCTTATTTTTTTTTAGTTTCTCGTCCTTTTTTAAAGCTTCAGGAGTTTCGATGTTGTGACTAAAAGGGCTGTTGTTAGGAACACAAAAGAAATACTCGTTGGGAATTTGTTGGCGGAACCGTTTCCGACTATTTCGTCGTGTGCACGGCGATGTTCATCAGTTCCAGCTGTTAGGAAAAGAAAAAAATTAAATTAGTAACATTTTTTGAAAGAAATTTAATTTTTGTTTTTTGTGTGTGTGTTCACATGCTCAAGTGAAATTTAAACAACGTTTTTTGGTGCATTAACAATGTGCTTAAACACTTTGAATGAAATGGATTTGTTTTTCGAATTATGTTTTTGGGTACATTACTTGCTGATTTATGAAGTTATGAAAATTTGTTTATTTTTACATATAGCATATTATTTCAAAGAAGAAAAGAATTTGTATTTATTTGCACATGATATAACAGATTAAATAATTTGGTTTATTAAATATATACCCATTTATATTAGGTACTCTATTTTTGGTGTGTTTGAGAATGCATCGCCTCTATTATAATGTATTAAAAAATAAGTAACTGAAAAGAATTTATACTTTAAATCACTATAAAAGTGGTGAAAACTAACAGCAGTACTTGTTTTAAGGAGGCTTTACGGGTTTAAAAAAGCCAATTTTTAACGATATCCCTTTAACTCCGAAGTATTATAAAATATAATAAAAACGATTATTAAATTATGTTTGCCTGAATTGGGTTCGCGAGCCACAGTGCATCCTAGTTTGGTATATTTCCCCATTAGACTTAAGCAACACTCAATGAAATAAAATTTTAAATAGTAGATAAACTGGACTTATTACCATAAGATGCCGCTTTGAGATAATACAAAAAATGAAGTTATCCTGAAGGATTTCCAGCCATTAGTGAATAGTGGCAAAGGCCACCAACGCAAAGAAAACATTTGAAAAGGATATGAGCACAAACTTACAATTTTTCTTTCAAGCGTTGAATACTATCTTCGTGTATTTTGTGTCTAAGAAAATATATCATGCTTTAGATTTTATTTATTGTAAAATAGTTCATCTGTTTAGGTTTAGATCAACATTATTTTGCATTGGTAACAATTTAGTACCTGCTCACACAAAAAAAAAGAAAAAAAAACAAGAAGACAAAAACAAAATATTTACAACTTCGAAATCATGCAATAAAACAACAAAAACGTATTAAAACAAATCATATAAAAACTGAATAAATTGTCGAAAAACAAACCCAAAAGTTGATATAAAAATATAATTACATACGCAATGGAAAACATAAAAGTTTTCTTTAAAGTAAAATAGACAAATACTGAATCAAACCAAACTGAACGTGAGAAAATAAGGAAAACAAAATATATGTGTAAAAAAAAATTAATCAAGAATATAAAAAACGTACATGTACAACATATAGCGTGTCTGAAACCTATGATTATCTGGAAGCTGAACCACATTGGAACGTAGAAGTTTATCGAGAACTATCGAGACGCTGGCAGCAGTTGTCGTCGAAGGCATTTTATGTTTAAATTAAATTATAAGAAGTAAGAAAACACAAACATATCGTATAATTAAAAGAACAAAAAAGATAGATTAGACAGCACAGAAGAACCACAAGTTGTATAATACACTGACTATAGTATTATGGCCGCTTGTTTTGCGTTTCTTCTTTTAATAATTTCCTTAAATGCCTAAATCACTCTTTTGTTTGATTGTGTTGATCTTTTACCCAACACGCGTTTGTGGTAGACGGGGTTAGCTTCGGAATCTAAAGCCTGTAAGATATTTAGATGATTTTTGTCATGCTAAAAGATATTTCCATTTTATTCAATTAAAATGCTTATTTTAAATTTGATTTAAGCTGCATTACGTGCGGCTGAGGCGTGACTAAGGCGTGACATTAAGTGTACCAAGGCGTGCTGGTGTAAGGAAAGCACAATTATTGGGTTTTCTTGCTATTTTCTAAACTATACATTCAATAGCGTGCATTATTCTATTCGTGCATCAATTTATGTTTAATAATCATCTGGTGCACATGCAACTGAAATTTGTTTGCTTTCTTTCGGGTTTTTTCTTCTTTAATTTTTATAAGTGGTAAAACTGCTTACTGATTTTAAATTTCATATTATATTGTTACATAATTCAACTTAATAACCCTGATTTAACCGTGGGTTAAAAGTTTGGAATTTAAAATAAAATAGCCAAAAAAATAGGCCTCTATGTGTAACTTTTTCAAATTTTTACATAAGGAACATTAAATGTCTGAAAAATGTTCCCTATTTTTTATGCTCGTATATTATGTCTATAAATATCACAAAAACGTTGAAGTTTTTAAGGTAATTTTTCAATTTTTAATAACTAACTAAATTGATTCCAAAAGCTCTTGAATTTTAAAAGTTATTTCTTAATATTTTTTTTTTCGTAATGCAATATGTATTTTATAACTAAATAATTCTCTAAATTAGTTATACCACTCACGAATAATTTTTAGAAGTTGTTCGAAAGTCAATATTTAGGTATCAATCAAACTGTTGCGTAATCAATCATCAATCATTCATCAATTTTTTTTAAATACCAAACAACATGCTAAATCTACGTTCAGTTGGGTTCTACAGTGCATTCCAATAGAAATTTAAATTTGTATGAAATTTCGTTTTCTTTTGGTTTTTTTTTTTTTTAGTGTATTTTGGGGAGGAACACAGAGATCTAATAGCGGTGGATATTGCAGCAATGCAGTTTTGCATTCAACATAAAAATGTACAAATATTTATCATTCGCAGTTATTTACATTCCTTCGCAAATGCAATTATTTTATTTAAACAAACTGCACACATTTAATGAGTTTCGAAGGTAGATAAGAAAGTATTAGTGAAAAGTAGTGTAGATATAGTGTTCATGCAAAAGATCGTGCACTTATAATTAAATATTCTATACATTGATTTTGTATTGTGTCATAATATTTACACTGGTTAGTGAAACCGACCATTTATTTTGCCAATTTAACTTTAAATTTGATGGTTTGTATTGAATGTAGCATTGTAAAAAGTAATAACTTAAAAAAATGAAATAAAATGAAAGTAATAATAATATTCGGTATGCTTTCAGTAAAGTTATTAATATTCAATGACTAAGATGAATTTCAGTTGTTATTTACTTTGGTTGACAAATAAGGTTAGTAGATGACTGCACAACATATTTTTACAATACAGAACAAGGCAATAAAGCACTTTGCACTTTTATATTTCAAAAAGTTGTTTGACAATTGACACTTACCTAAAAAGTGTTTTGGTTCATAGTATTTTCAGATTTTTTTTTTTTTAATAATTGGTATTGCACATTATTAGTTTTGACTTCAACTTTTGATTGGCTTTGATTTCAATTTTTACAATATATAGTTCAAAGCTGAATTTAAAGCTGATAGGGTATATTTGTAAAAATTGAAAAAGCTTCCTTCAATTATATTCGGCGAAACATCTGTAATACGTAAAGAGCACAGAAACGGAAGTCCGTAATTGAGTTGTTAGACGAACTACAGTAAAATTAATGAATGAAAGTAGGTTATAGCACCTAAACCAAATGGTGAAAATGAGAGGAAAGTAAATTGTGTAATTTAATATTAAATAACGAAATGAGCGGTCAATGCATATTTCTACCATTTCGTTATTTAAAATAATGTTGAATTTAGAGTCAAGATGATTGTAGTAATGTTCGTAGTTATGTAATTTAATAGTGTCCTGCACATAGAAGTACACCGTCACCAGCACTGTTATATTTCAGTAAACCAAAATTCGCGAGGTTTGGTTTAAAAGACATAATTCCCGATTTTGAATTAATTTTTCAAGAGATATTTCACATTTTTCAATCTATTATTTTGTACTTCACTTGTTTTCATTCAAAACTCTATCTCTATTTTTTTTTTTTTTGAATTTGGAAATTTGAATAAAATTTAACACGTGTGATGTGTAATAATGTGTTTCTTAAAAAATTACATATTATTTCTACAACATTACACATTCAACTTGCTTACGTAGAAGATCGACCCGCACATTAAATTTATGATATATACACTGAACAATTCAAAACAACGACCCAAGAGAAAAGAACGACCAACAAAACGAAGAAGTATGTAGAAAGAGAAGATAAAAAAGAAAGAGCTATAGTAACAAATAATACTTTTCTTTATAGCACATATTTTACAGAGAATGATAAACATAACTGTATGTATTAAGATAGAACAATCTGTATGTAACATACCATCTGTACTATTGCGTTTTAAGAAACTATTTCAATACTTCAACAGGTTTTGACTACTTTTTTGTTTTTAATTATTTTGTATTTTTTTTTCAATTGTATCATTTAACTTTCGGAGATCATATGGTGAATAAAAAACATTTAAAAAAAAATTAAAACAAAAGTACTAAAAGGAACTAAGGAAATTCCTAAACCCCTGTATCTGGTCGGTTCCACTCACCTGCATCGAGTATGAGATCATCAATATCATCACTTGATGACGATGATAATTCTTCGTCAACTCTAACATTACCTAAAGTGTTAAAAGACGATGGCACATTCTTACATCCGAACCACCAGTGGGCAGATGGTCTTGGGAATGGTGGGTCAGCTTCGTCAACCTATAAGAAAATGGATATTAGATTTCATAATAATTTAAATCTTTTATCTTAATAGCATGATATATAATTTTTTATTTAATTCATGCCAATTTCAAAAGTATCAATTTCTAAATAAATAGTGTCAAATTTCACTATATTAAACAATTTGCTGACTGCATGTGAGACATTCGAAATAAATAAAAAAGTTATAGTAGTATACAACTTACCATAAATAGTCTATCGTTAAACCGATAGTATTTGTCACCCTTGAAGAAGTACGTGTAGCCATTTGTATACTGCAGCGCTGCATCAATATTAGTAGGCAGTCCTTGCCAATTTGAAATTGGTTTTGGGAATTGTGCCTTTACTGGTGGTCGTCTGAGAGGGTCGAATCGCCAAAATTTGCTACCCTTATAGAAATAAATTTTTCCATTTCCTCCCCAAACCATAGCA
Source organism: Machimus atricapillus (assembly GCA_933228815.1). Classification (NCBI taxonomy): domain Eukaryota; kingdom Metazoa; phylum Arthropoda; class Insecta; order Diptera; family Asilidae; genus Machimus; species Machimus atricapillus. The sequence goes on along the minus strand of OW121786.1, from coordinate 29,814,642 downwards.
GCATCAATGTGATCTGGAATTCCTGTAAATCCTTCACTTATCTCCTTTGGATAGTCACCATCCACTTGTCTTCCAGCGTATCGCCAGTATTTTGTACCCTTAAAGAAGTATGTTTTGCCATTTTTGTACGTGAAGGCAGCATCGATGTTGCCTAAAATAATATAGAGTTTTGTTAGTACTTTACATTAGAATACTTCCAATAAATAGGTCGTTAGATTTATTGTATTGTAAACTTTACGTATTCTTTAATTCATTAAGATTCTGCGACTGTTTTGTTGCACTGAGTCGGGGAATTTTTGAATTTTTTACTACGAAGCAGATTTTAAAATTTTAATGGGCCTCAGGATGTGTAGCTAGTCTTACAAAAAGAAAAGATAAACTCACCTGGAAGTCCAGGCCATCCCTCTGAAATCAATTTGGGATATCCATCGGCAACAGCATTCTCAGTCAGTCTGTAATACTTATCACCCTTGAAAGCATATGTGAGGCCTTCTTGTGAATTGAAGAGAGCGTCTATCTTAGGATCTTTGCACAGGTCAAGATCTTCCCTTGGTTTTTGAGGTTTAACAGTTGGCTTTTCGGCAGGTTTGAATCCACCTCCGCCAGTAGCCGTCTTTCTGCCATACAGTGCTTGTATGGCTGAGACGTCATCAATGTCCAGCGTGAATGATGGGTTGTATCCTCTGTAGAACGGCGCCATGAGTGCCGATCGTACATCCGAATGACTTAGGCCCAACGAGTGCCCAAATTCGTGAGCAGCTACTTGGAACAAATTTGTACCGCGGTAACTATTTATTGTCCAATACTCAGCATCATCAAAATGGGCATCACCACCGTAAACTGGGAAATAGGCGTGGGCCAAAGTGCCTCCGGGTCCGTCGAATGGATCACCATCACCATGCTCGTTCTCTTCGAATCTAATAATGGAAGGTTTTAATTTATTTGCTGTTCGTAAAAGGGAAGTTAAAAGATATTATACCTAATTTCGATATGAACTGGACCAGATCGCTTTGGTGTGAAACTGAGGTCAGTATGGGTGCTCCATACACCAAAGGCTTTGGCAATTTCTTTATCGACATCCGCTCGCTGGAGTCTTTTTGGATATTTTGAAATTCTATAACTCAAATTCTTCACTTTCCATCTGCTTCCTTGTAGAGCATATCGTTTTGCTCTTGAACCAAATCCGACTTTATCCCGAACTCCACATCTGGGAAGCGACATCAGTTCCATGGTATCATTATCCAGTTCCCCTGTGATATTGATCCCTGCGAAGCTCTGGAAATCTTCCACAGCCTTCGTCCATGTGCTGGCATCGAGTAGTCCTCCATTCGCAGGATTTCTAGCTGTCGGTGGCAAGTATCCAAACTGTGATAAGTATATCTGTAAGAAAATAATCTTCAGTTATTGCACTATCCACATTTCATATTGTTAAAAGAGGAAAACGACCAAAGGGGCTACTGCGCCACCGAGGAAAGAGATTTTGAGGATCAACTGAACGACAATCATCTCCAACCGTTCGAATCTGTCTATCTGTCTGTTGAATTTTCAAGATAAATTTTGCTTTCTGTGTTTCGATTTCGTTCGGAGGATGCCGCTTAAAATTCACGATCGATGCCAAGTGGAATAGAACCGAGGACGATAAATTGGATTTGTAAAATACACAGCAGCAGCAACATTGCGTGGTGGTACACTCGCCGGGCAGTCGGATCATTATTCAGAACGCATAGTGCGACAACGAGGCTGCGTCATCGATCACCATCAAGCCAGTGTCTACTGTTCCCAGAATCACAAGATTCTTGGAAGCTAATATGCGACGGGTGCTAAGTATCTTTGATAAATTGAAAAGGCGGTACTTTGTTCCAACAGGATTTCTTTTCTATTTTATTCGGATATTCTCCTGGGGAAGTTAACTGGCTACTCATAATTGATTGAGTTATTGCGGAAGGGTCATTTTAAAAAGAGAAAGTGGAATACCTTTTAGCGGTGTCTTTTTCATAGTGCACATAATTTATTCAAAGGAGATTTTTTATACAACAGTTTTTGAACCTTTTGAAGGCATACGGTTGCATGTTGAGGACGTGCCTTGAAAGTTACTGAAGGAGTCATTGTGATTTGGAAAATTATTTGGTAGACCAAAAAGTATTCTTGAACTACTGATGCAATTGAACAATACATACATACAATACATACAAAAATTAATAAATAAAATTAATCAAGTCGTGTCCTGTAAGATATGAAAATAATTTCGTATTTGAATTGTTCATAAATAAAAGTACCATTCTTCACTGCAACGTACATATGCATAATATCGGTTATGGCTTTGTATGCTAAGAATTTGTAAAACTTTTCAGTTCTCTGGCTATGTTTTCAGTTGTAGTGAAAATTATTTAAAAAGCATCAATGACGCATAAACATATTATTCTATCACAATTAAATTATACTTTAACTCCCTAGGGTTAAAATACTCACAATTTATCATTTAATTAATGTTTCTATCAACTTTTTGAACATTTTCGTAGATGATAAAATATTCGTAGAACGTTCTATAAATAGAATGTTAAATTATTTAGAGAGGAGATATTTATCTGTCATACTTCATTTGGAAGATTGAAGACTTATGATAAGGGTAATTGAATATCATTTTATTCAAAAATCGATAGTTTTTCATTGCAGCATATCGTTTTTAATGGATCATTAATGGCTTGTAATATTTTCAATTAAATTACCTATCTACGCAAATAAATTTCTAGATCTTGTCTGAAGGACACTCATTGATTTTTCTCGTACATACATATGTATGTATAAAATAAAAACCAAAAAAGAGACATTAATATGTTCATTTAAATGCTTGTGTTTGTCGCAAAGAGCATATCTCAAAAGAACGATCAAAACTTAGATCCGTATAGAGTTTGCTTAACAAGATTCATTCTTAGAATTAGAAGAGATTAATGACCACAAAGTGCAAACCCTTCCTTCCTCACTCCGTGGATATTTAATGTATTGGATTGCTTTAACCGATGGTCTATGTAGGCAATCAACCGAGCAACGGATTCGTAAATGTTTGTTGATACTCAAACCTCAGAACCCTTTTTTGACGAAAAACGCGCAAGGTCAGTGCGTAGCACGTGACTTGGGTACCGCTTAGTATTTAATATGCTCGCGATCCAACTGCCATTAGACAGTGGCTTAACGTGAAGCTGGCTAATTATCATAAGCTTCCGCAATCATTCCACGCCTATATCAGGTCTTGTGTATGATTAAAGTGCTAATAATGCACAAAAATATTCGTCAGAGTTCTCTGATTGCTGGAAAAAAAAACCAAACTGATCCTCCGAGGCATGCGCTTCGGATGCTTTCTTGTCCACTTGCCTTAGGAATCCATCGGTGCCTATAATGCAAAACGTTTTGCATTTGAGCACTTGAACTTCATTTTAAAAGGTTCAAGTGATCACGTGAATTTCAATTGTGCACATTGTTCGGCGTTTGCCAGTCCCTCGCCGAGGAGTGATACATACGAGGTGGAAGAAAATAAGAAGTTGCAAATTTTATTTTTCGGCACATCCCGCGAATATTAATTGCAGTCCATTCATTTTGTACTTCATTTGCGAGAGTTTTTTATGTGTGCCGAGTTTCTCGGGATACGCTCGGGACTATTCAAATGAAATTATTTAGCCAGCTAAAGGCAGGTAAAATGGTGATCAATGACCGGCCAGTTTGCGATGAAGGCACTCTATACGGCGGCAATTCCTTCGTGTTTTGAACTTTGGGGTTATGAACCCTTCATTATACAACAAAAGACAAAGAAATCAGCGACTCCGGTGAGTCGTTTTTTACAATTTTTTCGCCGCTTTTATGGAAATTCTGTTTACGTTGTCATAAAGAAGTTTTGTTTCTGAAAATTACTCCTTAATATGCGACTGATATTCAGATGTGGTTTGCTTTTGTTGGGGCTATGTCGTTAACCTCCACCGTAAAAATCTTGACAAAGGGATGTACGCTACAATTTCTAATTTTGTCCAAGTGCTTGAACTTGAAACTGCTATTTCTGCGATTGGTGCTAGTGAAGCGCCATAAACACAATATTTTCTTGGGAAAAAAGATGAGCAGTACAAAGTTGTTAAAATCGCTGAAGATTAATTGAAGTGCCAGCGTGAGACTCAACATCTTATGCAATTTTATGAAATTGTTGGTATTGTTTTTAATTTATTTAGCAAATAAAATAAAAGGACAGGAAAAAACAAAACTACACATAGCTTTTAAGCAGAGCTGATTTAGACTACTACTTACTGAAAAACTATTTAATAAAGTAGTAAAACACGCCAACTAGTTTACAACAGGATTAACAAGAAAAACAAGTCAGGTAGTTTTTCCTCAACACTTTCCCTTGGTAATCCTGTAGGAAACAAATAACTAAAAATTTGCTCTTCAAATCATTCACAAATTTTTGGTGCAGCACAGTTTGCTTTACAGCATTCCCATTCGATCACACAAAATCTTCAACCGTGTTTGTGGCAATGGCTTTGTCATGATATCTGCAACTTGTCTATCTGTAGAAATTTGTTCAATTTGAAGTCTTCCCTCAGTCACCTTTTCTCGTATGAAGAAGTGCTTCATTGAAACATGCTTCGTTCTGCGATGAAACTCTGGATTCTGTGCAAGTCTTACTGCTGCAGAATTATCCACTTGAAGAACAGGAACATGTTTGACTTTTATAATATCTTTAAATAATCTGGTCAACCAAATAATTTCTTTGGTAGCTTCATTTGCTGCTACAATCTCTGCTTCTGTTGTTGAAGTAGCAACCATAGCTTGTCGCTGACTCAACCACGAAATAGCTCCACCTACATGTAAAACGACTACTCCTGAAGTTGATCGACCAGTCATAGAGCATCCCCCGAAGTCTGCATCACTAAAGCACTCCAAGACACCCTTCTTTTTATCACGATGATAAACGATGCCTAGATTCTCAGTTCCTGAGATGTACCGAAACACTCTCTTTACTCGTGCAACATCTTCCTTGGTTGGGTTCTCAAGCGATCGTGACAAGAATCCCACGCTGTATGCAAGGTCAGGTCTAGTACCGACCATTAAATACATTAATGCACCAACAGCTTGTCTGTATGGGAACTTGTGATCCCGATCATCATCTTTCCCTGCTTTAGAAGTTTCAGGACTTTTCAGCATCGGTGTCGAAACCGCCTTGCACCCAGAAAAATTGAACCGCTCTATAATCTTTCTTGCATAGGCTTTCTGACATATCTTGATAAAGTCTGCTTCCTGCTGTATTTCTAGTCCTAGAAAATAGTCAGCTTTCCCTGAAGTTATCTTGAATTCTGTCCTCAACTCTTCAAGAAAAACATCCAAGTCGTGCAACTCTGTTGCTCCAACTAGTCCGTCGTCGACATACAAAACCACAAGAAGCCTCCTTCCATTTCTTTCTCGAATGTACAAGCATGGATCAGCCTCACTTACTTTAAAGCCTAATTTGTGAAGAAAACCCCCAAAGCGTCGGTTCCAGCACCTCGGCGCTTGTTTTAATCCGTACAAACTCCTCTTCAGTTTGCAGACCTTTCCAGAGTTATCGTCGTAACCTTCTGGCTGTTTCATGAAGATGCACTCATTCAGTTCTCCGTATAAGAACGCTGTTGACACATCAAATTGCTTTAGGTGCATCCCCTCACTGGCAGCGATACTTAAGAAGGAGCGAATTGTTCCCAACTTAGCAACAGGACTAAACGTTTGACTATAGTCTATGCCTGGTCGTTGGCTGAACCCTTTCACAACCAATCTCGCCTTATATTTGTCAATGCTGCCATCGGGTTTTGTTTTTAAACGAAAAACCCACTTACAGGAAATTGCTTTTGCATTCTTAGGCAAATCTACCAATATCCACGTTTGATTCTCTTTTAGCGAGGCCATTTCCTTGTCCATTGCATACTTCCATTCAGTCCTCTGACTACTTTTCATGGCTTCTTCAAATGTCTCAGGATTCTCTATTGAGTTTACAAGACTCTCCGCTGCCATGATAAATGATTCAAAACGTTGTGGTTTCCTCAATACTGAACGATCCCGAAGTTGTCTTCCCGTTGAATTCTGTGGAGCCGTTTCTTCCTCTTCTTCTCTATCAGTATCAGATTCAGTCTCGCACTCCTCACTACTGCTTTCTTTTTCTTGCTCTTTGCTGTCAAGCTCGTCCTCCCTTTGAATTTCAGAATCTCGACATGGCAATTCGACACTTTCTTCACAGTCTTTCGTATTTTCTAAGAACTGAACATCTCTGGACAAAATAACTTTCCTATCTTCCCTTATGTAGATTCGATATCGCTCTTCTCCATCGTATCCCACTAGGTACCCTTTCAAAGCTTTCTCGTCCATCTTTCTACGTCTCTGAACGGGAATATGAACATAGCAACTGGATCCTATTATTCGCAAGTGTTTTATTCTTGGCTTTTTACCCATCCATATCTCATATGGGCTGACATCCTTCTCCGAAGACTTTCCAGTTCTATTAAGAACATAAACAGCAGTGCTTACCAGCTCAGCCCAAATCGCCTGTGGAAATTGAACATCTGGATTAGAGTACTTGAATGTTCTTGCCATTTCAACAATCGTTCGATTTTCTCTTTCTGTACCACCGTTCTGCTCAGGTGTGTATGGCGCTGTCAATCTCTGCACTGTTCCGTTTTCTCTTAAAATCCGTCTAATTTCGTCGTTATCAAACTCTCCGCCATTATCACTTAGTAATTCTTTTATGGAATGACCAAGAGTTTTGGCATGTGCCATTACTACTTTTAGCACATCTTTGACTTCAGACTTCTTTTGAACTGGAAAACCATAACGATACTTCGAGTAGCTGTCTTTAAATACAACTAAGTATCTCTTCTTGGTAAATGACTCGTCGAAAGGTCCACATACGTCGGCAGACATTAGCTCTCCAGGCTCTGTTGCTCTGTATCTCGTACCAAATGGCAGTCTATGTGCTTTTCCATACATACAGGGTTCGCAGACTTTATTGTCCAACTTCACTTTTATGCCAAAGTGTCTCTCGAGCATATCTCGAACATGACGCTTATCTTGATGACCCCATCTCTCATGATAAAGCTGCAGTTTGGAACTATCTGATAGTGCAACATTTATACATGGTCGTATTTTATCTTCAGGATGAATTACTTCGATGGCTGCCTTGTAAAGCGTTCCTCCCAATTCTCGAACTCCGCATAGCACTGTTCTACCACGAACCTCGAGTCTGCACTTGGTCGCTGTTGACACAAATCTACTGTCTGGATTCGTGTCGTGAGCTGCCAAACCAGAAAGCAAATTTCTTGATACTTTTGGAGCATACCATACATTTTTCAGTGTCATTTTCAATGTTTTGCCACCCACAAATGACAAAATTTGTATAGTTCCCTTTCCAAGAGCCTGAATTTTCTCTTCTCCAGCTGAATTTATGCTATAGGGATTTTTAAACTCCTCAAAGTCAACGAAGAATTCCGTCCACTTCGTTACATGACGTGTTGCCCCGTTGTCTATCCACCATTCGGAGTAACTACTCTCAACTGTATTTATTTCATCACATATAGACACCAGCGATACATTTGTATCAACTGCATTGCTCTGCTCATCAGGTGTCTTACTATTTCTCGGTGGTCGACCATCAGCTATCCACTTTTTGCAGGTCTTTATCCAGTGGCCTTTTTTCTTGCAGTAATTACAGAGATCATCTTTCTTCGACCTTGCGCAGTTCCTCCTAGAATATTTCTCCGATCTTGCCACTAACGCATCTTGAACAACCTTCTCGCTGCCTGCACATTTCCTGAAATTTCTTTCAAACGTGCACAGCTGCATTGTGAACTCGTCAAACGTTCTTTCCTCATCCTTGGTCAATAGCATCCAACTGGATCGAAACGTTTCGAACGTACTTGGCAAAATATGAAGAGTCTTACAAACAAGAATTAAATCTGGTAATGCATGCTCATTCTTAGCCTTTAATCCATTGTTTAGCTCGTTCCATAAACCTCGCAATTTCGCTGTATGTGTAGAAACATCTTCACCTGGCGTCCAACTGAATGCAAAGAAATCTGTGCATATCTTGAACAGTTGATCCTTAGACGTAGCTTCGAACTGCTGTTTTAACGCCTCCCACGCATCATGGGCCGTAACTTTGTCCATGATTTTCTGATAAACTGAATCAGTAACTGAGCTTGTAATCATCGACTTCGCATAACTGTTTGCCTTACGGTACAAATCAGATTCTTCCTTGTGCTTCTTGACTTGTGCTTCCGTAGCATCTTCTACCAGCGGCTCTGGTTTTACCAGTTTTCTGTCGATAACGTCTAAAGCTCCCTCGTGATAGTCTAGGAGATCCCGAATTTTTCGTTTCCACATAGGCCAGTCTGATTCACCTACCAGCGGTTTTATATGCCTCGTAAAATCCATTTTTAATTATAATATTACAAGGCTGACGAAACAACAAATAGATTTTTCCTTTTTATTTTATTTAGTAACTTGCAGATGTAAAGACACCTGGGCCCATAACCTATTGTTTTTAATTTATTTAGCAAATAAAATAAAAGGACAGGAAAAAACAAAACTACACATAGCTTTTAAGCAGAGCTGATTTAGACTACTACTTACTGAAAAACTATTTAATAAAGTAGTAAAACACGCCAACTAGTTTACAACAGGATTAACAAGAAAAACAAGTCAGGTAGTTTTTCCTCAACAGTTGGGTACCACTGTATGATAAGCCAATTGATTATTACATTTAATCGGAGTTAATTGGGTGATTACAGTCTTTCGGTGCACCAAGGTTTCGCTTGAAGAGCAGGACTAGATGTAAGAATATGAATTAAATTGCGCTTAGGATCTATAAAATAACAATTGCGCATTAAAGGCAAACTAATATGTCGTTAGTTTAATTGTCGATAGTTTACTATACGTAATTAATTCTTGGCATTTTATAAATTATACCTGTTTGCTTTGAAGAAAACGTGAAACTCATCAAAGTTATGAAGTGATTAAATTTAAATCAATTTAATTTGCTGGAAGAACATTAAAACAATCACATTTTTATAAACCAATAAAACTAAAAGACTATTAGGTATGTATGTAAAACAATAAAGAATTTCCGGAGCTAACATACTTTGTGTTATTGCTTAATTTTATTAGATTTATTAGATAGATTCTTACGGTTTCCAAGATTCAGCTCGTGCAATCATTTTTATATCATCAATTGTGTCTTGGTAATTTCTCTTTTACATCTTAATACAATACATACATATGCATGTAAGAAATTCAGTGTTACTCTTGTTTACTTTTTTTAGTGAAGAATTAATTTATTTAAACTTTGACAGCGTTCTATGAGAACAGAAAAGTAACCTTTTTTATTTACTCACGAGTAATCTTCCTACGATTAATTTTCTAGATAACTACTTGCAATAAATAATTTATCGTCACGTCACGAAATTAATTTATGTTCGAACATTTAATTGAGTGTATTAAATCTTCACCGTCGGTCTAATAAATTATATACACACATATCATGCTATGTTTAAGCCATGAACATTCTGGCAGACCTTGACATTGTTCCTCTTGTAAAGTTCATGACCGACAATCCGGTGTCTATCACGCTCATGTCTTTCATTATATTGCTGGTTACGCGGAGTTGCACATAATTATGAAAATTAGTAATTATCTTTTTTCATTGCCAATGAAATATGACCACGACAACAAAGTCAGTCGCAAAATAATGAGAAAAACAAAAACCCTAAGAAAAAAGAAGGGCAAAACATTTGAAAACAAATTATTTTTGGAGTTTATTTAGAACACAGGCGTCCAAATGATGGGGTAGTTACCTTTAGAGTTGAGTGATTATGTTAATTGGGTAAGATCTAAAAATCGAGATAAATAGGTTTGAATGAATCATGAAATATATTTTATTTTTATATCTACCTGCTAGATTCTGGATTGGTTGTAACTTTTTAATTATTGAAAAAACTTATGAATTTATATTTTAAAATACATACATTTATTATGAATCTTTTATATGTTCTTATTGATAATAATTAATTAACTGACTATAAATTGAGAAAATTTTTTAAGGCAGATTTCTTTGCTTAATAATTGGAAAACATCCTTGATCAAAAATGATTAATATAATCTTCGGAAAACTTGGGAGGAAATTCTTATTCTGAAATGCACTCATTTTAAAACAGGCTTCTTATTATTTTTACTGCTTTAAACTTGGGTATTGAATATCAATAAGTGTAAAAAATTAATTAATCGATCTTTGGAACTGAACGGTGCAAGTTGTCAATTTGATTGATTGGCACATAAGTACAGTTAATATTCATACATTTATGTAGCGTTAAACTCAAGAACATCCGTCATAATTTAAAAGATTCTTTTTTTCTTCTTTCCATACAACATCAAAGCAATAACACTTACTGAATCAAGTTGTAATCATGCATGCCAGATTAGAATGTTCAGCTTAAAGAGAAATTTGTCACGTTCGTAAGTCCGTTTAAAAAAGGAAAATTAAATTTTAAAAATGCTGACAAGGTCTGATGAGTTAATTAAAAGTAAAGATAATAAAACTAAATAACTATGGAACGTTAGGCTGTGATATTTCCGGAATGAATCAGTTCTAAGTATTTCTGTGAAAGCCTTTGATTTAAGTGGAGATATAAAAGCCTGATTCAGACAAGGCTAATTTATTCACTTTGCAGAAAATTTAATATTTTTGCTTATGGAATATGAAGAGGATTCTTATTTCAATTTCAATTGGACATATTGTGCTAATTATAATGCTGATGCTGATTAATGGTTGATATCAAATCACTGTGATTAGTAGAATGAGATGAAATGTCTGTATTTGAAATTCATATTTATGTTATTTTCAAATACATATATATTTTGATCAACGTTTATATGACAATATAAATAACTGGGCAAGTTGTCATCAAGCATCTGGAGCAGTTAAATGGAAAATAAATTTTGAATCATATTTTTAATAAAATCAAGTTTTTATATGATAGAACGTTAAAAGCGAATCATCCAACCAACATCTGAAAAATCAATAATTATATACGAAAATTTGAACAATAAATTTAAATCTACAATACATGAGTGTAAAATGTGTTTGACTTTGATTTACATAATCCGATAAATATAATAGGTAGATGCAGATTAAGATCAATGGTAACTAATTTGATCTAATTTGTTCTTCTGGTCACAAAGCCCTTAAAGAAGAGCTCAGCTGGGTTTTGGGGAAAAAAGGATTTTTAATATACTATTTCTCAAAATATGAAAGAGGCGTCGACTTTTTCGTATTGCGGATTTGTAATAAGTAAAACATGAAATTTCATCATCGAGGTACGGTTTGTTTGCGTAAAATAAAAAGCTGTGCCATCGACAAATATATTGGCTGATTAACTTTTAGTTAAAAACATCTGAAATAGCATTTGTTAATTAAAACATATGGGAAAACACATTAAGTAAGACGAATTGATGACGAGCTAAGCCGTCAAGACAAGTGATTTATAGAGCACCGTACACCAATTACAGTTAAAACAATCTTTAAGAATACTAAAAAGATTACCACAGTTAACGTTTAATGACTTCGGGGTAAATTCCCATAAGAAAATTAGTTCAAACAATAGAAAATATAGAAAAAAAAAAGTCACCTAGTGATATAACCGTGCCTGTGTCTTTGACTTGTCACCGCACAACGATTACAATTAGAATTTATAATTTATACAAATGCCTAGACCTACTGAGAAATTTATAATTCATCTAGCGTTGATCAGCAACTACAGTGTCGTCTATATATGATAAAATGCGTGATCAGTATATGAACGGGCTAGATTTATTGGCCATCGACTATTGCAAAATTAAATTTTTGCTACCGCATTGATTCACCTGAACTAATTTGATGGACAGTGATTGTCATCGATGATCTGCCCGCTGTGCGCTGCTAGTTATCGTCTGTCATTTATGATGATCGCGACGACGACACAAACTATGCCTCTGGCATTTTATCGTCGTTTGCCTTTGATTTTATTCGGTTGATCGCATACAAAAGTTTACATACAGGTACATGTGACGGTCTTCGGGTTAATTGGTTACTAGGGTTCACAACACACCCTTTCAATTCTTCTTTGCAAATAGCGCGAAAATCTGTTTAGGTATTTTTATTTTTAGTTTTTAATTGAATTTCTTGTTTTGTTAGTTATATGTAAATACAAGAAAATACGTTTGTTGTTTGAATAAAGAGGGGCACACGACCCTTTACATGCGATCTTTGATACAATAATTATATTCATTTATATTTTTCTTGTGAAAGTCAAATCTTTAATCATATTATTCTTTTCATTTTCTAAGAATAAACACAGATCATGCTATAGGTCTTTGAAAAGTAATTATATATCAAAACTAGAATAGTAGACTATAAATAAGTCATCTCAATATAACCAATTATATAAAAATACGATATGCACAACATTGGTGAAGTGCCTTAACCCCATCGGCCACACCTTACTAAAAATTTTAAAGTTATTCCTCAAAAGATAAAAAGACCTATCAGTAAATTTGTCGCAATGTCAATTTGAGTATGATCATTGAAGCCCAGTGTAAGTGCAGGTAGAGTTTGCTGTTACCGATATGTTTCTTATCAGAAGTATGAATCAAATTGCAAATATTCGCACTTTTATTTAGCATACAATGGCACGATAGTGGTAACACCTGTTATGAATTTAAAAATTTTACATAGGATTAATAATTCTTCGTCTGACATACATATATGGATGTAATGTGAACTGCAATTTACCTCTTTTGAAAGTCAAAAATTTTTTTGTTTGGGTATACTTGCCGCTGAAGCATATACATATATACATACATATGTATGTATGTATGTAGAGAAGAGCTGCAAATAAAAAAATATCTGTTTTTTGCGCTCTAACATCGATCGGTATATGACCTCGACGGATTACGTTTTGCATACTAATAAGACCTAAGTGTCGTCTGAACTTATTGTCTCTTGGGTTTGCAGAGATAACGCGCTGATCTTTTAATGTCTCTTTTTCTTAGGTCATCTTAGGTAGTTATCCCGCCGTCGCCTGATGCTAATAAAATTTATATGAGGCTTGTTTCCAGGTGCATTTTCTTATAAGCGTCAATTGGTTATATTGACAATGGTTGACAGTCGTAATATTGATGGATTTGCGAATGAGTAGGACATTTATAAGCAAAATATGTTGTTAACATTTTTTTACGCAGCTTTACGGGTGAATAAATAAATCGAAGTAGCACGTGGAATATTAGATTCTTTTGGAATGTCTAAATTTGTTTCTTATCTAGATTTTCTTTTAAATTTCGAAATTGATATCATATAGGTAAATCCAGTGGCGGCTCGTCAGAGGAGGCAAGGGAGGCAGTGCCTCCTCTGTCAAGTTTTGCAGTTCTTAAATTGTAATTTAAAGAAAAAATCTAAAATATTCAATGCAAAAACTTATTTTGTGAGTAAAATATGTTCAAATGTCAAAGAAATAAGAATGAAAATTGATTTATATAGTCTGGCAATGTTTTGTCATTTTTGCAGCTATGGTAATGCTTTCCTTGCATTGTATGATGAAAATTGCCTGTATAAAATCAACGTGAGGCGAGCCTCTTTGAAACCACTATATGCGAATAAAAGAGCTTCTGCAGCCGGAACTTTCGTTTTGCACTGAATCCAACAGAAAATTCCGAATGCTCAAGCTCTTTTTGTCGGCCAGTTGGACAAATCAGCTTTGAGTTCTGTGTGGGGGTGACACAAGCTAGCCGCACAGATAGCATGTGCAACACACTTGGGAGGCATGCGGCGGCGAACTATAAATTCTTTGTGTGCGTGACAGAGGAGGCTACGCTTCGACTGCCTCCGAGAAGACTTTAAGCATAAAGCTGGGTAAAGCAATTGTAAGGCTGTGTGTGGCTTTTTGTTAGATATAAATATGAGTAAACACGGCCTGAGAATTCTGCGTGTGCGTGCCAAAGAGGCAAGCCTCCGATCGAAAGTTTTAAAATTGAGCTTATTTGTGCAAAAGCGAATCTGCATAAACTGGGAGTAGAAAGCAGAATCGCGCGAAATTTGAATTCTTATTATATTTTGTTTTTGGTTTTTTTTAATAGGTATACACCTAATTCTGTTCTTACTCGGTTTTGATTTAACACGGTCTGCAAAAAAAATTTGATTCCGTTTTTACACGATTTTATTCGATTTAGCACGATTTAAATTTTAAATAAAAATATGTATCTACATAATATGTACATACTTTAAGAATTGTTGTTTTTATGAAAAAAACTGTGCATGAATGCACATAAAAATTAAATTTGGCTTTTATAAAAAGACTCTCTTAATAATTTTTTGTATGAATCATTTTATTTTACGTATTTCTTGCAGGGTTGAATTGGAGGATATGGAACTGGTCCCCTCCTTTTCTATGTATACCTACTTAATGTCTTTTTTTGCACGGTTTTTTTTACACGGTTTTTTCTGGAACGTATCTACCGTGTAAAAACAGAATTTGTATATCTACGTATGTAGTGTAGAGGAAACAATGGTATCAAAGGTGGTTGTCACTATTTGTGGTGAGCGTGGGACCACAAATTATATTATTGAATTTTCTGCCTCCTCTGTTTAGGAGACCACGGGCCGCCACTGGCGTAAATCTATTTATTAATAAATTAATACATTTTTTTAAGACTCGACAGGCTTCCTGATAGAACTTGTATACGCGTAAATCGATATCGTATGAAAACGGAAAATCGAATGTCGTTGTAATTTACGATATATAACATAAAATTTTATACTTCGGTGTAATTCATCGTCGTTTTGCGTGGCCCCACTTTTAATATGCTTTTTACATTCATTGTCACCTTCAGTAGTGACCGAGCGAATTCAAAAAATAAGTTTATTTACACGTTTATCGCACTCCAATGGCGCATTTTTTTAATAAGGCTACTCATCAATCACTTATGCATATACGAAAGACCCATAAGACCTCCTCTTTGTTGCCACTTCTTCAATTGCCCATTGTTACCTTAAGAAATTCAAAAGTTCTTATAATAAATGCAATAAAATTAAAATGCGCCCAAGGGGAATTTAAGCCAAAAACGAGAAAAATGGGAAAGAGTTGGTATGCATTTTGCTGAACGCTGTCGAGAAAGAGGCTCTTGTTGCTTCCGAGGATTGTCCAGAACAAACAAAATGTCAAACAGAAGGGTGCTTACATTTATGTTGTTTCTGAAACTAAAGGTGTGTGCAAGTTGTACCATTGTTCTCAAATTTTTCTAGGGTATTTAAATTTATGAGGAATTTTTCTTCACTTTTTAAGCCTTGAACCTATTTAAGGTTGGAGTTTTTTAAAGTCCTTATTTTTTCATGCACTCGAATGAATGAGTTTTAGATCAATATAACTGAAGGATTTTACTGACTTTAATTTTCACAGAATCAATTTATCCTTGCTTAGAGTACAGTTTACAGAAAATATGAATAAATTGAATTTGCAATGCTAAGATTAAAAACTAAAACATTTCTTTTCATTTTGGCAGGACGTTTCGGAGGCGACATTTATATATTTTTCGAAGGCTAATGCTTTTTCCATATTACCTACACTTACATTTATTGCGGGTTTTTCTCAACAGAAAAATTACTTTTCATGTGAAAATTGGGCAAATGTAATCTTCAAAGTCAAGCCGCACATTTAAACAAACACTTATATAATCTGAAACAAAATACGCGAATCAAAAACGCTTATTTCGAAATATCATTGATTTATTTTGTCGGTTGCCATCCAATTCAATTTATTTCGACTTCTATAAAAAGATAATTTCCCGTTTTCCAAATTGTTGAGTACAAAATGTAGGATAAACACAGTTTGCAAACCCCCATAACGTATACCAACTTATTTGCAAATTGATAAAGTCGCTACAAGTGGCAAATTCCTTAAACGTAGCTGATGTCATAATATTGTAAAAATCTGTGCATTCATTAAGAAATGCAATCTTATAATTGACATCACCTCCTCAAGCCATTGCCACCATAGAACCATAGAACCACAGTACACGTGATTTCAGCTTCCCGCGTGCTTGTAAAAAATGAATAAATCAGAGAAGGCATCATGAATAAAGTCTTCTATAAAAAGTTAAAAGCTGTCTCATAGTAGCGGTTAGACATAGGCGCCTTTACGGATTTATGGGTGCCGAGAAGTGGTAACCGGGAGAATGAACATTTTAGCGCGATTTGCCACTTGCCTAGAATTAACACTGTCATGGAAATATTCGCTGTTAGCCGATGGGCTAATTTGTATGTTGGTCGGTCGCTTTTCTAATGGTGAATGGGTGACACAAAAGTTAGATGAAGAACAATATAAAGAAGTCGAAGAATTTCAATGTAATGCTGAATTTGAGTTTTAATCTGACTTTAGGATGCCAATGAAAATAGTAGTTGACAAATTACTACCTTAAATTTCACATTTCCAACATTCACAATTTGAAATCTATAATTTATATTCTTCGAAATCGTCTACCATTTTGTCTGTTGCCATTCTAATCAGTTACTTTTATAATTTTATTATTTTATTATTTTTTAATTCTATTTCCATTTTTTGTGTTTTTTGCTTATTGTTTATAGTTTTATAAGAAGATGCACTGAGTTTTTGAATTTTGAGTTTTGCTTTTTGTTTTAGTGCACATTGCTTTTTTGTAGGAGTACTCTTAATTTAATGAAATATATTATTATTAGTTGTAATGCGGTATCATGTAATAGGCTATGCTGTTTGTTATCGCTAAATAATAATAATAAATAAATAAATAAATTTCCAAAATAGTAAAAATTCATGTGGTTCACAACTCCATGTTGATCTCAAATACGGTTGAGATAACGAAATTGTGCTTCATAAAAAGTGAAGTTATGTAACCGACATGATGAATTGCCATTCACTCGGGTTATTTTGTTTCTACCAATGCTAAACTGTTGTAGCATTACGTAAACTTTTATAAAAAAAGTTACATTAAGTGGTAATACATGATGATTATATACGGTAGATTTTTTCATCTACAATATTTATAGAAGTGCTAATTCTAGTAAATATACTCTTTGATGTTTAACGCTTTTCAATTACTACTGTACATTTTTCTTGAAAACAATAAATATTTACATGGATGTTTTCATTATTAATTCCTTTAACGACGTCTTAAGTAAAATAATTTATATTTGCTGTACACATTTTTTCAAGTTCAAAATGTACTAGGTATGTATTTATTTCTTCTTTTATTTGATTTTTTAATATATTGAAATTGAAAAAATTAGTAAATCAATCATTTTAATTTCGTAAGGTAATTAAATATGATAAAATTTTGTGGTAAACAATTTGCCATTACTAGTGAAAGGATTAATAACACTAAAAAAAATTAAACATTTTCAAGTTATTATCATTTAGATCAAGTTCTAAAATATTTATCAACACTTTTAGGAAATATCATTACTTTAAATCAGAATAAACAACCAACATAACAAATAAAATCTTTTGAACATTCGGTCTTAATGCGCTTTATTTAATTATTTTTTCTCAAATTCGTTTATATGAGATAAGAGTCTAAGAAAACAAAAATACCTAATATTTTTTGACATCATATTGAAATCTGTGAAGCATTTCGGAAAGTTTAGCAGATATAAATGACCTTAATGTGAAAATTATCAGTTTTTGTTTCCTTCCTTCCTCATTTCAAATTTGAAGATTAAATAATTCTGGTATTGTCAGATGTTATGAAGCATAAAAGTGTTGATTTAAAATATGATAAAACGTTTTTGCAGTATTATGTACTATTCTTATTCAATTTGAGAATGATTCACCGGTTAGTTTATTTTGCATGTTGTGTTTCAAATTATCGCCTTTGCTGTAATTTCTTGTGACGTGGGACGGATTCCTTCGCAGTGCGCTAAGAAATAGGAAGGCTTGCGAACTTTTTGCAAAACCCTAGAGAGAGGCTAATTATAGGAATTGTGATTAATTTAGTATGTATGTCACCGTGCACCCTCATTTCCACCTGAGTGGGGGGTTGCTTTTCCCGCCGCTCTGGGAGCTCCTCTAACTGCAGAGTTATGAGGCTTTTGTCGCAATGTTCCGTGATGGCCCAGTTAACAAAAGGTAAGTTACCACGACGCGGCTGTCCCATATTCGGGTTACCGGCCCGCATGACCTCCTTTACCCGCCGGGGCTCGAAATTGCCCCCTAATATTCGACTGGGTTAGGGCTACTTAAGGATGCATATTTGATGGCGATGGAGCCTATCGATAGCAAGAGCAACAAACCTTTTCACCTGGGGCTCGCATAGCCATTCATTGTGGGTTAAAACGCGGTTTCGAACAATTTGTTCTAATCTTGTCATGATGGTGAATTAGGAAAGTGATTCAAAGCGAAATCGGGCAAAAAAAAGAACAATTTGCCAATCCCGTCTTGCACGTCCGATTTATTTCCCTATTGCGCGGATTCGCCGTTGCGAACTGGATTGAAATTCCGATCGGCTACGTAACTCGCGCATACCTGTGCAAAACGCCAGCTGACTCGCGGGGATCTGCCAGGTGAGATAAATTCACAGAAAGCGAAGTGATTGGGAGTTGCCTCACCGGCTGAGTGTGAAACAAGTTAGTGAAATTGACCATTGACTTGAGTCAGTTGTCAACCGATTAGTCCGGATTAGGATTACCTAAGTCGGCATGGAATTTTCTCAACCCTTCAGCCGCGGAGCAGTCTCGGGTGACTTAAGACAATTTGCTCAGAATACCGCGATCGCGGTATGAGGGGAGACAGCTGACTATACTGCACCAATTACCCAATTTTTGCAAAAATGTATGCAGAGGCTGTTCGCGGTTCTACAGCGGGGGTGTGACAACTCGTCCGGTTGCGTCTGGGTATCACTTCTTGCAGCCGTTTCCTGCAGCGGCCACTCGCGCTTAATAAATAAGCCGCTGCACCAACTTTCTTCCTCCTTGCCGTCAAGTTGGCCGCCCCGAGAGCTGCATGTAGCCTTAATTAATTTACTGAAACAGGTTAAAATCCTCAGGCAGTTCCTCTTTGCATGAACTTTGCCTTATTCCTGGGGGGGCATGTGAGGATTTGCGGCGGCTCTGGTCGGCTGAATTAAGCACTGCGGAGCATGCAACCGCCCCCCGACTTGAGCTTTTTTTTTTTTTTTTATAGGGCGCTCTAGACTCGGTTCTGTAATTGAATTTATTATCGGAGGCGGCTCCGGCCCCGTGCTGAGATATTTTTGGTTAATTTTGCAGCTTATTTTTGGTTAACTTGAAAATTGGTCACAATTACGAGCTCCGGTTACGGAACTCGGACTGGAGCCTCAGAGAGTTCACCAGTTTTGGAAATAGAGCCATAAATATGCATGTGATGAGGCCAGATTATGTAGTGCACTTATGTGTACATATATTATAAGCTATAATCATAGGTCGGCTCGACTCGAGTAGGCCCCGGGTATAGGAAGGAGCAGCTTGTTGCACTTTCTTGATTGATGACTTCTGGCGGAGTAATTAGACGCCTTTGTATTTGCAGGAGGAAATTGCAAATGAAGTAGCAACGAATATAGAAGGAACCTTTCGAAGTTGCGATGGGCCGGAAGTATTTCCACTGGCTATTTTAGAAAAGCTGCTAATGTTAGAAAAGCAGGCTTAAAGAATTCACATGAGGGAATTTGCATTTAGCATTTAAAAAGTCGTTCATTCTTGGTGAAGTATATAGGTACCCATTTACTGCAATTTTCCACGTGGTGTCAGAAGTGGAATTTAAATCTCAAATTTGCTCATACCTTTCATTTTCATCGTCACTGAAAAATATAAACTGAGTTTAAAGTCTAAATTATATAAATTACTATTTATTACAACAACTCCAATTATATAGCTTTTTGAACAGTTGTCTTGTTGAACTTTTCTATAATACCTATACATATGTTATACATATGTTATACATATGTGACAAGCTAAACTTTATTCAAAATTCATTAAAAACAGATCGCCTTCGTCAAAGTATGGAAATTTTCTATATAATCTCTAAATTGCCTCTCGAGATATACGGTACTTAACTTGCATGATTTTCGAATTACATAGCAAAAAATTACGACATTTCCTCAAGTTACACGCTATTTGAGATACACGGTTTCATATCAATTTTCATAAAAAGTATCTATACAAAATAAAAAATATTTAGGTGCTCTTGAAAAGGAGAAATATACAGTTAACTGGTTTTATTCTAATGAAATATTTATTTGTATTTTTGACAGTTTTTGTTAACCCTTTCCTAGTAGCATTTGTAACAATCTTAACATCCGCTGGCATACAACATTTTATTTGTTATTAAATGTTATTTTAATTTGGTAGACATTAATGTATTTTATAAAAATCCCACGTACAAAGTCATGTTACAGCAGGGTGAGATTTACTTACTTCACTGGCATATAAATCGTGGATTGCAGCACTTGCTGGGGGGCGCGTATAAATTTATAAGCCCATTTATTTCCGTAGATCTTATCGAACGTGAAAATATTGATTAACAGCTCCGTGTCTCAGTTTAACCATTCATCATTATGCATTCAGATAAGTAAATGCAACTCATCTGATTTTATATGCAAATATCAGAAGCGTGCAGTATTTCAAGGATTGCAAACAAAAGACGAAACCTCAACAAGTCTGCACCTAAGCTCAAACTCAAAAGTAACACTAATGAATATTGCCATCGTCACAGGATTATAATTAGAAATTTCATTTAATATTTCTTCATCCTGAAGAAAACAAGCATTTAACTTGTACTATATTCGTCCGCTGTGCTATGTATGAAATCCGCATCAAAGTCACCACAGTGGCGTGCTGCACGCAATTAAAGGAAAGGGCTTTCATTGTGAAAGTTAGTCGACCGCCGAGGGCACGATGGGCGGATTAATAAAATTCAAAATGCGAGCTAATTTCGATTAAGAGGGGGCCCGGCTGTAGGAATGGCCAATGCATCACATACCACCGAACCCCGCTTACGTGTCGTTTTAAGGATTGAGGTGGGTGTTCTTGGTCACTAACATGGCTAGGTCAAATATATCACGCAAAACTTGATAATGGCATACATGTTCCAGTCAGTGTCCGGCTTAAGTGCCTAGACCTAGCCAAGTGCTGGGGCAGAGGTGCTACTTTTAATCATGCATATGCTGAGCTTGACTTATGCTTGTAACCCTGAAAAACCTGCAGCTTAGTGATAACTCCAAATATACAAAGATATAAACGTTTTCGACTAATTGCTCGATCAGATGCACATGCACCTCCGGTCCTCCATTGATTCCACTTAAGAGCAAATTGCTTCAGCTAGAAATGTGCTGGTCATTCCATTAAAATGTTTTAATTGCCCAATTAACCCTAGGTTTGAGCATAGGCCGCATAGCCGGTTACAGTGGACACCAGGCATAGCGAGTTTTTGCTGATAAGCCCGGTCGAATGAATCACCCTATGGTAGCTAGTTCGCTCCCGCGGTGGCAGGGCGTCAAAGCAATGAGTAATCGTAAACAAAACTTTCCAGTCCCACAGGAAAGGTGAGTGCTATGAAGAACTTTAAGAGGTATCAGACGGTGCCAGGTATTCTTTAAGCATTAAATAAAGAACAAAAAATAAACCACAAAAATTAGTCATATTGTTTGAACTTCTGTCGATCTGTAAACGATCGAGCTTCTGTCCAAAATTCGATATATTTTTAGCCTCTTTAATGACTAACTGACGTAATTTGTTAAGTTTCTGGCTTCCTGCTATAAAGGTGTGTACCCTTTATTTGATTAAGTCCCGTCGTGGAATAGCTTCTTATAATTCATTTTGTACGTGCAGAACTTAATCTTCGTACGGCGATGTAATGCCCAGGCATTGTTCTTTCTCAAGTCATGTAGGTGGTATATGCCGATTTTTATTTAGTTATTGTCTGGCTATTGAGGCATTACTCGAGGTAAATATTTTTGAGTAAATATCTACTGAAATGGCTACCCCACTTCTGGCAAGGTCAAGTTTACTGTCTGCGGAATTTTCAGGCAATTTACTTTTGTCGATGCGAAGAAGATTTATTGGACCGCAACTTGGTTCAATGGCTTTACTATAGTCAGCAATTTATTGGAACATTTTTGGAGATGACGCGTTTGTGTTATTGTTTTTTTTTCCATTTATGTAACTTTGTATAAAAATCAATTACATATATGTAGGTACTCTTCGAAAAGCAAAACCTACTTTCTCCTCGTGGATATCATTAAAATTAGATTGAGTTTCAAAATAGAGTTTTCTCAATCGCATTTAAATTCGTCTTTCTTTTAAAAGCGATTTGATTAAAACTTAAAATTCTTTAATGTAGCTTACTTTATATGAGTTTAAATCGATTTTCTATCATTTTGTGGTTTTATTGAAAGTATGAAAAATAATATACCATATACCATATACAGAAAATAAATTAAAGTATTCAAAAAATTGTAACTACTGAAAAGTCAAAAGAGACTACTAGAAATTTTTAATTTTATCTCAATTGAATACTCTGAGCTAGTTGATGCTTACCCATCAATTGTTAATTAACTAATTTAAGTGCATATGCCCATATGCGCCATTTTAGTCTAACCAAACATTGTACATATTAATGGGAACACCACTCAAGTGTCATATCAATTGCAGGTCAAGTGGAATTAAATATTTATGCAATTTTCCCAAAGCATTCGAAATTGACCTATTGGCGAGTTACCAAACTGTTTGCATACAATCCAGCAACCACTTGAGAGTTATTTTGCCTATAGTGAATATCAATTTGATTTTGTCACAGAATATTGTCGCAGAGCACAAATACTCGAACCGGAAAAATCATCAATATTGAGGAAATTTAGCAATTTCTACCCATATTGAGTTTATTTCGCTCACTTGCTCCAGTAGCTGGCAAATGGCCCAGCTCTAGTTTTACCCTGGAAAGTTTCTATGTCATCTGGCAGCGGGGCTCGCGGGCTCAACTGGCATTAAATAATCCCGACATTACCTTGAATGCAAGGCATTTTACTGTAAACAAACGCAAAAGAATATTATTTTCTCTAGGCAACCAAGTGCAGGCAGGCACGTGGAAAAGCTTGTTCACCCTGTTTATTCAGCGGGCACAAAGGCTGCTTGAACCCCCTGCAGCCGCGGTAAGAGGCATGGAATTTCTAAAGGGTCAGAAGTTCTATAGCTTGAATATAAAAGGAGCCCGCGCAGGGTATTTGAGGTGTTTAAAGGATTTAAAGGCATCACTGCAGTGAAGTGACCGCTGGGATTTTGTATAAAATTAATTCAAAGAAAATTTATTAGCTTAAAAGACTTTTCTTCGGGGCTCTTCTACTTTGTGAATAAATTTCGCCTTTAGGCAATCTTTTTATATCTACAAAGACAACGCAGCCAAGGCGATGAGACGTTGTCTGAATTGACTAAATCTAAATTCAAAGCGCCAACAATAACAAACCAATTTCCCAGCTCAACACAACTCAGCAATTTTTTTTTTTTTTATCTTTTCAGACAGGTAAATTAGATGCCACTTGTTCGGAGAGCATGTACACAGGTAAGTCACTTTTTCTGCTTGTTTTTTGTTTTGATTATTATTTGTGAACTTGCACCGCGGATGTAGCTCTTTCCCTTTCTAAATCAGCACGGGCATCAATTATTTAATTTTTGCTCTTTGCTAGCAGAAGCCCCCCCTTCAGTCTGTTTTTTAATTAAAGTAAATGGAGTCTTTCGTCATTCCAACTTTAGACGACAGCGTGACAATAATTACACAAAGAAAGTTCATTACGAGGACAAAAAAACGGAAAATGTGAGCTAAATTGATTCACTTACCTGTGCTTGTGACGTTGTTTTAATAGGCTGCGCCTGGCTGAAGGTCACTAATGATGCTAATATCGAAGTAAATATCACGAGCGCTCTCCCCTCGCTCACTTTGCTACTTAATCGGACCATTTTTACATTCGATTTGAATTTAATTTACTCTTTGGACGATTTTCTTTGTTGATATCTTTTAAAATTACTACAAATTCGTTCGGTTGCTTAAATCTGAAATGGAAAAGAGAAATTTATGATTTTGTGCGCTTTTGTGGAGCTTAATAAAGAAAACGTTTATTTTAATATTAAATATGTTTTATAAGTTTGAAACATTTTTATTTATCTAAATAGCCAATTTATTTACATCTAGCTTTCTCAATGGTCATAGGGTGGATAGTTTTACAAATGAACAGGCAGTAAAATAGTTTTGTTTTATTTAAGAAACCTAAACGCATTGAATCCATTAATGTGTTCTTTTTTTAAAAGATTCTTTTCCAAGTAAGAATAATTAACATTGCTTTGCTTGTTCACCTTGCAATGCATTTTTCTTATTCACTTTTCAAATAATATTCTTAAAGCAGCTAACAATATATTAGAAAACAACAAATCGACATCGAGTTCTTCTAGATGTTGAATAATGTATTTTATTAATTGTGTTATTTATCCCCTATCACTTTGTTTAGATTACTTGTATGACCTTTAACACGTACAACTCGGCGTGGATCTTTTTGGGTCCACAGACCTGTATTATCTGACAGCGTGAACCATTTTTGGTCCACACCTAGCTTTTCAATATATGGCAGCGTGGAGTAGCGCCGACCGATCGTAAAGAGTATGTACAAGAGCGCCGGGCATGAACATGTTAAAGGATTTTCGTAGATTTGTCAGTTTATTGATAAATAGGATGAAAGGTTTATAGGCAAACGAAACAAGGAAAAGGTTTCTATACATTAAATAATCTAGTTAAACCGTTTGCACCTAAGAGAAAAAGTATGCCATATTAAAGTGATTCAATTATGTTTTGAAAACATATCAAGGTTTAAAATAAAACACCAATAAATAAGTAGACAATCGTCGGAAATGTCGTGATTTCTCTTTCCCTTTTTGATTGTGCTAATTAAAGTTTAGATATTGTCGTGCAAATACCAGAACTTAGCTAATTATATCCTTTCCATTTAACATATCTTTTCCAAAAAAGTGTAGTCCAAAATGAGAACAGACCGATATGCATTTGCTGCGCTTATTTATACATTCGAAACTGCATAGCGCCGAGCCAAGAGTGAACAACGCATTTGGAATGCTACGAGCATGAGCATAAATTTGCACTGACCTTTGGATCATAAATGACATCGCTTGAACGTGCTGCCACACAAGGGGTGATTTGCATAGCAGGGCATTAAGCCCTAATAAATAAACACCGTCTAGGGCTAGACGTTTAGCACGAATAGAAACAGAATTTCTGAATAAAAACAACCGGTAGGAGCTTGTAATTAATTGTACCACCTCGAGGTACCTGCATTACAAAGATAACATCTAACATGAGTGTAGGATTCATTTCCTTATTTTTTGGCAATATTCAGGAATGTAGAGTTGATTCAATCTTTTTTATTGTATATCGATTTTCTGGCAACACAACGATATAAGTAATATCGTGAATTGGATGTCATAAAAAAAAACTTCGTACGAAACTAAAATAGGCGCTCTCACACACTGAAAATATATTTTGATGTGACTCGCTCCAACACTGATGTGGGTTTGCGATGTTTTTTATGGCAACTAGGATACGGATTTTCTGCTCAACTTCTCTCTCTGTTTAAGGATATTAGGGAGACGGTGCCATCGATTTCCTGTTGTTGTGTAACAACATTTCGCTCGAGACGAAGACAAATGAGCTTGTTTAAGGCAATAACTTTTGAAGGATTATCTTATTTTAATTTGCATGTCTAATATCTCAGCCCATGGCACGTGCCGTATACTTTGTGTAGGTAACAAAGTCATTAAAATCTATTCTCTTTAATTATTTTCCGTTTAAAAAAGATATTTTAAATTATACTATCAATTTTCTTGTCCATTGGTAATTATTATATGTATGTATGTAATTTTTAATTTTACGAATTCGAAAACTTAACACTTTGCATAGACGTGAAATTAATTTCAGTACGACAATGTATTTTACTAACAACTTTATCTATACTTTTTGAAGTTTCTTATAATGCCTTACACCTGGCATATCAAACGAATCCAAATTATATTCTTTGGTATATACCTCTATCGGTTCTTTCCTTTTTTAAATTTGCTATTTGGTGATATATCAACTCATTGTGCTCACTGATTACGCATTTTATCTATATATGCTATGGTTCACCTCTGCGGTCACAAATTTCCCAAAATATTCAAAATTTGTAAATTTCGTAGAATCTCTATTAAACACAGCGGTTATCACCCGGGTCAGTGCAGTTCCAGTTGATTGAATTATCTTTTACTGATAGAACCGACATTCGTACCAAAAATGTTATACCTTGTAAACATAGAGAAAGACACTTCCGAACCGGACAACCGTCACAAGCACAGGACTTATCGTAACTGCGCTGTTTTAAACAATATAATTCAACAAATACCTGAAGTTTTGCAAGATTTCTTACCTCTTATCAGAGGCAAATAGAAAAATGTTTGTTGATAGCGTAGCAGATAAGGCGCATTATCTGTCTCGGGTTTGGTAACGCAACAAAATAGCATTGAGGGACAAATATCGGTCGATAATATAGATTTTAATTCCCTCAAAAAATTTTACCTTGTGTAAGGCCCTTATCAAAATTTGAGCGTTACAAAACTTGAACATCAAAACCAAGGCTGCACCAGCCAATTTGTAATCAGCTCACCTGATTTGATCCAGGTGAGTACTTTGCCGTTAGCAGATCAGCACTATGAGGCAATAAGTGCGACAATCCCGTGAGTCATCCACTGGGTTTCTATTCACAATTCACATGAATGATCGATGCCTTGGAAGTTTAAATGATCATTTGTGCAAAACTAGCTATTTGAATAGGTTTCAGCATCGATTCACTAAGCACAGGTGCGCGTATCGAAAACCTTTGAAAACCTCACGACTTTTAAACAAAACGATCAACGCACAGCACTATCAACCGCGCAAGCGTTAAGGACTAATTTCGAAAACTGGAACGGCACAAGATTTTCTTAAGACGTTCCGAAGTCTTAACTCTTCTCCAGAGCCCCTGCACTGATTAAGTACGTCCGACGATCGCTGAAGTTTTGAAGATACGAAATGAGCTTTCGTCGCGACGCGCCGGGCTGTAGATCACTTGAAAAGTGGCTCGCGCCTTTGCTGCGTCGACCGAGGAAATGGGGGAAAAATTGAAGGCGATCGCCGCGCTGCGAGCACGCTTACGCTTACAAGATCAAGAACACATTCAAGACCGCCGTCGAAAGATCAACAAAGACTCGCGATCGCCGCCGTGCCGCTTGAAGCCTCCTATTTGTCGAAACAGCCGACCCAGTGCGAGGCGAGTTCAGCCGGTCGTGATTAACTTGAAATTCGCGGAATCTCGCGGAGAAAGAGATTCGGGCCTGATGACGCGCTGTTCGCTTCCACAGCTTCTTTTTTCCGCACTTTTTGTGCGTTTATGTTAAATTTAAAGTTTTGAGCTGATCGCGGACATGTTATTAAAAGATATACAGGCGACAATCTTTGTTCCTCTGAATAATCGCTCACAGCTGTTTTGATCTTACCGCGCCCTCAGATACTTCTGGAGCTAACATTTAGGGGTCTTTGCCTTTACAAATATGAAATTAAACTAGGGAACAAATTGCAAAAGCAAAGCGTCATTGCTTGAGAAAGATAACGATAAGACTTCGGGTGCAATTAGAAAGATCTTAACGATAGGTGTAATATCGCGAAGGAAAAACGTTAATCAGTCGACGGTTGACTCATGATCACTTCTAGGAAATTCGATGAATCGGCTCAGGTGTGGAGACAACTTTTGTTCATTCAGAAATTTTTTAGCAATAATATGAATGAGTAGTGCCGGGGCTATTAAGATCATTAGCATATTCGTAGTAAGATAAACCCGGAAAAACTTTGTCTCATTTTCGACTGGGAGGATCGTTAAAACTGGGTCATGTGGTTATTGCACTGTGCGGCTCTGATCTGTGCTGTGCGAAAGACGTTTACGTAGGACGTAATTATCATTTTTAAAGCACTTCGGCTGTTAATTTATGCTAATTACTTTTGGCGCTAAGATAACATAAATAATGCCATACTTGTTTGAAGCTAAGCCGGAGAATTACTTTTATTTTATTATGTTATGAGTGATAAGTTGCTATTTAAATAAACTTATCTTTTTTAATAGAAGTATTTAAAATGATCACCGAGGGGTAATACCCAATCGAGGTTGAATTTATGATTCAGATATACAAGTGAATATACGCATCACATTCTGATGGAATATTAGATATTTAAAATATGTGTTTTAAGTTTTAGTACCTACGACTTGATCAAATATGTAATTTCTTTATTTTCAGTATTTAATGTATATACGACTTTCTTCTTTAATTATCTAGTTCCACCAATTGATAGCTTCTATTTATTAATTTTCTACTTATTACGACCGGAAATTTAGGGGAAATTTGTATAAAAATATAAGGGAAATAATTTAAAGGGTTTCATTGTGATAAAACTGCTTAATCTCTGAATAATAAGATGTCTGCTCAATATCTATAAACGTTTTCGAGATAATCTAATCAGTAAACTATTAAAACAATGCTTGCGCATTCGTACGAGATGTACAAGAGAATATAATTTTCTAGAATAAACAAATTACGTACACCTTTGCTAATTTGTCCTCATTTATCATAAAAACTAAAATATAACAGATAAGCTAATACAATTTTGAGTTAGAAAAATAGTAATAAGTGCGCTTAATTTTACTTTTTCTTCAGAACTGTGTTATTGCAATATTTTCTTCAGACAACATTTTTAGATTAAATCTTTTATGTAAAAATTGCTTATTTTTACCATACAAAAGGGAACATATGGATATAAAAAAGAAAATGAACGAAAAATAATAAGATGAACGTTTGTTATATTTTCTAATGCGCAAGCAGCAAGTAGACACGTGTTATTTATAGGTAATAAAATAATTATAAAGATTTGGTCCCAATGTTATATTTTCATTGTTATTTTTCTGTTATTTCTCATATAGAATAATCTTAGTTTAGATATGTATAATAGTAATGGCAATAGTTTTAGCGAGCCAGACTGTAATAAGAGCTACATATATTTTCCCAAAGCAAACAAAACATAGCTTAAGTTTATAAATATCGTAATTTTCAAATTCCTTCACGAGTACCTACTCTAAGTAACGTTGATCACTTTAAATAATAATTGTTGTGAATTTTCCTTCCAATTTTGTATTTAAATGATGGAGTGTGGTGTGACTCATATAAAAAATTGATCATGTGAAATAGTATAATGCTCTTAAATATACAAAAAATCGTAAAACATTCTTTGCATTTTAATCACAAATATCAAATAAATTTGACAACAAGTTTTCTCCTATCTCTTCTAACTTAATCTATGTATTTGCGAGTACTTATAATTCATATTTGTTTTCGATAATACCTTTGGTTCGTGCGGTTTACCAAGCAAATAAAAAAGTGCTCAACCAAATATAATCGAAAAATCAACAGGTTTTGACTTCCTATCATTTTCGCTTATGCTTTTGCGATAAAATATTTTTGCAGTGATGCATGTCAATAGTTATAGATACGAATACCTCGTATTCAATTCCCGACTTTATGATAAAAGTACAGACTAACAACAGCAGTAATTCGCCGAGCGATTCATTAAAATAAAATGAAGAAAAAAAGAGTATAATCGCGGTAGTGTACGCAAAGGCGACAATATCACAAAGCTCATTAGTGGAAGAGCAATCGCAATTGAGTCAATGTCACAAATCCACTTCTAATTACTTCCCGGCACGATTGCTCTTCTCCCGTAGGCTAGAGACACTGTCGTCGTCGTGAATCATCAGCGCAGCACCGGGCACAAGGCTCACAAAAAAACAAAAATTATAACGAAAATGTAAAAAAAAAATCGTTAAAAAAAACCGACGAAACAGGAGTTAACATGGTCACGCAATTGACGACGACGATTTTTAATGAACATTGAGAAAAGCATCACAAAGGGAAGGACTAGGTCGGGTTTAATTAATGATAAAAATGTTAATTCGAGGGAATCATTTGATAGACAAATTAGAGGGGTCCAAGGATTTCTACTATGGTAGAAAGTAAAGTAGTAAGGAAATAGGAAATATTAAGATTAAAAGTGAAGTACTTACATTATTTCCAAACTATTGGAACAACCAAAGTCTTCTTTTTGAAGAGCACTTTGTATAATCCACGTTCGGAGCGATTTCGCTTTTCTTCGAGCGGTTCTTTCGCGGTAAATAGCGGTTGTTTAGAAAAATATCACTGAGGAAAACTCCGAAACCACTTTCTTTCGCGTCTGTTTTCACAACATTCAGTTCGACAGATAGTTGTCGCCTTGGAGGTGTGTTTTTCCTCTGAACAAGAAACAAACTCCTCCTCCTCGATTACTCGGACAATTTTTTTGTCGTTTACAAATCAAACTTCTTGTCCACAAAGCACAAAAAAACAGAGGCCCAAAATTTAAGCTGCCGCCCTTCAGATAGTGCTCCAGAATAATGAGGGGTGTCCTTGAAACGTGGTAACCACTTTCTTTACAGTGATTTTTTTTTAAAAAGGGTTGATTGCTTCGTTAGCTGGCAGTGTTTGGTTTCTTCTGGCCTCCCGAGGTCGCGACTCCGGGAATCGAACCCGATGGTCAACGGTGGTTCCTTGGGGTCGACTAACCGCAGCTCAAACAGTTCCTGACTCAAAAGGTGGTGCGTTCTGCTCCTTGTGCAGCAAATTCGGTGCGCTATGGAGGCTGCAGAGCGGTCGTCTTGGGAACAGCTGTTTGGGGTGCTATTAGAGGGATTGCCAAGGGATACCTGGGACACTTGCAGAGCTTTTCGGGAGCTTTACCACTATAGAAATTTGTTCAACTTCAAACTAATCTTTATCTAAGCGTTTCTTAGCAAATCTCACAGGTGCACTCAATCGCCGTCTGCCTTCCACTTAGAGCTAGCGGTGCGAGAGTCCAGATTGCCTGAATGCTCGAACGTACGATCGCGTCGCGACTGAAGCGGTACAATAATCGCGATAGCTTTTATATAGACTTTGTCTCCGTCTGACGTCACTAGAATTGTATCCAACTTTTGTTGTGAGGAGCCCCTGGGCTGGCCCCAAAGTCGGCCCCAAAGTCGCCCGTATGGCCAACAAAAGACAGCTGGGCCGAGCTCCGGGCGGGCAAGGGTCTCGCTGGATTCCTTAGTAAAATTCACGAAACACCTTTAGAGCTTTTCCTACTCACCTTTCTCTGGTGATCGGATTCGCCATGAGGTGTGCACTTCCTTTAAACCGGAAGGAACCTAATCAAGAAACTCTCTCGTATTTCGCTGAAAAATTTTTCTCACCTGTTGTCTTTCGATTAAAGCCCCGTGTCTTTGAGTCTTGACGGTCTTGAACTTCTCGTGGCTATCCAGTTGCATTTCTTTTGCACTTTTCTGGAATTACTTCGATACTTTCGGTAAGGCGCGAGGTGAGAAGAAGAATGCACAATTCAAGTGCTAACTGCAAGCTAGACATCAATTAGTCTCAGGTGCTCAATTGCGGGGAGTTATGGCACTTTTGTTTGGCGACACTGCTGACACCGAAAAGGGAACAACTATCGCGCTAGGGGTTGGATATCGACCAAAAATTTTCCGCTTTCTGAACACAGGGATGGTGTTCCGATAAAAAGTTGTGGAAATGGGTGCAGTTTTCGTATGATGTCGAGATCCAAAGGTTAGTTGGGGTGTAATTAATTACGAATGTGTAGCTCTATATCTTCTTAGAGCAAAAAGGGCGCGAGCTATTTATACGGGGGAGGAATTTTTGAAAACTGAGGGGTAAGTATGTTAATTAGATTTGTTATTTTCGGTTGCCGGTCATGCACTTATTATAGGTCGTATTTGGGTAGCCTTTATTAGGTAGATATATAAAGCGGGAAAAAATACTTTTGTATATCCCCTGCAAAAGGTCATGGCAACTTTTCAGTCGGTTCAAAAGTCAAAATTATGGAATTTATCTGCATTTTGTTGTAGCTATTTAGAGAAATATCTGAATTTTATGGTTGATATTCAAATAAATTCATGAATTATTAAGAAAATAAAGATTGCATACATTGCATGGGGCTAACTCGAGTAAGGTTTTAAATTATATTGTCAGTTACAGAACCATATGCTTGGTTATTTTGAACCTGAACTGCATTAGAAATTGGAAAATTAAATTAATTCATTAATTAAATATTGGTAGAATTATTAGCCACTTCGCAAATGTTACAGGATATCTTGAAACAGTGATAATGATTAAAAATGTTACGCTACTACTTTTCAATAAAATAAAATGGCTATGTTTGAATACAAGCTCATTTTAAACCTTTAAATGAATTTCTTTCACACTTTGGAAATAATGCATTAAGCAACCTATTTATATTTAATATTTCTGCGCAAACCTTTTTAAATAGAAATTAATTTGAGTTCGTTGTTTTGGCTTTATTACCATATTAGAAAATGAGAAACGTACACGTACTGTTTTTTAAAGCGCTCTTCTGTAGAACGTATCCACCGCATGAAATCAAATGTTATCTGCATAATTTTAGTTAATTAACTTCATGTGATCACAAAAAACATGATGAGGGAAGAGATAATCCAACATTTTGGAAACGCTGAATATTATTTATTCACCTTAGTATAAATAAAAACTATTAAACTTTAGGCTCAAATTAATATTGTTATCTAGAAATGTGCTCAATTTAAAAAATCATTCACGTATTGTTTGATTTGGCATTTTCAAAATTTCGATTATAAAAATATTTAAAGATTATAGAGTAGGTACACAAAGTTAGTGCAAAAGTAAATTTAGGATAAGTACTTGTATTATTAAATTTTTATTTATAAAGAAAAAAAAGGAAAGGACCAAGTATTGTGTTTCCAATTGAAAATTACAGTCATAAAATTCGTTCACCTATCAGAAGGAAACTTAGGAAAAACTGATCATTACTCATTCAAATTTAAAATTTCCAAAAGAAGAACTGATTGATAAGTTCAGGAAACTATTAATCCAAAATTATAAGACCACTTGAAATTTACTACAAAAACTGATAAGATCTTACTTAAAATAGCACTGAAGATACAAGCGTCATATTCTATATGGGTATTTTTGGATTCGAATATTCTAGTTTTGACGTCATGCAGTATTTCGATGACAAACAATTAAATTCTTTCATAAGTGAACTCGCTTTTTGCTTTTCATGTTGGTTATTGAGAACATGTTGAATCAAGTACAATGACGGTGATTTATTCTCATTTGGGTCATTTTATGATAACATACTATACATACATATGTACATATAATATATATTCTTTGAATAATCGTCATGATTACGAAAATCATGTACAGAATCACGCGTATGATTTTGATTAGTTAATTTATTTTAAAAATATAAGTTTTTCTAAGTATTTAACATATTAAATTTATGGTAAAATATTAATTATTATTATTAAATATAAACCACGCATTAGTTGCTTTTAAATGAATATAAAGATGGAAGATGAGAAGAATATTCTCGGAATGAGTTACTCATTTTGTGAGTAAGAGTAATAAAAACCAAAGAAATATTTAATGTTCTTCTGCAGTCTTCCTAAAAAAGTTAACTTTAATTAATAAGCTACTGCAGCATGTCATCATTTCTTTTTCTGCGATGGGGATCAGTGTTACTACCGAAAAATAGGAGTAAAAGATAATCTATATGTACGTACTAAATTGCCCAGGTAAATCTTGCACATTCTAACTAGTTTCCAATCACCAAACTCGAAAAGTGTAAAATAAGTATAGTGCAACAAAATCAGATTCATATGCATAGCAATTTTTTGGTATTGGAGTTGAACAGGTGCCAGATCGAGTAATGGTACAATGTTGCTTAGAGGCGACTCGTATGCTTATTTCAATCGCTTAGCAATTGGTTTTAGCGATGGATTTTGCATAAATTTAATTTTGTTGGAACGTGTAAATACTTTATAACTTTTAAGATCTTTGAGGAAGGAAAAAAATTACCTCTCTTGGGTCACTGCAAATCAATCTTATATGGTTTGCATGACAATTATCAATCTTCTATATTATTAAAAAGCTTGCAACGCTAAGAAAAAATTCCAGAAAGATTGCGTTTTTTTGCGCAGTTGGATTTCAATAATTTGAAATCGATTATTATTTTTTAGTTTACTATCTAACGATTTGAAACGCGAAAAGGAAATCATATAATTAAAAATAGCATCAGTTCATTTAAATTGCTCGTAATACGTAATATGTAAATAATCTGATTTCCCATTCATGTTAATTGTTGTTATCGCATATGTAATGCATTAATAAACATTTGATTTAAATGGGCAGCCGTTGCATCAGAGTTATGCATAAAATATATTTAGAACAGAAACATATTTGCCTGTATTTTGTCACTAAATATGATATTTGAGGTAATAGTAATAGGAGTTTTAAGAGAATGTTTTATGTCTACATGTTGTTCAGATAGATTTTGAAATTTGTTTGAACATAATTTGTGTAGGCGTGCCCAAAATTTCCATGGTTCATGATAAAAACCTTTTTTGGGCATATGATTTCGCGAATCGTAATATGTATGTATGTATATGAATATGAGCAAATTTAAATTGCAGATGAGTAATTTATTTTCTGTAGAAATTACCTATGTATTTAACAGCGACAGATGACGAGGTATTACAGAAATTATCTGAAATGCATTTTTCTAAAATTTGAGCAACGATCATTATGTATTTAAATAATTCTCAGTGAATAATAATATAATTTTCGATTGAAATTTGTTAATGACGAATTTAGTTAGGAAGAGAAGGAGAATGAACGGATATTTTCATGATTTCGATACATTTGCTAAAAGAATAATTTTTCAATAGAATTTACCCAGCACAAATCCTTTTCTAATTACTAAATATCATTCAAATCTGACTGAAAGGCCGGAAAGTTTAAGAATATCTTAGGGAAGGTCAAAAAAAGTTGAACCAGCAAAAGTAGTTGAAGAAAAAACGAAAATAAACCTCATTCAGTACAAAAAAGGAAACTGAACTTCAGTTACTACAAAAGAAGTGTCAGTAACACCTGTTTGCATATTTCTTATTATGTTTCTCTTTAAAATTCTCAAAAGTTTATTGTCCAAACTTCGAATACTTGCAGGTCATTGAATCGACAGCGAAATTTGACCTCAGTTTGTTTTCCTCCTTTCTTATGTCTCTTTTCTAGCGACATTCAATTGTAACTTTGAATATCGTTAGAATGAGTCACGTGCAAATTTTTAGACGGGAATTATTTTTTCCCAAACGCCTACGGTTAAATTCCACGTCAATTCGCTCTATTTACTATTTGTGAATTTAATCGAAAGTCATACAATTGTAGAACCCCACAAGGCGTTTTTAGTAATATTGTGTGGAAAGTCCCTTGACTTAATAAAATTCGTGACTAATCAGATCAGACATTGAATCAATTCTGCAAATCATGGATAATAAAAAAAAATGGGAAATGGAATATACTTTTCAAACTAAATCTAATTGAGATTAGCATTCTCGATGGCGTCTATTTTGGGATGAATTATGTTCTATTGAAATTGAGACGCAACAGAACTCATCATGCGAGGGTCCGTCTTTCCTGGCAATTTTTACACGAACTCAATTTGCCGAAAAAATTGTTCACTGAATTGTGATTTCTTGACCCCTTGAAATCTGTTTGATATGGACTTTTGCATGCCAGTCACACTTCTCCAGAATAAACTTGCGCTGGTTGTACACAGCCTGTTCCGTTCGCCTGTAGTGCTTAAGATGAATTTCTTTCTTGTGGCGAGGCAAAAGTCGATTTAGAACCTCGAACAGGACCCAAATTATTTTAAATTCGCGGTTTTCGGATGACTCCGCTGCGTTTCAAATGGTGCAGCCGCATTTCTTCTGATGAATAACACAAGAAGAGTCAGCCATGCCCCACCCAGGGATCTTTTTTCGGTTTTGAGGAAATATATGTATAATATAATTAAATTATGTATTTTGCTTCTGTCTTCGTCCGCTAAAACGACTTTGGAGTTTTGATCATGTGTGAATTTCCGATCTTCGCTTCTTAACGAATTGTGGAGCCATATGCCGCCTATGAATCATTCAAGTGGTTTCTAGTTCCGACGACGAGTCATCCACTCGTTGGAGCACCCCGTCGCCTTGTCTAGACGATCTTCGAGAAAAATTTAAAGAGTCGAATTTATTAAAAGTTGAATTCGCTGGAAGATTGTTTATTTTCGGTATCAAGACAGCGGTTTACAGAAAAAATGTTTCGAATGGTATCAAAGTAGATCGTATTATTTTTGGGAAAATTTTCAATCTTCGTCGAGCCTGGAAATTCCGCTACACAAGGGGTCCATAGAACATGGGAACTTTGAATTCGCAGAAAAGTCTGTCGGGCTTGATGATGCTCGCCATTCCCATCTGGAAAACGTTGAAGTCGTGTCCACTGTTCATGTCAAGTGCCATCAGCTTTTCGGCAGCCAACGGGTGCCAAGCGCCAAACGTGCACGCCGAGTTTATCTGAAATTAGGAAAAATAAAATAAAGATATAAGATTGCAACTTATCTCGACGCCGGATTTTATTTTCTGCTAAAATTTCTCAAGAATGTCAGACTTGCAATTTCTTGTGAAAAGCTTAGTGTCTTTTATGTCTCAAATATAATAGTTGCGTTTGCAAACTATTGACACATTTACCATATCTAATTGCACACAATTATTTTACTGAAGTTGCCAGAGATGTTTCTTAAGATATTAACGGTGAAGGTGGTCTAAGGTGAGTGTGATTCACCAGAAAAAGTCGCGATAAAAATTAAATTTGTGTAGGTGTAAACAGTTGTAAAGCCCGCGAAGTCATTCAAGCGGTGAGTTTGACGACTACTCAGGTGTAAGAAGTGAAACAAGACCAGGTCGACGCAATTGAGTCATGCGTGCCGTGCAAAAATTTTTGGAGGTAGTTTTTGCTGATTCCACTCATTTTATTGGGCTTTTCCGGTACCTTGTGAAGCTCGTTTTATGGATAATAATTGAACAGAAGTGAATCGGAAATGTTTCGAAAATAAATAAAGTCAATAACCTAACGCGAGTAAAAGATAAAAGCACATTAAAGAGTCGCGATGATGCATTATAATAAAATTAAAAGTCTTTCAAGTTGATAAGGTTATGTGATCAAAATAATTATTTTTTACAAATACATATTTACGCTCCCTTTAAAGAAAATAATATTTTTTAAAGAATGACTCGAACTAGCCCACACTCTAGAGCTTGGAAATTTGATTAACGTCAAATCGAGATGAAATTTAAAAGATTGACGACGTTTAATTGATTAAGCCAAAGATCAAGGGCAATTTAATTTGATTTAATTTAGAATTAAAAGAAAATATCGAGTTATACAATATACGTACAATTTTACATTTCTTAATAATATACATATGTATTTATTCTGACTAGCTCCGCATCGAAGATATATGTATGTATAGTTGATGACAATTTTGGTGAGAATACGCCCGATTATATAGAAATAGACTGGTTTTGACTTGAATTCTTAATGTATATACCTGATTTTCTAGTTATAGATTTTTATGTGATGTTTGGAAATTTTTAGATGTTGGGTATAAATAAATATATAATTTAAAGGTATTCAATTTTAAATTCAAATATTTACAATATCTTTTTTTTCACAATCGAATCTGGATCAGATTTAGACGGAAATTTTGCATTGAATTGAAATGTATGAATACATTAAACATATTTTAAAGAATTTTTATTTACTTTAAATATACGAGTACAAAACCGAATTGCTTTGATTTATACCCACTTTGAGTCATGAAAGTTATTAATTTAATTTGGTTTACATAGCGAAAATTCAAAAATAATGTTAAAGTAGAAGAAGGTTAATAATTTTTCGTTATTAAAGGTTACCTTAAGACGCTTATTGGAAGCAGTCTATGTAACTAGTTATTACCTATATAGTCAAAATTTTGTTCGCAACTTACCTCTTTTCCAAAGTAATGGCACAGTCCATTGATTCTCGTTGATGGAATGTATTCGAACACTTTAATTTCGTAGCAGTACGGCATCAGTAAAGCGATTCCTGTAATTGGATTTAGAAAACTTTTGACGCATCAAAAATATATTGGTCGATATTTTTACCTATGAACCCTGAACTGGGAGGGTTTTTCCTGATTGGAAGGCGAGTGTACACCTGGAGCGCCTCCCATAGGCGCCAGACCGAGTGCGGGTTGACGAGGAATGCGGGTGTATCTGGAAAACGCTTCCTGAACTTTTCGTAATTTGTAAATAAATCAAAATCGGCATTGTTCAGCCAATCTTTGAGGGTCCCATTGTACTTGCCGGGGTCCCAGGCAGCTATTGTAACATTTTGAAAAATTGGCGCGCCGACAAAATCAAACTCGGGCTTAGTCACAACCTGGAAGTGCACAAAAGAAATTAAGGTCTGTATGGCAGTGGCCAAAAAAAAAACAGACGTGTCGCGCGTCGCGGTTTATCTCGCGGACATAAAATGAGATTTACAACTAAATGGAGTAGGTGCGGTGCGGGAGAGGTGCTTCATTTAATATGGTAAAATAATAAAAATCTCGGTCGATTGTTGCGATCCCCGAAGTTAATTGCACGCCAGATGAATTGCTGTAAGTGAGCGCAGTCTGACTGCGAACACAGCCGCCGTGCGCATTACAATTAGCCTAGTCAAGGATGCAACCGCGGACTCGAGTTGCGCGAAAACAAACAATTTTCAGGAATAACGCCGCGGTCGCCGCGGGGGAGATGTTAAGGTGTTAAACATTCGAAAAATTGTGGAAAATAATGAAAGCCATTTCGCGTGACTTTTATTGTTTACTTGAGAATTGACAACGCGAATCGTCGTTTTTCTGCCAACATCGGCCTCGTATCCTTCGGTTGGGGCGTGATTGAATCTCATTACGATGTCGTGGTCATCTGGAAAACAGAAGTGAAAATCGGCGTTATTTACTACGACAGCGTCCTAATGGTTTGCAGTAAAATGGGGCTAGGGAAGCGGAAGTAGGAAATGGATGTGACTCTTTGGGACAAATGCTAAGGCGTGCACGTGAGCATTTTGCGAAATTCATGTTTCCGTCACGTCACGTATAGGCTTTAATCTTGCACATTTTGCTATTTTAATAAATGAGAAAATTACACTCAAAGTTGGCTTCAATCATATTAATTTATGATATGAACTATATTTAAATATTAAGTACTGCCTACTTAGGGTCTGTTTCACAATGTCCAACTAAAGTGCCAAATAAGCTATTTGAAACTTATTTCATAAATAAACGCTGAGTTTTCGTTCCACAATCATCAAATAGGGCTAACCATCACATAAAGTCCTGAATAACTTATAGGTCAGATTGAGTGGCAAATAACACAGTTATGTGATAGATAACTTATTTGACATCTGTTTTAAAACAGATGTCAATAAATTTAGTGATTTTCCGAGTATATGCGGTGTTTTTGTGTAATATTCGTTTAAAATGGACATATTTGATATGACGGAGGACGAGTTTGATGATTTTTTCGACCGATTAGAGAGACCACGCAGGCATCCCGTACTCCGAAATCGCCCAAACTATATGGAGACCCTGGATGATGCTGATTTTAGAATACGATTCAGACTCACCAAAGAAGCTGTGAATTATGTCTTTTCACTGATTGTAAACGACATCTCTACTTTTACAGAAAGGTATAATAATGTGTGTTTATTTTTATTTTTCAATATATTACTTGCAATTCCATAATGCTACACAATGCATTCTCATTTCAGAAATCATGCCATCAAGCCGATGGATCGTCTTTTATTGACTTTAAGATTTTATGCCACAGGAAGTTTTCTCAACGTAGTCGGAGATTTCACTGGAATTAGCAAATCCTCTGCAAGTCGTATCGTTCAGCCTGTAATAGTAGCATGTGCAGTATTGCACAATATCGCTATTGAAATGCAAGAGGACCAATTTGAATATAACCAACAGAATCATAATGAAGATGATGACCTACAAGACGATCATGAAGACTTCATGAACAGCGCAGAAAATAATACTGTGCGAAATAATTTAATAAATGACTATTTTGCTTCACTGTTAAGATAAATATATGTAGTCAAGTCAATTTTATTGCTTTAAGAAAATAAAATGTTTGGTCCTGAGATCATTTATTTATTTTCATGTTTATCCAATAATATTTTTTTTCTAAATTCCACATTTTCCGTTTGTGTTCTCGTCCCTCTTCTTCAAAATCCCATCGTTTCTGTTGCATTTCTCTTTCTTTTTCTTCAAAACTCCATTGCCTTCTTGTATTCTCAAACTCCTCAGCTAAGATTTTTTTCTGCATTTCCGCAATTTCCAATTTAGAAGTAGCGCAAACAATGAGATTTTTTCTTAAAAAGTGAATTCCAAATGAATTGACATTTATTTAATGCCAACTATGTTTCATTCCATTGTAAACCCTTGAATAAGTATTCAGCAGATAAAAATATGAAGTTGATAATTGTGAAACGCAATGTTAGTTAAACTTAGGTTTAAACTTCCGGATAATTTATCTATTGCATAACTATTTGGCACTTTAGTTGGACATTGTGAAACAGACCCTTAGCCTTATAAATTCGCTACTGGAATAGACGGTTGATTTCTCCACATTAGAGATTCGTTATTTATTTTAAGTTAGTTTTCCGCCA
This sequence comes from Machimus atricapillus, assembly GCA_933228815.1. Taxonomy (NCBI): domain Eukaryota; kingdom Metazoa; phylum Arthropoda; class Insecta; order Diptera; family Asilidae; genus Machimus; species Machimus atricapillus. Next base: position 29,773,808 of record OW121786.1, on the reverse strand, counting down.
CAATTTCTTTATGCTTCCAGAATCTTTTGGGTGAAAATTATGAAAAAATCTTAAAATAAAAATGTTTCCATCGGATTTCTGTATAAAAAACCGACACGACTTAAAATAAGGAAAATGTTATGAAATAAAGACAAATGCTTGCTGGTCACTGTTAATATGTATGTAAGTCGAAAAAGATACTTGCCTTTCATTCTTAGTATAAAAATTTTTGAAGTGTTTTTAGAATGAAAGGGTGAAAATATTCTTTATTTGTGGTATCATTATCTATATTTATAATTTGCATAGTGTAGGATTATGCAAAAAATAGTCGTGGCAAAATGTCAATTTTCGAAATTTCAAAGTTAAATATCTCGGGAAGCACAAGTAACCGCTACCGTTTCTTTTTTGCATATATGTATTGACATCCAAATAAATGTTCCTACAAAGAAAATGTTATTAAAATCCGTGAGCAGAGCTCAAACTCAATCTATTCGATCTTTTGTACCTACCTATTCCTGGAATTGTCAGGAAAAGCTGATAAAAATAAACACGTCGAGTTATAAAAGTAACAACTTCAAAGAAAAAATTTTTTAATCATTTCCGTTTTTGTAATTAAGTTTACAATAGATGGAAATTTTAAAAATTGAAAAGTACAACAGCTTCGTGACGACAACAGAAGTTTTATTATAAACTTCTATTAATGATCGGGATTCAAATGGAATGGAAATTAATGTTTTACGGTCGTAAAGTACATCGACTCGCATTCAACCAGCTTATTTTTATTCGTTTCTTTTTCCTCTTGACGTTTAGGTCTTTGAATACCTTTAACTTTTAAGTTTGTCATATGATTAATTATAATAATTTCTTGAAATGTTTGCACATTTGCCCTTTTTACTTAGAATGTGTTTTACTAACAAACAGAATCGCACACCATAGTCCTAGTAATGTCTTCTTGAATCATCTTAAAAATCTCCGAAAATTTTTCTTAGTGACACTTTGCATTCTTTGATGTACTTTTGCTTGATTTACAGCGGTAATGTTCCACAAGCAGTTATTAATGATCCCACCTATGGGGTCAATTCTCTCCGCGTTGTGGCTTTCGCTGGTAAGAGATTCTATCGAAGGTCAAGGCACGGATTACTTGCGGTTTACCAATTCGACAACAATTACCATTGTGCCCAGGTGAAAATATGATTCATGGCCCCCTCGGGATGACACCACATACCACTTTGTGATTTATTTCGATCAAATTAATCGTTTCTGAGACTTTGCGTTGCTCTAAATGCACCACCCGGCTCATTTGTATGCAAAGTCGATAACGTACGCTAATATAGGAGGGCTATTTCTTGTGATAATGTTTTCTTTTTTGACGCCAAAATCGTACTCAGAAATAGGTGTGAGGAGCGGCTTTTCTCATATATTGTTTATTTGATAAGAGCAAACCTTCAAATCGATGCAAGATATGATTCACATTGAACTAAAAATATTGGAAATTTCGAGGTTATCGTTCAATGTTTTGGGCGCAAATGTGCAAACAGTGAAATTCATAATAGCAACAGAAAACCCCCAAGTTTTTTTTGCCATTCGCATACAAATAAATTAAAAAGTGCAAGTAAACTGAAAAAAAATATTACATAATTGCGTTATAATAGGATCAGTTGATAAAATCACTATTAAGTTTCCTGATGGTACTTGAACTTTTAGGAAATGAATATTTATTTTTCATATCGAAAATAATTTTAAAATTATATTTTGATTTAAGACTCATAATCATCATAAAGAAACAGACTCAAGATTCAAGACTCATCGTGATACAGAAATATTGTTTTTTGTTTTTTTTTAATAAACGTAGTAGTTACAAAACACTTTAAAAGATAAAGTTATTGTTATCATCTGGTATCAACTTGAAGACTGCGAAATTGATTTCTATTATTGTTTCACCTCTTGGAAGTTTACTTAATATCAGTTCCCAGGAATATAGAATTATAGAACTCAAGCAGCATTCCAAAAATGCACACCAAGCAGTCTGTAGATTAACTCGTTAGTGTATTTTTAAAGTGACTCAGCAGATAAGATTATTTTCACAATGATCAAAGATTGCGCATCGAAACCAATCCTAAACATATCATTAAGCAGAGTGGACTTTGATTAATTTTAAAACCTTTTAACTTGTTCCTGGAATAATTTGAAAAATGTAAAATGTAATGCTTCAAAAATCTTCAAATATTTTGCAATTGGGTTATTTTAAATGATCAAACAAATTTCAGTAGGAGTTTATAATAATACGGCATTCTGTTAAAAAAGTTTCCGATTAAATTTAACATATGTATATAAAATAAACGTAGCCCAGAAAAATCAAAATAATTAAGAATTTGAAAACGGAAATAAAACTACTCTTTAAAAACTCTAGTTTTGTCGAAAAAGGGAATTCAGAATTTTCGCTTGAGGATTTATAATTTATGGAAAATTGTCTATAACTACATATTGTTGTAATGACTTATCATTTGTTTTGCCGCTAAAAAAATTAAATTTTGTTTGAACCTCTAAATTCATTGTAAAACTTTTGATATTATGTTGTAAAAGTCGTCCTTCTAATTGTTAGGGCTTTTTCCTGTTAAGGTAAAAACTTTACCCTTATCAAATTACTCTTGCGTCCGTCCGTCTGTCTGTCAAAGGAAGTTTTTCTCGAAAACAACGTGATGTAGGAATTTTAAATTTGGCAGGTTTTGACGACGGGCAGTTTTCGACATTACTTATAAAGATTATGAAATATCTTTTTTTAATATGTAATGTGTATGAAGTGGGTCTCGGTCTCTTACAAAAATGGTTAACTGATGAGAAATATTTAAAACTCAATTGAAGAGCATCACGCCCAACATTTTGCTGTACATACTACATGTATTATATTATATTATTGCAAATTTCTTCAATTTTTGAAGTAATGTTTTTTTTTGTGTGTTAACTTATTAGACAACTATTACTGATAAAATAAACTTTTTTAAGATCACTCTTGAGTCTGTCTGTTTGATAATTACTAAAATTTCGCTGGTCCGGAATCTCTTTCTTGAGCTTTTCAATTAGTTTGTACATCTTTCAGACGGTTAAATTTATTTTGTTTTGACATTTTTCATTTTTAAAACAGAATTTAAATTTACTCACCAATATACGGTCCAAGATTGGATCCCAAAAGTGAACCAGCGCTTGAAACGATAGCGCAACTGTAGCTCAGTTTCTTCTTCTTTTTGAGCAACTTGTGTCTGGGAAACAATTTCCCCAAGTAGTGTTTGCTGAAGGGGGAGTCCCGCCGTCGGAGGACCTGGACGCCGGCCTGCTCGACGAGGCAGTAGGGGTGGACGGGGTACCCCATGCCGGGGCGTCCCTCGAATGCGACGTTGTAGTAGTTGGGTTCGTTGACGACGCGCTCGACGGACCTCATGAGCTCGTGGTAAACGCGGCTGCGGAACGCGCTCGCCTTGTTCCAGCAGTCGTGGCTCCGTTTCTCGCGGCAGGCGTACGTCCCCGGGTCCAGGGGCAGTTTCTTACTCTGCGTTATGGAGAATCGAGGCCGAGGGTAGGGCCGGGATCGATTTGTAGCGGCCCTTTCCTCCCCCGCGATGATGTACCGCTCATTTCCGTTTTCTTTCAGCAAAAATACGCTGCGCCTAAATTTCTTCCCTGAAATTCAAAGCACACATTTTACCACCAGGTTTTGGGCCTCGCTTAAGTAACAGCACAAACCAGGAAATTTCCCTTCTGAATTATTCACCACTTGAGGTTCTTGCCTCCGCTGTGCGGCGGCTGCACTCGCCTCGGCGGAAGACGCGAATTGACCGTTGCAAACGCACGCCGCGACGCTCGCGACCAAAAAGACGGTGACCAGCGGCGAAAGGGTTTTCGCGCGCAAACCCATTTCCTCCCCGAGCGAAATGAAAAGAACCGGAGGAAAAAAACACAAAGAACGAATGGCCGGCGAGAACACGCGGAACAGACCTTCCTGCGCAACGGTTCGCTCGCTTCTGACGGCTTCCGTCACAGCTGCGATGCCCCCGACTTCTGCGGGTGGGCGGCTGCCCACGGAAAGCTCCCCTTGGACCGAGCTTCCCCAAAACTAAAGTTTTTGTGCGAACCGGATAATTGGGGATGATGCGGCCAATAACGGATCTTCCTTGGGGCTCCTCCGCGCCACCTCGGGGGGCTTATTAATAAATCCGGGGGCCCCGGCTCCAAGAGGCACGCTTCCTTGGGGCAACTATTTTGGGCCCAGATTGATTTATGGCCGACCCGCGCCAAATTCAAAGAGGGAACTTTCCGGCCGCCCCCCGGAAATCTGGGCTCTGCCTGGCTCCTTCGAGATTCGTTAGGGTGAAATGTGAGCCTGATTACCGCCAGACGACGGGGATACCGATGGACCGGGGGTAGTGCGTCTGAGACGCAACCCACGTTGGTAGGGTAGGCAGTCGTACCTCTTTTGGGGCTATTTTACCCACTTTTTAACCGACTTCCTAAAAAGGAGGAGGTTCTATGTTTGTCTTTATGTGGACCAATTTAAAAAAATCTTTTTTGTTTGAAAGGGTATACTCCTCAGGTGGTCCCACTCAAATTTGAAGAAAATATTCCACCCCTAAGGGTGGTAAAATAAGAGATTAGTGATTTTCCACCCATTGATTTGATGTCTTGCTGCATAACTAATAATGAACACGTGGAATCGGTTTTGATGATTCTTTTTTTGTTGGATAGTCTAAGATTCTCCGGGTGTACAATGATATATGTATATGAAAATCCTGAGGGACAAAAGGACGCCACAATAGAGAGGTAAATCGAAATAAAAATAATAAATGTCCTGGGACTCATAAACAAAATGACTATGTGACTATATGAGGGTCATTGGTTGTATATTTGGTGTCCGATTGCAAGGATTCAATATGGGGGCCCAAAAAAATAACTTTTACTAAATATATTACACTAAAATTTTTTAAATGTTTTTGTGTGACGACTGGTCGGTATTTCTCCACAAATAATATAGTTTTTTAATATTTCTTTGCTAAAAAAACGTAACAGTATTCTTTAGTCGTCTAGATGGCTGAAAATGGTGTTTTCAACTTTACAATAGTAAATTTTAGAAATTCATATTTTCCATGGACGAAAAAAGTTATTCGTCGAATTTTTATATTCATATCTTTTCTTACGGATTAGTAAAGCATGGACAATTTAACTACAAGTTTATTATTATAATTTAATAAAGATAATAAGAGTAAATTTAAAATCATTTGCCTGGAATGTCCCTTCATACGTTTGTTCATGTTTTAATTAACTCTATTTTTCACCTCTTTTTTTTGGGCAACCACCCTCTTAGGTTGCCCAAAAAAAAATTCCGGAATTCGAACGAACAGACTCTTTACTTATAGTGTTTGCTCTAGGTTGAAAAGTATTGTACAACACATATTTTTTCAAGTGTCCAATACAAATATAAATAGTAGCTTCGGTGTTAATGGAGAGTTTTAATTAGTATCGTTTTTTTTCGATTCCTTACTCCAATGCCATATCCAGACGTATTTTCAGTTTAATGAAAAAGGTTTTATCGAAAGACAGGATAAATAAACGGAATATTCAAAATTTAGGAGCTGAAATAATGCTAAAAATTAATTTTTTCGCTATTTTGTGAAGTATTCAGATAATTTTGCAAAATTTAAAGTCTGCAGAAAACGTTTGAAATTAAACTTCAGTGTGTTTTTATTTTCTAACCCCATAAGTATACCCCTTTTTGGACTTACACTTTCAAAGTAATGTAGTCTCACAACTTAAAAAAAATCTGGCATCCCTTTGTCGGACTCCTGCCATGCTCCCCCAAGACAATCTCAAAGAAAGTCCCCCGAAACTTCTCAAATTGGGGAGCAGGAGCATCATTTTTCGCCACAGGAATCCCCTGGTGTTTCGCGGTCAGTTTCGGTTGCATCGGTCGGGGAGGGCGGCGCGGCGGTAATAAAGCCCTTTGTCCCGCGATCGATACCAATTTCCATTATTTGGGTCAGATGGAAAGAAATAACTCAAGCAGGGCAATCTTCCCTTGATTACGGCAATCCGGCCGGGGCCTCGGGGTAATTTAATCATTTCGAGAGGGGTACGGGCCGCTAAAAATAAATGTGTCAACAATCCGCCTAACCACCTGCCACCGCGCACCTCATCCGCAAACCTCGTTGGAGTCCAATTGAAATGGATTTATTGCGAGGACGTTTCGGCATCCAGCTCGGATCGCAGGAGCCCGATTGTTTTCTAGTAACGTCTTCAATACGGCGCGGCGGTCGTCGTGGGGGAAAGGGGCTCGCTTTTATGGTGATTGAAATTGAGGCTCTTCTCAGTCTCAACTTGCCCCGCACTGGAGAGTGGTGAAGTAATTACCTAAAAAAAAAAACCGAAAAATATGTACATAGGTACAACAGTAAATAAAATCAATTGAGGAACATTGGCTTTTCTCAATATTTGAGAACTCTGAAAATTGCTTCTTTACTCTTTCAATATCTGCGTATTTGAGGTAGTTTTGAAAACGAAATTTTACGTTTTACGTTGCACTTTAAAATTTTTAGGTATGTTTATACAAATCAAATATGTCTATATTTTACAGATGGAATTGTGACACTCGACGCTCTTCTTTGATTGCTTAATTTTAATTGGCTCCTCTCCTGGTTTCGCTCTTTTATAACTTTTGTTTTCTAAATATATGGATTTATAAAGAAAAATCGCCATTTATTTGTAAGATACAAAGGCTTTGTTTGTTGTTTTAGATTTGATTAGGTGTACAGATGCGCTTATGAATTTTATGAGAAGTTGTTTTTTTTTTGTAGAACAATTTAACTTTATTTCTTTACTTCTCTCATTATCTCGTTGTTTCTTTCTAAAGTATGAATTAAACATAATGGTAGTAGATAAATAGTTGTAGCCAGATATTTATATAAACTTTTCTAGGTATATTACTTTTAAAACATTTACATTAACTGTGTTATTAAATTCACCGTTTGATTTGGTACTATGCATTTGCACGTTAAACAGAAGATTCGAACCTTCCATTCCCTATTTTTTTTTAAATCGTATGGTTTTTTAATCCTGGTTTGCTCTAATTATAGCAACAAAAGGATAAATTGTTGTATCATACAATCAATAGGTATATATTTTTATTTTTAGAGCACAATATCAATTACAGAGACATCGATAATTATTTTTGATATCGTGAGAGCGTAGCCAACAGCATAACAGCCAATATACAAAATTTGGAACATCAGTCATCTATTTAAGCAACGCTTCTTTCCAGTAAAAACACAAGAGCTTCAATTGTTAATTTAAAGTAATATGTTGCAGTTGAATTTGAACTTTCCCTTGATATGTTTTCTTTTGAGATGTAAATGTGATATGAAAATATCTTCTGTAGGTATTGTGTAATTAACCATATTAATATCAACATCAAGATAACTTACCTTAAGTATAGGTTATAGCAGTTACTTGTATATTTGAAAGTGTTGCCATTCTTGGAAGTTTGCTTAATGTATTGTTGAATTAGCACCACATTTATCAAATCGAAAGTTTTAAGGTTAAAGTAATTTAAGAGTTGGAAGAATATCGTTTGAGATAATCTCTTAAAGAAAAGTCTGTATTTTGTAATAAAATAAAAAAGAAGTTATTACTTCATTTTTAGTTGGTCTATTCTATTCGTTTCGTTCAGTATTTTTTCGTTGTGGTTACTGTGCATAATCTTGTTTATCAATGAGATTGATTGCAACAAGTCAAGGTTATTTGTAAATATTTTGTAATAAGTTGTGCAATTGGTATTAATGAGAAAAACACGATTTAAATTTTTTCTAACATTTTAATTCTTTGTAATTTCGAACCAACACTTACATATTTCATCTTAGGTATATTTATAGTGTCTCTCTATACCTTATTGTAAATTTACTCATTTCTATAGTTTGTCTTTATAATTTTCTTTCAAATATTAATATTTTACTCAAGTGGTTTCATTTTATGGTTTTCAATTAATGGTATTCATAATCCAGTTGTTTACTTAAGTAGTACCCGTTCACTTCGGACATGCACACATACAAAACCGAACAGAAGTGAAAACAAGGAGATCCAAAATATTCCGCATAATGTTTGGTTTTTTTTTTTCTTAAATATTTTCGTGTTTTGCTTATTTTCAACGAAGTACTCACGCACAGACAGCTCACGCAGGCACTCATATTTTTACAACATTCGTAATTCGCATCAGAATTTGTTTAATTTTGTTTGATGATTTTGAGTTCCTAGTATTCTGTTTTGGCTATTAACACTTTTAATGTTTCCCCCGGCGAGAGGGTGTTGCGGGTGGTGTCTGTGTGTCTTCGTGTTCATATTTCATAACATGTCTTTAAGCTTCTATCCGACGAATAACGATTCTTTAGTTTTACTATCAAAATAGGTACCTATTTTAGGATTTGTTGTTTCGATTTCGATTTGCATTAGAACAATGTCAACAGCGTCTTAACTGGCCTAACTGTTTTAACTTCATCGTTTTCTTCTAAACGAAATTCGTGTTTAAAACATGTTGTACAAAGTTTCAGGCAGTTGGGGTGTTTTGTAACCGAATCGCAAGTAATCGAAACTTTCGTGGCTGTGGAGTTCAAAAAAATTACCCACCGAGTGCTTGCGACAGTCGTCGTCAGCTGGAGCATCTACGGAGCAAATAATCGAACTCTGTACCGAAACATCTGTAATTGTAAATTTTGGTTCTTCGATATTTCTAAACTTCTAGAAGATTCCTATTTGTTAATAATTTTAATCATCTTTTCTAAAACCTTATTATAGGAAAGTCATGTTACGCTATCCAAAATAATGCGACATTATCTCGTCGTACTATCGGCGAACTCTCCCTACGAATCGTGTACTGCCCTCTGGCTGGGAGTCTCCACCTTGCGTTACGTTCGTTAATTTCGCTATGTTTCTCTTAATATTTCTGTTAAATTCTATTAGATTTTTGGGATTTCAAAATAGGCCCTATTTATGTACAATCTATGTGCTTCACTTTAATCTAAAGTTTCTCTTTATTGTTCGGCTTCGACTTCTCTCCTTGTTATTCGTGTTCGATTTTATTTAGATAGGATGTCACCTTCTCACCTGTAACCTGCTCGCCGCACTCAATTTGTTTACTAATTTTTTGATTTCTTTAACAGTTATTACACTTTCTCTTGACCTTTACTTAAAACGTTTTAAAACAACAACAGAAGAAAATATAGATTCATCAGTTTTGCTACTCGCCTCTTCGACTCATTTTCATTTCTATAAATTTTTTAAAATAGTAAATACCTACTGTTTTCGCTTTTCATAATTTTTCCTCTAGTTAAGATTTTAGTTTTTTTTTTGTTGTTGTTTTACTTCCATAGGTCTCTTAACAGTAAGTTTTATAAATTTTGTTATTCTACAGTGATCTCATTAATTTTCCTTCACTTTCAGTTTTTCTTTTCATTTTTAACTTATGGAGTAGAGTTATATTCTAAATTATTTTAGTGGCTAACCTTATCGTAAGTTTTTTTTTTTACTTTTTTTACGTTAAAATAACTATGTGCGTTTCACGCTGACTATAATGATGCATATCAACTTCGATTTGCCTTTTCGGTATATTGTTTTCTCTCTGATATTTTACTTGAAACAGATTTCTCTGAAATATATGTATGTTATGTTTATTGAAAATTGATTTTGTTGTCTAAAAGAAAGCTCACAGAATTGGACGCGAAAATTGAAATGAAGTTTCGCTTCATCTAAATATTAATTATATTGTAAGGGAAGAGATTTCGAGTTACGAATTATAGAAATCTTGTGGATGTTTGTAAGTTTTGTTAATTTCGTAGCTACCACGTCATATATATAGTAAATAAACATGCATTTCTAATTAAGCACAGAAAATTAGTACCTATACATTCAAATTTTCACAAAAATGGAGCTCTTATTAAGCTTACAAAATGTACGGCTCGGTGCTATGTATTATATTTTTTACTTTTAATTCAGTATGAAATTATGAACTACTTTAAAAATTGTTGGGTCATACTGTTGTGTTGCATAAACATCCACTAAAGATTTCTGATGCTGGTTAGGTCGCAGAATTGAAAGATGAAAGAGAATTTCATAAAAATAAGTTTAGTAATTATTAGTTCTTTCTACTTTATTGGTGTTTTCTACAAGGGCTTTAAGCATATTTTTCTGATTCATATATTAAAAAAAAAATTAGTAAAATTTAAAAATAATGTAAGTATATCAATTAATAATTAATTTCTTAGTTCACATTTTAATGTGGAAATAATCAGCTTTGTAATAATAAATATTTCATAAAATCATTATTATTTTTAACCTCATATGCTGGTTCTGAGTGCATCTTTTGTAACAACTTACGCTTAGGTGTAAGTTCTTAAATAAATAATATGTTAATATATTATTTACATAATTCCCCGATGCGACGAGTTCTGTAGTAAAACAAAAAAGTTAAAAATAAGTAAACAAAAGACAAATTCAAAACAACAAACAGTATGATTCATGATGCCACGTATTTTCAGAAAAAATATTTAAGACAGATTTGAATCACTAAATTATAAGAATTGTTCAAAGATATTTTGTGCACTATTTTGTTGTAAAATAACCCGAACATGGAAAAGGGCTTTCGCAAAAAGTGTACAAAACCCTTATAAAGATCTTTACTCGTTAAAGTAAAAAGGCCATTAAAAATTATTCATAAAACACTGGCCATTGTAACTAAATAAAATGAAATAAGAATAATAAAAAAGTTACTTTTATGAATCAATTAAACATTGCTTAAGCCATTGTTAAAGAAAAGTGTAGTTGTAGGATGTGTGTGTTTTACTTATGAAGAAATATTCAACAACATTTTACAATCTAAACAACGTTTTGCTATAAATATTTGCTAAATTACCCGCACACATAAAAAATTAAAACGTACTATATATCGCTTTGTCTTTGGATGCTTTTCACAAAATTGTACTCGAACTATGTTTTTTTTTTCTTAAAAACAAAAGAAACCAACAAACACATTCTTACCGGATATACAACAACAACAATTGTTATCAAATGTTCACATTCATAAACGTTTAACTAGTAGTGTCTGCTGTCTCTCCAAGTTAAAATTCTTCACGTATTTTAAACTCTTCTTTTACTTTATTATCTCTTTAAGTAAAAAATTTTCCATAAGATCAAATTTCATTAATATACACTAGTGTTCACGTTCGTTTGTTGTGCTATACAATTATATTGATTTTTGCATCATATTTTATTTTTTTTAATTTGTTCCGTCACCGCTTTGGGGCGGGGGAGCCAGGTACGTACTCCAGCTTCTTCATTGAAAAAACCCTTTAGCACGATTCCCTACACTAATATTTATAAAACAAATTATTCAACCGCATTTGGTGCGTCATTATCAATTAGTCAATTAAGCGTGTAAGTAGGTTCGTTAATTAGGCAACTATTCATGTTAACTATTAAAATACAAACTAAGTTTTCATCTTCGCTCTTATTACTTTGTTTGTTCGTCATCTTCTCGAATAGACCTCCTTTGTAAAAGGGGCGGTCTTTAACGGAATACCAGTTTTGTCCTTTGCGTATAAGTGTGAAAGAAACGCGATTCACAGATATTTAGAATTATTTTCCTGCTCTTCGGTTCAATTCGAAATTATTTGAGTATTGATTTTAAGGCCTATATAGTGTGTTTTATTTGAGTGGTTCAACTCGAAGCAGAACCTACATCTTTAATTTATCAAATATGTCAGAGAAATCTGGTTTAAACATTTTTATTTTTTATTTTTGGTTTTGTAATTAAGCGCCTCGCCGGTTGCCTTTTATAGTCAGCTAGTTATAAGTTATGAAATAATCGTAAACGCTAGATACACAATTCACGTCAATTCAGATCCTTAGAAAAAGAATTTCAGATAACACAAAGTTTAACAATTGTTTTTCCTATAAACATATAATTTCGATATCATTTGCTTTTATTCCTTTTTGGTTTTTGTTCATCATTTTATGCAAATAAATGTGTTACCTTTTTTTAACCTATCTTTACACACTTTACAGCTCTAAAACATTTTTGTTACATTAGCTATTACACATCTCCCCGTCATCTAGTACCTACCTCTCATCGGTGATAACGACACTAAACAATATCAGTAATAAACCACCCGGCGTTCTTTCTCACTATTAAAAATAAAGTTAACTGTTTTCATTTTATTAAGTATTTGTCGTACTTTAAAACACATTCGTCCACTTGACTAGACTTAAAATAAACATCCTTAACAGCAAATTGCCCTGTCAATCCTCTTACAAATGTACCCCGATTGATCACTTACTGATCTATCTACCATTGGAAAATAGAATCGACTTTTCTTCTTCAATTTAGTATAACGAGGCCCCTACAAACAACAGACTAAACAATTAATTTTTCTTTCAAATTTTTTCGTCTGTTTACTATTAAAGTTTTGCATAATTTTTTAATTTTTTTTATCAAATTTTTTAAAAAAGAAATTTGTTTTTTTCTTAAACACATCTCCCGTATCATTGCGTCATTTTATATTCTTACTTTGCTTTATTTCCTTTACTTAGCTCTAGTAGAATTCGTATCAACATAAAACACCTCTGTAAATGTAGTGCAGAAACACTACAAATTTAGAAAGTTACTTATTTGTCGTTTTTTTTCAAGTGTAAAAAATTTAGATCATAAAATTTTTTTTTTCATTCGAAATTTTATGTGTTCAAGTACTTTTAAAATCAACTTCTTCGCGGACGCTTGTCTCTGGCTTCCCTTTGTAGCGGGTGTTAATTTTAAAATAAATTTAATGAATTTATAATTTCATTTATTTTAAGTTTTTGGATAGGTCATGCATTAAGTGCAGTCTAACATTTGTTAACGTAAGTTCACGAATTCGTATAATCAAAACGTTTCAATTATTATCGGAATGCACTTGCCAATTGGCTTTCTGATTCTCATGCATAAACTTGAAAGTAGTTTGATAGCTGCCAGCAGCTAATTTTAAGTTTTTCTCAAGCTTATTGATTTTGATGATATTGTGACGAAGAAACCGAGAGATTCAACATGATTTTAAGTTAGAGTCACTTTTGTGCATGAAATCATAATATTAAGTAAAATTATTGTCAAATATACAAATAGGAATTTGAAATAAAATTGTAGATGATGTTTAAATTTTATTAAAATCGAAGCTAAACATTGTATGTGTTTTAAAAGAGTAAAATTAATAGGTGCCTGCTCATTATAATTCATTTCAACAAATTTTTATAAAATAAGAAGAAGCAGAAGTGCACTTATTCACACTTATGACAGACGCACAGCAACAAAATGTCATTAGTGCGATTATTAGTTAAAAATGTTTAAATGTAAAATAAGAAAATATAATGCGCATATTATTCAAAAAACTTAAAATATACAAAAATAAGGAGATAAATACTGCCTGCAGGTATATCTCCTTTTAGATTAATAGTGTGTTGCTATAAATTTCCCTACAAAATGACTCTATTTTTTATATCATGTTGCATCATGCACTTCTATGATATGAATAGTAAAAGAGTTACATCAAACGTTTCTTCCATTTTCTCGATTTTCTTTTTAATAGTTTAGAGGAAATGAAAAATGGACACGGAATAAAAGCGGCACAAAATCAAAGAGCTTAATTATTGATTTCTATGTCGTTTCGTTAACAAATATTACTAATATTCGTTAATGAGATCTTAAGTATTTCCTTAGTACGATTTATACAGATTTCATTCATATGTTGCTCCTTTTTTTTACAAAATCAATTACTTTTCTTTTAAATTGGATTATTTCAGAAATATTTCTTTATTCTAACATGGCAGTATTTAAGGGTTCTCGTAATTTTTTAAATCGCTCCCTCAATTTTAAATACTAAGGTTTTATACTCATTTTTTCTTTATTTTTTTTTTGTTGTGGGTTTTTTTTTCAGTATTTTGCTCCTCTTCATTTTCACTATATGTATTACAGCCTTTGGCTTCCGGTTTTTAAGTAATGTGTATTGATTTGGTGTTTTAAATGCTCTTGCTTTAGTTGCTTTATTCTTGTCACAAAAGTTAGCAAAGAAGATATGATCACATACTATATAAAAAAATCAATTACAATTTTATTTTTATTAAGCGTTTTTTATGTAAATTAATTAACTTTTTAAGTACTGTTTTAAAAGTATAGCTAGTAAACAAATTTAAATAAGATTAAGCAACATAGAGAGACTTATTTTAAAAGTAAAGCTTTAAAGTAATGTTAACGTTGTAATGTTGAAAATTGCTGCTTTAAATAATTTTAATTTTATTTTGTGCTATGAATTTTGTGAAGTAATAAAAAGTTCAATTTTTATATTCATTGGATAAAGCCGTAGTAAAACTAATTTGAAAATTAGTTCTTAATTTTATTCTTGGGTTTTTAAATAATTAATAAATATATTCCTGTCAGAATTAAAAGTACGATCAAGCTTATTTATGTTTTACATATTTACTGTATATAGTGCGATTTTAAAATGAATTTGTAGTTGAGACATCCTTTGTAATTGTTTTCTCTGGTAAGGATTAAATTCGTTTTATTTAATTTTTTGTAAGCTCTGCATGCCTCCTGAGTAGTTAATAAAATAAAGCCTATTGTTAAGAATTTAACAAAAAAGCTCCAGCTAATGGAAAGGATTACAAATAATATTTTATGTTTAGAGTAACCTAGGATATAAATAATGTAATTTTTGATAGTGTAAAATGTCTCTTTAGTTTTTTTTTTATAAAAGCTATCATAAGAATAAAACATTGGACAATTATTACGGCTTAATATAAAAATATTATTTTGTTATTTAAGAAGAAAATAGCTTTGGCGCAAGAAATATAAAAATTTAACCATAACAAATATATGTATAAGTAAAACAGAGAGATAAATTTGATTTTCGTCCTGAGTTTATTAGACCTACTCAGCATTGCAGGGAAATAGAAATTAGTAAGTCATATGAGCGTTTCAAAAATAAGTAATTTAACGTGGAAAGTGATATTATGTCATAATTTTTTCTCTGTATATATTTATTCGTGTCCCCTCCCCAACTGGACACAATCGTCGCGGTAAAATAAAAAAAAGCTATGCCATATTTTATACGAAAATGCTTATTTGCCTTATCATTTTCTTCCAACGTCATTTTGTGTAAACTGCTCCAGGCATAAAAGTTAATCTTTCAGTTATACCGAATATCTTAATTTAGGTAGTATCTTTAATTGCTTAAGGCAGTATCTTTAAATTCGAAAAGTTTTTAAATACTTTCACACTTCACAAAATCCATTCGCACGGTTACGCAATTTACAAATGCAATGCAGAGTATTATAAAAAACAAAAAACGAAAATTGAATATGTTCACAGATATCTAACAATTTACGTAAATATCTAGAAAAAAAAGAACGAATTGTTACCTATGCTTGCTAATTTTCCGTTTGAATTGAATGAAGTCCTCATCTAAGTATAAATGTGATTGAAACGCACTGTTGTTTTAGCTTAGGTTCAGTACCTGTTTCATCCCAAGTTGTTAGCTCCTCCTTCCGCACATTTGTTTAATTTAATTAATTTTAACTACTATGACTTTTCATTTCGTCGCTTTATAGTGGTTTTGTTTGTTTCATTTACAAAGGATATATTTGATATTAAACATTTCAATATTGACTATAACCAGACACTGTCCGTCAGTAGTAATTTTTTAGTCCAATTACTTATTGTTACAATATTGTTAACTAAACACCATAATGTTGTCCATATTACCAGATAACGATACGATAATAACATGGAACCTAATTTAGTGGACGATGACGCGTAGTATGGTATAGTACATCGGTTTGATGATGTTCCACTTGGTGTACTACTCAAACTCTGACACTTCGCTACTGGCTCATTTGGCATATCGTCGGTGTCATCGTAGTAATCGCCAGATTTTACCATTTTATTATGCGAATTTGAACCGAATTTTGGTAACTTATTACTCGACGTCGTTGATAATGTTCCATCCGTCCTAGTACTCGTGTGACTGTTTCTGTCTAAAACATGATCGCTTTTATTTCTAAAATCATCACAGTATGCACAAATTCCATCCATTGGTGTATTACAATAACGATAACAACAATTTTCAGGTCCATTTGTTGATTTTCGAAATTGTTCACCAGTTTCAAGAATATTTGGATCTGAAATATATACAAAACCTGATTAGATTCATTTGGCTTTGAAATAAATAATAAATAAGATATCATATAAAAATAATAAAATATACATTGGTCCAGTTTAATTCATCAGACTTTAATCTATGTTATTCTGGTAGTTTTCCTATAGATAGAGTGTGTGAGTGAATTCTTGACAAATTTTTGATTATACATAGTATGAATATGCATAAATTGCACTGTGCGCTCTTTTACTTCGATTGAAGCGAAAATTTCATTCTTTACTTTTGAAAATTTTGCAAGTTTTATATGGAAGCAAAATACCACACGTTTTAGCTAAATGCATACATACGAGTACATATATTACTTTGGAAGTGAAATGCATTTGAAGTAATATACTTACTTCTTTAACAAAATTTTAGCTTTCAACAATAACTATAAATAGAATTATTAGTATTATGTTTTATTAATTTTTAAACGAGGGATTGATTGCTACCTATCTTTCTATTATCCTTATATACTTTTACACTCATCCTTATTAAAAAGAATTGAAAAATTGATAAAATAGAATTTTTTTAGATGTTGGGATTAAACCTTTAACTTTCGTTTTCCATTTTCGTACGAAAAGGATACTTTCGAATTTTTCAGTTGTATAGAAAATCTAGTTGTTAAAAGAATAATTTTTCCTAATATATTTTTACTACTGCAAAGAAACAAGGTTGAAAACACTGTAATGATTTTTGGGTGAAACCAAGTAACATATACACGGAGAAAAATTTCTAAGAAAAATTCCCTTACTGTTTCATAATTTGGATGCATTTTACTCTGGCGCAGGAAAAATTCCCGTGCTGTCTTAGAATTTTTATCCGGAAACCCATGAAAAATTCTAAGACAGCACGGGAATTTTTCCTGCGCCAGAGTAAAATGCATCCAAATTATGAAACAGTAAGGGAATTTTTCTTAGAAATTTTTCTCCGTGTACATACTTTTAAAAGTATGTGCACGAAGTATCAAGTTCTAATTCGTAAAAATTATGATGTTGTGATTGACTTTTTAAAAGGGTGTTGGTAGCATAGACATGTCTGCAAAGTGTGACTTTCAATTACCTTTTTCTTGAAATGACTTTTTTAAAATTAATGTAAGTATGTATATGAAAATTCCAACACCAATAACATGACATATTTTGTTTATCTAAAAAGTTCGTATTCATAGTGACTATACATAAATCTAAGCGTATAGCTTCTTTTTAAAGTGTTGAAAATTACTATTTTCTTTAGCGTTTTAACAACCTTTCACAGTGGTCGTCCTTACCAAAAATTACTATTTCAATTCTTGAAATATAATTGTATATATGTATATATTTAAATTTTCTTAATATACTGTTAATGTAAAAAATATTTCTACTTCATTCGAATGACCACTCTCTCTTTATACTTATATCCGCAAAATGTGGAGTCTTTTGACCATGGAAATATGTCAAGAAAAAATGAAAAAAAACCTATTGAAAATTTCGTATATTACCTGAGCAAAGAAAAGTTGGTTCTCCAGCGTATTGTGTAGGATAAGCTGGTGCTCTATCACCAGGAAGAAAATAAGGGCATTTTTGTTCGACAGTTTGGCACACACTGAGGCATGGTCGGATTCTTCTTCGTCTGAATTCCACTTTTCGTTTTGATCTAAAAAAGTGAATCTCAGTTAGAAATTACATAAGATAGAAAAATTGCATATAGTCATACCTTTTTAATAGTCTTTCTATCACAGGATCCTTAACGATTGGATCCCCTATGGCAGTCGATATGGAGTGGGATTTATCCGTTGTCCCATTTACTTTACGATCGTTTTTAACGCCGTCATCATTTACATCCGCACTGTCCGAGACTATATTCCGACTCGTCCGGACGTGGCTATTGTTTGAATGTGTTGCAGTATGAAGTTCACTTTTATTCGAATTCGATGTTGTTTCTTTTCTTGTGCTATGCCGAATATCAGCTGGTTCAGCAAAATATGGTATAAGTGTACTACATACCCACCGGCGATAGGCTTCCTGAAATCAATAAAAACATGCGTTAGTTTAAGCTTCATAAAATTTATTAGATGCGTTTTTTTTTCAAAATTGAGTCAGGATCAGGTTGGTTAAATAATTTTTAATTAAATTGAAATCTCAAAATTGAATTTTCAAAATTGCAAAAGGCACATCAAATTGTCTTGATTTTTATTCATCCAAATTTCAAATTAACGCAGAGTGGGTATAAATTAAAGCAATTCGATTTTTACCTCCTTTACGACCTCTTTCAAACCGATTCCAGTAGACTCAAACCAATTCCATAAAACCTTTTTCGAACTGGATGGAGAATTTTAAACCAGATCAACAAGTCCTCATTTTGATCTAGTTTGAAATTTTCTATCCACATCGAAAAGTGTCATAAAACACGTGCCCTTTGCGAATCTAATGGAAAAGAGCTTACAAAAGTCATTTTTTGGACAAAAATTTTTTAATAAATCTTCATAAATTCATTTCATTATAGTCTTTGACTTGAAAAATTATAATTTTTCCGCATATAACATCAAAATAACTCGAATAGATTTTTCAATCGGATTATTTCAAACACTTAGAAATATTGACTGAAGACAATTTTCAAATCGGATCAAATTTCAATGCGGATGCCAAAGCCATAAACGAGATATTTACCTATTTATGTAAAATAAAAATTATTTTATATGGATGAAATGCTAAAATTTCCTGCTAGATCTGATTCAAATCCGATTGTGGAAAAAACGTATTTATTATCAATATCGTTGATTAAAAATAGAAGGCGAAAAAATTGTGAAGAAAGATATTTCGACGAGATAAATTAGTCAAAAGGTGAAAAGAATCCAGAGGTATGAGGTTTTCTGTTTTCCATATCTATGAAAATGTCGCATCGTTGTTGCGATGGAGGCGACACCCGTGCCTAATTTTCGCATTCGCTTATACGACGTTAGCCCCTCTTCGTCGTGGCCCCGACTGCCCCGGCCCTAAGACGAACGCTGGAGGCATTTGCTCCACCCACACAAATGGCGTGTCTGGGAAAATTAACGTCAATCATTTTGAGGAGCACCTCTCCCGCAGGTAAGGTGGGCTTGTAATAGGGCACATGCGAATTTCTCCCTCAAACTTTTAATCATATGGATTAAGAGTACCGGATGTGTCCCACCGCTTTTAGAAAGTTTGCGAGACTCATATTACACACCAAAACTAGGTGATTTCCTCTACAAATTTGAAGGATTTACCTGAAGATATATAGCGCCATTATAATATGCAGATTTATTTCTGCAGTTTTGACTATCGAAGTTTATTCTAATAACGAAAGAGAAGATATCTAGCACAAATAACTAGTTTTTGTTTTTTAATAAATAAATCCATAAACTGAGGTTTTATTCCATTTTGCAAATTAAAGAGATATTAATAGGCGGTTAAGAGTATAGTATTAAAATAAATGTTATAGACAAAACTTATGCTAAGGTGTCGCATTTTGTTCAACTTTTGAAAAAAAATTAATAACAAATGAGTAATATTTATATCTAGTAACTAATAATTTAAATTGTCACATGACCAGGTTATTTAAGTATAAGTATTATGTCTACAAATTTTTGTTAAATAGTTTGTAGATTTTGGGAGAACATTTGGTTCAGTTCATAATTAAGGCTCTCAAAAATTGTTAGCCATTCTGCTATAATGTTGAAAACTTGTAGTATCGATTTTTTTCTCATAAATTTTATATTGTTTTATAGGTAAGGTTTTCGCTGTTATAACACATATAATGGCTATAAAATACAAATAGACAACTGAGTAGGTAGTGAGCTTCAAAATTCTTAAATGACTCTTTTTCACATGAACAAATTTTCCGAAAAAGATAAAAATACGTAAATATATCTACTAAAATATTTTCCTTAGTTGGTTAGCATCTCTTTCATCGACACATATTTAAATGTTCAGTTGATTATTTTTTTAGAAATACTAGGAAATAAACTGTGTGCAAATGGAACGCTTATTCCCATTAAAAGCGGTTTTGTTGGTTTCGATACTCATCCGTTAAGGAGTTATAAATTCTTAATCTAAAAAATATTTGGAAATACGAGACATTTTTACACGTCCATTCAATTGAATGCCCTTGATCGAATCATACATAACATAAAATGCATTTTTATAAAGCTTCAAAGAAGGTTTTTGGAAGGAAACTCCTCAACTAAGTATACTTAGTTTGATTTTTCTTCTTTTTACATGAAATGCGATTTTTATTGGGTTCCTAATACTTTTAACCAAGGCTGTATAGTTGGCCTAACTGCAATACCGCGTAAGTTGTTTTCCAATAGTTATGATGAGTGGTATTTTATTTTCTCTTATAACCTTGAACTTTGTTGAGATTTTAACAAAAGAACACAATAGAAACCTCCGGAATTGCATGGGAAAAACGAAGGTAACTATACGAGTATTTAAAAGTCGACAAAAATGTCAATTACGTGGTATTGCAGTGAGGCCGACTAGATGTGGATATTTCTTTGAAATAATATTTTTCATAAATATATGTATTTCTTTACTTATAAATTTATTATCACTATTAATTTTAAGTATAAAGTAGAGAGAATGCAAAAAATTAATGTTTGATTTTTCTATTTCAGGCGTAAAAAACCTCGATGGGTTTGTAAGTAGCGTTTCGATTTAAATATTTTTACTTTGGTTGCACCTATCTGGTTACTTTTTGGACCAAAAAGTAAGTAACTAAATTAAGTACTATCTTGCTATTTACTAGCAGTTCCATTTATTCTATCTAGTCGGATTTCAGTTAATAATCCTTCTTTAATTCAAATCAAATTAATAATTCGAACCTAAGGCCACTCATAACAAAATCATAAGCGGAGCGTCTGCTATTTAGGGGGCGCATTATGTTAATTGAAAAGGCAGCGTTCGGCTTACTGCCTCGAATGCAAGAAACATGATCCGAGCAAGGTATTAGCATTTACAAGGATTTCGGGAGCAGCACGCCATTCACGGTAACATAGTCCGCCGAGGGTGGAACTGAACACTTCCGAAAATATCCAGGATTTCCATAAATCATTCAGAGAGATTAGATGCTTTGTATTTACGTAACTCCAGTCGTACTCGGGGGTATTCAGCTACACTTTGCGAACAAGCAGAATCAGAGCACCGCCTCATCGTCTGCGGTCTTTTTGGGATTTTTCTTTTGCGGGCGAGGTCGCTGTTATTTACGCCCCGGATTCAGGTGCTTTAATAAAAGAATAACCGAGTCAATTTTCGTACTTAGGCCTCCGATGGAAATATAAAATTCCACTGGGGCCCTGACCCGGACCAAGTGCTGATGGTCGGGATCGCCCCTCCCTTTATAGGGCGCACGGCCCCACTCTGCATATTTGTAATGCTCTTTGGCTTTTATAGCTTCTGCCTGGAGCGCACACGGGCTCCCGTAAAATCAGAAAAATTCCGGAGCTCCACGTCCCGGGTACACAATCTTAAATTACGTTTGCCCGCCGGGATCTGCACTATTTGCTCTAATGTGCATCACGTAATTGATTGGCAACTGCCCCGCGTATCCACCCTGTATATGCCTGCACGTTTTATAATATTTATTTAAAAAAAAAATTATATATATGACCACCCTGTGCAGTGCATAGGTGTGTACGTGATATTTCAGGTTTCAGGCACGAGAAGTCATTTTATGCGGGAAACGAGGACGAGGTTCGGGATGTGTACACAATTTTTCATTGAACCTGTCGCGTTTCCCAATAATCAGGTGATCTTTTCAGCTCCGGGCTTCGCCTTTTCACAGCGAAAAGCCGGGAGGATTCACTTCGACTCCCACCCGCTGGCACATAGGGCGTCTACCTGCCCTACATAGGTTTAAGGTTTTATTCGCACATAATCACGATTTTGCCCACACACGTCAAAAGAAATTATCTAAGGGGCTCAGGGCTCTATCCGCCTGGGATAAAGCTTCAAATCAAGTTTACAATTGTGTGTTCATTCATCCTCTTTCTGTGGAACTTTTGCCGCCCACGCCAAGGAAATGCGAGGCAAAAAAGAAAGTCAAAGAGAAAATATGCAAGCAGCTTTCATGCTTCAATGGGAATCTTTGAAAAAAAAAAAAAATAAAAGAAAATTGTAAGACAAATCAAGAAGATGACAACTTCGTCGGTGTAAGTGCGATCTCCGTGGGGTGCGAGATGGATTCAAGGGGTGGGTATGCAAATTTATCAACTGCTTCCGCTAGAAAGAAATGCCTTCCTTTGAAATATTCGATGAATTAAAGTGCTGAAAGACGTTATCGCTTTTTGTGTAATTCATACAAGGATTTGGATCGACTGTGTATACTTAAGGCGTACATAAGTAGCACCAGCAGTTTTTGGCTTTCCGGTTTTCAACCAATGTATTCGAAGAAGATCAATTTTTAACAATTAGTAAATACTTCTCTTTAAAGTAACATTTTCACTTTCAATTTCGATTGGATTTGAATAAACAGAACCAATAGAAATCAGCAGAATATACAAGAAATGTTTTAAGCATGTCTAAAAAACCTAAAATTGTAATTTGTAGGTACTATGCTAGGGAATAATAATTATTTAATTTTTTGGGCTTTTTAGCGCTACAATAGGTTTTTTTTAAAAAAAAATTAAATAGAAACTAAAAATGTGTATGTGAGCAAGGTAAGCGTTCTATCAATAAGCAAGGTATATTTTAAATTTTTGATCAGTCAGCAAAACAAAATATTCTTCATATTCTTCTTATCCATAAGATTGAAGTGGATATCACTCAGATAAGCTTTTGGGTATAAAGTCGTTAATTATTTCGACTAAAAATCGTTTTATCTATAATTTATCCCCAATATTTGACAAGGCTAAGCTTGTAATAAAAATTGTCACTTCAAAAAACCAATGTCTGAAATTGAATTGAATTGAATCAAATTTGTATTTCGAAAAGTGTCATATATCAGCCACAATTTTCTATGTGTATTACAAAGTTTAGGTAGAAATTGAGTAAAATCCTTCCAAACACACATAAAAGATACCTTTATTTTCATCCGTTTTAAACAAAAATATACTAAATGATTCCTGAAAATAAAGAAATTAAAAGATTTTCGATTTTTCGATTTGGCAATTCATACGACAAATGCGCCCTTGTCGTCGGAACTTGTATAAGTTATGTGCTTTTAATTTGTTTATTTTAAGAATTCTCCCGAAGTTTTTTGAAGAAAAACCTGAAAACGTTTGTAACTGATGGTTTTGACCTAATTGGCAACAAAATTTAAGTCAAATAAATTAAATATGATAGTTCTTTCTTCGCTTTTATAATGTTGGTTTGGATTTCGCATATTTAAATCAAATTAGTAGTCCGGGAAACAACGGCGGGGATAGTGAATATAACTATATGTACATATACATACATATGTATGTAAAATATGTACTTTTAATAAAAAATGTTATGTAGCAAAAATCAAATATTTTTCCGAAGTCGTATTAACTTAATGTACCTACTACTTTTTTCTTTTTGGACCGTTTCGAATTTAAATTTTAAATATGTATATAAATTTGTTAATATTTTTATTTCATTAATTTGGACGGAAGCTCTAATTTGGAGATAATTATGTAGCAAACTTATAATTACTATAAAATGTAATTCCCGAAAGTGGGATTTTCTCCCATATAATATTACCTACATATGAAAATTTTACTCTGTATATGCACATATCATATTACATATGTAAATCCGAGATAATAAACTTTGAATTCTAATTCGAGGGGATGATCAGCATATCTTTCAAAATTATCAAAATCGATGATATCGTGATTTAAGTATTGTTTTGTTAAATTGTTGACAGTAAATATTTTGGTTAATGCTGCATGCCGATTTAAAAAATACTCGTATATTACGTACACATTTCATAATGGGGACAATTATATCATAAGATAATCGTATCCAAATCGATTAAGACCTATTTTATACAGCAACAATACCATGACTTTTATCTTATTTCGAAATACTGCGACAGTTTAACTGTTGAAAGTGTAATCGATGTTAGTTTAGATGATTTGCGCTCACTTGATGTAAGTTTTTAAATCGTTTATGTCGCATGCAAGCTCATAACCTGCAAAGTGTTCCCTCACAGTCCATCTATTGTCTATCTTGGAAACTTGAAACAAATAGAAGTGTACAATTAGCACAAGAGCCCATTGCACCCTCCGACTAATTAAAAACTCCCAGCTATTGCAGTAGGAGCAAGTCCTGGCAAAAGCGGCACGGAGCCCGAGGAGGGCATGGGGCGCGGAAAAGAGCACCCCATAGCAATCCAGACAAAACGAGCTCCCCTCAAATTAAGTAGCAGGCAACTTCTTTGAGAAACAATTAGAGACGGGACAATAGACAAAACATCTCCGAAACAAATGTAATTGTGTAAATTGTGTTGTTAATCACAATCTTTGAGATATCAACAACTAGGCGATTTCTTTCTTTGCGTCTGTGGAAACATCTATAAGGAGCGTCACGGCACCTGGAGTCCTCGGGGGAGCCGCTTAAAGTAGTGCAGTTCACCGTGAGCCCCATGTACATGATGCAACAAAGCAATGAAAGTAGATCACCCAGAATGGGGCTCCCCCGGGCAGCTGTGGAGCTACACCAGCCCCAGCCGGCTCGGGGATGATAATGTAAAAACTTGGAGCTGATTCAAAAACTAAAGTGGCTGGCGTAAACCCTAAATGACAGGGCAAAATACCCCACTTCTGCGAGGATGCTTCGTTTAGCTTTTATACACCCCATTCGCATTGTTCCCGAGTACACCCTCAGGTCGATTTTCTTTTTCTCTGGATTCTTTTGCACGGCTGTGGCGGATCTTGAGCCGGTCTGATGAGGCCTTTACTGGGGGCTGTGATGCTCATTCCGAGCGAAATTATCGCCGTTTTGGGTGGCGGTGGAACCTCCGCTCCAGGCGATGGTTCAAAAGGAACCTGGAGGAGCCTCCAGTCGACCCGGAGGCTGGTCGCCAACCGAACAATTTCACTCCAGGGAGTGATTTAAGCGTTTCCGATTGACACGTTTTGGGGAATTCGGCCTCGCATGAATTCTTGATCGGATACACTCCGTAAAGGGACTGCTTTGATTTTAGAGCACCCCTGCACATCTCAGAAATTCGCCAACACTGTTCATAACGCCCACCTTCGCCGTCGCCGCCGCTGGGCCGGGGAGGTGTCGGTCTTTTGATGTGCAGAGCAGCGCCCCCGGAGAAAGCAGCCACTGGCACCCGAAGGGACATAGTTCGCTACTTCGCCACTCAACCTGCAATTAGATCAGGCGTCAAGATAAAAGACACCCGTGTGAGGGCCCTCTTAATTCGCTTAAAACGTCAAAAGGGACTTTCTGAAGATTCTAAGTGCCAGGCGATGACAACGACGCACGGGACCCTGAGTCAAGTGGGGGCGGAGCGCCCCCACCCTCGGGCGGAGGGCGACACTAACGAGCTTCCAGGACTTCTTCCTGGCGATGATTCAGTTATTGATTTCAGCGTGCTCTCGAGGGCTCCTTGAAATAGCTGCTTAAGTTTATTTTGTAATTCATAAACAATTACCTCATTGCGGGGAATGTGGAGGGGTGCGAACACTCTCACATACATAACTTATGCATAAACAGTATACCTACAAAGTTGAAATTTTTGACTCTGTAAACACTTTAACTTAAAGTTAAAGACCCATTGTTTATACGTAACACGAATTTTCCGAAGTAAAATTCTTACTACTTGTATTTCCTTAATTTATAGGTGTAAATATCCATTTTTAGGGACGAAATTTTTTTGTAGGAATTCAGTAAACAATAAGTGGGCGCACGATATGTAGAAACAGAAAATACATATGGAAATTTTTTGCTTGTCTTATTTCTGAAATAACCTCAGCACCCCTTCGCAGCATAAATGCTATTAAATTTATAATTGTAGATTGAGGTATGCTTTCCCATTCCTTATTTAGTGCTTCCATTAGTTCTGTTTTATTTCGGAAAAGCTAACTCGAGACTCCCCGTTTGTTTAAGGATACCGAGGTGATTTTCAATGGAATTGAATAATGAATGAAATAATGGACCATTTTATTTGGAGACGAAAAAGTTTGCCATATATCGAATATAGGAAATGTCGTTTTGATGGTTATGAATGACAATGATCCGAAACACACATCAAAGCCTGTAAAGGACTAGATAAATGAGAATGACATTCAAGTTTTGATTGGTCGACTCAATCATCAGATTTGAATTCCATTAAAAATCATTCCGTAAACGGCGGATCTAGGTTAGCGTTTTCGAAATAAAACAGAACTAATGGAAACACTGCTGCTATTATGAATTTAATAGCGTTTATGCTACGAGGTTATTTAAAATTAAAATAACACACGGATCTTAAGGTTCTAACAACAAATGACCGTTGATATTTCAAAGGTTTGCACATCTTAAGCATACATTCTTAACTCAAAGCATATTTTAAAAAAGCCGGGAACAATCAGATTAATATCTATAGAAATTTGTTAATCCATAAAATCTGCAGGAAAATCATTTTGCATGGTATTAAATTTAAACAATCAAATTAAATACAACCACCAAAAAGTTGACAACTATTTAATATTTGGAATTTTTTAATAGCGAAAAGAAAAAAATTTCTGCTTCAAAATTTTATAAGTCCAATATTCGAAAAAATTGAAGTGCAACGAAATACAATTCGATGTCTAAAAGTTAAGTTTGTTTTCACCCCTGAGTTTCATGAGTAACTAATATTTCAGTCTGTTTTTCGAAGCAATTATGCTAATATAAAATTTGCTGTATATTTTCAGTTTCGTGTTTGCCTTCTTTCGTATTGCATTCCGTCTAAAATTAGATTTTCAGTCTTATTTTCACATCCGGGATGCTTCGAGCACTGCTCAAATTAAATTTCAGCCTGGCAGTGAAAAGGGATATATGGCACTAATAATCTTCATCCTCCCGTCCTTAAATTTATTTAGGGACCCATGCAAAATACTGCTTCATTATTGAGCTTCCCCAGCTCAGTTTAACCTGATTGCGATAAAATGCCCTACATAAAAATGAGAAAGGCGGTCAAAAGGAGGCTTAAGCCCTCCTCGCTAAGAAGAGTTGATGATGACATTGCACTCTGGGAGTTACACACGTTAATTACTACGTGCAATCTTCCCGAGTGCGAGTTTTAACATTTCTGGGATCCTTGCCTACTCCTGGGGATATACCACAAAGTGCTAAATTCTTTCCAGTAATCCCGAAGACTCCTTTGCAGTTTAACTACTTGAAGCCGGAGCAACTCGAAACTACGACCTTTGCAGCGGGCGGGGGCGGGCTGGCAACAGCACTGCTTTACTGTTTTATTGTGCAATAAAAGTGACGTAGTTCCTTGGCAGCGACTCCTCAAGAATCACGAGCATTTACATCCTGGCACTTGTCTATTTACATCTTCCCCTGGAGCGCAGGGCACCTCCTTTCGGTTAAAGCCGGCATTTTCGACGAGTTCGCGTGGCAAAGTTTAGCACCTTCTCGGCACTTCACCTTGCACTTTTTCGAATTTGTTCATCTAGAAACGGCCAAAAATAAACCTTTCGCCACGGGCACCGGCACTTTCGACATAATTGGATCAGACAATTTGCTACATTCTTTCACTTATATTTTGCTACAGAATAACGATTTTTTTGGGGGAAAAACGTTCACGTTATCGTGAATTCGAGACCCAGCTAAATATTTTGGCTCAATTCTCAGTTCCAATGACCTTGCACCGGATCTAAAGTGGGAGATGCTAATTAAGAATGACGTGAAGTGAGGCACTGGGACTGCGAGCCACTTCTTGTTTTTCGCCTAAAGTATCTCTTAACTTAGGCTTTTTGGCCTCAGAGAAGTCGTGGTTCAGTACCTAATTCAGGTGTGTACTATTCAACTTTAAGGTATTTAAAGGCAAGCTAAATTAATGCATGCATATATTATGTAGGTATACTACATAACATTTATTCAAGTCAAGTATCATTTGAACAACTGTTAACTAGATTTCAAAATTTCTTAAATCGTATTTTTTAAACCTAAAATTCGGAACTCTGGGATGTGTGGTTTAGGAAAATTACAAGAGACGGTGTACATGAACGAGCCGAAATTTGGATGACCGACAGAATTATTTTCTTATTACAAACGTTTTATAAAAGTTCGTGAGGGGACCTCAAAGCCCTATAAAAAAGTGTAAACGTGTACCTAAATAGTCCATATTGAGCTCTTTAAGTATGTTCGTATGCTCGTATGCTTTAAGTTTTTGGCTTTAGTTTTATGATCGTTGAGTTGGAAATCGAGGTATCTAAATCACATTAAAGAATATTTATTTTTATTATACATATGTAGGTACATATCACCTTTGCTAAAAGAAGCAATAAAGAATGCAAGTCACCATAGAATAATAAAATCAACATTCGCTTAACCAAACTGCTCAACATTTTTCTAATAACGGTTACTTAATTAAATTGAAACACAACATAATGAGTTAATTCGTTACAGGCTTCGGTGCCGCTAAAATTCACTTTTATAGTATAAAAGTTTGATAGGTAATTACTCAGGCGCTCATTATTGATGCCAAAGACCTTGGAAACCCTATCCTAATTCAAAACTCTGCGATGCGATGGAACGTATAAAAATGTTAGCCCTTCCCCCGCACGGAGCCAGTCCTTTCAACCACCGCTCGTAATGGGTTAAATGAACTTCCGCATAAATAGCAATTTTTATTGCATGACAAGGTGTCCGAGCAGGCAGTCGGTTCTTGTGGTAGTCACTGCGGGCTGTGGCTTTCTTTTCCTCTTTCTAGGTAAATTAAAATCAATAAAAAATCATTAAAGTTACTTAAAACTTCATTATGCTAGCTATCAGTCTTCGAAAGAGTAAAATGGCAGGTCTGGTGCGAGCCACCTCGTAATAAATATATAAAGTCGATATTCAAAGGCATGAACATTTCTTAAATAATTGAACATACTTATTATTAAATATAAGAAAAAACGAAAACAAAGCTGAACTTATGCTTTATAATTCGCGCGATGTGTCGATTTGGTAGAGTAGAGTCAACTTAAGGTTTATAGAAAACAAACAAAGTAAACTCGAATCTTTTTAACCACATGAATCGGATTTTGATTATGAAAGAAAAATTGTGAATCGAACGTCAAGGTGTATATGTATATGAGCATGGTATACTGAAAATTTAACCCCCTAAAATATTACGCAACCACTTTTACGATATCTGTTACAGTTAATGAGTAATTTGCAGAAACCTTAAGTACCATCTTTGGTTCTATTTTGTTCTTCAGTGTATTTAATAATAAAATTAATTAATTTAATGCCCAAGAGGATAACCTTCTAAAATGTCTTGATTATTGAATTGAATATTGAGTTGTTACAATTCTAAAGATTCTTTTAAATTAAAACTTTCGTAACATTATACAAATGTTTGGAAATATGAATAAATATAAGTAAATAACGAGAATCAAAGATAATTTGACATTATGTATAGGTATTCATTTAAACAGAAGATACATGTATTATCTAATTTATAAACACTAATTTAACCCTAGTCACATATACGTAAGGTGAAAAATCAATACGAAAAAGTGATCCTGAAAAGTACAGAATATAGTTTTAAAAAAGTTGTTTGCGGTGTATACTCGTATATTGGCCATTTGACCGTCAGAAATAAATAAAATTGGAAGCGGCTTCATTTTTGATTTCAATGAAATCTGGGAAAAATATAGTTTATTTTTCTCAAAGAAGGACCAGCTTAGAAAAGAGGGGGGAGTGTGACCTGAATAAGTTTATAAAATCGCTGGGGAGGCGGTCGCGGTGCGAGCGGCTTGCGGTGAATTAAACTACAAATAAACTTCAATCAACTCTGATTTGAACAACTTTTTAATGACCACAGACACACCAATTCAAAGTTACTAACTCTTGGCCATAAAGGAGAAATGGGGCACGAAAGACGAAAAAGTAATGAAAACTTTCTGCGTCCCACTCCCCTGGTGGGTGGGGGTGGGGTTTGGCATTGGTAAAGCTCTCAGCGCCAGCTGATGCTCCTCGGGTCCCGGGGCGGGGTGCCTACGCCTCTGCCTCGGGCGCGGGATATTTTCCCGATGGTTTGGGCTGGGGCTCCTCCGGCTCCAGCTCCGGTTCTGGCTATTGAAGAGCCCCATCCGGCCGCGCCAGAGGCGAGGTTTTCACCAGAATATTTTTTGAGGTGGCAAGCACTTTTCCGGGTTTCGTGACAAATGATTCTCAAAGTGATTAATTTCATTCTTTAAAAGGGCAATTACGGGACGCACACGTCCCGCGCAGGGCCCAATTTTAGGCGCGGCAATGGTCCTTTGTTGCCAGCTCACAGTGTCACACACGCGAGCCTTATTTAGGCCACTGACAAAATGATTTCCGTGAAACAATTCTCTGGCGGAGCTATCGCGATCTCGGCACGGCACGGCAAAAGTTCCCGTGCCGCTCCGACGCCGCGACGTCGTTGGGGCCACAATTCGCCCCGGATGGGGGAGGCTGTAATGTAACGACCTGGAAAAGCGGCAGGGGGGTTTGGAAAGCAAAAGGGGTGAGTGTAGTCGGGGCGCACAATTAGCTTAAATGGCGGCATTGACGGGGTTTTCCTTCCCGGAACATCCCTTTGCTTGAAATCGGGCCCCAACCGGGCCCGGGCGTCCTTGCGGGGATTCGCTCCGATTCAAGGAGCGCTCATATTCTTGTCGCTGAGACAATAAATCGTCTAATCCGCTCATTTAGGGATTTCCGGCGCCCTTCGCGCGGGGAAAATCGCTTATTGAAAAGCTTTTCCGTGCTCGCGGCAGCCTTTGGATTTGAGCTGCATTTACTTTATCGGCTGGAAGCGAGCCCCGCTTTGTCGGCGCCCAGATGGTTTCAGGACCTCGCAAACTTTCTGCTCGAAAGAACGCAGCCCAGCCATGTGAGAAAATCCTGGCACAACCACTTCGACTTGTGTTTAACTCGAAAAAAAAATAAAAAAAAAAAATATCATGAAAAAACAATGTTGCGAGCCACGTGAACGCCACTGAAGTGGAGCTGCTCACCGACTCCCCGACACGTGTTCGGGTGCAGTTTCTTCAAAACTTTTTCAATTTTCTCAAATTGTTTACAAGTGCAGCCTTTGTGCACACGGCCGCAATTCAAAAACGAAAATACTGCCGAGTGGTGATATCTTGCGACCCGAAGGTATTTTGAGTTCCTTGCGAAAACTCAAAGCGTTCTTAACCGCCGACGAATAAATTGAGCGCTGTTGCATAAGTTGCTTAACGGCCCCAAAAGGACCTTTTTAACAGGTGTTATGACAATTATAAGTTTTCAGGACTAAGACTTTTCATTCCTTTTGCAATACCGCTGAAATCCAAAAAATTTTTTCTTTGACTAACTGAATTCAAACAAGCACTATGCATAGTGGCTAGGCATTTAGAACTAACACCTTTAAATATATTAATAAAAATAAAAATATCAGGACTAGAAAGCAAAATAGATATACGAAATTTTAATAAGAAAATATTGTTTTAACGATGTATAAATTAAATGCAAGGTTCGCTTTAAATTATATGAGTTGGTGCATAATATAATTGTTATGCTCTTCCAAAAATGGGTAGTTATTATTTAGTATTTTTGAAAATATTTGGGTTTTTCTGAAAAGATCTTAATTGTTTTTGATTTCATTAGATACTAGGTGTAATTAACTAATAATACCTAATTTATTGAGAAATTACTTTTTGGGGGACTGACATTAAGGTTCCAAGAATAACTGAATAACTTTTAAATTTAGGTCCTATAATTGAAAGCACGGCTTTTGGTGAAAATTGATACCTACATATGTTTTTATCCTGATGATCAGGAGACCATGTACAATCAATTGGCATATCAAATCAAAGTAAATTACATTTTCAAATAGCCTTTGAACTTGTAGCAAACTACAAATCAAATTTGAATTTGGTCACTGATTGGCTGTTTTTCGCCTAATTCAATCACGTGAAATGATTGGCTAATGCAATATTTGTATAAAGGATAGACAGGTTGAATATCCCGTTGAAAGAAATTATGGTTAAAATCTTTAGCAATGTCAGGTACGATAGCATTAAAAAATAGACTTCTGGAATTGAGTGTCCAATGAGAGAAGATTATGAACTTTAATTTGATATTGTGGAAAAATGAGGAAAAAATAATTTGCTTTGTTTTATAGCTTATGGTAACCTCAAGTTATACCAAAGTTTTGTGGAACCACACTTAAATATTTGACTGAAAGAAAATGCGGCAGATGAGTGGAAAGAATTGCTGACTTTGAGTGTCATCTTGAAATTAAGGTAATGCTATAAAATTAAATGACACAGATATTTACGGGCGTCTAAAAGCAGAAGGTGTCCTAATTAGCGGGAGAGCTGGAAGGAAAAGTACCTACCTTACCTTTGGAGAAGAAGAAAAAAAAGCGGGGTAAATATTTCACTGGATTTTTAGAAAAATATGAGCCTCTGCTAAAAGCAAAAGCTTTTGTGCAAAACTTTTATACCTTTTGTTCGCGGAAAGGTAAAACAGAGGGAAAAAAACCAAACATTTGTGTGGAAAGAAACTCTTCTGTCTCAATAACTCATTCTGCCTTAATCAGTGCAGACCCGGCGCCGTGCACAGGCGCCCCCACCCACACTCACAACACGGACGAGGGCGCCACTGGAATAGAACAAAAAATTAAAAAAAAAATAAAAAAAAAACCAACAAATGCAATAAAATGGGTTGACCAGGGATTTTTCTGTGCCCCTCCCTCCAACGAAAACCGCATAAAAGTTAAAAAAGCAGAAATACACCTGTAAAATTCCATACAATGGTGATTGACCTTTGGCCCCGCCGCGCCGCCGGGTTGGAGCAATCCTTTTACCAGGAACACGGCACCCAGCAACCCGGGCACAGGGCTTCGTGCCGCCAGGTCAAGCGGATGAGCTCGGGACGGATCCCTGCAAAGATGCCCAAGATCAGGTGAGCGCCAAGTACGAAAATGGGGTGCAAGGTGCTTAGAACGAGTCCTGAGCCGGAGCAGCCAAAAGCGGTGATGCGGTCACACAAAGCCTCGAATTATTCATGAGGAGTGGCTAATTGTGTCGAGGTGTTGCGAATGGTCGTTTTTATGGTATCGAAGGTCCGCATCTTCGAATGAGTGTTGATATGGCGCGGACATAAACCCGGGCGGTTTCCTTTTTGGGGTTAGGATTTTAAGGGTTTTGGGTGACTTTGCGGGATCGCTAGTGTTGCATTTCATAAGATTTTACCGCGACACTGAGTGTTTACGAGCAATTTTAATTACCTTGGTCAGATAGTTGGGACGTTATGATTAAAGTCGACCATAACTATAAAAGCCCCAGTGTTAACAGTTCACATTTTGGTCTACATCTCTTCGAATCATAGGTATTAAAGTCCGTTTTTTATTCGAATTTCATTGCAGAGTAGAATGCACATTCTCTAATTTTTAAAAAAAATAGGACATCACCTTGTCCCCTATGCATTTATACGAATAAAAGGTTGACATATAATTTTAACAAAAGGTGCCTCCTAAATAATGTTTTTTACTATGTTGTTCATGCAGGTTGCAAAATGTCCACGACTTCTTTTGCTTTCTTTTAAGGCACAGTGCAACCCAGAAATTAATTGGCCAAAATGGGACAATTAACCAAAGTATGGTGCATTAAGTTGACTGAACAATGGACGATGGTATGACTACGGTCTTTTCGGGGCACACAGATTTTTATAATGTTGGCTTTCCTGCAAGTTGAGGCCATAAACAAGAGCGTAGCAACCGTACAATCATTATATAATATCTTAGTTCAAAATTTAAATTGTGGCATTAATAGAAATTTAGTTGAATGGTAATCGTTTTTTGTATACTCTATCCATTTGAATATTAACGGTTACACTCTACAATCTAAAAATATTTGGTGTTATTTTACTCTCTTTTTTTGAAGGAAATTGAATACGTTGCATAATGATAGTAAAATTAAACTTAAAAAATTACACTAATGTCTGTGTAAATATCCTTTTATTTTGTATAAAAATATTAGCGGAAGAAAACTACATAGTTATGCTTAGTTTACAAAATATATTTACATAAGTACCTATACTTAATTGTTTTACTGCTTTACACATTGAAGATGTGATTTTTGTGCATAAATAATTCTTTGAATTTGAATTTAGTATTTTTGCGTTAAAGATATTTTGAAGGCATTTTTAATATACATATGCATTTTTTTCGAGAGCAAACTTTACTTCAATAATTTCTTTAACATCAAAATTCTTTCATTGGCATTTGGTTTAAATCAGAGAAATTAGGTTGTAGATATACGAAGTTTTGACTTAGTTTTACTTATTTATCCTGAATGGTTAATTTTTTATTTATATGGACATTTAGACACTTAGGTACTATAAATAATAAGGATAAATAATAATTAATCTCACATGCATTTTACCTCAATTAAAGCTATGTATGTGAATCATTATTAGGATTCTTTAACTTGTCATTACAAGCGCTGTCCGTAATTTCCCCTGGTCCTACGTATTTTCCCCAAACTTTATATGCGACATTCACCAATGATGGTTTGTTCCAAGTTTCAAACGGTATTGGAAATTCAGTGGCAATTTGATAATACAAATTTATGAGGGAGTATTTTGAATTACATAGTTTACCACGTTTGCTTATAGAATTCCATTTAGCACCGTAATTTTTAAGTTCTATTCTTGTATACCTAAAAAGTTTTGTATGTCCCTGTAATATAAAATAAAATAATTCATTTCATAAATTCAATAAAATAAGTAGGAAAAGAAGAAAGTAAATGATGTTATGTAGTTAAATGAAAATTTAAAGATCAATAGAAGACTTCACAAATGTATCTGTTCTTTAATAAAATTTATGTTATATATGTATACTTACAATTGGAGGAAACATCAAAATACATGCATCTGTTTTTTTACTAGCAATAAAATATATAGTTCTAGTACGACCATTATGTATAAGAACATCACCATCTTCTCTTGCACCATAACTTTTAATTTGCACTGGTGAAATTATGCCATAAACTCCACATAGCATTAGAACATACATTAACAGCATATGTGCCATAATTCAACAAATTTAGGAAAAACCAAAATATT
Source organism: Machimus atricapillus (assembly GCA_933228815.1). Lineage (NCBI taxonomy): Eukaryota > Metazoa > Arthropoda > Insecta > Diptera > Asilidae > Machimus > Machimus atricapillus. The sequence goes on along the minus strand of OW121786.1, from coordinate 29,738,401 downwards.
CAAAAGTGAGTTTGAGATCTTAGATCAATTCAGCAGATAAATGATCAATTACTTAGTTATTGATAATGTGTGTAAAATTCGACATACACTGCCTTGGAGTGCCTTCTTCCGGGCTTTTATATAAGTCAACCCGGGAGGCAAGAGCAATATTAGCTTAATATTTGTGCTAAAATCCGCTACACTTGCAAGGTCTGCTCGCCATTGTGAAGCAACAGCAGCTATCAAAACATTAAATTTTATTACGTATTTGGTGTTGTGCAACACAATAACCCACTAAAAGAATGTAGAAAATGCGAATTATTTACATTTTATTAGCACGGTTTTGTTCTGTTAGCAACATGATCCATATTTAAAATAAAAATATATAAAAAAGACAATTGCTTTATCGCATGGATCTTTTATGTTTTTCAAACATTAAGGAATTGATTAAATTTATCCTTTTCCAGGAAAGCATAAATAAGTCTACATAACTTCTTGTAGGGGGTGGAAAGAGAGAGTGGGTCATGGTCAAATTTACAAGTTTGTTAATTAATTTCAATATGATCTCAACTAGTCCCCCCTCCCTTGTTTTGTTACGCCCCTATCCTTATAGTTTCAAATCTATAATATTATTTGAAAACTCAGTAACTTCTTTTATTTCATCTCCACATTTGTATTGAAATTTTAAATTACCCTGCTAAAAACAATGCGACCCAACTGAAATGTTTAAATATTTTATACAGATTTTGAAATTTGTTATAGGTACTCGTACATGTGTAGTGTAAAGCAAATAATTAATTTTTTAATAAACAAATTTCTAACAATTTCTATTAGTTGCTATGTTAAAATTACCACACACAAGCAAACAATTCCGTATGTAACAAAGAAAAATATTGGTTCTTATCATACTCTACTTAAAAATTTATATTGTGGATTAATAGTTATAAAAAAGAGATGTCATAACTTTTTACATCTCTATGCATTTATGAAATATAAGGTGAATACTTCGACATAGAAACATAAAGTTTATACTTCGAGACAAACAACGCCACGCTTATTTACCTTACCTGGAAACAGGTGAAGTATGTAAGTTCTTATTCATTAGTAGTAGAAGTATGCTGTTTTCAAAAAAATAAACATAGGCTGATAATGAACGATAATTCTACACGTGTCCCAGTACGAGTGACCCAATATACTAACAGTAATATTGAAATAGTTGAATTGATGAAATGTATCGGTTATTTTGGTGGGAAAAAAATTATTGATTCTTGAGCAATACATAAATTTAATTTGGTTATATTGCAAGAAAATTATTAATTTTAAAATTGAATTTTTCTATTTATCTACTCTATCTGTTAAAACAGTTTAACTCTTTAAATAATAGTCCAAGTCAAGAAGAATTAATGTGTGCCAATCACGGCAAAGAAGTCGCTTCGAAAATCGATTTATTGCCCATCCTACTAAACGTGGTTGGGGGTTGTTCTATCCGCAGAAATATCTCATTTATTTGGCGGCAATAGCGAAATGATGAAAATATCTCAGAAAAAAGAAAATATTTTCCAATTACATTTCCACGGATGGGCAAAATAAAAACGATACAGCAGCGTCGTCGGTGGATTTGAGCGGAATGGAGGAGGGGGTAATAAGACAAATGCATTCGACAGTCGCCCATTGTTGCAGGCAGTCCTGACGGGACATTTATTACATCAAAGGAGTTTATGTTTCGCAGGAGAGATACATAAATCGTCGGTAAATATCTGCAGATATGCAAGAAAATTGAATTGGGTTCATAGAAAAGGGCGACGCGAGTCCAGACGGGGGAGCTACGTGGAATCGGATTACGCGATTACATAGACGATATGAATCCTGCAAGGCGTTGGTGTTGGTCGAAGTCGACATTCGCCAGATCGATTCTATCTGGCTTTATATGTCTGCCAGTGCCACTGTATTGCAGCCAGCATCCAGCTCCATGGACCAGGAGCAATTTAATCGGCGAATAGTGCGTTCGTTTATTGTTGGACAATAAAACGTCTAAAGAACTTGGACCCCAGCTCTCATTCTTGGAGATTAGGCACGTCTCCTTGGGCGTCGTCGGCTTAGAGCCCCCCAATAGTTAATCATCTTCCCCAGCATCTTAGAGAAGTGTCTCTCCTATAATCAGGTGATTTAAAAAATGTTAAGGGCGTAATTGTGAGCACCGGTGAATACACGCTGTGGCTTGGCACTTGGGAGCCCCAACTCCCTCTTACTAGAGACGAAAGTCAATAGCCCTTAAAGCCCTAGCACTTTGCGCTGAGATCCTCGTTAACAAGATGACATCGCCTCCTACTGCCTCCCCACGAAGACGTGGCGCGGTTTCGTAAATTTCATCGCAGTTAATGAAAAGAAAACATGGCGGCTGCCGCCTTCATTGCGTCAGAAGCAATCATTGGGATTTAATTACTCCGAATTAGGCGAGGTGTTAGGCGGATTCGCCCGGTTTATGGCGTGTAGCTTCCAAAATAAATGAAATACTCAATTTTAATTAGAGCCCCGCTTTTTGCCCGAGCATAAGAAACGCTCATTTTCCTTTCAGACAGTAAGAACGGGTTCAGCTTGATTTGCGAATTTTGCAATAAGCAAATTATATCTTAAGACGCTTGGATTTTCAGGGTGAGAAGCAAGTTTCTTAAACCTACGTAAGAAAATACATGAAATTACTTACAATGAAGTTTGTTGGAATTAAATCGAGTGTAGTATTTTGATTTTAATGTGTTCAGAATGATAAAACAAAAACATATATAAACCTTAGAATAATTCATATTTGAACGAGGTTTGCCTTTTTTTGTATAAATGAGGAATCCAAATTCATGCAAAAATTAACATTAACATATTGTAATGCAAATTTGCGTTCAACACATTTTTGATTCATTAACATTGAATCGGATATTGAAATCCGATGAATATGTCGACAAATTTGGTGGATCGTCTACAATTACATACACGATTATTTCTCTCGGATAAATGCATGTTTGTCGCTTTTGAAGAATTTATTTCAAAGATTTTCCTCAGACAAATTGCTTTTAAAATTAATATTATATGAGTAGATATGGCAGAAACTAAAAAAAATAAATACTTAAAATAAATTATGGAACGTATTATGAAATAAATATGTTAATATTTTATAGAAAATAATTTAATGCCTGTAAGTTTATTTACTCTTTTTATATGCCATAAACAAGCATCGTGTGTAAGTATTACTGAAGTCAAGTTAAGAAAACAATTAAGCAATTTAATTTTTATCTAAAAATATATAGAAACAAATTTATTAGTTTTGTATTATCTTCAAATAATCTATTTTTAAAATGGTCAATCGTGAAGCAAATATATGTAGTTAAAAACACATCTCCTACATTCCTGTTTTTCGTTGTGAAAGTGAAACATAAGGGTTAATTAATAATAGCAAAAAAGATCACAGACCCAAACTCGCAATCAATCTCATGAAAAGTTATTTTTATTTTTATGAAACTAGCCCAAGCAGAGTTTTGTTTTCATAAAAACACCTGCTTATTTCGCAGCTAGTTTTGTGAATTCCCGTGAGTCGTTTTGCTTTGAGTTTGGCTGAATGGCAATTTTGTGTTATAGAGTGGCTTAAATCCACATCCCCTCACTTGTCATTGATTCAGTCAACGCCTGAATATTCATTCGATCTGCCCCAAAATGGAATAAAAATAGAGAGAAAAATTTGCAATTTTAATTGTGGCACTCTGGAGTTCCAGATTATTTGAAGTCGCCCAGTTATCCTAATTCCACCTCATCGACCCAACTGGAAGCCATTGCCACTTTAAAGCGTTCTGCATATCGACTTCGTCTATCTTCCGCTGCTGGTCGCAATCCTGTCCACCGGGCCAAGGGTCCTATACAAACACAGATATCTTCGGAAATCAGCCAGTCCTAGATAAACCTGGACCGCTTTAATTGAGATTACTTTATTAACAACCAAAGCAAGAAATGTTCGCAAGCCAACTGCTCTTCACTGAGATTGCCCTAATTTTTGTATAATCTCTTATTACGTCTTGTCTTGTGGTACATATAGAAGAAAAGGTATATATGTATATACTATTTATGTAATTCCAGGAATCAAATCCAAATGTAGGCTAATTGATAACCTTTGTAACCTTTGGAAATTCGTACACGATCGCCAATTAAATATTACTTGAGGCAAATATCTGCCAGCATTTGCTGACCTGATTTCGGAATCCACAAAATTTAAAGCTCATCCGAAGAACTCGTATTTTGACCACAATATGTATATTATGTAGTTTTATTAATATTTATAACTCAAACTGGTGCAGGACAATTTCAATTAATCTATTATTTGATGACAGAATCTTCCGAGGAGAACATTTTCATTCACTTAATGCATATTATGAATGATCCCAGATGGACAATTAAATTAATAGAAACCATTTGCTGATTTCATGAATAATTTTGTGTCTCATGGGAACTGTTCCGGTGCCTAAAGGTGTATGGATTAGTTCTCAGAATTTTGTTACATGCAACATTATGCCAAAAGTTTGCAAAAGTATGCTGATTACAAGAATTTTTCTTGTTTTATCAATTATTAACCGACTTCAAAAAAGGAGGAGGTTCTCAATTCGACTGTATGTTCTTTTTGTATCTTGTTACGCGATCATTCCGCCAATTATGAATTGATTTTGATGATTCTTTTTTTGTTTGGTAGGTCATACTTCAGAGGTGGTCCCATATAAATTTTATCGAAATTGATTCAGCGCTTTTTGAGAAAATCAACAAAAAACAAAATACATATATGTATACACAGATACGGTTTTGGTATTTGGTTGTACATACATTCGGTGCCCGATTGCGAGAATTGAAAATGGCAGACCAAAAACATTTTACTAAAAAAATATTACACTAAAAAGAATGAAATAAAAAATTAAAAAAAAAAAGAACCGACTCGAAAGAATCCCAAGCCCTAAAAAGTATAAAATAATTATATTAAAAGTCCTCTGCTACTACTTTCAACATTAAATACCAAGACTTTCCTAGACTTTTGAAGGCGGTGTGAAAACCTGACTGATATCGAATACTAACTAAATAATTAAAGCAATCAGTTTGTCTGGATTAATTGGATTAATATCAGTCAGGTTTTCACACCGCCTTCAAAAGTCTAGGAAAGTCTTGGTATTTAATGTTGAAAGTAGTAGCAGAGGACTTTTAATATAATTATTTTATACTTTTTAGGGCTTGGGATTCTTTCGAGTCGGTTCTTTTTTTTTTTTTAAATTTTTTTTGGGTGGTTTTTGAAACTATCGAAAATAACTCGTAATTTCGAATTTTTAAAAAGAAAAAGAAAAGGAAACTTTATTTACAACATCTTAATATATGTACCTATGTACTATACTTACTGCACATACATTCATACATACTCGTAAACTGTAGGCTTATAAAAATAAAATCAACCAAATTTTGAAAAGTTAAGAGGGTGCAATAATTGTCAACTAGATCTTTTAAACCTTTGCAGCAACTGGATTCAAATATGCAATATGTGTTTTATTTTAATTTTAATTATTTTCCTTTTACAATTCGTCGCCGTTTAAGTTGAAAATTGAAAGTTTCCATTTTATTAAGCCCGCCCGTCACAATTCTGATATTCATTTCAAAGAACAATATTTCGTTTTTAGTGTTTTAAGGTTAGGAACAGACTGTGGGTTAGCATACAGAATCGAACTAGAGACTTCAGTATTGGAAAAACTTTCAAAGTAAGAAAACAGGCCTTTTATAAATTATAAATACCCATGGGTATAATACACATATACATACATACCACTACAAATTTAATATGTGTGTGCTTTCACAGTTTGTAATTGTCGATTTAATCTAAGTTTGTCAAGTAGAATGCAATCTTAATTTACTCTTCCGTTTGCTTAGCCAATTTAAAGCGGAAGATTACCTTGGACGATTAATTTATAGCACAACGAAAAACTGAAGTTTATGGTTTGAAAGTTTTATTATTAGTTTATATTATATTATAGTTTCGTTTTTGGTAGTTAACGTAAAATTAACTTTCAAACTATGGTAAAGGTGCGATTGCAAGATGCGTTTAACCTTTTGAAGGCACTATCTAGCACTCTTGCGGGTTTTTTGAAAAGATTTCTGGCGTACACAGCTCGTCCTGGCCGTATAATCCCCAATAACCTCAGTTTATTGAATTTATCGAATAATACAACTTAAGTGCCCGCAAACGCTTTTATCGTTCCGAACTAATCACTCCCGGATTTAATGCGTTCACGAGCGTTCGATTTTTATGATGGGGCCACGACGCGACACCGTTCAGGGCAAACATGAAAGGTTTACGAGGAGCACCCCGACCGCACCGATTAAAACGTGTAACCCGGTGCAAAGCGCGGGGGTGGGCTAAAAAGTATCCTGAAAGAGAGGGGGTGTTCATGTAAGAAACCCTGAGTACTCAATCATTGCATTTCAGACACATTTCAGATATCTCGAGTTCACAGGCATAGCCCATTTTGAGACAATTAGGCGAACTGGGTCAAGGGGCACTTTCGAGGGGCTCCGTGTTCGGAAGATTTCCCCCCAAAGATATTCTTCCGAATACTAGAGAAGTGATGAAGGTTCACTTTTCCATTCGATGACTTTATGAGTGCATGGTCCTTGCAGATTTCTTACATTTGATACAACAAATCCAAGGGCAAGCCCACAAAATCTTGAGGTGTACCATTCTATTCGACACCATGAGCCCTCGTCCTTTAGGCCCAAAGTTTTATTTTTATTACTACGGCTGCACCCGGCTCGGCATTGAGCTAAGGATTAAAATGTATGCAGGCCGTCTTGGGGCAGATATGATGATGATGGACGCTGACTTCCAGGATGTGCTTTCCTTTAAGGAAAACTCTTAAAAAAAGAAACAAAAACTAAAAAAAAAACATACCGAGGACGACTTTGCCTCGACCTAGTTTGTAAGTTCCGTCGGTTTTGTTCCAAATGACACATTACGCCCTGTGCTCGATTTCCGCTTACATAAGACAAATTGTGCGTGGGACTGTGATTTGTGGAATTGTCACATGCGAGAACAACAGATGGTGCAAGGTCCTACCCGCCAGAGTTCGTTTTTAATATCTTATTGATTTTTCGCAGCAGTTAATTCATCTCTTGGAGCCTTGGAATGCCGGAAGGAGAACTGCTTCCGGACGTTTAGCTACTCTTTGGCTGTTACCCCATGTAAGGATAAGATGCACCTGAACACGGCTTTAGTATCTGGTAGCATAAAAAGTTAAAAAATTTGCATCAATATTACAGCAAACATTTTTGCAACATGCTACTTTAAAAAGCAGGTAACAAATTAGTATTACTATCGGTAATTTCTATGTCTTCGGTCTATATAACCGACATACGAGTTTAGGAAGGTTTTCAAAATTTGCTGTTTAAACTAAAAAAGATTTCATTTGAAAGGATTATTTTAGATCTTATTTCAAATGATGAATATTTTATGTTTTGAAATATAGTAAACATAAAATAAAATAAAACTTTTTGGTTGGAATAGAACTTTGAAGAATGAAGAGCACAACATAATTTGCTTCAATTATTCACTTAAAATATAACCCATTCATGCATGGAGTTAACTACAATTTTCAACTTATGGGTAACTAATTTACATTTTACATAAAATATCAAACATTAATAAAATGCTAATTTTTATCTAAAGAAGACTGGTTATACCTACTGAATAAATTAAAACATGAATTTTCCATTTTATTAGTATAAAGAGCTGTTTTTTGTGTCAACTTGATATACACTATGTATAGTGTTATTTCATAGTAATCTACTGAAATTCCTAAATTATCTCAAGGTTTTCAGGGATTTATATTTTTTTTATTATTTCGTAATATTTATGAAGGTGAAGTTTACTGATTTTGTTTGTATACTCCTGAATTATATTTTTTCTGTATTTCATTTCTTTTCGTTTACACTTAAGTACCTACAATGTTTATGGTAAGTGAATAATAAATTCGGAACGATATTTTCGAGGCTTTCCTTTAAAGCATATCTACCACCTGTGTTCGATACAGTATTAAAAAATGTTTAGTCGAAATTGCTACTTGTGTATATGTAGGTAACACAATTTGCAACCTGTCCGATTTTAAATCTCCAGGCTAAAATGTATTGGCTTCACTTAATACTGCATGTATGTAGAACCAAAATTTTATCTACCATTAATTAGTATTATTTTTCAATTTGAGGAGCTTTTAACCCGATCCAGATCAAGTGGGATGCACAGAAAGTAACAGAAAACTTTAAGCACCTGGAGGTATCGAAGTAATCCAAAGTAATGAACCCTGGGAAAATCAGTGGAAGCGCGGACAGGGCCAGCGCAAATATCTCTGCGGAAAATTAGGGCGAATCGATATTTTGCTGGTGGTGAAGCTTTTGCCGCAGATTCTTACTTATTTCCTATTTTACGCCCTGCTCTGTCCCTCACAAATCTCAGAAGCAAATTATCTAAAGAGATTTGAACATGCAGGGACCAGTAGGCAGTTTCTCTCTAATTTAGCTTTAATTTGGCAGCAAGTTTCTGTTTATTTCGATTTAAGCAAACTTAAATACCATTTTATGTGTGGCGATTAGAATTGAGATTTGCTTTGAGGAAATTTACTATGAAAGCGAATCGGAGTGGAAATAAGTAGAAGTCTAATTGGCATGTCGACCTTAAGATATTTGACCTTAAACATCTTTTCATAAGTCAAGTCTAATATTACCAAAAATTTGTTTAACCTTCAATCGAATTTTTAAAAGGTGGCAGAAATTGTTTTAAGTTAAGTTGATTACCTGTTTACTAATGTAAAAAAATAATTAGTATAGAAAAATAAAATAACATTAAAGTTATATATTTATAACAGAAAAATAAAAAATCTAACTTTGCAAATATGTTTTTAAAGTAAATTAAGTAATCGTTAAAACTGATCAAATTTTATACACTCCTGATAACTTAATTATTAAAGTTTTCGATAGTTTTCAAATAAACTAAAACAAACCATGTGAAAATCAAAAGCAATATCGAAATATTTTTAAAGTAATAAATTTCAAGAAAAATCACATCTCCTACTATACACAGTTTTTGTGTTTGTAATGGGTTTTGTTATGAAGAGTTATTATTACATTTTTCTTGTTTCGACACATATGGTATTGTTGCCATAAGTCATATGAATAAAGTTATAAAATCAATAGTGACCTAATATGTTAAATTTGACACTTTATTGCTTGAAAAGTAATGCCAGGGTTTCACTGCATTATTGATTTAAACTTTAAAATCTAAATGTGATCAAAAAAGATTAAATAGGGACGTAAAGTGCTTCCGAAATTTATAAAATCTATTATTACAGTTGCCAACCAAGAACAATTTGAAGAAAGTGTAAGATTTTTAACCCTTTCTGCGAGTGGATATAGTGGGGTTTACATTTAAAACTACTCTATCTTTCGAAACTAAAAAAGTGAAGTTTTCTGCGAATGTCATCATTGTGATATTTGCAGTAAAAAAGCCAACAGAGCAGCCAAATGCAATTCGTGCAGCGAGCGACAGGGTTTTTGCTTCGCTGCAAAAGACAGCTTACTTTGGTTCAATTTCAAAGTTCGCTGAATGGCCTATTTTCCGGAATTATATCACAACACAGACCGGAGCGATTTCCTTTGTTTGTTGTCACAGAAAATTTTCATTTGGTGTAAAACTCTTTTACGATTCCAGTAAGTCGAGTGGCGTGACCTCCTTTTGGAGCACCCGTCCCGCCCCCGCCACGAGGCAGTGCATTTGGTCATAAAAAAAAAAAGATATCAGAAAAGACGTTTCCGCCAAGCGTAGGTCCCTCCACCTCACAAATAAATTTATCCCCTGATAGAGTGGCGCTGGTCGAGGAAGTCTAGTCCCGAAATAAAAAGGGGGGAGGGATTCGTTTTTGGCTTTAATTCAAAGTCACTTTTCCTCCCCCGCCCCAACTGTCTCTTGCGAAACGTTTGAGGGGCGGGATCTGGTCCCACCGCCAGCCGCCACTGAGTAGTCTCCTCACGACCGGAAACAGTTTTTGAACTGTTTAAGGGAGTGGGTGGCACCAAAGCCAATCTTCTTGGAATTGGGGCGAACTCATTACCCAAAGCAATGCTGCCCTTATCTTGGCCAGGACTCCACCTGACCGGGCTTCCTTCCATTCGAGTTGATTACTCTTTGTGCTGCCTTCTTGGGCTGTCGTCCACTGTCATCGTAGAAAAGGTCAAACAGACTTTTACACAGCAAAATTTAACCCCTAACAACTTTGCTGTTAATTGAGGGGTGACTGCTCAAAAGGGGCTGTTTCCACCTTATGGTCATTCAATGTTTTTTTTTTTTTTTACTAATTCCAGTACTAATCTAAAAGTCTGCGTAAAACTGTCTTTACTTTGTTCAAAAATTTCTAGTTTCTTAAAAACATTAACTCGACTTTTATGGTCCCAATTAAAATGTGCCATTTCTTCGCAGTTGAACTAAGCTCATTATTTTTTATCATGTTACCATGATTCAGCCGGTAAACGTAAAATGTTGTTCCAGTAGAGCTATTTTTTACGATCCTTCGTTTAACATTTCCAATTGATTTAGAATACAGTTATTAAATAACAATTGAATGATTATTATTTTGATTTCTTGGAAATTTAAAGAAGGTTTGATTTATAAACGTTTTTGGGTGCGTAACAGTTATCCGTTGTGCAAGTAATACTTCACTCCCATCCCGAAAAAGGGTGCTAATAACAGAATATCTGAAAAAAGGAGCTATTTCCATATTCCTCATGTGAACTAGAATCAAGTCAAAATGTTCACTCTTGTTTTTTGTCTAATGAATGGCTAGAATAAATCTTTTTATGAAGTGACAAAATCAATTATTGTGTTTTATTCACAAATTGATTTATATTGTATACATACATATATTCATAGATACATATGTGCTGTAAACAAACCTAAGCCGTTTGGGTGCTCGTTGTCCAAGACTTGAGAAGCTTGTTTCAAAAGTCCAAGACTTGAGAAGCTTCCTTTTAAGGTTGTCACAAAAATCGTGAATATGCAAAGAATTTAAGTAAGTTAGAAGAGCGGGTACAATTTCTACTAGTTCTTGTATTATTAAATTTTTAGTGAAGACGTCACGACCAATCACTAGTACTGGGTACAGACAGGTCGTTATTATTTAGTTTAACTAAAACATTATCAAAGGTTAATTTTAATCAAAATAAAATAACAGTAGGTACATGACTGATGATGTTTTATATCGGGGGAAACTAATTCAGTTAATATTTTTGACGACGATAGGCATGTATATGTAAATAACTTTAAGGATAATATGAAATGGTTGTTGGGGTAAGACTAATTAGCCTGAAAAAAAAGGCAAGGCATCAACTGTACTCACCTTACAGTCCTCACAATGATTTATTAACGAATAAACTTGACGGCAATCGTAACGAACTAAAATTTCGGTAAATTCACAGGTGATCCTAGTGACTAGGGCATCCATATCCAAGATGTCGTTCAGTGTCCGAACACACTCGCTACCCCCACCGAGGGTGGTGTTTAGCGCGGACGTATGTAAAGCACTAAACACGTTCCGTTCACAGCAATGTCTTAAACGCAACGAACGCAGTTTGGTCGCTAATTCGCGTCGTGACTTTTTACATAATTGTGTAGGACTAGACTCTTCATTATCGCCCAAATAATCAAGGCACTGTTGTTGTTGTTGCTGCTGCTGTTGCTGTTGTTGCTGCTGCTGCTGCTGCTGCTGCTGTTGCTGCTGCTGTTGCTGTTGCTGCTGCTGCTGCTGCGGCTGCTGCTGCTTGTACGCATGTGGTGTTTCCTGTTGTCTCTGCGGCTGCTGCTGTCTCACGTTATTTAGGTTATCCATAGTATTAAAATTATTGTTGTTCTTGTAACTATAATTAGGTTTATGAATATTGTTATAGTACTTATTATCCGTAACGTATTTATTATTATTCTCTTCTAGCTTTAATTGTTCACAGGATTTTGGACACTTTGGCGGACCAGGACCCTCATCCACCCATGCTACAGGCAGTGACCCAGCTGAGCATTGACCCTGAAAAGATTTAAAAAAAAAACAAAAGCAATTTTAATGAATGTTGCCTTCGTACGGATCTTAAAACTTCGCCTCTCCTTGAGTGCGAAGGGATAGTTCTCGCTAATTTAGTCAGTGCCAAGGGCCTCAGTTTATTGCCCTAATTCCGGGCGCAATGGAGACTACGAAAATGCTCGGGTCGAACAAAACAAAGAAATTTATAAACTCCAAAAGCGCAATTAAACAAACAGTTCGGGGACCGAGCGTAATGTAGTTTATTATTACTGAAATAAATAAAATTTGCATACTCTCCGCTAACTTGTCCAACTAGCGTTATTAAAGTAAAAACTTTTTCCATTTAAGACATGAGCTGCACCGGAATTTTACTCGTCCGCAAAATTTAAGAAAAACGAAGTGGCGGCCGGAACTGGTCAGAGTTTTAGAGTGCAGTTTCTATCTGCGGCTCTCCAGATTTTTGCGGTTTGGAAAATTAAACTGCCTTAAGGGAAAATATATGTTTTTATCTAAAAAAAACTTAAAATTAAAATTAGGAAAAAAGCTAATAAAATGACCGAAATATCATTAAAAATAATTACAGAGTTCAATTTGCGCAAAATGATATAAATCCTTTCGATTTATAATGAAAGAAAACTTAATTAGGGCGTGTGCCAACTCAGCTATTCAAAAGTAAATTTGTATGGGAGATTGCTTTTCAGCTTACTAATTGATTTTCGAAGGTTTGGGTCTTAGGAAAAAACAGCTCTGAAATTCGCTTTTCGTTGACAATTACTTACTTTTCATTTAAATTTCAAAAATAGCATTTGTGAAATTTAATGGAAGCAAACAATGAGCAATAAAAGGCTGCTGTGTCTTTAATTTTAAATATACCGAAAAATGTTCGAAAAGGAAAAGTATTCGAAAAGCTGAATTGGCTTGGCACACGCCCTTAATCGAATTACGTCGTTTACTATAGTACGAGTATAATAAAATTGAAAAATTTATGTACATACGTATATAGGAAAAGAAAAATGAAAAGTTTAGACTATAGGGTCCAAGAGAGCCAAGTTCTATCCCATAAGCCCAATTGAACTTAAATACTTAAAACTTGAATAGAGAGCTAAGAGTGTAAAAAGATAGATAGTTTGGAGATAAGTCTTGAAATTTGAATAAAATGTTTATGTTTATTGTATTTTGTGGAAATGCAACATTCAAGTCAAGTTGACTTCATATAAACGTTTAAAGGTACATTAATTATAAATATTCTATCCACAAAATATGAATTTTCAAATATAGTAACGCAAAGGATTTTTGAATCACAAATTCTAGGTTCGGCAGCTGCGGCACAACAGCAACCAGCAACAATAACATATTCTAATTTGAAATATTACACACCTTTTCCTACTCCAAGGTCACGTGAAAATCAGTTTTATTTGCAGTCACCACCGCCAGCTAATAACAGCAACAATAGTGTTTTTCAGAATTTATAACTGATTTTTTATACAGTACCATATATGTATGTATGCACATACATTACATATTTATATGTAGATAAGTTTAATTCAAAGTTATTTATATAGATATTTAATAATAATGATAATAATTTTTTGGCGAATTGTCGGCTTTTCTACCTTTTAACATATACATTACATATGTATGTATAGACAGCAGAAAGCATTGACATTATTTTATTTGTCGGCCTTTTCTTCACCCCGGTTTTCATCAATTAAAGCTATGTGAATTTATGTATTCGCAAATTGAATAATTTTTTACTAATTTCTGATGTTTCAGGCAATTTTTCACATTTTCCTTTTTTAATTACCTTTACCGCAACCACACCAAATCGTCGTAAATTGAACTCTTTCCTAAAGTTTGCATGGAATCTTCTGAAGGGCAGAAGGCCCCTGATTTCATTGTAAATGCGTGCCCAACAAATTAGGGGCAGTAAAAGGAAGAATCCGGGGTTCGTTTCCACATCGGCGAATGCCTAAAAATTTCTAATCAGATTCATTTGTTATAATTTATACGGAAAAGAGATTTTTCTCGGGCGAACATTGCCGTAATGAAAGGAAAAACAATCGGATCCCGTGGCATTCCAGAGACGGGCCCGAGTACCAGGTGTTATTCAAAAAATTTTCGCTTACAAGTGAAATCCCTTATAAGAGCCCCCGGGCGAATTCCCTTTATTTCATGGTCTTAACAAAGAGCAAACCATCAATTTGGGGGCGTCCTACACAGGAAAGCATCCGTGTGAGCGCCGCGCCGCCCGGACCGCACGTCGTCGGCCCCTGGAGCCCGAGGACTCGCTCGACTCAGCGCAGTCCCTAGCGCCCTTGTCGGAGCCCCATCCACCCCCGCTCGCGGCGGAGCCCTGACACGACGAAATCCCTACAGGACCCCACCAGCCGCGGGGAGAGTGTGTTCCTGGTATGTTTGTTTGTGTTTAGAAAATTCTCCTAAGTGTTTGCTTGTGATCCCGCCCCCCGCGCCCTGCGAATTTGAATAAGTAAAAAACAATTCGCGATGATTGTCGAGGAGATTATTTTTTAAGGATCGGCGGCGTGTGTATGGGTTAATAAGCCGGACCCGAGCAAGAGCCCGGGGGAATCGCCGAGTCGCGACCGCAAAACAAAGGGATGAATGAGGAAATATCAAAAGCTGCACCCGCACCCCTCTCGCGTGGGGGGACGGGGGATGGAGCGCCCTTTTATCCCAGCAGTGCCGCCAGCGCAGCCCTCGGCCTCCGCCCCGTTAGCCTGTATTCAGCCCACCCAGCGGGAAAGTATCCCTAGATGCTGTGAAATGCCGGGATGATGCTGCGGGAGATGACGAGATGCCTCGAGGAAGATCTCGTCACTGGCGGGGGGTAGAAGACGGGAATCGAGAATGTGCGCTAATTTTAATTAAATTAATTTTTCTGGTGAATGGTTAACCGAGAGCGGGGACCGGGACGGGGGCTTCTGAGGTGTAAGTGCCATCCGCGCTGGCAATTGTTGACAGATGTAAAGGCAAAAGAGATTACGTAAGACGTGGATTACGCCGCTGATAAGGACTTCATTTTCCTGTCCCCGGGAAGGATTCGTTCTGTGTCAATGTGCTCCAGATCAGAGATTTGAAAGGGAGCTCGTTCTGGCGCGGATATTTATGGGTCTGGCAGGCAGGCAGCTTTGACACATAGCCGCATAAATTCCCTATTTTTTTTTTCGAGTAATTTGTATTCCTTAAGTGGCTTTTTATTTTGAACTGTGCGCCATAAATTGTATAACAAGGTGCGGGGTTGGGGGTGGATGTACACCGGATTGCTTTTATAACGTGCGCACTTACGTAAGCCAAAGGGAGCGCCCTTCGAGCCCTCGTTCATCCCTAAAATTGGTAACTCCGAAGATGAGGACATTGATCCTTTGATAGACAGAATACCATTTTTGGATACCCTCCCGACTGCCCGTTCCGATTCTACCGGGCGGGTCGATTTTTCCGAGGGAACTGGGGCCATCTCCTGGATTTTAACCCATTTGCATTTATTAGGGCCGGCAGTCGTCGTGGGGATGAATCCTTAATTCCGCTCCCCGCCCCCGAAATAATTGCTTCCAGCAATTTCGTGCTATTTTTAACAGTTGAGCGCGATGGGAGTCGCTTTTCTTGGATGCCGCATGTGCCCCCAATTAGCTTCTTTTCCTCTCGAGGGGAGGACGGTGTAATTTTGTGTCCTCGTATGTGGCTTCGGCTTCGGGCGTTGTCTTCATGCGGCATGGCAACGGCAGGATGTCGCAGCGGCCGGAAGAGCAAAAGGACACAGGTACGGTTCTAGGCCGATGTCAAGCGGCTGCCTCCAACGAAAGTGGACTTAATTACAGGAATCTGGCTCCACTGAACCCACATTGCCTCCACTTTAAAGATGAAGAGTCCCATTTTATAAACCTCAGAAACGGGAGCATTAAAATGCTCCGGAAAAAACCAATCAAATACTTTTTTAAATATTCATTCATGGTAAGATAAAAGATTTTCTTAAAATTAGTTTATAAAGTTTAAAAAATCGATGTTTTTTCCATAAATCGATAGTTATAAATTTTCGAATTAATGAGTTGTCTAGCAACAAGGATAAATTATCCAAGTCCGTAGCCAGCAGGGCGATCACTATATGGTTTGATCTCCCGAAATATTTTTAGAATGAGAATAACTACGTTGCTTGAGTATAGGTACCCCATTATCTAATATAAAAAATAAGGATTTAAATTATAGGTCAAAATTCCGAAAATGTGAATGTCATATATTCAATCCGAAAAAGTAGGTGTTTCATAACTTTTTAGAACTGAAAAACTTATAAATCGTTGGTAAATAAATCTGACCAATACAAAAGAAATAAAAAATTGAACCTGCAGAAATATTTTTTTCGTTTTGCCTTGACTATTCAATTATTGGCACTTTAACTTTAAAGTATTTTCATAAAAGCTTATAGTACGAAAATTGGATAGTTGAGAAGCTGTGTAAAGATACGTAGGTACATATTAAACGTACGTTAAGGCAATATTTAAACACAATAATTATGTTCCTATAGAATGGAATAGTATACTATTAAGTTAAACACAGCATAAGTTTAATTTATATTTATATTTCTTGTATGAAAGATCTTAATGAGGACTTTCGAAAATATGTAATGCAGGATTTAAATTTTAATACAGTGTTTCGGATTCTAAGACTAAGTGCCGAAAATGGCTTTTATTTACCCAGGTTAGTGAATAGCACCTTTTTGGAATTAACAGGATAGGCTAAAAACTATACTCAGAAAATTATCTAGATATGTAGATATGTCGGCGAATATAGGCCTAAGTATTAATATCTTAATCCACACATTTTAAAGAATATTTATGTTGTCTTGTCATTGTCATTTTAGCACAAGAATTCAAAAATTGAGTTCTGGTATGAGGCATGTCCATCAGTCGGTTTTCCTCGAAGTTGTAGGTACTGCTTGAAAAGGTGTGTCTAAATTGCTCGAAATAAACAAAACACTGATTATTTCGTGTAGAAAACTTTGAATCGATTTTTATATTTTCTGCTCCAAGAGGACAATTTTTTTTTACTTTAAACTGTTGCGGCTTTGTGACCAAGTGGATCTTTACCCAGTTGCTCCAGTGGTGAAGAGCACGTGTAGAGTTCTTCTCTGCAGAAATCTACATAAGTTCATCAATGTGCGAGATCATGTTTCGTGCGTCTATCACCAGAGGGTGTTTGCATACATATGACCCCACTACCGCCCTTGTTTCCTCCTCTAAAATGCATTCATGGAACCCTAAGGAAGGATTTCCATATTCAAGGCTTTAATTTCGAGTTGTGCTGCTCCATATGAAACCCCGCTGACATGTAGTCCTTGGAACAGCACTTTGGAAGGAGTTTTACAGCCGCTTCCAGCGAAATTTTAGTTTGATGTAATGCACCCTGCACAGTCAATACTCGCCCAAACGGCGCCAGTATAAAATTCAAATCCCACAGAAGCCTTCATATTTATAGAAGTTAAGAATTAAATTTGGGATGTTTCAACAGATCTTCAAAGGAAATGAGCTTATTGAGAAAGCGTTTTCCTATTCAATTCGATTTTTTCTTCCAAGATCCCAATGAGGTCTTTAATTAACTTCCCTTGTCAGATAGCAAAAGTAGTTTTCACCTGGAATTGTTACCCGGATTAAGCGGAAAGAGAAATTTTTCCCGCAAAACAACTTCCTGGCCCTCCTTTGCTTTATGTTTCAATTTCCCTTCTTCTAGAAAATTGATATTTTTGTACAATTTGCTTGGATTACAGCAGAGGACTCCAGAAAAAATCCTCATTTACTTTTATGCAATGGTAAATACTCTGCATTCACGATATTTTCTCATTTCATTTAATTAAGTGATTATTCTGTTCCGCCTTTTGTTGGTATTTTTGTACTTACTTTTCGCGTAGGTACTTTATTTTTCTTTGGAAGTTATAAACGTTTTTTCTCAAAGCAGTAATATAATAATTTTTATTTTCTTATTTTGAAACCAAGTGCAAAATTGAGAAGCGGATAGATATAATAATCTAGTTAAGCATTTTTTAAGATAGATAAATATTTTTTGAAAGCAAAAATATACGGTTATGAATGTTTTTTATTTTATGGTTACATCTACTGTAGTGAAGTTTCTTCTATACATTTTTTTAGAGTATCATCATTATTTTTTGGAAAGCTTTATTTTCTCTTTTTTCTCACAACAATTTTCTATAATCGGTTGTACTTATGGTTGATTTCTAAAATCATTACTTCTCTTAAAACATTTTATGATATGACGAATAGTATGTATAGTAAATACCTACGACTTCCTAAATATTCATAGATGTAGATATTAGCGAAATTTCTTTACCTAATTTTTTATTTTCGGAAATTAAAAACAGATCTAAACAAATAAAGTAATGAAAGAACAGAATATTACTTGAATTTGTAAAATTAGATTATATGTATGCGAGCATTGTAAGTACCATTAGGTATACTAGTTCATAATTACGCAGGATTAGGCAGATTTACAACAGTGATTAATTGGTGGAACATTTACTACATTACGCGGTGGTGATTTGTTAATTAATGTTTATTTGAAAAACTTCAAGTTGCCCTTTTTTCGACAGGGTTTGTTAGGGGAAACGAAATTTAGAATATTACATTTTCATTAAGCTTTTTTTAAAGAGAAATAAAAGAGCTCTAATTTTATTATGTAGGTACCTACTATTGACGAAAAATGTATAAAACTTTGAGAAGTTGTCAAGAACATGAATTTGGACCCTTTACCGTATTTTAAAAGGAAATGCCAATTTATTTCCAGGGATGAAATTCGTACATTTTTTTTCGTCTATCATTCGGACTATTTAGTAAGCTGGGATTTTTCTGTAAAGCAATGCAATGGTAAAAGAGATGATTTTATTTATTTATTATTTATTTATTTCGATTGCATTGCTGGCAATTATAACCCTACACTAATTAAGCGGACACGGATGCCATACTCATGATGTCCAATGAATAAAAATAGAAATGAACTATTATTACGTTTGTATGAAAATTTCAATTCAAACGATCAAAAGCCAATTCTTTTGTCCATTAGTGTAAAAATATTGAGTAACGAAGGAAAAATAAGTGGCACTGTGCCGGATTAGCGCCCCAAAGGGATCATATTTCCAGGAAACTGCAATCCATCACCACTTAATTGATGCAGTCTTATCGGTGCCCCATTTTGCCCGGCAACAATTTTTCCTCGGCATTGGGGCGCGTATAAAGCAGAGCCCCGCTCGTCTAGCCCTAAGGAGGTCGCGGGGGGTTGCATAAAATGCAGAAAATCGGCAATGGCACTATTGGGGCACTCAAAGGCTGAGACATCACGACGGGCTTCTTTTCCGAAGGACAAATTCGACAAAGGAATTTCTGGAGCGCTGTCGTTATTTGTCGAAAATTTGAATATTGGCGATGACAGTGCGAGCATTGTTCCTCAACTATCCACGTCCACCCCCAGTCCGCCTCTTCCCCCGCCCCCCGCCAGGGAGCTTTTTCTTCTGTTTGCGAAATCGATTGATTTTTTTTTCTTGAGTGTTTGGTTGTGTAAAAACAAACTCTCCACGGACTCGCATACTCAAGGATGTACAAGGGATGAACTCACTCACACATCCCTGGGGACATTCTCAAGACGCTGGTACATAATGTGAATGCTGGCTTGCATCCTTCTCGCAGAATACACCCTGGGGGGGTGGTGTTGGATTGGATGCCAGCCGCCTCCAGAAAGATGCTCCCGATGGGACGTTGGGCGAGGGACGGGGGGAGGGACGCGAGCGGGTGCATCTCCTATCTGAGTCAGTGCCTCCACTTGGATCTGAAGGGATGCTTAGCTCCTAATCTTCTTCTTCAGAGGCACTTCTTAGCACAAAGCACACATTTCAGGTCGGTTTCTTATCGGGCAAAGCTCGAGGAGCTCAATGTCACTAATTTCACCATCGGAAAATTTATTTGGGAAAGCTTGACAGCAAAGACAATGCCTGCGAAGGGGAAGGTGACTACCAAGGCGCAGCGCACCCTTCCGCACCCCCGCTAGCGCCGCGCCATCAAACTTCACATAATTCCCCCCATTTTTTTTTCCATCTTCCCTCCGTGGTAAGGGACAGGAGGGCTGCCGGGAATTGGGTGATTCCTAAGAACGTCCAGAGAAAGCTTGGGAGACGTGAAGTGATTTTGCTGTCAATGTCTGCTCAACGTCATTCATGAAAGCCCCCTTCCCGCCTCCCCTCGGGTCGCGCGGGTGTAGGTGGATGGCTCCTCGAACCTCTGGAGCTGGGTACGCGCTAAAGTTCGCTTCAGTGACACACGGCACTCGGGAGGGGCCTTCTTAAAGCGAGGGCGATCTCCTTTGAGCGTCTTGCCAGAAATAAGAAACTTCGTCACTTACATAAGTAACTTTGTGGCTATAGTGTTGATTTAATTTGCCTCCTATTTCGGTACGAAATGAGAAAAAGCGACAGTGAATTTCATTTATCGCCGGCCCTGTTTTTTTTGTTTGAGGGCGCATATTTTGATATCTTTTCGATACTTCAAAGTCTGGCCGGTTGCAGATAAGCTCGGGCCTTTATCTAATCGAATGGTCTTTGAACTGGTTGGTTGCAACTGCATCGGAATCGACTTTCTTTTTTCGTCCCTTTCGATTTAAGTCCCCACTAGATTTAATTCAGTGTCTGACTCAATGGAGTTAGTGCTTTGTGCTCCAGTGCTTATGCAAGTTAAACAGAGTTGATTTTATTCTCGTTTGCACGCTTTGAACTTTCAAGTGGGTGAGTTTTTTAGCGCTCTTATTAAATAAACGTTACCAGGAAACGGTACTGTCTATTAACCTACGAACTTTTTTTTAAAGAAAAGTAGGTATTTCTTTTCTCATTTTGCCAAATAAAGTTAAATATTTTTATGTTCTATGCAAAATTACATAAAAGTTAATAGCAGGCTTTAAGGGCTTACACCTAGCAGGAAATATTTTTTAACGATTTTTTTACTGGCTTGTAAATATAAACATCATAAAAATAATATGTAAAAGCAATTATTTGCGGGAAAATTAAAAAACAAAATTTTTAAGAGCTCATTTTCTGAAGGGTCTCCAGGGGTAAAAACAATTTTCGAACTTCTAGGGGCTTATATGTATACCTATACATATTTTAATAGAACGAACTTTTAGGATCACTTTGTTGCACGGTCTCATGCAAAATTTCGCAGAATTGGCTGCACTATAAACATTTATAATGGGCAAAGATATTTTTGTATAATAGTTTTTTAAATACAAAAATGTGTTTTATATACTCCGTCAATTATTTGTTTATAGTTCAGGTACTCAAAAATAATTACCGAAAAAAGTATCATTTTTAGGTAGGTACGCCTAGATGTAACCGCTTAAATTAGCGATCATGTAATAATTATTATAAAAGTATGTTGATCGCTTTATTAGACAAATACATTATGTCGAAAATGTATGAGATAATGATGACTGCTTCTGCCCAAAACATTGATTTTTCGTATATCGCTCTCCTGCGGTTTATGTCAAAACAATAAACTTGGAGTTTTTTCCCTATATGTTAATATCCAGGTTATAAAGGTTATCGTTACTAAAACAGAGATTAAATACTATTCTTCGTTTTAAATATGCTTCATTTTCCCTCTGAAAAGTAGAATAGACTTACTCACTACATATGTATAGGTATACAAAATATACACAGCCATTAAAACGTGCGCTGCTTTTAAAAAATAACTGCTCTCATACTTTTATGACACCTATTAAATCTTTTACTGTTTACTAAAAACCATCTCAAATTAATCAGTCGCAACGCTCATTTTTATTTTTTTTGCAGCGAGTTCAATTTTGAAATGTTGTTTTCATAGATATGCGCCATCATTTTAAGTGGGTATTCTCCATAGACTAGAAATTTAAAAATATTTTCTTAAAGAAGATAATGTTCAAAATACTAAAAGCTGTAACGATATAAAACGTTTTTCTCAAAACTACTTTTTCCAAAGTGTTTCACATATCTTAAGTGCTATTTCAGAGATTAAATACAAATTTTAATTAAGAATAGGTTAGCGTTTACTTCGATGTTTTTGACAATTTTTCCATGAACTTGAACTACATAATAAAAATTTTTCCTTGAGAAAGTAAAATGTTCCTCAAGGGTCGTAGGCTTTGGAATAAAATTCAAAAAATAATAATTAAATAAATAAAGCTGGTGTAGAAAATTTATAGATGAAAGATCATATTAAGTACATGCAATATAAATATAAAGTTAGGAATACTAAATAAATGAACAACAAAATATAATAGAAATAATGCGATAGTGAAGCTTTTAGTCTTAACTGTTATAAATATAAAGTGTTGCGGGCTTTAGTAGTTAGTTCTTTATTAATCCACTTCACTTCATTAATTCACTTAATTTCTAATATAATATTCACAAGGTATTTTTAAGTACTTAGACACGGCTCCACTTTACTTAACTCTCTTCACTGGGTCAGCTCCAAAATCAAAGTGGACGAGTTATCACTAGCAAGCTGGGCTCGCGCCGATAACGCCAAAGCTTTTTTAACGGTTACAGAATTTTGGATGCTGACTCGGAGAATTCGAGTAGTTATCTCTATTTATATATATAACTATATATAACATCTTTCCCCTTCTTAATTTTACATTAGCAACAAAAAGGAGTTTAATATTTCTTGCGCGGAATAATTCCATAACGCTGAGGACGTTTGGTTGCTCTCTTGGACCGCCTTAAGACCTGTGGTTGTGTTTCGGGACTTTTGGTTTTGCAACTAGTTTGTTCAGGATTAACAGTAGGCTTATGGTGCGATTCACAAGTCGCAGGTCTTAAGTCGGCCTCCCAGAATTTATCGGATGCGGAACGTCGCCTTAATTGGTTTTGATGAACAAACCTATAGTTCCCATTAACATTAATGATATATGTAAGATTACTGATTACTTTTTCTATTTTGGCCGGTATCCACCGAATGGATGTCTTGAAATGATTCCTATAATACACTTCCTCTCCCTTTTTATAATTTACATAATTTTTACTCTCCTTATTTCTAGCAACTTTTTCTTCATTGTTATGTTGTGTTCTCTCTTTTCCCTCTTCTGTAACATTTTGAGGTTTAGTTTCATTTTGGTTTGAAGTACAAGTATTTTTATTAGGTTCCTTTAAACAATCTAATTCTATTTTAGGTTTAAAGTTGAAAACCAATTCCGCTGGAGTCTTGGAAGTAACGGTAGACGGGGTATTCCTCTGATTAATTAAGAATTTTTCAATTTGTTTCTCTAAAGTAAACTTACTTCGGTTTTCTAGAGACAATTTATACAGAGTGTTTTTAACAGTTTGAACGTACCTCTCCGCGAGGCCATTGGATTGTGGGTGATGTGGCGGTATTTTCAGTAACTTAATTTTTTTTGCTTCACAGAAATTTGAAAACGCATGTGCATTGAACGGTGGTCCGTTATCGGTTACAATTGTGCCTGGATAACCGAAAATACAAAATAATTCATTGAGTTTCTCGACTAGATTTACTAAGGTTATTGATTTAATTGCTTTAACATCGCAGTATCGACTATAGGCATCGACTATTATTAAAAATTGCTTCCCCTTAAAATGAAAAAAATCTAAGTGTATTCTTTCAAAGGGATACTCGGCAGGGATCCAATGACTATCGCAATTTTCTTTTGGAACCCTTTTCGTTTGTTGACATATGTTACAATTATTTGTCCAGTTTTGTATATCTTCATCGAACGAAGGCCACCAGACATATGACCTACCTAACATCTTCATTTTTACAATACCGACGTGGCTGTCATGTAACTTTTTTAGTATGAGACCTCTTAACTTGACTGGGACTATAAGGCGGTTACCGTAGTACACACACCCATTTTCTATACTCAGACTGCTGCGTTTTAAATAATATGGTTTAAACCTATCGGAAATTTCCTTTGGCCACCCGCTGCTGAGATAGTCATAGACGCTTGAAACAATTGGACACTTTTTTGTTTCTTCCTTTACTTTTTTAAAATCAATAAACGACAGCTCTTTTTCATCTAAACAATTTATTTGTAGGTTTTCAACACAGGTTGCCTCGTTCAGAGGTAGTCGCGATAAGGCATCAGCATGTCTCATATCGGCAGCGCGGCGATAAATAATTTTATATTGGTACATGGACAAAAAAATAGCCCACCTTTGTAGGCGTGCGGCAGCTACAGGGGGAGTTCCTTTGGAAGGGTGAAAAATTTCTCTAAGCGCTTGGTGATCTGTGTAGATCGTAAATTCTTTACCATACAAATAGTTGTGAAATTTTTTTACAGCAAAGATCACTGCTAATGCTTCGCGGTGTAGCTGCGAATAATTTTTTTCCGCCGACGAAAGGGTACTTGATGCAAAAAGTACCGGCTTTTCTATTCCATCGATTATATGCGACAACACTGCCCCGATGCCATATGGGCTGGCATCAGTCGCGACCACAATGGGTTTACTTGGATCAAAGATTTCAAGCATATTGTTATGTACAATTAAATATTTACTTTTTTCAAAGGCAGCTTGACATCTAGTGGTCCAATTATAACTAACATTCTTTTGTAACAGATTGTACAATGGAGATAAATGCTCCGACAGGTTCGGGAGGAAGCGACTGTAGTAATTTAAGAGTCCTAAATAAGACTGGAGTTGAGACAAATTTTTTGGGGGAGGGGCCTCCAGAATGGCCTTGACTTTATCTTGAGTTGGGCGAATTTGATTTCCACTAATAATATGGCCTAGATACGTTACAGACGGCTCTAAAAATTTACACTTCTCAAGATTGATACGTACATTATACGATTCGAGCTCCTTTAAAACTTCATAAAGTAGTGTTTTACCCGACTCTAAATTTTCAGCGCCTATTATTATGTCATCCAGATAACAAAATACTTTTTGAAATTTCGATACGATTTTATCCATTACCTGCTGGAAAATTGCTGGTGCGCTAGATACACCAAACGCAAGCCGTTTAAACATGTATAATCCTTTTATGGTGTTAATAGTCAGAAGCTCTTGAGACTTTTCTGATAATAAGAGTTGTTGATAGGCCCCTTTTAAATCAATGACTGAATAAACGTTGCAATTACTCAAGGACGCAAAAATATCTTCTATTTTTGGTAAAGGGTAATGTTCTGTTTCGACGTATTTATTAATAGTAGCTTTGCAATCTACACAAAGTCTTATTTCGCCATTAGCTTTTGGCACCACCACAATCGGGCTTGCCCACGAACTATGCTTAACAGGCTCAATTATATTTTCGGCACACATTCTATCTAATTCCCGCTCCACTTGTTCACGTAACCGATAAGGGACACTGTACGCTTTGTGAAAAATTGGTGTACTTCCGGGTTTTAAAACTATCTCCGCCACAAAACCCCTTATGGGACTAATTAATGTTTTTGCCGAAATGTTGGGAAATTGACGTGATATTTCCTCGACTATATTTTTTTGACTATTCACAAATTGAATTTCATTACTCACGATTTCCTGACGTCCCGCGGATTTAAAAAAAACTCTCCATTGTGGAATCAAGGCATCTAAAATATCTCTTCCCAAAAGTGGACGGAAATATTTACCGGAATCAACGACTATGACTTCCTGTTTACTGCGACTACTTCCAAGACTCACTCTGGTTTTCATACTTCCTACTACTTTCAACTCATGACCTGTAAATGAGGTGAGATTAATTTGTATTTCGTGTAATTTAATATTAGAAAATTTTTGACAATATTCTTCCTTGCTTATTATACTAGTGCAGGCTCCGGTATCGACTTCCATTTCGACTTCTTGATCCTCTATTTGAATTTGGCACAGGAGGACATCGTTGACACTGTTGACCTTCTTAATTGATTTTACCCGGCTTTGGGTGCAAACCTTCGATGTATGCCCCTTCTTCTTGCAGATGAAACATTCCCAGTTGACGGCTGGACATTTTCGCTCGTCGTGTTTTCGGCCGCAGCGACGGCAGGGTTGACTGATATTCGACTTCTGATGCGTTTTTTGACCTTGACTGTTAGCTGACTTTGCTTTGGGCTGACCATGACCATGAGAGTGTTGGAAACTGGAGGGCTTTTTTTGGACGGTATATTGTGGCATGGGCTGGATGGACTTTGAACTTTTCTCCGAGAGTTCCATATTTATAGCCTTCTGACAATATTGTTCGAAGGTTAATGAGTCGTCATTTAATAATGATTGTTGGATCTTTTCGTTCCGCAATCCAATTATGAAACGATCGGCTAATGCATCGTCTAGGATTTTTAATTTGATTGTACTTAAACTATTATTATTACTTTTATCGTCAATGTTTTCCACAAAATCACCAAAACGGCATGTTTGGGATAATGCCTTTAGTCTCACAATATATTCACTAATTGGTTCTTGATCACCTTGACACGCTTTGTTAAATTTATAACGTTCGGCTCGTTTGTTTTCTCTGGGACTTAAATGTTCCTTTAACAATTTGATTAGCTCATCAAACGGTTTTGCACTTGGGAGGTTAGGTACCGTTAGGGACATAAGGAGATCATACATTTCTGCTCCCATAATGGTAATAAATAAGGGAGTTTTTGCCTCCTCTTTAATGTCATTTATTAAAAAAAACTGCTTTAGGCGGTCCTCGTAAGCTTTGAAATTCCCACCTGGGACAAATGGTTCAATAGAGCCAACTAACCTACTCATGATTGAATTTTTTGCACGTGATCCACTGAAAACGCAAAAATTGTTTTTATCCTCGTCGCCAGATTGTTATAAATATAAAGTGTTGCGGGCTTTAGTAGTTAGTTCTTTATTAATCCACTTCACTTCATTAATTCACTTAATTTCTAATATAATATTCACAAGGTATTTTTAAGTACTTAGACACGGCTCCACTTTACTTAACTCTCTTCACTGGGTCAGCTCCAAAATCAAAGTGGACGAGTTATCACTAGCAAGCTGGGCTCGCGCCGATAACGCCAAAGCTTTTTTAACGGTTACAGAATTTTGGATGCTGACTCGGAGAATTCGAGTAGTTATCTCTATTTATATATATAACTATAT
Organism: Machimus atricapillus; assembly: GCA_933228815.1. Lineage (NCBI taxonomy): Eukaryota > Metazoa > Arthropoda > Insecta > Diptera > Asilidae > Machimus > Machimus atricapillus. The sequence continues at coordinate 29,711,224 of OW121786.1, read as the reverse complement.
ATAACATTAACTTCAATTGAGGAATGTTTATTTGATATATTTTGGCAATTTCTGTTATCAAAACTTACTTTCCTCATAAAAATTCTATATTTGAAGTGCGTAAGATACAAAAACACCCATTTTCCTATAATTCTACAAAAAGTATGTAGTACATATATCGTTTTTTTGGGCAGCTAAGCTTCTATGGTAATTCGGACTAAAATTTACTGAATGATAACAAAGCAAAGTGGGGAGGTCTCCATGTAATCACTCAAAACTGTGGCCCTCGGAAACGATAAATTACACCGACCAGACAGGGATAATCAAATGTTAGTTAGAAAGCCATCATGAAATAGTTCCGGCCCCACTGGTGTAAGTGATACCCGCCCACTGCAGACGCCCCCGCCCTCGTCCTGTCAGAGCACGCCAAAGCGTCCCAGTTTAGCTAAAATACGTCCGCACAGAGCCTCCGCGATAAATCAAACCCAAAACGAGCGAATTTGTATCATCTCCTCCAGAAATTATCATCGGCCCAGATAAAATCGATTGATAACGCTATTAATATCGGTCGGGCGTGCACAGGGGGCAGTCGGAGAAAAGTGGGAATCCTGCCATTGTTTGTCACCGGGCCGGGACCCAGCTCCTGTGGGGGTGTCGCCGGTCAAACAAGCCCGCAACACTCGCGTCCGGCCTCAGAGCCATCGGCCGGGTGGAAAAATGAAACCGTCACCAGCACCGCACCCGGTCCCGCCCAAATCGTCGGGTCGTGCTGCCCGCAGGATTTGTTAAAATTTTCCCATTTCGACTGTTATTGACCGTGCGCAAATTTGCCGAAGGTGTACCTTCAGATGGGCGCCCGGGACACGTGTTGAACCGCCGATTCCCGATAAATATTCGAATGAAATCGGCTGGCAACGGGTTCGCTTCCCGAAATGACACCGCGTCTCTTTGCGAACCCACTTGACACTTTGCCAGAGACAATCAAATTAATTGCGGGCAAATTGCACGCGATTTATCGCAGATGCTGTCTTCGCGAATAACTTAACTATTCGAATATCGGCGATGCTCGTAGATTTGTAATAATGACGGGGAGGTTAATGGCGACATTTATTTAACCAATTTAAACTTAATTTCAACCTCATTATTCCAAATGCAGTCTTGTCACAGAGATTATTTTTATAGACCACATTTATCCTGGAATTTATTAAGGTAGGTATACAATCCTTCTGTGCCCTCATAAAAATAAAATAATATTTCAAAAACGGAGCATAATTTTGAAAAACGGTTCAAGAAATCTCATAATGATTTTATATTCCGTTTTCAACGATAGGGTTTTTTATCTCCACTTTGTATGTAGCATTAAATTTTTGTTTGTTTTTAATTAATACATATCTTTGTAGGTGGTATAATTATCTAAGTATATCGTTTCCTTTATGATGGAATTGATCTAATTACGGGTTTGTAATTTCACCTTGGTTCTGTAATTTTAAAACAATATATATGTATCTCAAAAATTATGTAGGTATATAATATTAGGGATAGTGCGGGGTGTATTTAAATATTTCAAATTCTATGCCGAAAAAGAGACAAAATAGACGTAGCTTTTGTCTAGACAAATTTTTCAATTCGATGTACATAGATAACGCTAACTGTTGAAAATTCCTGTCGTCTATTATCATTGTCTGATTTATTTCGCCAAGTGGGCATTCAAATTACAGCTTGTTAGTAATAAAATTTTATGCTCTAATATTTATTTTGCAAAATAATCGACAGTTCTTAGGTAAGATTTTAATGATTTTTGTTGAGGAGTCTATTTGTTATATTAGTTTTTTTACATGATAATATCTCGGATTTTCAAAATTTTTCATTAGGGATATACATACATACCTATACATATCTACACGGTGAAACATTTTTCCGAGAAAATAGGTATTCTTTTGGGGTCTGTATATAGCAAATTGTAATAAAACCATAGAGAAATCACTGAGAAAAAAAAAATAAAAATAAAATGAATAAATAAAAATTGGAAAATGTTTTGTGATTGTTCTAGCATTAATTTTCGGAAAACGCCCAGAGTATTTATAAAATACCTTAAATGAAGAATTGAAAAAGGACATTTGGCGTATACACCAACAATTTACCTCATCACATTTATTCTCGGAGCCGACAAAGGTCAATCTCTTTTGCCCTTCGTTACCTTGAATCAAAATCGCCACACCCAGCAGCTGAACTTTTTTTTTTTTGAGTTGATTCCCTACCACCCACCCCCGCAGGACCCTACACACTTATGTATACGCATTTTGGGTATTCAATGTTGACTTGACTTTGGTTGTGGGGCCAACCACATTCCGTTGGAGTTCAACTCCCAAAAGAAGTGCGGAGCCCCCGGCCACCCGAAGCCAGGTCGCCATGCAAAACAATATCTGGCATCGGCCCCCTGTTTGTTTGGGGGTGGCGCGCCCATATATTGTTTTGTCGTGTGAGCAAATAGACGCCTTCCAGCGAACACGTACCGGAGGTGATAAAATGTCATCGATATTTTATTTCCGTGAATCATCATAAAATTGAGCCCCAAAGTATCTCGGAAGCGCCAGGACTCACTCGTCCCGCTGGGCCGCCTGCTCGCCGAAGAAAGGGTTCGGCGATTGAATTAAGCAATCGCCAAAGTCTATCATAGTGTGACCCGGCCGGTGGCGTGGCTGAAGCTGTGGTGACTAATAGTCCCCCCTTCCCCCTCCCAATCGTCTGGTTGACCCCATAACATGTATGTAGCACCGGGTTGAAACGCAGCGCACAAAGACGCACATCCCCCCAAAAAGGGACATCAATTGCTCCACTCGGACACTCCTCGCGTTACCGGGACGGGGGTTGGTATGACTTCGAATTCGTAGCAATAATTTTGAGTTTTGGCAGCAGTGGGCCCATCATCTCAACAAATAGAAACGGCCCGGCACTCAGACATAATTTCTAAAAGTTCGCAAGAAAACTGCTTGAGGAGGCGGTGCCACCCACCATTCCTTAATAAGATCTCCCTCGGGTATCCCTGCGGGGGCGGGGGTGCGGCCGTTGCGCGTGCGATTGTTCACAGGGAGACTTGTGTATGAAAAGCTCACATTTTATCTTGTGTCTAAGAAAAACGAAAATTACGCCGGCGAATCCCATGGATCTTATCGGAGTCGGGGGTAGTAGAGGGCCAAAGGAGCAACGAAAAAAAAAAAATGGCGGCTGATTTATTGAGGTTTAATTTAAAAAGAATTTACTCGGCCCTCGACCCGACCCGCCCCGTCGAAGGCGCAGACCGGCACACAGAGGCTCGCATTGACACTTAATCGCCCGCACGGATCCCCAGGACCCAGCATCCCGGATAGTGGCGATGGCGCGGCGTCCAGGATCCCGAGCAAATTGCAGCCTGAGGTCATGGGCCACGCGGGGCGAAAAGCTCCCATCTTTGGTGGGTTTTTGTTCCGAGTTTCGTCCTTTGGGCGCTCTCTGCCCGTCAAGCCGTCACTTTTCCAGATTTTTCCTTTCTCCCCCATTTTTATCCCGTTTGTCTCGATTTTACTTTGTGCCTCTTTGCCGTCCCTTTGTCCCCCTCTGTCATGGAATCGTCCAGGTTGGGCGGTCGGGATCCGAGTCTCCTCCGCACTAGGACAAGGGGAGCCGGGACTCTGTCGACAGTGCAAGTCTGGAAAGAATTCGCTCGTCAAATGCCCGCCGCCGCCGCCAGCCACCGTCGGCCGCAGTCAGCGAGACAAAGGGCTTCGGATTAAAGTGCTAATTGCTGGGCGGGGACAGGCGCTAGCTTTCTGAGAATTATGTGGCTTTATGACACATTCCAGAGGAGATGTTTATTTGAATTATGGACCCCGCATTGATTCCCTTCGATCACAATCTCGTCCGATATTATCGAAACTATGCGGGCGGATTGGCTTTACGTGAATGCAGCACTTGCGATCCTTTGCGATGAAAACGATTTTGTGGGAGGGAACTTTCAAGGAAATTGCCCTAGGAAACGGGCCTCTGAGTGATTGCTCCGCTCGAGTAAAGTTTAAAACTTAAAGGCAACCTTTCCCCAATTGCCTACTTTGCTCAAAGGTGTCTAATTTACACAAAACTTCTTGTTGAAGCGTCAATTTGCTCTGAAACTTACATTGTAAGTATAAATTGATTGCAGTACAATTTAAAGTACTCTTTAAGGTAGACAAAGGTTCTATTTAGAGCAAGAATGAGATCAAACTCATTGAATCGTTTATTACTGAAAAGGCACAGCAATTAGACAACTTTCTAGGTAACTTTAAATTTTTAGGTTAAGTTTTGAGCTACTATCGCACTGATATTTTTTGTTTGTCCTGGACAAGTGCTCTTCGAAAGAAAACATGCTATAATAGGTTTGAAAAACCATAAAAATTGTTAATGCCTCAAATAAATCATTTCTTTAATTTATGTAGATACAACATATTTATAAAATAAAAAAAGAATAAAAAACAAAAGAACATTACCTAAATATTAATAAATTTAAAATATTTTTAACAGATACTTATGCAGTGTTTGTTCGACATTCATGAGCTGTTGTGGTAGGCCAAGCGACAGTGCCTTTATAAAAAAGTTTTAAAAACGTATTATAAAAATTGGAAAGAGGAGTATTTATTTTTCATGTTAAAGCCCGCGTACGTCATTTATTAAAAAAAACTATTCAACATTTTATTATTGAAAGGGCACATGTCCTGGGTATGTAGATACCTACTTTCGACTGATAGCAAAGAAAGGAGTTAAACCACGAACGTACCTACTTAAACGAATAGAAGCAAAAAATACAAAAACCTAATCCTCTGACAAACAACGATGACAATAACTAACTTATATTAATATTTACTGCTCAATAGAGATATTGTATAAGCCAATAATTTTAATTGATCGTTACTCTGAGAAGATTAAAAGTTTTCCGAATATTCGTACTATACTGCCCAAGGCTCAAAATGTAAACAATAGTTATTAATTAAAAATATATATGGATCTCTGCCTATTAAATGGAAAACAAATAACCCGAGGAAATGTTTACGCAATAACTCTTACAGTACCTACATTACAAACTTAAACAATAAGTGTTACATAGATTAAAAGCGGGTCATAAGGGAAGAGGTAATTAATATTACATTAAAATTTTTACAGTCTTTTAATACCCCTACAATGCAGTCACCCGGCATGTCCTATTCACAGAGTAGGTCATCATAACCTTGAAGAGGGTAGTAATGCTTTTTTATTTAAAAATTATCTTCATCTTATAGTAGGTACTCGCCATAGCTAGTAACTATTTCATGTTAAGTCAATTTACCTTTAGTTGTTAAAAATTATAAAAAAAATAAATGATATTTTTAGTCCTTGGTATTATAAATTATTCACACATAACATTAAAAGGGACAGTACAGTACCTTAATTTGCGAACATAAAACATATTAAAGCCAAAAATTATATATATGGCCAATTCTAGTATACCTACTTCTTATGCTATAACTTGCAAAATAAGGAGAAAGTAAATAACAAACAAAAACGATTAAGTTCGTTAGAGCCATCAAATGTATTTGTTTTTGACCATTTACTGACACATTTTTAGTAACGATAAAATTTTAATTACTTTTTTATCGAGTTTTCGATATTAATTGAAATAATTTTAGCTTTATTCGTTCGACAGTAAAACCGCATTCACTTTATTAAGATGATAGTTAAAGTGTATTGAAGTTTATTGAGTCAGAATTTATTTTGAACAATAAAATGGGAAATGATATTGAAAAAAAAAATTATTATCGAAATTAAAAAGGTTTTTATGCCAAACTGTTTTGAAGAAGCGTTATAATCAGATTTTAGAAAGAATTTGTGAAACTCTTCGTCTATCAAAATTCTTCATTTTTTAAGTTGGGGATTAAACGTTTGTATGCGGAAGTCCGTCATTTTAAAAGTAGGAGATGCATGTGTTATTTGTATATTTCGAATTGAAATTAAGTACATAGATATGTACTATATGGCATGTTTCAGGGTTTTAGAGGTATCAGTCCTTAACCAATAAGTACTTAATTTCCATGATTTTAGTTAGAGATGACAAAACTCCCTAAAAACTTTCAGTCCCTGTTCACTATTTTTATTATATTCTATTCTCTTCTATTTATTTAGAGATCCCCGCAGGCAAAACTGAGGGCAGTAAGTTAGTTGCCCTACAATTTTCAATTTTTCAAATTTCACAAAATAGTGTAAACTCAATTTATTGGTTCATTTAAACCAAGTATAGGAAACATAGCTCTTAAGACTACCTATCCTATTAAGTCAAGACACAACACTTACAAAGTAGATTTGTGTTTTTAACCTTTGAATTATATAAACAATCATAAATCCAATGGTAGTCAACCGTCAGATTACAAAGTATTTCATTCAAAATGTTGAAAGCATTTTAATTGTATATAATACATCTCAATTAATTTTAAATTAATTGCCTTTCAAAAAATTTTGACGTTTAATTAATCACAAAAGAAAATTTAAATAAAGGGACCTCGAAATAGAAGGAACGTAATCAAAATAAACACATATAAAAATGGTAGTAATATTTCTATTAAATATAGTAAGATAAATTCAAGTTTAGGTTAAAATATACAATGTCAATATAGAATAAAATTATATACAAATTACAATATGAAGCCTCAGAAAAATTTGAATTAAGTGCACACATACTACATACATATACATACAAATTAAAAAATAAAAATTTATACACACAGATTTAATTGAAAAAGTCAAGTTTTTATTATGTTTCTTGGCTTTTATTGGGTCAGTTTATGTGTAATTTTTATTCGGGAATTTTATTCTACGGGTGGAAATTTTACTGGTTGCCTCATTCTATAAAATGAAATCCCAGATGTATGTGTACCTATAAAAGGAAATGAAATCTGAATTAATAACCCTAAAAAGGATGCAACTGTTTTTAGTTTTTGGATGAATGAGCCAAGTTGGTTCTTAGGAAAGCATTAAAAATGCATGTACTTTCCAGTAGCACTTCATTTTGTTCCTCCATTTACCAGAAGAACTAAAGAACCAGAAAATTTGGTTTTTTGATCGTAATATCGTACACCGAAGAAGGGTCGTAAGTTATTAAAGCTTCACTATTCGATAAACTGTTCGACAACAGAGGGAAAGGAGCGTGTCAATGAAATTTGGATTAGCAATAATCTCCAACATTTTTGAGTGCTCCATATTCGGGAATGTCGCAAATAATTCAATTCGATCCGACGGCGATGCAGCAGAAAGGAGCCCGCCTGGAGTGCGATTCGATTATGTGAATAGCACTTGATCCCCGCAATCCGCCGGAGAAGGAGGAGACGAGAAAAGGGAGGATTCCACTACAAAACAAATTCCATTTCAGATAATCACAGTCTACACGTGTTCAATTCCAGCAGATAATCCGTTTTCCAGCGGAGTAAAATTGATGGAATCCAAATCTAAGGGAGCCTTTTCTTTTCGATTTAATAATTCACAGGACGCTGAGCGCCACCAAGGACGCTTTAAAATCAATTGAGGCTCAGGAGGCTGTGTAACATCACGAAAGTGAAATACCACCGAGATAGTGGTCCACCCCGGAGACCGAGCCCGACCCGCGCACCCCCCGGGTCTGTGACGGGGGTGGGTGCTCCGGTTCTCAGAAAGAAATCGGCCCCAACTATTCAACGCTCGAAGCGAGGACACCCCAACCAGGACTCTAAAGGCTCGGGAAACAGACGGCCCTAGTTTCTGCTTCGGGGAGTTGAAATCCTCAAAAATACCAAGGGAATTCGCACGGCCCCGCTCCGCATAATTCGTTCTGACAGTTTTGCCAATGCCACGCTTTCAAGTGGACTTGACGAAACTTCGATCGACGCATGTGTGGGTGTGCGCCACCACCGGGGCCAGACAAAGGAGCTCCTCGTCGCGGAGCCCCAAATGAACGACTGAATCCAGATACTTTTGCGGCAAATTAACGGTGCCCGGACTCGTAAAACGTTTAAGGCGTGTAAAATCGGATTTTTTCCCTTTTTCTGTCTGCGGAAAATGAAAATCAGGCTGACAACATAAGTAGGGAATACACGAACGTATCCTGCAAACATTGACATAAGGCGCCCACTCAAAGCTCCGCCACCCCGCCCTATGTACGGAGCCCTACGACTCCCGAGGACCAGATTGGGATCGCACATAAGCCCCACATAAAGTTTATTGGACTGAACGTTTGCACACACCCGCATCGCGGACCTGTCTACGGCTGCGATGGTGTGAGTCTAATTCGAGCATTATAGCAATAGGTCTGGCCTGGTCCTGCAAAAAATTCCTTTTGCACAGTGACCATCAAAATTTATATAACTTTTAAATTACTACCCTATCGGACCTTGCTCCGGCGGGTGGTCGAATCGTGGCTCTAGAGCTACATTAGTCCAGCACCAAAATTAACCGAACCTCAACCTCTGTCCAGTCTTTTCAATTGATATAAATATAACTATACATAATTTTTAAATTTTTACAAAATGTTTTACTTCCTACTTATTATAGAAATGTAATTTTGGGAAAAATATACTTGTTTGTCTGTCAGCTCTTTTAAACGCTTGGTACCAACTCAAGCACGATTACACTCTAAAAAATATATGTATTAGATATATTTATGTGAAATTATCCCTTTAAAAGTATGAGAAATTGGAGTATTTTTACAACATAGTTGAAAAGTGTTCCCCTTCAAAGTGAATTTATGCAGCATTATGTAAAAATGTAACTATCATTCTAAAACTTTTATTTTCACCACACTATACATATGTAACTTATCGCTCATACGTACGTACCTACATACATATATGTAACTGTCATTTCACCAAAGATGCCAAATACACCTGTTGTACAATTATGAATTATAGTCGTATAGTATATAAGGGTTATTTACTCTTTGATGTATTTCTATTAAAATAGCAAATTTCTATTATAGGATTTGCTTACGGTGAAAAGTGAGCACCCTGTAGCAAAACATGACTATAGCTTTGTAAAATTTCGAACAGCTGATTGAATTATAAAGAAGTCAGTCTATTACTTGATAGATTTTCAGTTTGAACGATAAATACGTATGAGTAAATTGGAATCAAAAATCGCAGTAGCTAAAGGCAAAATTTACAAGGGTGTAATATTCAAAAGTTATGAGTCCTAATGTTAATTTTTATATCTTCTAATATATTTTGTTTTTGCACGTTCTGGGAATTTGCTTTAATTCAAGACCAAATACAACGAAAAGTAAATACCCCTTTATTTTTAATTGTGAAATACAAACATACAATACGAGAAAGGTGAAGTTATTCTTGTTGTGACTTCTTTAATTAGCGAAAGTTGCAGGGGCTGCATATTATGAAAAAACTATAAAATATTTTTAACAAGATGCATCTAATGCACTTTTGTTCTTTTCATCCGTTTAATGTGACTTCAAAAGTAATCTCGGTTATGCGCCCTGAAGTTTATTTTGTAGTTGGTCTCATTAAAATTGAGGTGATTTTACATTTTATCCACCAAAAATAAGACATGCAAAGTGCAAAGATACGCCTTAAATTACAATGAAGAATCACAAATTATAAAAAAAGAAGGGTCACGCCTTCGACACTATCTTTGTTTGTTTAAATTAAATTCTAAAATCTTTAACTCTATAATTTTATTGCATTATCTATACATTAAATTTACATATAGGATAAAAGGCATTTGTGTTACTTTTACTTTGTAGTTTCACACAATAAAGCGCATATTTTAAAACACATTTGCTTCATGAATGTGGACAATTGTTTAAAATTACACATTGGTTAGCTACATATGTATATACATATGTATGTATAAGTACAGGAAACAAAGTTGATTAAAATATTAGTAGTGCATAATTTTTAAGGTGTAAATAGACTTTGATGCAATTTCAACTCTCAAAAGGCATGAATCCTTTTTGTACCGATACTGAATTGGTGGAACAATATTTTAGTATACCTAAGTATTATGCGAATTGCGAGTAGAATGTTATAAAGGTTATCGGAAAATACAGAGATTGAATGAAACAAAAACGATTTCAGTGCGGAAATAAGAATAAAATATCTGCCTTACTAGAGAAAAGTTTGATCAATAACACAATATTTCATTTTTCTCAAAATCTCTCTGAGCGGACTATGATAGTTCTTTCCCTGAACCCTTCAATGGTGTTCAAGTTTATAAATATTCGTTTGGGTTTGAAGTCGACATCAGATTTTCTTGATTCTACGTAAGACAAGAATGCCTTTCGCTCGACCGGAGCTATATTAGGTAATCCTTTTAAATTTATCCTAACAAGGTGCTTTTCCTCTTAAAAGCACTAGCTCATTAGTAGAATATTTTGTTTTAAGAGGACAATTACCTACATAATTTTCAAGGTGTATTCTTTAGTGGATATTACATTATATTCTGGGCTGCTTATTAGTAAGTAATTATCAAAGTCGATGCAAAACAAATTTTATATCAAATATATCGTTCTTTTCATATTAGTTCAATCCAGCAAATATAGAAATAATCGGCTTAGCTAACTGCGCTTCAGGATTTTTCGAAATTTATCCCTTGAGGATGTAAAATAGGGTATACAAATTTTTTATTTTTATAGTTAAAACCATGAAAATTAGTATTCATAACCTTTAGATTCAAAATTAAGAAATACTGAATGCACCTTTTTAGCCCGTCTAATAATAAATGCGGATTCTTCAAAATACTTACACCATTAAATATTTTGCAAAAGTACATACATACATATCGAGTGGACTGACTTTGCGTATGAAGCTTTCCAAAAAACATTTATGAATGGCTTTGGCGATAGTGGTCATGTCAAATATAAATAACTAGCAGCTATAAATATAAACAGGGAAAATGGCAGTTCTAAAATATTTGGAGAACAAAGTTGCTATACGAAAATCCGAAAAATATCCAAAGTCAATGTACCTATGTATCTCTGTATACATAAATATGTATATAAAAACTCTGAATAATTTCCTGAATTATTAAGCTATTTCTCAATTATGTACATATTAATATAAATAATGCTATGATTACTTTAGGTTTTCCACTATGAAAGGAAAATCTGTGTCAATGTCAACAAAGTTCAAAGATTCAAAAGCTTAGTAGTTGAATGTTGGAACGGTTCAAAGCTGAAATATAACATTTTCCATTGAACCGATTTTAAAACGTATTTCCACGAAAGTAGACGGAGCCCTACGAGCCGGAGTTGTAGTTTTCCAAGAAAACTCTAAAATTATACCATTTTGAAGAAGGTGCGGTGTATACATAGCAGCAAAGTTTGCTGAATGAACTGAATGCCATGTGTGAATAAAACTTTTAGTCAAAGGACGGATAAATCGTGCCACGAGTATACTACTCTTTTGATTTAGACGAATTATGCTGCATGTTTGAAAAATTCTACGCATACCCGTACGTACTGTGAAAGGTTTGTTACTATAATACGCCGAATTTAATTTATTTAATTAAGCGTTTTCAGCCAGAGTTACTTCAATTGTTTTTTGCAGTGTATTTTATATTTTCACTTATATTACGAAAGTAGTATTAAAAATTAAACACGAAAACTGACGTAGTCATCTCAAATGACACTAACTAAACTAAACTATTTTTCTTCCTGCAACAAGCTTCCTATCAGCGCAGCGTAACAAAGCTACAGTGGATTTTATTGGAAATTTTGTTCGAAGGTCTCATAGCTTTCCATCATGTAATTAATTCCGAATGATTACACAAATATAAGAGCTATAGTTCAATTCAAAAGTAAAGAATAGAATCAAAATATAAGCGTTTCTTTAGTGCCACAAATATCAATTTTTAAACCTCACAGATAAAAATGCCGATTTGAATTTACGGGTCAATTCCTAAAAACTTAATGAAATGGGAAAATAGGAAATTTTCAGTATTTCCATAAAAGCTGGAAAATAACTGAATTAATGCAAGTAGCACAACATTCCTGTCATTACGACCCCTGACATAAAATTGGAATTAATGCTGCAAGAGTGCTTTCCTCAAAGCGGAAAATGCAGAAAAGTCGCTCGAGTTAACGCATGGACATTAAATAGGTAATGAAACTGCTACGATTTTTTAGTTTTATTTGTAATAAAAAACGGAAATGAAAGATAATAACATTATAAAAATGAATGTTCAAAAATTCCATTGTAACGCAGGAAGTGTATTGAAAGCTCTATTTTTAAAACACAATAAAAACTTCTATAAAATGATTTTCTATAGACATATTTTTTAATGCCAAGTTTTTTTTTATAATAATTTTGTTTAACAAGCAATATCTTTGCTTTATTAACCATAAGTCATGCTATTACAACTGGAACGAAACCATTATGTACTACAAATGTCAACTGAGCCTCATGACTCACGTAATGCACTTTCAATGCATGTTGTCTGCTTTTATTGTTTTCACGAATCTCAGTGACTAGTGGATAGGAATGAGGGAAATGAAATAATTAAAATCTTATGACCACAGACTGTAATATCCACATACATATGAACCAGCGACATGCATTTAAATCTGATCTTTTCATCCTCCTTATAAATAAATTTATTAAGCTATAATTTGAGATTGCTTTGTATACATTGGAAATTTTATTTCTAACTATAGTTAACTGATCTTTCTAATACATAGACTATAGACATACATATATGTATGTAGGTCAATAGACAGCCAGACATATAGCGAGAGGTGTTATAGAGAACTAGGAAAACGAACAAAATATAAAGGAATAAGAAAATACAACCTAAAGAACCTATATAGTCATATAAATAAAAAAAACTTCTAAACACTAATCCAAAGGGAAGGTTTTACTCAGAGAACATTTTGAATTTACCACACAAAATATCGACAGAACGAAGGGCCGGAGTCAAATTTTGGGCGTTGAAATTGCTGTTTTCGATGAATGACGCAGCCTCTCTCACTTATGTCTTGACGGATTGGGTCATAAGAGCTATACTTGGAAAGCTTGAAGGCTCAGCTTTCTAACACGCTATCAGGAAAATTCAAGACGTCTCGCAAAGATCTTATAAAACCATTTCCGGGTTCACCCCCTTCACATTTTCAATTGTGATTTTAGGGGTGAAGGACTGATTTTAGAGTGGGGTCTCTGAACAAATGTTATTCAGGAGATCATCTAGAATCGATTGGCATACCCCTGTTCAGACCTTAACAAAATATATACACTTAAGTTCTGTAAAATATAAAATTTGTTTCCTACGTAGCAACTAACTTTAATTAGCTAGGAATAAATTGGCTTAACGTTTATATAGTAAATATAGAAATCCAAAGATCATCAATAGTTCAAAGAAGATTATTAACGACCCTAAATCTAATATTTAACTGAACTGAATATCTACAGAGAGTATATGTAACACGAACAAAGTTCATAACATATGGTTTATGGCTTGTGCACATACAATTTGGGCAATATGCCATTCGTAGCAATCAATAATTTTTGCAACAGCTCTCAGCACGTGAGTCTTGGCATTATAACAATTATTCAAAACAGAAACCTCTATTATGTCAGGTGTTTTGTCATTACAATTCAAAATTCCCAGAAAACAAACTTCTAAAAGGTTTTCAATTAAAGAAGAACAACTACCAAAAATTTAAGTAAAGGTGAAATGGAATACGAAGATATGTAATATCAGAATTTTTGTGAACTAGTTATGCCGGATTTTATGGTGACAAATTGCCGTTTACGAAAACAATTGAGGAGAAATTTAATAAATCGTTGGTAGCTAAGTTTTAGTTACATATCGTCGTAACTTTTAAGGGTCAACATTTGATATGTGATCGAGACATGGAGCGTCATACAAGAAGTAAAATTTTTGTCTGACTCGAAAAATTTTTCACAACTTCTCATTCCTGTCTCCCGATACAAACTTCTCAAAGTTCTAATGAACCTAAAAATAGAATAGCCGACACTATGAAAAGCAATCCGGTTATTGTGCTTAATTCATTTGAATGAATTATTTTGCTTTATATGTAACAATAAATTTGAAAATATATTTTTATATTTTATCTAAGTAAAAATATGTTACCGTACCGACAATATAATATAAAAAAATAATATAAAAATAAACAAAAACTCAAGCCGTCAATGTGCAAATTCCATAATAGGCGAAAAGCTAGGAACCGATTTATATATTTAAGGTATTTTAAAAAGATTGAAAGTTACTACTTTTACAAATGTACTACACGGTTAAATATAAAATTAACATTTGTCAAAAACTTAAACATAATAATGAGCCTTGTTAAACGCTACGCATAAATGCAACATCGAACTTTATCTGCCCAATTCATTTAAGAATTGATATAGTTTTTTAAATATGATGTCTACCTACATTAACACAAAAGATGCATCTAAAATATTAACAGATTTCATATTCAGATTCTATTAAAAGAAACCCTATTCCAGTATTAACGAGGTCTTCTTTACAGCTTTAAAAAAAGATAAAAATCATAGACAAATCAGGTTTTATTCTAAACAATGTTGAAAATTGTTTCAGAGACACTATTATATTTATTAGCGCTTATTAAATATTTGACATGTGATAGTAGTAGCGAAAACTATCCCTGTGTTGAGGAAAGCCTACATATTCAGCATGCCACGGCATGGCTACAACAATGTTAGTAAAGGAAAGGGTTTTACCTGAAGATCCGATTGATTGGGTTGCGCCAGATCGCAGGCCGACAACCACGGGTTGACACGTGCCAAGGCACCAGTGCCACCGTCGTAATCCTCGTCGTCGTCGTAATCAATCTTGCCCAATTTAACGTTGTCAAAATAATTATGCTCGATATTACTCTGGATAATATTGTTGTAATTATTTGAGTTATAGTAGAAATTGGGAAAGGTGACCTGGTGTTTGCTGCTGCTGCCGCTGTCGTCGTATTGTTGCTGTTGTTGTTGGTGTTTTTGACTGGTGCTGCTGCCACGCCGAGCCCCCGAAATAAACGCAAGCGCCATCACGACCAGCCCGGGTCCTGGCCGCATATTGACCTCGGGTTCGGCGGCGCTAGCATGGTGCAGGCCCGCTTGAGACGCGCTTGCGACTCCGATAGGTTTGAGGATATGATGGGCTCATGGCCCCATCATCACCTTATTTCTATAATTTTCTCGTTCACTGCATCAAAGTTTATTTCGTGTTTGTTTCTTGGCCACAGTAAGCGTGCCGCCAATTGCTCGTCCGTCGCACTCGATTACCGTTTTTTTATTTTATTTTTTTATTCCACGATCACCCAGCAAATTTCCAAATTTCGTTCACTTTTCCATTTTCGCTTATTTCCGCTTTCTCCTCATTCACTGCGATTGACAGATTTAGGACCTATCTTTTTTTATTTTTTGAAGCACGTACGTTCGGTACGTTCCCGTTATGTTGCACAAAACGGTAAATTTTGTTGCGTACTGTGCGCTGCTCCGGCGGAACGAAAATTCATCCGCTTACATAAATCACGCACGGCGTTCACGTGTATGACACAAGGGACCACTGCTAATTACCATTGTTACATCCAACTAAAAAAAGGGAATTTTCTCCTATAATCCGTGCGGCCATTTTGAACGCACACACATTAATTGGAACAACAACAACTCGCATGTATAAAAAGTCCTTAATAAATATGTAACGAACACACGAAAATGCTCATATATATATTTGTATATATGTATATAACCGAAACGGAGGTGCCAGCCAGCGCAGGGAAGTGCTAAGCGGAGGCGAAACACAAAGGGACTCCGGTAATGAAAAGCACTGAGGGACGAAGACGAAACGAAGAAATAATTCTACGCGGTGTCGGAGAACGGTCCGAATGTGGCCAAATCTCGTTCGATCCTCGACGGCGAATTTTGCTGGGCACTATCTGGCCGCAGGATCCACAAGTTCCATCCCAGAAAATTTGGGCGAAATTCAGGCGCCCCCGAGCATTCCAGCGGATGTCCTTCGAATTTGTTGAGTCTTTTAACTGTTATATGCGGGCTTCCACGCACAAAGCCACCTCGCAGCGCCGTTGTTTTTAAACTCATTAATTCATTATTTTCTTCTTTTTTTGATGAAAAGAATATCACCTCATATTACCTCATTCAAACCCTCCGCACACTGGGCGATGCGTGGAGTAACACGAAACAGAACTGTTATACACATCAACTGGTATACATAGGGAAAGATAAAAAACTTGAAAGAAAGAGTCCTATTCGGGCGAACAGAGCCTTGAGTTATCCGAAACAGGAGAAATTGTCTGAGTGTGCAGCCGCCGTGCTGCTGCCATCCTCACCATGCCCTCGTAAGCCAACCGTATAACAGTTTGCGAATTTTGCAAGAAATTTTGCAAAATTGTAATTAAAAAATCGTATTTATACACTTAATTTAGCAGCATTTAATCCGTTCCAAGGCCTTGGTGCCAGCATCCAGCGGTTCGGTACCGAACTGCAGCGGAGTGGGGAGATCTGGGACGGTTTTAGTTGCACACGACGTTTCACTCCGCGGCGTTTAGCGCACTCAGAGTCCACTTAATGTCCTTGCAGGGAACTTTAAGCAGCGAACGAGAAGATCGCGATTTCCATCTCGAGCTCGACCTCTCCACTACTCCCCCACGGGATAGGTGAGCTGCAAGGAGTAGGTCCACCGATGAATCTACTGTTACACGTCCAGGTGAGGAGCACTTCTATGAAAAAAATTCTCGCGCACGAGACAGTGGACCAGCGACCTCCTGGATTTCTTTCGGCGATAAACTTAAATCAATTTCGAGAAAACTCCACAAAAATGAAATGGTTTTCTTGTATTTCTATAGTTTAATTAAAAAACGGGCAACGTTTGCGCGATTGCAGGATGCACGGTATACCCTGCTTCTAATCTGCTGGCCCCAAATGGCACTGAATTTGACTAGATGGCGCTACGCTGGGGCTGAAGCTTTTTTCGACAATTATTCGGACTCTTCTTCTGCACTTTTCCTCGTACTGCTTTTTATTTTTTTTACATTTTCCTTTTGTCACAAAGTGCACGGGAAAGAGTCGACACGTCCTCCGGCAGTCAAAATTCTTCGGTCGTGTCCCTCGCCGTGCGCACGCAAACCAATCGATATCTGGAACGCATGCCCAATACCCCCAAAAACACTCCACGACCCAGAAGTCTTGCCGACGAATCAACGAAACACAGAAAGGGCCTCTCTTCACGACGAAGGGCTTGAGCCAAGTTTCGTGAAGAAGTTCCTTTAAACGTTTACCATCAGCTGCGGCAGAGTCGCGTAGTGGCCGTTCTCGGAACGTCTGGTGGAGGTTACGAAGGCACACCAGCCGTTTTGTGAATGAACCCTTCCTGCAGGACAACGGGAGCGAGAGGGCTACTGGGGGTAGAATGGGATCAGTAGCTGAACGGTTTGACGAAGAAAGTTTCATGGTTCCATGGAACTCCCGATTCCGAGCATGGACATAGACTTAGGCTAAGCTTTAATCGATGTGTTCCAGTTTTTTGCTTTCTTCAGCTAAAGTTTTGGGTGGTCTGGCCGGCCTCTACGCATGCCAGCCACCCGCACACCCGATGCCCGAATGCACGGAGGGGCGAGCTTTTACGAAACCATTCCTAGAAAATCATATGATTCCAGCATGTCCGCATTCCTGTGGATCCCCAGTGTGAAGTGTCTACCATCTCCGTCCTAACAGGCGGGCATTAATGGGATCCATGCCTATGCCGCCCTCGGTTCATCAGTCGTCTCACTAGGAACTGCCAGAACGCATAAAATATACTGGGAAATTTCCAATATGTCGAAATCAAGCAATTTAGGAAGACTTTGAAAACCGTTAATTTCAAAATTCAGCTTTATAGGTGTAATATACAACTTTTACTTTTCAATTATTCCTTTCCACTTCCAAATTGAGGACAGGACGGTTTCAGAATAAGACCTTCTCTGCTAATAGCGGTTCAACGAGCTCGACCATTTCCATAGAACTAACTATTGTTTTCTATATTAAGAAATTTCACTTTCTGTATAACAAAATTTCTACAAAATTAAGTTGCAAACAATTCCATAAATAGCGGTGGCACTAGATTTACATATGTATATAGGTATATCAGGGTAGAGCGAAATTGTCTTTCGCCGCTCTTTAGTTGAGACCTTCGAATTCTTTATAATGCAGTTTCTGTTAAATAATGACATACAAACAATTTTCAACACTTAATACTTTTATTAAAATTTTAATTTACCTACAGTTGATATTGCACTAAATTGCTTTTTCAATTTGAACAAAAGTACTATATTAAGTAGTATCTCAATAATACACTAAAACCTAACAACATTAAAAGAAAACGGGAACATTGGTGTATTATTATGCTGGCCTTTGCCTTTGCCCTTTTTTTTTTTGACTTACCTTTCTGCCTTAGAAAAATCCTAGAATTTTTTTCTAAATGGAAGACTTTGGCCACAAAAAAATACTTCGAAACTTCTACAATCAAAAACAAAAACCAATCTGCTTTGTGAAAATTTACACTTACCTCGGCGTAATGTTTCCCCAATCTCACTCAAAAAAGAAAAGACCAACTTAAAACAAATAAATACATTGTACATACCATTTTAGTTAATAATACTTCACCTATGAAATACCTCAACTTTAGAATACCCATCTGGAAGAAGAAAATTATTGCACAAATTAGATTGCTTAACTTCATTAACTGTAGACTCACACAAAAAAGGTAACATGAAATGCAATAATATGTTCTTAATATTTTCTTATAAAATTTGTTATGCTTTGAACCCATCCAAAGGGAAATGATCTCTGCAAAATTAAAATTGCCGCACGTACCTCCTTAACAAAATAAGTAGATAAGTAACTAAATATCAAGCAAATAGATCATTAATCGTACCTACGTGACAGTTTTTCTTATATTTTGAGTAAAATTATTGTAAGGTCAAATAAAATACGCTGGCTGTACAATCGTTTGTCAAATAATAAATGTCAGTTAAATAATTATTTTGTATTTCTTTTAGAATTAAAGTCGTTTACTTGCCCAAGGCTAAATACTCGTTCTACTTTGAATCAAGATATCCCCAAACAGTAAAAAATAAAATAAAAAAGAAAATTAACTCCTTCTTAACGAAGAGCACGTACTATTATAGTCAATTATTATTTACCATGTTTTCTGAACTAAGAACCAGATGCATTATAAGCCATTGCAAAGTTGTTCTGCATCATATTTCAGCGATGAAAAGAGTTATGCATACAAAGAGAAGTCTAGTTTTTTCTTAGACTTGTTGCGATCTGGTTGCTTATCGTCTTATACCTGGTATTGATTACGGAGTAGTCAATAAGTTTATTAAATATTTATTAATTTCACTAATTACAATTTTTCGTGCCACAAACTAAAACCTTGCTTTTAACGAATCTTATCTCAAAGAAATACTTATGATAATCTGAGTATTTTTGATGCTGCAAGTAGTTTCGTGTGTTGCTAAAGTATCCTAAACATTTTATTTTTATCGGCTGAAAATTCAGAATCTAGGACTGCCCTCCAGTTTATAAACATCAAAGAACATTTTGTATCAATCATACATTTGTTAAAAACCTATCAGGCTCATTATCCATCCTAGGATTTGAAATGCAGCTTGCAGTTTGCAGCCGTTTTACTCCAGAAAGCTTTATAAGATTGATGCTTTATCGATATGCCCCTAAAGGACCTCAAAAATTATCAGGAAAACGTTAACATCGCCTGCCACCTATAAAATGGCCTGACAATTTTTATTTTGGCTTTTGAATAAATGTAACATGAAACTCGTTAAAATTTAAACATTGTTTAATATCAGAAATTATTGTTATGTTTTATTTAATTAGACCCTTTTAATAATAAGGACATTTTCGATCATTTTATTAAATATCACAAATACAAACCTATACATTACCTCACACTAAATGAAGATAATATCTGATCATGATTAAAATATCTTACTATATATGTACATTTTAGAGTTTTCTATAATAAGTAGGTACAGAACCTTTGGTGCGCGATTTCGACTCTCACTTGACGAATTTTTTTAAAATATAATTGAAGCAGTTTTGAAAAGCGAATTAATTTTTGTTGAAGCATATTTAAATCCAAATTTTACTATATTTCAATTACATATATTATTCATATTATATAACTTTAAAATTTTTCTCTTATTGTAGCAAACAAATAAAATGTTGCCGCCTCTGGAGATTTCCAAAGCGACTTCCGTGGAGCTTTTAAGTTTATGGATACAAAACTGAAGACATGAACCCGCTGGACCCACCCAAACTTTCCCATAATTCCAGAGCTCCAGAAGTAAGGTGAGTCTAGAGCGGCTTTCGTAACGCTTTTTAATATTCGTATCTCTTAGCGATAAAGTAAATGTTTACCGGGGCCAATATGCATAAATTATATTGCCTCCAAAAATATGATAATCATCTCCTCCCGATAAGTAAAGCAGGCAGAAATCAATAATTTCGCGGGAAACCGGTGAAAGTGAGTCTTGGTCCGAGATTTGGAGACGGACAAAGATGATTCAATTAATTTTTTTCACTGCCATTTAGTAGTTCATCTTTATATTAATTTGCATATGCATAAAATTCCCTTTCGGTTTCGCTGGTTCGACTGTTTATCTTAATCGCAGTGGAGCAACATTTAGCGTCTTGTTGCGCCAAGTAGAGCGACAATATTTTCAATTTCATCGATGAGCGCCCCCGAAGTGAGGCGCGGATTGAAATTTGCTGCGATACCTGTATCGTCAGGTAAAAAGATTTTCTCCCAAAAATTTCGCTTGGTTTTGCTGCAGGTATTTGCGAGGAATTTAAATGCATTTACTACGCCCTGGGAAATGGTTGAAGAGATGCGTTTCGGTGGTTACGCGCGAAAAATGCACATGGCACGCACACTGCACCGGTCGGCGCGACGCGATGCATTCAAGCTGCAGTTTGGGCCGGGGGGAGGACTTTTTGTCCGTTTTCCTCCGTTGTCTCAGAAATAAGATCAAGAAAAGTGGACAAGCGAAGACTGCGCCTTCTTAGCGCACGTCGCATTGCACCGCCTGGGAAGTGATCGTGCCCACGTACGCGGCACTCGGATTAACGTGCCTGTGCCTGCCGTGTGGCCGCTGCAGCGCGGTCCGTTGTCGATCGCCGCCGTCGCCGCCCGCTTCGGTCGTCGACGTTTTTCGCTTCATTCATTTTCTGAGCGGCGTGTCGAGCAGTTCGGCGGGAAGTCACCTCAACGTCTTAAAGACGACCAAGTTCCCAGTCTTTTCGTGCATCTCGCGATTTTTCTTATCACAAGACAAAGACGTCCGAGCCGGTGGTGGTGTGGCCAACAAACATCGCGACTATAGTGCAGAAAATTGCTCTTGTTCCATATCGCGTAAGTTTGGTTTTGCTCTTCTTGTTTCTGTTGTCTTGTTCTTGTTTCTGTTTTTGATTTTTTTTTTCGTTAATTTTTTTTTTTTTGCTGGTTTCAAAATTTGCCGCGTTAATCCGCTCTCTCGGCACAGAAAACAAATCAGCGCGAGTGTTTTCTTCGTCGCCGATCGATCGATCGATCCGTCGACGAATCGAAGCGTCTAATTTTTGCGCAATGACCAGTTAATGTGCGTGCGTTTGTTGCTCCAAATTTTAAACCCCCCTCGACTCGAGTCTGCGAAGAATCAAATGCAACCGGTGTGAAACAGTGTGCAGTGGTGGCGTGTACGCTTTCGTGCATCCGATTAATTAAAATAAAAATTTGCGATCTTTTTTTTTCAAAAATTGGGACACCCAACGACTTGGTTAAATTTACAAGAGGAACTGAGCCAATTAATAACTTTGGTTAGTTCAGTGGACCGTGCATGAGTAAGTTCTGTAAAATTTCTCAGAAATTTGTCCCCAATAGTTTTGAATCACCGTCGACGTCAACTTTCATTGAATTATTGCTTTGCCCGGTGCCCCATTTTACATTCGAGCACTTTGGCAAATTTTAAAATGTTCCTGTAGTGGAGTTTGAGGTAGGATGCATTTTTCGGATGCTTGTTCAAATGCATCACTATGTCGAGTAGACCACTGCGATAGTGCAAGAAATTTATGTTTTCAGCCCAAGGCTAGTTGTCATACTTGAATATTATTTTTGTAAATTGTAGTACACTTTGGCACATATGCACCTCAGATGTGAAACAAATTTATCGAATTTTTGGGCGGTATATCTGGCATCATACATTACATACACATGAATAAGCATACATATATCCAGGATATGTTTGAACTCAAAAATAATAAATTGGATAATTTGTTTGCATCGTGTTGTGCTAAGTCAGGTGGTATTATTTCATTAAGCAATTTTACAAAAATCTCTTGAAACCAGAGTGCAGTTCGATGTCGGACAAAAACAAAGTAACTATCGAGTTTTGTTTACGCATAAATTAAAACGAAAATCGATGATTCATGCTGACATGTATGAACTTAAAACCACCCTCCATTAATTTTAATTCTTTTTGCCATATTTTCGAACACATTTTATGATATTAGAAAATAACTTAAAATTAGTATAATTTTTGAAAAAAGAACGAATTATTATGTAAACATAAAACCAGTAGATTTTTATCACCCTTTCAAAATATCTATCGATTTTAAACAAAGAAAAAATCAGCTGATCTTTATTCATCTTTTCAGGCTTCATGTCTAGTTGATACTTTTAAAAAGTCTAATTTTGTGTCAATTGGATTTTATTGCTAAAATCGACGAAGTAAAAAACTTTTAAAAGATAAGGCCTTCTCAAATTTAAATTACGTTTTTCTCAAAACAATATTTTTCGATTGCGATTTCTTAAAAACTACTAAATCGAGTTAATCTATGTAGATAAATTTTGATGATCGGAGAATTCGTATGCAAGAGAGTTGCACATTCTTAAGATATTTTTCCATTTTTTCCTCTACATACATTCATTTCCATAGCAAGATATTACATTAATTTCTGATTCCCTGAAACTCTGGTTATGGATTAGCATAAAATTCACAATAGGATCGAAACCCATAAACATGAAACTCATAAAACTCAAACACTTAAACCTTAAGGCGTTAAAACCACAAAGTGCATAACACCCAATATTAGTAAAATGTTTAATGGGTTTACTTTAATAGATTTTTTATTACTCCCTATTGTTATTTCTGTAAGGTAAAGTAAAATTATTGTGGAATGTTTCGAAATGTTAACTGACGTAGAACTCAATCTTATTAAGTTAAGATAAAATATTTGCTTTAGATTTAACAAACTGACGTGGATAATGAGTTCGCAATTTAACAAGTATTCACAAAGTTTGGATCTTGTTCTGGCTTGAAAATGTTGGGTTCATGTATTATCATTTCAAATTATACCATCAAACATCAATCTGCAGATCAGGATTTTGAGAGTAAGTAGTCTCTTCAATATCAGAAAATTGGACACAACTTTAACAGATAATAGTAACTTACACATTTTAAAAACATTGCTTTTTATTTACTGGAGTACCTACTTTAATTTTTTTTTTCTTTAAGATTTAATCATTCTTTATTTGTTTAATGAAAGTTTCAAATATTTTTAGCGCATACATATTTTCCGATTTCCATATTTCTTTCGTTTATTCAACTGACGACTACTGCTTTAAATTGTTAACATTCTTTGAATGATAAGCTTTTGTTGACGTCACAACAATATTCCCCAAAGATAACTTTAGCTCACTTTTAATGGCACAAAGAACGTTCTCAAATTGCTAGCCAACATGGCGAGAAATTTTTATTCGAAAAATTTATCGCACAGCTGCTTAAATATGTCACCCCAAGTTACATATGCACTGTTATCAGAAGATAAAGCGAATTGTTTTGCAAATTTTAACTTTATGTGTAGGCGTAGAAATGTAAATTTTTTTCAAAAAAAACAAAAAGATTTACGATGTCTCAGAGGACTCTTAAAAGCAATTTTTAATTCTTTTCTCTTCAAACAGAAAATTATGCTCTTAGGTGTTTTGGCATAAATACGAGTTGCAAGTTTCCACCTGCTTGCATACCGCAGTATACCTACACAGAATTGTCGATATGTTTATTTAATTTTATATGCAAACGATGTTTTCTGTATGCAAATTGAAATAACAATTTGCGACTGACTGAAATTTCAGGCGTCTAAAAAGAGACGAGTCTAAAAAAAAAGGTTCGATATATGAATGAATGCTATGTGTTCAATTAATTTCCGCATCAATGGTACTTTTAAACAAAGTTTTTGGTTGCTGCTACATTGCAAAATTGATGAAAAATGCCTTCGAATAAATTAAATTTGTGAAAATGAGTAAATGAATAAATTCTAAGCGCAAATACTGAAATTATCAAGTTTGGTAAAGTTTCACAATTGAATTAAATTTTATATTTTATACCTACATATCTACGTTTACAAAAAAATTTATTTAAATATTGGATATTTGATGAGGCGTTTGTAATGGTTGGTATTAAATATATTTAATACAAAATATGGTATCGACTTTTATCCATATCAGTTATATATACTATTTATACATAAGATAATGAATAAATAAATAAATAAATAATAAAGCACTGAATTTGCTTAAATTAAATACTTTCTATTGGCGCAGCTAATTTGGCATTAGGCAGTGAATTTTTAGTATGATGGTGATTTTTTAGGGGTAGGTAACTCAGAAGAAAAACTTGAATAAATATGAAAAGAAAATAATATATTGTAAAATGATTTAAAAGATAATGTATTTCTACGAGGAATAAAACTTATTTTCAGACTATACATACATGCAATTTATACCGTCAAAAATTATAACAAAGCAGATCAGTGTAAACTGCTATACTTTTATATACCATCAGAAAAATTTCCATGAGTCTTATCATCTGCAATGACTCATTAATGTTCTAGCAAATATTTCTCTGGGTTGCTCTAGCGATAACATCGCTTTCTACCTTTTGCATAACCTTGGCTAGGTAATTACCTCTAGTATTTTTGCTGGCATCCAGACGATGGGCGCCTCAAATAGCGATAAGCTTCGAGCGTAATGATAGAGTTATTTGAAAGGGTGCAACTCGCCCTAAATTAAAAGCAATTTAAAAGGCGACGTTAAGACGAAATTGACGCTTAAATGCATGATTGAGTTTTTGTTTATTTTCTAAGAAAAACGGCAAGTTTGACTTTTTCATCTGTACATTCAGAAAAAATCATTTAGAAACTTCATTAAACTAATATAACTTAAATTCATGAACGATTTAAAAATGTTACAATATTAACTTTAATATCAAATCAATGTATTGTTAGGGCTCTCTCTACTCGTCTTATTCGGGAATATAAAGGTACTATTCAACTTGCCTATTATTTTCTTATGTAAGGTAAGGAAGCAACCAGCAATATTTAAATATTAGGTCAACATATGTTTGGAATGCATATGTCTCTTTCAGATAATAAATTTTAAATTATATGTCCAGAAACTTTCCATATAAATTTTTACAGTCTATATACATATGTACATAGTTGAGGTTTTGTGAGGTTTCAATATTCCATAAAACAAAATATCCGAACATCATAAAATGTAGATAGCATTCAAATGAAAGCGATCTTTATGACATTTCACTAGACGTTAATAGAGTACTAAAGCCATTTTTAGTATTCTGCACCAAAATTGCGAAAAAAAGAAAACGGAAGACGTGAAATAATTTTGATGTCCGTCTCTATGTTTATCACAACCGATTTTCTCCGAAACTATTAAATTAACTAAAGTTGAAATTTGACAGAAGGACTGCAATTGATGTTAAAAGTAAAATTGAGTTCGGGAGTCGAATTAAGCAATTATGCACTTAACAATTGGTCGCTCTTTAATATTCAAAATAATTTTTAAAAAAATTATTGCTTTAAACAAAAATGTTAATTTAGAGAAGAGAGTGACATATGTATATTCACTTACGAGTTGCCATTTTAGAAGAAAAAAGAATATATATCTTCGTTGATCCTCCAAAGTTGACAAATATCATCTTCATCATTCTCATCATTAAATTAAAGTAATAATAAATTTTCATAAATGAGTTCTAATGGTTATGTTTCTTATTTTTTTTAGTTCTGTGTAGACTAAAATATGGGTGCTTTCATACTATTAAACAATTATATGCACATATACATATATACATAAGATCTTCAAGCCTACGCTTTTCGAAATAATCTTAAATAGCTTTCTCAGGAAACAGTGCAAAGGCCTCGCATTTTTCATTTTCTCATAATTCCGAAATTACAATTTGACCGTTTGTCGACTCCTATTTTCTATTCGATTACAGACTGTTGAACATAAATCAGAAAAAATTTGAAAACTTTAAAAAACGACAGTCAGAGCTGAAGGTGTATGCGGTTTCCTCTGGTAAATGCTGGTTGAGTTGAGTGAGACATGCACCATTTAAATAAAACTCCCGAGTGATCTCTTGGGAACGCGTCCTTTGCGTCCAAATTGAGTGCGTGGGCATACGGAGATTTTGTAAATCAAGTGCGCCCACTTGGCATATTTTTGCCTCCCTAAAATACTTCGAGTCATAAACTTGCGGTGCGGTTCATTAACACCACCAGGAGGAGATAATTTCGAAAATAAAAAAATAAAAAATAAATAAATTTTCTTTTTGTTGTCTGTACACGAAGGAAAGAAGCAGAAAAGATCTTTTCAACACGACACGCACCCCTCGCAATCGGCTCATTCTGAACTCGCCGGTGCGCCGCCGGTGGAGCAAAAATTAAGTGAGAAAAAGCAAAAATTAATCGCCGTCACAGGGACACACGAGATGCGGATAAAATACACTTAAAAGATCGAATGAGGTGCTCTGCGGCAGCGATTAACTTTTGATTCACATTTCTCGGCTCCGTCTTAGACATGACGTCACACCGTCGACCTGATCAAGTTTCCCTCGAAATTTGTTGTTCTTCGCCGCGCTTATCTGCCGCGATCAGCACCCAGTCATGCGCGCGCACCTTACTTGTTCTCCGCCGCGCGACGCGACGATCGCCGCCGCGCCGCCGCGCAAATCTTAAAGATACTTGGCGAAGTTCGCGCACCAGACGTGTGCATATTCGCTTCGCTTCGGCTGTTAGCTTTAATTTTAGGGTGGCGAGTTCGGCTAAAAATAGGCGATATATATTTTGGCAAATATTTTCTTATATTTTCCAAAGTTCGGGTCGAATTCTTTGCGAGTTTTACTGAAATATTTGCAAGGCTTTCGTGATTTCCCGCCGGTAATTTGGGATCTCCTAAAATCGTTTATCTTAAGACGTAACAGTTAATTTGTATTAAAAAAGTTCGTTTTCGCTAATCTTCATCTTAATCCCCGCTGCTGTGCGTTCTGAATCCGACTAGTGGAAATCGAATTCACCTAGAAAACATCTAAAAAATCCGCAGCTTCTGTGTGTGCTTTCCGCGATTACGGCTGGGCCTTGCAAGTGTTTGTGCACTTTGAAATTTTTGGCTTTTTCAATTTTCCTCGTTTTAATTTATTTTAAATTTTCGTTAGTGTTGTGGTCGGCGGATTGCTTCATCGGAGGTGGGTCCGGGGGGGGACGGTGTGTTGTGTGTCTTGTCTCTGTGTGTCACTGTACGAAAATTTCGAATTTTCACGACGATTTTTTGGTTCTTTAGTTGAGAGAAAATCGTCGCTTAGTTAACGTGACCGTGCCGCCGAAGAAAACGAAAATATTAAGCCAAGACAGCCCAGCAATCAGCTCGTGTGTCCTTTTCGAATAAGCCTCGATAGTTTAGTGTGAATCAAAGTTTAATTCATAAATAAATAACTAATCGAAAATATTTAACGATTCGAACCGCCTATCCACCCGTTTGAGTGAGGTGAAGTGACGTACCTTCGTCGTTTACCTGCAGAAAATTTTCTCCTTTTGATCGTCTCGAAACTTTTCTTTTCCTTTGGATAACTCATTTCAAGGTGAGTCTATTTTTAGAAATTGCGGGCGACGAGGTATAAAATATGCAAAGGGCGAAAGATAAGTGCGTTCCCTGCTTTGGATTGCTTTTATTTTTTTTCTCCAGAAGTGCTCGCAAGGTATTCGCGGTATTTCGATGAAAAACCAAAAATTTTTTAACTCATCCAAGGAGTGGCCAGCGGCACTGCCTCCGCGAGCCTCTGAATTTTGCCAGTTTGTGTCTTGGTCGATCTATTTTCAGATTAGAGGAGTTTTGTGATGTAATTGGAAAGAAATGAGATATTTGGGGGGATTATTTTCGTGGATTGCTCAACACAGGGGAGCCGCTCCTCGCAAATGTATTGCCCCATCTCTTCTTCCTCTTCGGTGACGTCCGGAAAAGCTCTGCATTGTGCGACGTCACAACGGTGACATCATGTCACATGAAGGGAGAGAAGTACTCAAGCCGGCAGACATGCCGAAGACAGTTTCCATTAGAGTGATGCTGAAAGGCGTAAGCGTGGCGTATGGCTATTTGCGCGAATAAATCTATTTTCGCGACTGTATGTCAACGTTTTTGGCACCATCGAAACGAGTTTTATGAGACACTTCGTTTCGGTAGCATAGGTGCAAGCATACCACGGAATATGACGCGACATTTCTAATTGGCGCCTTTTCGATTGCATTTATGACAAAATTTTAAGATGCTTTATTTTTCTTCGCGCTTCTTTCTTGTTTTTAACAGGAAATATCAAACTTAAAGCGGAAATTGTTTGAACAGTTTGCGACATTCCAAATCTAAATGTGTCAACTTATTGATGAAAACATTATTGGAATCCAGACCATTTTAAAGATTCGATGTTGATGTTGGTATGTACTTATAGTTACTTACTAACAGGAAGTTAGAAAGCCCATAGTTAGATCAGCTCAGTGGTACCAAAATATAATAAAAGTAATGTAATCAGAATTATGTCAACGTGTATGCATAATTTGAGACTATCTCGGTAATAGAAAGAATCTTTCAAAGTTTACTTGTAAGAATTGAACTACCCACATAATGTAAATACAGAAAGATCTGAAGCTCGAAAATAAATGATAGTATACCTAATATTAACCCTTTTTTGGTGTAATTTTTTAGTGTAATGTAATTGAAATGTTTGGTACAATTTAGGTCCTACAATGCACAAAACAATAAATAGGAACTTATAAAAAAAAACATTTTTAGACCCTTATGTTTATTGGGGAAATCCAAATTTGTGAAACACGATGCCTGCATCTATTTCAAGAAGGAAAAAATGTTAGAGTACGGCATAAAAACTAGTCCAAATTTTTTTTTCGATTTAATGGGATCGAAAGAGTGTCAAAATGTCAAAATTTAAAAATATGTTTGCCTTCTGTGTGATATATGTATATAGAAAACGCGGTGATGTTTTATTACTGGCATCCAAATATCTATGTACTTTAACAATTTGTAGTTGAGTAAAACATATTCAAAATTTCAAAATTTGTCAGAAGCTTTGACCCAATAATAATAGTAATATAACACTGGAATTATCAACTAATTTTGAGTTATCTACGACGCTACTTGCAAAAGGATTTCGGCCCCTTTTCAAAATTAGGGATATCATTGCCACCTCCACATCGGCAGACATACCTCGGGCAGTCCATAAAACCCTCTACAGTAGCAACATCAAAATTTAAAAATTGATAATGGTTTACTTACCTTCAGATTTCCTGCCCCATTATGTAAAACAAAAGGCAATAAAAAAAAAAACACTGGAACTACCAACCAATTTTAATTATAAAGGGAAAAAATGTTTCTGAATATAATGTAGTAATTTAAAACCTTATACGGTTTGGCATAGATCTTGTGAGGTCACTGTAAACAAATATCAAGGAAGAAATTGAGTTCTAGAGTCAATTTGACTGGTCTTGGCAGCTCCTGTGTTAAATATTGAAATGCTATTGCATCCTCTGTGCTAATTTGAAGTGTGCAACTGAGAAAAGCAACCCACTTCGAATTCTCAAGATTCAATTGCATCACATAAACTTTAAAGAGGTATATCTTTCACCCAGCTTCAGGAAAAGGGCGGCTAACCCGATTCCCTGGCCCAGAATCGCGGAGTCGAATTGGCTTGACACAATTTCCTTGGGCTCCTTATGTGCGGAGGGAAGTTCTTCCTTTTTCCACACATTTTTTTTAAAATTCAGCGAGCGTCCCGACAGGGCTAGAGGAGAAACAAGGGTCTTTCGAGCTCTTTCGAGCGTGGCGAAAATCAATAAGGCCATTGTAAATCAGTGAAAACGTTTTCATTGAACTTATAGCTAGCCGAATTGACATTGGTATACAGCTGCAAAGCATAATGTAAACTTTCTGATTGCATGGGAAATGCATTTTCTGTTGATATTTGCATGCAGGGCCGGTGCAGCGGCGGGTTATATCATCGTACGGTGGTCGTCAGAGTCGGGGAACATACACCCGCATCAGTATCTTTTTGAGTTTTCCTTTTTTTTGCCGTCGTTGGCGCTTTTTATTCCCGCGCTTTGCATAGCCCACGAAATGCAAGTTTAAGGCACACAGTCAGGGTACAGAGGTTACGTGAGATCATCGTAAAGTCTCGTGCTAGCAAACAGTCGTTCATTTCCATTTTCCCTCTTTTGCGGAACAATTGAATTTCTTATTCACTTTACTCACTCCCCAGTCACGTAGGAGATGAGTCAAAGGTTGTGATGTATTAATTCTTTTCGAGGCTGGAGCGTTTTAGCGGCCGGGGAAAGGAACAGGAGGCCGTATGTATAAATGCAAAATATTGCAAAATCATTGCAAATTGACAAATTTGCTTACTTTCTGTGGAAGTCACCTGAGCTAGCGAGTTCCTAACTACCTCCGGGACGGAATCTGGCCAGCTGAGTCAGCGGACACCGGTCAAGCAAACGAGTTTCGCTCAATAGGAGAGGTCGGCGCTCCACGGGCGCAATTAAGTATTAATTATTACCCCGGCCAGCCGGCTTCAGCCTTAGCTAGCATATCATTTTGATAGTCTTAGCCGTGCTCACTAAAGGATTTTTGATTTAATTTTTGCGATGGAAATTAAAAAGAAAATCATTCTTGCAAATCACCATCGCATTATCTTCGTAATATCGTAATTGCACACATTTGCAAAAAGCGTTTCGGAACAATTTGTGTTGAGTTAGATGAGTGCAAATTTTTTGCTGTTTACACAATTCGTTTTATCGCTCCTCAAAAGTAACGCAAGGCTTGTTGACAGATCTATGTATAGACTTTTCGTTTTGAGTCTAGTCGTTGTCATATCATAACAATTGGAATAATTGGGGTGAAAATTATTTTTACAAAATTAAATGACGTAACCCCTGTTCGCGGGTTTAAACACAATATTTAAAGTTGGAGAAACCTTGCATTTTAAGAGTTTTATTTTGTTTGATTAGTCATTGTATTTATCAAATAGTTTTTCATCTTTGAATGAACTAAGCAGCCCTCTTCTATTGATGTATGGATTATAGTCTCTACCTGTATAAATACGTTAGAAAATTAAAAGTATATTTCACACTATGTAGTAATAAAAAATTATTAGCAGAAAAAAAGTTGATATCAGGAGAGGAGAAAGATTAAAATTAAAATTATTAAAGATCTGTGCAATTAAAATTTGATGTTGAAACGCTATATTTTATATTTTAAAATTTTGTAACGATAAATTTATGAAGGAAACATTTTTGTGTTTTTAAGTTTGAAAATACACTGATTGATAATAAATTAGTTAAATTTCATAGATAAGTTAATAGGGAAAACATCATATTCTAGTGAAGTATCAAGTATTTCTAATTCGTAATAGTGGCTTCAAAGTGGCGTGTTTAATTCGTCCCTCCACGCATACAGTAAGTTTTGAAACACAAATTTAAGGTTTACTAGTATAGTGTGTTGGTGACCTTGAGCCTGTATTTAAATCTACTGGGATAATATCGTTAATAGCGCATATATTCTAAACAATCATTAAGTTAAATTAGTTGAATCATTACTTTGGATTAACCCGAATTTTTGTTTTAGAGAGCATGAGTCATCTATAAATTTTTCCTGAAGAAACATGATTTCTGCTCAAATCAAAGGTTGAGTCACTGATTCGTGCGTCCGTTCAAATTTCATATACATATGTACATATTTTAGTAAATTAAAGCTCGTCGTTTTTTCCGACGGATGCATATGCTCGGCACATTATGCTTGTTCTACATAAGTAAATCATCGATTTACTTTCGTGAAATGGCGTAGATTTCATTTGGGGCATAGATCCGATTTCTAAATGTGCCTTTTAAAATACCTAATAGG
Source organism: Machimus atricapillus (assembly GCA_933228815.1). NCBI lineage: Eukaryota > Metazoa > Arthropoda > Insecta > Diptera > Asilidae > Machimus > Machimus atricapillus. The sequence goes on along the minus strand of OW121786.1, from coordinate 29,678,956 downwards.
TATATTTTCATTTACTTGTATCTCAAGTGTAGCGACAATTTAAATTATCTTTTCTAAGAAAACGTATGGAAAATAGAGCGGACCCAGATAAAACTCAATCCGATGCGGTATTGCGTTTCTCCTCGGAACGTTTAAGTGTAAAAGGTGACAACCAATAAAACTCCCATAACTTAGACGAATAGTTTACAAACTAATGTCTCTTAGCGTTTTTACGGGTTGCATCCCGCGGCAGAATCATTGCGACACGACGACCAAAACCAATTAACGCGAGGATTATTGCATCAAGGCGGCTGCGCGTCTTGGGGAGCTGAAAGATGTTTCTAAATCCTCAGCGCGCGCCCCAAAAGATGCCCGCCACAAGTCCAGCCGGGACTATAAATTTCGAGAATAGCCCGCCTTCGACGTTCGGCGTCTTCGTTGCCTAATAGTTCTCGGCTAATTGTGTGCCAACCGTTGAACTAGGGGAGCCCGAGGAGCCCGCGGAGCCCGAGGAGGCTGGGAGACGAGACACTGGTGGCATTGGGGCCCCACCAGCTGCACACACGCAGCCCCGGAGCATAGAAAAGTTTTTTGAAAGATATATGGGGGATCCGAAATGAGGGCAACTATTTCTGCACTACTGCAAACAAATTGGTCCTCGGGGGAGGTGCACACGAGCAATAATTATTGCGACATAATTGCTAGTGATCGGGGGCGGGCGGGGGGCTTTTCCGCAGAGGGGGATCGAGTGCGTCGCATCAATACTCCCCTTAATAGGAGGCTACCGGGACGGAATGCTTCTTAAGATCGCCGCGGTATCTCCGCAGTTTTAATTGGCCATCGCGGGAAAATAGAACGCTGCAAGATTTTCCAGCATGTTTTTTTTCCATCTATCTGCTCGCGGTTGCGATGTACTCACACGAGCCTCCAAGTGGGCCGCTGCACCCGACCAACGGTCGTTGGAGCCCCGCGTGATTTAGTGCACTTTAATAGCGTGTTTATTACTCCGGACATATTTCAATTTACGCTGCGGGACCGCCGCCATCTAGCGCAGAGCCACCCAGTCGGCGATACTTTTCGATTGGGACTCCTATTGGCAGGCCGTAAATCAGGGTAATGTTGTTTTTGTCGCTGCCACAATTCCGGACCTTTGTTGCGCCTGATTGAGCCCGTTCTGGGGACGGCGACAGGGCTGCCACCAAAGCCCTCAATTTTTCTCCAATTTCGCGGCCCATATGGCTTCGGAGCCCCCCAAGTGGTCGTCCCCCGGGCTTCGCGGCGACAGCAAACTTGACCTTGTCAGCTGTGAACTAGTTTCGCTATTTGCAATGCTTGCGCAGAAACAACAAAATTTGTGGAGGTTGGACAAATGGAATTTCTCTGGGAAGCGTAAATAACAATTATGACATTCTCCATGCCGATTTCCATTCAGCATTGTCGCGACAGAGGCGCAATTCGAGAAATGTTTTTCTTCGACGACCTCTGTACAAGTCGGCTAAATAATAATATATCGCTTCCTGGAAACAGTTGCGGTGATTCATTCATGCTTTTCAAAATTGAAGCTTACTAAGCCCCAGCATGAATAATTCGAAAATACCCTGAGAAAGTGGGTAAACATTTTTTTTTAAGTCAAACAATTGGTCCAGTTGTTTTGTCACAGCTCACTTTTACTTTTCGTTTTATAGCATGTTTACGACATTTCCCATGTTTTCTTTTCTTGTTACGCGTTGCTCTATGTAACTAACGAGTTTTTATGGTAAATTCAAGGTGTTTTAAGTTTTTTGAAAAACATGTTTTTTTTTTATATATCAAAAATTTTAGCTTACTAAATAAGTAGGTCATCTTGTTGAAACTTAGAGCTATCATAAAAGTTAATCTTGATTAAAGATAAATTAAAAGTATGTTACAAAGTTACTTTTTCAAAATATGTACCTATTACTTAATCATATAAATAAACGTAAATCTAGTGTACAATTAAATCATGTCATATAACATGTTTAAATCCCCCCTAAAATCTCAAAATGTTGTGAGATTTCGCGAAATTCATATGACAATCTATTGGAATCTCAAACAAGTAGGCGATTTTGAAATTTTGAGATTCCAAGAGATTCTCAATCAAAATCCCATAAATTCATTCTGGCATTTTCAAAAAGTTTGTTCGCAGCACTTTAAAATAAATCGCTCTAATTTAACATTTTAACATGTTTTTCTGGAAATATAATGTTTTGAAATGATAGGTGTCTAGAACATCTCCAAACCCACTTAACCGATTTGCTTCAAACTTGTTGTAATTCTTTTGATACACTTTACTAAAAAGTCTTTGTGTTCAATTCAAATGTTCATGATTTTGGTCCAAAATTGAGATTTTTGAAATCCGGAATGATATTTAAATAATAAATAATAATATTAATTTTGAAAGTAACTAGTAGTAAAATTATCACTTAACGAGTTGCAACATTCGATACCTCTCGATTTTCTAGGAAGATGATTTGCGTTAAGTTTTTCCGTATTAAAAGATGCAAACAAGCAGAAAATATGGACATTTTTTCCGTATACAATAAACTACTAATTGGCTATATTTTTTAAGAATCAATTACTGTAACCCCTGCTGCTCTCCATCAAAAGTATATTTACGTTTCTTTGCATCTTCACCGGGAGTTAATCAAAAGAAACACGTCAAAAGCAATCAAATAGAGGAGCTTTCACAAACCCATGAATAGTCGAAGGCCGTCGGTGGCTGATTTATAGCCCACTTGCTTCCAGGAGGTCGTCTGTTCGCCTATGAATCATCGATGATTCCAGTACCTACCTGCGATGATGCAAATCAATCTCAGCCTCTTCCAGGTAAACAAAGTTCAAAAATAAATCGGCAAAAGTAAAAGTGCGATCGTTGAAAATTTCTCGGTTTCTCGTCGATTAAGTTCGTCACAAATTCCGGACTTTTCGAGAAACTCGCACTTTTTTCCTGGAACCGATGGAAATTTTCTCCGAAACCTTTTCTCGGTATGCAAATGAGATGCGATTGGATGGCACGGCTCATGAAACCTGAGTCACTAAAGCCTACCCGGCCAGCTGAGTGTGAAATTGAAAGGAATGCCCAGTGCCCATCTGCTGGATGCTGCTGCTTGGACCACTTGGTCTGTAAAAGTTGGGCTCAGCCACGCGGAGAACACTGGCCCCACTCGCCCCAGCGCACTAAGCCCCAGGCCTGCGGAAAGCTGCTTAAGAGATGGACCATAAAAACCAGAATTATTGCGAATTTTTTTAGCCGCCGTGCCGCGCCGTTCCGCAGCCAGATATTCTGGAAATTAAGGAATCCTCCTTTCTGCAAAATCGCTGCATCGATGGATGCTGATAAGCTTCTGTGAATGGGTCTATCCATTAACCGGGCACTGGCCGGCGCACTGGCTGCAGTCCCGGCCCCGAGAGCTCCCCAAGACGGCCCCAAGTCAGGAGCGCTAATTCTAGATCCTGGTCTGGCCTGCACTCCACATCCGATTCCCCCCTGGACCCCAGCAGCACCCTTGGAGCGACTTTTTGGGCTCGTTTCCATAACTTATTTACTGCATTTATTCGTGATGGTTGTTGCATTTAAAAGCCGAACTCGTGCCAATAAGACCAGGCACCGGTCCCTGCGCCTCCGACGTCTGGATGCGAGTCTGGGCCTCATGCACGTTATCTCCCCAAGACGATTTGGCTGAGCATTTTGCTTTCGTTTTTACTTTAGACTTTGTAATATTTCTTTTGCGCCTATATGATCTTGAGACTGCGACGGCGACGTCTGCTCGTTTGCTGTCTTCTCCTCGCAGCACAGCTGCTAGAAGTCCATGACAACACGTTTCCTGATTACTCGGTTGGCTCTAAAAGGTGCCTCATCGCCAAAGTCTCCACCAAAAAATACAAAAATTTCATTCTTAAACCAATAGCAAATTTAGATTTTTACGTAGTAAGCTATGAATTAGACTCAAATTGCGCGGAAGGAGAAATCCTGTACGACAAATTTCTAAATTTCTACCAAATGCGTGCTTGTCAGCGAAAACAAACAATAACGATTGATAATTTTGCTACTTCAAGTCTTTTACAGAAAAAATGATTTTTATATAAAAAACGTTTTCTTTCAGACCAAAAACGTAAAAATCATCTCACAGGTCTTATCTTAGGTAGGCAGGTGCAAATATTAGAAAATTGTCAACCTCATCTTTTTATTCTGTTAATAGCACCTGGTTTGCTGAGGTAACAAAACTCGCAAATGAAAGAGATTCAAAGAGGCGGCTTTGTGAAAACTATGGTTCTCAAGTTTGTGCCCTTTTTGTGCTTCCATTGTGTAGGCCTAACGCCTCGATGTGCGCTTGACTTAGAGGGCTCTTTAGCCTTTAGGGCTTTGAGTTGAAACGTGACATCATCACGCGTTCGCTCGGTTCTCACTTGTCGAATTTATCTTTGAATTCACGCTTGGTTGAACGGCAGAAGAAGACGAAACTTTGCGTCAAAACTTGCAATAGGTTCGAAATTGACGCTGATATCCTCCGCCCTGGAATTTGTACAATATTCATTTGAGTAGATCACAGTACAAAAGTGGCTCTTTTCGGCTGACTCAGAGTGCATCAATTTACGTATGGTAGGCATGTAAAATAGGGCTCAAAAGAGTTTAGGTTTCTGGAAATTACTGCACAGGGACCTAAAAACCCTTAAACCTAGAAATTGCAATCGATATGCAAATTTCTGTTTGATCCTTTGCCTTCAATTTTACCACTTTTTGGATTTTAAAGATGCGCCAAAATAATTTCATTAGAATCTATAGCCAAAAAGATTTCTTCGTATAACATTTTTGTAAAACTAAATTTAAAGATACAGTATAGGAGTATATAGGAGCTAATATTAGGAAATATCGCAAAATTATAATTTTATATATTTCCCAAGTAATGGAATAATAATGAAAAGTTAAAAATTTTTAAATACAATATAAACCCTATTTTTTGTTTCTTGAAAATCGGCTGAAAGATTCGATTTTACATATTGCAAATTGGGAAAAAAGAGAAAATTTAATGAAAATTTAATTCCAATGTCATTGAATTGTAGTAAACTAACTAACTTGTAAATTTTTTGGGGTTGATGCGTTGAACTGGACCCAGTAAAAAATTACTCATTGTCCTTTATACAATAATTCATTTCTTGTGAGGCGTTTATTATTTCCGACAAACTCAAAAATGTCCAAAACCTCAAGCAGTCCAACCTCGGTTTTATTTTACTCACTCAAAACAAGATCTAGAGAGGAATTTGCAAATCCTCATCCTGCAGCAGATCACTGCCATGAATAAATAACCAGAACTTTTCTGGGTAAAGCGTGAAACATCATCAACCCTCGTAGATGCGACGTCCGGACGTCGACGCTACGTACGCCGCCGCCGCTGCTGCAGTCGTCACGAGGAGCGCGGACAAAATAATAGAAAACATCATCTCAATTTACCTCCGTCAAAATCGCTGACAGCTCACATCTAGTTGGAGGGGGCGGAGGGGAGATGATCTATCCGGGAGATTTGCATCCACCCGAGTCCTCTGCCGCGGGGGCAAAAAGAAAGGGCGAAGCGTTGCGGCCCGTCTCGCGTCGTCGACGTGTGCATTACCTGCAATGCAATTGCAATAGATACCCCCCGTCGAGTGCAATTTTTGCCGTTCCTCTCCCGGACCGGCCCACTGCATTATTAATTGTTTGCGGATTGTCATATCTCATGACACAGTCGACAGAGGAAATTCCCAACTGCACATGCATCTGGGGCGATATGACACTTGCAAATTATTCCCTAGGGACGGGAACCCGCTCGGCGCGGGCGGAGGACGAGGGGGCGGCCAAACAAATGGGGGTCCACTCCGAGGTACCCGCCAAGATGACGGAGTGGATAGTGCTCATTTGCGTCGCCTTCCGTTCCGAAGACGCCAGCACTCAGGTAACGCTCACATTCGGGACGTCGAGCGGCTTAGGCCGGGATCTGCCTGCACTGCACGTGGGAATTGCACCTCGGCCGACTGCATTCGAAATGCGGGAGAATTCTTTCGCCCGTGACGCGAAATGAAATTAAAGACTCCCTCCAGCCACAGTTTCTGGGAAATAAAACTTATTGCCATGGCACTGTGTGTCCGAAGACCAGGAAGAATGATAAGGGAAGAATGTTTTTAATTTTATAATTTTATGGTATATGATATTACTTAAAGTCGTTTCAAAATTTCGCTTTTAACATCTCAACCCAAAAATTCGGCTTAGGCTGTAAAAATCAACAAACATTTCAAATCTATTCAGAAATTTAGTCACAAGACCCAAATTATGGTTTATTAGCTGTTTAGTATTCTGGCATTAAAGACATATGAAAAATCACAAGAATCTCTTCAATTTTGTGAAGACGTTTAAATTTTGCCTTTTTGAATATATTCCCTATATAGGGACGATAGCCTTGGTTAGTTCGATATTGTATTAAGAAAGATTAAATTTTCCTTTCTTTCACATTTCACTATCCTTAATAATTCATAGGGCACAAAAATTTCTACGTTATGTGGACTCAAATTTTTAAGGGATAATAGAAGCCAATTTGTCTTACAGTATATAGCAGATTTTTTAAGAATTGAAAAGTATAAAGAGAGCTCGAGTAGCCCCAAACACATAAATAAAGTTAAAATAAAAATTGAATATAAGCTAATTTTAGTCTGTATCTATTTTACTCTTAAAATAAAAATAAGCGAAGAAAATTCATCAATCACATTAATTATAAATAAGTATATGCTCATTATTTTAAAACATAAATATAAAATTTACTTTGGTTATACTTCTCTGGGAAAATACATTGTTTTTAACAACTTTTTAGCTCTTGGACCTACCTTTCTGCTTTTACTTTCTCTTGTAGCCTTTACTTTTTTGTTTTTCGTCTTCAATTTTTTTTATGTGATAAAGGTGTTTACATTTTGATTCTTCGGGTGTCTCGAAAAAAATGTGATTTATTTTGTTCTTTCCCAGTACCCTCCGTATGTACCTATACATCAGAACATATGCATGTATGTACATACATACATATGTGTCTACTTATTAAAAACAAAAATGTAATCTCTCTTTTCTGAAAAAAAATTATAATACATATGGAAGTGATAAAAATAACCTAGATTGCGTTTCTAGGACTGAAGTTAAGTTGAGATTTCTCGAGGGAAATCCGACTTTGGCGACGGTCCTTGGAAAATTGCTGAAACGGACATTCCAATCCCGAGGGATTAGCTCTGCACCACTCTGACCCCCGTGATCCGGGCTCGAATCAAAGGAATGCGGACGCTGATTCATGCGTCGCTCGGAGCCCGCGAGCGAGTGGCCCACTTTGCGAAGAGCTCTTTATCACGCGGCTACCTCATTACCGATTTCCGCGGCTCAGGTGTGATAAGGGGCTCATAACAACTTTCGTTTATTTATTCAACTGCCAGAAACGTGTCACCCGGCGACGGCGACGCATACGCGGCCGGGGCGGCTTCAATTAGTCAGTGGGTCGGCCGCTGCTCTTATCGCCGAGACGCCCGGCTGTTTGAATATCGAATTTCGAAATTCGAAATCATGCCCTGGGCCCGAGATACGCTCTGATGGGCCGTAGACACACGTTGGACCGCACCACGGGCAGGTATCAATTGATGTCGACATTGTCAACTAATTGGAAATGCATGAGGCCAATAAAATCTGCCACGGAACGTGACATGATTAATTTGGGTTAACTGGTCCACTTCCAGAGGGGCTCTTGTGCTACACGTCGCGTCGTGCGCACCGTGTAAGAGGCCCGGCTGATTAGGTGACATGTGTGACTTGACTGGTCTATAGCACGTTTCCTAGGAAGTTGTTCCGCTTTTTATGCAAATTTGACGGTATTCCACGGTAGTCACCTTTGAGTGGCATCGAATTCGTCGACGTAAATCAAATTTGCAATAATGCTATCAGAAATGACCTAGTGTAGTTGTTAAAAAAACTAATAAAAACGTTTGCCCAAAGATCATGCTCATTATTAGGAACTGAATATGAGTTAGAGCTTACCTTGATTTTGTCACAAAGTATAAACAAAATAAGAAATAGAAATCATTGCACTACACGTCTTTAAATTATAAAAACATGACTTTCAGTTATATTGCTAACAAGTAGTTTGGTATAACTTTTAAAAACATGTTTTAAGCATTTTAGCGATAAAAGTACCTTACGATTCAATATTTAATTACATGAACATATGCGAGACCCACGTTTTAAAACAAAGCTATATACCACGGCTGTGGACTATAAACTTTTAAATTAATTTTAAATTTATTGTCAATTTTTTCTTCTCTTATTACATGACTTTATTCATTATTGATTAATAACTGACTTTATGTGAATCTTATCTTGAGTCATATCAACATGTGAATCGCAGCTCTCGAAGGTGTTACAGTATTCAACAGTTCTTTGATAAACGAGTCTATGTTTTTAAACATTAATAAAGTTCTGTTTTAGTGCTATTATTTCTTATTGCAGTTTATAAATCATTGATGGATAAATTGCAGCAGTTTTTACACATATCGGTCTTAGGCGAAGGTACCGCCATGAAAATAAATGAATATTTTATGGTGCTTCGATAAAAAGAAATTAAAATAATGCGTAATTTTACCCTTGAAATACTATGCACTTTCAGAAGGAAGGACGTTTTATAAAATTAAAATTGGAATAGGTTATAGAGAAAACTTCTTCCGTGTATAAATCGTATGATGAAACAGATTTATTAAAATATGGATTTTCTGGAAATTAGCCACCTGACCTAAAAGGGGTATTAAATTATCTACGGCCAACCAACAACCAAAATTAGATTTTGAATAAAGCAGTACGCTTTTAACTAAATCTGTATATTCGTCATAATTCTGGTGCATCATTTTATGCATGTTTTATAATCTCATTAAAATTCAACAAAATTTTAAGAGAGCAGAGCTGTTCAACAGACCGAAACTTGACACTATAATAAAAAACAAATTTATTTTTAAATCATCTACAATTTTAACCGACAGTTAGCTAGAAATTTTTAATTTTTTTCAAAAGCACGTCGTAAAAATTCATGAAATTATTTCCAGTTTCTAGCACTAAATCGGCATGTTAATTGACTTTTAGTCGCGGATAACCTCATTACGACTTATTTGTGCTATATCAGCCCATGAGGTCTAAAAATAATTCATTTGCTATGACAAAATCTTTGTAGACATTAAAGTTAGGCAATAACGCAACGGATATAGTGCAAAATAATAAGCAAAGTAAAAAAGATGCAAAAATTGAAATTCATTTTAAATAAAAAGCTGCGGCTTGCCGCAATCTACAAAGCTATCTCTAGTAGTAGGTTATATAATGGAAATGATTTAATTTTCTTTTAATTTATCGCAGTGATTAATTTTATTTAATAGAGCACAGAAAATTCAAAACTAACAACTTCTCTTATAACATATGTATGTACATATGTGCGTTATTAATTCATATTCACTTCTCAAACGACAGAGTGCTTAATTAGAGAAATTGAGGTAGGTATATGTTATTTAGTAGACTGCTGAATTTGTTGATCAATATATTCTTCTGATTTCATGAGCACATACACACAATTTGGTACAGGGCTAACAATCTACAGTATCATCCATTGCCCCCAGATATGTCCATGAATTTCAAATACCAATTTAGCAAGCTAATAAAAGGCATGCTGTGCTCAAAGTAGACGTGCTGACTAGCAATTTCCTGAGATACTGAATAAATTCCGAGATTATCAGGGAAGCAATAAACCCAGAAAAAGTATGGCATTCTATCTAATTATTCCGTCCGATGCAAATGTAACGTGCTAATTGAATAAACAAACGAATTCCGCGGGCGTCTATCAAATACATTTATCTGCTGGGGTTCAGCGGTCTATCAGCGGTCTTAATCTCGCAAACATTGCATAAAGTGTCGTCAGTGCGACTCGCACAGAGCTCCTAACGTAGTCTCGTCGGTTTTTGGTCGGTGGCAGAGAAAGCGGAGTTCATTTCGATTTAATTTAAGCAAAATTCTAATTGCACGCCATCGCTAATACCCACTTAATCCGGCAATTTAAAAGTCAAGAGCGGATCGCAACGAGGCGCCTAAATCTGTCGTTGTAGAGCTTCTCCGGCTTATTGTTGGAGCTCCGGCACAGGAAGTCGTGCTCCTGCTCCCGGGTCCGACCCGGTAAATCACTTGCCTAAGGTGGTATCGGATTTCACGACAGCACAAAGTGGGCTAAACTGCGCCGAGAGTGGCTACGGCCCCGACACCCGCTGGCGCTGGGGACATATGAACACGCGCGGGTCTAATTACACGCCTTAATTGAGTGAAATAAACAGCATCTCTTAATTAACTCCGAGCAGGCATAGGTAGACTCGGGCTAATCCCAGCTCTTTTGTCTTTCTGTTCCAGACATGGCTCAGCTGATGACTGTTCGTTTGGGCCGCCACGACGCCCAGCCCTGGGGATTCCGTCTTCAAGGTGGCAAAGACTTCGGCACTCCACTCGTTGTCCAAAAGGTAAGTCGTGTAGTTGGTAATTTCCCTTTTTAGCACGACGTTTCATTCCACTTGGATACACCTATTAGGTTTAATATGCCTACGCCACCGCCGCACAATTTAAATAAAAAGAATTCAGAATTTTTGGAACCTACTTGCAAGAGAATAATCATTTCATTAGAATTAATTTGTACTAATTATTTTCTCTAAAAAACAGCATTGGAATTTTTGGAAATCTTTATAAAAGAAAAGTCTCATAAAAAGATCAATATATTTTAGATCACCGTTGAAGTCTTTAAAACTTTGAAAAAGATTTGGATTACAATTTGATTAAAATATTGTGTGGGTGTCTAGAATCAGCTTTCTTTGAAGTATATTTTCAATCCAATCAACAGAAATTTTTCGTTTAATTTGTTTATTCTCAGAATACTCCGTGTTTATATTTAGCACTAGCAAATGCACACGACTTCGTCCGCGTGGTATTTATTTTATATTATATCTTATTCTAGAAAATAGTTTTTCAATCCCAACATTTATTGTTTTTAACTTTAGCAACATTGCGCAATATTTTTGTCAAATTATTAATTGTACAATGTATAAAAATCAGAATTAGGTATATTTTTTTTAGTGTTTTGCAATACGATAACCATTTTAGTAATGGTTAATCTATTTTCTTTTCTTTAAAAAATTTTCAGTTTTCACTTGTTTGTATGCCTTTAAAATTTTTAAGCCATCTGCGCTTTCTTTTCAAGTATTTATAGCCCATAAAAATCAAATTACTCTCATTTTGTTTTTATTTTACCACTTTTGTATACATAATTTAAGCAACATTTTTCTTTATTTTGATTTAAAAATAATAAAAGAATAAATATTGCACGTTTTATGAAAATCTGTTAGATAGTTGGCGAAAATGCCTGAAATCGTTCAGAAAGTTCTCATCATATTTTGAAAATACGAGTATGTACGTACGGACTAAATTGTAATTTAATTTCAATGAAACTTTAGTTAGCAACTAGTTAAAATTAGTTTTCGTGAGTGCGGCCCAAGCCTACCGTAATAACGTGAATGATAAACAGGCCAGGAATATTCAAGCAGGCAACTTTGCTGGTTAACACCAGAAAATGAGAGGTGCGGTGTAAACCCTTAGAAATTTAACTGCCGTACCTGACGCTAGCCGTTTGGGAAACTTTGAGGTGACAAACCCCTCAAAGTGAACTCCCTAAGCAAACGTTGAGAACGACCGAGACCCATTTTTACTGGGGCTCATTAAAACTAGAGCAGCATAGACCAACATCGCACAGATAATTGCATGATTAATGCGTCCTCCCAGGCCCAGCGGACACCAACTACAAAAATATTCAAAACATATTTGCATAGTGGGCCAAAGTTTCTCCGGGCAGGCAGAGGGGCTTAGTAAAGGGCTGATGGGGGCGGCTGGAGAGTCCGGGGCAGGGTAAACAAGATTAATCCTTCTAATTTTATTCCCGGACGACTACTTGTTATGTTTTTATGTCCCTATGGTCGGGCGGAGTCCGGAGATGGCTGCCAGGCCCGCATCAGAATCCGCCCGGAGTGCAGGGCCAGCAGCTCCCTTATTAATGTCCCAGCCCCCATTTGACCTTAATCATTCCAAAGAAACCGAGGGCGTACTTGAATTGATGGCGCTTAACAAGCATTAGCAGGGGAGCGGGGGGCACGTTGTTACAATTTTTAGATAATTCTCAATATGACAAAAGCTATTAAATAATTTATACATCTGATTACTGTTATTGTTAGTATGTCTATTCAGCTATTAAAATATAATCTAAAAGTTATTAAAATTTATGTACTTTTTTCACAATGGCAAATTTAACCAAAAAAGTCCATTGTAACAACTTACCCCCGATGTGGGGCTAGTTGTTACACCTTCGGGGCACGATGTTACAGGAGATAAATAAACAAAATCATCCATGATAAATAATTTTTTTTATTATTTCAAAACGTTACAAACAAAAGAGAGAGAGAGCAACTATCTTTTTAGGCTTCTGTACCGTCGTGACACCTGTTTCGTCAACGTTCCATATGCGCGAAGCAGTGAATTCATATTTTTGGAGTAAGCCTTGCAGTTTGTCAAAAAAATCTTTAACTTTGGTTCTGTTGAACGACGTTGCTCTACTCAAAGATGTAGCTTCTGGTGTTCGTAGAGATAGTTGAGGATTTCTATCCATAAAACTTTTAAACCAGTCTGGCCCAGCCATATTACATGTAACAACTTACCCCAAAAAATTGTAACTACCTGCCCCATGGCACGTTTTTTAATATAAATTGAAGTCACCATTAATGGATATCGATAGTAAAAAAAAACAATATTGCAAATTAAAGGTAGATATATTATGAACGTTCAAGGTTAAAAATTTTGAGAATATAAAAAATATAGACATCAGGAATCAAAAATTTCGTAACGGATTTTTTTACTTACTTGGTTGAAATTGAGACACATACACACAACCTAGCAGCTTGGCGCTTGGCGGGTCACTAATCGTTTTTATCTAATGCACGATGTTATAAGAAAACAAATGAGTCCAATTATGTCTACCAAACAGTTGAAAATCCCCCTAAAAAACGCGTGTAACTTCTTACCCCTGTAACAACGTGCCCCCCGCTCCCCCACGTATCTTTGGATCAAATCGGGAGTGGTACACGTCTCCAGGTTCTACAGGGTCCAACCCTTTTGCCGGGACCTTCCTTCCCTAAACCCATAAGCGGTCTGCTCCACCCGTGTCGCTCTGCATAATCGGGCTCTCCCGGCATGAGCATTTTTGTTTATCTATTTTGTATGTAGACTGGTCCCCTGCGGCCATCCGAAAATTCAATGGGATGCAAAAACCAGCCCTGTGATAAGCCCTGCAAATGTGTGCCGACGAATTAGCCCCACCATGTGGCCCCGGGAAGGGCTCCCTTATCGGAGCGCCTCCGCTAGGTGGCGCATATGCCGATAATGGCCACTTTCTCAAGGGACAGCCCTCACGTCCGGGAGCCAAGCGCATTCCACCGGGGACCGATCATTTTTACGAGTGCTCAAATAAATTTATTCAAAGCCCTCCTCGGTCGAGAGGTACCATAAATCCTCCTCCGCTGCGAAAGGGTTGAGCGAACGTTCGCTGCATCATCGCTTAGGAATGCGACTGCAATTGCAGCGTGCGTCTGGTAAGTTTCTGGTCCTCGCACGGAGAAATGTGGGTGCCAACGACGACGACACGGCGCAAGTCGACGTCGAAACGGCGGCGGCGGGGTGACTAATCCACGAACATTCCCAGACTCGTTTTCCCTTCCTCGTTCTGGTCTGTTTGATTTTAAGCCGGTCAAAATCCGGAAATGGTCGTCCAAGAAATGCAACTGACCAATGGCCGCCGCACAGCAGTTACTTTGATACAATTGTTTCTGCCGAATTTCAGCAAACACTCGGTCCGTTGAGGTGCTGATGGAATGGAATTTTGTTATTAATAGCTCCATCCTCTGAGTGCGGCTGCTACTTGACCGATGATGAAATGACTGCTTGACCATTTTTTTTCCTTCGCTTGGAGCGTTTGTTGGCCTCTCGGGGAACAAAAGTGTTCGACCTCATTAATTAGTGTCACATTTCGATCGGAGGTCCAATGTAGAACATGACAGCCGCACCGACTCGGCAATTTTTTATCGGCTAAATCCGTGCGACTAGACAATGAATTTGGATGAGAATTTTTGCCTTTTGAATTTTTGATTTTGATTTTGAAACCCAGGCGTGACGAAATCATTGAAATTTTGTCAACCGACCCGCCAAGATTTAGAGCTATTGACTCTGAGCTGCAGACTACACGTGTCCCATCCAGTTGATATGTGAGATAAATTGACATAGGAATTCCATTAGACTCACCCCCAAAACGGGAGGTTGGATTCACGGATGCCACATCAAAACGGGTAGGTTGGGATTGCCGAACGTACCCTGGAGACCTTCAGGCACAGTCCCGGTTATTACTAATATACTCGTAATTTAGGCGCGTGTACCTACTCATCAACATCAACATTAATTTTTGATATCTAGAGCGAGGACCGGTGGAAAGATGATTAAACTTAGACATGATGAAATATGCAACTACGTGTACTTGAACATTCATTCGAAGTTATAATTTTGCTAACAATATTATTTTAAAAAAATTTTAATTTGTGTTCTCGATTCCCTTATTTTTGGTTCTGATATTAAAATAAAAAACGATTTCAGAATGGCTTGATAATGTTTTCCCATTATAAAACACATGACGCGCGAAAGTTGTTACCATCGCAAATTTTAATTTTTCTATTAAAATGAGGATATTCAAATAGCAGAAAACTTAGTGTTATAATATTTATTATTATATTAGTATATCGTTCGTTACGTTTTATTGCTTTTCGTTTCAAGCTAATCACTATGTGGGTTGGTTCATTTGCCTTCCATATTATATTTATTACCCTCAATATTTGCTGTTCTGTTGACTTATTCAAAATACATACATTGTATTTTATGACATATATTTAGGTAATGGAGAGTAAATACAAAGAAGGATAAGGGAACAGAAGCCAATTCAGATGGAAATTTCGACCTTAAACTGCCTTCACACTATCTGTAAGATTTATTGTTGTATTGGCCCATTCACAATAGTTTCTATTTTATATGCAAACTGTGCACCTCCTTATAGAATACCCTTCAAAATACAAAGAATATGTAGATGATGTAACTAAATTCAAAAGATATTTAGCTGAACACATTCTCTTTTGTTAATATTGTAATTGTTTAAACCCCTCTTAGAATCAGAGTCACGTCTGTCTCCTCCTCTTTCTTTGATTACCAAAACGCAAATAGGCTTAAACCTGCCTCAAAAGGGGTATTAGCTGCAAGGACCTTGTCTGTGTGAATATCCCCTCATGAATAAGACGTCTGTATCAATGGCATTAATTCGTCAAATAAACTGTAACGTTGAAAAGGATCCTGTGCAAACTGTCAGTTGCTAGGTCCTCCTCTGTAGCGAACAATTTGAAATTACTCGTTGGCGTCCTCCGGTGCCACCGTCGCCGCAGGCCCCTCGGAAGGACACCAGGACTCTAGGACACCAGGGATATTTATTTTCCTGCAAATGATACTCTGGACGGGGCTGTCTTCGGGTAACATTCTGTAATGAATTAAGACCGTTTGAAGCAGGCTCTGTGTCGTTTGCGGCCGTCTTTAGAAAAGTGTCCACTCCACCCCCCTGGGAGGACACCCACCGCCGGCCTATCCACTATCCAGTAATTAATATATTAACCAAACAAAATATGTCCCCGCGTATAACACCATTTAGGATTAATTTATGTCCGTGCGCTGCTTCCCTTGTCAAAAATAATTGCGTTCATTAATTGCGAAATGCGGAGCTTTCTAGTGGAAGTATCAAATATTTGCGAGTCATTTGTAATATAAAGCACGCACCCCTTTTACGCGAGATGCTCGAACAAAAGGAAGCTGTGGAGCAGAGCAGCCGTCCCTCTGGACCATAACCGCCTCCGGCTCCTGATAGTCAAGCTCCCGCCCCCTCGGAGTGGGTGGCATTCGGTTATCCCCCGTGGGGCGCTATGAATTACATCATATAATACGATATTTTAATTAGTTGAAAGGGGAGGACAGCAGCCATTAGCGACATGACTCGAAGATTTATTCAGGCATCCTTCGGGACCGCCACGGTAAAGGGGGAGAAGAACATTTTCCTGTTTTCTGAACACTTTCAACCTGCTCGAAGGCACTAAAGTTTGTTATGAAATTTCCTTGAATTTATGAGAAACCGGATCGCTGTTAAGAGCCGTCGACGTCAAGTTAAACTGCAAATTTATTCGTGGCGGCATCAATGGCTTTTTAAAGATGGATGAATCAGCGAGTGGCTGCCGTTTCGAAAAAAGTTTAGACGTTAGGAGAAAATCTTTAAGAAAAGTGCTGACGAATTTAAGTTAGCTTCTATCGAAGGAAAACATGCAAGTACAGCTCGTATTTTATTCAGGATTATATTGAGTTAACCCCACTAGCTAGAATGCTAGATAAGCAAAATATAGACGCCAAAAACCTCGTGGAGATGCAATAAAGAGATCCTTTGAAAGAAGCTGTTACCTACCATGACGCCGATGTCGGCAGGACGGAGTTGTAGCTAGAGAAATTACCTTAAAACCGGGAAGGAGGCTAAACCCGAACGTGAGATAACGTTGTCCTTCATTCGCTCATTCAAGCGTACTAAATATAAGATTGCTAAACTCCTTAAAGTTTAAGAAAACCTTGTTCGAGGCTCTATTTTAACACTGGCTTAAGTGTTGATTATTTAAGCGCTTTAAATTAAAGTTGCCCCAGTGCGCTTATTTCTTAATTCTAATATGAAGGTATCAAAAATTAATCGGCTTTAAGGACTCAATTTCTGAAGTCGACATCTGAAACAATTTGTTTTCATTCTCCTCCAATTCCACGCACCAAATTACTTAGTTATATGAGCAGGTTTCAAATCAATAATTGATTTTAGTTTTCAAACAAATGACCTTGTGAGTATAGGTGGATATCTGTCTCCGTCAATTTTGGGGACTTAAATTTGCAAATTGCCTTTAAATTTCTAAGAATATAAAAATTAGTTTTCCGAGAATTCACAAAAATTATATTGCTTTTAGTTATTCATACCGCCTGAATTTTTGATATACCTACCTAAACAAAAAGAAACTTTGATGAAATGTTGTAAAAACGCCACAAGTGAAAAATATGCAAAGAATGTCGTTTACCAGCAACTCTTGAGATTTTTAACTTTCAAATGAAGTACCTCCTCTGCTATTTTCTGCATTATTTGCAACTTTGGGAAAGTTTTGGTGGAAATTGCAGAGAACTCTTAAATTAAAATAGTCTCCATCCTTCTTTCATAAATAACTCTATAAAGAGTCTTTGCGTTCTTGTCGCCGTAAGATATCCTACTTGACTATATAATTCCTTTATTTCAAATATACTTAAGGACATTTTGGTAATAATAAAGTAAACACATTTTTTAATTACCCACAGCACTTTTTTAATATACATATTTTCTGTAAAACAACTATCCAACTAGAATCCGACGCACACTAAATCGCAGTATATATGTACTATCTATACGATTGTGCTGAAATTTTGCAAATTTGTGAAGATAGGATGATATATTACATATTTATATAGCATGATATAATATGATGTTAATTAGCTACCTACTGTCAAATTTTAAATTTTATATGATTTCTACCAAAATTGGTACTTGGGGGTATTTTCGGGGTCGTTGATTTAAAACCGACTATCAAAAATTTAAGAATTAAAGATGACGGAGTTTGAGATGTAAAAATTTATGCGATGTCTACCAAAATTGATTCTTAAAGTTTTCTTATTTTTAAGTTCATTTGCAATTAAGAGCTTGTTTTCAGAAGTAGGTATAGTAAAAATACTATATAATATACATATTTAGATTTTTTGCGGATTGTTGAAATCGTTTGAAAACCTTAAATTTATTGCTTAAAGTTGCAAATCCACAAATTAAGACGTAAATTGTTCAAAAGTTTTCATAGTCTTCAATTTCCGTAAACACGCCGAAGACAAAATATTTACCAAACGCTTGAGCCTCCGGCCTATGAATCGAAGCCCCTTCCAGCAGGAGGTCCCCACTTCGGAAACCCCCCAGGCGGATCGCAACCGCCCCAAAACAACAATCAGCCGCAAACTGCTTCTTGCCCATGATCTGGCCTAATTCCAGACTCCCGCGACTGTTTCCTGCCCGGCGAGGCTTTTATCTAGCGACGCAGCGTGCGTGCAAACTGCAACCGCAGTTGGATGATTCCCTGCAGCATGCGCTGGACCACTTCTCCTCCGCGGCCGCCGCGTCTCGTGACCGCCTTTTGGCGGCAATCAAACGTCGATTTCCGCATAAACGGATCTCGCGGCCAGATGAAAATTTCGCGAGCGCGCGCCGCAGCGGCAGCAGCCACATGGCAATTAGCATAAATTGTGTCAGTGAGCTTGCTGCTTATGCTAAGGTGAGGTCGTGAGTGTGATGACATCACTGCCGCAAGCACACGGTGCGAGCTCAAAAATAAAAGAAAACAAATTTCCGGCATACGCAGAAAGCCCCGCGGAGAAAGTAAAAGAGTTGAAAGAAAGGGAGATGCATCTGGACCGCACAGCCTCCAGAACAAAAACGGGCGGGACGGGCCAGCGGCTGTTATCTATGCGGAGCGTGCACTTGCAGCACATGCTCCAGTGATTCGGATTATGGATGCATCTGAGCGATGCTGTGCTACTGCAGCAGGTTATCTGATAGGAAGTGATTTGCGGTTGCCGGAACCGGGCTGACCTGTGGTCCAGATTCGATTCGAGAATCAATTTTCTCTGGTTTGTAAGCATATCCCCCCCGGGGTTGCCGCTGCAGCGCCCCCTGCCCACCTCAAGGTGACTTATTGTCTTCGGTGTTTTGCTCTTGGAGACGGTTGTGTTGTGGCCTAACCTTGAGATTAAGAGGCCTTTGTTCCCTGCCCAACAACAGGCGCTTCGTCGGCTTCTGGGAGCGTCGCTGGGTGCCTGGGCCTTTGCTGACTCGATTTATGGCTCCTCTTAGAACCAAAGATCCCAGTGGACCGGCCCGTGATTGATTTACGTCGCGCCCGCTCAAAGGCGTTTTCTAATAAATCCAGGGGCGGTTAAGTAATCTTAAAGAACGTTCGACTTTATTTGTGTCATAGTCCCAAATGTATTAAAAAGTAAACCTAGTCTGCTTCTGTTATGGTTTTTATAGCTTATATTAGTCACAGTTAAAATAAATAAATTTTATTCATTACTGCAATTAATTAACTAAATATTAACTTAACGTTTCTGCTTCCATAGAACGTAAATAATTTATTCAGATTTCAAAGCAACTCTAACGTCCCTAAAGATGAAAGCTCTTCCAAGAAATTAAAACATATACAATTATAGTTTAATTTATTCAATTGAGTAAATTTAAGATTTGCTGACGTGGCTATTTTAGAATTTAATACATACTTCTTATTAGAATTTGTGAAGTTATTTCCTTTTCTTGTTGCATTAGCAAAAGATGCAGTGGCGTCTTCGGAAATAGTTTTATACTTTTCGGAGAGAAATATATGTAAAGAGCATCATAAGTTCTTTACATTTTTTATTTTTTGTTTTAATGTTAATTGATTCGTATTAATTTCTAAAAAAGGAAACTTATTCTTCTACATATAGTGGCCAGATAAAAGTTACCACTATGAAAATTTTGGAAAAATCAATTGCAAACATTCAGATCGCCAAAAAAT
Organism: Machimus atricapillus; assembly: GCA_933228815.1. Lineage (NCBI taxonomy): Eukaryota > Metazoa > Arthropoda > Insecta > Diptera > Asilidae > Machimus > Machimus atricapillus. The sequence goes on along the minus strand of OW121786.1, from coordinate 29,659,132 downwards.
GGAAAGGAAAGGATACATAATCCTTTCTTAGAGTATAATAATTATGAAAAAACTGTATGCTCTTATAAAAACCGATAATTAACTTTATTCTTGACTAAATATTAAATCCAATATCAGATCCAGTTTCACGCAACAACCTTAAAACGTTAAGGACTGTAACGTGGCTACATCCCATTTTACAGGCAATCATCCTAGCCGATTGTCCTTCCTGGCTTAATGCACAAATCACACTCTTTCACTTCCTAAACAACTCCTTCCTAAACTCCACTCCTGGACTGCCTAAACAACAATGCGTTTTGGCAAACAAATAACCGTTAATAAGATCGGCCTAAGCCATAAAAGTATTCTAGGAATGTTAAATTCATAATAACTCATAAAATTTTTAGGGCGCCTGAAGCAATTAAAGGAGTTTCATGACCGTTACCGCGGGCTTCCCAAATATTTTAATTTGGTAACTTTTATCTGGCCACTACTGTATATGTATGTACATATATGTATGTACATATTAAATTTCAGTTATAAAAAAATGTATAAAAATTTTATGTGACTTTTGATATACTAGGTACCTAATGATGAAATTCAAGGCTTCCATACAAACATTTTAAAAACTTACCCTTCTTTTTCTTAATCACCAAAAATCTTAAGTATGAGTTTTTCAAATCTCAGATAACAAAATAGTTCTGATTTGAATATTAGGGGAACTCTTATTCTGCTTTTGTAGTCTTTATGTAATTTACATACATATCCATATGTATACAAATTGACTAAATGATTTCTAGAAACAACTCAAATTGATTTTGAAGGATTGTATCAAAAGATTTAAAGGACTTAAGGTATACGATATTTTACATATTTTTAACGATTTTCATTCGGGTTCATTTTTCACGATTAAACGCAACCGGAAATTGTGTAGGTGTAGAATGTTCAGAATTTTTCACCACGTCTGACGGATATTCAACAGGCAATGGCATGGCGCTGTCGCAATCCCATTTCCACCTTAATAACACTAATTACTGCGCAAATATGTTATTTTTCGGGGATTTAAAATTTTATCTCTTCGCAGTGGCCACGTTCGCTCTTTTAATGAAAATGACAAACGCGACTAGCGCGGAGCACGAGGCTGCCATTTAGTGGAATCATGTGGACATTAAAGCCGCCTCAGGAAGGAGCAGGTGCCAACCCTGCGTATGTCCATGTTTGCGCTGAAATGCTCCATTCATTTGCTTTATTATCTGGCGAGGGAATAAAGTACCAATGGCGAATTAGTTTAAAAAAAAAAGTGCTCGCCGCTGGGATTTTGAAATTCATTAAAATTTGGTCCGACGGTAATTTGCGGCAGCTGGGGCATTATTTAAAAATGTTCGTCCGCTTCGTGTGGCTCAAAGCCTCGCGCACCTTCATGCAGTCGTAAATTTTAATTTAAAATTTTATTTTATTTTTAATTTTTTATCCCATCCCAGCGGCAGTATTTAATTCGCTCAGCAGTAAACACAATTAACTGATATTAATCATGGAAAAAAACAATTTGCCATTCGAAACCATTCGAATCTTTTTTCGATTCGTATATTTTACTCTGTAATTTATTTTTTCTGGAAATATCTTTATTAACGCATAAAATCCAATGCGGATGCTCAAAGTTAAAATTTTTAATGTCAATAGCAGACTCCGTTAATAAACATAATACTTTGCTCCTTTTCCCATCCATTACTTAAAATTTTTCAAAATTGTTTAATTTTATGGGTAGGCAACTCTTTTATTATTTTCGTATTAATTCAAAAATGAAAACGTTCAATATCAACACGACTTTTCCGGAAATTATTTTTCAACAAGTAAAATAATAATAAAGTAAGATATTAAAAAGTTATAATGCCTTTCTGGTAGGCAGAGGAAAATAGTCCTTTTTATTAAAGGAACAACATTTTTTATAATATGTAGATATGTATTTAAAATATTTAACGAGGTTATTTACACAATTAAAACATTTACTTTAATTTAATAGTTAATATTTTATAAGAATTTACAACAGTTTTACAGAAAGTTATATAAACTTTACTGGAAAAATCAAAGAAAAGTGTTTGAAAGTTTCTAATACATAGTTTTTAATTAAGATATTATAATACCAAAGATATGCATATTAATTTTTAATGCTGTTAATAAAAACGAGTTCGTGCAAAAATGCGGGGTTACTTGAAATTTTTGCTCAAAGTCACGTTCAAATTTTTTGAAAGCTAACCACATATCGAAACATCTTTAAAATTTTTTTTGGTCTTAGCATACCTATCTTATAACTATGCAATGGGGATTGGAAAATAATCTTTCAAATATTTATAAATTTTGAATAATTAAATGCTTTACATTGGTTTAAATGGGAAATTCTTGACTGATGTTAACAACTTTTTGATAAGTCGTGCCCCAAAAATCAAACTCTAATTGGAGCATTAAATAAATGCACCTAATTTTGAGCGCCAGGGCGTCAATGGCCCATGTGCGCACCTTGACATGAATACAGAGGAATACGTCGACGTCTTCGCGACCAATTAATAGTGTCCTCGACATCAAAGGCAAATGATTTGCAGTCCCTGTTCACGGTGCATTTCGCCAGACGGCATTTGCCAGCAATTTTCGACATTGTCATATGCGACACTAATTTTTTCTGAAATGTAGCGCGATGCCTTCACCTCTATCGAATTATTGCTGTCACGTTCTGTGCTGTCGTAAATCAAGCGATGGCCGTGCAAAGTGCATTCACCAAGGGCTGGGTGGCTATAGGCTAGTTTTAGAGCCGATTCGAAAATTTGTTGAACGAATTTTCGGAAAAAAAGTCAACTTGAATTATTCGCAAAGAATGTGCCAAGTCTTTCCGTTTCGTTTTAGCGGAGGGCCCCCAAGTGCTCTTTTGCTGCCACGAGTCTTTTGGCTTCAACAGCAAAATAAACACTTCTAAGCGAACCGCAAATAAAAAATGGCATTCGGCCAGCGAAAAACAAAATTAACGACAGGGAATTACTCAATCAGCAGAGGCTTTTCGTTCGTCCGAAATCTCGGCCCGACCGGGGCGGGTTGGACCGACTTCAAGACTCAAGAATTTCTTGAATGTACTCCTCCCGCCTCGCCCCCAGAGAGAGGGATCCGGTCTTCCTGGACCTTTCCTCAGTCTTCCCTTGCAATCGATGACAAATTCCATTCTGTGTCCAGGGAAACCCGCTGGAGGCACCCGAAGTCATTAGGATCAATCACTCTGCCCCCGGGAGTGGATGGGACTTGGACAATCTTGTTGCTCGCACTTTTGCTAAGTGGCTAGCGAGAGGCCCGTGGCGCCAAGAAAAATTGCCGAGCATTAAACAGGCTCGGATTAGCGTCATATCGACAACGAAATTTGAGTTTTAATGGATTTATGTAACGAAAGCCGGACGGGGATTGTCTTTTGCACTTTCTCGCATCAACAAGTCGGATGCTGCAAACAGGCGGTTTTCTTCGCGGACTAGACCTGGTCAAGAAATCTGCGGCGCGATTAATTCCCCGCCAGTGACAAAGTAGTTACACGGGTCTCCCGTGACGTTAATTGATCCGAGCGTATCACAAATTCTCAGCTACAAGCATTCCTTGCCGACTGTCAGCAGGGGAGTCGTGGGTGCCCTAATCCGACTTAAAAGGTAGCGAATGTGCACACTGCTTTAATGCAAGAGCAAAAGCCTGGACAACGTACCTATAGCAATTCAACTTAAGACCTCCGTGAATAGCTCGTAAAAATCTTTTGCAGTAATCTGAATATCTTAAGCTGGAAATGCGCTTCCAGTAATCTCTATACTTTTGAAAGTAAAGAGGATTAAATTGAAACAAACTTATGGTCTTATAATTATAAGAAAATTTTAGAACTCCTTAGAGTTTTTAAAGATTCCGTACCAAAAATGGACATACATAATTTTTTATTTTGTTCTATGATAATAAAAATTTAATTGGCATTAATTTTACATAATACATACAAAATGTGAGCTTAATCGTATAATCAGATTGGAAGTTAAGTAAAAATTTTAAAACGTTTTTTTGTATACTGTAGGCGATTTACTCTTAATTCGACTTTGACTAGAGATTTGGCATATGGCATATATATTAGTTACAAAGTTTATTGTGCTATGAAAGATCACTCCTTATGCATTCTAAAATTATACGTACATACATTCATACATAATTGTTTATTTAATTATTTATTTTATATACTCGGAAAAAATTAAATACAAATAATTATGATTCCAGCCCAAAACTGGGATTTTGAAATATAACCAACACTTTCACACTTTTGTAGTCGGGTTTAGATAGTAATAAAAAAAACAAAACAAAAAAAATGTGTGTATAGGATAGGTATAAAAGGTTTCACTGGTTCGCCTTTACATATGTATATACATATCTACCAAACAAACAATATACTTAGTTTAAATCAATTTTTGTATTGAATTGAAGTTACTTATGTCAAAAGATATTCTAAGGACAAATTTTAACATTGACATCAAAATCTTAATCCAATAATATTTTGAGTGAACGGAATGAGCTTTTAGGATACAGTTACATTATATGGGTGCTTACTTATTTCTTTTATGCAGAGAACCCGAGAAATAAATTTAGATCTTGTCTTTTATAAAAGCTTCTAAAAAAGTTAGATTACTGTAAACTTATGGACAATGAAAAAAATAAAGAAATAAATAAATACAGTTTTCTGCAAAACAATAGCAACCATATTCCAGTACAAAAACTTAATGTTACATATATTTTTTCCCTTTCATATAAAGCATTATACAAATAGTTGACCTCGCAACAAATTCACAACTCAATTGAATTAAATTAATTTAAAAATAACGAACTTCGGTAGGCACATGTAAATGTGTAAAACTAAAATAACCTTCGACATAGTTGCTAGGGAGATAACTGCGTATATGGTAGCCCTTATTTTGAATAATCTTAACACACCTTTGTAGCATAGACGATATTTAAATTAATAATAGTAGCTTGAGGTATGCTTTCCCACTCTTTTTTCAGTGTTAATATTTTGAGAGAGACGTTAGACTGTATATTAATTTTGTTGTCCACTCAAAAATACCCTATTTGTTTAATTCTGTTTAAATTTTTTATTTGAATAACTTCAGTAGGTACTGTACGTCCGTTCAGTGGTTATCACAGTTTGAGTTGTGAAATTAGTTTAGTAGAGATGTTTGCAAGAAATATGTTCACTACATAATTTCGCCTTAGTGTATTTATTTTTGTGTCCATAAATATAAGAATAGCCACTTTTAAAGCATTGTTAAACACGATTTTCAACCATCATAATAAAATTAAAGCTAAATTGTTTTTTTTTTTCTACTTAAAAAATCTCTTGCACCCTCTTAATTAATTTACGAGAACGAGCAGTGAATCAAAAAGCCCTTTTTAAAGGTAAACACAAATCGAGTGCATATGGCAATTGCCTCTGCGTATAATCAGCCAATTTATTCCGAAGAAAAATCATTTGAAATCGGCCGAGCCTGGTGAATTTGTTGTTTGGAGTCCGCACCAATCAATTTATGGAAATGATAGTTTCACCGGGCCCGGCTGCGGCCGCGTCGGCATGCATTGAAGGCGGCCGCCGGATGCACAAACAAATGTTCATGCCACTCTTTAATAGCGCGGCTGGGGCCATGCTAATCAAAACATAAATCTGCGCGTATAAATCATGCCCGCGGCATGAACATTCCGCGCTGAATGACTAGGCTCAATTACGTAAACACTGTGTAATTGGGGGTCCATCAGGAGCCCCGGTGGATCCGGCGGGCTCCCCCCGGTGGTTGGGAACGAGCATCGCAATCAATCCCAAAACGGCGGCGGCGCCACGCTTTTCGAAAGTGGGCTGCGGCGACGGCCTCTCGATTCCGGGAACTTTCGACCAAGTCGGAAAATATGGGCACTTTTGTTTTCATTGTCAAGGTTTCGGCTGGGGCATGTCTCCCGAGGCCCTCCAAGCGCTCCGCCAGCCACAAGGACCCCAGCCAGGACTCCCTTACTGCTCCTGCAGACCCTGCTTTGTTTTCGCAGTCCGAATGCAAGTGGATGGCTCTGTCTGGCTGCAAATTATTTCCGGATTTCAGAGCAGGCACCGGCTTTCGCCAGCCGATTTTCCCTTTTCCCCGCGGCTTTTTGTTTCTTGCCCTGCTCGAAGCCCTCGAGTGACGATGGTTGGTTTTTCCCTTTTTATATTATTTTTTATTTTCATTACCCAGAGCTAAAAAGCCCATCGACTGATGATTTTTTTTTGGTTTTTGTCAGTGCAGACCGCGGTACTTACATAAATTGCATCGGCCAGACTCTTGTACACGTTAGAACCCAAAACTGACGGCCTCGCGATAGACGCAAAGCCATTTCTGCTGCTCATGGCCACAATTATTGCGTCTAAATAAGATACGAACGCTAAAATTTCATATCACTATTAAACGATTCCGAAAACTCCTTTATACCCATATTTTCAAGAAAATATTTCTGAAAATATTCAAACTTTTATATGATATACCTAACCTACCAAGCTTTTAGACAGAATTAAGAGCTCGAAACAACTATCCTTATAAACTTTCTGAAAAATATCTTTATTTTATATATGTATGTAGATCCAGAATATTATAAAGAGAAACGCAGCATGATAAAGTTTACTCTTTTTCATTAAATATATAGGTATTTTTTATCGTCTCAAAAGGTTTATATACTTTAAAGATAAATTTTAACGTTTGGGTTTCTAGCTTTTACGAGATATAACAGATATAAAGTAAAAGAGAAGTTGCTCATTAAAAGTTTTATCGAGCTTTTTAAAATTAAAATCGTTTTGTACCATCTGTTCACGAATTTTCATAATTAAGCTTTATAACGACATATTTATGCCTCATGCTTCAATCAAAGCTTTCAAACGCTAAAAATTAATCTTTTTTATTCATCGCCACAAAGTAAAATCAATTTTGAAAGATAGGTACATCATATATCACCTAGTATTAAATTATTGAAAAATTTAATTCAATCTTTATTTGTTATATTTTATTTAGAAATATCCTTGATCTTTCAGTATTTTGAATTGACCTTTGCATTTTCAACACCAAAAGCTTGGCAATTTTTAGAACAAATTAGTGTAGCGCCGTCTGTTTTCAAATCTCTCAAAATAGATTAGGCCAATTATGCTTGTAAATTTTCAAATCATTTGTAACAACATGACATTATATTTTGGCGAATTAATTTTAAAAATGTCAACAAATAAATAACTCGAATTATTATTATGACTATTTGTGTGACTCACTTCAAAAATACAGGAACAATCATTACTTCTTCTTGCAATGTTTAAAATTTTAAGCCATTCTCTTCTTAAATAATACGGCATGGAGTTATTTTTATCTTGTGTCTAAATATAAATTGCTTTTTGGTACTTAGAAAGCCGGAGAAAATTGCGTGAATGTCACACTATGTAAACATTTTGCACACGAATCAACCAGCGAATTCTGTCACCTTTTGATATTATCTTCTAGCCAGAAATATACGTATATACATATACTTAATTTTAAGATACTGAAACGTTAAATAAAATTTCAACTCTAGACATGCTGGATGATTTTGAGAGTTAATTTTAGACGAATAGTAGAAAACTCAAAACAAGCGATGCGTTTTGGTGTATTATTTGATTTATGCAATTCTTATTTTACCCGGATGAATTTCTTTGGACTTGCTTTTCGTTGTAGGATAAATTTAGTGAAATTTATATACTGAAATTGCTAATCAGATTCTTTTTTAAAACTCTTTTCTCTTCTTTTTTACAGGTAAGAATTGTGGCCGATATAACTCCATAAATTGTAAGTGGTTCCTCAAAAATTAATAGTCGAAAAGAGTCATTATGGTTGACTTTACAAGAATCCTGAAATGACTATTTAATGATCTAGTATTAATAGTAATGACAATGAGAAACTTACAGCTTTGAACATGTTTAGTGTAAATTAAAACAACGTTAAAATTTTGAATTGATTATCCGAAAAATTTTTTTATTATATCTCGAAAATTAGATGGGATATGATACAGCCACCGTGGACTTAAATGAAAGACAATTATTTAAGAATTTTAGAATTTAAAGTATAACGACATCTTAGTTAATAATTATTTTTGAAAAAAAAATTTTTATTTTCAAAAATAAGCCGGTGCCAATTTCTCTTGTCAAAATTTATGGACACATAAAAGATTGTAAAATTGCTTTCAAGATTAGGGTGGAATTAAATTCAGTTTTTAGAGAAGTAAATTAAACTCACAAAAATTGTTTTAACAAGTCACATTAAAAATATAATTGCAAAGACTTCAAAACTTATACGAGAAGGCGTGATGTAGTACCTTGGATGCTAGACCAACTAGTTAAATTTGGGCTCAGGGCACCAATTTATTTCGCATTAATTATGGATCGTTTCGTGCTCATCACCTAAGAATATAGTGAAGACTTCCTGTCGAATTTGTCGGCTTTCCGTGCGAACAGATCCGGGCGAAGGAGCATCCCAAAGATGTTTGAAAATCCCTGGTCGTGCTTAAGCTGGGTGCAATTCAAGAAAATCCACCCCCATCTCGGAGCAAATCCCTTCTCGCTCATAATAAACTGCGAGCAATTAGCTAGTTTCGTACATTTCACGGAGCTTCCGCAAATTTCCTCCTAGAGCACATGAAGCGTAAAGCGGAAACAGGGGACTATTACATTTCGGGTTCATCAACTGTAACATCTGCCTGAGATGTACGGCTTCCTCAGCATCCTGAGCATCCTCCAGGTTCATCTGGACCAGGAGGATGGCGAAGGGCGAAGGGCGGAGGGCGGTAGGGCCGTGTGTGCCGTGCAGTGAGGAGCACACGAGCGATTACAATCGGATATACACCTGCTGGGATAAAAGGAAGCAAAACTGTTTTTTCCTGGTTGCCTTGTCATCGCCGGCGAAGAAAACCCTCAGCCCTCAGCCCTGGCCCTGGTCCTGGTCCTGGCCAGGACGCAAGGAGCACAGGCGAAACGATTTTTTCCTCCCGTTTCGGGAGGATTTAGTGCTAGCAAAAAGTGGAAAAAAGTTTTTATTTCTCCCCGTGCGGGAAGAACTATTGAACCTGCTTATCTTGATGATGTTCTGGAGCTCCAGATCCTAGAGCTCCGCACGTTCCTTGCGCCCCACCTTCACCGCCGCCCCTCCCAGTGGCGAGTTTCGCTTCTAGCGGAGGCTGCGGGGAATCCCCCAGCAAGCATTTAGTCCGGAGCGCTTCTTTTGTGCGGAAAACAGTAAAATTCTTAAATAAATGTAATGCTCCTTTGTTGGAAGGGCAAAAAAAAGCACTTAGCGAGGGTTCTGAAAATCCTCAGGGATCCCCTTGGCGGAAGGAGGCGTGGCCGGGGGGGCATATGGGAACTCCCCCGCAGGAGAGTTGACTTTAAACGGTGGCTTTTTGTCAAACCTCGGGGATAGTTGTGTGGCTTATCGGCAGTTTATAGCCACCCTGGGCGACAGAGCCGCCATTTCATCCGGCCAAAGTTATTGTTCGGGGGTCAAAGCTGCCCGTCAATCCCCCGTCCAGTACCGAAAAAAAACATCCATAAAAGAAATTGCGATTGGAAATATTTTACTTTTGAAAAAGTTTAAAGCACAACTACGAAAGCAGCTTATACCTAAGAATCGGGTCGGATGTAATCCCTCTGTCTCATGGCACCCCCAAGGGCGGGGGAGGGCGAAGAAAGGTATTAGGGCTCATCGAAAGGGATAACCGTAGAGCGGATAATTGGCCTAAATTTTCTGAGAGATTAAAACCAACTCTGGCCGGGATATGGGACGGGATTAACTCTGGATGTTAATGAGAATTTTTTATGTCGAAAGGGATTCGTGATGAAATAATTAGCAATGGACTGTAAAAATTACTTGCGCCATTAGTTTAACGCCGACCGAAATAAAACCAGCACTCGACCCTTTGGGCATTTGCTAAATTTACCGAATATTTTTAATGAGTCGGCTAAATTAGAAGGATCCCTTGCCGGAGAGAGGCCTACGATTTTCAGCCACAAAACCAAGGAGCCAGAAGATTTGCTCCCTTTGAAAGCCTTGTGCGAAATTTATTCCCTGGGTGCTGACTTTTCTGATCGTCGCGTTCGGGCACCTTCATTTACATTGTCAGGCCGTTTTAAAATGCAAATTTTCAAAGAACCAACGAATTTTTACGCCTGGTGCAAAGTAATCGAGTTTTGAAATGTTCACAAGAAATTGGATTCCCTCTAAACGTTGTTTGGGGTTTTTGGAGCATGTGCAACATTTCAATGTTTTATGCACGTAAAAGAATTTTCAAGTGATTTTCCGTTTCAAATAAATTTCTTCTCAGAATAATTTGGCGATGAAAAGGCTCAAAGCAGGTTAAAACAAAATATTATTACGCATAAAGGAAAATTATATATTCAATATTGAGGTGTAATACTTTTAACCTCACAATCCAAAAGTTTTTCTTTATTTAAAAACGACTTAAAAAGCGTTGGTTATTATTTCAAAGTAAAAGAAAAACTATAACGAAATGATTGAACAGATTGAATAACATATTTTCAAGAAACGTAATTTAGATTAATAAAATTTTCGAATTACAATTATTTTTCAATACTTATTCTATATAATACCTACATTATGTACTTTTTCTGCAAACAAATCGTTAACTATTAATCTAACACATGGAAAGGTGTCACCTAATTTATAGAAAATTAAATTATACGTACACAAAACATGATTGAAATCGTTTTTCATGTAATTTTGAATTTTTTGACTTATATTTGCGATGATAAAAATAGTTAAACTTAACGGTTTCATTTAATTAATAACTGAAAGACGTGAAAATGTATACAAGCAAAAACCTTAATTTAAAGCAACATTGGATCTCTTTCTTACAATTCAAACCAGTATACTTTACATTTTTCAGAGGCGTATAGACTTTTTCTATCATGATAATTGTTGGTGTAAAATCAGAATGCAATGCAATGAAAATTCAATTCAATTAATTTAAAAGTAATGAAAAATAATTTCACTCTGTCTAAATAAAACATTGCACAAAACTCTACCAAAAAATGAGCATTCTTATTATATGCATGATACTAAATTTTATTTATATGTGTATAAGAGCTCAGCAACAATTCAAATAAATATAGTAAATCGAAAGTAAATTGAAAAATGCAATATCTGACCGCAAAGTGGGTGCAATGTATAATGTTGCTTGCAGCAGGTATTCAAAATTCTTGTTATTTTTGTTTTTCATATTTTTATGGGAGTCCCAACAGGAAAGCATTCAGAGAACAATTCGGTGCACACTGGTGCAAGCTACAACATAACTTTCCCTGATTTTGCAACAAAACGACATGTGCACAGACGAGAGGTGCCCCGTAAAAATATGAACGTTAAAGTTGTTGGGGAAAGGGCGGCACCCCAAAGGGCGGTAGATATGGAAAAATTTGGCTGGCTGAGCCCGAATAGGCAGTGGAGGGGCTCTTCCAGTCAGTTTGGCAAACTTTTAATAACTTCCGCAGATGCTATTGCTCTGGCCGGCTTCCGCACTAAAAGCATTTCCGCCGGGCTTAATTCAATTTGCGATTGATATGAATTGACGGCAAAAAGTTATTCCTGAGTACGTGCGTCGATTTATCAAATTATCAGCGTTGGGGAGCACCACTAAAAGGTTTCGACGCCCTTTCATGCATTTTTCAATAATCCGCTGAATTACTTATTTTTGAAAAATTACCAAAATCAAGAGGCTCCTAAACGGTCTAGCCCTTATAGTCGTTAGCTCGGTTGGACTCCATTAGTATGATGAAATGGTGTGGCGGATAAGAATAATTTCTATCTTACATTTAATCACCGTGAAATCAATAAAAGGTTCACAACCCGGCACACGGCAATAATGTCTCAATTTTCCAGGCCTTATGTTTGTCGCGATGTGTAATAAATCAGACCAGGTGGGCAGTGCGATTACTACTTGTCTGACGATTGTCGTAAATCTTTGGCTGCAATCATTCAAACTGCGTGTTCTAACACAGCACGAGTCGTGCAGCAATTAGACCTCTAAATTATTTTATGGCCGCGAAACCCGCAGGGCTCGCGAGCTCCTTAATTACCCGATACACTTAGTAGAGCCTGCCATGCCACTTTGACATGATCATGGGTTTTCGTTCGGTTCGGGCTGGACCCGCCAAAATCCAGTTTTATACCTTTGTTGCCTTTGTCAAATAGACGCGGGAATGGGTCGCGAGCACCGTCAACCTGTTGGCCAACAACAACCGGCTCGGGGACTCTGTTTGGTCATGTAGCGCAATCTATGTAGGTACGGGTCTGTTCCTGGTAATTGGAAGGTGAAATATGTGCAGCGGAACCAGTTCTATTCGCGCCCGAGATATGCGGCTGTGGAATAAAATTAACTTAAGGTAACAAGCGCATAATTTATTATTTGGTCGTTCCCAGAAAACTATTAACTGGGTGAACTCTGTGACGAACTTTTTTTTAAGGTAGTCCACTATGCGGTAGGTTTATACGGATACCTACCTATAGAACAGTGCATACCTACACTGAAAAAAATTTCTGGGAGAACTGTACGTTTAGTTCGATAGACTATATCTATAAGTATATCAAGACTTAACGAAACTTCGTTAAATATGTAAAAAGGGTATATCATAATAGCCTTCTTAACTATAATAGACTTAAGGCGTCTTAAAATTTTTCGTTCAATTTCCTCTAGGTTGCTTAAGTTTCTGAAAAATCCTATTGAATCTTAACCTCAACTATAATTGCCTTACACCTTAAGACTCTTTAGTGAAATAATACACAGCTTTTTTATTATTAGAATAGGATATATTTTGCGAATTAATTAATAATATCGATGTGGCATATATCCTGCCAGCTTGCCGTTCCCGAGACTACTGAATATAATGGCTCCTCCATTATATAAATCCTTTTCAGCCAGGCTACTGTGATTTCCACTGCTACTACTCCGGTTGCTGAATTCAACCGAGTAGGGAAATCACAGTAGCAGGCCAACTGTGGCTAACTTCTGACGCCACAACTCCTTTCTTAAAAAATTCGCAGTGACAGTTTACTAACTGAGCTTAATAACTGAGTAATTCCATTTTTTGAAGCAAATAAAATTAAATCACGGCCACCTTAATTCTGCCAAACATGATAAGATTCCTTAATTTTTGTATGCTCGGGACCGTATCCTTAAGACAACACGAAAGACATGATATCTATTTTTAATTTTGCATAGTAGTCAAATAATCCTGAAATACTTACCTACTCTTTTTTGTAACTTTTATGTTCTCAAGGGATTCTTAAAATATAAATTCATGCATGCAAATACTTTCAAGACCATCATACTAGTTTTCGGCATAACCTGTTTTAGTCTGTCTTCTTCATGTTTCATGTTTCATTTTCATGAGTTATTATGATATACCTACTCATTTTAGCATGAATAGTTAGTTGATATTACTTAATTGGTTTTCCGGAGCACTTGACATTGAGCAAATTAACTTTAACTTCATTATCCATTTTAATATGTACATATTACCTATGTATGTCTATACGTAGCTAAATAAATACTAACGTAAAAACATTAGTAAATTATTATTGCGGGTACAATAACGAACTTTTCAGAATAACATTTTTCATTAAAATTTTTTAGTATATGTAATATTCGAAAACTAACATTGTTTGGTTTTTTATTATAATACTGCAATTATTTGTCTATTATCTTTTATTTATTTAACTACATAATTTCTTTATTTTAAGAAATACAATACCTACTCTAATTATATCTTTGTATCTTGTATGGTCTAACTTATTTTAGTCTTCAACATTACCTTCTACGTGATAAGACAAAATTAATGTCAAAGTTCATTCCTGTAGCTGTAGCCATTGTGAGTAGAGATAGTCACAAAAGAAAATTTCTTCTTTCTTTTTTCGTAACACAGGTCGCCTGGCGGGGGTGGTGCCATCAACGTAATAAATGACAAACAGTTTTCTTATGTTTTTTCCATCAGACTTAATATAATAAAAAAACTAAAATTCATGCTGCTTGTCTCAGACTTCCATTTGCTAGCTTCCATCGCACTCAGGAGCTCACTTTCGCATTCAGCTAGTCCAGACAGCTGTCCTATCGCGACACCTCTTTAAAATTTATAATCATCCGAAGTGCTATCTTCGAAGTAAAGTTAAAGCACCTGTAATCCTCGGGATTTGCGAGGTAGTTGGGGCCCCATCAAGACAGCATTTAATTACTGAGCGCCCGGTGTTGAGCCGCAGCACCGCGGCGTGTCGCCACACAAAACCTCGTCCGGCTGGGGCTGGGACTGCTGCAGTGATTCGGGGCTTTTCATGTAAATCACTTTCCTCATTATTTTTAATAATTTAGCTCGAATTTGGCCAACAAAATAAATTAACACCGAAAAATTACACCCGACAGTGCGGTTGGCCGCGGCGCAAAAGTTTCCAAAGAGCGCCAGTGTGGCCACCGCACCGCTTCTACCGCTGCGACCGCTGCCAGCACTTGTTCCCATTTAATCAAGGGCCTAATGCGATTTTTGCATGCAATTCGAACATAAAAGCGAAAAAGTTTTTCCGGTTGGTCGTCTGCAAATTCGGCGGTGTGTGGCTGCGTGTCAGAGAACTTCAAACTCGAACTCGAACTCTGCTCCTTTCCTGTGGACCCGAGGCAATCGATCGATGCCCGGGACCGGGTTGAGTTCCCAGGAGCACTCAATGCACTTAAGGCGTTCGCTTCCCCCTCTCCCCGAGTGATGGATTGCCTTCGTGATCGTTAGGATTTCCGCGCCAAAAATCAAAGTATTGATGTCAGATCAATTATCTCTGGTTTTATCAGATGGCGACTAATGGAAATTGCATTTGTGATTAGGCCCTTCTTTCGTGCCTAACGAACATCGTACCGCCCAGACGAAATGAGAATATCCTATCATACCTCCTTTGTTTTATAAAAGAAAAATTCATATTTCCTTTATACATACCTACATATGTACATATGTAAGAAATGATATTGAATCAAAAATCAAAATTTTGCTTATCACTTATCAGTAGTATCGAGTAAAAGCTATCGCTATAAATAAAATATCGAATGAAATCATGCGGTATCGAAATTTGGAAATTTAAAATTTCTTTGCCGAAATTCTGCTAACAGACACATAAGAGTGTATAATATCAGAGAGGTCATGAACATTATAATTAAGATTATTAATAAAATAAGTGATAAATATTCATATTAGATATTTTAATCGAGTTCTAATTTATTTTTCTTAACAATACGTTGGAAAAAAAAAGAATTAATTTAAATTTGAGTTTCCAAGCTACCAGTTATTATTGTAAATGAAACTTTTAATAAATAGATTAAAAAATATAAAAAATAAAAGCAAAGTATTAATAAATATGGTATACTTTATATAAACAATAACTACCATAAATTCATTATGGACTTTTTCGTTTGGGTTAGTTAAACTTTATCTTGTGGTAATTAAGACGGTTATTATCACTTGAATTTTATTTCTTTTCTTTGCCATTTTTCCTTAATGACGCGCCATTGTAACTCTTCCCTACTTTGCAATCCAGTTCCTAATAAACAAAAAAATTCCTACAAAATTCTAAGTTCCTGGTTATAAAAATTGATAATTTACATGTAGTATGCAGTGTGCTCGATGTTAATGTTATTATGACAAAAAATCTAAGAGCACATCAATTGCATTGTGCCACAAGCATCTTAAATATTATATAAATACTATTTATTTACAAAAGTAAAAGATGAATTTAGTTTTTTGAGAATAATGTCCTAATATTTTGGTTTTCCGTAAAATGTATGAATACATATTCTATAATTTATTTGTTCTGATGAATTTAGCAAAGGAGATTTTTGTCAGACTGAGCAGTTTTTCGTTACCAACAGAGCGCCGCGACGCTGCAGGCGGGGGTAGTTTCAGACTTTACTAATGGGGCTCCGAGGAGGAGACATCGTTTCGCGGCATTGAAATTTCCCGGGAATTCTTTTGAAATGCTTATCCGAGTCCGTTTCTAACGAGATGTGCGCATTCATAAGAGTCACCTCGGCCCCGGTGTGCATGCACGTGAAGACGTCTCAAGGAATTTCTGTACACGGGCCATAAATCCCGCTCTTGAAAAGCATTTACATATCCTCCATATATTTTTGAAATGCTAATGCGACCCAATTTATGGACCACTTAGAGTTGTTGTTGTTTCCCCATGGTGGGGCCCCCGTGGGTGCTGCTGGGGCTCCGGTAGTTCTGCATGGGGGCTGCCATTGCAAGTGCACACGTAAATATACATTTTTATCAAAAAAGCAACTACACATCTTGGCGAATTTGTTTTTTCGCCCCAGCACAGTGCCTGGCCCTGAATTGCATTTTATTCGCAGAAAAATTACAGCCGAAAAAGGTTTTTGCTGTCTGCTGTTTTTCACCTGGGTTTGCATTCACTCGTCAGCTCTCAGGTGCATTTTTTTTACGTGGCCTTTCGGGATAGAGCGCCGTAGCACGAAACTTATGCTCGGCGACACCGCCGCAAAGGGAATTTATGGGATTATGAAGTTGAATGATTTCGACTAAGGACATTCCCACACCTCCTGAATATAAAAAGTGTTTGGGGCCGCGGCCGCCGATTCCTTGCATGAAACGTAAAAATTTATTGCTAGTGAGCTGCATGCTTTGTATTCTAATTGTGGCTCCACAACTTAGCGCTCCCTTAAGCATCCGTTCTTAGGGCGGTACATCTTATGGGGCCCCTCGACGTTTGCTTTTCATTTTCCCACTCAGGTGAACTTTGAAGGGAGTGCCCGGATGGGGATATTTGCATTTAGCGGAAGGAAGCCTTTGTGGAAAACGTTTATTCCAGTTCGATTCGATTTTTTATAAAGTTAAAACCAAAGAATTTTGTACCTAGTGAATTATCAAAATTGTAGGCTACGATTTTGTTATGTGGAGCCTTTTTATCTTGCAACTTGAAAAAATTATAGTTCGCCTTCCTGTTATCTACTTTCTTAAAAATCTTAAACAAGTTTTTCGCAGACTAATGTATGTAATTTTCTCATCGCATAATGTTCATATGTGTTCCCAAATATTTTAAATTATTTAAACCTTTTCGCTACCAGTTAATTATGAAAAATTGTACATAAAATAATCCATTTAATTTTTATTTTACAAAAAATGTTTTATATTGTACACAATGTATGCATGTTAATTTAAATTACAGATCGTAATTCAACAGAAACTTTAATGATATCACGAGTGTAACTCGTTACTGTACGACATGGCATTACAAACTAATGTGAAGAAATATACTCTTCATTTAACCGCAAGGGGTTCGAATTAAACTAACGCCCAAATGAAGTCAAAAATAAAAGATGAAAACCAAAATCCTATATATCTACCAAACAGTTGAAAGCGAAAGTGTGTTATGATTTTTTATTTACATAAATTTATGGTTGTTTGATACAATTCTGCGAGCTAGACTGGAGAAACATATTTTTTGAGTATCTAGGCAATTTAAAGAAAATAAAAATGAAATTTAGTTTCTTTTGAATTTCTGAACATAAAAGTTATGAAAAACCATCAAGAGTTATATAAAAATGATGTTATCGTATCAATTTATTTAATAAAACCTTTTATGAAACAACTATAGGTATAAAAGGACAAAAATTGTCCATCTATATTTCCATTATACCTACATATATTTATGTAACTGAAACTATTTGTTAATAATCTATTCATTCGTTCATTCTATCATTGTGTGTAGGTTTAGGATTGATTTTGTATAAAACAAACTATATTATAATTAACACATTTTTTTAATGATTTTTGAACTTCCCACACGCACCGTTGCTGGGCGTGGTGACGTCAGAGCTCCCTTAAAAAAGAAAAATCAGACTTCGTTTCTTTATGAAACACATGTGTGTTATTTTTATCGTAAAAATCGATTTTGGAAAAATATTGTATTTATAGTAAGTAACCTTCGAACCGATTTCTAAATCATTTACGATATTTAGGTACCTAAAACATTTCGAACTGAATCGATTCGGTATAATTTTTTTTTTTACCATTTCGAATATTGCTGAAGATGTTTTGATAGTTAGGTATGTGAAAAATTCAATTCAATTGATTGCTTATGTCGTTTGTAGCTGTGGGTTTACATATACGCGTTTACTGTTCGTTCCAAAATAACGGCGTTGACAAAGTTAGCTTTTCTGGCTTAATAGTGCAAGTGCACCTTTAGTCTCCTCTTATGATTGCAATGTAAGTGAATTAAATGGGGTATTTTGGTAAACCTAGCTAATTGGAACGCGTCAAACCATTAACGAGGGAAGGCGGTCGCGTCCCCACAATCATTGTTCAATTGTCGACTAAATTAAATTAGGCGAACAAAGCGGGTCTACGCGTGTGGAACTAATTCGCTCGATTGTTCACGCTCATCAGACATGCATGCCCGTGACTCGGAGGCGAGTATTAAATCATAGTCGGCCCCATCCGCATGTCGATTTAATTTAATTATTTCGAGTACGATAATATCTGCCAGATGAAATATCTAATGGAATATGTCTAAATCTGTGGAGCACTAAATCACGGCTCGGCCACGTATCTTGTGTGCGGCTGCAGCACCTCCAGTCCGCCAATGGTGGCACCACAAATATTCGCAGCCGGCAAACAAGAGAATATTCGAGTTATTACGGCGGCGGGGCATTAGTTAATTGAATTCATTATCCATTACCCATTACCGGGCGGCCGTAACTCCCATAAATCGATTCAAATTTCGTTCATTAAACATGTAAACAATAAGTTGAGCTACTGTTTGAGCTCTGGATGCAGGGACACCGGAGCCCCACCCTCGCTTTTCTGCGGGTTTCAGGTTCAATTCGACGATGTTCGTCAAAGTTTTGTTCCTTCTCCAGCGCACACACCGGTCCTGGAGTTCCAGCTGCGGGTCCTGGTTTGCGTATCTGGATCTAAAGGAAACTTTTGTGCTGGCGCCTGGCGGGTGCATGCCCGGATGTGCCCGGGTTATACCCACCCCACCGCATTCGGTGCCACCCAAAAGTCAGTCTGAATCTGCAGGCTCTTTTGGATTTGCTTAATCTTTTATAGCCTTGGACAGAAGTAGTTCGAAAGTTGGTCTGATCGAAACTTTGTGTCTTTTCAGGTCAATGGTGGCAGCATAGCCGAGCAGGCGGGTCTCATTCCTGGCGATGCCGTTCTCAAAATTAACAATGTCGACGTATTCAACCTCAGACACAAAGATGCCCAGGACATTATAGTGCGGTCCGGAAATACTTTCGAAATCACAATCCAAAGGTGAGCGCCGTACCGCAACAAGTGGATTCGGATGAATATTCATTAGACAATGTCGCAAACTCTCTTAATAGGGGTGGCTCCACATGGCGTCCGCAGGTTACCCCCGTCGGCCAGGTCCCATCTGCTGGATATGGCAACAGCATCCCGACAGTGACGAAAACTTCTCTAGCTCACAGGCCACAGGAGGTTCGTCACATTGGCAGCGGCTACAACAACTCTGCACGTCCATTTTCATCTGTAAGTATTTTCTCGGCTGGAGGATGGGTCCAGGGCATCTGCTGGAGGATGCCCGACGTCCGCTCTTCCACGTAGATTGGCGCTTCAACCGCTTTCGTATTTTTTTTGGAATATTTTCCTTTAAAATGCGAACTTCTTGCCGTCGCTTTGGCTTCCTTCCGTTTTTAAATAGCGCGCTTTTTTCTGGTCCCATTTTAGGTTAATGGAAGTGATGGTCAAGTGAAGAGCATTGTCAACAAGCAGTACAACACCCCCGTCGGCATCTACAGCGAGGAAGCCATTGCTGAAACCCTCTCCGCACAGGCTGAAGTACTGGCCGGTGGTGTGCTGGGGTGAGTTCGAAATTCGTTTTATGTAGTCTTTTAAGTTGATGTGGTTTAAGGGTCTTTACTACTTTCAAATTTCTCAAATCGCTCCAAATCCGTTGAAGACTTTCTTTACCCTCTTCTGCTATAACCTTTTAACCGACAGTAGTCTTTTAACGGCGAAGTAACAAAAGGGTGAAAAAAAAACCCTCATAGTTAGATTTTAGTGTATATGTCTGTCTGTCTGTTTGCTAGTATGTCACAATCATAGTTTTATTTCTCAAGAATCATCAACTTCAAATTTGGTTATAAAACCCGATCAGACAATTGGGGAAAAAAGGAAATATGCTTTATTCAAATTGGGATAATATTTGTATGAAGGATTATTTTTTTACATATGTTTACTTCAGTTTTAAATATTATCGATTTTTAATACATGTACATACATATCTGAAAAAATTCTATTAATTTTGAACGTTCCATTATCATCAATGCCATAATAATAACACTGTTATGTAGAATTTTATGGTTATTGAAAAACAAAATTGATCAAGTAAAATTTGATCTGAAGATGAATGGACTGATGTGCAACTTGACATTAAAAGTTATGGATTAATAAACGAAATACTTTATGTTACATTAAAAGTTAAAAAATGAGACTTTAAAAATCTGGCTTAACCTCGTGAATCAAATTTAGAAGTCGGATTAACATTTCGTACAATTTTATCTACGATAAAGACGTTAATGTCTACCAATCCAAACAATTTTGTCCTTTATGAAAGAAATTGTAGTTAGCATATTTTATTGAAGCTCATTATAATTTAGCTATAGCTTATTTGATGTAAAATTTCGTTTTTTCTTATTTCACTTTCAAACTAAATTCGCTTAGAGAGGCAAGCTTTACATCTCTTTAGTTTTATTTGCTCTTAGACTTCAAGAAATTAAATTCAATTTAACAAAACTTAGATATATTGCTCTAGCTGCAGAGAAAATGTTCTGAATTGCAGAAGAAGAAGAAAATGTCCTTATATACAATTCGAAGACGTCCTCCGCATATCTTTTCTGTCCTGTCTTATCTTACTTAAAGCTGAATTCCAGATGATTTCACTCCCAAATTAGCAACGTCTTCTGTTTGTTTCATTCTGCTCGTCTTGAAGCTGGCCGTCTTATCTTGAAGATAGAAATCCAGCAGTACTGTTGACATCATAATTGATGTTACTGTCACTGTCAAGTGTCCTTCTGGAACACGACAGATATTGCCTTTCGCAATAAATTAACAATATCCAATTTTGCAATGGCCTCGAATCTCATATAATTATTATTACATACCCAAACTAAATTACTTCATTTTGAGCACTTCGGAAAGCAGTAAAAGATGAATATTTTCTAATAACTTTATTAACTGGCTTTTCTCACCAAAAATTTCTCATTTAGTCCATGATAGGGCGAAATCAACTTTTCACCGTGAAATTAAATTAACTGCAAACTTATCCTGCCGGATCAGAGGAAAACAGGAGAAGACCCTCAGGGTACTGCCTGTTGGACAGGCAACGTAAATAATTTTGCATTTTCATTTTTAATTCCCTCCTTAATCTGATCTTTTCCACTCTGCAAAATTTTCCTGGGGAATAAAATTGAGTTCGAAACAGCCGCAATTTTCACTTGCCGAGCCATTCGGAGCTCGATAAAATGATGGCCTGCGGGAGGGGGTGGCCCAAGGGCCAATCCTTTAATTATAAGCAGTTGGGGCTGCCCGGTTTGCCCGGTTACCCGGTTCGCCCGGAGATGCCCGGACGGCCCCGAACGAACTAATGTCGAGCAATAATTACCATGCAACACGAGTAATCAAATCAGAAGCAAATGTACTGTTTCAGTACGTGTTTAATGCTGGGAAACTCATTTGAATTTATGCCCGCTGGAGGAGCATGCCCCTGCAGTGGCGGTACCTGATCCTAGCCTAGCCCCCAGGACTGCCGGGTCCGGACCGCCTGCCAAAGGATCTGCTTGAAAAACTTTTCGCCTTGTTACATAAATAAGGGCTAAGACCCGGAGAAATTATTTTACACAAGTTGTTGCTGTTTTATTGCCTATAAAGGGAATCCGGAACGTCTGCATGCGGCAGAGTGATAGAATCAGTTGAGAAATGAGAAAAGTTGGAAATTCGTTGGGTTCTTGTGGCTTATTTTCGCTAATGAAAAATGTGTGCCGCTGCTGCTGCGAAATTTGTTTAAGCAACTTGCCCCAGAGAGATCTAAATTCCTGGCAGCGGAGGCCCTGCACCACGAAAAGTGCCGGGTGCGGGAGCGAAAGCATTTTAAATTTATTTTTCCCACGTCTTCTCCTTGGGAAATTCACAATTATCCCCAGTTGAATCCCGGGCGTACTATTCTTCCCTCGGATAATTTTAATATTTCACAAAATTCCCACGCTCAGCGTTTTCATTTCGGTCAAAAATTTTATGAAAAATACTTTGTGGCTGCAAAAATTCTCATTTATAAATTTATTTATTTTTTTTCTTTTTTTCAGAGTAAACTTCAAGAAGAACGAGAAAGTTTACAACGCTGCAAATTCTGAGGTCTACAAATTCTTGCACGAACAGGACCAGGGCGAACCAGGTAAAGATGAAATGTATTCGCATTATTATGCATTAGCCCTCATGCTCAAATTGCTCAACGGGGAGAAGAGCATTTTCGCCGATGAAATTATCGAATGAATTATAAAAATTCGAGGAAATATATACACACGATGCCAAATTCATTTTTGTCACTCAATTCGTAACTTTCGTTGCCTCCCGCTCGTGGCATTAATATTTTAATTTTATGTTTGCATTCTGCATATTAAAAGCTTATTAACACCTAGATGTTCGCCGATTTTGATGTTTTTATTTGCACGGTAAGCTTTTCGATATCTAACACATTTGCTATCTTATTGTAAGAAGTACTTTGAACACAACACTGATTGAGAATTTAAGTTTCGATATACCAAAAAGGAAAACATAAATTTAAATGTTCAGTGGATATTTTAACCATTGAAATTTAGTAAGGAAGGGGGCTGAAAAATTGCCATGCCAACATTATGTAGGTACATATTTACAACCTAAAACAACAACTCAAAATTTCATAAAAATATTTTAGTTAATAGATAACAAAATTGAGTTTCTCGAAAAACGTATGAAAATTATATCGTCTTTTAATTCCTTATGGTTTAAAACGTGTTCCATTAAAAATCAGATATTTTATGAGATATTAGGATCATTAATTTCAAGAGTAAATATCATCAGCTAGTTTAATAAAAAACTTATGAATATAAAGCTTTCCTTCACTTTGATAGTAGATTAGTTTTATGAAGTAATAAAAATATGATAGGTTATTTTATAATTAAAAATTACGCATGGTATATCAGGAATTTAAGTTCGCAAACAATCAAAATAAAGTTCTTCTTATATGAATCATACATGTATCATGCACAATAATTGAATATTTAATGTCATAAATTTGAAAACTTGTACATACTAAGACTGTAGACAGTAACAATAGTCAGAATACTAAATAATTTCCTCAACTAACAAAATAACTTCCAGCCGAAAGACCACCGCATTTTGTCGAACATAATCCACAACAACATTATGAAACACCCCAGCAACATTATCACCAACAACAACAAAGTCTACAACACCAACAACATCAACAACAATCAGCTAATCACCAGGCAGCAGTAACCAGGCATGTTATGGCTCCTGTTAATCAGCCGAAAGCCCCAAGTACTGGGGGTCTACCGACTGGACAGAATATCTGTGCCAATTGTGAACGCCTCATTGTGTAAGTTTGACCCCGAGACCCATAATAATTGCCCTTTTCACAACAGTCACCAATATTTATAATTTTGTATTAAAGTGGCGACTGTTGGATGAGATAAAATGCTTAGCTAACTGAATGTTGTTGTATGTATGAATGTGGGAATGTCGTTCGTTCGTCCGTTAAAAATCGTTGTTATTACTCACTAACCCCAGAAATTCAAAAGCGACCCAAGAACACGTAAACTACAAAGTTAACAAAGTTTTACCTGAATGACAAGAAGTTCAACTATTTCCTCATTGAAGACCCTCCTGCGCCGGCAAACTTCTTCTGGACTGCTAGTCACGCGATAGGAGGACGAAAATCTCCAAAAATTCCAACAACTGCACCATCCGGGGCGGAGGAGGGACGCACTGCAACTCCTCAGCAGCACCAGCAGCAGCAGCAGCAGAGCAGCGCCCTGTCCCCGGGAGCCTCACATAGGCCAAGTCTTCCCTTAAGACACCAACAGGCCCCAGAATCCTCCGCCCCCGTGCAGGAAGACAGCGCCAAGGCAGCTGGTGAATCCGCGGCGCCCTCAAAGCCATCCGGGGAAACTTCCGGATCTGGAGTCACAACCTGCGATGGGTGTGGAGTCAGCATTGTGTAAGGATTTGGCGATGTGTTCAATGTTGTTTTATGTTTTCCCATTTATTATTGTTGTTACCTTTGACGGAAACATACCTCCCCTTCATCGTATACATTTCAGGTCATCGCTCATTCATTGAATTGCTTTCTTTCTTGTAGCACGACTTTTTTTCGAATTGGTCTCCTTTCAGAAAAGTTTCTTTTAAAAGACCTTTTTAATACGCAAGGAGTTTTTAAGTTCTTCTTCCTTTCAAAAGCCTTTTGTTGATTGATTTGTCGAACATTTACGTATTCCAAATGCCGATGCTTTCTACTGAATTTCCTGTTTAAAAAGTTTCGTTATTGCAAACCGCTTACCATTCAATTATTCCAATGTTCCATTTGACAAAGGTTTTACAACAATGCGTCGTCCAATGTCGACCTCGACACCAAATGTAATCCCTTCCAAGGCCGTTTATAGAAAATTGTATGTTTCTGTAGGTACTTACGAAGCAATGCACTTCTAACTTGAAAATCGTCGAAGTGAAAATTATGTTGTTTTCAATGACGGCATTGATCTCCTGAACTCAAGTTTAATAGGCTTACGTAAGTTGACATTGAACTATAACTAGTATAGTATCCTTTTAATTTCACCAATTTAAATTGAATTTAATGAAACTAGAAGAGACTCTAAACCCACTATTTAATAATACTTAATTGTGACGACTATTGATCATCACCTAATTTTGTATGTAATATATGTTAGAAGAGATTCCAATTATTCATTTTATTTTTACATATTTGTTACTTTCTTGTGCAAAAGTATTTCATGTAAACTAGGAACCTAAATAAATGAAAATATTAGTTGTTAAATCTCAACCTCTAATAAACAATGAACATTTTGAACAATTATTATTTTTACTTGCATATAAATTTCGAGTTTGTTAAATTAATTAAAATATGTATTGAATGTTATTAACAGAAATCACGTAAAATTAATAATTTGAAATTTGAATGAATGACATATCATATCAATTACATACTTAAATTAAACATTTGAATTGAAAGTTGATATATTTATTCACTGCATATATGTATCACCTATTTAATTGAAGTTTTCGCTGCTTATAATAATTTCATTAAGTTTTGATTACATTACAGATGTACATAATAGACGTATTTTGCTTTTAATTATGCAAATTGAATTTATCTATAACACAGTTAAGCGTTACCCCTTCTATTGAAGCAACGCGTTTAATTTGGCAGTGATTGGAAACAGGCAGCATCTGATAACAGCGCTCGCGGTAGTGGTCAGCAAAAGCACAACCCTAAATTAATTATTTCATTCGGTTATTGCACCCTTTTCTCTTTTATTATATCATGTGATTTTATTTGTAATTTTCATGTAACTTTAATCTTTAAGTACAGAACATTATTACTCTAGATGTGTATGTAATTGCAAATACTATTTTCATTTAGTTTAATAAACTTTATGAGCATCTTTTATTTTCGTAAAATATAGCACAAAATAATTTCTTCAATAAACCACAGTGCCTAATAATATTAATAATTAACAATTTCCTTTAATTATATTGGTACCTGTTTATTTTGTATATACCTACAACAGCAAAAAAAAATATCTCAAGCACACAATCAATATTAAAAGATTTCAAATTATGTTTATAAGAGCTGCTTTGAGAATAAACGCTTTTTAATACGCCCAATGATATGAAATTTATAGAATGACAAAAATAAATCCAATAAATTAATATAATAACTTAACATTTCTATCGAAAACTAGCAAAATGACATCCTACTTTTAAAAGTTGATATCAGATTTTAATCAATTGAGTCTTTACACTTTCTTTGTACATTTGAAAGTTGAAAAAGATTTCATTTCATTTTGTTTCCATAGATTATTATTTTTTTAAGCTTGCTGTCGGAAAGAAAAAGTAAAGGGTTTTGAATGTTGGAATTTCTTAAAGATTACAGAACCTAAAATAATTGGCATTTTTCTATATTGTAAAATTAATAAAGAATTTCAATTAATACATGATATAAATATTAAAGTTCTTTAACTTAATTTCTTTATTTTCTTTAATTTCAACATTTAGCTTTAACTGGTTACTATTTATGCATGCTATGTAATTATACTCGTATCTATATTGAAGCTGGTTCTTTTAAGGTGTAAAAACGTCAATTTTCAATATGAGTGTTTTAATATATTGATGTATGTATGTATTTCAATCAAGATGTAAAGGCTCCTGTCATTATTCACAATGTGCATTATTTACTTTTAAATTATCATTTAATGAAAAAATGCAGAGGTGTTTCAATATAAGTTTGCAATCTCAAATAATATAATAATGTTTATCTAGTTATTAGATTTGAGTGGTATTGTAGAGCGCACTTTGTAAAAGTATACATACATATATGCCCTACAATTTTGTTGCTACTTTTCTGTGTAAACGTTTCCATCTGGCAGACTGCCAGCAAATAGTACAATAGATGACCCAAAAATGTGGAAAAATTCCCTGAAAGCATATTTTATCTTCCCTCAATAATATCTCTTCTTAATCTCGCTGCCATTGCTCCTTATTCTGTCATTTTTGCAAGTGCTTTTAGCGGCTTTAAGACGCTTCAAAGAAATTCCCCAAGGAGCATCGATTTAGCAAAATGTTCGACATCAAATCAAACATCCTTTCGCCAGTGTTTCAATATTTTCTTCAAACTAAGATCCTTAATAAATCCGACAGTCACCGGGAAGCGTTGCATTGCATCGGATATTCTCTGGTCTCACCTGGGAGAAGAAGGAGAGGCTGCAAAAAGGGGGACGGTATTGAAATAAAGCCAAGTAAAACGAAATCCCGAATGAATGGGTACTGAGTGGATGAAGGAGTGGGTGCACCTTGCAAGGAGCATTCATATAATAAGCGTCCTCACCTAAGTGTCGTTCATTTCTTTTAATTCATTTCATCTCATCTTCACAGTGGTGTCTTTGTTCGCATCAAGGATAAGAACCTCCATGTTGACTGTTTCAAGTGTGCAACCTGTGGTACCTCGTTGAAGAACCAAGGATACTACAACTTCAACAACAAGTTGTACTGCGACATCCACGCCAAGTTGGCTGCCATGAATAATCCACCGCCCGGCACCGAGGGCTACATGCCTGTGCCAATTAAACCGTAAGTACACTAATTAATTGCTTTGATATAAGGAGGATACATTTGCCATGGAATGGCGAATATGGAGCTGTTCTGCAGTCCTTGGGAGCGGGGCGGGCTGCGCTCGTTCTGTTCCCGATGTTAACCAGATCCAGGAGCCCCAGATTTATTGTGTTACAGTACAGGGACCACTTCAAGAACTCGATAAGTTAATTGGCGACAACGGATTGTCTCCAGCCCGCCCACAGATTATGCACACAATACGCAAGGGGCATAATCCGGCCGTTCATATTCTTTAATTAATCAGTAGCTATGATTAACACAGTTACACAATTCAATTTGCTATGGGGAGGGAACTGAGGAGGGTTTCTTAAACGTGTTAATGATTATTACATAGTACCATGTGCATAATTGGCTTATTTGTTTCCATCATGATTATTCCAATTATGCAATTTAACATGGAGTATAATTTCGTAATGCAATGAACGAAATATGAGTATAGTTTCACGTAATGTTTTAAATACAATTTGTTATAGTGTCAGATATCTAGTCAAATGTCTTCTTAAATTAAAAATAATTGACGCAGAAATTCAAATGGACACCATAGTACCTACATTTTCATCATAATAAATTTACAATCAAGTAAACTAAATATAAAAGATATGTATTTGAAACAGATTGAGTTTGAGCCTTTGAGGTCTCTTCATGGATTTTCATAAGACTTTGGCTCGCCAAACTTTAAAAAGCCTTTCTCTATCGCTCTTTAATTAAGCACACTCGTTTAATTTATTTCCGTTTTAATTTTTATGAAAAAGTAGAAAGCTATGAACCTTCTTATCATTAAATTTATCTAAACTTTGATCTAGGTATCATGTTACCTAAAATTATGGAATACACGTGAAACACTACGGTCGAATTCGAATTTCTCCAATTTTAATCTTACTTGCATTTAGTCATTAAATTCTTACAACTTCTCGAAAAGTTAAATAATTACAATTTTTTTTTTTCTTTAATTTATTTACTCTTTTTAAAAGTAATATAAGATACATAACTAAAGTCACACAAAGTGTTGATCTTAATTAAACTTTAGATTTTCAATCATTCGAACTAGTTCTCTAATGTGGAACCAATGTCACATTTTTTACCAGAGTTTAACGAGTCAGACTCGTGTTGTCAATTTTGGTTCAAACCTTATCTTGATATCACGAAACAGACTCGTGTTTCCAATTTCTGGTCTTGAGTGTTTCTATTTCACAGGTAATTTTGTTCGCTAAGCGAGTAATTTTTAACCACTTTATTTTTACGAGTAGGTTAAAGTTTTTAAAGCGCAAGAAAATTTGAGGAAAGTGGCTAGAAGTGGTCCAAATGGCTTAATTGGATCTGGTCTGCAAATGAAGCACAGCTCCCACCGAATCCCGGCGGAGTCTCAATTGGCTGCAATCTAGAGAAAGGCCACGTTCCTCGCATGGCAATCGAGTTATCTGAAAAAGACACTGTCCACGCAATTTGTTCAATTTGAGAGCCCTTGGGAGTGTTTTTTACACAATCTCGAAGCAAGTAGCCTTGACATTGGGGAGCGTGTGTCCATCAGCGAGAAATGGCCCGCTTACGACAAATTTATCAATTCTCAATTCGATTGGTGACCAAATCGCCTCAAAAATATCCAACTGAATCCATCTGCCGCGTCAGGCTCACGTTGTTCTTTTTCGGTCGATCTATTTGCGTTGAGGTGCCCATTTAACTTATTTGTTCAACTTCTATTTGATTTTCATTTCACCCTGTGGACTCGCTGAATTTTTTACCTTTAAATTTTTTATTTTTTTTCTTTTCAGATGCGCGAAATTGAGCGCGAGCACTATTTCCGCCGCTATAAATGCACATCACCATCAATCGAATGGAACCAGCCACCTCATAGGCTCTCCAACGAGCAATGTAAGTAATAGACCCGCGGCCTGTCGCGGATTAATCAGGTGTGATTGGCATGCACTAATTCCCGCCCACCTTCGTGGTGCATTCGCTATAAATAAATAATTAATCGATTGATTACCCGATTGCAAAGGGAAGGAAAAGAATTTGAGTGCAGCGCCCAGGTGCTTTTTATAGATAGGACCGTCTCTCGGGACGGGGCACTCGGGGGCCCGAGTGTATTTTTAGAAACTATTATTGTCACTTTTAGGGGCACTTCAGATCGATTCGTCAATGCTCTTCCGATTTATGCATGGTAACTCAAGTCCCACTCCTTGAAATTAGCCAGTTTTTTTAAATCGATGCAACAACGCGTACGAAAGTCCGATTAATCTCGGATAAAAAGTAGTTTTTTTCGTGATATTTGTGATTCCTCTTAAGAAGTGATTATTACCGACCGGTACAAAAAATCTATTAGTTTTATTTAATTTGAGGTGGTAAAATACATATTTTATATTGTGCCATTTTATAAGATCAATTTCATCTCCATCAATAATCCTTTGTAGGCACCCTAACAATCGTGGTGAGTGTTAGATAACAAATTGATGACCTTGACCTACTCCTTTTACTATAGGTACCATATTTTAAATTTCTTAATGAGTTTAAGACCAAATTAGTTACGAAAATTAATAGGAAAAAAATTACAATCTTTTGGTAAAAATGTTTATAAAAAATCACAAATATTAGATACTTTTAAAATTAATCGTTTGTTATTTTATACTTTATGAGATTTTTTCTTAATTATCTCGAAACTCAAATTCAGTATAAAAATAATTAAAAAATTTTCTCCCTTAAACAAAAATATGTATATGCCTCTTCTCTTTTGAAAAGTAGGTATATTATTCTCATAAGGCAATTGTTGAGTGAAAACTGTTTCCTGTTACTCATATTAGCTAAGTAAAGACTATAGTCACCCGATCGTTCTATTTCTGTTTGTTTTATTTTTGTTCTATTTTTGCACCTATTTAATTGAAATGACTAAGCAAAGCAGGCAACCCCATGCATCAGAGGTAGAGATAATTATCTTATAAATACTTGGTTTTTTATACCTAACAAATTTTTAAAGTGACTAGTTTAAAAAAACAAATCCAAAGTTTAAGTATGAGGGTTTACAATACTAAGGAAAATAAAGTAAAATTTCAACATGCTTTTCTGTTGGACAATTATCAAATTATTTTATTTTATTATGTATTTACATAGATATGTTGTTACTTTTTCCGTCATATTAAATGTTCCTTTCTTTATCAGGGATATGATTCAAGTTTCAATTAGTTTTTGTATTTCTTCCTAAACTAAGGATAGTTGTGATTAGAATGATCAGACACTAGAGATACCGAGTTTAAGTTGCCAATATTGTTATTTTTGATGCATTTATATGGAATGATGCTTCTACATACATATTAGTATTTGCAGCTTTTCTTTCTATTTTGACGAGAACTAAGAGACGCTGGTTATGTCTATGCATCTTGAACATTGTAGTTTAGTTTGATGAATCCTTGAAGTAGGTACATGCACTATGCACTTACAGTAAAATGTTCAATGTATTTTAGTTTTAGATATGTGCGAAAGTTTGTGCACATACATATGTACCTACATATGTATGCTTCATACTTCATACTTTCAGAATAGAGCTTTGCTATAAACCACCGCAGTTTTAAAGAAGAAGTTTTCCTAGTCAGACGCTAGAGAACCTTTTAAATAAATTTATTTCGCCTTTCCACACTTTCTACGGGTCATTAATTTCGCTTTAAAGTGTAACTCATCTAAGAGAGCTCAACCGAATCTTCGCTGTACTTTATCTCTATAGAAAGTATACCCATATAAAATTGCGCTGAAGTTTTTGAAAATTCTCTTCCTTCCCCGAGTAAATGTTGTTCAAACTAACTAACCACAAAATATTTGCCTTTTTATGCCTTCCCCATAAAAATCAAAAAAAAAAAAAATACCCTAATTTTTGTGTGCTCGTGTGAACCAAATAACAAGGCAAACCAGCAGGACCAAACCCCGCCGCCCTTCCAGCCATCACACTCCCGAACCAGTTCGTCGTCATCAGTTGGCACAACAAATTCGTGCATAAGTAGTCTCAGTCCGAACATATCGTCTACTCCAGAAAAATTATCACCGGTCCATTCTCGGCAGTCAAGCGGCAGTGGGACTCTTTTAGGTGGACCAGGAGCAGGATCTGCAGGACTCCAAAATCTGAAGGGCATCTCGGTGCCACCAATTTCGTTTGGCACAATGAGCAGCACCGGCGAATCGATTATTTATAAGCAAAACGAAAATGATATGAATTCGAACAATCGCAACATGACGACTAATGGCGCACCCGGCGGGACAGATTCCGGAACGTTGCAGAATAGCGCATATAATCAATTCCTGAAAAAATACAATGACACCGTCAATGGCGGGAATAAATCATCGTTCGGGGACACTAATGGCAGCAACATCGCCGCAAATGTGACACTGACCGGAGCCCCAGGCTATGGACACCAGGAAGCAACACCCACTGAATCTCTCTATGGATCCATCCGGGCTGACACCAAAATCCAGCCCCACGATGAGTTTCAGTATGTCACCCTGGACGGGAGTGTAATAAAGAGCGTCATTCCGCCCGGTAAGGGTATAAAGACCAACTACAAGGTTTGTAGCTTTGTTTGTTGCCGCACTAAACCTTGCGCTCTTAACGAGTTTTACTGAATTAATTTCATTGATCCTTTGTATCTAAATATGAATTTACAAAAAGCAAATTTATGCATTTAGGTAAACCAAGGTTATGGCGGACCGAAGCCGTTCAACATGTCACCAAAGACTCCACCAATCGGTGGACCTAAATCACCTTCCACATACCCACCACCGAACCAAGCACCCAGCTGGGGTCAACCCAAGCCGGCTGTGAACCCGTACGCCACTCTGCCCAGGTCAACCGGACCTTCACAAGGTGAGAATTCGTGAAAATTTTACTTGAATTACTCAGTTTCAAGAACATCTTCGATTGGTCGGTACTGTCTAAGATGCAAAAATTACAAAACTTATGGCTATTTTGCAAAGAGGATTCAATTTTGTATCTTTTAAGCTTACTCATGAATCATCGTCTAGAGTTCACCTTTTGTGCTTGGAGATTTGTTTTATTATATCAAGTTAAGATTTTATAATTGGCATTATTCCATTCTAGTATGTATATATAACTCGCGTCAAAAACATAATTCAAAAATTTGTTTCTTCCAAAATTTAAAGTTTGGATGAATAAAAATCGTGGAAATTGGACGATCTTTTCGTAAATTTTCAAATATTTATATAGGAGTCGGCTTATAGAATTAAATTCAATGAAAAATGTCCGAACTAATCTAATCCGAATTCGATTGTGAGAAAAACGCAGCTATTATTACATTTTTGAATCTTCTAAAATCTTTAGGTAGGTACTAAATTTAACGATTTTTATTTTTCTATCATGGACACAATATTTTCTTTCAACGAAAAATCGTACTATGACCAACCAAAGATTTTTCTGAAAACAAAGAGTAAAGGGTTAATTATACTGTGATAAGCTTGAGTGCAAAAGAAAAACAAAATTAAAAATGAACATAACAAAATCTTCCAAATTGTATTATATAAGTAAAAGGTACATGTGTAACACAAACACCATCATTAAAACAAAGAAAATGTACATAGACTAAGTGATTAATCAAAATAAATAAACTATCCAAAATAGGACGCTTCAACACATACAAGCCGGGACCCACTAGCTTTAATCGAGGTACGATCGATAAAATTTACTGAAAATATCGAAATATATGTAAATGTCCCTGGCAAAGCTAACTAACACGGCAGAAAACAAAAGATATCCCGGGCTTGTTTCGCTGTTTATTATTTCATTGCTGCGCAATCAGCACCATATCGAATTCATTGCACCCATATCATCACGATAGGCATAATTTCACCACCGTTTCGCGGGGACGGGGCCGCCAAATTGGCTCCTTTATGTGCGTGTCGTTTACTTATTCATCAATTCATTCGCTTCGCCATCATTTCATATATCAGCGGATATCATGCTTACAGGCGTAATTTGAATATTTGGGAGGGCAGTTATAACTCTTATAGTTGCATGGCAAAAAGCAGCTTATTAGACAAAGGGGAGAAGGGAGCGAAAGATTTTAGTTTTTAGCTACTTAGTTACAAGAAGACAAAAAAAGCAAATTTAATATTTATACCTCAAACTAAGTCAACAATAACATATTGCATATAAATATAATAGTTCTGTTCTTTTTCAAATGCATACCTATAAAATGTCTTGAATGTTTTTCTAAAAGTTATAAAAAAATGTGTATTGTAGGTATTTCAAATTCCGAATCGATTGCATCTGAAAAATTATATGCGTTTAAATTATAGTCGGTATGTTATAAGGTTTTTAAGAATATTAACGATTTTACAAGTTCTATCAAATTCTGATCTGCATTGTTAATTCAAATCCTTGTTTAATTTTTTTCAAAACTTCAAATATTTCAAATCCCCATACATTATTTATAAATAGACTTGCAATTTAAATATGTAATTCATACACCAAGTTTCCAACTGATATCTGTTGATTACCATCTTATAGTCACTCAGAGCAGAATTAAATTTTTCCGATTATCCAGAAATATTTGCTTTTGGATACCAACAGATTATATAATCCAATTTAAATGTAAATACACAATTTCAAACTCTCCGTTTGTCAGCTGGAAAATTCATTCAAATTTTAAAGTCTTACAAACTGGTGAAGGTTGAAAGAGATGTCACAATATCTAATTTAATTATGCATTGCACTTAATGCACATAAGTGTCATTTATAATTCAACCCTTCTAAAATCAGTTAATGGTCAGGTTTCATTGCCAGCCAAGCCAACTGAGATAGGAGTGGTGAGTCAATACTTGCAACATAATGTAGACTCTGCTGAATGGTAGACCATTTATACAAATAACTTCTAACGCAAACAAGAAGAATTGAACAGGATTCGTTGCTTTTATATTGTTTACTAAGTGTATAGAGTAAATATTTTACGAGGTCCTCTTTAGAAAAGTCTCTGCTACATGACTAAGCAGTATTTGTTTAAATTCATTCCTCCCTCTCCTTGATTTTGTGGAGCAGTAAAAACACAAAATAAATTAAAAAGAGAAACCCATAAAACGAAAATAAAACTTTCAAATTATGGAAATGAATGCGGTAAAAATCCCTCATAATTTCCCGAGGTGGTTTTTAAAATGTATTTTCCCCCCCCCCAACATGAACGAGTGCCATAAAGTATAAATAGGCAGAGGACATGGAAAAATCATTCCGTGTTTTTTTTATTTTTATTTTAAAAATATTAAATAAGAAGGCTTTTCCGAGTTTTCACAAATTAAAAGATTTTATTAAAGCCTAAAGAGCTTTTGTGCGCAAACTGTCCGGATTATGGAAACAGGACGACACCGAACAGGGTCAGGGGTTATTTTTAAAAAAGAAATGCATGTGCGAGTGGGACTCTCGACAATGGGGGTGGTTCGTATGCATGTTCGGATGATACCTCCACTGCATAAAAACATCCTGCCAATTCAATACGTTTCCAGTGCAATAAACTGAATGAAATTCATCTCGTGGCGACCTCAAAAT
This sequence comes from Machimus atricapillus, assembly GCA_933228815.1. Taxonomy (NCBI): domain Eukaryota; kingdom Metazoa; phylum Arthropoda; class Insecta; order Diptera; family Asilidae; genus Machimus; species Machimus atricapillus. Next base: position 29,624,060 of record OW121786.1, on the reverse strand, counting down.
AGGTCACCTCTGATATATTTAGAAAATCCAATAAATAGCTCCCCCTGGAAAAAGGTTGAAATGTTTGTAAAGCCAGATGAGATGAGGTAGAGTCCGTTAATGTTCGCACGAAGCCCGCTTTTACCCCTTCTCCCCACCCACTACCTTTCCATTGACAACCCGCTTCCCCCCACCACCACCCAGTGCGCTTCAAAGCAATTCAATTTGTGCACGTCCGCACCCGAGATGTTCCACGTCCGGTGACACATGTGACATTTTATAACCGAAACGTTTTGTTCATACTAACACTTGTCGTATTTTTATAACGCTGCTTTGAATGTCCTAATGTCGCATTTCGAGTGCCCCCAATTGTGCTAATAATGTTTTTTCTCTTCCATGGTCCCCCTGATCCCCTCCATCGTCACAAAACACACTCAACCTTCAGCCTACTAAATGCACAAACCTCCGGAGGGGCTCAAGAGGTGGAGACATCTTCACGGTCAGTTTGAGATGATGATAAGAGGTGATGGTTACTTGACGCAATTATTAACTACACGAATCTCTTCGATTTTTTTTAACTCATAAGAAATTTGTTTTGTCGAACATACGAATTACTCGAGTGTTGTGCTATATGTCTTCATATGTCTACTTATTTATAACTCATCCTTTTCTTCCTGCATGCGAGACAGGATTACCGTAAAAATCGTTCTGTTTCATCACAACGAATTTTGTTTCGGTTGCAAGGAGTTCTAGTCGCGAATTTATCATTTATTATTTTGTAATTCTTGTTTTTTTTTTCTTATTTTTAGATTAATTGCAATTTGTAAAACACTGTTAATAAATATACTCAATTGGCTGTCACTTCATTATTTCATTATATACCTTCTTTTTCTTTAAAACAGATTATAAATTCAGTGAGGACTATTTGATAATGGCTTGAAATGAAATTTAAAATGCTATTAAATTTTGAGCACAGCTCACATTGTTTTTACCGAGCCGAGCCATATGGTTAGGTTTGTTAGAAAGCACAAGTCCTGAAATTTTTCTTGAAATTCGAAAATTATGACCATTATACATACATATGTACATATATGTATATTTTCAGGCAGTTTTCACCTAAATGTTAGCTCTTCTTGGCTACGAAAAAATTAGGTACCTAGTTCGCTAAAGTTTTTTGTTTACTGCTTTTAATTTCGCAAATACAGTTTTGAGACACACATTTAAAGATGCGAAAGCTACAAAGACAAATGAAAACGGATCACACAAAGGTGGGAGTTATTGTTATAGTCTTTAAAATAACATACAAATATATTTTCATAGCTTGGTATTAATTTTAAACCCTTTGACTATTCAAAATCCTTCACTTCATTAAAATATGATAAAATCGTTAAAGCATTTAAATCTCCTTCCCCAGAAGTATCCTAAATCACCCTAAACTGCATCAAATTGATTTTATATATCCCATATTTTCAAATTTACAATAATAAAACATGCTGAATAGTCGTAAAATGCGAGTACAATGTATTCAAGGTTTGTTTTATTTCCCACTTGTACCTAGTGTAAAATTTCTATAGGGATGTTTACGATTTGTTTTATTTCCTATATTGTATCGTTGTACCGAATTTAAAATTTTATATCTTCATAATTGTTTCTTTTGCAAGTGATTTGTTTATACTACTTACATAAATTCAATCGTAGATAAAATTATTTTTGATTTTGTATAATTAGAAATGGAAGTTCTGGAGGCTTTTAAAATGTTGTTAGAAAAAATTTAATAAAGCAAATAAGCAAACCGTGTGTGCGATATTCATAACTTTGCTAAAAGTGAGCACATTCCTTTAAGAATTTAGAAATTTACATCTTATTACTGCTTCTATTTAAGTGATATATCATTATAATTTTGAGCGACATATCATCATGCATACCTCCAAGGTCCCTACAAAAAAATATAGTCCCCGGTGCGTAACATTCCGTATAAGCATAAAAGTATGCTCTGTCGCTTCGGCCTTGTTACCTATTATCCTCCCACCCAAAATATGTATCATATATCATCTAATTCCTGTGAAACGATTCTGAAGCAATTCTTCGTAAAAATGTCTATCACTTTTTTTTCCCCATTTATTACCTTTCTAGACGAAATTCCACCCGGGAATCTCGGGAGCATAAATTGCCCAGAACATTTCAATATGCCTAACAAAATTTGTAAGTTATTCGGAGGCGCGCATTCATGTGCTGAAAAGCTAAGTAAATCATGATCCCTCGTAACCCTCTCAAGCCATTCGCCGCCGTCTCCATGGAGCGGAGCAGCAGCATCCCGGAACGTGGACCACCCCCGGGCCCCCGAAATTAGCATAAGCCGCCGATCTATATGTATATGGAGCCCCGGAGCTCCTAGCAACTCAGATACGGAGCCAAATAATAAAAATAAGGAGACCCCAGTCAAGACAAACTACTGGGCCCTCACGCAGGCCGCCTTACTTTATGCAGATTGAACAATTTTCCACGTGAATTTATTTTAAGCATAAACAAAAATGGAAAATGCGATGATAAAATCCAGACGAGAGGCGGTGGGTGGGCAAGGCACCTAATAGAAAAGGGCTAAAGTGCAAACAAATCAGGAAAAGCAACAAAAAACGGCGGGCGAGCCCCAATCCTCCCGATCCAATAGACTGAGCCCGCTCCAGGTCCCGGTGCCGGTCCATGAATCCTGGATCCTGGATCCTGGATTCTGGATCCGGGCGATGAGCGAGCGCGCACATATCGGCCCCGGAAAGGATGTCTTTATTCTTGGCTTCGTGTCGGTTGCTTTTTTTTCCCCATTTTTGTTTTTTATTTTATTTCTTCCCTTTGTAGCTCCCTTTATTTTTTATCTTCATTTTTATTTTTTTTATATATGCGATGCCTTGCGACTCCCGCAGCGTTCCCGTCGCGCTATATGCAGATGAATCGAGTGCGGGGGTGGCTATAGGGAACTGTGCCAACCTGAGCATCATGCGGACAAGAATTGTACCTTTTTTCTATGCTAAAACCAGAAATATATTTCAACTTCACACAAATTAAATGTCATAGTCTGCAGATTCACCTGAAGATGACATGTTCCCGCAGCAGTAACTGCATTGTTGCGGAGGAGCGGCAAAGCACTTTTGTAGTGTTTCATGTGTGTCGCCTTTTTCAGAACCCCTGCCCTGGAGCTGAGCGGCCGCAATGTTATCCGCCTCTGAATATCCTGGATAAAATATTAAACGAATTTTCCCTTTGAAGTGGACAGGAAGAAGTTTTTAGAATGGAAAATGGATGGTGGTTTTTTTTTATATATTCTTTTCTACCAATACCGAACCCACCATCAGAAGCATGTGTGCTCCTGAGGGAACTCTCAGGTCTAAAACAAAATGATGACTCCATATTTCTTTCCAAATAAGTTTCACTGCAGTATTTTATTATTGAGTTTTCTGGCTAATGTTCCCTCAATTTCGTCCTCGAGACTAGAACTGAACATGACGTGCATGAGTTATTTATTGAAGTAAATGTCATGTATGACCCTGAGAGGATTAAAAGTAAGTTATTTCTTTAAAGTCCTCGCCTTTATTTATTAATCGTTTAGTTTGCCCAGCTTAAATTAGTAATCGATTCAGAAATTAATTTTTAACTATTTTTCATATTTTATATTAGGCATCATCTTGAATTTATGAATTTTTAAATACTATTCATCCGCATAAAACGTAAATAACTTAAGTATCTTTCACAGCTTATTCAGCTTAATAATTGAAGAAAATTAAATTAAATTAAATTAAATTACTCTTTAATAAAGAGTAAAGTAAGAGTAGTTCTTAACTATTTCCTGAATTTCATAACATGTGGAGTAGAACATGTATCAAATGTACCGAATCCGTCGCCTAATCAGTATTTTTTCATATTATCATGTAAATTATAGGTACATCTAAGATACGAAAGCTTTGCTATCACTCACTATAGTGATTTGGAGAAGATAAAAAATAGAGCAATCAATTAGTATCTATTTTACTTTCTTTTGAGATTTGAAAATTTTAAACAAATAATTTGAGGTAACAATAAGAAGTATACCTAAATATAAGTTTATTAAATCGCCTAACTTCATTCTCATTCATATATTTTGTTATAAAACATTGAAAATCAGCAAATCATATCAGTCACACAAAATACATTCATTATGCAAACAATCATAATTTTGGCCAGCTTAGTATTTTTTTAAAATGCTTTTAATGCTTCTGCTTTCTAACTGCAGTATTTTTTTTCTTTTTGATATTTTTAATATCCTTCGCCAATCCTAACACTTCACGCCCATTTCTCTATTCATTACTAAAACACTCCATCACTTAAATTGTCACACCTCCCCCAAAAACCGATTTCGTGAATTACCCAAAATCATATCGACTTTGCACTAAAAAGAAGAAGAAATCGAACAGAGCTATGAATATCAAAAAGAAGAAGACTTAGAGGTGTCTCAGGCGACTCAAGCGTCAGCCACAGTAAGCAATGTGATTTGGCCACCACCACTTGAAGACTATCGCTTAACTCCCACCGCAACCCCTTTATACATAGCCCCGCCAGAAACGCAACACGTTAAACCGAAATATATCGAAAAAGTCGAACATCGAGAAAGTCGACAAACAGAGAAACAACAGTCGACACACCAGGAAACACGAGAACAAACAAAGACGACAATTTCAGCTGAGGAAAGGAGAGAGATGCAACAGCATGAGATGCAGGTCTACCAACAGCAACAGTATGAGCAACAGCAATACCAACAGCAGCAGGCTTTGCAGTGGCAAAGTAGGTCGGCTCCAGAGCTTACAGTTGGCAAACAGCAAGTCGATGTCGAAAGTAGTTCAGACAGCTACACGTCGACCTGCACGACAACGACGACAACTTCTGAGGAGTACCAGAGAATGTACCAGGCTCAGGTGCAGGCTTACCAAATGCAGCAAATGTATGAGCAGTCCGGATCAGAAATGGACTATCACATGGACATGGAGGTTGCCGCTATGCAACAGCAGCAGGAGCAATCTTACTCAACCTCATCTGAGTTTCTGTCTGCTCACAGCGGACGAAGAAGCGCCCAAGAATGCGCTGAGACTATTAGAGGGCCGGTGAGTACCTACAAACTTATCGATCTTGTTCGAGAAGTGACTCCTAGCCCAACACCTCCGTCAGGAAAAGGACCTCGAAAAGTAGAATTTAAAGAAGACATTAAACAGAAAGAAGAGAGCGTTGAAAAGATAGAAAAAACTGAGGCTAAAACACAAAAGAAGGAGGTAAAGATAAAGGAGGAGAAAGACGAAGAGATTTCAGAAGCAGTTTTTGAAAAGGTCGAAATTGAAAGAAAATTCCCACCTGCTCCTGAGATAAAAATTGAAATTCCAGAACCGAAGCCAGTTCCTCCATCAAACATACCAAACCCTGTACCCAAAGAATGGATAAGTCCAATGCAGAAAGCACTGACGACAGCTCCTGATAAACCTGTCGTTCTAAGCGATATATGCCCTTCATGTCCTTGTGAAGAGCCTTGCAAGGCTGCTGAATGCAAATGCAAGAAAGAAGCCGAAAAACGTGAAGCAAAACGAAAGGAGGAAATGGAAAAGAAAGTTTCGAAAGAAGAAATTGTGGAAGAAAAGCCTGAGGTATTAACAGAGACACCACCGAAGGGCTCTTTCATTGCCAGGGTGGTTTCCACAGCCCCCACAGATCCAATTCAGTTCGCACCGAAGTCAAATGAGCCGATCCCTCTTCCTGAGGAGACGGAGCCCTACATGCCTCCTCCAATCGATATGAAGCCCTACATTCGAGAAGATTTTAGGCCAAAATCACCACTGCTAAAAGCATTGACGACGGCACCGGAAGAGCCCTTCAGTCCTTTAGGCGAAGGAGTGGCCTCCCAGCTGGACGACTTGCCCAGACCGAAAGGGAGACTTACTATGGTTGATGCTCTAACTGTTGCTCCAGACCGCTCGTACTCACCTCTGAGCCCTGAAAATATTCTCAGTTTCACCGAAAAGAAAGAAGATAAGAAAGTGTCTTCATGCAAAAGAGATTCTCTCAAGGAACAAACGATTCAGAAGTCCGTAGATGTTTCGGTTGGCGTAGACCAGGCACAAGCATCGTCTGCATTTGCAAGTTTCTCCGGCCAAAGTTCCATTAGTTCATTCCAGCCCAGACTAGAACCCATTGCTTACATACCTGGTCAGAGTTCAGTGCAAACCACGTCTATCTCTGGCCAGTCACAAGATGCACACTACACGACTTACTCGAGCCACTCCTCCTCCTTAGCCCAAAAACAACAACAGCAACAAAGCATGTTTCAGACAAGTGCCTCCTTCCAAAGCACGCAACAGTCCCAAACACACGTTTCGAGCACGTCCCAAGTCCAACAGACCACCTCCGCTAAATCAGAGTGTCACAAACAGACAACGTGCGCTAAATCCGAGTGCCACAGAAAACAACACACCCAAGAAAAGACACAGGTTGTTTCATTCCCCCCAGAACCTGGCATGCCCGCCAAAAAGGCAGTCCTGTCCGGTCTCCATAAACCCGAAACAATTCCACAGTACCAAAGAAATTGGACAGTCCTGCCATCACAGCGACCAGTTAGAACCCCGGAACCACCAGAACTTAAGGAGAACGTACCGCTTGCTTTCGTAGATGTGTCCCGTGAACAGTCCCCAAATATCGAAAAACCTCAGGCTGTAAAAACACCCGCTTCTTCTTCTACCTCCGGTCCATCTTCAGCTGGTGCCGCTGTTTCAAATGCAACAAGATCCAGCGAAACCAAACCGAAGATGCAAACACCGACCGTTCCAATTATAATCGAAGACCGATCCGGTCCTATTACAATGACTTTTCAATCGATAGATGACCAATCTGAGGAGCACCATGACGACCACTCGTACGCCCACCCCCGACCGTTCACACCCTCGATAATCAACAGAGCACCCCCAATTGTGCCATTCTATCAAACCGCCGAGAATCTTGTCTTTGAAGAATGCGCCGCTACGACTTCTCATCCGTTCGATCGCAGATCGGTCTCACCCCTACCTGAGCGGGCCAAGTCTCCAGCTCCTGGACCACCACCGAACCCTTTGAATGCTATCCGCGCCCCTCGCATCAAGGAAGATGACCTGGTTCCCGCTCGAGTCCCCCAAGTGGGTTCAATCACTACAGGGCAGCCCTACCTTGGGGGGCACCTCATGCAGCAGAACCAGCAGCAGGGCCAGGTTCTTTCGCACTATCAAACCGTAAGCCAGGCCGGCTCGCAGAGTTTCGTAGATAAACCAGAAGTGGTTCAACAATCCCGCATCGGAGATATGCAGGTAGAAAGGCGAGAAAAAGAAAGCCACCTTAACGAGGAGCAGCAATCAAAGCTGGAGAGTAAGACGACGACCCAAATTGGGAACACACAAATTGAAAGGCGACGAAGGGTTGTTGAAGAATTCGAACACACCCAAAAGGCGAAGACAGTTGAGATCAGGAAGTCGTCCGGAAGCACAACCCAGCAAACCCAACAATATGGGAAAACAGGGTTTGTCGCAAACCAGACAAGTCGTCTGTCCGGCCTCGAGAATGAGATCACCAGTCTTACCAGCCAGGCGCAGGCAATCAGCGCTAGGGCAGCAACCCTTGGACAATCCGAGTCGTCGAAATTTCCCCAGTTTCAATCGCCCGAACCACTATCCAAATTTCCAATTTCTAGTCCCCTGCATTCATACGGTGAATCTGAAAAGCAAGAATCTCTCATTTCTGGCAACTCTGTTCACCAATATGCTGCTCAGGAAACCCAGAGCGCCGCAGCCACCTCGTCTTCTTCTTATGCAGCATCATCACTTTCCCAATCATCTGCCTCGCACAGCTTCTTAGGCAGCTCTAACATTTCTGCAGGGTCCGCCTCTAACTATGCCAGCGCCATCCCTGTTCCCGCTTTTAAGCCGCCCCTCTTCTCAGCGGGAGGGGGCGGTGCCGCCACTGACAAATCCGCGGTAACCAGCAGCAATAACACCTACAAGCCGACCCCCTCGACTGGGCCGGCGGGCTTTAAGCCTCCGCCCCCGGTGCAACCCTCTAACATAAATCCTAGTTCTAACGTGAGTGACCCAAGTCCTGCTAGCACAGGTGGGGCTGGCCCCGGCGCCGGAAAGGGAGCCGCCTTCGGAGCGACATCGGCCCCCAAACGTGGGCGGGGCATCCTCAACAAGGCCGTTGGACCCGGAGCTCGCATCCCGCTCTGCGGCTGCTGCAACGCCCAAGTCAGGTAGAGATCGTGTGCGCTGCCTTGAGGGTGTTCCAAGTTTTCTAGTTTTAGTCTTAAGAGTTTTATCTTTTGCACGAAAATTAATTTTAAGACTAATTAATTATGATGAGTACGGTATCTGTAGCATTGAAATTTCTCTACTAAAATATATGACATAAAAAAGCTATGTAATCATCTACATACATATTTTGAAAATCGATTTTGAGTCGATTAAATCTAAGATGCTAAAGTACGCATCTCTGAGTTTTTTCTTTAAAAGATCCTTTTCCACTTCAATTTTAAATAATTACAATATATCATCAACGTCAAAAGTTAAAAGATATTTGATTCTGTACCTGTGGTATTGCAAAGATAAACTACATACACATTTAAAGTTAGGTGCGCTTTTATTGAAAAGGCTGATGCAAATAAAACTAAAATTCATTTAACATCATTCCGAATTTCTAATTCGAATGTAGCCACTTTTGGATTGTTTTTTAAAATAATGAAGGGATACAAATTATTCAATTGAAAGATTAAATCGTAGACTATAAATAAAGCAAGAGTTATAATATCACTTTTTATAAACTTTATATGCAAGGACATTTTTTTATCTTAACTTGTAGCTACAACAATTTTAAATTTTTAACGGATTCAGAAAATAATGTTGCTGTCTTAACAAATAATATCGGACTGAGAAATTTTGTATAAAATATCCTAAAGATGTTAGAGTTTTTGAGTTATAAAACTCTACAAATGCTTTAAGAAAGCATCTTAAATATGTATCAATATCAAAGGATGAAATGTTATCCCTATTGTATCTCGAAAACTAAGCTATAAGACAACTTGTTTACATAATTTTGACGTCATAAATTCCGTACTCATGTTAAAAATAATAATTGTTAAGCATGTCTAACCCACTGTTGTTTTGTTTGTTGTGTGTTCATCCAGATGATACTAACATACCAGTTCCGCCGCCGCCGCCACTTCCAACGCAGGCGCCAAAATCCAACGGGTTCAACTCCCTAAGGAGGGTCAACGGCGAAGGAGGTCAAAAGTTGGGAAAAGCTACAGAAATGCTGGCCAGCTCCTTAGAACGGCTAGACATTAATGCCCAGAACAATTTCAAGGTCGAAGCTGGAAAGATCTTGTCGAGTATGCTGGAGGCCAGGTTGGCGGGGAACACATCTCCTCGACCACCTCCACCACTACCACCACAACCAACTGAAATTGCAGCTCATCCTATGAAAAATGTTATCGACATTTGCGATGGTAGCCTACAAAACAAAAGTCCCCCACTCCCCACGGATACTATAAAACAATTGCAAGCTAAAGTTGAACCGGTTCCGATTGACCCTATAAAACAAATTAAAGACAGAGACAACCCAGTAAATTCACCGGTTAACGGTAAGGTACAAGAACTGGAGCCGCTTGAAACTGTGATTTACCGCAATAAGTCCACTAACCCGAATGCTAAGCGTGAACTAACCTCACATGCTCTCGATCGGCGGTCCTACATTGAGAAGGACCAACAAAGTTTTGAGCAGGACAATTGTCCCGAAATCGTTGCGAACGTTGGAAACGATGTCCAGCCTGAGAAAATCGCTAGCGAACTCAGAGATGGTAAGCACCCCATCTGCTGTCAATGCAATGCACCGATTATGAGGTGAGTACACGATTTTTTGCGCTTTTATATTTTTTGTGCAGTAAGCAATTTATTTATTTATATAATTTATTTAGCAAACTATTGAAAAGCAAGGAAACTTATATAAAATTTCTCTAAAGATTGTATAAAATCGTTTTAATATCGTATTTCAATTTCCTTAAAAATTCAGTTAACTTTCAAGTTAGTAATATTATTTTATTATATATATGATGTTAGATGAAACTTCGAGACTATTTTTTTACAAATTATTTAAAATATTTATTTTCGTTGTTTTTTTACCGTTTGATTTAAGGAATTTCATCTCCATGTTTTTATAGATAACTCTGCCAGAACTTCTAAATAAATAGCTTTTACTTGAACATATTTTGAAATCAATAAGTTTTAATTTACTTACTTACTTTTCTTTTTGAAAATCCAAACTTACACGATTTATTTACGTATAGTTGGAATTTTGTAATTTAATCGATTTGACTTGATTTTCAATGCTTTCAAAAAAAGGTATTCCTTTAGTTTTCTATATAACTTCTTTCCCATAATATGCACACATGTGTGATTTAAACGATTAGTTTCGAAATACTTACTTACGCCTGATTCGTTTTCAATTTGAAATTTTTCTTCACAATTCCAACCGTCGCGTCGTCGTTACCTAACTCAAATAATAAGTGAAAACTAATCTTCCACTTCCCTCAGAAGCAGTTCAAGGTTTCGAAATTTTTATCTCTAAAATCAAGGGGTTTATGTCGACTACTTAAGCCAACTAAATTTATAAATATTTGGTGACCTTAACAATATTTTTTTGGTAGTTGTTTGTTAGTGAAGGCTGGCACAAGCAGCATAATTTTCCTGTAACCAGGATTATAAATACCGCTTAAATATACATACTTTCGTATTACAATTACTATGTATAAAAGTAAGACCAAAATTAAATTTGCATGTTAGCTTTTCTTACGATTAAATCTCTTACGAAAAAATGTTTCCTTCTGTGTGATTAAACCGTTGATACTGCTTAAATAAATTTTTAATTAATTTTATTCAACAGGGGACCTTTCATCACCGCGTTGGGTCGCATTTGGTGCCCAGAACACTTTGTCTGCGTGAATGCCAATTGCCGCCGTCCCCTTCAGGACATTGGATTCGTTGAAGAGAAGGGCGACCTTTACTGCGAATACTGCTTTGAAAAATATTTGGCTCCAAGTTGCAGCAAATGCAATGCTAAAATTAAGGTAAAAACTATCTCGATAATTCGATTTACACAATACCTTAAAAAGAAAGCGTGAAACTTACCTGTAAACTGTTGTATGCAGGGACCGAAAATAATAACTATTTCTGAAATTTAAAACAAAAAAATCATCACTATATATTAACCTAAAATCAATATTTCGTTTGTAGTCTTAACAATCACATTTTGCATGAAAGGTTTCATTTCGTTCGGCTAATTTTAGTTTTCATTCTGAATTATGTTTTTTTTTTTTAATTTTAACTCCTTAAAGGAAAGGAAATAAAGAAAATAGTTTTATTTCGAACAACCGAAAAAATAAAAATTACTTCGTAATCATTATCGAGTAATCGAGAAACAAAAATTATTTGGTAGTCATTATCAACTGATCGAAAAATAAAAATTACTTGATAATCATTATTTTGTAATTTATATTTTTTATATTTTAGTCATTACAGTCTCTCGTTGTTTCGCTTATAAAGTTCAAACAGTAACGTTCTTTTAAAAGATGGGGTGTATTTTTAGAGTATTTAGGGTTTAAAAGAATCAATTTTCAAAATGAAAAATTCAAATTTGGAATTTGTTAATAGGGCGACTGCTTGAATGCGATTGGCAAACACTTCCACCCTGAGTGCTTCACCTGCTCCTACTGCGGAAAACTCTTCGGAAACAGCCCGTTCTTCCTGGAAGAGGGTGAACCCTACTGCGAGGCGGACTGGAATGAGCTCTTCACGACGAAGTGCTTCGCCTGCGGATTCCCAGTCGAGGCTGGAGACAGATGGGTCGAGGCTCTGAACCACAACTACCACAGCCAATGCTTTAACTGCACTGTAAGATCTAAATATTACTGAATTATTACAATCAGAATTTGAAACCTAACAAAACTAAATTCCAGATGTGCAAGAAGAATTTGGAAGGACAGAGCTTCTATAATAAAGGCGGACGTCCATTCTGCAAAAACCACGCGCGCTAGATAACCCCAGCTACCTTAAGCGTAAAAACCCCCAAAAAAAAAACCTTTTTTTCTGCAATAATAGAAAACCAAGAATATTTTTGTAATTTATGAAGAAAATGCTTAGACAATCTATTGTGCCGAGATAGAACTTGTTTGTAGCCGATACACCAACCAAAAACATCGAAAATTGTGCATTCGCTTGGCCGAGACAATTTTTATGCTCGGCTACTTAGGCATGCGCAGTGCTTCCGCTTACCTGCGGCATGAACCTGTTTTTTTATTCACAATTTTCAGGCGAAATTACGAATCATAGCAACGTATTTTGTTAATTAATTGCGAACTATGAATATTACTCAATTGTTTCTGTCTTTTGTTAAACGGATGATTTACCTTAATTGTTTTTAATTATAAGCTTTCGAAAGTGTTGCTTCACTTAAAAGTTCCGTCTGAGGAAAATGTGCTTAAGAGTTTGTATAAATTTTAAATTAAATAAAAACTCTTTAAAAATTCTACAAATTGAATTATTATTGCTACGATTAAGTAAATACCTAAGCTACTGGAGTGCATATTTTCATTAACGCGTTCTGCTGTAAAACCACAAGATTTGCTCAAGCGCTCATGTGAAAGAGCGATGTGAATCGTCTTGGATCTTTCCTCTAAGAAACGTATAAATGAATATCTCTAAATTTTAAGGGAAGTTGTAAACATTTCAACTTAATTCTCTGCTTTCTTTAAAACTGGATTTCTCTGAAGCTTCTTTATATTTAAATTGGCCATTTTTCGTTTAATACCAACATAATTAGTAATTAGAAGTTGTTAAAATTATATGTTAAAACAGTGGATTTATAGCACTTTTAAAAACCACGGTTCATATGTATACCTACTTATATGTAACGAAAATAAAAGTATCAAGTATGAAAAGTAATAAAACGATGTCGTTAATAATATTTTTTCCAAGCTAAAATCTTGGCAGGATTTTAAAGAATGTTTCTTACAAAGTTATGGTATTGATTCTAGCCTAATGGTCAAGAAAATTGGTTTTCCTGAACACAATAAGAGCTGCTTTAGAATGCATGAGGTGAGTTGCATTGTTTCTGTTTAATTTAACAAATGGCCATTGTCCAGCGCCGGGAAATAAATGCCCAAAGGGATTCGTGTAAACAAAGATATAATGAAATATCTGCCAATTGTGCTTCCCCCGAAATGAGAGCTGCACCGGGCCGGAAATGAGGAAGGAACCGGTCCTGCCAGTGGATAAATAAGTCATAAATGAAAATACAATTATTTCGTCGGTTGAAATTATTATTAACTTTTTACCGCCGCGAATATTATTTTAATTCAGGAAAAGAGCGGTCGTCGATGAGATGCATCACAGGAGCAGTAAACGCCGAAAATGGCTATAAATGATTAATAACTGCTGGCCGAATTTTCACGAAGCCCATAAAAATTTTTAATATTCGCCGGTGCGAAAGGGATTTTCATTAAATTTTTGGAGGGGGGGCATCGAAACATTCTTTATGGCACCGCGCCCATTTATAAAATGCAATTTTTAGCAGCAACAGGGCAAGTGAGTGGACAACGGTCGGCGGGCAGCAGGGCGGAGTAATTATTTTTAATAACGCAACAAAAGCGGGGGCGGGAGTATATAATAAAATTTATTAAAGCGGCAATTACGATTAAATTTAAATCCATTCTTCGTAGCAGACTCATAATTCAATATTGCTGAGACCGCAGAGAAATTGTCGTTTAATCTTCGGACGTGGTTGCAGAAATTGATTTGGTCAAGGATTTATTACCTGGTCACTTTTGGTTTTCGTTTTTCATTTTTCACCGGTAGGTACGCGGGAACTACCGGCGTTTTTGCGATTTGTAAGTTTTTCAATCGCGAAAAATCGATAAGAGCGCAGCGCGAATTTCGTGATTTATTTGTCTGACTGAAAGTATTTTATTTCATTTTATTTTTTATTTTTTTTTTATCCAACTTTTACTCCACCGAGCACGTGCTCTGCCGGTGGATTGTACGCGTTTGATTTGGTTGACTGCTCTTAATTTATTTTCGTGACGGGACCGTCCCATTCGTTTTTGTCATTCGGCGGATGCTGTTTCAGAGTTGGGACGATTTGAGGGAGGTTTTAAAAAAAACTCGACAATTCTAAAGCATGTCCTTCATCAACCGGAGCCCTATTCCGGCGGGTGAATTAGCCCTTCGTCGGAGTGGGGGAGTGTGGGGGTTTTTGGGCTCGCTGACGTTCCGCGCCGCAAAAGGTGATGAATGGCAAAGTCGTTGCCAAGGCTTCCGCCGCGAAAGAGCACAAAGCGAAGGATAATGGGCGAGGCCATCGCAGTCATCGCGACGACCGAAAACGGCGTCGCGTCGCCCGAAAAACCAAATAAACCATCGCGCGCCGGACCCTCTGCAGTCTCCCTTTTAATTGCTTAATTAAATTTAATTTTCCACGATGAATTGATAAAAAAGCCGGCCCAGATCTCTGTCAGTCGGAAAATATAATCTCCGCCAACAGCAGTCGAAGTACTTAAGGAGCCCCCTCCCCGCGCCCCTCGGCGGCCAGCTCGTTAATGTCTTCTAATTTGTGCTGTGATTAATGCGGGGGGCGAAAGATGAACGCAGATTCAGATTGTGAAGCCCCTCAAAGGAGGCCCTGAGCTCGGCTTATTAAAAGATTCTTCTATCAGATCTTTTGTCGTGGGCGCGGTGCTGCTGACGACCGGCAGTTTGTCAAAGTGGCTTAAGTTCGAGCTTGAAAGAGGGAAGCGGGTCCACCTTTCGATGATCGTTTCTAAGAAATTATCTAATTTTGGGAAACTATACAAACGATTCAAAAGCAGAAGGAGATTAATTGATGTATGGAACCTGTTGTACTTAGATCAGTTTTTCCTGCTTTAAATTTTATAAATAAAAATTAACAGCAATTAGATTTTCCTACGTATGCATACATACATATATGTAGGAACAGTGGTGGAGAAAATAATACGTAGTGTAATTTGAGATTTTGACACATATTTAGAATTTAACCCGTCGTTATTGAGGTTGGGTCAAAATTACCCGGTCTGTTTCTAATTTTCAATATTTTTTATAAGTTTACGCATGAGGTCTCCGCACTTCTCCACTAACTAGCTGTCGTTGACATTTGCTTCTATGTATGTTTGTAATTGTTTTGTCTTTTTTTCTATAAATCCGGTATAATAAAGCTACTGGAATATCATTAGTTGAATACCCAGGTTCATCCACCCCAACGTTCGTGTACCATTTTTCTACCCCGATGACGCCGGGTTAAAAAAAGCATATTAATAAGTTTAATATATGATACACATATCTTTACCTTCAAATTTTAAGATTGATAGGAAGTACACTTATGTATGTATACCTATCTAAGTTCTAATAAATGTTTTGCAAATACTGAAATCGACTCAAAAGTGTAGTTATAACAAACTTTAACTTAATGACATTAAAAGGTGTTCTAAAAACTCTTTTTTTCGAAATTGATTGTTATCTACTTATTTTTGTTGTTAGGAAACGACTATTGTATAACATATTGTAATTTAAATTTAAAGTAGGTATTTATTTATTATTAATATTAAAATATCAAATAGACAAAAAATTGTAAATAGCGATCATAATTCAAGTTTAATTGTAATAACCATAAACATCGCGCAGTTTATCATCGAAATCATCTTCTTTACTATTTTTGGTGTTGGTCGCACTGTCGACGACTCAGGCAGAAAATTTTTAAAATTTGTTTTTCATTTTCATCTAGACAACAATCTTAAATTGAAGCGAAAATATTTTCGTTTAAAATAAAACCATATCGTTTTCAGGTTGCTTTTATAACTGTTGAATTAAAATTAATTGATTAATAAAATTGAACAAAAAATTAATAGCATATAGTCAAAATAGATAAATATTTAAATCCAATTTGAGCTGATTCTCTCGTCAAATTTTGCATTGAAAACATTGAACTTTTGCTGAAAATGTTAACGTGGAACAGGAAATTGTTTGGTTGAATAAAAGAGAGCACATAAAACAATTTTATTAACATTTATTCAGGGGGTTACTTCTCATCAAAACAATTTTTTACACTATGCACTATTCTCAGTAAGTTCTCTTAAGTTAAAAGCAAACAGGAAATATCGTATAAACACAGAACAGTAGAGGATTCTGTAAAATATTTAAAAAAATAATATAACTTTGGGAGGATAGTGGGCGGTTCCACTTTTGCGTTCCGCCTACCTATAGTTGGTTGTCAGACTCTAGCACTTATCCGAGTTATAAATAATTACAAAATGTACAATGAGTGGGGGAGGGGGCTGAATGTGGGTTTTGGGAGGCGTTACCTATCTTACAGGAGTGTGAAAAGGTTTCGAACTCAGGGTTGCTACAAGTGCGCGAGAATGTCCATTTCCGACTGTGACTCATCCGGTCCCCGGGACGCCGATATGGTGACGATCGTGATCAGCTCCTTGCGGCCGGGGGCGGCACTGTTGTCACCCCGAGATGGGCCTTTCAAACTAGGGCTAGTTTTGTTACAGCTAAGATTATCACTACTTAAAACTCTAGGAGTAATCTTCTCGTTAAGGTTTTGGCTTCGAACTGCAAGGCTCCCCCCGTTGACGGTGGCGTCGCGATCTTTGGTTGTGGGCTGGGTCTCATCCGCGAAAGTCCCGGTTTCGGGCAGGGACTCGACGGAAGGGTGCTCCGGCGACGTCCTCATCGTCGTCGTCGTTGTCGACTGAATTGAGTCGTGCTCTGGAACGTTGCCCCGCGACGACAGAGTGTTGAAGTTGTTGCTACCTAATGACTCCATGCTCTCATCCCCGAAAACCGTCGGGGGACATGATGAATTGTTATTGTTGCTGCTGTTCCCCGTGTTGCGTGAGCGGTAGCTGGGCGGGAGGCTGTACTCGGATCCGGGGCCCCCGATGCTGCTACTGTTCCCCCCGCCACCACCTCGGCTTGTTGTGCTCAGGGGAGTCCTAAAATTTAATAAACTTTTGGTATTCATCTGGCTTTAGCATATATCTGAGCTTGATTTATTCCCGTCTCTGCACCGGCTCCTGGCTCCTGGCTCCTGTGGCTCTGTTCGGGCTCCTAGTCAACAATCCGCACCACGCCGGGCTCTGCCCCGGCCACCCGGAATTTTCAGTTAATATTAAATTTGAGGACGCTGCAGGAGCAAATGGGGGCTGCGGAGGATAGACCTGATCGTGCCGTTGTCAGAATCTCAGACGAAGCAGATGAATTAGAGACGCATTGTACAAGAATGAACATATTCCGGTTTTATGCAGAAATTGCCATCGGGATTATTTTGCTCACTGTGAACGGGGGTCCAGACAATCGACATCGGCCCCAAATTGCCTCAATAATTCATTTTATGCGACGCTAGGTGAGCCATCGCGGAGCCCGAGCTGATGGGGTCCCGCTTTTTTGGCTGGATTAGGTATGTGCAACCCACGGCGGATGCGGGGGCTATTTTTGTCCGGGGAGGTAATGCCAATTGATACAGATTATTATTTGCTTTAATTAAAGAGCTGCAGTAGAGCGGGTAGTTGAATTTCGCGGGTGGTTGACGCAACGTAGATAACCAATGGCAGCAGCAGGATAGGCTAATTTGATTTAGGGTTTTTCTTCCTATAAATTGCGGGTTTTGCCGCATAATTGGGGGTTGGACATTACTCTAAATTTAGGTGATTTTGTACCCATCCTGTACATGAGACCCTAATCAATCCTTTTGTGGTTTCTGAGGGTTTATCTGGCAGAGTGCAATCCAATTCAATTCGTTTTATAAATATAGATGAATTGAGTATAACTGGGCATCAGCTGGACACACAATTTCATCCCATTCAATTTAAAATCATATTTAGGAATATCACATTTATAAATATTCAATGAAGTATAGCTACCTCGGTTTTAACTTATTAAACATTTATTTATTTATTTTACTCTGTAGCTTCTACCTTCAATTCATCTCATTCTAATGCTATCTGAGGATTCGTGACTTATTGATGATATAGGATTATTTTATTTTGAGTATAAGCTCGATTTACTTTTCAGTTAATTTAATTACTTCTCGTTATATCATTATTACGGCGCAAAGTGTAACTTAAAGGTTTCACGTAGATATAAAGAAACAAAAACTAATGAACTTGGCTTATTTCCAAAGACGGCTTTCAAAACCTATGAAAACTTGGACATTAAAAAAAGAAATACATAGCTTTTCTCGGATATTTTAGTAATCAATATGTTTTATTCTCATGGATTGGAACGTTTTAGAAAACGACTGGCTGATTAATAAAAAAAACACTAAAAAAAGCATAGCACAGAAGGGAAATAATAATTGCCTGAGGATGTTTTTCTCATCAAGGAATAGGGCCGCTTTTAAAAATTAGGAAGTACAAAGATATATTAGAAATTACTTGTAATTGTAAATCTTTGTGTTAATGTAGAGAAAGTGCTTCAATAGCAACAAATTCATAACCGTAAGTTTACTTAACTACTCGTAAGTCCCTACAAGAACCTCGCACAACCAGGATGGAGAATTTATGTGAAAGCGGATGCTTCATCCTAAAATGTCATCATCCAGTTCAACAGTTCAATTTGAGCATCCAATTTGTTACAATGGATCACAAACTAATTTGACTACTTTGAGACTCAATAACTTCAAAAGTTTCGAATGCACTCTAGAGTCTATTAATTTCGATCTAGAAGGAACAAGGCGACCGAAATGATACAAAGAGAAAATTGGAGGAATATCGTTTTGCGGTATATCCATATTAATTAAATATATTAGGACTGTATGAAGTCCTTAACTCGCGACTATGCTTTGTTTAGCTTTCCTGGAATTGGAAGACTATAGACAGTACGCCGCCAGGTTTAAATTCAATTAAGATCTATGCTTTTACAAATCAAAGGTACTATATCGCCACAAAAAAGTTACAAACGTATAGAATTAAAGAATAACAACGAGGCTGTGCGTAAAAAATGACGAAAACCTCAGATTCGAGGAACGATTCATGCCAGTAAAGGAACCATTAAATACAGTTACGTTTTAATATTACATTATTTGTTTCCTTAGTTACGAGGTTTTCGATCGAAAAAAGAATCGAATACGGGATATGCCCTTCTATGCATTTTGGGATTCTTGAGTTACGCTTAGAACATTGTTGTCGTTATTGGGTGAACAAAAAAATAGATAATAAAAATAACATTGTTGGTAAATATGTTATACGTTATACCTACATAATAACAAAAATCGTTCCAAATTATCGTCCCTTTTTTATATTAAAGAATTCTTTGAAGGCACTTGTTCGAACTTTATCATTTTCATAGGGGTGTCAAAAACACTTGATGTTCTAAACATATTTTATTTAAATTATAGGGCATCATCAGGCTATCTACTAACTCTTGATATCCATTATGCTGTCTAAATGTATGAGAAAAAGTTGGTTGGGTCTAACAGTGGACTCTTTAGAAAATCTAATTGATCATTTAATAATTCTTTATGAAAAAACTTAGCTTTTCTAATTTGAAAATTTCTGCTTTATTTAATGTTGCCCCTCCATCCAGGTAATGCAATAATTTTACATTATCCATTTCTACAGAACGCAATGTTTTATGTAGATAATTGGAAAGGCCGGAATGTGGATTATCACCTCTAGCTCCAGCAGCATGCTCCTTGAATTTCGTATTACTTGTCTTTTTGTTTTCGTATATACGCATGAAATTAAATGTGACAACCGTCACATAACATTAACATAAAATGGTTTTAATAAATTCCTAATTTTACTCTCTGTTTCCTAATAAATGGTAACTTTTTCCATTTTCCTTCTCCTGTAGTGTTACGCGGTATTAAAGCAGCTGTTGTGCTTCCTTGTTTGATTTTACCTTTAACAAATTGTAGGTGACCCTTTTCTTGTAGCCATTATTTTTTGAATTTTGCTTTTAAAACTGGAGTTATCGTTAAAACTATCCAACTCAAATTGCAAAGTATAATCTAAATATGTATTTGTGAATTTCAACTAGAATTGGTTTGTTGGAAATGCAATTATAGTTAAATGGTTTTCTATGAAATAAAATTAGAAATACAAGGAGTTTTGCCTGCCTTACCAGTGGAATTAAACTGAAATCTAGGAAAATTTACTGAAGTTCTGTTTGGTTTAGCTGGAAATTCAGTATAAATTTAACCATAAATACATTACATGGTACAACTGATATTGCAGTAACTTTTAAGTGGATACTGACAATTCAATAAAACTAAGTAGGGCAACTAAATAGAATGGGGGTTTCCATTACACTTAATTGTCCAACTTCATGCACCCATGTAAACGCTGCTGTATTTAAAGTGCCACTTATGCACTTAGACTAATCCAATCGCAAAATTTCATTATTGAGCACAGGACATCGCAGCTCACCCATAAAACAACATCCAGATTATCCAGTGAATTTCATTAAAGTTTATGTTAATATAAGGGTTTTTGACGAAATAAGTTTTGGGTATTTTCAGGTAAATTTACCGAAAAATTTGTAAAATAATTTATAGTGCCAGTCTAGTAAAATTTCACTAGACAAGTTTCTTAGTGTGTACTACTAGTTTTTTTTTAGTTAAAGCCGCTATTTTGTAATAATTTAAAAAAAATAGCGAAAATACCTTCGGAGGTTTTAGCTCTATTTTTCTCGAAAATGAAATTATTTACAAATTCATAATAAACAAAACAAAATCCAAATTTACTCTAGATATGTGTTATTATTTTATTAAGGTCCCTATATTTTGCTACCTCATTTTTCCGACTATTGTAAAGTAAACTAGGTAAGTTAGAAAATAAACATCTTTCTACTAATTTTGCACATTTTTGGCAAAAACTAGTTTGTAAAATGGATCCCTTGAAAGTAATAAACTCCGTACTCGGTCAATAGTTGGAGGTGGGAGCTCTTTGTGGTTGGATCAAGTCCAGAAAGCGAGGGGCGAAGTGAATAGAACCAAATTAAACGGGAGACCACCTGAATAAGACAAAGTGGCAATAAGCGTAATTAGTACAAATGTCTAGCGCTCCGGTTTATTGCCCACTTCATAGACTCACTTCAGGAGATGGCATCCAGCATCCAGCCGGTGGAGCTCCCAGGGCATACGAGATTTATAGTTAGCTCCCAGGAAAAGCGCGGGGAACGGAGGAGCTAGGGGGGCCAAAAACAAATGAATCAAGCCGAAAACATTCGTTTAATGAGAGCCAATAAATGCTTAAAGAGGCGCTGCATGTGGAAAAGCCGTTGAAGGCCGATACCGTCGCCCCCTCGGCTGGATGTGTGTTCCTGTGGAACCACTTAAGATAAGACGGCGAAATGGCCCCAATACGGCTCTAAGCAAGTGGAATTTCTTCCCATTCCCCGAACAGTTCAGCGAGCAATTACGGGAATCGCCCGGGAACCCTCAGCCGACGATCCCGACGCACAGGAGGGATCCTGGAAGTCAATTTACACGCAACGACGGGCGCGATAGGGAATTTCGCCGCAGCAGTAGCGGGTCCGGAAGTTCAAAGCGTTTTGACTCTGGTCCCGACCCGAGTCCTGAGGGAGTGCGGGTGCCAAACTTTCCTTCAAACTTCAAGCCCCCGGGGGTCTGGGGCTGAGTCTGACTGAGGCCTTTGTTTGCTGCAATTCTGTCAGTTTTTCGGCACGAGTCGGGACCACCCTCGCGCCACCCTTAATTCATTAGAAACGTGAAATTTATTTGGGAGCTGCACAAATCCTCGTCTCGTAGTCGCAAGGCACCAAGGCACGGCACGGCACGGCATGGCACGGCACGGCAGCTGGAGCCTCCACCGCCCAGAGAGACGGGGGGGCCTTCGGGCAGATTTATGAGAATGTTTTTACCTTAGCAAGCTACCAGCGTGCGATCGATATGTTGGCGGGGGTGAGCCGCCCCGCACGACGCCATTCTGCCGGTCCCGATCCAGGAGGAGCAATCTGCAACGAAAAGAGAAAACTCGACGTTAATCGAGGTGCCACAAGAAGCAATAGTGGGGCTCAGTTTGCGGCGGGGGTGGCGACGCGATGGGGCGAATCATTAATTGCATCCCGCGCACTGCGAGGAACAAAGGCGAGAGCCCGGTGGCTTCCGCCTGGGAATTTTCTGGAACACAATGATCCCGAAGATCGGGTCGCCCGAGAGCAGCGAAATTACCTGGAATTCTGGGGGCTCTGTAAACAACAATGGGGCGCGCTGATATGATTAATTACCTGAGTCTGTATTCCTGCATGCTCGCCTGGTAGGAGGGGGGCGGGGGTCGGTGCTGGAACTCCGGATAGAGGAGTCCGTGGGGCGCTCCTCTGCTGCTGCAGGGACGCCGACCGCAGCGCCCCAGGTCCACGGTGGATCCGAATCCCAGGCACGGCGGTCCACCGGGCGCAGTCATCCGCCACGCGGCTCCGCTGACCGTCACAAGGATAACTCCGACACCTGGCGACAGAAATTATGAGAAATTAGACTCTAAATTATGGTCAGAGGTGCAGCATAATGAAAACTGAGTGCGGAGTCGACCTCACCGGCTTTGTAACAGTGCCCCGGCTACGTTTATTACTCCTTTTCTTAATTTAATTTGAATTTCCGCAATACGAAATGAAGAACTACGCTGGTCATTTGTAAATTTACCCCTGATCTCATAAAAAGTCTGTCTTCCAGAAACCACTAAAATAAAAAGCTTAATTTTGGGCATTGATCCAAAATTAAACTTAGGAAAATCTTAATTTGTAAAATTACAAATATTGTAATTTTGTTTATATTGAAGTGTTTCTGAGTTTTCCGAGAATATTTTACATTATTTTTATTATTATAATAGAAGTTATGCAAAATATATCTCTATCGGTGAGTGATTAATATAATTCTAAATAGTGTTTATATTTGATATCCGTGGGTAACATGTTAATATTACTATTCGTTTCCATTCGGGCCGATTAATATTATGTTTTTATTGTTTCTTATGCGAATTTATTCTTTTTTTTTTTTGGTTAAAGCAAAATGCTTACCAAAGTTTTATGTTTTCCATTGTTTTAAAACCACCAATCCTCCATAAAACAAAACCTACCGGCAACATTTGTAAGGTTTGTGAATGAAAAGTATAATGGTATAATTTTTAGTAGATGAGTAGATTATGTTTTAATCGATATTATCACAAAATTAACAATGGACTTAATTAAAATAAAAATTACCATATCTGTAAAGACAACAGTGCGTAGCGTTTAAATCACGTATATACATATGTATACACTTGTATTTACTAAGAAACTTTAATTTCATTCCAAAACTATAAGTTAGTATTTTAAATTTCTGTTGCATCTTCAAATTATAACATATGCGAAAAAAAATCACACAAATTTTTCTCGAAAGAATGTTTTTAAACAGGTTAAACTTCCGGAGATAGTACTTCAATTTTCATCGACCTCTTTAATCGTTTTTTTTTTCGAGGATAAAGACAAAACTAAGGCAATTTTCTTTTTTGAAATTTTTTTAAAAACACGCAAATTTTTTTAACTTTTACAATTGATAGATTCATGTTTTTAATTTCAGATTAGAGAGACGCTAAGAACGCTAGAAAATTTACTAAGGCCATTATACATACAAGGCTATTTTGTAAGTCCGAATTCGGCCGGATTTTTCATTCAAATATTTTGTTTGCTATTATGCCGTTCCCAATTTTAATATGAATAAACTTTGGGGAGTAAGCAAGCTGGAGTACCTAAGTAGGTACCTTCGCATTGTGTTCTTCAACTTCAAGTCTCTCCTCTTATTTACATTTCATTCCTCCATTCTTAATATTTCAAATATTTATCGTCCTTTTCGCTTGATGCGAGCGAATGCAAACAAGGTGTTTTGGAAATTCGAGGGAAACATTTTGAGATAAAAATAAATTCGAAACGAAGTTGGAAAGTTTGGCAAACACCAGAAATAAGCGAAAACTTGTGTGATTTGTAGCCAGAGGGAACTAACTTAATCGCAAACTACTCGGCGGCGAATTCAATTTGAAGGCCGACCGAGCCTGAGATGTCTCGCAGGAGGAGCTACAGCCTTAATAAGCTCTTCAAGTTGCCACGGTGCATTAAGCGAGATGGCAAGGGAAGATTAAAGTGAAATGAATTTTTAATTTCTGTGGAGGAAAATAAAAACAAAAAAAAACCATTATACGCTCCTGGGATGCTGTGGCGAGGCGGCCTTAAAGAGTTAAGTTTCTAGCGAGAGCGAAATCACCTCCGGTCATATTTTGCCCGAAACTAAAGTGCTCCTGTCGAGCGACGGATCCGGGTCCGGGTCGGGCCCGGCAGGACGAACGAGGCGAAATCAAGAAAAATCGCATCCGTAAACAACCAACGCCATAACCGCACAGAAATGTGTTTAGCATGCTCCCGGGGGATTTTTTAATTTTCATTTCTAGGGGCGCGCCTGGGGAGGCTCCGGTCCATGCCGGAAGGGAGAAAGCTTATAAATCTCAATTCGGCCCGGAAATTCAAATTATGCGAATGCAGAGGGTTCCGAGGACGGTGGCGGCTGGGACTTGGACCGGGAAAGCCTCGGGAATTCCGGTAGCCGCCGGCTGGGATAAATGCACGAGGCCGCATCGCATCCCAGCCTCTGCAAAATTGTGGTACTACGCGACTTTATGACTTAATTTAGCGTGCCGACTCAGAACGCGGATCTTTGAGCAGGCCGCATGATCACGGTCAATAGTCGCGTATGCATTAACACTCAGGAATAATGGAACTGGAGAAAATTTGACTATGCCAGACCTAGCTGAATATTAGAATCTCACTGAAAATCAATTTTTTTAGGGATTCACAGCATCTTAAGAACTTCTATAATTTTGTCATACCCGTCTATCTGTTGCAAATAGTCTTAATTCCTTAAGTTTTATATACGCGATACCAAAAATGTTATCCAAAAGGCTACTATTATCCAAACTACGTAACATGTGGAAATTATATGCAAACTTTCTACTACTTAGCACTATTAAAATCTTCTGAAATCATTTTCAACTGATATGTATCAAGTTTCAATTTCTAAAACTTTTTTGCTATGGCTTTGCTTTTTTCAACTTTATTTTGAAAGTAGCGTATAATTCGAAACAAATCATTGTCAAATTTGTTTTTTTTTTTCTTAATTATAAATACAATTTACCGATATTTCGGTATCAATGCAAATTGTTTTCATATGCATCAATTTGTATTATCTTCGTGTTAAGTATAACTAATTTATATATACTCGTAGTATTTTAAATTTGTGCAATCACTTAATTAACAATTTTCAAATTAAAGTCAATTATTTAAACCGATAAGTTTTTATTACCTGAATTTTTTCACAATCAGATCCAGATCAGATTAAGCTAGGAATTTTTCATTGTATATATTGAATTTTATAAGCCGTCATTACGAAATAGCGGAAAGCGCATCAAATCGCTATGATACTCGTACCAAACTTCAAATCCTAAGCCGAACAAATTGTTGGATTAACTTTTTGGGTATAAATCGAAGCACCGACATAAAAATTATATGATATAGTAAACTATTCATTTTCAATTCAGTGCAAATTTTTCTGCTAAATTTGTTTTAGATTGGAGTGTGAAAAAACCCAGCTAATGAATGCATCATGCCTGCTTATAATGCTAACGTTTTCTACGTATACGTGATTGCGAATTCGGAATCGAAAATTTTGCAACTTGTACGATTTTTTTAAACAATATACATATATGTAATGTAATATTATCCGTTTAGAATTTAGATTATAGGTACATTTGTGAAATTTCTTTAAAAATTAACGAAAAGTCACAGAAGTTATAATGCATGGTAACAAGAAACTTGAATTGATATAGCAATAATTAGAAATTAAAAAAATAACCAATGAAATTCGATTTATAATTTTCTTGGAGAAAACTTCTCATGAGAGAGTATTTTAACAGAAGAGCAGATCAGATTCAGAAAGTTATTATTATTATTATTATTATTGGTGATTTCTCAGACTATGACTTTGGATCGATGAATCTATTGTCGTTACCTTCTGCAGGTGATTCCAAATATATTACTTGTCGTTTTGTTTAATAAACAAACTTATGACGCATTTATACTTCTTCGCTACTATAAGTATAAAAGTACAGTCAGACTTTAAAGCTCTGTTTTTGTTATCCGAACCTAATTCAAGATGAAGGCAATTTTGCATTTAACCATTTTCCTACACATCACTTGTGAAGTATTTTCATCTCAAATCAAAGTTTACGGTGGTGGGAGAACAGTTTCCGCTGTCCTTCAAAAATACACGTATACATTGCCGACGATAATTATGGTAAATGGGATTCAGCGAAAAACGCACATGTTGTTAACTTTCGATACCTTCCCGAAAATGTAAGTAACTTAAAAAAAAATGTTTTTCTTTATTAAAAATATATATATTTTTTCTTCTATATCTACAGAGAGAAGTTATTAAAGAAAAAAAATATAGCATTCAAGAAGTCGTTGTAGTAAATCATGGTACTGAATGGAGTAAAATCGAAGAGGAGCTGCCAGATGAGTATAGATTCTTTTTGGAAATCGAATATCCTAAAAAAAATCCCAACATTAATATAATAGTTGAAATATGGGCAATAATACAACGTGAGGAGTATCTTGAAAGAGAAGAGAAAAATTGTATGGCGTTTTTTTCATCAAATATCTGGCATAATATTTCTTCGTGATATCGAAAATTTTCGTTTTAAATATTCAAAAGTTTATAGTATCAACCAACTAAACCCTTCATAGCTTATTGATAACAATAATGCAAATACCAAAACTACTCTTCTCCATATAATGTTGGTACTTCAGATAATTTAAGTTTATTATTATAATTCTTTAATATTTAATCAGCAATAAACTTTAACACATGTGTGACGTAAAAATACGGCAAATAATCATTTTGGTTTTTTGTTATTTCACCAATGACGTGAATTTGTAATTTTTTGGGAAACAATACGTTCTTTTTATAGAGAACGCACCTGTGTTTACAAAGAAAAAGGTTTTGTATTACTTGTTATATAATTTAGCTTCAGGTGCGATTACCAACCAAACCATGGGCTCCATACAAATATTACTTTCACAAATGAAGCTTTGAAATCGTTACCGGCGGCATTTTGAGAGTACGTCGAGGTATACCGAGGCAATATTTAGAGTCAAAATATTCAAGTTTTATTAACTTCCCATTTGCTGGAAGTTACTGCAATGGGTTCGATTTTTCGTATTACAAATTTCAACATATCTTCACGTTTTCAGTAAAAATTAATTCTGAATCATTAACGAGGGATTGAAAAATACCGAAAAATTGCTTGATAAGCAGGTACCTAAGTATACAACTTTTAAATCACAACGATAACGATTTACCTAATCCAGATCGTCATTTTCACATAATCCAGAACCAGAGCAGGAACCCGTTGAAAATAACGCGCCAAATATGAATATTATACTATAAAATAGTTTTCCTTTGAGTGTGCTACCTAAATATTGATGTTTTATAAAAAAAAACATAAAAACAAAAATCGAAAAATAAGCTGTAAATCTAGAATTTTACCACATTTATTACGATTATCTGGATTTGAAAGCGTTCCTATTTAAATAATAATTCGATAAGAAACTATCAAAGAAGTTGTGAAAAAACCTTTAAATTTGAGAAAATGGTTGTTTTAAAAACAAAATTACTTTATAAATCTTTCAAGGCTCTACAAAACCTCTAAAAACGACAATCTGCTGGATAAAACTACTGAAATGTAATCGGACTGTGTATCTACTTTCTATAAAAGTTCGAAACATCTTTTTCGTGTTGGGAGAAAAAATTCTATTTTTAGACCTTCCTTTAATACATGCATTGATGGTCCCTTCTGGAGATGTCGGAAAAATTAATATGATAAATCGCACGCACTGAGTGAAAACGCTGGTTTACCCCGTGGATTTGCGAAGTGGGGCTCAACCTGCCACTCAGGGCTCAGGTCGTCCACTCGTCTTAATCCAATCCGACTTGAACTTTAGAAAATGAAATTACTTCCCGGACAGGGACGGAGAGGGGGAAGCCGCAAACAAAAGCCATTCCCATTAATCGACGTTTGATTGATTAGTTCGGAAAAGTTGTGGGCAAACAATTTATCGGGTCGGGGCGGTGACCAGCAGGACCGTGGCCGGCTGTCTCCCAGGAAGTCGTTTTCCGATGAGAGCCTCCGCCCCCCGGACGAAGGGCGCGTCATCTGTCTTCCCGCGGGCGACATGCAGGGGGCTGCTATTAATTTCTTATGACCAGTGACCAATTTTCGGAAATGACGCGTGATTGTTACTTTTATTATGATCCAGCGGGGGAGCGAATCCGACACGCAGCCCAAACGAGACCAAACCTTCCGACGTCATCGTGGTTGTGTCTGCGCAGTGGTGGTACCTTCTTCGTTTTCGACCTTCCAAGGTGCCCTCCGGGTGCGAACCCGGGTCCGGGGCTTCGTGAGGGGACCCAGTGGGTGATGAAAAAGTTTTATTGTTTGCTTGTTTATTTCCACCCTGTTCTCCCCGCCCGCCGCACCGTCACGCAATCAGAACAAATTTAATCTAATGGCGACCACCTTCTGCTTACGTAATGATCGCTGGAATTCTTGCGATAATTACGAGAAATGGACTTGCCTACTTTTTTCGTAATTATGGGAAAATAGGCATGCGGCGAACGAACGTAATTAGCCCTTTCGCGTGAAATCGGTGCGTTTTTGGAGCTGGTGAATTAATTTTAGAAAGAGGTAGGTAACCACCACAACCGAGTCAATGACATCCGCGGAGTGGGTTTAATAAATTGAATTTTCATGAGGGGTCCGCACACTTCCCCCGAAAATCTTAAAAAATTTTTTCTTCCGCGGGCCAAGATAATTGAGAACAATAATGGGAGCCCATAATCACGCGACGGGACCGTGGGGCAGCGGCGGCACGGGAAATTGGGCGGCTCCCGGAGTCCTGCCGGGTGAATATTAAGCGAGCAACTTCTTCGGGCGACCAGATGCGATGCAGCCGATCTCGGCCAAAGAAAATTGCTTGTTTCAGAAGTTTGTCCTCAATTTTGGCAACTTGCTGCTCAGAGGTAGAAGACAAAATTCTGGGAATGGAGTGGAGTTGTTATAACTGAGAGATTCTTTCCACCCCGCATATGAGTTCTTCCCGAAAGATTTTTGTTTATCTTTCCTGTTCTGCGTTCTGTTTCTTGGGTTGTAATTGAATGGCTCCATTCGCTCAAGTTAACTCAATAAAAGTAATCAAAAACTAATTTTCTTCTGTTATTAAATAGAAGGAGATCGCATATTAACTCTTCAACATCAGGATTGCACTACTCTGCACAAACAACTTTGAAGGTAAGATACAAAATTTACACTTTTTAAATTCATACCCTGGTATTTTTTCATTAATAATCACAATTTGAATTAATTCAGAAAAAAGGTCAATTCATGATATTTCGAAAAGTTCAATGAGTTTTAGCCGCGCCATATTGAAATTAATGCAAGATTTTGATAGTTTTATCTTAAAAAAAAAATACTATTTGCGAATTAAGTCGTTCGAAACAAACTAGTCAAAAATTTCAAATTAATCAAGTTCAAATCTTCAATTGAAACAGTCATATGAACAAAATTTATTTCATAATTTTTGATAATCATGCGTGAAATTAAGAATTTGGATAATTTTTGTGAAGATAAATTTGCTTGTCTTATTTAGTTATAAGGTTTTTCTTCCCTTGATGTTTTGTTAGAAGTTTCTATTCCAAGCAACGTTGGTTGAAAACTAAACCGAGGAAGGCGAAAAACTAAGTAAAATTGTAATTGTTGCTATTGTTTTAAAGACACTAACAAGATATGGGATCTTGTTAGAAATAATCGAAATGTATTTCTACACTACACTATATCTAACTTATCATATTATTTACTATAAATACCTAAAGTTTTTTCCTAGTGCAGTAGCACGCAAGAAGCCCATCATCATGCCCGGTCAGCTCTTAATTTATATAGGAATCTTCTTTTACTGCTTTGGCATTTGCATAAGAATGTGGTAGCTAAAAGGTTACCGGACGCCGGAATCATTAAAAATCAATCTAAATTCAATTATTTACACCCACACTAAAGCATACAGGCATAAAAGTTGCCTAATTTAGGTTCAGTGCCAAAAGCATTGTAAGTCTGGTGATACTAGAAAATAATGTTGCGATGCTTTGCAACATACCTATGGAGCAAAAGTTCGCATCCGTCTCTTTGAAATGGGCAAAAACCGCTCAGCAGGCGCCTAATCACGGAAGTGATCAGATCCAGACTGCGACTGCGTCAATAACTCAATTCGCGAACCAAAAGCCCCGATGGAGTTGAGAGCAATCGCTGATCAGAAAAATTTAATTGGCCCCTTTCACCACGGAGCGGTGCCATTCAATTTGTTTGATGGCTGAGAAATCAGCTGAAAACTTGAAAACATGCCTGCAGGCGGTTTCTAAATCATTAAAATTTCAAGTTTTCCACCGCCCGCAATAATGCCGCAGAATTATTTACTCCCCTCTAGACCCGGTCCTTAGTTAACTGAGGTAAGGCCCGCTTAGCTTCGACAACAGTGGCAAGAAAGATGAAATAAAATGTAAGACCAAATTAACCAATTTAATTGCCTTTTTTAGCGTTTTATTAGGAAAACTAGTCAAGTGTGAATCGCGTTGATTGCTCTTTGTTTTTACTATTTTTAAAATGGCTGTAATTTCACTGAACAATTTTCTTCTCAATTGAATTTAAAATTTGTTAGGCAAACACTTTTACAAGAAATGGCGATTGAAAAGGAGAAGAAACGAAAAATTGAAAACTAACTTATTGTAACTATAATTGAATAAATAAAGTGTGCTCGTTTGAAGCCGCTGAGCTTTTGAATCTTTCTACTATAATTATATTAATTAATCTTACGAAGAATCAAAGCGTAAAAGATCTTCTGGAAATCTTTTAAAGAAAAATTACTAATTTTCAATGAAAATCTATTGACGTTAAGAAATGTTGGTGGCTGTATTCGATTCAAATAAGCGAATATTAAAAACCCTGAACATCCATTTTTAGGTTAATCGCATTTTCAGTTTCTAAATACATAAAATCAATCCGACTTTAAGTTGTTAATATCTTTTAACTTAATCTGTTTGTGTAGGTTTACAGTGACATAATTCTCTGATATCAAAGAAACATTGCAAAGAAAGATGCAAGACCCATGTAAACTCCAAGAAAGTGCCAGGCACCATCTGTAAGTAATTATCCAACGGTATCAGCAGATAGACGTTCGAAATTGAGACCGTGTTTTTCTCACAATTAAACCCGTTTCCGCATGACTGAGTCGCTGCAAGAGCCTCTTTTAGTTTTTCTTCATATTCCCTGAGATCCCCTCTGACTTTTCCCAGTCACACGCACTAGGAATCACGTTTTTGCCCTTAACGATCCGAAAGAAGGTTATGATTCGCATATTTTTGGAGACCTACTTATACTATAGCCGTGGATCGCTCCAAAAAATGTGAGAACAAAATATTTCGTTGGTTGTTGTTTGCATATTTAATTTACCTATCATAAGAAGAGCGGCAGTAAGGTGAGACGTAGGTGGGCCCGCCAGTCCTGTCGCTCCAAGTGCGGCACCTCCCAGGGCGCACGCAACTCCGCCAAGTGCGACGACTGCTATCAGCGCCCGCAGCGGAGGCCCTGCGAACCACTGGCCGCAGCATCCTTTCCCAGATCGCTCCGATGGTGACCTGAAACAAGAAAAGAAAAGGAGAAATTAGGACGCTTCGTTACGCATGCTGCTCAGAACGTCTCCGGCTGAATTCTTACGACTTTGAACTACTTAGGCCTACGACGCGCAATAAATCACCTGAGAGCAACGCAAGGTTGCGTCGGGGCGCATTGAGAATTCTAAAGCGGTCGCGGCTCAGATTTTACGCCGTGTCGTCGTTACCGCCTTTTACTACGCTTCACATGCGGCGCACGTGACGACGGGTCCATTCTGCGCCGCGCAACCGCCGCAGCACTATCTAAAGTGACCTGCGCGGGCATACGTGCCGTGTCGCCAATGCATGATTGGGGCCCCGTGAAGCGAGCACCTTCAGTCTGACGGCCCCGAACTTAAATTGTATACTGAAGCCCCACCTTAAGTAATTGTTACAGCGGTCTTTTTGAATTTGTCGCTTATTTCGCGAATTAATTGCACAGGTGTTAAAATTTAACCGGCGCATTGACAAGTTGAGACAGTTTTTGAGGAGCAAGGGCGCCAAGTTTTCACCTCGTTCTAAAAGCAGAACTGAAAGCGAAACTGATTTGTTTTCGTTTTACAAGAAAAAAAAACCAAAAAAAAAAAAAACCAGATGAGCTGTGGATTAACGAGCCTGAGCCTGATCTGGCCGTGACTAGGGGCTTCGGTTTTCCACATTATGAGGCTTGCTCTTTTTCAGACGAACCGAAACGCGTTTCACTTGAACTTTCGTTTGGGGCAGGTTAACTGCGGATGTTGCAAAAAACTGCTTATAAATATTGTTAGTCACTCTTTTGTGATGCATATTATTAGAAATAATCATTTTATTTAAATATAATAAGAGTTGGCCGGACTATTTGTCATTGGACTTGAATAGAATAGGCCTTAGGTACTTTAACAAAAAATACATAATAAGTATTTTAAACATTTCCAGAATACCATTATGATGTATTCAGGATTCACAATTTGACTCTCAAATAATAGCAAAAAAATCCAAAACGTCGTTCCAACGACATTATTTCTCTTTTGATCTAGTAAAGGGTTTCCCTACATAATTAATGTAAATTTCGTTATTAATTAATCAAAAAGAGAACATTATCCATCATTTACGATTTTTAATTTTACCATCCCTTCTTAAATAATTCAGGATTATATGAATTTATAAAGCCATCATATTTACATATAACAGGACTTTTATTTGATTTAATGGACCTTAATTTGGATTATTCGGTTTGTGTGAATTAATTGTATTTGTTTCCTAACTTGATCCATTTCTGCTGTCAAATTTCATGATATAAAATGTTTATTAATTTAAAATGGAGTTTAATTGAGATTAACGAGAATCCTTTATTTGAAATACATACATATGTTGCCTACATTTTTGTGAAATAAGTTGGATTTTATGATATTAATTTGCAGATATATGTAGGGGAGCGGGGGGCACGTTGTTACAGGGGTAAGAAGTTACACGCGTTTTTTAGGGGGATTTTCAACTGTTTGGTAGACATAATTGGACTCATTTGTTTTCTTATAAGATCGTGCATTAGATAAAAACGATCAGTGACCCGCCAAGCGCCAAGCTGCTAGGTTGTGTGTATGTGTCTCGATTTCAACCAAGTACCTAAGTAAAAAAATCCGTTACGAAATTTTTGATTCCTGATGTCTATATTTTTTATATTCTCAAAATTTTTAACCTTGAACGTTCATAATATATCTACCTTTAATTTGCAATATTGTTTTTTTTTACTATCGATATCCATTAATGGTGACTTCAATTTATATTAAAAAACGTGCCATGGGGCAGGTAGTTACAATTTGTTGGGGTAAGTTGTTACATGTAATATGGCTGGGCCGGACTGGTTTAAAAGTTTTATGGATAGAAATCCTCAACTATCTCTACGAACACCAGAAGCTACATCTTTGAGTAGAGCAACGTCGTTCAACAGAACCAACGTTAAGAATTTTTTGGCAAACTGCAAGGCTTACTCCAAAAATATGAATTCACTGCTTCGCGCATATGGAACGTTGACGAAACAGGTGTTACGACGGTACAGAAGCCTAAAAAGATAGTTGCTCTCTCTCTCTATTGTTTGTAACGTTTTGAAATAATAAAAAAAATTTATCATGGATGATTTTGTTTATTTATCTCCTGTAACATCGTGCCCCGAAGATGTAACAACTAGCCCCACATCAGGGGTAAGTTGTTACAATGGACTTTTTTGGTTAAATTTGCCATTGTGAAAAAATTACATAAATTTTAATAACTTTTAGATTATATTTTAATAGCTGAATAGACATACTAACAATAACAGTAATCAAATGTATAAATTATTTAATAGCTTTTGTCATATTGAGAATTATCTAAAAATTGTAACAACGTGCCCCCCGCTCCTCTACATATGTTCATAGGTACAGCCATGAAATCTATGCATTTAATATTCCAAAAAATGGTAATTATTATTTTCAGATTAATGAAATCAGGGCTTATAAATAAATACGTTTGATTTGTAAATCTAGAAATCTTTTACTTGAAGCAAGTGATAATGGAAAAAAGAAAAAACGAACAATTGAGCTATAGATAAAATATGTTAAATAGGTATAAGAAAAATTTGAAATATCATTTCCGAAAAAAAAGAAAGACCAGAATTACTTATAATACGGAATATTTTATAAATTGCAAATTAATATTTTGTTTCTTAACTTTATAAGTTAATGTAAAATAATATTGAGTTATATCTTGTCTGGAATAAAGATGAAATTTTCTAGATTCTATAGCACGAATCAATTTCGAAGATCCCAGACCACAGTCAGAATTTCTACGTGTCCTTCGAATTAAAATTCAAATCAATTCATGTTTGCGGCAAATTACCAAAATCCTACAAATATCCAATTCGAGGCGCATGATAAAATCCTCCGCCATCCAGCGTGGATTTACATTTTTTCCCGAAATAGAATGTTTTCGTAAAGCGATTCTCCGCAACAAAAAAAAAAATTCGACCAATATCGATTAGGCCGCACCCGCCTACACGCACCACCGCCGGATCCCGGTCCCGGACCCGGTCCCGAGTCATCCTCAGAAGACATCAAAGGCACGAAAAACATTTACTTTCCCGGAAGAGGCTAATTTATTCCTGCCGAAAAAATGTCAATTGAAACTTTAGGTCCAACACAAATTCTCAATTACGGCCGAAGAATTTCAGATTAAAAGATGGATCACCAGGTGAGGGGTTTCCGCCCCCATCGGATCCAAATCGTCCCGGCCTGAAAATAAACTCCATCGCCAGAAACAAATTAATTTTTTTTTTAACATGTCCAAGCCAAGTCGATTGGAATTAGGCACGTTCCCGAGAGTTCCTGAGATGGTACTTGGATCCGGAATCCGGGGGGGGTTTCTCCGGTAGCGCGCGGGGAGGACGACAGATCGATTTCACTGCCGCCCATCCAGAAGCAGATACTAGGGCTTTTCAATTTACCAAATCATCCGCATCCAGAGCAGCCGCTCGGCAACTTTCCTTCTGCGGCCACGGCTCTGTGGTTTCATCGTCTTTTCCTTCGTCTTCGAGTCGCGGCACTATGCAAATTTTCAGTCTTGGATTGTTTTCGCCACTTACTGGCGCTGGCCCCGTTTCATTAAGCAAAAAGAGCCGGGTTCATCGCGGTGCCATCGGCCCGACACCCGGGCCCCCCTCC
Source organism: Machimus atricapillus (assembly GCA_933228815.1). NCBI lineage: Eukaryota > Metazoa > Arthropoda > Insecta > Diptera > Asilidae > Machimus > Machimus atricapillus. The sequence goes on along the minus strand of OW121786.1, from coordinate 29,588,517 downwards.
CGGTGCCGAGTTTTAACAATTCGCGAAGCGCTCGATGGAGAAAGTGGCGCTCTGGGTCCCGGGGCGGAGGTGATTTCGAGCCTGATCTAATCTTGATTACTTTCGGTTCGCCTCACCTGGCTCTGTAGTCTGTTCTGTCCTCCATCGAGGTCTGGAAGGTTTCTGCCGGTTTTTCGCACTGTCAATTTGCTTCCGCCATCATCGACACTGCTGTAGCGGGTGGAGCCCGAGGGCTCCGGCAGGCAGGGCTATCATCGCCCCCCCGCGAAAAAAGGGAGCCACGCTCCACTGCCTTGGGAACTTTCCATGCGAAAAGTTTGTGTCAGCTCCGGACGCTTTCTTCGGGCGAAAAATGAAACGTCGGAACGCCGCCGCCCCCCGAGAAGTTTGGAGGAAACTGGTTCCTTCGGGGTCTGGTTCTGGTTCCACATCGAAAGGAAAAGTTAATTATAGGCCCATTGAGCCGCGGCATGTGAGACATGAGGCATTGTCTTGGTGGAACGGGAGACTCCGAGCCCCCTTTGATCTCGTATTTAAGATTTATTGCAGCCAAGGGAGCGACACGTCTTAAGTGCCCCAATCCTGCAGCCACTCAAGACGCTGCCGACGCGCGATAGTTTTCTGAGACATTCGCGTCAGCTGCTAATGATGTGAATGGCCTGGGAAGATCTCCGACGACTGCGCTGAGTGCGGGGCCAGATGGTCGTCGCTGTCGAAAGATAAACGAAATTTAAGCTCTGGATCCACTCGAAATAGAGGCGACTCTGACTTGGGAAATCCGGTTCCATCAGACAGCGGTGCATAAGGTCAGCGCAGCCCCCGCGCCCCTCCGCTCGCTATCATGGAATGGAAGACGACAGACAGTGCGAGTGATCTCGCGATTAAATCCGCGATGCTGCGAGCCGCAGATTCATCGGATTCATTTCACCGCGGTGATGTCAGCCGGACTGTTGCGTACTTTTGCGCCCACAATTGCAGTGGATCCAGTTGTCGGGGCCAATTGAATAAATTGGATGCACTTATTGTCCGGCCGGTGACACGGGCTCCCGGTGCATATGGAAATTAAAACAAATACGTTTGTCCTCGCGGAATAATTGGCCCGAGAGGTCACGCGTAACTGGGTGCTGCGAGCTCTCTGCGCTCGCTGAAGTATCCTTTTTCATTACGAGATTGCAACAGTGGCTCTTGAATCACCTCGTTTCACTCTCGAAGCTAATTTGAATACCCATTCTTATAACTTTTAAAATGAAAAGTTGAGTTTTGTCATTTCCATTTCAATACAAAAGGCTTTTAATTGAGTTTGGGGTTCTCCTCATGGAGAAAATTTTTGTTGTCTTTTAAAACGCGCATTCTTTTTAAAATAGCAAATGCAGTCTATAGATAAACTGCTTTCAAAATATTTTGTAAATTAAGAAAACGAAGTTTAGCTCAATTAAAATTGGTTTCGAAATTGAAGGCTATTATCGATACTTGTTTTTTCTTTTAATACATTATGTATGTCGGTAAAAAAGCTGAATTTTCTTCTTATGCGTGGACAAATTGTAATTAACTATTTAAAGTGATAAAGTTTTCTTCCAGTAAAAATTATAAGAGCAATGTATAAATTTATTATCATCACTATTTGTATATGTTAATATACACTTTTGCAAATCAGAAGATAACTTTGTTTTCTGCTGGTTATTAGAAAAATGATATAGGTAACTATTCTAAAATTCTTACATATATTTGGTTAAATGGTTTCAAAAGCGTTATTTTAAATAAGATCATTTGTTGAAATCTATTATAAATGTTCTTAATCAAGTTTTAAATAAAGCGTTGCAAGTTTTGGTAGAATAAGCCAAGTATTAAATTATTTTTAAGCAAAAAACTTGAGAAAAATAATATACCTACTAAAATATGTCAATATTTTTATGTAAGTCACGGTAACATAATTAATTTTGATTCAAATAAACAAGATTTTGAGGTAATAATCGAACAAATTCTAACTTTTAGATTTTATTATTATTTTTCCCACTTCAAAAAAATTCAATCTACAAAATTCTGGAAGGGATGATTTTAAAGGGTAAACATTTAAGCTAGCAAAAATCAACTTTTGTTTTTTAGAAATTACATGAAAAAACGGTACACCTACATAAGTTCAATGCAGTTACCGCCGATCAACATATGTAGAATAATTTGAGCCAACAATTGAGTGACACTATGTTTTTCTGCACATTACAATTGCAGGTGTACATTCTGTTAAATTGTATCTTTTGCGTGTTTTCCAACCAACACCAGTTCGGATATAGGTGGAGTGTGCCAGCGTCGGATGCAGGGTCCCGACGTTTGCAATTATGTCGCAATCAACCGCCATACAGATGCGATTATCCCGGGCGAGGGCTCCAGCCGGGATAGCCCGTGACTAACAATTCCACACACGAGCCTCCCGTCCCGACCGAGTCTAATGAACTCGTAATTTGAGACTTTGACATGATTACGGATGCTGGAGACATTCCCCCTGGTCGCACTGAATGGAATCGTTGTCGATTTCGAGCAAAGAGGGAATCAAGCCGCCCCACCCCGCAACGACATCCATCATTCCGCACTCAAAGAGGCGCTATTTTTTTGTTAGTAACTCGATACAAAGTTTGATGGATTCGGAACTTCTAAGAATTATAAACGTAGTCGAGTGTAAATAACCAGAGACAGGGGTGGAAAACGATGTAAATTTATACTTCTGGCTCTTTGATGATAAGGGGATTCAGATGCGATGGGGCAGGGCTGCTTATCGAGTTTCATCGCTCCACTAGCCCGTGCCTCGTGCCCCGGTGCGATAGGCAAATAGACTCAAACCCCGGGCACTCTCCGCGCCGAGGGGCGAATAAATAAAATTAGCGAATGGCGCGGAACATCAAAGCGACAAACATCGCCTTCCTAAATTCTTAATGCATTCGCTTTCATGTTCGATTTCGCTCTTTTTGTAATCCCAAAGCTGCCATATGTCCAGACTAACTCGCGTGGAAAAATGATTTTTGATTCGACAACCCGCGAGAGGGTCTGTACCGAGGAGTAATTTTAAAACAAATCTGATTATGCCTCAGGGCAAATTCGACATTTTTCACATGATGCTTAAAGATTTCCAGATGGGTAAATCCCAAAAACAAACTTATACTTAATATGTTTTAAAATTTCTTTTCGACTAAGAGGCCAATGAATGAATGAATGAACCGAGTCCATTAAGCGAGTCACTCTCTTTTCGTCTTTTAGTTATGATCATTAAAATTTTATGAATCTGCACTTTTTCTGGCAGAACATGTCACGAGGGCAGAACAATAAAAATCGTTCTGCTTCTGAGAGTGGGCAAAGCGACTGGCAATTCTTTTGTGCTCCACGAAGCGCCGAACAGTGACAAAATTATAATGCAAAATTTAGCATTAATCACGTTTATTGCCAAGCTTTCGGCGCTTTTTGGCGAATAAACAATTATGCACAGTTATATGGTTATTTATGTTTCATCTGTCCTCAATTTGTTTGTCCAAAAATGTTTAGTAAGCCTTTTAGGGAAGCACGCGGCAATGAAATGTGTGTTAGATTAGAATAACTTTTATGAGTAATGGTTCCAAAATGAAATTTATTGGAAGAAACTGACTTTTTAAATGCAACAATGCAAATATTTAAAAATATATTTTATGAATGTTTTATTTCCCTATTTTTAGTTTTGTCTTTATTGTACTTTAAAATACAGGCTGTTTTCAAGCGAGCTTCATATCTGCGAAAATAATAAGTACTTACATAATTCAGCTTACTCAGGAAGGAACAACAATTTTTCATTGATTGATTTTTCTTTAATTTATAAAACTATGTTATAATTTAAGAGGTACAAAAACAATCAATCAAGATCTAAACCCTTATCAATTAAGGTTATGTAAGTAGGTTATGCTATACCTATTTAATGTGAAATAATAATTGAAATAGGAAAAAAATATTTACACTCATAATATTTACGAAAATGTCGTCTCAACGGAATTTTTTCATTTAATGTAGGTACATACATACATATCTGTATCGGCTATTTTCATATTTGTCTTGAAATTCAAGTTGAGCCTAGCCTACATAAAAGCTTTAAGAACTAAGATTTAATTGATCATAATGTATATTTTTAGAAAAGTTTAATAAAAATTTTATTTGCTTTGTAATTAATTATATAAATTAAATATTGATTAATGAATCTCACTGAAATAACTCGTTGTCAAAAAACAAAACTAAACAAGACTAAACAGTCAGGAAATCAAATCGCCTACAGTTCACTTTTTTGTCGTTGCCTCACTTCCTATATGAATAGCCTAAATATGTAGTTGATGTAATTGGAATATGAATTAGAAGAAGTAGAGAAGGATATTATGTATTAAACTACGTCACATATTCATATCTGTCTAACCGTTTAGTCTCTAGAGGCTCAATAAATTTTGTTGTCTTTGAGATACGAAACTAATATACAGAATTTTCAGCCTAACCGTTTTTTAATAAAATTTTAAACTAATAAATTTTAGAGTACCTAAAAGTAACTTAAACTTTGTTGGGAATTTATTCATAATTTGTGGTACACAAATCCTTAAAAATATGGTTCCGAAACAGACGTTCTGTGAGGTTGAATAATAAATCATATATTTTAACAACAACATTATTTTTAAACTACAAAAATAATTATTGTTACTAAGTTTGGAATAACAAACCAAAAAAAAAAGACATAAGGTCAAGTAGTAGCCCGTGAACGTGGTTATAATGTGAACCACTTAAAAAAAAGAAAAGGTTTGTATAATTATACGAGCATCTTATCAATTCCCTTCGTTGTGCATTTAAATAATTTCAATGTACATTTTGAGGTCACTGCAGTAACGAGCGGCTATTTAACAAAAGTATTGTTTAAATGTCCAGTTGTCATCATTGCGCCAAGCACAAGTGCCCAAACCGACAAATTGTGGCGTAAATATCACAAAAGCAACTTTTTGCTCACGGTTGTGTACAGGTCCACGAAGTCGCCAAGGTCATTATTATGATCTCAGTAGGATTAAGTAGATTACATTTAATGGCAGTGTTGCTGAAAAGTAACAACATCAGCGACAATATCTCACCTTGGTAGAAGTCATTTGTCACAATCGGTTGACGCTTGTTAATCCACCTTACCGGAGGCGCGGGTCTGTCTTTGACCAGCCTTTGATAGCTTCTTTGCCCAATTTTGGCGCCGACGGCTGCTCGCTTAATCTTAATCGGAGCCAGTAAAGAAACAATGGACGGTTCGCTTTTCGCAATTCCATTCATCATCAAACACCGGCATAGTTCGGCAATTTTGTTAAATGTGGGCTAGATTGCCGGGCCCGTAACATCCATTTCCCAAAAGTCGAAATTTCTGCCAATCATTGACCTATTAATCGGACAAATCGCGCACCATTAAATCTCCCATCACGGTCAGTTCGGAGATTGTAAATGTGGTCAGGTCGGGTGCCACACTATCGAATAAAAAAGGGGCTCTTAGATTTTCCTCAACCGTTCGGAGCCCATCTGAATGAAATTCACATTTTCGTGACACTGCGCTATGGAAATAAATTAAAATTTTGTAAAAGGTGAAAAAGGTGGCCCGCTGTGGTCTGGGAGTGGTATAATACCCATAAATCTTCGATGACTCGATATTCACACAAACAATGGGTTGGGTGGATCCGTTACATTGCTTAATCTTAAGAAGGTGATGACTAGCGAAAGTTGACCGGCCAATAGAAGCGCCGACGTATGCCAGCATCAGGCCAAATTCACCTGAGGACCGACCGGCCAAACTCTATTTTTGCAAACTTGCAAAACACATCGTAAAAAGCCTCTATTGTTTTTTCAAAGGTCGAGACGGTTTTAAGTTGAGCAACACAAATGGAATCCGCTCAGTTGCATAAAAATATCAATTTCACACAAAATTCCAATATTTTTATGAGAAAATAACTCTTTAATTTTCTGAGTATCTTGTGAAGGGGCCATAATTTTTGATGATTTCAAATAAGTGCGGTTGTTTTTGTCTGCCGATTCTATCCTCTCACTATAGAAGGACGTTTTTTAAGTCATGTTAAAACAATTCATATAATGATGGTGTAATTGTAACTAAAGCAATTTATGAAATTAAATAAAGAATTAAATGCTTGTATATTGTTTGAGGTCGAAAAAATATGAAATAAAAATTAAAGTGATACCAATTACCACTTTTTTTATAGTAGGTACTGAATTGTGAAACATTAATGCGAGGTTTTTATACTCATTAAAAAGCACTTTAAGAAAATATTTGAGAGTAAATTGTATAATATGCTACATTAAAATTATTTCACACTATAAGAATGTCTTAGGTTTTGAAGGTGGTTAAACTTTTTTTGACAAAATTTTAAACAGTTTTTTACAATTTACATATACATATACATAGATACATATACTGAAAGTTTCGATGGAATATAGATACGATAATATTTTCGCATTTTGTAATTTTCAAGTAACTACAACGCATATTGAACACAAGATGTGCCAATTATTTGCCAAAACGAGGGAAATTAATACATGTCTTGAACACTTGAAGCTTGTAAAAGGTTAAATTTAAGGTATGCCTTAAATAACTCAAATTACATAAACATGCTTAGTTGCCGAGAGGGCACGTAAAATTTCCCCAAAAACCAATTTCAAGAACCAAAACTCTAATTAAAGTCAAGGAGCCACTTAAGTAATTTTCGTCAACGGAAGGAGTTACCCTACATTTTTACTTGGAAGTAGGTATACGAAATTCTCATTTCAAATTGATATACGAAAAATGTTACATTCCGCCCTCGGAGAAAGGATTCCAAGATAAAGCGGCCATTAAAGCGTAACCATCCTCCCTTTGTTTTATGACCTCGCTCTGGGGCATACTCGGGTTTATGTCGAATCGATTGAAAAGTTGAACGAACCCGGAGCCCCCCATCTGTCCCTCAAATTTAACGTACATACATGTGGCGTTTGGGCCGGGGATTCCCCGCACTCGAATGCATGCACTCGATTAAGGGCCCCTCGAGGGAGTGGATAAAAGCAAAAAGTGGTTCCTCCGAACTTTCCAGCGACAATGCATCGCATTTACGCCGGACCCGGCCGTTTTCTATTGTCGATTCCCTGGAGGGACACGGACTGGATATTTCTTGATGGGACAGTTGCCTTTATCTGAAGGGTCAATTTAATTTGACAAAAATTATTTATATGGGGCCGGCGTCCTGGGACCAGTCCGCCGCCGGATGTGTGGTTTATCGGTGTAATCAAAGAGAAGGTATAGACAGAGAGTTAATTAAATTGTGTCATAAAGTCACCGCTTCGAAATCGTAGCTGTTGTTAGCACTGTTTGTGGGAGATGAAATGTCGAATGGGATCAATACGGCCGAATATATCTTCTATTTCTATAGTATCGTATATATCTTCGGTAATGAACGAAAGGAGTTTGGAAGAGTTCGAGACTAATTAAGGGAATTTCTTATTTTTCCACATTGGCAGGTGATATATTTCTTTATGTGATTTATATTAATTCCTGTTTGACGATGTTCTCAAGATTTTAGGAGATATTAAAAGAAGAACACAAGAAGTATCAGTAAATAGTAGAAGAGGATAATTTAGGAAGTTTCTTATGCTATTAATTATTGTTAGTATACATTCTTAGATCTATTCGAGAAAAAATAGGATTTGTTTTAGACGTAATAAATGTTTCTTATAGTTTTGAAAGTTGTTTAAGTTTTTATTTCGGTATTTTAACACGTTCATGTCGGCGCTGAAATTTATGTTTATTAACACTGGGCGGCTGTGTAAAAGCACTCTTAACAAGAATAACAATTTCAGTTTCTACTGTTATTACTTTAGTAAAGTTCATTTTAAATGAACAGACCCAGAAGATTGTTAATATCAGCGATCATATAGTTTGGAGAGAAAATAATAAAATGGGTCTTCTTTTCAAATTATAAAAAAATAAAATAAAAATTTTTAATTATTATCGAACGGTCGAAAAACAGTCATAATTTATAATTTTTTTCTAACCAGAACAAAACTAAATCTTATATGTATAATGAGTATCTAAGACTACAAATGAAATAATTGATTTCAACATTTAGCAGCAATATTTTTGGAATTTCATTAATTCATTATGTAATGATAGCTTTTTTTATCTTACAGAATCAGCAGAAGGTGAACCAAGAAATAAAATTTAGGCAAACACATGGAAGAATAAATGAAGTTTGTTTGTTACTACTTATACACCGTGAATGTATGTACATATTTTATAATTCGTTCTTCTTGTAGATTTCCCAGCAATTCATCTGTTTTCAAAAGTATAATTAACCAAAAATAACCCCACAACAGTTTCACAATAATTTTGTGATTTACATGACTTCCAAAAATTACTGATCCTCTGTTGATCAAAAAAATTTAGCTACGCAAATAGAGAAAGCTCTTGTGAAAAAGGCTATTGCATTTTAGCTTTTGTAAACTTATTTCTTGAAACAAAAAACATCTTCTTTGTTTATTCATATAAGCATTTTAACTATTATATTTTAAGTTACGCTTCATCGGTCGTTTACATGGATTATTTCAGTAGTCACGGGCCTGGCCAGATCTTGTCAGGGATAATCGCATCTGCACAACGGCCGATTGCGACATAATTGCAAAGTTCGGGGTCCCTGCAGCAGCCGCGGGCACACTCCACTAATATTCGAGGCTGGGGTTTGCAAAATATACTTTTGAACAGAATCCACACCTTCCACTTACAGTGCACCAAAAAGAACGAAGTTACAGTCAATTGCTCCCAGATCGAATTAAGATAGTCGCCATGGAAAGGACGGTCCCTCGCTAAGGGGTATCAAGGTGGCTACACGAGTCCGATAAAATCTTAAAATCGTGCAGAGTCCCTTCATGGTGAGCTCAGCCACTCGTGGATTTGAATTTGAGCAGATTTTGTGGTATATTCTATCTCAAAAAAGTAAACACCCGCACAGACCTTTCGAGATAAAAACATTGGGAGAGCTCAACATCCCCCAGGGAAGGTCTGTTAATTCCCGGGTGATCAGTATTCAGATAAATTTTATCTAAAGCCCTGCCCGTGACGGCGAATTTTGGAGTGCTAAGAATCAGTTGTAGGAAGAATTTAATTTCCGCGACATTACCGCAAAACCGTGTATCCCTCTGGAGCTCACCTGTTTGCACCTGAGAATGAGGTGGAAATAAGGCGCCGGATTGGAGGTCGACTGTGCCACAGCACCGTTCCTGCCCGGGATTAAGTTAGCACAGTTCGCCGCCACCCGCAAGGGCATAAATCAAAGACCCATCCACGGGTTAATTTCTCGTCCCGGAGGCATCCCGCAAAGACGTTTTGATGAACTTCGACTAAATTCAACCGTTTAATGCGGCGAATTCAGGTGATGAAGTCGCGGCTGCACCGTCGTCTTGTTTACAGCTAGGTGAAGGTACTCCGCTTCAGAAACAAGGTGTGAGACACGGTGAAATCTTGCCGAGTTAGCGGAGAACGCTGCACTCACCTGGGCACCAACGTCTTAGCGGCGGCGTGGCCATGGATGGGATTATCACCGGCGGCGGATAAACCTCCATTCGTCTTTCGGTTTTTTATTTGCTTTTTCCTTAAATTGGCCACGGCACTTGCGCGGACTGTGTGACGCTGGCTGCAGAGACTTAGATACGATCGTCTAATTGACGTGAATTTCTGCCTGATTTCATGCAATTAAGAGGGAAATGGATCCGAAGAAATGTAATTTCCGAAAAATCGCGGGAATTGAAAGAAAGTTGGTGTAACTTCCATTTTATGTGATTTTAGGAATGGTATGGTCAATTTAGGTTTTATTTTCACATGGTTTGGTTAGAAAAATAATTTCAGTAGACTCAGATTACCCATCAAAATTTCACACCTTGCACCTGATAAATTTTTGGTTTATTTTTGCATTCATATTTTAGGCTTCTTATGTATGAAACTATGTATAAAACAAAACAAAAAAAACATTATACTTTATAGGATCACATATGCTATTCTAGTCTTGTGAGTAAATTTAGAGCCACCTTGATTTTTGTACTAGGTATTCGACATCCGTTGAATTTAATCTTGAATGTTGAAATTTCCGGGTATTCAAATCTGATGATCCCATTTAATTGCAAAATAACGCAGTTCAGTTCCTTTAGAAATTAAAAAGCTAAGTTCAAATTACTCAACAAAGAGGTGAGCATGCATGTCTAAAGGTTAATTTAGCTGCTATACGGCATCTAATCCTATTCCTTGAGGAATTTTCGGAAAATTTGAATTTGCTCCATCTCATATTATGCATTGTTGGTATTTTTAAAAGAATTAGATATAATGGGTAAAAAAAGAGTGGAGAATCATCATAATGTTCTGTGGTAAATGAGTATTACTATCTTTTAAATACTGGCTAAAATTTACATTGTTAATTGCTTTTTATAAGGTTGTACCTTGGCTTCACGAATTCCTGAGATTTCAAAGCTTAATTTTTTCCTTTGCTGTACATACATAACATACATATATGGTAATTTTTCTTTCTTATTTGATTATTATTGTCAAAATTAATTTATACTATTCTAACAGAATAAAACTGCTGTTTTCGGGATTACAAATCTCATGCTCGTATTTACCCTATTTATATGTAATACCTACATATGTATTAACTAAGCCAGTAATATGTACCTACATCAGAAAACTTGATTGGTCCCTCTTAAAGTCTTTGAGCTATACATACATATGTATGTATGTATTGCTACAAAATTTGTATAAGATATACTAACGTAGATTCACATAGGGGAATCAATAACGTGAAATGTCAAGACTATTTTAGATATTGTATATTATGTTATTAACAGTCTGAGTTTATCGTTTTGTGTCTGTATGGCCATTCTACGAGGATATTTTAGTGTCATGTTGTTTCCTGCACGAAAGAAAATATGAAAAGCCACGATGTCCACAACGCTTGACCTTTTCCATAACACGCCCAAAGCTAAAGATTCACGAATCACTGTAAAGAACCCTAGATTATTAGTCCTGTGAGTCGGAAGTGGCAGCCCATTACAGTTTTATTGGTAGGGCAAAAATCCTCGTTTCCTTTCTTAAGGACATATCCCGCAGGTGGCCCTCAATTGTGTTTCAGAATTTAATTCCCATCTGCTCGGGATTTGTGTGGTGCACTTTGTCCCAATACACTTTACGTCGCCTTACACACGTGAAAAGGTGGCAGTGGCAATTTGCACGTGGATGAAACGACTCGATAAAATCACCTGAGTTAGTGGAAGAAGTGCTCATTACCGTCACTTGGCAGCTGGCTGCCGTCTTGTAAGTTTTGTCCATAACTTTTCTTAAAAATTTTAATTAAAGCGGCGCCGCCGAGACTTAACCCAAATGCAAGCACGACGGGAAAGTGAAAGTGACACAGTTAGCTGCTGGAGTTACGAGCATTTAAAATTTCCCTCCGTTTTGGGGTAAATGCGAGGTAACGAGAGTACTTAATCCAATCCATGTACCTTTTGTTGCCGTGCACTTCACGTTTCGTTTCCCACCTGGGGGAGGTCAAAGTGAAGACGTCGCGACGCCGTCGTCGCACGAAAGTTACGGTTGCGTTAGGCGGCACGGAATATCATCGGTTAAAAAGCGAGCAATATCGAAGCCGGAGGTTTCAAGTGAAATTTGCATAAACTCCGATTGCACGGTTTGATGAGCACGCACCGTTTGAGGTAGTTACCCACCTGAGCGGCAAAGGAGCGCAAATCATTGAAAAAAGCATTTTACACAACCGTGATTTGACGGGAACAGCGATTTCACCTTTATTATTTTTTTTAATAACTGCGCGATAAAAGCGGGCCATTTGTGGCGCTCAATCAGCCACTCGGCTGGAAAAAATAATAAAAACTCCTCAATTATTTGCGGCGGCCCAGTGTCGAGTATGCGGCAGCGGTGCGACAATGGGCCCGATGAGTTTGTTTTAATTTTTTCATTTTAATTTCAACCCATAATAAGACCGCTGTGGCATGCCAGGCCCGGAATCAAGTGCTTCCCGAACCACTGAAAAATTTATCAGCAAATAGCACTTGAGAAACGCCCAAAGATTCCGGAGGAATTCGCGCTGCTGGGCACAAGTGTTCCCGCGAAAAGTGAAATTGGAAAATTCGATATTTGGGACAAGCGCGAGTTCATGCCGATGTCATTCCCGGGCTCAGTCAAAGACGCCATGCCTCAATTGATTTATAGGGCAAATGCCCTACGAGGATTCACACTTTATAGGAAGAGAACTCTGTCCCTATCGAAGTGCAGGACGAAGGTTCAATTTACACTACGAGGAGAGGTCCTTACCTGCCTACAGTTACCACCCGTACTTTTTTGGAAATATTTATTTGACTTAAGCGTTACCTAAAAAGTTACATAATTTATATTCATCAAATTCTATAAAAATATCCAAAAGTTAAGAAAATATATCTACTACTTTAAATTTTAAAGTTATAGATTTCAACAGTATGATCTGTTCTAAAAGTTGTTTATTTTATGGAGCACACTTCATAAAAGAATCGCTTAGAATTAAACATAATTTTATTTTTATATTTCAAAAGCAGCCGACTATGAAGGTAATACGAGGCCACTTCTCGCCATTTTTGCTCTATGGATGCTTTAGAGAAAAATCCATTGAAATCCATTAAATATTTACTCTGTACTTAAATTTCCCTGGCTAATTGAGTTAATTTTCAACATTTGTTATTTTTGTTACTTCCGCATTTTGCTGTGTAATATTTTATTTTTGAAAATTATCCAATTTATTCATTATTTATTTTTTGTAAATCGTCTAATCATGAATAATTTACGATTTTCGTATAGAGAAGTAAGTGTAACTCGTTTTCCATAATATGTTTTTTAAGTAGGTACGCATTTAAATTTAATTATCCACTTTATTACACGTATGTGGTATGCAAGGTGTATTCACCTGTGGTAATTATTCTTATTTAATTGACCACCCACATGTACCTATACAATTCGCAATACGAAGATAAAAGTTAGATACGATCCTAAAATATTTACATGCATCCATATTTCTTCAAATTTCTAATATTAAACTTTAAAATATGATTAGGTACTATACATGAATTTTTATTCTACATACATACATATGTATAATACCTATGGGTTTTGATAAAATTCAATCTATTATTAATTTTGAATTTCTAAATGAATAATTAAATATCGTTGAAGAAAATTGTTTAATTTTACGATATTATTATAAAAATGTATTTAAAAGGCATTTAAATAAATATTTATCCAAATAGAGAGAAGCTAAACAAATCAGTACGGGAAGACTCAGGTGTTGGGAAACAGATTATCGCTTGTATAAGTTTTATTTTTACACATGATATCTTCTAATTTTAAACATAAGTAAGTAATAGATGCTCTTATAGTACCTGTAGGTCTATTGATATCTTTCGCTCAAGGTGGCAACCCTATTCGTCACAGAAATAGAGGCCGCGAATGGGATTCACACGGCAAACGGTGGGCACCCTCCGCAGAAAGGTGGGTGAGTAATTTTAGACTTTAATCAGAAGCGGCATCGTAGCGGGAGGAGTGACCCAATTTGCGGTCCCATGCCAGTCTAAAGTGTGAATAGAGGCAAGGGGACATGTTTCTCTGTGCACTCACTGCGCGGGAGGAGTTGCTTTGGTACCCAAATGCAGCTGAAAATAATCAAAAAAAAATGCCTGAATTATGGCCCCCTGCACTTACACTCCGCCTCTGTGGATGGTTTGACGAGTTTCAAACATGTGCTGTGCACGGATCAGAGCTATTCCGGTAGACCTAGATTTCCAATTTTGGGGGCTCAGGCTCCTCTCGATGCCTCATGATCCGCCACAGCCCACTCGCCGCAATTATCATCCATAAAGTGCTCTATAAATTGCGGTGAAATAAAATTGTCACCGATTCCTTTAACATGCAAATTAAATGCAAATTGAGCGAAATTTTTTAAATGTTTACCTTGCCAATGATGCAGGGGTGGGTGAGGTCAGGGGTCAACTTTTGGGGAGGTGCACCTTCGAAAAAGGATTTAAGTTGGCCGGGAACGACAACGAGCATTCCTCACAGTGCCAAAAGCACAAGAATTTATTCCTGTCCCCGCAATAATTTCGTCCACTTATTTGTCTGGTGCACGAGGGCGCAAATAGTTTTTGCGACAGTTCCAGACTTAAACTTGCTGGACGTCCCCCTTCCCCGTCTAGCCGATGCACTCTGAGCCCCGGGGTCGGGTGGCCCTAATTTAAAGCTAGGGGCTATTGTCGAACAGAGGCGAAATTAAGGAGTGCTTAGGTCAATTAAGCACGCTTTGCGAATTTCAATGAAAGTTGGATAAAATGGTCTTTTCTAAATTCGTCCATCTCTGCACTCCCTCTGCGGTGGATGGGTCAGCAGAAATTGGTCTTACTTTTGAAATGACGAGTGGTTGTTTTTGGTCCACATTTATAAGAACAGCACATCGTTGGGAATTTTTAATAGTTAAAGAGGACCTTTCCATTATCATTTCAATTATTTGAATTAATCAAACGGTTGTTATTTTGTTGACCACATTAGGTATACTTTGATGCAAAAGCTAGAGAGTTTGTGTAGGTACTGAGCAAATTTTACCTATTGCAATAAGACTTGAAATTTAAGGGCACATCCTCAGATAAAATCTTCTCGGATTTTAAGTAACTTTGTAGGAACGCTTTTGGGAAAGGATTTAAAAAAATAATTTTACAGCATGTCAAATTACCTGGAATAGGATTATCGACCAGGTATACAGATTCAAGCTTATATAAGAAAATATTTGATTATTTGAAAAAGTTTTTGAAACTGGCAGACAAAAAGTATCAGAACAATTGTTTAATGTTTTATTCTACGAGTATGCTACTATAATCTAAATTCCTTAATATATGCATATTTGTATTTATTTAAAACGGACCTTGATGTAAATTACATCGCCTGTGGCAGTCACGCAAACTTTTTGTAGAAAGCGTCATTTTTGATAATAAAATAATTTACTTATAGGCTAAATAATTTCATAAAAAAATGTTGTCCAGCATATTTTTAATATCTTCAGCGTGACCTCCTTAAAAGAGTTTTTATTTAATTCCATCTTTAAACTTTCGTGTAAAAATGTCGTCCTTTTGGGTTTATCGTTTTCAATTCTCAGAATCTTAGTCCTTTTTTTATCATTTTTTAATCCTATAGAGGCACTTATCTCCAGGCCTCATTATATTTATTATTTTAGCCTTCTATGTAGAAATGTAGGCGGTAATAAATTTCAATTATAACTTATATTTTTTAAGTGAGTTAAAAGCGATTGCGTATATACAGCCAAATTCTGGAAATTGTAATTTATTCTAATTCAAAATTCTAGAAGTTAGCGATAAAGTTATAAGTTTTTAAGGCAAAGCGTTTTAAAGGGTTAATGATATCTCTTTTTTTGTATATTTTAATGGAATTTTAAATTTTTTAAGGCACACTACAGAGATTGCATTTAGAGCTAAATTATTTCAACCTTTTGTATTTTACTTAGAACTCGTAAAACCCGCTGGGCTGGAGATATTTTTTGCGGGTTTTATTCAAGATTTGAATAGAATAAAGAACATGTTCTCGGCCAACAGGCACCAGTTTTTATCAAAACAATTTAATGGCTGAACCAGGGCACCCATAGCTCGTTTTTATTTGAGGCTCCCAAAGGTGGACGGGGCTGCAAGTTTTGTTCTCTACGGGGCCCAGGTTCTTTCAAGTCCGACGACACACGGGTGCAGCTGGAAAATTTAGCAAGTGGATTTATCTTCGGGCCACACGGGCGGAAAGTGCAATAATTTGTTTAATAGTTAAAAGCGTTCCACGGCACATGGAGGCTCTGAGAGCTTTGCAAATAGATGAACCCACCCACTTCAATGCGCGGTTTCGCTCGAAGCCGCCAATTATGCAGCTTTATATCGCGTAAACCCCTTTTTCTGTTGGTTTTTTGCCACTCGACCAAATTGCGGTCGTAAGGTTTGAAGAGCCATCGCGAAAGAGACCTCCGCGAAATTGGGGAGGGGGTAAAAACGAATGTACAAAAAAAAAAAAAATGAATTTTATTAGGCAGCACCGCCACCGCTCATATCAAAAACTCAGCCGGAAGCGGCTCCACTCGGGCGCGGTTTGAATGAATTTCACTTTGACTTTCGACCTCGAAAATTGTGTGCTTCGGAGGTTTCGAGTATGCACACACCAATTAATTTCGAAAACGGTCAAGCCGCTCTCGCCATATTTTGTTTATAGAATCGTGGCTTTTTGGGGCTAACTTCGACTAGTTTTTGCCGCCCTTCAGTCACGCTACCCGGGGGGGGCTGTGGCGCCGATGTTGTTGAACTCCCCCCTCAGCCCGCCCCCTAAAAGCGCAAGTTCGCGGCTCGTGTCGTAATTATCGATTAAAGCCAACTGTGGCAGCACGGCAAGGTAAAAACGTAATCATCAGAAAAACTTTCCTTTTCGTTTTTGCGTACCCAAGTCAGGCACGAAAGAAGGCGCGCGTCCGCGACGACGACGCGACGCTAAGGCGGCGGTGGCGGCGGAAAGGAAACGCTCCGCGCACGCAGAACGGGGCTCGTGAGGCCCAAGCCTAAGCACCTCATGGGGGTGGTTGCGCAACTTCCGAGCCGCAATTGTTTGCCTAACAAAACACCTCACGGCGGATCGGACAGCGTGTCCGACTTGAGTGAGCTTCGCCGGTAATTTTCCTCAATGACAGGGAAAATTGCGAAAATCGCCAATTAGCGTGGGAGGGAATCGAGGGGATCGGATTACCTGATGGGAAACGCGATTTCCTCTTAGGAGTCCGACCATCGATTCGACTCTGTCCCAGTGCCCTAACCAATCGACCAAAAATATCCGCGGAACGACTTTAATTAGGGCTCGCGAGGAGACTTCTGCCGGTCGTGGGAACGAACGACGACGATGACGACGTCGACGCCAATTGACAGACTTTTTTGGAGTTCTTTCGCTTGCTGATTTGCATCTCGCGACACCCGCCGACCACGTGCTTACGTAAGCGGCCCAGCGGCGGGCACTGCTCTGAGCTGGCGCTGGCTCCCCATTAATTCCGCCAGCGGGCCCCAACCGTCTTGAGCCCCCGGCGAGAGTGAAATTATGAACTCTTCGTCGCCTTAATAGACCAATTAACTTTCTTCCGTCCTTTTACTTTTCCCCCCGACTGCTTTTGCTCGCCAACTTGGACGGAAGTGCACGTCATGAATTTCATATGCTAAATTTGCTAGCTGTTAGACATCATTTCGAATTAGTTTAAGCTGTCATGTTTTTCCCATAAAAAAGAAAACCAATTTTGGTAGGCATTTTTTCAAAGGTAAAAATATTAAAAAAACATTGATCAAATTTTACATCTGGTAGGTAATATATACACATTTATTTAAAAGAAGATATGTATGTTTCTCAAATATACGCACATTTATACCTACACTATAAATTCTACATCATTTTTAAAATAAACTTTCCAATTTGAAGTTAATTTATCAAAAAGATGATTTAGGACGATTGGTCATTTCTGCCCCGTGACCTTTCAAATATGAAAAAACATTAGTTAGTAATGTTCAAGCAATTTTATTGTAATACCTATACATACATGCTAAGAACTCGCTAACAATAAGTCCGAATTTTTTTATGAAAAAACAATGCAAAACAATCTCAGGAGATTGGAAACGTTTATAAAATCAAAAAGTTCCATATTTTGTTTTCTCCGCCCATAACAAAATTTCCTATTTGCTATTATATTTCTGAAATAATAATAGTGAAAAATTACCTCATTCAAATATCCGAGCTAACGATTAAACTTCTTTCCAAATTGACTCGAACTGTTTTTCTTCTATGCCTTTTGGACTTAGGTAGGTACATTTATTTTCTTTTTGTACGAAATGAATTTTTGTTTCAATAATTATTATACATATTATTAAAGATATTTCTCGATTCGTCGAAATCTGCAAAAAAATCGCTTGGATTGTCCTTTAGGTACAACTGAATTATAAGTCTTTAAATTTTTAACTTTGATTATTTCATTTTCAAGTAGGTACCTTATGTCCTTCATACATAGAATAACCGAAATTTTAAATTAATTAATAGTAAGTATCTTATTTACCTTTTACGAAAGATATTGAAAAAACTCGTTTCGTGTAGCTAAGTTCCGAGATGTATCTAAAGTAGCTAATAAATACGATTGCTATTGTATTTATAAAGCTCCTTTTCGTGAGAATTTTTTTCATCAAATGAGTTATGTTTATAGTAACGTCATATTTCCGGTAAGTCAGCATTAATTTTTTCACATTATTTACGCAGCTGTCCCAAAAATCACCCTCTGTGGATTTTTTCGAGATCTATTGTGATTTTCTTCTGCAAAGCACATCAGCTGTTCATTTCGGCAGGCAGATGACCTTCGAACCAAAAATAATCTCCGAATGGCATTCCTCTCGAAGACAGTTGAAACCGCCGTTCTTGTCCCTATTGTTCCCAGCGCGTCTTCCGCCTTGTGCAAAAACGCGGATAAACATCTGAGAGGCTCCCCCTCGAGGCAGTAAACATTAAGAAGACATGGAGACCCACTGATCTTAATATTCGCGCGTCTTCCTTATCAACGAGCTCGGTGCGGCTCGTTAAATGCAACGCGGATATCGTTAATTCATGGAGCTTAGCATCTACGTATGCAAATGAGGGGCGAAAGATTGCTTTCTTTCGCGACGATTACGTAAAGCAGACGAAAGTTTTTTTGTACCGGTTGAATGGGATTATCATTTTATGCAAACTAGTTTAATTTATGCTCCTCGCCTCGAGGCGATGTGAGTGCGAGGGAACCCCCTCCTCAGCCGTCTCGCCACCGAGTTGGTGTGATGTGTTGCGGTGCGGTGCGGTGCAATCTCGCCGCGGGCAGGTGAAACGAACGGGTTTCGAAAAGGGCAAATTGAGCCGGATCCGCCCTCAGGTGGCTGGCAGCAAGGGACCTGCGGTGCAACGTCATTAACTCGACTGCAATTATCCCTTGAGGCCTGTGGGAGAGTGTCACCGTGAGACCGCAAACGTCCCGCCTGTATCCCGGCAAATCACGCGCGCGTTCCGCTCGTTATTGAAATTGAGTAGGAGACAGGATCCAGGTGATTCACCCGCCAGATGGATGGCTACCCGGCCCTCCACCCTCTATCAAACCCATTATTTGTCTATGTGGAAGTGGAGTCATTCTCGAATCATTAATTATTGCGGAAGGGAGCGTTTTGATGTGTCTATTGTTTGCAGAGGACTTACATTTACCATGGGCCACAGCTGCACCCGGAAACGAATTCACGTCCATATTTCATGTCCTCGCTGAAAAGATGTTAACTGAATTACGTTCCACCTGGTTGAGTTATGAATTACACCTTCGCACCTGGAATGTGCCGGGCGACACATTGACTTAGTGGCCCACCCCGCCGCCACGTCGTTGTCGTCGTCGTCGAGATGCCATCTCCTCGGATTCTTTGCGCCATTTATTTGGGAAATAGGGCACTATTGTCCTCGGAGGTCCTGACATTGAATGGCACTTCGTCACATCCTGGAAACGTGAGATGATTAAATGTCGCCGACGCCCTGCCCGAGCCCTAAGCCCGACCAGACGCCATAAATCATCCTATGGATTGATGTAAATGAATCGGACTGTCGCAAATGGGCATGATAATAAATTGTGTCTCGTTGTTGATACTCGCAGATACTGAGTAAATTTCTAGTGAAATATGACTGAGAATTAGCAGTGGTGCGCGCTGCCGACGCGGTGGGGGGCTTGCGGCAAATATATGTAAATGGTTGAGAGGAAAATGCACCAGTTTCGCCCTCTGGTTTTCTCACAACAACTCATCTTAGTGGCTTTAAGGGGTTTCCTTCAAGATTTTAATGGAAGATTCGCTCTTGCTGCCCCAGTTTTTCAAGAAGTTGAAGAAAACATAGAAGTTGTATTACGATCCGCATTTGCACAATACAGACGTACAAATAGAAATATTTCTAGTCTAAGAACATTGTTTTAAGAATACGTAAAAGGGAGGTCAAATGAAATTGGGTGAAATAGGTAAGTAGAAGAAATAAGAAATATAATAAGTGGGAAAAATACAAAGCATTACAAATTAAAATGAAAACATTTCTTCAAACTCCGGTTCAACTAGAAAGTGTGTGTTGGCTGTTCGAGAGTTAGTGTTTTAATTTATTTCTTAAATTTTCTTGGTCTTTCGCATTTCATTCTGCTACTAAAAGCTATCTATCTAAAATTATTGGTTAAAGATTTATTGAAATTGGGTGAAAATCTTTTGCAGTGGTATAACCCGACTTGTTTGTAATATACCTATAATAAATAAATAAACAAATAAAATTTACAATATAAACGTAGCATTATTTTTTTCAAATTCGAAAATGTATAAATAAAAATAATGCAGATGATAAATAAATATCAAATAGTTTAGTTTATCATTATAACAACATAATTAACACGTATCTCATCAAACTGGCATTATTTTACGTTTGTAAATATTTCTATCATTTTACGGATAAATCCAATTCTGAAGCTGTCTTGTTTTCTATTGCAATGAATGATAAAAGCCGATTTTGTAAATAATTCAGATAGAACTAGATGGTAAACATTGAGAAATTGTAAGGAAAAATGTGGATATTGTTAGGTACATCAGAATATTTACTTTAAAATTTGTTTAATAAAACTGTTTCGGTTCGACCACGCTTAGCAAAATTGGTGGAAGTTCAAAACTAAAATGTTTTGCACTAAAACGCGTATCCAATTGAGAGCTTATTATGTCTTATTTATAATTTTTCAAATTAATTTCTCTGAACTATTAATTCTCAAGGAAGTAGCTTTAGGATCGGCCCGGGGCCCTCCACTTTGTATGACGCTAGCTATAGCACTGGCAGTATTCCAAATATGCTGCTGATTTTCCCCTATGTTTATATTTAAGTAATGCTATATTCGTGAATTACATATTTCATGAATTCGGCTCTTATTCATTTTTAGTATGGCAGCTTGGTCAGCTTAAAGGAAAACTATTTCTGTTCGCAAGTTTTCTTTAATTATAATATCCTATCTGATATTTTAAAAGATGGTTTATGTTTCATATTTTCAATAAAATAATAAAAAAACACATTTTAATCAATTTTAAACCTCTTTTTAGAGGAATATACATTCGGCAGTATTCTTCGGGAACAAGATATTTCCTTTGCCCCGCGGAATATGAAAGTATAACCTCTCCTTTGACAAAGTACCTACCTAACTTTCCAATTAAAATATACATATAAACATATTTGGTCATATAACTTTGAAAGCAATGACTATCAAGGTTATTTAAGGTCATCAGCCCCTCTTCTCAAATTTTTACAATAAGTGTTTATGACTTAAATCAAACCCGTGGAATTTTAATATTATGGACAGCTCGTTTAAATCACGATTAACAAATTATGTTGACTAGGCCAATGTTTGTGAAAATGTCGAAGATATTAAAGTTTTCATATACTGATACGTTAAGTTAAAAATTGTTAAAGCTTAGTGTTCATTCTACAAATATGTATTATAGAGTTAAATCCAAAACCATAACGAAATGACGTTTTTGCTTCTGGAAAGAAATTCCCACATTGAATCGAATTAGTTGGTGAGAATTTCAAAGGCTTGGGAGCCATCGCAACCGCTCAATTGAAGGCGGCCTCATTCCACCTAGCTCCCATACAAAACGAGGAAAAATTAAAAATCAAAACAAAATTGAAAACGTGCAACCGCGAATCAATTTGACCGCGAATTTTCTCCCAGCCGCCCGAGAAGCGGCCACTTGGTAAACAAAAGATCGGCAACTCAATTTATTACCCAACAAAAGGCAATTTGCTTCGAGACTTGTGCGCCTCGTTTTTAGTCTTTCGCCGAGGAAATTCTCGGCAAAGAAGCAGGCAACCAGCGCAAGACGGTTTCTTTCACCGGACACAGCTTTTTCTTTGTATTCTTCTTCTTCTTCAAGTAGAGGGACCATAAACATTAACGACAAGAAAACAGTGCAGACTGCAGAGCGTTGCGTTGCGTTACGGATAGCAGTGTTCGGGACACTTTCCAGTTTTTTTATTTATTTTTTTTTTGATTATTTCACTTTTACCTCATCCCCCCGCAGGGATCATAGACGGATTAACAAAAATAAACAGTTAAACCCGCCATTCTTTCGCTTCGCAGTCTATTTACGTCTGCGCGCAATGGCGTGTCTTTCAAGAAAATAAATAAATGGCCGCTGCTGGAAAAGGTCAAGCGATTTGATTTTACGAAGGTCTCAGGTGACTCAAGTGCATCTCGCCTCAGCATTAGATGGGAGAGTCTTTGTACCGTCTTTGAAGCGACTTAGCTGGGGCTCTGGCGAGGCACAAAAGAAAGATCGATCGTGGCCTGCTAAGAAGTTACTGAGATCGGATCAAGCGATCAACGGGCGTGAAGAGAAGAGCACGCATCATCTTTGGACTTGGCAGGCACCCTGTGCCGCTCCACGGCCTCGGACCTCGCCTCCGACTAAACAACTTTCAGGTCGCGTCCGCTCGCTGTCCGAGGGGCCAGTTCTTAATTCGGCTCCTTTCTTTCTCGGCGCGAGCGGTGCCCCAAAGTGTGTCACAAGCCGAAGAACTCTGGATCTGAATCTTGCATGGGCTCGTTTACCTATTCAGGTTTTGAACTTCTTTTCCTCGCCTTTTAGCGGCAAGCTGATCTTATTCAACTCCTCGTTTCTTCTTTTTATGCTCGGCCATGCCTTGAGCAGAGGCTCCAGGTAGTTGGGAATGAGTCACCCGGCGGCAGGGGCAGGCCTGAACGGGTTCTTGAAAGTGTAAATAAGAATCTTCGGGTCCAGACGAGAGCCGCAATTGAATTAAAAGAACAAAAACGAAAAATTCTTTTGTCCAGCGGCTGAGAGCAGCGATGATTTTGGGAACCCAACTTCCGATGGAATTTCGTCTGAACAAAGAGGCGAATTCGACCTGAGGGAAGACAGGGAAAAAAATAACACAAAATTCGGGAAAAAAAAATAAAACCGAGCGAAGATAAATGAAGCAGGTCGGTCGCGTCTTTGAGTCTCGAGGGCTTTTGTCTCCACCGGGGACGTTGTGGGTTTATCCGACTTCATCCTTTGGTCAGGAGCGTTGATTAATACCCTCAAATGTCCCCGCACTCAAGAACCTGCGGGAAAATTAATTAGCCTAATTAATACAGTGCGACCGGGCCGGGGCGTGCGACTGTAGGCTTTGTGAACGAGAAAACAAAGCATCTCACGATTTTTTTTTAATGAGAAATTAATTTCGATTAGCTCTTAACTGTAGTAATTTAGTTAAGAGATACCACATAAAAAGAATAATGTACGTAAATAAACGATTAAATTGTTGTCCTTTCTCTTCTTATCATAGTCGTTGCTTTTACTTTTTTTATACTATAAGCACCCTCATTAGGTACACAGGGTGCCTCTAGACCCATTTAGACATTTTTTTTCTCAAAACACTTTGGATAGCAACCATTATGAAGATTATAACGTAAAAAGAGAATATTTTTAGTATAATTATGAAGATTATAACGTTTTAAAATTTTGCAACAATCTGAGAACCTTATATAAAAAATAGTCATGCCCTAATAGAATTTGCAATGTCACAATTGTAGTGGACAGATCAATGGAGCAAAATTATTTTTAGTGACGAGATTTTTCTCACACTAAGTGGTCTTGATGGTTACTTGCGCCTGATAGCTTATTAACTAACACAGAAACTTTAAATGAGGGAACCTTATGGCTTTTAGCTTTCTGTTACAAAAGCAAAACACTGACTTTTTTCATTACAAATATGTAATATGAACGTGATTAGGTATAACTATAACGTGCTTTCCTTAATTCTTTAGACGAATTTGATCAACAATAGATTCATCGCGATAATTCAGTATCATCCTGATTTAAAACAAAAAACAGTGATATAACGAAATGGCCTGCATTAAGACCTGATTTTTACCCAGTTATGAAGAATCCTGGACTAAAATTTCGTAACCAGGTTTTGAAAATTTGATTTATTTAATGCCTCAACCTATGTAAAAAGTTTAAAGGAAATCTAAAAGTCATATACACCATTAATTTCCTTGATTTTATGGCTTCTGCATAGAAAATATGTAATCTACTTTTTTAAAACCCTAAATTCCTACCTCTCCCAGCAAATGTAAGATATTATAAAGATTTAATAAGATACTCTTAATTCAAGGAAGTATCTTCATAATTAATTTCACTTTATATTGCTTGGGTTTTGTTCACAGCAAAAATATGCTTTATTTTCGGCTGTTTTCGTTCGCTTATCCTCTGCGAAATTCCTAATAAAGTAAGCTGATCCCTTAAATCACCAACAGGAAGTAGCCGCAGCCTTTCTTAAAATAGACCAGAGCTCTGTGCTGTGCTACTTTCGTTCGCTCGCCCTGTGAATGATGCTGCGATTTAATTAATCCTCCTCCTAATTAAGCTTAACTCGGGCACCCATCCCATCCAAATGGGAATGTTCCACTTCATTAGAAGGGCCTGAGTCCGTCCACCGGGGAAAACACGCACACGGTTCATTGCAGCGCAGTCCTAGCCAAAAATTCTGGACATGTTCGGGACCGCGGCCTGCTGAATTCTCGGCTGCCGCCATCAGCGGAATCCGACCAGGCGCTTTCCCGGATTAGCGTTTTGACTTATTTCCTGTGAGTTATCGGCCAGAAAATCCAGTGACTATAGTCTCCGGCATCCGCAGTGTATGCAGCTCTAGTTTGAGGGTGGATTGCGGAAGGATTGTTCCCAACGCGACGACCAAGGAATTTTGTAATCATAATTCCAGACCATATTTGACTTTCGCCCCACCCCACTGATTTTTAATGCCAGTTATGCAGCTCTTTTGGTCATAATCGTCAAAAGGACTGTTTTGAATGAGAATTATATTCTACTCAAAATTTGATACTGTTACTATGAGCTAAAAACAAATCTTTTATATATATTTTCAATAGACAGTGTACTTTTATTTGGTAGGCTCTAATTAAGGCGCCTCAAACCACAATATAAAAATCACGTTTGGGCCGTGTCGCAGTGCCGGAGAAATCACACTCACTTTCTTCGATCTGCTATGGAAAAAATTAGCGTTGCAATCATTTGGCGGAGTTGTGCTCCGCATCGATTGGGAAACCAAAACCATGTCTAGCTGACCAAGACTAACCACAACAACGCCTTTCACATCTGAAAAAAAAAATTAAATAAAAAATACCCGCGTTGATGACTGAACTCAAGAAAGAGAGCGTCTTGCATAACTCCAAATAAGTCGTGAGGATTGCTGGATTTTCATCAGCGAACTGTGCAAGATTGCCCACTGGCCAGTGTGGAAATTTTCAAATTATTTTCCATTTTCTAATAATTCACAACGCGCGCTTTCGGCGGTTTCTTGGGAAATTGCATTCGGGACCGGGTTGCTGATCTCAGTTCATAAATCCAACTTTTGACCTCCTTCTAATAGGGTTAATGTGGTTCGGGCAATGGCGGCGCCAACAAACCTTTTTAAACAACCGCCACAGAAGTGAAAAAAAAAATGCGAAAACATTTTAGTTTTTGCGCCAACAACCTGTTTGCGGGTAACATTTATAATCGCACCATTTCTACGCAGGCTAAGAAATTTGCAAACACGTCGTTTATCATTTAGCAAATGATTGCATTTTTTATATCCAGGGACAAACAAAAGTGTCATGATGACCGCTGGCGATGAATGAGATGGACATTTCTAACAGTGCGTAATAATAAGCATGACCTCGTTAGGCAAATGCTCAGATAATTACAGCTTGGCTTTAAAGATGAGAATCAAAGCCTCAAGGCACTCTTAACACTTTAAGAAGTAATGACGCCCATTGGCGGCCTAAAAAATCAGCTCCTATCTCTGGTGAATCTAATTAACGTGGGGTATCTAACTATGAAGAATATTTGATTTTACAAAAAGATCTCTTTGCGCACTTAGAATAGTAGGTACCTCTCCTTTTAGCAAAATTATTAAAGTTCGCATTTCGTGTTGTCTCACAAAATCTTCATGAAATATTTTTTTAAACTAAAAGCAATATAAAAACCTAAATAAGAAAATACATATGTACAATATAATGCCAATTAACATTCATTCAATTTAGAGAATGCCAGACTATCTGTAATGCATTATCTATGCATAATTGTCTTAATGTTTTATGTTCGAACATTTTTACCATTTACCTACCCTTCACTTCTATTCGACATAACTATGGTCATGATGTACGCTCTTTTACTCAATAATCTTTCCGCACTCATAAATTTCTTAGATTATCAGTTAGATTTATCGGTTATATAATATTTAGTTTCCTACATGAATTAATTTAGTTCGGTGTTGCACAATATTTTTTAAAGTGTAGTAAAATTCTTGCACTTTTATAGCTAAAATCAGCAAAAATTTCCTAAGAGATTAATTAATTTAAGTTAAGTTATTTCAGTATTTGAATTCGAAGTGATTTATTTCAAAATTATTTTAAATGGATTCGATTTGAAGTCCATTGTTATTATTACTATTTTTTTTTTTAATTATTTCAAGGTATTCTTAGGTTTTTTACATTATCTCAATAGAAACATAATAAACAAATGTTCTCGTATGTTTTTGTAATGATTTTTTTATACTCAAAATAATTTTTGGTATGAACTTCGTTCATTGCTTTTAAAATCTATCAAATATAATTTATGGTCAAAAATACTTGCATAAATTATTTGCCTTGACATTTTTTTGACCATTTTGCAATAATTCGAAAATTAAAAAAATATATTTGGATCTGTCTCGGCAATTAAACACTTCTTCGTCCAAAAGTTCATTCAAATTCAAGAAAGGTCCGCGCCAAATCGATTCTAACAGAGTGCGCAAACCTTCAGGCACCGGTTTTCTAGGCTTTCGTCGTGCACACGGCCAGGCTGCAAATCTTCGTAGGATTGCGTTTTGGCCTGAAAACGATAATAGTAACTGGTTTCCCGTTATCTGAACCTCGGCGAAACAGCTACGGCGATTTTCCTCGGGCACGGCGCGGCTACTCCCACAAGCGCGTCGGAAAGCGTTCGATTTGTAGAGTGCGCGGTGAGAAAGCAGGCGCTGGAAGAGGCCAGGGGCCGCCGAGTGGGTCAAGAGTGCCATCGGTCGGGGCCCCGTGCAGCATCTTCTTTAAATCTTAAGCTAAATCTAGGGGCTTAGCATAAGGCCCTTTGGGATAAGATAAGAATTAGAATTAGCACCTACCTGCGAATGACCGGTAGCGGGATGGTGAAACGTCCGTCGTTGACCGCCGTGGCTGCGATAGGAACCGTTGAGATGACGGGCGTTATCAGCGACGAGGGGGGCGGGGGCGGATTCGTCAGGGACAGGGCTGTGTAGGGGGGCGGAAAGTGGCTGTGAAGGATGTCGGGCAGCATGGGTCTGATTCCCGGTGGTGCAGGCGGGGGTGGTAGGATATGAGGATGCCTATTCCGTCCATGTTGCCGCCTCTCGCGCCGCTCCCGCCGCCTCTGCTCCCTGGTGATCAGAGCCTCGGTCTGGCTCTGGACGACGGGGCCGCTCAAGCCGGAGCCCGACATGCTCGGGCTGACCTCGTTCTGGTCGAGGTGTAAGTCATCCGTTTGCGACTCGGTCGATGTGAAAGTCCTTTCCAAGGTGCGAAGTCGCGTATTATTCCCAGGGGCGCTGGATCTGCTAAAGTTACCGATATCCCCGAAGACGGCGGCGGGGCCCGGGACTTGGGTCGCCGTCGTCGCCGTCGCCGTCGCAGTCGATGTCGCGGTCGCCGTAACCACATTTGGAACAATACCCACATCACGCTCATTACTCACAGCATTAACATGAGGCACTGCACTGCTAAAGCAATTCACGACACTGATTACTCCCCCCGCGGGGGTCCCGAGGGCCGGATCGGTGCCCTGGTTGACTTGGATCGTCAAACTGGGCTGCTGCGGCAGCAGCGGCGGCGGCGGCACTATGGCACCTTTAAGAGTTCCGTTCGTGATCAGGCTGCGTCTTGACCCATTGTTCGCATCTCCGCCGCTGCCCGCAGAAAGAAAGACGCTCGTCGTCGTTGCGCTGGACGCACAAGACGCCGTCGTTGTTGTCGTCCCCTTGCCGCCGGATGCTGCGACAGGATCCGGGGCGGCAGGAACACTCAGGCGCATCGCCAACAATTTCCTTCGAACGTTGACCGCCAAATTTCGGATTCCGCCACTTTCACTGGACACTGAAGACTCGACGACGTCAATGTAGCCAGCAACATCTGAGTACGATTCCGTAACGATTGTCGACGTCGAACCGCTCTCCTCAAAAATACTCCGCAAACTGAGCTCGATGTTCCGCTCGTGGTCCGTTTGAGCTGCGCGCGTACAGCCCGCGCCCCGATTCCCCTTCCCACCTCCACCGTTAGTGAGCGCAACGCCGAAGATCGAGTCACGTGACCCAAGCGAAGAGTAAAACTCGCGGTCAGGTTTAGTGACCCTACCGAGCTCAGGTAGACGCGCGACGGTCCCGCTGCTTGTTATTGTCTGCACCGCGGCCTGCCGCTGTTCTTTTCCCAGCTCGCGATCACCAAAACCGCGGTCCGCAGCGCCAAGAAGTGGGTCTCGGCTGTTGCCGTCATCATCCGCTTGGGGCTCCCCGGCGGCGGCGATCATCTGCTGCATCTCCGCAGCATCCACCGATTCGCCACCAGGAGCCAACGTCTTCGAGATGCGAACGTTGGAGGAGTTGAACCTCTTCGACGCGGAACTCTCCTCGTCGTCGCCGTAGTCGTCGTCGTCAAGATCTTCGCCCAAGCACGGAGCGATCGCGATCGCGGCGACTGGTCCACGGTCTGGGAAATCGCCGGGAAAGCCAGATTCAGTTATGCTGAGCGCTGGTGGCATCGTCGCCGGATTCTGGAACGAATTACAGAAATGATATCATAAGAAAACGAATTGCACCGCGATTGCATAAGAAGCTGCTCTGCGTTTCACGCTACAGAGCTGTGGGCTGTGACGAAACCGCTCCGCGATCCGCTTGCTTACACGCCTCGCGAGCGTGAAAAGTTTTCTTATATTAATAGAAAAATGCAAAGCACGGTGAAAAGGTCAGCTAAAGAAACAAACCCGCTGCCGCGACCGCCGCCGGCCGGCCCAGTTCCAGCCGTCGTCGAGGCGGAAGCAGAGCCGCGCAGGGTTCGGGATTTTGTATTTAATCCAATTCTAATCTCCTCCCATTTGCATAACTGGGGCCGAGAGGATGATTTGCCATTTATAAGAATTCGCGTCTGAATGGCAAAGAATTGCTTCAACAAAATGTTGATAGTGGGGTCTTCGAAGCGCTGAGCCTCCCTTCATCTGGGAATTAAGGTGGAGCTCAAGGATACTACGGAACGAGGTCAAACTTCTAAAGAGACCATCGTGGAGGATTATGACTCCGACGAGCCCTGGCGGGAGTGGCATAAAAATTCAATAAATTTCAAAGGAAATTTTGAAAACGTTACATGTTTTGAACAATAATTATGGCGACAGCGTGTCGGCTGAGAGATTGAACTTTAAACTGGATGAGACTCTAAATCAATAAGATAAGGATCAAAGTGCAATTTTCCACAGACATTTCTTGAGAGGAAATTTTCTTTTCATTGAATACTATCATCAGAGATTGAGAGCATGTCCCACAAATAATTTCAATTATAGCAGTACTAAGAAAAATTGCATTCATTCTAAGGATCAGGATCAGGATCATCAGTTCAGTCAGGATGAAAATACAATTGTTATGTTCAATATGACGTTAATAAATATTTCCTTAGATGCATGATAATTCAATTGAACAGTAAAATGAATAATAAAATGCATTCATACCACTACTGGGTATTCTGTTTTGATATCCAATTAATTTGAATTTTATCAGCCTTAAAAGCAATGCTATGTGATAGACAATATATCACATATGTACGCCTAATCTAATTAAAATCGTCTAAAAAATAATGTTTTCGTTGTGCAAAATGACAAATAATGGAAACATAAAATATTTAATTTCGATTTTCGACAAATTCTCTTGGTTAGCAAATGCTTTGAGACTTAGCGGTATATGAAAATTCTTTAAATTCAAAATGCTGGATTAATGACAAAGCAATAACTCTTTTAAGTAATAACTCTTTTGAGGTCATAAACGACAGATTCATTACAGAATAACTAAAATTAATGCATGTGATTATTCACAGTAATGTTTTAAGTGCTGTTGTTGCTATTTATGGCCTCTGTATGACAATTTGACGGCTTTTCGGAGTTTTACATAATGTCTTTTATTCTAAGACTTTAAGGTTTCTTTGACAACAATGTGCCTGCCAGAAAGATGCATTCAATGAGACTTTAATTGTGCTGCACTTTCTACGTTAAAGTATTATTTCCTTTTTTATAGTCTTTGCTGTCATATTTTAAAAATTTTAAGGATAATTTTATTATTTCTGTGAGCAAATTAAACCATAAAAACTTCACAATACAATTAGTTTGTATTATCTACATCATTAAACTTTTGCCTCAGAGAAATATTTTTATAATAATTTTATCGCCTTGAGAAGTAAAGACAAATGTATAAAATAACTCATTATCTAACTTAGAAAGTTTTTTACTTTAACGGATATTAGTTTCATTTTATCATATAATAGTTATTATTTCATAATTGAATTCTTTTTAAATGAAAGGTGAAAGCAAACAGGTAAAGAAAATGAAATTATTAAGCAAATTTTAAATGTTACTTTGAAGAAAAAGGGTCGGACAATTGATTGATGTACTATCTGCTTATTATTTGCCGCGAACCCCGCATAAAAATAAAACGAAATTTAAAGAAGCAAAAGTAACTATCAAATTACTAAAAGGGGAAAAACTTTAACATAAAGAGTCTACATTTATTAAAGGTTGCTAATAAAATCGTTTAACACAGAAAATAAGACATTAAGTTTAATTTGTTGTCTCAGGCATTTCTTTAAATAAACTACTTTTGACAAGATTAAAAAAGAGTTTTCTTTACTTAAATTGAGTTTGAGGTATCCCCTTATTATGTTGATGAAACTTCGTTCGGAACCTTGATTTAGGGACAGACATTTCCAGTGGATTGTTTTCCTGAGCTATTTAATTTTAAAATTTAGAAAAATGATAGTTTTACGCCTATCATTTCTGGATTATTGTACAAAATCCTTAAATTAAAGGTGTTTAGATTCGCCCTATAATCAAAAATAATTTTAAACAAGGACTGGGAAGAAACAAATTTGTAATTATACTTCGATATGTCATTTCATACGACGATTTTTTTAGAGGTGGAAACTTTTCTAATTTATATCAAAAAAGTTGTGACAGAAACAAGTCACTTTTTGAAATTTCAAACATACATAGGTATGTAATTGGCGAGTATACAAGCCGAAATGGTTTCAGTAAAATCCGAGAGTGTCTCAAATTTATTTTTTCAATTTATTTGTTAGTTTTGCAACTACAATGAATTTAGTACTATATAGCTACAAGAGATTTTATTGTTAATTACTATTATTATTATTTTTTTTTGTTATCATGACCTAATACAATAAACCCATATATGTAATTTGTTCAGGAATTCGAACTGCTCATTTGTAGACAAAGTTTCGAATTTAATATCCCTTTAATTACACCATATACAGAACCATGTCGAATAATCACTTCGGCAACGAACAAAAGTTGTGGAATTCAGTTCCCTATCCTATTTAGCTACAAATTGCCGGTCATAGTGACTAGATTGTTAATTCCTTTGTTATCTGAAGTATCCCACTAGAAAGCGCACTCTTATTAAAAATGAGTTAAGATTGCCGAGGGTCGACAAATTATCGCCGTAGGGCTGCCGATTACTTTCAACCCCCTCGCAAAAGTCAGAAACATTTCTCCAACAGTGGCGGGCAAACAAAACCCTCGTTCTAATGGGTCGCATTCAATTCTAGTCGTTCGGAGCGACCTCTAGTTTCGCGCTCAGAA
Source organism: Machimus atricapillus (assembly GCA_933228815.1). Classification (NCBI taxonomy): domain Eukaryota; kingdom Metazoa; phylum Arthropoda; class Insecta; order Diptera; family Asilidae; genus Machimus; species Machimus atricapillus. Next base: position 29,556,408 of record OW121786.1, on the reverse strand, counting down.
TTGCGCTTAATGGCCCTAAACACATAAAATTACCGGGCGACCATAATGCCCGTTGTTCGTGACATTCTTCGCGTTAATTACATTCATCGGGCTTAGCCATTAGGGCAGAGCACCGCACCTACAAAAGAGTCTTGAAGGAGCCCCAGAAACTCAGTTATCCGATAGGGTCAATATTTGACCTGAACGGAGCAATATTGCCTCAGATAGCGAAGTCGTTCTGCGGGAGGGCTAATTTGGCTTTGTTCTTCGGTTGGGGACATTCCCAGTCGCTTCACGCTACACGTGTAAAACTGTTGCCGACGGGCCCTCGACGAAGGGGGTTTTGTTCATTCGGGGCAGTGCCCTCGGATAACTTAATTAGTGCAATAACTCATTTTTTTTTTCATATTTGAGGGACTCATAATGAGCGCTCTCCAGGCGGATCACAAAGGGTCCGGCTCGGGCTTGTCCAGAGGAAATGCCCGGCGGGTGGGAAATTGGATCAATGGAGCTTCAAAAAGCGATGAAGCGCATGCGCTAATGACTTTGAACATTGAAATATGTCGAAAGAATTTTATATTTATAAAATCAATACTCTTCTTTGGCGTAATCTGGTAAAAATAAAAAAGATAAAAGCTAAAATTTGATACCGCCATTTTTATGCATAATCGCTTTTTGACTGAAATAACTGCATAACTCAAAAGTTGCAATGTTTGATGTCTGCTTAATATTTATACATATGACAGGCTATTTTTACCATACCTTTTAAAATAAGCACATTTATGATTTTTGATTTCTTTTCTGAATTTTTATAGATATTCTTAATAATCACTATCTGAGTGAATATTTTTTTTTGGAGGTAGGTTATCGTTAACCTGTCTTTTCGCTAGTGATTACTCTGGATAATAATATAAATACTTATAAATGAATGGTATGAATTTCGCGAATTATTATATTACTTTCTTCAGAGATAACGGCTATTTGTAATAACCGAGAAGTATGAAATATATTACATAATATAATAGCAATTTAAAAAATTCAATCATTCATTTCAACTGTGTAATTGATAGCATTTGAAAAGGATTAGTTTGAACTTTAACATCGCAAACATATAAAAAAATGGGCAAATATTTCCGTTGATTGGAATTTCTACTAAAAGCCTGTTGACTGAAATTTTTTATTTTGATATTTGAAGTAAATAAATTAGATAACCAAGTAAACAGTTGTGAACAGAACTGGCAACTTCAATTACTTCGCTATTGATATACATAAAACATTATAATAAATAACCTTTCTTTATTCTTATTTGTAATTTGTTCAGTTTACAAAAAAGGTGTATTTTGCCCTTTTAATCAATAGACTGTATTGAAAGAGACACGATTAGATATAAAAGGGACAGTGACTAATTATATAAGGAAAATCACCTTATACTTAATAAAAATTAATAAGTCAGTCCCGCACCTACATATGCTTTAAATTCACTTTTTCAAAACTAGTTGACAATCAATAGTCTTACTTCTTTTTAGTTCGTTTCTTTTGAAAATTAACACTTACAAATAATTTAATAGGAAATCAATAATCTCACATTTTTGAACCATTGGCAACATTTTAAAAACGTTTAGAAAGAATTACGAAAAATTAATTCAATCAATAATTATAATCATCATCATCATATATGCGAAAAATCGATGGATGAAAATGTGAGTTTTCGTTCAAAGTTAAATATCTCGTGAAGTGCAAGTGACAGACAAATTTTTGTTTTTTGCATATTTATCACTTTTTGACTCCAAATGAACACTGCTACAAAGTTGTATCAAAATCCGTGAGGAGACCTCAAACAAAATCTGTCTAAATGCTTGTAGAGATCATTTTCTTGGGTTGTTGGATTGTGAGATACCTTTTATGATATAATATCGTTAATTGCATGTATTTCTTACCTGCACGATGAAGTTGTCGGTGAACGAGTGCACCAGGCGTCCGCTGAGACCAATTATGTTGGACAAGGCCGGTGTCATGTTGTGGTAGAGTGACTCGTACGAGGGCGGCTCCGTGATGCACTTGGGCGCCGCGGGGAAGTGCCCGTAGTACGGGTAGCTAAACCTAAAGTTGTCATATCTTTCAATTTTTCTATAAGAAGGCACATAGTGGGTAGTAGGAAAAGCGTAGTCGAAGCTGCTCTTGGACTTCTTCAGCTTCGTGTTAAGCCTTTCATCCTCGTCCGAGGAGCTGTCCGAGGGAGTTCGCTCGTACGGGGTCCATAGCATGGAGGACAGAGCCTCCTCGACATCAGGTGGGCGCCGATGGTTGCGTTCCATTGCGGCTTCTTCTCATCTCAATTTGCATCTGATCCGAGCGCCTTCGCCTCTCGTTGTCGTCTATCGCGGAGAAACTTTGCGAACCATTGTGCGGCTGCGATCGCGGCTCAACAGACTTTCTACGTGAAATTTATGCGATGATCTGTTCTGCCCCCGCGACCGCGACACTCGTCCACATCCAGGCGGCTTGATACACGAGATCACTCTCAGATCATCGCTATGGAAAATCCGATTTACGTGAAGAATGTGAAAACGTTGACAGGTGATATGCAGGAAGACCGTCGGTGTTTCTTGCACTTTCTCCGGAATCCCGGGCTCAAACAATTGAGCTCTAGGTGCTGGGCCCACAGCGATCTGGTTACGTGGACCGCGAGACACCTGAAAGCAGAAAAGATGAAAATTAGCCGAATGGGATTTCATTTGTGGAGCTCGAGCCGCGAATCGTGCTCTACGCAAATAATGGGGAAGTCGAGGTCGGGGCTCGTTAATAAAAGTGAAACCGCGACGTCCCGTGCCGCTGGGGAGCACGTAGGGAATTCACGTCGCATAGCGCCGACTATCGATGCTTTGTTTGTTCCCGGCGGTCACTGCGATTTTTCGGTCATCTTATCGGTCTTAGGAAAATGCCGGACTTTACGGAGCGCTAACAATGCGCATGCTTGCGAACTGTGATAATTTCGCCGTTTGTATACTTCTTGCTTGGTCAAATATTTAAAATTTGATTAGTCTGTTTGTGCGATTTCCCTTCATGATAAAGCCGATTGTCTATTTACAAAACAAGCAGTCGCCTTTGAAAGGAAAACGAAACTATTAGCTCTTATCAGAACCGCTTGAATGAATTACATCTTCAAAGTAAATCCACTCATAGATTATGAGGACAGGACAGGACAGGATAACGAGATTATTTCAGAAGGAACTAAATAATCTTCTGCAAACAGAAAAATATTCAGTTTTCCTAATTGCAGGGAAATGTTGAAAGGGAACTCCTTTCAAAGCCGACCTTAATTTTGTTTCAGCTGAAAAGCTTCCCCTAAGCATTGAAATAAATTGAGGCTAAAGGAAGAAAAGCAATAAGAAACATTGTCCCACATAATTCGTAAATGAGAGGATTCAACTAATTCAAAGCTTTACTCAATTTCTTTTGGATGTTTTATGTTTCTCAAACGAAATACCATAATTACAAAAAATTAAATTAAAAGATACACTTTAAAGGTTTTTATTCTTTGAATTAATTGTAAATAAAATAAATATCTTTTACTTTTTCTCATACTTTTGCGGACTTATTAAAAAGTATAGGTATATAGCTACTAACTGAAGTATAGCTAATGGATGTCAATTATAATTTTGGCTCTTCTTTATAAATAAATCAAATATATTCAATAGAATATCTTCAAAATTATTAACACGTTATGTTCCAAGCTTCAGATTTAAATATTATTATTATGTTCTTTTTTTTATTTGTTTTTATAAGATTTTTCCCGTAGATTACAGAATCTTCATTTACGAATTTCTACTTTAGGGTGCTCAATCAGCTTTCATTTTCGAAATAAATACGATTACAGTGTTTTACGAAATGCTATATTTTGACCACTTATGAAAAATCATTACAAAATAACAGATTGATCCAGTTAAAGTTAATTTTGAATACACAGACTATCTACAGCCTCTAGTCCTGTGCTTCAAGTTCAAGTTTCTAGCTCAATGCAATTAAAAAAGATGCGAAGGAAGGTCTCATAGCACAAGAAAAGAAAACATTCGAAAATTACTCTTTTCTAATTCTGAGTATGTGAATTATTTCGCGACAAATTTAATTTTGCGGTAATAGTAACTACATATATACCGTAATGGAAGCCGAAGCAGCATATGGTTAAAAACAATATTTTTCTCACTAACAAGGAATGTGGTATTTTATTATTTATTAAAAACAAATATGATGTTGCAAACATATGTATGCCAAACTAAAACTGAAATATTTAACTGTATTAAAATATCAGTTATTTTTAAGATCGATCTAAATTTGTTCAGAAAACAAGTTTCATGTTAAGGTTCATATTCTGTAAACAAATTTTAATACAGATCACTAGAATCTGATTTTATATTGGTTAGCTACGAATCAAATCTTTTATTCGAGTTTTAATGAAAATGTGATGTACTCGTAGGTACCTTATGAAACATTTTTCCAGAAATAAATCACTTATTATCTAAGTGCGTCCTATGTGCAATATGTATAATACATATTTATTTCGTATAGCTCATTTAGCCAAGCGCATATGTACATTTACGAAGTTTGCATATAACAACTATGTATTTGTGGTGTTTTGGATTTAAGTTCGTTGTTCACCTGAACCTGAACGCCCTAATATCTGAAAACCACAGTGGAGTAGCGACGTGCTTGCTATTTTCGAATATCAAAATAAATTGTGTTAAAAGCAGAGACAAGGCATGCAGACATCCACCGGAATTTCCTTCAAATTCTGTGAAGTGTTCGTAGAATTCGAGGAGAACAACTCGAAGGAGCTTCTTAGGACCTACATATGCGATGATGTCAGGAGCCTTCGTCTGGTGCAGAGCCCGTGGGAGGATGCAATCAATACGAAGCACTGCAGCAGCTCGAAGTCGTGACCTTCAAACACGCCACGCAAACGGGGGTGGAATTGCAATTGCCCTATTTTCCCTTCGGGGCCACCCACACTCTCCACGAGAGGCACGTCTATGCAGTTGCACCTGCAAATTGAGGGATGAGGGCGCCAACAGCGGTTACTTAATTAACGCAAGAGCTCCCAGGAGCGGCAGTCAGACACCACCGGCTCCCTGGCATCGCCACGCCGCGCCTTGTCTCAAAGGAAGGGCTTCCTGCGAAGGGCCCCCGACAGGGGCGGAAGTCTCGCGGCCAGAAATCATAATAATTTTGCCAGCGAGCTGAGTGACGAGGCTTTTTAGGAGGTGGCTCGTCGAAGTAAAATTGCATTTTAATTATTCAACAGGCGAAAGTAGGTTTTTTTTTCTCTAAAATGCACGCTCCGGGAAGGGGCAAGTCCTTGGGGAACAGCCTGAAAAGTTAATGGAACTATTGCATCGCCAACCGTCCGCTGCCGGCATGAGCGCGGTACTAGCGATTCAATTTTGAATTTTTATTCGAGGGGCGAGATGTGAGCGCTAGCGCTGCAGAGGGCCCACGAGGGGCCTATACGTTTCCGACGTTCCTTCACATCTTGAATATTTGAAAGGAACTCCTCGGCACATGTGCCCCCGCCAGTCCCAGACTCTTATTTGATCAATCAAAGGGCTCGAAAGGCACGGCAAATAACGTGAAGAAGTGTAAACATGCGAGACCCACCCTGTGGCGCCTTATCCTCCTCCTTCTCCGCCGCCCGCCCACCGATGAATATTAGTCCTCGAGCGAATCCATCACCGGGTAAACAAATCATGACACGCTATCACAGTGACACAGAAAAATCAATTTCCCGGTGCCGAGACAATCCACTGCTCGGGACGGGTGGGGGGTATTAATGGAATCCTTGGGTATCCTCTTTAACAAAGTGCTTAATCCACGAAGGCAGGTGGCACGTTCTTCAGCAGTCTCGGCACCCCGCACTCCCACTCACTTGCACAGTTATTAAGCACCGGGTCCTTGGGCCGGGAGCACAAAGTCCATTTACACGGAGGACCTTTCCAGGTAATCCTTGGGACTGCACTCTTCACGGATGGACTAGCGAATTTTGCGCGCACTGTGTAGCCACGTCTCGACCGGGAGCCTTCCACGTGCTTAACTCGAACGAAACTGAATCCTCCCGGAACGGTTTGGAGCCCTGTGGGTCCGCACGACGGCCGTTTCTGGTGGAAAGTCCCCGAGAACTTGAATCGTTTTTGGCAGCAGGGGATGTGCCCGGTGTGGTGAGTCTGCGCCCCGGGAATCATCCCTGAATCCGGCTATAAAGTCGCTCTCGCACCCCTCAGTGGTGGCATGCAGTCGCTCTCCGGTGGCTGGATCCATCGGGATAACGTCCTGCCATAGGAGCACCTAACGTTGTCACGGGTATCTGCGGCGGCTTATCTTCTTTTAATGCGACCTATGATAAGAATTCCGCCAATATTTTTGCGCCCCATTCCCTGGGGAGTCATAGGCATGGCGAAGTTATGGCCCGGCCAGAGATTGCGGATTTCCAGCGGGGGTGGACGGCAACCATATCGCCCTGGATTACGACTAATAGGCCCGCTTGAAATAGAAACGAACTGAAGGCTGAATTATGTGATTGGAAGATTTTCTCAGACTCCAGAGGAATCTGGAAATTCTCATCCAATTTTCCCCACTGCTTCAGCATCAGTCGAAGAAAAAGGTAAGAAATCTCTTAAGTTAGGACTTATATTAGGAAAAGAAAATCATTTTCATTTTCGGGAATACAGGCACCTTTTCTATTATTAACAGTCGAAAATAATTTATACAATACAAAACGCGATTTTCTTCACAACTCACTTTCACACTTTAGAGTCAGTCCTAAGTTTTGAAACCCAAAATTCAAATTACGCGGAAAACAAATTACAACAAATTATGTATTTATAACAAATTTTAAGAAATGTTTCCTCACAAATTTGATTAGCTAGAGGTAAAATTTTTTTTTTCTATTAAGCAAACATTCAAGATTACAGAAAAAGGGCTCTTAAAGTGGCATTCGTGTAATATTCCTTTCTATTTTTGAAAGCAAATTTCTACCTTCGTAAACATGAACGATATACCTAAATACAGTGGCCCACAAAAGTTTTCGTAGAGTTGGCATGATATTTTATTTAACTATCGAAACTTCTAACCTTAAACCTGGCAAATTTTTGGATTAATTTTTGACGCAAAGTGGGTAATAAATCCAGGAAATTTTATTTTATTTTTGCGAAATAAAAAATGTTTGATATGGTTAACTTTTCATTAATTTCAATTAACCTGCTAAACCTTGAACCGGAACCGATTTGACAAAAAAAGACAGTTTTTGTGTATGATCCATGAAATTTTTAAAACCTGGCTAGATGTACTTTAAATCGACATATGTACATACATATGTATTTTCAATACCAAAAAGTGCCACTTTGGTATGGGCTGTAATACGAACATATGAATTATGGGGGAAAATGTTCACATTTATCAATTGCTTCTTATCGAAATGGGCGCTCGACCTTGGTTCCTCCAAATGGGTATGTAAGTCGCACCACTTCCTTTCAATTTCAGAACCCTTTCATTAGGTAACTGAGCCATTTGCATAATCTCCCCTTGGCAGTTTCGCTCGCCTAACCTAGCCGACTGCCATTAGCATAACCTGTGTAATGACCATCTGGATCCGGAAAATAGTAAGCCACCATTGCGTTTAGTTCCAGCAGCGGAGCACTACCGGCGGCGCGCGGGACGTTGCAGCCCGTCGCGCATGCCCAGAACCGCACTCAGCCACGTGTTACCTGCGAGCAGGGGTAAGCCAGGGTCCGGGTGTGTGACCAACTTGCATAAATGAAAGTTAAGCAGGGCCATGACCGGTCAGCCGGCCGTCTTCAGCAGTTCCCTTCCTCAAGAACCCGCAAGAATAGTCGCGGAAAGTTACTCTTGCGCGACCGGAGAGGTAAAGCCGCGCTCGCGGTCCATTGTCTATGCGCCGGAGATTTATGTTATGACCCTACATGATGAAGTTCGCTTCTACCTGGGGGCATCTTCCACACCGCGGGACCGGCACCGCACCGCTGAGGTTGAAGGGTACGACTTCAAGATGCATCAAACCAGGATTTAATTCCCATAGGCGTTACGACGTTAAGCTAACGGCCATGAAGGTTCCGGACGTCTCAAGCACGACGAATTCGCGGGTTAACAGCCGTTTCCTTCGTCTTCCTCCAAATGGGCGGTACGACGGTAACGCACCGCTGTTTTCACTTAAGCCCACTGCTGAGCTCAAAGGTGAGACAATAATTAAAAATCTGAGGTATGCTCATCCGCAGATTTTTCGAGGTTTCCGAGATATTCGAAAGTGCTTACTCAGCTTTTGACCTACCCTAATGAATCAATGGAAGTCCAGGGCCTCAATCATGGAATATGCCCAAAAATTGCAAATTCAATTACTATCATGTCATGGCAAAAAAGGCAAAGTGCTTTGTAATTACCTATGAGGGTTTCTTACAGAAATTTTTCTCAAAAATTGTACTACATGAACATGCCATCGATTAAAAATTAGGTGTTTTGACTGCACCAAGGAATTCGACAAGACAATATTTGTTTTGTCCTTTCAGGTAAAATATGGATAGTAGGTAAGTAGGTATAAAAGATTTCGTTTTTCTTTTGTTAGTAAAAATGTGATATCTTATGCAAAGTTATTCGTGAAATTCATGATATTAATATTTATAAATGTTTTCGGGCATATGGCCAGGTCATCCTTTTTAACAAAAAGCATATTCTTTTAGTCAATTTAGGGTAGCTTTTATTTGGAAATAATAAATAAGAATCGATAATACCATGGTTTTTTTTTCTGTATACCTATACCTAATTGTTTCTCTTCTGGATTGGTATCACTTCAGAAGCGACAATTTTTCTTATTAATCTAAATACCAAAAATTGGGCTTAAAATAAGTTAATCATAGAAATCACGTCTATATGATATGCCAGACGAAAGTGGACATAAATATCAGAAAGAGATATACATATATGTATATAGAAGAGACTAGTTCCACCGGTTGAAATTGTATCAAAGCTAATGAGATTTTTATTTAAAAAATATAATCGCCTTCAAAATATCAAAAGCCTTGTAAAACGTATAAAATGTAAAATAACCATTAGATATTTGAAGCCGGCGCCGCGTTTTTATCACAATCAGCTAAGTGTCCATGCCGATTTCAAACATTGTTTTCCCTATAATTTTTCAATTGTATATAAACGAAATAGAACATTTGTAATCTACTTTCTTTGTAACCCTGCAGAACTTATACATTTGAATATCTACACACAAGCATAAAAAAATCAATGACCAGGTTGAGCCGTAATCTCTTACTTCCCAGAAGGTGTTATCGTTTGATACCACGAAATTTAGTAAGCCCCACGATATTTTCTGCCCCGTTCGTGACTATTTCAGGCTGAGGATAGAGAATTTGCTATACATAATTTATACATTTCTCTTGGCTTCTAAGTTCGCTTTTAATTTTAACACAGTCGGGTTTTTCGTTTTTTTATATTAATTATTTTTTACATATTCGTCTTTCTCTAAATAAAGTTCAAGGCTGATGGATTCGTAATGTTGCAAGTATACTTTTCTCGCTTTCATGAAGCAATTTGCACTTACTGCTTTCGAGCACGAGTAGTTGAGTACAATTTTAATACGGGGTTAGGGTTCTACTGCATAACTAGGGGGTGTAGGCATTGTAAAAATTTCAATCATGTGCACGTATCACGCGCAACGCCTATTCCGCGGAAAAGGTTCGTTTGATTGCGTGCCTCGCCCTGGTGCGCCTGGAAATGATTTCAACTTTGTAATTATCCTTTAGACTCCATTTAGCTCCAGTAATTATGAGAATGTGCTGGAACAGAAAATTAACGCGAGTCTCCCTCGGAGCAGATCTTCTTCGGGCTGGGTTATTCAGCCTCCACTCCGCGCCGAAGTTTATTAATGGCAGGAACTTTTATTGCGTGAGTAATGTGCTTAAGCGATCCTTAGTACTCCATCATCGCCATAATTCGTGCTAACAAGGCCCATCACACACGTGCCGTGAGCACGATACGACTATTCATCCGCTGTGGGAACAGCGGCCTGATGGTAATCTCGCCTTGTCATATTTAATTCATGCCCGGAAAATTGTTCTTCGAGCGGGGGAGGTGTTCACACCTGCGGACGTGAGGACGCTCTGCTGCAGGCGCTCTGCACCTGGCCAAGAATCTGGGTCAAATATTGACTGATCAACTTTATACCATAAACCGCTGCTCGCCGCAACGAGGTACTTCGATGCTCTTAAAAATGTTGACACGGGCTGGTGCCGCCTTGAATTTTTTAACGTGTGTGGCTCCGTGCCAGTTTCCTTCTCGGAAGCGGAGCACTTGCATCCTGCGGCAGTGGGGGCGTGTGTGGTTTACTTTAGATCGGTGGGTAATTCATCCTCCAGGAGCTCTCCAGCTCCTTGGAACCGACGTGTGAAACTGCTGCTCACTTTGAGATCCGCAGCCACTGCACCAATCGGTTCCATAATAAATGAGCTTCCCCGAGAGGTCACCACTTTCATGGTGGCGGGCGAGCGGGTGGGCGCCCAGATGCCCGATCCCACGCTCACTTCAACTGGTTCGAAAAAAGTCGTTGCCTTTTTAATGGAAAGCCAAAACAAGGTTCCCGAGGGAAGCAACTGAGGCAGATTGATTATTTCCATCCATCAGCCCGGGAAAGTTTGAGATATTTGTCTGGTGCGGGGTTTGTTCGCATCAGACAAATTACCCGAACAAATTGTCCCGAAACGCCGGGACAGTTCGCATTGAATTCCGGCACTGCATCCCCGAATGTGGCTCCTTTTCGAAGAGATTTAACGATTGCATTTATCACGGGAATATCTGTCTTTGTAAAACTTTCTCTGTTCCCTTTACCAGTCGTCTTAAAAGACGCGGAACGAGGCGGGTGGGGGCGCCGCGTAGTTAGGTACCAACGCCGTGTTTTCGAACCGAACCTGGGAAAACCTGTACCTATGCAGTGAAAAAGTTGAAAACTTTCAAAAATAAAAAAAAATGCTTTAATTCAGGAGAAAACTATTTTCGATTGCCTTGCAGTTGGTAGTAAATTCGGCAATCGGGTTCTCTGTCTCCTTGTCTAGATGAAAGAAGTTTAAAAGTCTTTAAATATTTTACCAAAAATATTATTCTTGATATCAACATATGAAATTGAACTAAGCTTTTATAATTACGCAACTATAATATTTTATATTCCTTGAGAACAAGATACGCAAATAATTTCGCCAATGTCAATAACATATGTATTTATTTGTCTAGTCATTGAATAAAGCATTATTAATCGTATAAACATAAATTGCAAAGTTTTTCCACATGGAAGATTGTAATTTTGCGACTAGATTTGTTGATCATTGATCACTGATCATTTTGAAGGCTAGCACAATCTATTGGGGATCTAACTGAAGTGATTAATTATTGATCTTCACGATTTACCGATAGTTGTTGTGGTTGAATTGTTTGATAGGTATTATTTTTTTTTAAGCAATGCTAAGTATTGGATCTAGATTTTATTTCTTCTTAACAAAAATTATTATTTCAAACAGGTTATACTCTGGACAAAATATAAAGGAAAATTTTTTTTTCTTTGGAAATCATCGAACATACTTATTATAGATTTTGACATTAATTTGAATTTAATTTCAAAGTATGCGTAAATTGTAACGTGAAATTGAATATGCGCTCGAAATTCTAAATTATTAGTGTATCTATAGATTTTAAAGTTTTGATTGAATCTATGAACATTATCAGTTAAGTCATTTTCTGAACAGTGCGTATTGTTATTATTGTTTTTGGCAAAATTGAATACCATTTTATTACTTACGCATTTATTTTGTATTCATATAAAATTTTAATTTTTCTTTTTAATGCAGAAACTCGATGATGAATAGTATCTAAGCATAATAAAGAATTGTAAATGTTACTGAAATGGGATGCAGTATGTAGGTATTTAATAATTTTCGGAGATAAGTAAAAAAATTTGAGATTAGCAATTAACAAAGGTTTTATACTTATAATTAAATTCAATTTTGAACTCACTACTGTGAATATACATAACTTTCCCAAAGTTAAAGGTTTTGTCTAGATCAGGTCCTAGGTATTTAATATTATTTGCTACAGCAAATCTACTCCTTTTATTCAAACTAAATTTAATCATAACATTTTAAGTAGAAACTTAGAACTTTTGGAAATATTAACTTCTTGTAAATTTTTTAACAGATGAGTTTGCAACAAAAGCCGCATTATTTCAATGTACCTAGTACAATTTTTAAAAATTCATTAGCCTTGAGGCAACTCAAATCTCAAAGGAAAAGCAATTTTTATGTGGAATTTTCACATTTACCTAATGTTCACATTACCATAGAATGCCCTTGACGTCACAAAGCTGTTAGAAAATTGCAATTCCATTTGAAAGGGATGGTCTGACGGATAGTTTGAGAAACTCGCCTTGACGTAGGTCTGCCGTGGCATGCGGTGATAATGTGAAATCTCGCATTCCTGGCACAACGCGAGGGCTAAGCACGGAGTTTCATAGTTTTTTGTCACGCCATATGTCCAGCTTACGGCGAAAAGACGCCACCATTCCGTGGAGCTTATTTACGAGGCCCCGAAAAGCGTATCACGCCCAAACTTATTCCCCAAGGTCGGCTTTCCGGTGTTCAGTTTCGGAACTCTGAAAGAGTTTTCTTGTTTTTTGTTTTTTTTTCCTCCATACACCTGAAGGTGATAAATTACTCCACGTGAGCGCGAATTCGTCACCGGGGGCGGGGGCATTGATGGGTTTGAGTTTGAGTTATTAGCGATAGATCTGTCTCCGCCTGAAGGTTAAGGAAAAGACGGATGGGAAAAGTCGTTTCGCTTTCTCCGAGCTGCTCAACATTTCACTATCTCAAAATACGGCGCGCGGCTGATTTCAATTTCAAAATGCAAAGCAGGTGATAATGCCGCTGATAACAGCCTCCAGCAGCACTGGTTTTGTTGCGCCCGGAGGTCTTCCCGCTGTTGAGAGGCAGAGTGGTGTTTTTCGCTTTCCGGGACCAACCAAATGGGCTCCGTGGCCGTGACTAGCTCACAAATTAGCTTTGATTATGCAAATTTTCGGGTAAAACGCTTAATTACCTGCCGCGGGTCGTAGCATTGCTATGCGCGCAGAGAAAACTGCGTAATGTTAGCTCTAGGCTAGCGGCGGATTTCGTGTAGTATAGGTACCTACGAGAAGATGAAATTAACTTTACAGGTACGCCCGTGTCCTTGGATGCTGGGCATCAGTTCTATAATTCGACAAAAGTCGAGGCCGTGCGTCCGGGACATTAGTGAGCCTCTTTCGCTTTTTCGCACACCGGAATAATTTCCGGTTCCCGGAGGAGCCCATGTAATTCCTCGAAGATCCAGCTCAAGCCGGGAACAAAGCGCAGGAGGATCTGATTGTTTTGGCTTTCCTTCGAATCGTTCTAAGATTATCAAAACGCTAATTTCCGATTGCGTTCAGAGCCCGTCGCCAACTAGGTCAGGCATGTCTAAGTGCCCGCAAAAGAGCGCCCGATGCGATGCTCCCCGTTGAGAACGAGACGGGCACAAAAAGCGAGTGCCCTCGACGGAGATGGCTTCAGGCCCCCGAGGGAGTGGTGCCCTCTTTAAATCTGGGATTTGTTCATATCGTTAGTTTCCCAACAATTCCATTTGTGTACTATCAACAAAAGAAAGCTTTTCAGGGATGTAACAAAAGTCTGCGCCGAACAGGGGGATCGGCTGAACGGCAAGGAAGTCGCTCATTGTGTCGAGGCCGCATAATGACGACGACAACGATGACGGCGGCGGGGGCGACGGGCAACCGAGCTGAGGGGGGCGGGCACATTTCACAATTTCCCAAGGTTGGAACTTTTACCCGATGAAAAAAGTCCTGGCTCTTCAGACTGGGAAATGGGTTTGCAGGATCAGAGCGCGCCTCAACAGATGTAGTCCTTGCCCTACATATTCCCAGATGAATTTAAAATTGTCCCATTCTGTGCCCAGTGCGGGCGCGGTGTACTCGAAGGGCTTATCTCGTCACTTTTAATCCATTTTGGACGGATGCCTCGGCCTCCTCCCGCCCCGTCGTCGTTCCCGACGGCTCCGGGGAGCGGAAAAATCAAGGCTGCATTGTTAATGCTAGAGTGCAGTTTTAATGTGTTAACCCTTAGACACTTCTTAAGATAACACCGGAGGTTTTGTACTTGAGTTTGTTCGCTGCACATATACATATGTACATTACATACTTATGTTTGTTCATATGGTAAATTCATACCTACATGGGTGCGGTGCTTTGTTAAGACAACATACCTATCTTATCTGCTTATTTTGAAAAGTTTCGAAGGATATGTATAGTTTCATTTCTAAAATTTCATAGCTTTATTTTAAACTTGAAAATTATAAAGCAAAGAGCTCTTTTGTTACTGGTCGTTACTCTTCAAAATTTCATTTGCTATCAGGATTTTATTGCTCACACCTTTTCAAGCAGATTTTGTACCTTTAAGCTATTAAGCCATGCATACCCAATTTTAGGAAAAACTATGTTGTGGCAGTCTAAAAGCGCGTTTATCAACAAATCACTAAGTGTACGTTTATGTTTGTTTATTATTGGAGATATTGTTATATATCTGAGAAACGTGGAAGCATAAACATTTTAGACGACAGTGGGTTAAGAATATTTATGATTTATTTTCTCAGAATTCAAGTATTTATGTTTGAAATATTCTGTTTTCTTTCCTTCTCGTATTTTTTTAAAAACTGAGCTTAGGATATAATTCATAAATAAGCTAAGATACAAAACATTATTAGGAAGTAGGCATGCTTATTTCGTTATTAACATCAGTGCAATTTAATGTACATTCAAGACAAAAAATCATTTGAAATAGTCTGTAATATTTAGTATTATGATTTCACAGAATTGTTAAGAAAATATAAGTCAGAAAAGAATTGTCAAGTTGTACCCTTCCTCAAGGAATTTTAACCGCATTTTCTGAAGAGCATTCCAACTGTTCCACTACAACCGCCAGAAACGAAAATTTGTCCATTTTTCATTGTCAGTAATGGTCAAGGAGAAGGATTAGGCGAACTGCAGCGGTGAAGAATTCCTGAGTGATTAATTGTTCGCTCAGAGGACGAAGCAGTGATTTCGTGTGTTGAACATGATTTGATAAATCCCCCAGAACGAACAAAAGGCGAAGGAAGAAGGCTCTCTACGGAACAAAAAGCAGTCCGGAAAAAGGCGAATCAGTCAACATGTCCTGTGGCGGCTACACCACCCACAGCCCCATTTCTTTGCATGCCTCGAATGTTATACAAATGGTCTTAAGGGCACTTTTTGCAGGGATAACGCTTTGCTTAATGTCTCAATTCGGGGGGAAGTTTTATATAGGGCGAAGTTAACTGATGGCCGTAAAAACCGAACGGCCACACATCACATCCATTTCGAGCCGAGGAATCGGCGCTCTTATCAGATAAGAGGGAAAATCTTCGAAATAAGCGACCATTTTCGACGTTAGCCAAGTATAGCTCATATGCTTGCTCCCGGCCGGGGGCGGGCATTAGTCAAACGCATTCCAAGGCAATATTCCGCCAAGAAGCGCTCACGTGGCCCGAAATCCCAAGACGCCATAAAATACACGAAGATAAAAGTTCCTCCGCAAGGCAGGACGCGGTGGTGCGCGGGTCGAAACGCTCCTTTTATTGCGGCCTGTAAAAATTTATTAAGCCTCTCAGCTGAACGCTTTGTCGCCTTCTGCTCCGGCCCTGGCAGACGAGGGAGATTGATGAATTATTGATAGTCTGCGGCTACGTCATAATCGAAGACGTTTTCGCCAAATAGCCTCGAAGATGGTGGGGGTGGGCGGTGAAAAAAAATACTCAAAGGTGGAATCGACCGAAAATTTGTTGAAAGCAAGCAGGTCATCGATTTTTATTTTTTTTTTTACCCGAGCGGCTTATTAGAGCGGTAAGCGCCCCGGGCCGATGCATTAATTTTGCCTTTGCAGAAACTTTGCCAGAAAACCGTCGGCGGAATCCCGTGCTGGTCAGTTAAAGATAATAAAAAAGTTGCCCTTTTGTAAAAAACGTCCTGAAGTTAAACTGTCCTTAAATATCCGCAAAGTTGCCCCAACTTTTCTCAACTTTAGATAAAGTTTCCATATAAATAAACTCCTCTGGAGTCCTTTTAAGTTCTCGAAAGAGGATTTACAGTTCGGGGATTTGGAAATATCTCGAAATTTTTTAAGTGGATATCCGATGATAAAGGTAGACTGTCACGGTGCTTGCACCTCTTTTACAGCAAAAGTTCTTAATATCAAAACATATGTGTGCAGTAAGCACTTTTGCAACTATGAATCCCAAATTGTTTAAATCTCTGAAAATTATACTTTAAGATTTTGAATAAAATCGATAGTACGAGTACCTACCTACCTACTGAAAAGAACACTTTAAAAGTAAAATGAGATGCAGGTTACTGCAATAGGGAAACATTATTATCATCTCATCAATAAACTGTTCATTCTAATATCGTGAATATTAAAAATTGTCTCAAATTAGAACATAGTCTCTTTCGAATACATTTTATGCAAACAAACCCAACCGTTATATAATATACCAATTATAAGATTGTCTGTGATTTTATATAATGTTTTATTATTCTTGTTCAAACCAAATATTTCATATTTTTAAAAGAAAATTATTACACAAAAATAGTTCTTAGTGCAGGATATACAATACATTTGAACTGAATTCCATATTTTGTGACTAAAACGAAATTTTTGAGAAGTTATTAAAAATTATAAAACTTAAAAAAACATGAAGAAATTTCCATTATTTGAAGTAATTCTAATTACTTTGCTTAAATTTCGTATAATATTTATTGATCACTTTTTACGAGATAACCAATCAAGACGTTTTCGATGTAGATTCACACTTTTAGTTACTTACATACATATCTCTAGGGTGCCTTGTCAAAATAGAATTCCAACTGAAACAATAAAAAAAAAATAGTTGTTAATATAGGTCTTAACATACATATATATAATTTAGAATCAACGCAACTTTCCAAGGATCTAATGAAACTCTGTCAAATAAAGAACGCTACTCAAGCTCATCCATTCTTCCTCTGACTAAACAAAAGTATTCATCCATCATGCGACCTTCATTTCGAATTTAATTTATTCCCTGCATTTCCCCTAAAGTACAGAAAATGTCAATCTCAGATACAGCCATACAACTTTTTCTATTAAACTTTTAAGATTTCTCTAGACAAAGTGTGCGGAGCGAAACGCTCGACATCATCATACACTCTGAGGATGCAGGGATTTTTTAGCACTCGGAACGTCGCGACGCCCGCCGCCACGCTGCTTCGCCCCCACATAGCCGGGAACCAGGGGAACGACGCTAAAGAAAAAAAAAATAAATTATTCAGAATTTTTGGGATAATTTAGGCACAAGTCAATTACAGCACTTGAAGCCCTTCAAACTCCTCTTTATACCCCTCCGCCCGCTCCGACTGCTTGTTGTTGTGAAGAGTTGGGCGCCAAGCCCTAGCCCCGCAGGCCCCTCGCCAACGTCTGTATTATGAAAGGAAACCTTTTGGGGTTGAATGCTCAAGCAAAAACCAATTCAGCGAAGTTGTATTCAACGATCAATACACAATTTAAAATTAATTAAAAAAATTAGGATGGAATTTCTAAGGCTGTGAGGATTAATCTCGAACGGCAAGGGAAAAAGCGGTGAGTATGTGAACTAAGAGGGACTGTTATTTAATTACAAAACGCTGGCTTATAAGATTTTGAGGGCGATGACTTTAAGATACTTAGCTGGTCTTATCCCTTTTAATAGATGAATTTTATTTAAAAGTACTTCCATGGTACAATCTCCATGTTCGACATGCCTTTTGATGTTCATACATATGTTTTAAGTTATGCCATTTTGTTGTTTTAAAATGCTACGCATTTTATGTAATGCTGATAACTTAAACATAATGGCTCTTATAAATAATGGATATAAAGAGCAGAGAATTCTTTTTTTGGAAAACGTATAGTAACTGAATTAAAAATAGTATTCATTTCGTAGGTATACCCATAATTGCTATAATAATTTATGTCAAGTATTTACTGACTTTTCATTGAGCAAAATTCTTAAAGTTCTTAAAATTAAAATAATGGTTTTAACTTTTTTTTAGATATATTTTAATTAATTGTTTTATAATTAAGAAGGTTGGTTAAGCTTAGATAAATGCTCTTATAACAGTAACGGGATTTATGTATAAATGAAACTGTGATAGCTCCCACATTTCCAGATAGAATATAAATACATTTATTTAATTTTTAGAACTAGAAGATGTATATTAGATTTCTAAGTTGT
Source organism: Machimus atricapillus (assembly GCA_933228815.1). Lineage (NCBI taxonomy): Eukaryota > Metazoa > Arthropoda > Insecta > Diptera > Asilidae > Machimus > Machimus atricapillus. The sequence goes on along the minus strand of OW121786.1, from coordinate 29,538,018 downwards.
AAGCTAGGGGTTAATGTATCGCTTATTTTTAGGACGTTTCCGACTAAATAAGGATTTTGAAAATTTATATAAATAGTTTTTACGGGTTTCCAAAATATGTTAATCAGTCAATCTTGTAGAATTCTTAGAAATTTGCAAGCGTATAAAGTAGAGGACATAAAGACAAACTGAGTATTAGAATTTAGAAAGAACTTGGGCTTTAACCTCAAACATAGTTTAATTAAATAAATGAAAATGTTTTTAATTAAATAAAAAGTGTTTTGTAATGTTTCCCTTTAATCTTTTTGATAGTACTTATATAGAAAGATTGAGCAGTGATTGAAGGTAAAGTTGTAATATAATAAAAGAGACTTGCAACCACAGTTTTTACAAATCTCAGTTTTCCCTTTTTACTTTTTACTTGTGCGAAGGATTACAATTTGCTGTAAAGTCTAAGAACTTGGAAGGAAGTAAAACTTCCAAACACTTTCTGAACGAAAATAAAAACTGAAAGTAATTTCATGCTTCTGTGTTAGAGTTCATACAACTTTTCGTAATCTTGAAGATGCTAAAGAAAATTGGAAAAGAAATACGCCTCGACACACCCTCACCTTTCGAACCCGGGACAATTCCGAGGGTTCACTGAATGCGCCTTACCCGACCAGGGGTTCATCGGGGGCACAACGCAAGTAAAGAGGGGCCGATGCACCAATCGTGCCGGCTGAACCTCGTTGAAAACTTTTTAATAATAAAAATCGCTGCAAGTTCTCTGAATTTTGTTTAATGTCGTAGAATGCAGCCATAATGGGGCGAGGTGAAACTTTTCCATGCCAGAGAAATAGGAATCTTCTACTTCCGCACCCCCGCCGCCGGGTCGAGTCGGGGAGGGTGGAGCTCGGTTTTGCAGCAATCGAATGCAGAACATCCACGAGATTCAATTTGGCATGCAGCTCAGATGCAAAAGTTATTACCATGGAACAAAGTTATAATAAGCGTGGAGGTGCGCGGGCGGGGTTTAACCCTTTCATAAGCTGTGAAAGGGTTCATAGAAAGAAAGTTTCGGTGCTCCAACCCCAATGATACAGGACAGAGAGGAAATTAGACGGTTGCGCAGGGTCCTGAATCCCCGGTTAGCCTCTGTCCTGCAGGCTCATAATGAACATGAAATAATCATTTATGCGCTTGTGGGTCCTGTTCAAAGGTGGGACAATTGAACGTGTAACGAAGCTTATCAGTTCATCGGTTCGCTTAGGATGAACAAAAGGACCTAACCATCCGAATGAATGGCCTCGCCTGCTCGATTGGGTAATCATTTTTAGCTTATTGCATTTCACAATTAAAATAAATTTTTTAGCTCTATAACATTTCCTGGCTAGACAAGCATATCCTGCGTGTTTTCGCTCTATTGCTATGGGTTAATATTGCGCAAATTGTTGACACCAAAACAAGGTTTAAACTTCGATACCAACAGAAAAATAGACTTTAACACTTTTTCAGAATTGCAAAGCAGCGCACTTCATTCATATTGAGTTTGCTCCGGCCCTATTTTTGTCATAATTTTCCTGAAAACCCCTAAGGGTTTCTTTTCTACTTAAATTAAAACTTTCTGAATTTGGGAATCGGCCCTTAAAACTAACCCGCCGAAAAAAAATTGTTTGGCTATTACAAAAAACTAAAATTAAACTTCATTTGTATTTTCATACAAATATATATGAGTTATCTTGATCCGCGAAAAAGACTGATTTTAAATTATGTGAATTAAATGTTGAAGGAGCCTTAGCACTTCTTATCTTATTTGTGAGGAATTTTATCCACTGTATATAAGTTTCAAATCAAGAAAATATTAAACGATGTTTTTATTAAGGTGCGTGAACGATAAATTTGAACATAATTGTATAAAGTCTTCAATATATGTTCATACATATGTATGTCACTTGCAAAATAGTAGAACGCAATTTCTACCCATTGTAATGTTTCAACCTCGGTTTCATATCAGGAATATATTTTTAGCGAAATTAAAATCCATACAGAATCGAGTATGAGTGACGGTCGGTGAGCGCCCAAGAATCTGAAAAGATTTGGCTTACATCCGCTGGGCAATATTGCCATTTTATTACTCAGAACGGGTATCAGGGCCAAGAAAAAGAGCGGGGATCCGTATTCAATTTGGCTCCTTTGCCAGGAATCCAATCTAAAAGCACAACATTTTCCGCATTTCTACAGGCAGGAGAGGACAGAAGAAGGGAAAAAAAGGGACTGAGACATTTCACCTATAAATTTCCGACAAATTTATTCCTGAGGGTTTTTGCCCGAAAGAGCCAATTCCTGAAACATGTAATTCCAGACAGAGTCCTCTGGGACAGTGTCAGTACCAATTTCGGGAAATTACTAGACATCTAGAAATGAACGCTCCCCCCCCCCCCCCCCCCCCCACGATTCCATTGCGTTCCGAGAACACTTTTCCATTTGAGATGTGCTTGGATACGCCGCAGAGGCGAATTTATTGAGTGGACCCTATATACCCAATATTGGACCACCTTGCAGACGGTCCTCGGATTCCCATTGAGCCCTCCAATTGGACTTCTAATCCCCATTTATAAGCCACCTCTATTGGTTTCGCTCCAAATCCCCCCAAATAAGTCTTACTGCCTCGATTTTTTTTCGTCCAGTTTGACTCAGGGGAGGCGGACTAAAAATCAAGTTTAAAGGAGGCGTCGAGGCGATGTGATGCTGCTGCTATCATGTTAATTTAATGCTAACTTTCGTCCTTCCTCAGGACGAATCGCATTGAGAGCAGGAAATTAAATGTTATCGATTCTCAGGACGCCTGCAAGGAGAGCTCCGTCCTTGAGGAAGCGTTGATGCACTTTCTATGCAAACAGTGGCTCGATTGGGCCCTAGCCGAAGCTCTAGCAGTTATTAAAACGTCCGGGTGGCATAAATTAACCGCGAGCGACAGACTCGAAACCAAACATCAATCAACAGTTCGAATCCAATTTGCAATTACAAATGTAAATTCGCTGGAGTGCGGTAGACGCTCCTTTGGTGTTTATGTCAAACACTGTCTAGTCTAAGTGCAAATAGCTCGCTGTTGACTTTAAAGATTCATTCAGTGGGGTGCAGGTGAAGGCGACAGGTTTTAAGAATTTGTTTTTCGCCGCTTTTGTGTTCGGTGTCCCTTCCACCGCTCGCAGCGCAAGCCCGGGGTTGATTAATAAGAAATCAAAGGGACACTTCACTTAGCTGAACACACAAATACACGTGGATCCAGGTGGATGGCCCGAACAAATGGCTCTGCAATCGCACATCAAAGGGACTCTGTACACACGTTTTTCTATTTCGAATTCAAGCCAGAAATGAACGTTTTCATTTGAATGCTCAGAATTGAGGGATGAATGATGGGTTTGAAGATTCGTTGGCTCAACATCCTTTAAACGTTTTTTGAATTCATAATGATTACGCTAATAAAACAATTTAAATAATGTTATTAACTATTGCTAAAATTCAAAATCATTAGGTTTTTTTCAATAGAGGACTTCGAATTCCAAATCGGAAATTGAACTTCTGATTATCTCAAGATATAAAATATACATACTTAAAACTTATTGAACAGGGTATGCTTTAAACAAAAACTTTACTTTGGTTGACACACTTTAAATTCCTATTAATCTTATTATTGTCACTCGTTTGTTGTATGTTTCGACTGAGGCATACCGATAGAACATCCATAAAATATTAGGTATAAAACATTACTAAAATCATAACTCTTTCGTCGAATTTGGGAAGGCGCTAACAAGAATACAAAAATGTTAAGAGGAACGTTTAAAGGAAAAACAATCGAAGAACAAATACTGAGGCGCTGACAAGCGCCCGAGGGGATGGTACTATTTCAATTTGTTACGGTACCTCCGCGAATCAACCCCACTCTGCTGTGGCAATAACGCGGATTTTCTCCCTATTCATGAAAAATGGTCCTCGTTCCGTCTTGTGTTATTGGTGCTCAGCAGGACTGCCTCAATCTGGAGCGCGGCAGCAACCAGTTACCAGTCCTTGCGACAGGACGGAGATAAATTTCGGCTGTTTGAAGATAACTAGAAACAATAGATCACTGCTAGCCGGAGGACGCTGCTTCCTTCTGATTTCCTCTGTTTGGCTCCACTGGATGCTGGAGCAGTCAGTGGGGCAATATTTCTCAAAAATTAAACAAGACCTGCCGCATTGCGTTCCACTTAAAGGTTCTGCTCGGCAGAACAAGGCTGCAAAAGTTCAAATTCCAATGTAATTGCTATTCTAAGTGGAAGTCTATTAACTAACCAGCTGTTAGTTAATGAGCTACGAAGGGAGCTCCTGCCGTTTATGTAAATTTGGAAATAAATATCAATAAACATTATTAAATTACTTTTTCGAGTTGTTGAATGATGATTTTAAGGATGAAATAAAATCTATTTTATAAAGATAATTTGAATAGCTTAAACAAATATGAATTTCTCGTTATGTTCCACAAAGTTATTCGCATACTATTTAATTAAAATGTTTTGATTTGCAACATTACAAGTCAAATTACATTTTTGTGTTTTCCTCTACTAATTGAGGAGTGTCTATTTAAAAGAAGCTGTTTACACTTTTGGTCGCTGAACGTTTTTTTTTTCTAATTCCACTTCGTATCTAATTGTAAGATCCCTACATAAATCTGTCAGACTGAGATCCGGATAAAAAAAAGTAATGTAGCATTAAATTGATATAAGTAGGTAATCTATATCTTTTCGTGTACGTATGTATATGTATGTATATAATATAAATTGCCTTAGTAAAGATTAACAACACGATTCATAATAGTACAAGTAAATATAAAAGGGAACACAAAAAGAACCTGAAGATTTTATGAAATTCCGTATTTGAGAAGTTTGTGGTTAAATAAACATGAACATATTTTGATAAACTCAATTTTTTTAATGACTGAAAACATTCGACTTCCGGAGTACGATGGCTATTACAATAACGTAAATTTATATTGGAACTGCTTTATTTATGTTCATAATGTTCATGACATGATTCAACTTTCAAGTATATATTACACTGTTCAAGTATATTTTATACCATGGGGAAGGTGTCAAGTATGCTTCAACGGTCGGTATATTGACGAAGTACACTTTAACCGAAAATATCACTCAATTTGTATTATCTTTTGTGGGCATCATGGGCATCAGAGGAGGAGCCAGTCAGCAAAAATCGATACTGTGTCATAACGTAGCGAAAGATGTTTTCGTTGACATAGAATTAATAATATCTGTACCATCATCAGGCACCATTTATACAAATAATGCAAACGATATGTCCATATATGTATTTTGTTCCTTGCTCTGGTTATTTATGTCGGTAGTACAATTACTGAAACAGTACTGAGAATCAGCTTTAATATCATTAAATTGCGAAATGAGATCTTGAGTTGTCTGAACTCACAACAAATCTGCTAGAGTTGTGGAAAGAGACCAGTCCAAGATAATTACAGCAGAACCACTTTCCTTTTGCCGAAAGGACAAAGCAGAAATGAAAATTGGTAGCAAACACCTTCACCGCCTAATATCGCACCAAAAGATATCCTGCCTGTGCTGAAGCCCATTCTGCCGTTTATCTCCACCGGGAACGCCTAAATATCTCAGTAACTTAGTTCGCAATTGTTGAAATCACGAACAGGACTGTTTCCGGCCCAGACCCCCGCACTGCAGGAGCAGGAAGCAACTCTTTTCTTCAAATAACCCGCCCAGTCTCGGTGAAAATTTGTTTTCTTATCTAATTGAGATTTTCTGCGTTAGTGTGCTCGAGACCGGCGAACCTCAGCAGATGGAAGGAGGTCGGCGGCAGGATTCACAAATTAAATTAAATTAGTGAACTCTCCGAGGCTCCGGTGCCAGGACCCTCGGAGGTGCCTCAATTCGGTCTAGAACGAGACGGCATATAATGTGCCCGGAAACAAGGCCATAAGCCCTGTTTAATTTGTTTTTCCTCCAATTTGGTTTTCACCGGGTGCTTTGTATGCACCCTGTGAGATTTTCGCGCTGCCACCCACGCCCACTTACGCCAACCCTCGACGAGGGCTCTTTGCTGAATCGCAGTGGCAAGTCGAATCCCTTGGTGCGGGCAGGGTAAACAAGGCTCGGGCGTTTAAGAAACTCCCAGCTGATAATTGTCTGCCGAGCTGAAGAAACCTGCATCTTCACTTTTTGCGCGGAAAACCTCTGCCGCTTTGAAGGAAGAGGTTGATGCAGAAAATTAAACATTCACAGAGCAAATAGAGTACTTAGCTAATTTGAGTACCAGCTCAAAGGATGGAAAATAGGCAAATCCCTAGGGAGGAGGCAAATAACTTACAGACATAGGGGAATAATTATGCGCTATTAAGTTCCTGTGGATTTACATTTTCATTTAATTATTATCAACGAAATTTGAAGAAACAAAACCCTTAAATGAAGTCGTAAAGTAGTAACTTAGTTTGGCTTTAATAAATACGGTTTGTTAATACATATTTTTAAAGTATGTAACTATTTTAAAAGATATATAGGTAATATGAACATAAAATATATATTTTTTTATTTATGTTGCTTTGCAATAATTCTTAAGCTTGCTTGCGTTACATATGGTCTTGAAAAATTGAAGTCCCTTTAACATTAGAATGGAAAATTGATCTTTTTTTTTAAATGTAGGCTATTTCAACATTTTGTGTAGTTTTGTTGATATATAAATCGCTTGTCTTCTATTTAAATAGATTGCATTATTTATGGTTTTTATGGGATTAAAAGCAAATGTAAAAAATTCGTGTTAAACGTTTGAAAACCAGCTCTTTTCGCATCAAAATGATTTTTTTGTTAAATACATATTTTTCGAGATTTTTCACCGAATTCTGAACAGAATGAATGAAAAATTATGAAGACTTTATGTGTAGAGCGTGTACACATATAGGTATACTAAAATAATGGTCGTATCTTAATAGGACAAGTCACCATTAGAAGGCTGAAAGTGTTCTTTTTAAACCTCGATTTTCACCATTTTCATATTTACTAGGATTTTTTTTCATTAGTATCCTCAACACTCAATATAATATCAGTTCATGCCTATTTGTTGTTTCATTTGTTTACATGTTTGATGTGATAAAAAGTTTTAGGGTAATACATGTTTACTATATTGTGTAGGTTTCTATATCAATATGATATCTTGTAAAAATAAAAGCCAAACTTAAATTAATGTAATTAATTATTAGGAGTAAAGCGGAGATCAGCTGGCAACTTTTATTTGTGATAGGTCTTATGCTTGATCGGTAAATCATCGTTATGAGAAATTAATTATAGCTTTTTTTAAACTGTTACTACCCTAATTAAAAATGTTGAAGGTTTTTAATATAGTATATCTACAGTGTTGGAGAAAATAATAGGTAGGTACAAGAGCTAAGCATTCAAAATTTGACGATGGACGAGTTAAAATAAATAAGTGTTTGTACATACATACAATAATACATATATATAGTATATACAACCAATCAGTGGTTAATTTTAGAATTAACTCCTCATTTAAAATCCTCTTTCCCAACCGCAGTATCATCCTCTGACTAACTCTTTTACTTTCTTTAGGCCAGCCTGAAATGCCAGCGATAATCAAAAGAATTTGAGGAGCATCGTCTCAAGAAACTCGTACCAAAAGCTAAATCCTTTCTGAAGGGGCCTCCCTTTCCTTGTTATTAAATAGATTTCTTGGCCCACCGGATTGCGGCTGTCTTCCAAACTGCAGACTAACCAAAAATTAGTTCCTTAAGACCTGCAAATCCACCTCTTTCCTCCAGCCATTCTTGGAAGGTATTTAGCAGCCCCCGCCAGCCGGTCGCTCCAAATCGCAAAGATACAAAAGTTCCGTGTCGACGCTCGGAGATAGAACAAACTTGGCGAAGTTAGCGCATTACGTGTACCCAATAACGTGAAATTTGGATGTCTTCCCGGGGGCGAGTGACTGTTAACATTACAAACCTCTTTGCTCGCTGCGATATTGGGTGACAATTCAAACAACAAACTCAGTAAATTTCAATTTTATTGGGCCCCTGGGGAACCCAGTTGCTGGAGGGCCCGGACTAGTGGTCAGAGGAGGGGTATGTGGGGTATGTAGGGTTTATAGGGTTTGTAGATTTTGTAGGGATTGTACATAGGTGAGGCCCAGCCAGGCCGGGGGCAGCTTTTTAGGAATCACAACTTTCCGATGTTTGGCAATATCCGGCGGGCACGGTAACTTTTATCGACTCAAGAAGTTGCCCCCGTCCGCCCTCACGATTCTTCGCAAAAGAAAGTCCCAAGCTCAGGGAGGGAAGAAACCGTCTGGGGCTAGGGCAATCCCGCCCCAGTAAAGTTTTATTGGTGAGACATTAATGTCATTGACGAATACTACAAAATTTATGAGATTCAACCGGGGGCTACTAATAAATCTCCGCAAAGCCCGCAAGTTTTCCTAGATATTCTCCAGTTCTAACCACTGGGGGTTTTTGGGGGTTAGGTTCCGAAAAGTGTATACGACACGTCCAGGATATCGTGAACGTTTTGAGCCCGGTAATATGAGCGGCTTTAATATGCAGGCCGGATGGAATGTATAAATTAACCAAGTGGTCCCACATCTATGGAGAACTTTACTGGGCAAATATTGATTTAGTGCTGTATCCAAGGCAAATTCCAAAAGCGGGTTACTCTGTGTAGGGGCGCCTGGGAACCGGCAGTAACTTATTTAGCAAATCCATCCACGCCGGGAACTAGGCGAACTCAGTCATTGTGGAAAGTGGAAAGCCACAGCCGCAGCTTGAATTTCATCCGGCTGTGTGCGTAGCAAATTTCCTGGAATTTCTTGTTGAACTCGCATATATGTAGATACCTACATGGAGAATTGAAGTGCTTAAATTTAAGGAAAATTAATTTGATAAGGAAGATTTATTTTACTCTTGAAACTAATGTAAGCATAATTTTCCAGAATCGCTTTATCTATATTTTTGAATTAGCACTTAAACAAGATAAAAACCATATTTTAAGATAGACCCTTTTCTATACCTACTTGTGTTTGTGTATGTACCTAACAGGACTTTGCCCTATATTGTCTTCATTTTTCAGAGAACTAACATGGAAGATATTGCAAAAATTAATTTAAAAAAAATTCTATATTCACTTATTTATTCAGTTAAATATTTGAAAGCTTGTCAAGCAAACATTGTCCACCTTTCACAATGGAATTATTCAAAGTCTGAATTTACTGCTCCTTAAATATCATTCGAAACTTGTTTGTTCATATTTTACTTAGAATTTAAAATGTCCAATAAATACATATAATAATTTGTTTTATTTACTATTTGAATATTGTAAAAGATTTAAAGAAATCGGTTGGTATAGGAACAACTATGAGAATACAGAATTTTATTCTAGGTATTTATTTCTTCTTACTCTGCTTAAAACTGTTGTCTTTTCTCTGTTCCATGTACTGTTTTCTTAAAGATATTGGGTATTTGAAGAAGTTTTGGATGCATTTCAAAAGAAGGTTTGGGAAAATTGTTTAAATTGTTTCGAATACCTACTTCAGTGGTACTGTGCACACATCCTGAGCTTTTTAGAATGGAATGTCTCGTAATTAGAACTATTAAGTTAAATTGTTAATATATTCGTTCAAGTTTTTAATAACCACTTTCGGAGACATGGTAAATTTTGGTATGGTTTAGCGTTTAGTGTTTGTGATGGAATTTCCTGCTCGACGCCTAGCCGACGAATGGAATCTTCTGCTTAAATTTAAATTGAATAGCTGTGGCACGCCGTGGCAGGGCGAAATGGCTCTGGATGGCGGCTCGAGTCCCATCAAAGCCCCCGCCGTCTTGACTGAGGGGCTGCGATGTCAGTTTTGCTGAAAAGATGTGATCCTGAGGACTCAATATTGCGCCTGGATATGGGGCATAATGGCGGAGCGCGCTACCTGCCCTAGGACTAGGAAACCCCACCCGGCTGACTAAGGCTCTTAAAATCTCATTTTCTTCGCGAAAACCCATTAAATCCCGTCAGAGTCAAAATGTTCCTATTTAAGTTGCTTCTCGTGTAATTGATTTTCCGATTTCATGGGTTTATGTGACACAACACCACGGGAGACGAGATCTTGATTTTGGAAGTTTGCCAGAGTTAAGACGCTCTTCTCCTCGCCCCCCGCGCGTCGTCCTACCAATATGCAAATTTTATTAGCCTTATAACGATATCCCTTTCTTTGCTCTGATCTCCCAGATTTTGTGCCCCAGAAACACCCGCACGAAATATTATTATTGTAAAAGAGGCATTTACCTGTCACAACTGCACGAAATAAATTTATTATGCAAATTTCGATTTGCGTGCTCTCACAGGCCGACCGTGGTCACGGGATGATAGCACGGAAATTTACGGAAAATCGTGGTCTTTCCTTTCCTGGACCGGGGTTGGCTCTATTTGCCGGGATTGCTAAATTCGGATCACATCATTTCCGCTTCCACCTTCCCTCTAGTTTGGAAAATCCCAAAATTCTGGAAAAAGCTACATAGGAATCTCAACGGTAGGCATCCGAAGGGCACTTTATGTAGATGCGATGCAAGCGAAACCAAATTTTAACCCTTCTCGTCCCACGCAATCTTACTGAGTTGAAGTTTATAAAAAATTTATAAGTTGAGGTCGGAGCCCATCCCGCCTCCGGAACAGAGTGAATTTGTCCTCTGATCCTTTGGCTTCAATTTCATAACAGCGAAAGGAGGGAGTAACGTGTTCGAAGTGTTAAATCAAGTCGAAGATGCCGCCGCATTATACCCTTCTCGTGTCAGATTAACGTCTTTTCTGGTAGATTTCTTTCTTAAGGGTGTTCATAAAGACATCCTTCCGCCGCCGTGCCGGCGTAGCTCCAAGAAAAAAATTTTTTTTTCAAGGGATTCCCCAAGAAGGGCGGGGGTGCTCTTGTACATTCCAAAAGAAAAAGAATTGGGCAGGGAACTCAAACGCTTCTGAATGTCTAAATTTGCTTTATACAAATTTCCGGGAGCGTTTTTGTATCTTTAGGGATCAAAGGTGGGTGCAAAACGGAGTCGTTTATTGCAAGATACATATCGAAGAAAAAATCTCGCTTTAAATCGTTACGGAATTTTCTTTAAAATTTAATCCCCTTTGGTCTCCATTTAAAATTATCTACATCTTTTAGGAAAAAAAATTCCTTTATTCTTACAAAATGTACTTAGTATAATGTTTAAAGAAAATTTAACTAATTTTAAGTTTTGTGGACTTGCTTATAGTAGGTAAATTTTCTTTGGAAGTACCTATTAAAATGATGCGTAATTTTTTTTATATTAGTCCGACATCACATTTTTCATGTTCTCTTCAGAGAAGATACTTATAATGTTCCTTTAATGGGGATTCAATGACAAGAAATTTTTCTCTTACAAATTACTAAAAGCTTATTTGAAAAATAAAGGAAAAAAAGCAACTGTAATCGATTCGTCTAAATAATGCTCGAATAAATTCTGTTTCATTTGATTCTCGAAATCATAAATTATATATAATCTGCGATTGTGAAATCATTTTTCTTTAACTTAAGTTGAAAACAAAATTTAAGTCAAATTCAAGAAAAGTACAATATCAAATGTTTCATTGATAATATACAACATCGTTTAAAAAAAAGTCACGAACACATGCTGACATTAAGATTTTACCTATATGTACCTACAATGTACATATCTATATCAAGACCTATTTTTAATTTTTGCATGTAGGTAGGTATACCTTGAATAGGTACCTACTACAAACTTAGATATTGTAGTTCAATTAAAGATTAGGAATCAAATCTTCAAATGCATTCGAAATTTTCCAAATCCTACAAATATATTACTTACTTAGAATACGAAATTTAATTTAACCGTTCTTGATGATATACGTTATAATATAAGTAAAAAGTTGAAAAAGTTGAACAAATACTTAAAATGTTTTGGTTCTTGAGAAAAATTTACTCATCATTTATTGTTGAATTATACTAAGAAATTATCTATTTAAAAACAACAAACATTTGATTTAGCCTAAAACCTTCTCATACTGAAATCGAAAGTTTTTTATCTGTGTACAAACAAAATTGTCGATATCTAGCAGGATAGAAAATATAATAATAAGATTGATAAAATATTATTTAAACAAGAACTTTACTTATATATTCAAAGTACATATTTTATTTCAAAATGGATAATTACTGAGATCTAAAATTGTCTATGGAGGAATTTGAACACAATCAATAAGACATGCTTGGTTTGGCACTAAACATTGTTTCCGAAATGCTAAATAAAAATGTGTTCGAAAATTCGATTTATAATTATGTACTAGGAATTGTTCGATTATCTATTTAGTTTGCGATGTAACAGCTCCAATTTAGGGCAAAGTACTTTTGTTTTAGAGCAATCTCATAAAGTAATTGAATAATTATAGCAACAAACGACCGTGTCCGTGATCAGAATGGGGATTACTTGCGTCGTTTGCAACTACTTTGCGAACGCAATTACAAGTAATTGAAGGCGAGTGGGAACAAAACGAAAATTAGGATAGCGAGCACCTCCATCGTTCGGATGTTCCTGTAATTGGAGCAATAGCATCAAACTTTCCTAACTAAATGGCAGTAGCAGCCGAATGCGGCCGGGGTGCGCTCGTTCTGGCTAAATGACGACTACGCCACGTATTCTTTCCCTTGTTTTGTAATTAAAATCGAAAAACTTTTCCAATTAAGCTCTCGAAGTTTGGATGCATGAATTGCTGGCATCCTGGCGGGTCCTATGCTGTCCTGGCGCTGTCTGGGCACCGGGTCTGGTCCCGAAACGCTCCCGAAAAGTGTCGCCGCCATTGATGCTTTCGAACCGTAGTTCTACGGCACAGAGGTGCATTTGCTGGGCTGGACCCTCCACCCCCTACGCCTCTGGACGACTGGCAAATTTCTGGCTGCACCATAAAAGTTTCAATAATTTAGTAGGGCCGGGGACAGTGCGACGCCCGGCCTGCAGCTGATGATAATTTAAGGTACCGACTTTCACATGGGTTAATTCATGTCGACATGAATTCATTAATTTCCGAACACTTCACCCCCTGCCCGCCTCGTCACGCTGCGCCGGAAATCGGAATAGTTTTGGCTGAAAACCAGAACTTCGGCCGCACCGATTGTACGAATTTGGGAAAGAATTGGCCAATTTGGTTTTATTTTAGACCATTATAGCCAATTGAGAGAATTTTCATGTACCTACTCTCCGGGATAAAATGGATTCGATTATCGAATCATCCGCCGAAGCTGCAATCTTATTTTGACCGGAGTACGGAAGGTCAGACATCGAAATTATTTGCAATTTGCGACTGATCGGTGCGATCTAAAGAACCTTGCGAAATTTCGGTTCCGCAGTATCAATTTAATTAGAGGCCAATTTGAGCGTTGCGTTGATGGTCATGTGTGCCAAATTACGTAACTATACGCAAGTCGTTATATCATCAGCACCTCTGCGCAGGTAATTCCGCACTCGCATAAGATCGTTTTGAAGAATTCGATGCCGATAAAAAGTATACGAGCACTACTCGTTCAAGGCTGAGAGCTGCAGTGAACCCAAACGATCACGTCTCATTCGAGTTAGCTTTTAGCATCTAGCTCCCAAAAAATCAATCAACTTTTAGCACCTTTCGACTGGAGGCGGACAGGTAGTGCGAAGTAAAGTAATTTTCTTTTGTTTTTATATTAATGAACAGGTATTCTTGAATTTATAATGGAGAAAATTACCTTTTTGGTGTGATTGTTTCTTTGTCAACCTCCCAAACTCAAAGTCCAATAGTTAGATGTTGAACAACAAAAAAACAAAGAAGTTATCTGATTCACAAATTGGTCTGAGAGCCATTTAATTAAATGGATAACATAATGTTTAGCTAAACAAATAATGACTAAGACAGATGTTTTTCAAAACAATTACATTATAAATTCAAGTAATTTTAAATATAAAAGAACTGTAAAAAAACAGACATTTTATTATATTTCGTCACACAACACAATCTTATTTTTAACTATGTTTTGCTTTGAAGATCCAATCTAACGAAGGACCCAATCTAACGAATAAAATACTTCCATAACAATTCATAAATTTTATGAGCAGATTGTCTTTTATCTAAGCTTTTAAATAAAAGCCGCTAGAACTTTAAATGCAAGGTAGGTAATGTTTTCTTAAAAGCCAAATGAGTTCAAAATTATTAGATATTATTATATTATTATTAATTGTATAGTACGAACAATTTGTAATCTATAGTTCTAAAATTTGGGCACAATTATGTTTTTGCCTACGCATTTAATTTTTATAATATTTTGAGTGATTTCATATAGCTATATTAAGTACCTATATCCTTTGTTTCAAAATGTTTATAAATTAGATATTATATCTAATTCCCATAAACATAACAATATTATAATTATTTGAGCCTCATTCGGAGGCGATGCGTCATTAAATGTAGGGTAATTTGATAGAAGGGAAAAAATACAATATATAAATGCAGTGCAACATTTTACCTAAAACTAGCCTCAAAATTGTCGCTGTTAACACACCAAGCGGGGACCTCCAAAATCGAATTTATTTTCCTTGGTTTTGCCCTCGAGCGTCAGGAAACATTGTAAGGCTTTAGAAAAACTTTCATATTATGTAAATAAGTTAAATTAAGTTGGATTGAACATTTTCTTTGAGGACTGCACCTATGAACAATTCAAGGGAAATAAGTCTTTAAAACTGACTTCCGTCCACCCCCTCATTTCCCTCAGGCTACAGAATATCAATAAGAGATTCCGAGAAAAAAAGAATAAAAATAAAAGTAGGAGGAAAAATTTTATGTCATAGGAGTAAATGTTCCATCTAAAATCATATCTCTCTTACAGTTGATTGCAGAATCTGTTTGATTTAGGAATGCAATTTTTCCAAAATATACATATAAGTGAAAACTAAAAATTTAAGAAAGACCATTTCTTTTGTAGCGCATAAAGTGCTGCGTTTAATCAAAGGTCGTAATTTGCGAGAGCATCAAGAGCGCGCATCATAATTCAAAAAACTTTCAGAAAAATTACACTTCCCCAGGGGGGTGTGTTTGTGTGCAGAATAAAGAGTCCACAGGGTGCACTATAAATTCCAGGCACCACTTTAAATTTATTCCTCCGCTCAGATAGGACGTTGAGAAATTGCCGGCCATGCATCACCCATCATTCAAGAGCCATTTGTCGCATATGTTGTTCGTTGTCAGCCACTCGATGCTATTTGTATACGCCAAAAGATGAAAGAAGGTCCCAAGTGGATCTGGGTCATCTGCCCGGAAGAATAAGTGCCAATTAATTACTTTTCGCAGACGAGACCTATGCAAATCACGGCCGGGACCCGGACGGAGGTGTGTAGTTAATCATTGGCGCCAAGGAGTCGTCCCTGCGGCAACGGGACGGTGGTGTGCTGCAGCATCCGCTGTACCATGTGCTCCGCAGCCTCGATGATTCGGGCTCCTGGGAAACTTCCATTGAACCTTTTCTTTTCGTTCCAGGCGAACTGATATCGATAGGTCCTTAGTGCTCCCAAGGTATCTATTAGGAAGGAACACGATTGCAATTCTGCTGATTCTTCAGTTCTGCTGCGGACAGGCCAAGGGAGGAGGAGGTGGTCTTGAACGGATTAATTAGAGCTGGGCTTTTATTTCATTAAGGGGCAAAGGCTGCTGTATCGATTCGATTCATAGGCGGCCCCCGCTCAGACGAGCAGACTTTGGCCCTTATTTTTCCTGTAATTGACTGGCTAAAGGAGGAGGAGAGCCGATGCTCATGGCGATTGAAGGAGCTCGAAGCGCCGGCAAATCTTCAAACTAATTGCACATTACCTTGAGAGTGGTATTTGGGGGCTGCCTGGGCGTAATTACCTCCTTCAGGAGGGATTATGTTTTTGGAAGATATCGCCCTTTTTGCAGTACGTCCTTAATCCAAAGTGGAAAGTTAAAAGGGAGTTTATCAAATCAGCGTTTCTTTTGAAATTTGATTAAAATAGCTATTGTAAAATTAGCCCTAGCACTTTATTGAATTTAGTTCCTTCGGGAGAGCTATAAAATAGTCAAGGCTGATAATAATAAAAGAGGCACTGCCATACTCGCAGATATCGCAAATTCATATAGAAATTTGCAAATTTTACTATAATTATTATTAGAATATAAGTAGATAAACTATAAATAATTATATATTTAGATAAAAAAGATGTAGTTAATATACCTATCTACCACGATTTTAATTCCTACTAAAATATATAATCCTTACTACATATTATTATTTTCTATTGACGTGATTATTAATAATTATACACATAGCTTATAGTGAAAATAATGTTGAACATGCTTATAACATGAATTTCGTTTATTTGAACAATTGGACTTTTTAGGGTAAATTTGGCTTAGTTTTTCAAATGTTCCTATCAGTGTAAGTAATTTTAGAAACATTCATCATTGAATTAGTTTTCAAAACCAATATGTATAATTTTACGAATTTATGCATATATTTTTTAGCAGTAGATTATTAAATTTACAATCAATTTCTAAATTTTTTCATCTGATCATCGGTGACCAATAAAATAAACGGATATCTGGTTGCTGCCTGTATTATGGCTAATCCATCAACAGCCCTTGACACGTGAAAGAATTTTTTATACACCAAGCAAGGAGACTAATCTTCTAGGATGTTAAATCAGAAAAGATATAAACGTAAACAACACACACGAAGGGGTAGAATTTATTTGTGTGAATTAGTTACACAAAAAGTGAAATCTCAGTACTTCAGACCTCAGTTATACTCTAAATCTTTCGAATTGAATTAAGAAAAGTACACTTAAGCTCAGAAGAAATCTCTTGTATGGAAGGTTGCTCTGATAAATGGATTGCTCTTACTCCTGACCATTCGTTCGTCATTAAATTAAAATTTTACATCCCCCGCAAATGGACAGAGGAGGTGGGCGAACGTTTTATACGAATCATACACACCCGCCTCGGGTAAGTCCTTTATCCGCTTAGTCAAAAGCGGGCTCATCACGACTGATTAGGGTACCTAATTAATTAATTGCGGCAGCATCCTTTGCACGGGTACCTGGCGGTTTTAAGTCCGGCAAAAACGAGTTCCACAGTTCAGGCGGGATAATCCCTTTTACATCGCCGAGTCATCCTCACCCCGGTGGCAGGCAATTTTGCCCTTTATGGCGGATTGAATGAGAGGGCGGTCGTCGTATGAAACCGGGAAATGACCAAATGTTGAACACCCCTTTTGAACGAAATATGGCTGGTTTTTTCGGCTCCTATAAATACCGAGGAGCTGCCCTCGGTTTAGAGATTAAAGGTGTTTTTTTACGGGGATATGAATGGATAATTCATGGTCAGAATGAAACGTTAATTGAATACACGGCGAAATGAAGTGAATGCCTCTGCCTGGGGCCTTTCTTTTAAGTGCTTTTTACAGAATGCGCCCTTTTTTTTGCGTAAATCTCAGTAACAACTTCTTTCAGAGACGGGCCATTGCTCGACTCCAGATATAAATTTATTTTGTTCACAATCCCCTAAACCTTTGCCCTTACAAATTCCAAGCACGAGCCTTCTTTACTGCTCTGGGGCCAACATACGTCGCCAGCTCTAACAACATTTTTCACCCATTTTTATTTCTATGTTTTGTGAGGGTCGGATAAGAGCAGATTGTCATTGTCATATCCCCAAAACGAGACTGCACTCATGGTGTTATAATGAATATAAAACTCCTTTAACTCTAAAAACCGTCGAGCAGTTTGTAAAATTGAAACTTTTCTCAAATTAATTTAACTAATTTAAATCTCACATATGATGTCACTTTTTAGATTATACTTACGTATTATACATTTCGTGAAATGTGCAGAAAATTATTTTATTCTTTTAAAAATATAAATAGGAAATTTATTTAGTCGATGACGCACAAACACCATTCAATATTTTCGCATTTATGCAGAAATACTGTAAGCTCAAGAGCATGCTTCAGATAAAGAAAAAAATAAAGGAAATAAAAAACTAATTCTAAAATAAAAATAAATAAATGTATAATTTCATAGTTCCAGTAAACGAACTAGCATCGAATATATTTATCAAATATCAAACAGCCAAGTTGACTATAAGATAACATAATTAAGTTTATTTTTTGAAACTGTTGTAAATAAATTTAATAGTTATTACTAAAGTTTTTTAAATTTCTTCGTAAAATCTTACCAAACTTTCAATCGGGATGGGAACGGTATCTGTTTAAAAGGATAGTTTTCGAGTTAAAGGTTACCTATTTTACCTCAGCTATTTTATAAGACAATATGACATAGAATATTATAGACAGAAGGTTGGAGAGCTCGTTGAGGACATTTCAAAGTCAACTTGATTTTTCGTATATATGTACATAGGTATTCATGAAAATCTTTATTTCTAACTCCTGGGTTTTAAAGAGAAATACTATCTGAATTGAATATAAATGAGTTTTTTGTTTATTTACACCCAGTTTTATATAATACCATACATATATGGCATTGTAAATGATAGCTATGTACAATGTAAGTATGTATCAGGCAAGATAAAATGCTTAAATTTCAAAAGCGAGAAAACTACTTGGGCGTGTTTGAAATAGAATCAAATCAAACCAAAGCCTCCCCTTAACGTGCTTACAGCATAGTAACGCGCGAGGCAGGCACATCGGCGCCATAAATTAACGAAAATGCAATAAAAGTATCATCCGCAGCATCAATTCGCATCAATTTCGACTTAAGTGACACCCGGCTGAAGGGCTTGTGGGTTCAGGAGAGGAATCGCACTGGGACGTGGTGCGCCTGTGGTCCGTGTGTAGCTGGTAAATTTGCATTTCATTGATATTCCCTTTCTGGGCACACGTCGTGACTCCGCAATCCTTTCGCCAGGCAAAACGTAAAAAGAAAAAAAAAATTTTTTTTTTCAATTCATTTCTCGTCAATTCCGTGCGAAAAACTGGGAAAAAAATCTGTAAAGCACAGCCGACGAAAAGTGTTGCTTTCTCGCATCCGGCCAGAATCTTTACGAGCGATTTTTGGATTTGCATTTCGGTCGGATGCTGCGGCTGCGGCACACTCGAGCCTCTTCAAATCCCGCTCAGGATTCTAAGGTCGGCTGCGAATGGGCGGACGTGACTCTGGGTTGTGTTTTCCCTGGGGTCATTAATAAAACAAAAGGAGCCTGGCTCTCAGGTCAATAGGCCAAAAGTTGGCCTATGTCTAGGAGTGAACTGGATCTTAGGAGATCCGTCGTAAGTGAATTTCCCTACACTTTTCAGAGGCTCTTCATGTTTTCACGGACCGCGTATTCAGCTCACGTCCCAAGCCACTGATCTCGTTAATTACGCTTGATAACTCAGATATGGCTGTCACTTAAAAGGCACTTCCTCAATCTTAAAGATAGCCCCTCCTCCTGCTCCAGTGGCGGCCGCCAGGATGCCCAGTGGCGTTCACCCACGATTCATTTCCTCTTCCGCGCGTAAAGCCCCCCTTATGAGGAGGAGCAAAAGAAATTTGTCTGCCACACCTCAAAGCAGAGCCTCCGTCCGGAGAAAAGAATTTGCTTGAACGATGAAAGGGCAAAGCTTTCACATGTCAGCGACTGTTTACAGCTGTTTCGTGGCGGGAATTTTAATGAGCCCGGGTCCATCCTGGGGATGGTGCCCAAATCCCGGGAGCAGGGTTTCAGCGGGCTCCCTGCCCGGCTCCGACTGTAATTGAAAATAGCTCTCCTCGCAGTCGAATTAAATCTTTTCCCCGGAGCCGGGTCGGGTTTGGGTGCTCTATTCGTCTTCTGGATTTTTCTGTATTTTTCTCGTTTAGTCGTCCCGGGAGCGCCCCATCTGATGCACTCCTGAATGTTTAACCGGATCCTGGGAGCGCCTTTTGCGGGCCGAATTCAAATTAGGTGGCATGACACGGAACTGCAATTTGGAGCTTGGCAGCTTTAAACGCTGTCGGGATCAAAGTGGGAATTCCACGGTACGTGTGCAGCTCGTTTGCATCCTTCTTTCGAAGAGATGCGGTAGAGCACGTGGATTTGGATACAATTGGTAATTGGAATGAATTTTTTCGATTCAACTCGGCGACGGTATAGAAAAGATGCTAATGGAAAACGAAATCGATTTCAGAGTTAAGGTAAAGTGGCCACATGTTGACAAGGAAAAAAGAAATTCTTTTCAGAAAAAACTAAAATTTTTATTACTAAAGTTTTACACAACAAAATAAATAACTTCAGGAAAAAAATATTTTTATTATTATAGAACATCTTAATAAATAAGTAATTATTTGGTCTTATCCAATACCCCGCTTCTGAAATTATTCTTTTTTTTTATTGGGATTTTAGCCAAGCAGCGTCAAAAAGAGTTAATAAATAATAAATGAATGATTTTATTATGCTTAAAAATTTCATTGTTAATTTTTAGATTCTTTTAAGGAGCTAAATTAATCTATAAAATTAGAAACATTTTTAAGAAATTATATTTGTTGAAACAAATCATTGATTGATTTTTCGGTATTAAGAAATATGCTTACAGAAGAAAACTGCAATTTGCAAAGCCTTGATCAAAAGGATATAATAATATAAAACATGCAATTTTTCCAACTATCAGTTGTATGTGACCTCTTAATTAGCAAAATTTATTATGCAACACGCAAACGAGGTTTTTCATATGATATAAGTTTTAGTGAATGCCATTAAATGCTGCAAATCAACAAGTTTTCAGTACTAAATAATTACGCTTGCAATACAACGGTTAAGCTATACCTACCGGCATACAATTTGCCGACAAATTTAAATGGCCTCCGATGCAGGGAATAAAATTTAATGGATCAACCCTCGAAAGAACCCACAGTTTTTTTCGCAAACCCGAACTCATTCAATATTCATGAAATTTTTACAATTTCCAACTGACTCAATTACCGCGGTCGTACTCAATAGCAAGCTCATACTTTTGAAAATTTCCGAATTGTATTTTAATGCATATCCCAGAGGATGTGCGGACCCCGAATTTCACGTGCACCCGCACCAGAGGGAGTCCCTCTCCTTTCGCGGACCGAAATATGCAGAAATCAGTGGCACGCTCGAATCAACTTTTCACATTTGAATAAATTCAAGAGGCGGCGGCGGCGTCACTGAAAAGAACGCAAAAGTTCCGGTCCTAAACGTCGTCAGCTTGCGGGCTCAAGGAACAGGAAAAAGTTCAATAATGCGTGAACGACTTCATGGGAACGTATCAGAAAGTAATTGAAATGTTACTAATTCGATTTTCTGGGAGGACCCGGCAATAAGTCACCATGTATCGCCGGCGAATCGGATAAGTCCTGGTTCCCAGTGGTGTCCCGGCTGGGCTTAAAGCCAATCACCGCGCTCGATTTAACCCGGATCCAGCAATATAAAATCCCCGAGGAAAAGGCGCCGCTTTAAGAAGTAATTAAAACTTTTAATATCCGATATCCCACCAATATCCCTGCTGCTGACGGGGTTATTATGTGCGAGGTCAACAAAACCGTCTTATCTGCCGGATTTTTTTTTTCTCTGGGAACACAGCGGCGCTCTAAGGAATTCCCAGAGAAAATGCAAATTAAAAAGGATGCCAGGCACGGTTACACTCGTTCAGATATTTGCGAAAGGGATAAATCCGTTTCAAAGTCGAACAAAATCCAGCCGGAGCCCTCTCAGAATCAGATATCTCCTGGGTGCTAATTAAGTGAAATGAAATTCCGTGCCCCGCTCCACCCTGCCCCACCCCAAAAGACGTAATTGAAACAAAAGAACCAACCGACAAATTGAATAAGGACAAGCTTTGATTGCGAGATTTTTTCGCATTTTTTTTTTTCTTTTTTCATCCTGGCTCCAATTCGAAGGCAAGGAGGAAGCCGACTCTAAGTTCCTTCGTCGTCCTCGTTTTAGATAAGAAACGTCGGCCGTGGAAATGAGCACGTTTCGCCGATGGAGCGCTTATGTCGGATAAAAGACTTTTAAGGAGGATGGCGATGGTGACGCTGGCGGAGGACGCCGACTATGTCCCTTGGGCGAATTTTTTGTCCAACCCTGGAAGAAAGCGGCTATAGTTTAACTAGGAAGCAAATATACACGGCGAGTGGAGCTGTGTGCATATTTGAAGATTCACTTAGGACTTGAGCCAATTCGGACCTCGGCTACATTTAGTGGGATGGAAAATCTTGGAGGGTACTTTTAGTATTAGTGTTATGTCTATGTATATCTTGATATAAGGTAAATAGAAAGAGTAACAAAGTAATGCTTTCAAAAGCTGCTAGAACTCCCAAGCAGCAAGTTGTTTGAATATTAAAATAAATATTGGAAGTCTTTAAAGACATTGAGAGCTCCTTTAACACTCTTAACTAAATGCTTTAGAGCTTCATAAGAAAAACCGGCCAATAGCACACGCACTAAAAATTCTTAAATTCGCTGATTCTAACAATCATTACGACACCAAACAACGATCAATATGCGATAGCAATAAAATTACATCTTATATAAAAAACACTCGGATTTCATTTAAACAATTGTTAGAAAATTTTCGAATAAGAGCATTCGAAAAAGTTTTACAAAAATGAGCCCAAAATTGTCTGAGCTATATCGGTTTAAATAAGTGACCTTGCCTAGTTTATCATATCAAACCTAAAACATTTTAAAAGCGTTTTCCATTAATTGGCTTTTTCTAAAGAACAAATGTTTTATTATGATACCTTTTCACCTTGGTATCCTGTAATTAATTTATATTTTTGAAAAACCCATACCAGCGGAAGGTCGCTCCGCGCCAAAAAAAAGGTCGAAATTCGGAAGTTTTAAATGGTGTAACTAATTTTATTGCCATACCCTGCACTGTGGCAATTCGTGCCCTTCATAATATTACCCACGCAACGTAGAACAATTAATTAAAATTTTCTGGGTTTCGCACAGTCAATAAAGGCTAAAAGCGTACACAGCCACAAAACCATGAACACAAACAAGCAAAATCGAGGGAGATGTGGCAATGTGGCGATGTGCGTTGTATGTTTAAGCAATTAGCAACAAACAGAGTCTCAATAATGAGCTCTCATGTCCTTCGCCTGAATAAGGGTACGCTCCCATTGACGTCAAAGCGGATGAGGAGATGTATGGCGCCCACTTTTTTAATCTAATGCACGTCGCCTTCTACGCCCTTGCTCAAAGTCATGTGAATTTTGCCCTTTGCCCATATAGAAAGGGTACCTACTTTTCCCTTACGCCGCTGCACACACACACTCTCGCACGCTTTTGTAGGACGCCTCATCTCGAGAAAATTATCAGAAGTGAAAGAGTTTTCCTTGGCATCAATGCGACGACACCCCCAAGATGGGGTGGGGGCGGTCCAAAACTGCTCCCCCGTGTGCAGTGCGGAGCTTTTGATAATTTTGCAACTTTTAGAGAGCTGCAAATTCTGTAGCAAATGAGCAACTTTTAAGCGTTTCTGGTAATTAGCCCTTCTCTGGAACTTTCAATTTTCTTTCAAGGAGGCTAATGAGGGCGAGCATATAATTTGCAAAAGTTTCGCCCAGCACCTTCCCCGTCCGCATCGTGGAGAAACTACACCGAAATGGCGTGATAGAGCCTCTGTAATTAGTGGATTTTTTGAGCATGTCTCAAAAGAACTTAAATTTATCTGTTAATTATTTTCGGCACTCGAAAGTTTTGGGCCTTCTTCCAGGAAGCCCAGTGCTTGGATACCTGGGCTCGTTACGGGGAGAAAAAAAAAAGTTATACCTTACGCAATCTGCATGATTAGGCGCTCCTCGAGCTCGTAAATTTCCCGGAAAAGTGCCCCGGTCGGTGGCACGTCTTTACCTCGGTGGCCACTTCGGCTCAGTCCGGAATTAAATTTTGAATTCAACGCTCGAATTTTGGTAGTGAATTATGGCGGCAATAAACCCATTTGAGGGTGAATAAATCATTATACCATCGCGGCAATTACATCGTACCGTTTTCTGCCTCCAACTTGGGGCACAGGGCCGGAACAGGCCCTGCACTGTAGGACCCGCCTCGGTCTCGGGTAAAGGGCAAACAAATGTCATCTCGGGCCGTCATTTCAACGGCTGAATTAATTGTCGACCACTTCTTGATTTACATTAAGATTTGCCGCAGCGGTAGGCCAGTGGCCTCCTCGAATTTTGGGCCTGTTCGGAGCATTTCTTGGGCCCCGGACGGCCGAGAGATCGCCCCTAAACTGGGCCCGGGTCAGACTCTGCGGCTGAATAATTAGGAAGATATATCACGGTGTCGTTATCACCGGGCACGTGAAGACATCGTGATGTATTGCTCACATAATCCCTGCGGGAAGTTCCATCTTATGGTCGGCACGACCCCCAGCCGCCTTTTGTCCGCTTCCGTGTGGGAGGATAAATGAATAATTAACATTGTTTACAACAGGTAAAGCCCTGTTTATGCCACTCGTAAATGAAAACCCCCGGAACGGGTGTGCGTTCCACAGGAGCTGCCTGCCTTCCTGAATGGCCTTCGATGTGTGCCCTTCTTCGGGATATAATAATTTTCCCAGCCCTGCAGATGGGAACGGGCCCGAACAGTGTTGGCTATGATGAAGGGAACACTGAAGAGAGTGTGTTTAGCACTTACGGGGTTATATTATCTTAAAGTAGACCTGCTCCTGGATTTCTTGGGAATTATATTACTTAGCTCTTTAAGTTCTTTGAAATTCAATATTATTTAAAAGCACTTGACACGGATAATCACGGCAACATATACCTATTTATACCTTGTGGGCGCAGAGTATTAAACAAAAGTGCTATAATAACTAAATAATAGCCAGTGCCATTATATCTGTTTTAGTTCCTTCCAGACAATTAATATTGAAATCTATGAGATTATTAAGCTATTATCTCTAAAACAGACTCATTGGACCATAATTTATTCTGTGATAAAGCAAGTATGTAGGTACATAATTCGGAACAGTTCACGTAACTATCAATAATATTTATGTATATCGAACGCAACTAAAATCACTAGTAACATTACATCTCTCTTAGAAAATGATTAAATCTGTGACATAAGAAATATATTTGCATACTGTAAAATGCTTACATGGTTTATCTCTATCTGACTAAAATGATGTACAGAATTTTAAATGTAAAAAAAGCATTAGTTTTTATAAATCCAAGAATTTTTAAGGCGATGTGTAACGATAAAATTCATTTTAATTCTAAATGTGAGGGTAACACAAATTTTATTGCCAGATAGGTACATCATTCCAAAAGGATTTCTTTCGAAGATTATGAATTCGTAAATGAAAGTGCTCAATCAGCTCAGCTTCCATTTTCAAAAAAGATATGATTGTAAAGATACAAAATACAGTAGGTACTTTAACCATTTAAGAAACAGTATTACAAACTATTTGATTGATAAAATTGCTTAAAATGTTGCTTTAATAATAGCTGAAATGTTAACTATTATGTAAACATACATGACGAAAAAATAACATGAGGTTATAGAAATAAGTTATAGTTTTTGAACCTTTGTTACGACTCAGCCTTTTATTTAAGACACGCTGTACTTTTGGTGCTTTTGTGGTGAACCTTTATTTTTTAATAATCTTCCTCAGAAGTAATAAAATTGATAGATGCTAAAATAAATAAAAAATTTACAGCAAAAATTTCAAAAATTTTCTCTTAATGGAAAATTTTTTGTTTGCGTTTGTATAAATTTCCAAACACCGCATATGCATTAAAAGGCTCCTTTATTTGGTGGAAATTTTGAAAATTGAGCATTATCTGCTGATAATGGGAAATCATAAAGTTTAACTTTGCCTCCGCCCATTTAACTAACCATTTTAAACTTTCATCAAACATCGGAAGGGGTAGACAAACAGCAATTCCTGGAGTTTTTGCAGGACCTTTCGATGCCTAGGTTAATGGCAACTAAGAATTGTGTGCTTTAGAAACTTTTAGCTCCTCATAAAGTTTAATGGAGAGTCAGTACCGAGAAATGTATGCTTTTTGCCAAAATTGTCTGTCGTGACGAAATTGTTTCGAAATTGAATTCCTTGACGGCCCTCAAAGTAAGCCAATATTGGCGTTTGCTACCTTAACTTTTAGGAGTCGTTGCGAAATTGGAAATTCGTCAAATATTTACATGCTAAACAAATCGGAAAATTTTTTTTTCCCCAAGTACCTGATGGCCCTGTAGAGTGTAGGGTTGATGGCTCGAAGGGTCGGACTGCGACAAAAAGAGTGCCGCGTCGTCAGCCATCGACATCGCCGTCAGTCCAGCAAGGGAAGAATCCGCTCAAGTCGTTATAAATTTCAATGGCCAGGAGTGACTTGTCTCGATTGTGCGGGCGGAAAATCGATGAGCACATCTGCAGTAATTCCATCCAATAAACACTCTCTTGACGCCATCTGTTACGCTGCGCATCCATCAGCATAAACAGCATAAAGATAGAGCTTCAAGAACGTCGTCGACCGCACAGTGGGTGCCTCGCCATCCCGGGGGATTTAATAACGCTCCTATAGACGCCTCTTAGTTCCGATTCACTTGACTACACTCGAAGTTATATTAAGTGTCATCCAGATAAGTACGTAAATGCCCTTTCCTCGAATTCCCAGACCCGGAACAGCGCCCAGCCGCACTCATGAGGGATTTGCTCCCTCGAAGCCTCCTCCGACGTCGGGGAGTCGGGCTGCAATTGATGGGCCTACTA
The DNA here is from genome assembly GCA_933228815.1 of Machimus atricapillus. Taxonomy (NCBI): domain Eukaryota; kingdom Metazoa; phylum Arthropoda; class Insecta; order Diptera; family Asilidae; genus Machimus; species Machimus atricapillus. The sequence goes on along the minus strand of OW121786.1, from coordinate 29,511,249 downwards.
ATTGCCCCGTCGTCTCATTCAAGATAAGGAGACGCTTCTGCTATTAAGAAAATTAAAAAGGAAATGAGCTGAGAATTTCGGCCGACCGGCTGATAGTATGCGACCTAATTGGCTCAATGGTCCATCTATCAAACCGGACGCGTCCTCCAACTGAGCGCTGTATGGATGCTGCGGATGCTGTGGCCACTTTTCCGCGGGTGGGCACAAGCTTTCGCAGTCTGCTCTTTATTGGCCTCATCAACTTTCAAGATAAATCACCTTTTTTTTTACGGCAGTTTAATGTCCAGCCCCGACTTCAGTTTATGAACAGGCATATTTCAGCGGAATCACTCCCTTTAAGAAACTCCTCACCAACCGCGGCGATGGCGGCTCATGTCGATGAGATTATCTTGACTCCGCGTATAATGGAGTCGCCGTCGGGCTCATTTGGGGGAGCATTTGAATACTGAAAACATTCATTTCCTACAATTTCCCGCAGACAGTTATTCAAAGTATGCTTTTACGGAATTTTCATGATGCTTTCCACTACATAAAAATTTGTAAGAAATGAAGAAAGACTCGAAACAGATGCTGAATCCATTTCAGATTTATGGGTGGTATAAGTTTTTCATTTCAAAAATTATAAAACCAAGATGTGTAAAATTAGAAACAAAGTAGAATAATCGATATAATTAGTGTTCTATTCATTTGAAATCATTCCTTATTTATAAATTATATGTTACGTGAAATAAATAAGAAATGCAATCCAAGATTATTTGATAACAAAATCTAATTTAGTAGTTTATTAATTTAAGACGAATTTATTAAATTTAGTGTCTAGACATCAATTTAGATACCTTTGTAACAAAAACCATTGTACATATGTATAAAACTATTTAAATAGACCCTTTAATATTTGAGGTGCAACAAGTGAATACGCAAAACTTATAAATTCTTTTCGAATTATTCATGCAAATGTTTGAAATTACATATTTATGAATAGAAAATTCCGAGGTTGTTTTTTTTTCAAATTAAGAAGTTATATCAAAGATATGTTTAATAAGTATCTTAATTTTAAATTGGAATTATCATATTCTAAAAATCAAAAGACCCCATCCAACCTAACCGAGCCTGTGTACTATTTGATGAATTTTTTCGAATATGTATTCAAAATTCGGTTTTTATGCTCATTTTCTATCTGATGAAAAGCTTTTGTTTTCAGATTCGTGAGCTAATTACCACCAAAAAAAACCTTATTACGTTCGATCCTCTCCATGCAGCAGCATTTACCTATAACTTTTAAATTAACTATTGTTAATTTTGAGTACTAATTTTCTTTTCTTAGTTTAAACCAACGTTGTCTATAATATATATAAGCCATTATGGTATTGTTTAACAAATATTCTTTATATTTTGGTGATTGATTTTAATTTTATAATTTGTCGTAATATTTTGAATATCCGGTATCCGGCAGAATATTGAGTAACTACCCGGTATCCAAATCGGGCCGGATAGACCGGGTAACGGGTTTACCGGATATCCGTTTCATCTCTAAATTTAATATCAATATCTCAATCAGATGATGGCAGTTAAGTTGTCAAAGTTTTAAGTACCTAACTAACTTTTAGTGGTAATATAGAGATTTAGCGCTTTCTTTGAAAAGCCCTGGAAACTTTTTAAGTCAGTCGAAATGGCAGAGCATTTACAATTTAGTTTTAAAGGGTTGAACGTTGTTAATCAATCGATTTTTTTGAAGACTTCTTCTGCATCTAAGAAAACCCGATGGAAAATGTATTGGGGATTCTAAGTTTCAGCTTTGTTTTCTTAACAGAAATTTTTATTTGCCATCAAATACCCACCTAACCCCCACTCTTAATTTAAGTTTCTCTGATGTCTTCCAAGGGAAAGGATGCTTGAGGAAGCAATTTTTCGCTCTTTCTTAAAGCCTGCCCGGAAATGTTCATTCTAGCGAAAAGGAAGTGCACCAGACATAAAAACATTTTCTTCTTCTGGAGAAGGAAGAAAAGTGCCCAAAAGTCATGCAGTATAGCATTGGGGATTGTGAATTGGCACGGGCGGGATGAAGTGAGGTGAGACGAGGTGTGCTCTGCACACAGTGGCCAGGTTGCCAGTAACTGACTATAAAACCCTTCCGCCTTAAACTTGCAACTAAACAAATCGAAGCCCGTAAGTCTTTCGGCCACGGAAGTGTGGCACATCTCTCAAAGGTGAATAAGGGCTCAAGATACCGTCCCGGGGTTTGGGGAAAAAGGAAAAATTATTTGTTTGAGCACGGAAGGGTTTCTTGTTGGTTTATCAGGCTCCGCACTACCAAACGTGAACCTACCAATTCCACGTATGTTTCGCCCGCCCTAGACTAGACCACATGTGAGTGGAATGAAAATAAACTGCAGATACCACCGGGCGAAAAGCTTTTTAGCTAATTAGTTTCTTTCTCGGGCGGTATCCTGGAAAGGGTTCCATTGAAATTTCGGGCCTCGAGCTAGTAACCCAAGCTGGCATGAGTTGTAACCAGACAGGGAATCGGTTCTTTATTTGCCTCCGTTTTTCACACGTATGCACATTTCTCCCAATTACGCTGAGCAGTAGCTCCCCAGGGACACCAGGACTGGGACAATGCCGGAAGCTGCGCTATACTGAAAATTTTCGGTGGACATCGCGGTGACAACGCGACGACAGCTTTATTAGCAAACGCAATTTTGCGAGATAAATAAAATATTCATGGCTCGGCGCGGATAACCCACTTCCCGGGAATTTCTATAGTGCAGATCATTCTGCCTTAAAGCACACTTCCGCGAAATCAAACTTCCCCCCGCGCGCGAGAAAGGTAGTCGCTGTTTAGTAACACTATTAACAAGTTGTCTGTCTGTCTGTCTGGCGCGCATTGTTTCCGCAGCGTCACCACTGCGGAAATCGAGATTAATTCTTCATTAAAATTTACATTTTGTCTTATAAATATTAAAATCGTCATACCGTGCAGGCAGCCAGCCAGTTCCCATGAAGGGGCAAATTTGCATATCCTTTCAGCTCGGATGGTATAGAGCAGAGGCGTATCCGACATACCATGCACTGGCAACTTTGTAAGGAGGACGTGCGGCTCGGAAGATAAACTCGAGCCATAAAAGTGTATATCCCTGTTTCTGGCGGAGCTCCTTACTCGGCGGAAGTACACGTTTTAATAGCCAACAAGATAAGTGAATTCTGGCGAAGGGACATTAAACGTGGAAGGTCTTCGATGGCAAATCGCTGTGTCTAATGATCCCCCGTATTGAGGGGGTATCGTAAAATTTGAATAATGCGAGCATCTACTACCCTTGTGCTTATGCTGAGATGTTTGAATTGGAAAAAAAGCCACAGATGTGCGGGAGCAGCGGCATGCCATTATCAGCGTAAACAGAGCATGAATCTATTTCTCCCCCGATTGTCGAAAACAGTTCGAATATTCTTTAAGAAAAATGCTTCCACCCATCTTAGCGCGGTTCCATTGAGCGAAATCCTTACAAAAATTCTTGTATAGAAAAATGCACTTTGCATGCCAATGGAGATTATTCAAAGAAACAGCTTGCAATGGAGATGTACTTCAATAGATATGGGGGCCGAATTTAGGTAAAGTCGAATCCAGAAATGTTATACCTATCTATAACATAACAGCTAATAACAACTGATAACCAACTAGAAAATAATACAACCAACCACTAGTCGTAGATTTAAAACAATTAGTAAAGTTTTAAAACTTTTTTGTTTTAAATCTACGACTAGTGGTTGGTTGTATTATTTTCTAGTTGGTTATCAGTTGTTATTAGCTGTTATGTTATACATAGGTATAACATTTCTGGATTCGACTTTACCTATATTAATATAGAAAACGTTCTATGATTTTAAGTAGTCCCCCTAAAATGTTACATTAACACAAAAAAGTTAACCCTACATTTTGGTTAGGGCAAATATTTAGGATTGGTCACCATCTTGGAAAAGTGATGCAAACAGTTTTTTCACCACATCTCGGTAACCATGTGTCTTACAAAGATTTCGGTATTTTGTGAGGAATAAATTCTCTATAATTTTGATGATGTCACTTTTTGTCGTATAACTTCAATAATGGCAAAGTATTTTACTCTTTTCATTAAGTTATAAACCCATTTTAACATCACCTAAAAGTTATAAACGGGTTTTTAGGCGATTTTTCCTTCATATATATATACATTGCAAATAGGGAGAAATCAAAATTTAACTATTTCTAATTCTTCATTGGCAAAAATAGAAATTTTAACATAAACAATTTTTGTCAAGAAATCCTTTAATAAAAATTGAATATGATTTCAAATTGAAGTGGGATTTTTTTCCATTGGAAAATCGAAAAACGCATAATGCACCTGTTTTGGCGCAGTGGCGACGGTTTAAAGATGACGGTGGTCCAATGAGGAAGGTGCTCAAGTGAATGAGGTTCTCAGGTGTGGGTTATGTGGGGCACAAACCTCACCCGCATTGTTCCCAAGGAAGACGTTCTAATTTTTCAATTTGTGCCCTTCAGGCAAGCTGTTAAAAGGAGCTCCGAAAGTCATTAGCTCGCGCCCCGGTATACGAAGCGGAGCGACGACGTGGCAACCCGAGGACTGCGCGGGTGGTTTTAATTTCAATTTTAAGTTTGTGCTGACCCTGTTTCGGCAGTTTCCATCCTCGGGAGTCCTTTTGTCGTAACGACTAAAATAATTAGTTTATATCGAGTCGCGCTGTGTGCCGAGCACATGGATCCCAGGGATGTGATGGTGGACGGGGGCTCCCTGCTGCATGCTGCGGAGCCCGAGCCACCACAGTGTTAAGGGTTTGAAATTTTATGGGTTTCGCTGAGTTTACTTCTTCTGGAAAAGGAAACCTTCTCTGGGTCCAGGGAGCGGAACCAAAAAGGAGCCACACCAGTGGACCGCCAACACAGAGATTTTTCAGAAAGGGCTCGAATCGATTCCGGGCTCTAGTCCTAATAAAGCTAGTTCAAAGGTGCGAATGTAGAACTCGCCAGTTGCCAGTAAGTTAGCTCCACAATTTCCAAATGATCCATGAAAGTCAGTGGACCGTGGAAAATTTTCAGTTGACTTCATCGTGCCATCATCGTCGACATGACGCAAAGATGTTCGCCGGAAGGGATGAAAGAAACAAGACTCTGCGGCACGTTTTTCACTTCCACTCGGGTAGGTCTGGAGAATCCCGGGCCCTTTGAATTTTTCCTCCTTTCGGCAAAGGTGCTGTCAGACATAAATAACTGACGTCACAGGCTTGCAGCCAATTTTGTCTCAACCAAGCGGCCAAAAATAGACCCAAGAAACGACTGCTCCGGGAAACTGATGCTGCGCTCAGGCAAGGAAGTGCAGGCAATTTACTTCCTAGACGAAAACTGATTCGGTCGAGGGACCGCAGACACTTCCCGCAATCTGCTCGGGGATTAAGCTGCTTTCAAAAATAGATCTAATTCTGCAGGATTTCCAATCGCGGCGATCTTCGGAGACACATACGCCAGCCAGATCCACTTTCGGTTCTGACACGGCGCAGAGTTCTCGTCGTCGTAAAGATTGAATTTCGCTTGTGATCTTGCATCAAGCGAGAAACACTAAGAAGCAGAATCCGCGATGTTTGCCGCGGATCACTTCACGGTCATCATCACCCTGATCGCCATTGGTGGAGCCCTCTGCTTTCTTGGCGGAATTTCACTCCTTTGTGTGGTGTCAAAGAGCCTCGCAGACGATAAATCTGAAGCCGTTTTTCTCATGGGTAAGTAAACTAAAACCATCCCCTTTGAATAAAATTGTTGCATATTTTTTATTATTTTCATATAGGAATCGGCTTCTTCGTGGTTGCCATTTGTTACATCACTTGGAAGTTGACCCACAGAAATCAACCCAAACCTGAGGATGAAGCCACCGATTTGTTCCTGATTGTCAATTCCTCTTCAAACTAGTCTACACTATTTTGTATTTATTTGTACCATTGACATTATTTAAATAATAAAAAAATGTTTCAACAAATTCTAGATTCTTGCTTTTTTCATCCCATAAACATATCCTTTAGTCTGGTACCAACACAAATTGATACTTTCAATTACGGTTAAAACTGCATAGAAACTTTAACCTTTTACTTGAAAAAGCCGATTATGCTCCACCTAATATTATAGCTGCAAGCAAGTAATACCAAGTATTATCTACGGATAAACTTTTAGAAGTTCTAAGACATCTGCCTTGTATCTTATAATATTAATTTCAATGCACAAAACTCAAACTACATGGAACGAGCTAATCTTGAACTTTTATACTACTTATATGATAAGTGGAAATGGTGTCGAGAAGAACTTAGTTTATGAGATTTAGCAGGAAAAGTTTCTTTTAGATTTGAAATAAAACGTAGGTATATGTAACGACGTTTGTCGGACCTAATCATAGTATAATCATAGTCAAATTTCCGAAAACTTTCTTTCAAAATATATCATTAAATTTAGGAATAACGTCTATTATGTTCTTAATTTGCTTACTTTTTTTCGTCCGCTGGCGCTATCGTCATTCCCCGCCCGTGAAACTAAATCCTGACCGAGTTTTGATTTAAACTTTTTGCGGAAAACACATTAATTTGAGTCCGCCGCCCGTCAGTCAATTTGCAGGCACACTCTTAATTACGAGCGCGAAATTTAATGCGACCAAGGTCTGGCGGTGCACTCAGTTCCGCGCTGATGGATTGATGGCTTTCACTTTTTACGGAGGAGAAACGACGCCAGATCGGTGGCAGCGTCGCAACGGCGGAATAAAATTATTTAGTGGCACCCTGTCCCGTGGAGAAATGCGCTGCTGAAATATTAAGTGGATGCTGCCCCGCGGACGTTTTTGAACCCGTCAACATAAATCACAGGAGGAGTCTTATGACTCCTGGAGGCTCCTCATATGAGGTGGAGGTTTCTACAGCTGACCTTTTAAGAGATGGTCATAAAACGAATAATTTGATTTGTTTAGTAATGCTTCTTGGCACTTTATTACTTATTATGTTCTCTGAATTATTCTCGAAAATTGTCCATACCATATTTCCTAAACTTACAGGCAAAAATGTGGCTTTAATTTTGCGGGAAATAGTTACAGCAGGAAAACCGATTTAATGTCATATTCTGAATTGGCTTTGCCATGTTTTATCAGAAATGCATTTCCTTTTTTATAATTCAAAAGGAAATTGGATGCAATCCTAATTTCCGTACCTCTAGCAATTAATGCAATATAAAATACATTTACATTATACCTACATACATTTTACATATAATAATTTAGCTACAGAGTTCAGCAATTTATAACAATGAAAGCAATTCACCGTCGGAGATTGACTGCTTTTTTTTTAATAACATATTTTAAAAGAACGAATTTAATACAAGTATACTTTGCATGAAATTTTGTTCATAATTTTTAACAAAACACGGAAAAAAAGGGACATATTTTTGAAAAACGGTTTAAGACACCTCATAATGATTTTAAATTCGTTTTTTAAAGTTACCCCAATCGATGAGGTAAGTAAACATTTGGGGATAGCCTTACATTTTTTTATTTCCAAAAGGTTTATACAAATTTAGTTTTTTAGTGGGTATAATTATCTATACGTCACGTGACCCAATTTCAGCGCTCTAGTTCAAGTAGTCTGTGAATAAAATTAGTGTGGCAATCATGGCGAAACTAAATAAGTATAAGGATTCCGTGTTTTGCTATGGAACCCTGAAAAAGTCGTCCCAATACGCGTAATACAGGAATCTAAGTACTGTAAATATTATATTATTTAGTCGTTTTACTAAAAGCAGTCTTCTGAAAGACTGATTTATATAATTTAACTTTGAAAGCGAAATTTTAAGGACATATAATCTCTCTTCTCTCGTTCTCGATAACATTCCACGTTCAATAAATTATGGCGCATAGTGTGCGAATCTAACTCTCGTTAAACCTTTTTGGGTATCTCACTCCACCTGTCTTCAGACCGAAATCGCTGGCACGTCGATCAAAAATTGATTTTTTTTCCTTTTGAATAATTCGAGGGTGTGCGGGGAGGCGGTCGTATCAAACAGAAGCGATGATGCAATAAAAAAAAGGGCGTTCTGCGATATGTTCTCAGAACTGTTCGATTCGCCGACAGCCACGTGCACACGGCAATTGAAACCACAAAGGTAAGCTGGTAGCAATTTACAACGTGTGCGCAAACACCCCCAAGAAAAAGAAAAAGAGACGAACAGGGCCCCGATGATGGGAAATTGATTTAGAAGCCTGTTTTCTTGGCGCCTGCAATCCTTAGGCCCCCCGGCGGCTTCGGGTTTTCGCCCCGGTATTATTCTTTTATTTTTTTTATATTTTTTTATTTTTTTATTTTGGAACTTGGAACGTTCCTCCCGTGCAAATAAACCCAGTAACCCGGTGCTGAGTGGCGCACGGCGGAGTTTTATTGCGGCGAAACCGCATCGAGACGAACGCCCTAAGGGCACCATTTGTCACGTAGGAAGCTTTTAAGCTTATTGGTTTCTCGTCCTCGCCTTCCGCTGCCGACGTCTTCGGAGCGCGCCCCACATCCGGCGGATGTGTAAGCAGTTTTTGTGTTAAGTCCGTTCGACATCGAAGGTAAATAATTTGTCTTTTTCAGGTTTTCCGATCCTGTTGTCTTACTACGGGCGAAGGGACACAATTTTTGTGGTTGTAAGCACCTTCCTTTTTTTTTGGGGGGGAAATGCAGAGGGATTTACTCTATTAATTGAAAATCGACCTACTCTATAGCCTGGAGAGGGCTCTTTCCTTGGGTTGTTGTTTTGGTTACTTATATGGCTTTGGAGGATTTATGAAAAATCCCAACAATGGAACTTTAGGATCATTCTTCAGAGCTTAACTTTACCTACTATTTATTATGAAAGCGAAAAATAATATAACTATTTTTATTGGATCATGTTGAATTTAAATTTTAGAATAATTCAATTTGGCATTTTAGGCGTTGGCGTTTTGGTTTTAGTTTATGACGAGAGCTAAAAAATGGACCCTATAGCAACAACTAAGAATAAGACAAAGCTATCAGGCTTCAATTCGTATTCTTAAATTGGATATTTGTTTTTGAAATTCAAAATTAGATAAAGCAATAAAATAAAAGTTTAAAAACTAGAACTCCATTACGCAGAAATTTAAAGTAGGTACCTAAGTATAAAATATTATAGGAAAGGAACTTGTCTCAATAACAAAGATCTACAATTAATACCAAATAATAATCTTCTCAAAGATTCAGAAAGAACGTCAATAAATTTCATCTTATTCTTAACAATTTATTTGAGAGATATTTGAGAAATAAATTCAAAGAGATCTAATTGCAAATCCTTTTTACGTTGGTTCAGAAATAAAATATCTTAACTGCATATGCCAGCTTAAAATATAAAGTAGAAGAGCAAAACTCATCTACATGATCCTAAATAAAAAAAAAAAAACAGTCTGTCAAACCAATTAAGGACTTTTTCCTCGTACAACCAATTCTCTGGTGCTACACGAGTTCCAAGTGTTATTCAGAAAATTTATCGAGTCCGAAGCTCGTTCCTGCAGTCTGCAATTTTAAGAAGGAAATTGAGGCACGCCCACTTTATGGAAATCGAATTTCCGGAAAATATGAGGATGCGCACCGGGCCGAGCATCTGATAGCCGAAATAATGTTCAACTTGTTTGCTTCGAGTGTTTTTTCCATGATCTTCTGCCCAGGAGGAGATTTTTGTTTCTATAAAAAAAATTTTTAAGGACAACATGCTTTTCAGGGATGACCAATAGTAAGCGGAAAAGTATCTCAAGCCAATTTAATAATTTCTCCGAATGGTGAAAAAGTGTTGGGGAAAGTAGTTTCTATCCAACGTCTAAATTGCTTTAATCAAAAATTTATCTGTTTTTTTTGCAAAGTTGTCGAATCCTTTAGCCCACAGGATTCATCCATCTTAGCGTGAAGCCTTGAGGGGCTTTGAAAATTTAACTTCATTACCCCCGTCCCTCTGGCAGCATAGGGCTTTTTGCGACACGGCTGTGTCACATTTTAATCGTCAAAAACTTAGGCGCGAAATTAACTTCGTCCGGGTGCCTATCGAACGCTGAGGACGACAACTCTGCCGGATAGCGGCGCCCTTCCTGAGTTTTATTCGTCCTTCAAAAACTGGTCCTCATCTCTTCGAGGCAGCATCATCACCATCTTTTAGTGAAGGGATTCAGCCTCCCTCGCCCCGGCAGTAGGAGCAACCCTCATTTGGGGGCACCTAAAGTTCGTAGAGCCGCGCTTCCCCAAAATCTGGGTCAAACCCCGCACTCTCCCCGCGCTCTTCGTGGGATCGAATCAAAACATTCCATCGACTCCGAAGTTTCATTGTGTGAAAATTTGCAACGAGGGAACTTTATTAAAAAATTTAATTGTTCGGCGGCGGTCGGCACGCGTACTTTTTTAACAATTTCACATAAAATTGGTCGCCGGGCACGTTAACTCTTTTGTGGGGGTCGTCGCAACCCTTCGAGCCGCCGCCGCGCCACCACTGCCGGGGCCTCTAATTGAGTCCGAATAATGAAGCAATACTGCGGTCAAAATTGCGCCCCCGCATTCAAAAAATAAGTTTTAATGAAGGCGGATGCAGAGGCGGATAATTTGGGAAATATCTCCCCGGAAATGTAGCAGCTTTTATTATTTTCTGATTTGGCAATGAAATTGTTCGACCTCATCGTCCGCGAACATATTTTCTTTTTCATTATATTTTATTCAATTCAATTCGTTTTCTAAAGAGTCAATAAACTTTTCAGAATTATTGGACGGTTGCCCAAACACGTATGATTAATGCGTCCTAATTAAACTAGGCTAGCTTAATAAATTTCATTCATTCGTTTTAGAAGTTGCAGGCAAATCATAAATTCAATTAATGCGTGTTATTATGAGGAAATTATTGATATAATATAGGGGCTTTTCAATTTTTCTACCTTTAATATGTCATTAGCATAAACTTAATCCCAATGAAATTAAATTGATTTGAAATGTATTTAAAAATAGGCTGGAAATTTAAAGACCTTCGAGATTGTTACGTAAAGCCGTTTTTAAGCAAGTTCCAAAAATACAGGAACTTTAAGCTACAAGTATAATTTCTCCTTTTACCGCTTTGATAACTTGATTGTGTTTGGGAAATATTGTTTCTTAATTAGAATATAAAAAGCAATAAATCGTAAATAATAAGTAATAAATTATATAAAAGTACCTAACCTAGCACAAATTTAAAGCTGGAGACTCAATAAGAAATGGCACATAATAAAAATTTAAACTTATATTTTAGCGTTTGTAAACTCATAATAATAATAAATTGGATATAGAGGAAAAATGGAATGATTTTAAGTGGATATATAATTTTTAATTTATCTATGAATAGAGTATACACTACATATACAGATAAAAAAGGGCCCAAACCCAAAAAGTTATCTCTGGAGCGAATACGAGGGTTTCGAATTCGGGTTTGCAATCAGCAGGTCAAAGCAAATCGTCAAAAATATTCAGAACTTCTTTAATCGTTTTCGAGCAAAACAACGACACGGTTCCCGACCATTTTCTTGTTACAGTTTGGAAATTATAGCCGACAGCTAGGCAAATAACCAACCTCCCAAAGTGGAGTTTTTAATAGAAAAACCTTAAAAAGTATATTTCATGAAAACAGTTTTACAGAAAAGTAAACCTTAAGAGGCCAAGCCTAAAAGGCTAAAGTGATTCAAAAATTCTTTCGTTCAGAATATTTTTTTTATTTTAATGAAAAGTAAATTTGTTGAACGCATAGTAAAGTAAACTGGTGGCCGTTTTGTCCGGAGGTAATATACCATCCAGCAAACAGTGGATTTGCATAGAAAGCCTAATTTCTTTATGGGAATGTAACAAATGTAGCACTGTCTGCCACTTCAATTGTATGCGGTACGTTTCCAAGTCCAGCATAATTGCTTTAAGGATGAAGTGAAAAAGAATTATTTCTCTCGAGAGATTCTTACATTTTTTGTAATCTGCTCCATTTTCCAGCCCATACGGAAATCCCAACTCTTTTTGAGGAAATTTGAATCCAATTACACTTAGTGCTTTCCAATTAGGACCCACTTACTTTCCAACGTCTATCCAGAAACTGACGGTGAAGTTAAGAGCATTATGTTCGAATTTAATTTCATAATCCTCCACCGAAAAGGAAACATCTCTCGTAATAAAAAGGCGGTGCCCGGCCCGGAAAAAAAATTATACTCGGGGAAAAAGAAATATGTACTCCGCCGCCGGTCGGGAAGAGGCTCTCGTGGAATATTAGGAATCCAATTTATGGCCCTCTTTACATATCAAAAAGCGTCCACCAGGAAAAGCGGGACCCCCTACTCCTGGTCGGACGGCTTCCAGAAATCTTGCAAGAGGATAAAATGTCATGGCGGGGGCGCATAAAACGTCCTTTGGCGGAGTTAATAAAAGTTGTTTGATGTAGCTCCACGCTGTGTTTTTTTTCCAGGGATGCCGCCTGGCTCTGGGGTCTCCCTTGGCCCGCAGATGCTCTTGCGATTGGTCTGCTAAATGGTCGCGTTCGCAGCCATCGCAAGGGCAAAAGTAATTATTTTCATTAGGGCCGCGGTCTTTCTTTGAGTCAAAACTCGGCTTGGCGGGTAAACGGGCAAATTCTGTCCCCGGGCGACTAATTGCCAAGAACTCATTTCGCCGAATCAACCCTGTCCAGCTGGCGGGCTGTCCCCGGACGCAAATTTGTTTTCCTACCCCCTTCTCAAATCCGTCCCAGTTTCCTTTTATTAATTTTTCGCAGCGATCGGGGCCCCAAAGCACCCGCGCTCCGGCTGCCCGGGAGTGTCTGGGACTTTATCAAACAAATTCAAAACTAGAATTGCCCTGGAGGGTTTCGCATGTAATTCACTTTAGCAGCTTGGAATTATTACGTCATAGGAAAAAATTTAGTTCTGTGGGTCAGCAATTTCCTGGAACCCCTCGACCGTCTGGCCAACCGGTGAGAGCCTGCAAAATGGAGTGGCTGAGGGATTGCAAACACCAGAATTTATTGTTATTGATCTCGGGGGTCCCGAAATGGACAGCGAACGTAAAAAACTTTTCGACAGTTTCGTGTATTTATGAGCCCGATGCAAAAACAGGACGTATCTGGACGAAATGTGTCCCCCCGGCAGGACGGGATCGTGTTTATTATGTTCGCATAATTGGTGTCGGAGGGACCGGGGCTTAAGGCCCATTTTCGGCACCACCGGCCCTTTTTGTAAGCGAACTTTCATTGAGTGATTTTTGGAGCAACGACGGGTCGAACCCCGGACTCCATTCCAACCCGATGGATTTGTCTGTTTGTCCGAACTTCAAGGACTATTAAACGCCCTCTGTTTGCTCGATAGAAGTCCCAATGGCTGTAATTTATTACTCCTCAAAACGACTCACTTAGACACAGCCCTCCAAAACGCAAATAAATCATTTGTGCGAACGAGGAGAATGTCGTTATCAATGTCTGACATTCGGTGATTTGACTTCAGATCACGCATTTACGTACGTGCTTTTTTGTAAAATATGACCTACGAGTTCCACTCAAATGATATTCAGGTCGGAGTGTTTTACATTGATTGCATTTCTTTTGATTTCATTTGAATTTGTACTACGTGATACAGAAATTTAAACTTCGAGGGGGCATTCTACTGTTAAACCCTCAAAAATATAGAGATGTGTAATATGTTGAATAAAAATGATATGCAATAATATATATAAAATAATAAACTAAACAACTAGTATATTTACAAAAAAAACTTTATATTTTAGTAAGAAAATAATTTAACGAAAAGTAAAATTTACATTTGCGTTCGTCGTAAATAGTCGTCATTGATTAATTTTAATTACGCCCTCAATTTAGGATTTATAAAAATAAATTCCTCCACTTACTGGTTAATTTAGAAACATCCGCTTTTATAATGTAGATACTTAATTCATTAAGGTCCAATTTTTTTAACACTCAGTCGGATAAACTTATTCGCTCTTTAAACAGGCATGAGTGTTATACGTGAGTTAATTTTGGCAAAAAGATCGAAAAATAATTTTTTCTCAAGGCCCAGTTGATTTTTTATCTGAAGAATAAAGTATGTAGTTAATATTTAAAGTATTAATTTTTAGTTAATGCTTGATTTTTATTCATTTGGTCCATTAAATAGATATATGTATGTATGTATGTAGCTGTTATTTTATTCATAGTGACAATATTTTCTCCTTTATACTTAAATACGAAAAATTATTTCAAAATCATTATATCTAGTTTACATACATATGTGTTAAACTTACAAATATTTTATCTACAGTTAAACTAGTTTGTTTCATCTTTGGATTTTATGAAATAACTTTATCCATACCCATAATTCATGCATTTAAATTCTTACTCTTATTTACCACAGAATCAAAAAAATGTATCCAATTACAGTGAGAATTTCCGCCCTAGCAAAGAACACCCTCCGATAAAAATGAAATTGGTTTAATTTGCGTTCCAATAGAAATCTTTGCGATGTTCTGTAAATCAATCAATGGTCTGCATGTTGGCTGCATCATAAAAGGGGCGTCTCAGGGGAAGTCTCAGCCCCGCAATGTCTCCTGAAAAACGTAATAAGCGTCCATTGAACTTTCCGTTCCTAAATAAATCTTGAAAACTACTCTTTGTATTGGGACTCAATTTAATCCTGATGCAATTAGACGATTGAACTTGTGCAGAGTCGAGCAGAGCACCCTTGTTACTCCTTAATGCTATTTCAACACGGCAAATGAGGTGGAAAACTTGAGCGTCTTCAATTTTGGGGCGGAGGGCCTGATGATGGATGGATGGCAAGGGGTATGAATTTTCACGAGATTAGTTCATCTGAGTCGGAGCAAAGAAACGATCGTTACGGTGTTTGCAGAAAGAACTCCATAAATGGAGAAAATTTGAATTGAGATAGTCGGATGCAGTGGAACCTAAATGCGAATGGAAAACAAATTAAAAAAGAAGATAATTCTGCATTGTTTTCCCGGGGTATAAATACAGACATAAGCTGCTTGTTTGGACAGGCGTAGCGTTGGCCAAACACCGCGAAATTATCTTGTTAGCCGGCTTGAACTTGCAGCGTAATTTTATCGGCTTCGATACCCTTGAATGGATAATACCCTCGGCACGCTTCACTTCACAAGACAATTGCGTTGTTTGTCTATTTCGATAAGTATTTCATTCGATACGCCCACCCACTGTCCGATGAAACGTGTACGGCGATTTCTCGACTGATCGCTCAAAAACAAAAAAATAAATAAATAAATTCCGATTTTCTTTCCATCATAGAGATAAATCTCAGCTGGTGCGACTTAATGCCCGAGCTATCGAATTCAAGGGCGCATCAAGTTACTTCTTGTAAACGTGTCTTGAAGACGTATAGCAACAGGGTGCCTATTAGAACCAAATTAAAGATATTTCATTTAAAAGCCCTTCTCGTAAAAATTAGGGGAGGATTGTCACCTCTAGAAATCCATTAAGCCGCTCAAGTGGAACTCACTTCTCTGCTCCTTTGCAAAAACGACTTATTTTCCCTCGACCCAAGGAAAATTAGAATAAATAAAATTATTTCCGCTCCAGAGCGTGTTAAGAAAGTTCCCTGAGGACTAAGTGTCCATCAACTCCATCCAGGGCTTCCTTCCTGCCCGGCGGATGCAATTCAGAAGTGCACAACTTTTTGAATGCAACTTTGCCAACAGTTCACCAGTAATAAGCTTCGTTTCGCTGTAATAACAACTTTTATGTCTTGAACCCTCCCCCCACCGGGAAGAAAGTGAAGGGTTCCTTCCTTATTCAAAAGTGGGCCGGCAGTTATGAGTTCGTAAGGCGCTCGCTATGATTTCGCTTTAATTAACAAAATATCTTAGAAAACTCGCAACTTTAGATAATTCCGCTAATGCATCTTGTGAAGAAAAACAATCAAAGACAGGCGACAAGACATTCAGACATTCACGCGGAATCTGCCTAGAGAATGGAGAAACTTTGTTCGCGTAAAGTTTTATAGCTGTTCAAGCAACTTCCCGGGACAAGAACAACACAAAAGTTGGAAATTTTGTTTTTCAGCGAAATGCCAGTGAAAATGGTGTGTTATGTGAAGTTATTATTCAACAATTAGGGCATTTTCGAGGCAGTTCAGAGGAACTTGCGATAATCTGTTTTTGAAACTCAATTTTATGCTTACATGTCGGAGCAACGAAACCCCTTCATGATATGACAAAACCATTGACGTATTCAAATTTTTAATTTTTTTAGGTTCCCTATAAGTTGTATAGAAGTACCTATAATTAAAACCCCGAAAAGGATTCGTACGCCTTACGTTATTTCATTTATTATACATATATGTAGTTATATATGTAATGTAGGGGAGACCGGGGCTGGTTCTAACAGGGGCAGGTATTAACAGGCTGATTCACGCCAAACTATTAGTCTAAGAAAAAAAAAAATCACGATTGCCGCGTTTGTAAACAATGCTAAACGGGTCACGACTCGTCAGTTTCGACTGCGCTGTCGCGGGAACGAGATGTGTGTAGCGTGCCCATTTGAGCAGGTAAACGATCTTTTTAGTGTTTTTAATTTCTTGATTTGCAACCTTAATATAAATTTCAAAGCTGTGAAGCTTTAACTTAGTCAAATAGTGTTTATTCAACTATAAATAGACTCTAATTTCTTGGTGCTAAATTACGTATCTATTATAGTACAACCTGATTTCTGAAAAATCGGGCCGTGGGGTTAGTTTTAACAGAATGCACGGGGCAAGTTCTAACATGTAGAATTTCTGTGTTAGGATATTAAGTTCCTATTTTTTTTTTGTTAACCGTTGATTTTTTTTGAAGAAGATGTTTATTTAACTTTATTCAAAGAAATTATTTATTTAAGTTTAAGAGAACTGCTATGAAAGCCAAAGTTTTGTTACTTAATTGTCACTTAGCGTTAAAATATCACTCACTACTGAATATGGTGAGACTGAATAATTCATTGTATTTAAATAATATGATACTGGATAAAAAAAATAAAGGTTGATTTTTGTAGATTAACTGGTGTTTAATTATTTGGCAAAAAGTTCAAATTTTATTATTACCCTCCCTGTTAAAACTTACCCCAGGGCTGTTAGAACTAGCCCCAAGGCTGGGGTAAGTTTTAACATGTGAGTTTCTTTGGAAAAACCGTTATTATTCAGAAAGTAATACGTAAACAACAATTTTGATAAGCTTTATTTAAAGTCCTATAAATTACGAATTACATGGCCTAAAATCATGTCTCTAACGCAAAAGGTTGGGTAGCTAGGGAAGTTAGTTTCAAAATTGTTATAACCAGCCCCGGTCTCCCCTACTAGCCGTGGACATTGGCATAAGTATAAATAAGTTAAAATTTAAATAAAATAATTGTCGGTAATATTGCGAGAAAAATATGCCTATATATACATATGTATATATTTACGAATTATAAAAATGTATGCATATACCCAGAAAAAAATATAAGGCAGATCATAGAAATATAAACTAAGCTTTTGCGGAATGTAAACAAACCAGCAGAGTGAAAAATTTGAGGAATTTCTCAATTTTCTGAATATCCATAATTTAACTCACCTTAACTCCTTTTATTGAGATACTTATATCAATTATGTTGCATTTCCATCACTTCACTTACCTAAAAAACGATTTCCCACGCGGAACTTTCGCATTATTCCCGCACCCCAGCACAGAACACTTCATTTCACAAATTAGCGTTTATTTTTAGTTAATCGCACTGAACGGAATAATCACCATAAGCGAGTTAACACAACTTTTATTAACTTGTAGCGAAAGAATTGTTTTAAACCGTAAAAATCTGCACTTTTTCTAATTAACATCCAACGAGTGCAGATTTCGTTTGACAGTTGGGTGTCAGCGTCCCTCTTGCGCACTTTTGCTGTACTATTTGGTATGTTCCGAGATATTTAACTTTGAATCTTCGAAATTTGAAATTTTGCCGCCACTTTTTTTATTTAAATTCCCACAAAGTCTAGTGACGAATGTCAAATACCTTTAGTTAAGGAGATGTCGACTTTTCATTGTAAAAAATTTGTCAATAATCTTTGAAATTAACGAATTAAAGTTAAATATATTTTTCGTCTTATCGACGGTGACGAGCACAGATTTTTGCCTTATAAAATTACAAATCGAAGTAAAGTAAAATTGGTCTTATTTGAAGCACTCGACAAGGATTTTTTACAGAAGACTAATGGAAACATTTTTAATTTAATGTTTTTTCATAATTTTCACCAAACAATTTTTGAAGCATGGAGAAATTGTGGGGGAAAACTATCACTTTTACAAGATTTTTAATTTTTTTTGAGTATGCGAAAACGGATAAATTCTCATTTCCCAATTTGAAGTTAAATCAGAAAAATTCACAAGATTATTTTGGTAAAATAAAATTTCTCTTACTTGACTTTTCTCTATGCTGATGAAATAAACTTTTATGACGAAAGTAAATCAAAAGTGTAACTTGTAAAGCAGACTATATAATAAAGATTTTTTTTTTTAATATGTAAACAAGTAACTTCTAATAATATTTTGGTGCTTTCGTAATTCGTATATGTACAATAAAATCGAAAAATACTTAAAAGCTTATACCGTCGTTTTGTATGTACAAATATTATTTTATCGGCGTTCGATAGGTGGTGGCATGGGCGTAAATTCAAATTAAGACAAGTTTCGGTTATTGGACCAATTATACGACAATATATGTAAATATTGCACGCATGAAGATAGACTAAATAACTCTAAAAGACACAACTGCTACTCTTTCTCTTTATTGCACACTTAATTTTTTGCAATGTCCGCATCATGGTAACCCAAAAAGTGCAAGATTTGAGATATTTTATGAAAATCATTCAATCGAAAAGATGGATTCAGGTCCTTTAATGTTGTTCGTAAACTTCAAGTGTTGAGTGTGTGGGCAGAGACTGATACCCTTATGAAATATATTTTAAAAATTAGGCTTTTCCATTCCATTATTCAATTTTGACGAAATACATACATAATATAGGCAGCTTGTTTTAAGTTTCATATTTTTCTCGGTTTAACCTTTAAAACTGAGTTTAATTTTTTCATTCAAAAAATTCAAATTCAACAATTGACTTTTACGTTACCTATTCTCTACCTAAATTATCAAATAATATTACAAAATTATTTTTTAGGCCACTTAATAATGAAATGTAAAAAAAAAGAATCTTTTTTAGAATAGGAATCTTGATTGAAGTTATGTATATAGGTATGTATATGTATATATGTATTATTATGTTACTATATATTGTCATTTTTATAGTAGCATTTAGGATAGATATGTGTAATTTCTTATAATATTTATATTTGATATAAAAATAAAATATCATATAATGTGAATATGTAAGACCTTCCTTTTAATTCCCACTCACAATTTTTGCAATAACGCAAATACGCCTCATTAAAAAAGTAATTTCCTCTTTACTCTCACTTCCTTTAACAAATTTCTTCTACATTTGGTACAAGCTAAATGCGACTGATATCTAATATTAAAGCTTTTCTGAACACGCTCCAATTTCCGCAGCATCCAGTGCTATTCCACCTCAATGTAGGTCGGCTCCTTATCGCTAGTCATGGAGCTGTCTATCATTTCTTCGTGAAGGTGCGAATCCATTGAATGCCGAACAAGCCCAGGTGCACTAGAAATGCATTTTACATATATTTAGATGAAATAGAAATAAATTTTTTCACGAGCAATTTAAATACCTCAACGAGCTTATGCTATAGGATCGATAGGACGGCGGGGGTGTGACTAATTGTGTTGAACAGCGCGGCAGATTGGCGGCGTCACGGAGGAGCAACCTAAGACGGTATCAATAGAAAGTCGGTGAATTAATTGTACAATTAAACAATTTGCGCGTCAATCACGGGTTCTGGACTTACCCCACGGCGAACTCATTTAAGCTTGTCACATAAGACGGCGGCGGGGTCCGGTGCTGGAACTCGGGATAGATGAAGCTGCTGGCGAGGAATCGATTATTGCAAAAGACGCTGTTGCAGTTTCTGCAAGTCTCCAGGCGCCTGCAGCAGGGGCAGCCGGGGGCCTCGTCCGCCACAGTTAATTTCCATACAGCACCAGAAATGACCAGCAAAGACACTCCAATGCCTGAAAACAAAAGGGTCTTAATTAAGCTGGCCGCCAGCAGCAGACGCTCTCAAATTACCTATCATTAAAAGCGCTGCACTCAGGTACTGGGTGGACTGCTCGATGAGACCTGTCGAGCCCAGGACTATTCCCCCGAGGGTGCAGGAAACGCCGCCCAGGGCTAGGATCCCGATCACAAAGGGCACCGACGGAATCTTGAATAAGCCCGCAGTCAGCCTTCTTCTAGGCAACTCAAGACCTCTTCTGTAATAATATGGAAATTCAAATAATTGTATTTTAAATCGATTTTTCAAATTAAATAAAATTCATATAAGTATTAGAGGTACCTATATATAAGTAATCAATTATTTCGCATTTCTGAACAAATATTTTTAGTTCTTATTCAAAGGTTTACTATACTCGTACCTATGTATGTCTCGAGAAATTTATAAATTTTGTGCGTTTCTTCGAATAAAATTAAATTACTACTTTGCGTCAGAAATTTAATCCAAAAATTTATCTGGTTCAAAGTTTGAAGTTTGTATATCACGCCAATTTGAGGGCTTTTAAAATTAAATTCCATTAAAAATTTGCCAGATAGGAAAATGAAAAAAATACATATTTGAACAACTTTCAATAGAAAGATTTTAAAAAAGTTTTTGAAATTTGAAATAGAAGTTATTGTATATAAATGAAAAATATGTAGGTACTTGCCAAATAAATATAACAATTTTAAAATATGTACCACAAAATAAATCTTGAAGGTAAAACGAAAATGCGAAAGCCTGATTTAGTAAAACCAAAATAATTTTTAATATCTAACAAATTGTGATTTAAAAAAAATATATATATAAAAATTTCTCAGAATTGCAGGAATTCGGGAGATGGAAGTCTCATTTTTTTTATTTCAGATTCCCAAAAATAAAATGTAAAAAACCGAAAAATCACAAAACCTATGAGAGAAATCTTACAAAAGGTGCAAAGATTTTAATGTGTCGTCAAAATAAAAAGGTAACAAAAGATTTTGGTCGCAACCTGAAGTAAATTGAAAACTTGTGTGCCCTTCCGGCTAAAAATTATCCTATTCAAAGGACGGTCGGCTGCTCACCCGAACGTCTCATACACACATCCCTTGTATGCGAATAATTGGTCCATATGGCGTTCGTTCATCACCCGAGCACAAAAGCGAAGATAAAAAAGATTTTATGCGAATGGAGGTTGCATTCCTTTGTCATATCCTGAATTTCTAGCTCGAAACGAAGCCACGCATATTTGGCAGCAGCCGCAGTTCCCGAAGAAAGAAAGATTTATCTCCCGTCCGGGCACAAAGGGACTATCAGGGGACCTAAATTGCTACAGAATCCCATTTCGAAAGTGCGCTGAATGGAGCAGAAATGGTCTCTTCTCTTGGCTTAAAAAAGCGGACAAGAGGACAAGAAGCTGAAATCATGGCCCCGGAGTGCGCGGGATTTTTTTGAGGCGTTTGCACCTGCGGGTTAGGTAGACAGGGACTTGGGATCGATTCAACGGCACCATATGCCAGAGGTGCATTTTTTTATTATACATTTTCACCTTTATCAGAAAGGTTTTCGGGTAAGAAAACATTTGGTCTATCGGAGGAGGTAAGGGCGGTTATGTGTAATCCAAAAATATGCCGCCGATGTTGCTTTGTAATTTGAGAACGATAACCGCTCGCATCCGTAAAGTTGAGCAAACAATAACAAAAAAAAAATGCCGAGCCGATAAAATAAAGGTCTAATGGTTTTCTTCACTTGAACCCACACACCAAGAACCAATTCACGTGGGTAGAAAAAATTAAATAAAGTGCTATTTTCATTCCATTCTAGTCGAGCGAGGTTATAACAACTTTTTCTGCTGTGTTCGTAACCAAAAAATTTAAAAGGCATCCTTGTACTTTAAGCAACGGTTTAATTAATAAAGCTACAACTTTTCTTAACAATCTTATTCCTTTTATACAGGACTTGTACCAAAATATATGTTACATATGTAATTAATTCACTAAAATATTCTGATCAATATTATTGTAAAGAGCTCTTCTCGGTATCATGAGGATGGTCTCTTCACTTATATCCTTGTAAGCCATGTCAAGGACATTGAAGGATAACGATTAAATTTGTGTTTACTGACGAGCTGGCACTATAAGGTAATTATACCAAAGTGAATATTTTGAGCTAAGAAATCAAGCTGTTTTATCAATATTTGTTTACTAAATAAGTATTAGGCTAAATATAAGAAATTCATGTATGTAAGTAAGTACATATGTACAGAATTATGCATATACAAAACAAATTTTCTTAAAACATTTCAACCAGCGTAAAATAATTTATAATGAAACGTTTTCTATTATTATTATAATCTTACTTAGGGAAATGGTAATTTACTTATTCACAATATGCTACAAGTGGTTTCTAAAAATTTCAATAACTTCATTCATTCAATCATTCTTTCTGCTTTTCTACATTCTTTGTTGGATACGAAATTTGGTTGGTTAAAATAGACAAAAATATATCCATAAGCGAACTATAACGAGAATCAATTTACTATGTATAAATCTTTAGGACTTCATCAAAAGGTTTATCAGGATCGTAAACTATCTGAAGTTGGTAGCAAATTACCCCCCACGAACTCTGAAGCAAAGCAATAGCTAAATTCCACCTTCTGCGAAGCCCTTTGGCATGGGAAAAAAGACGCCTTCGATACGCGGCAAGGTGGAAAGGAAGTGCCATAAAGTCGACCTGAGATATTTTATTGCTTCTTTATGACATTTACAGGTAGTGTGCCTGGTAGGATTGATTTCCCAAGGAAAAGGTAAAGTCGATAGAAACTAGTCAATTTTCCTCTAGGAACCTCATTCTGCGGTAAACAGGCGCCAATAAAAAGTAATAGCGCCGGCAAATTCTGCATACGAAGGACGAGATAAGGGCAAGGTCCTGGATAAAGTAAAGACACGAATTTGAAAAAGTACACAAATGTTCTATTGAGTTAAATTTTTTTTGCAATTCCCCAAATAAGCATCGTTTCGTTACCCGAAAACGCAGCCATTTATTGCCCTGTAAGTGCCGGGAGAACAGGGCAAGTGCTTTTTCGGGTAAATTAAGACTGAAACGCTCTCGAGCTGGAGCAGCCAGTCGGAGTGAATAATTAAGTAGCCGCTTGTGAGGAGTAATGGACCCGGCTGAATCCGGGATACACGGGAGATCGCTTCTGCCGCCACCGCCGCCGCTGGCATTTTTCGCCCCGCGGCCGCCACAATCCGAAGCCCTGCGCGCAAATCCCATTTGCTCGCACATGTTGATGCCATTAGGCCTGAAATGTGACCCCGCACCGTGAAATATGCCCGGGCTGAGGACTAAATTAAGTCGAACATTTAAATGGCCCGACTTTCCCTTAATGGGCCCACAGGAAAAAAAAACGGCCCTAAGGACCACACGGCCCGGCAGGTCTCGCTTAAGTGGAACCCCACATGTGGCGAGAAAGTACAACGCGACCTTAGCCGCCGAGGATTTTGGGAAACACCCGCAAGGTGAAGAATTAATTACCAATTACCCACCTCTGTAAAGACGGACAGGTCTCACGTGATTTTGGTGGTTAAAGGGGCTATTTCTTGATGATTGCACTTTTTTATATATACTCGTACATATAGGATATACAGCCCTTATTATGTACTTCTTACAATTTTAATCATTATGCTACCAAACCGCTTTTTGGCTTTACTTTTATAGGAAACTAGATATGAAGAACATGTTTTAATGTTTGTTTTTTTTTTCTTTTCAAAGGCGCAAAAATTAATAACAAAATGTTATAATTATTTGTCCCTATAAAATACACTTTATTAGTAATATAAAACGTTTTGCTGAGATTTATTCAGACATTTTTAATTTTTAATTAGTTCAAGATGTAAAGTTTTAAAAATGTAACGATATCTTATATCGAACGGTAAGAACATAAGAATAGCTTTTCCTTAAAATGAAATGTTTCTACTAGAAAAACTAAGCGATTTTCTTTAAATTTTATACGATACTCGTAATTCTATGTATATACCATTATCTATGGCGAATAATAGTTTTTAGTAATACTTTTTGTTACATGTATGTGAAAATCACTCCATTTCGGTACTCCGTCTTAAATAAACTAAATCGGTTTTATCTGATTTAAAGTCTACTTTGATCATCTTATTATGCTAAAATTCTTATTTAACGAATCAAATCTACATATAGTTAACGTGAGTAAATCAAAAGACTTTGCATACCTCTGTAATGACTGTACTATGATCATTTTTATTCAGAAAACAACATTAGCTTTGTTAATTTATTTATTTTAAATTAAGATAAATTTTTAGACAGGAAAAACATCAATCTAATTATTCCGGGAATTTTTCAGAAAAGCAAGAGTCGTGTTTTCCATTTAATCGTGTCGCCTCTGGGTCCTCTTTACTAAACATAAAAGTGAATCCTTCATTAGGGGAGCTACGTACATATCACCATTTGGAAAACAAATGATAAACAGCTGTTTGTCCAATTGGTAAAATGTTAAAAAAGTGGAAAACACATTTGCTTTTACGACTGAAAACTATTTAACGAAATTAAACCAACTGCTGGCGAACGAAACGATCTAATTACACTTTTGGTCAAACATTTTTTTTTTTTAAATCCGGGTGTACATGTACCCGTACATTTTAATTGGTATTTGTTTTTATTTAAAACGTCTTGAAAGGTTGTCAAAATGAAGTTTCAACCAGCTTCCAAATTTATTAGAGATGTGTTCTTCGCATTTTTCTTATCCGGTTCAAATTAGATAGTAAGCAAATTTGTCATTGAATTGAAAAATTGCCAGTATATAAAGATTCTATAATTTGCCATATTTTATTTGACCATCGAAACTTCTAACCTTGAACCAAGTACATTTTTGTATTAAGTTTTTGACGTAAAGTGGGCACAATTTCCTTCAAAACCTGGAACTTATACTGTTTTTAATGAGGAAGCAATAAACAAATAAATACAGTCAACTCTCTCTACTTTTCATGACAATTTGAATTTCCTAAAAAAAACCTAATGCCTAAAATCGAAAACCAGAATAACATTCAATGCGGTCTCAGCGGGGTCTCAAGGGTAATAGCATCTAGGAACCACCGAAAAGGTGAAGAATACTTTTATTACCTTTGGGGAACGGGAAGTTGTAGGTGGGTGCTGTCACGGACGACGCCCGGCTGATTAACTGCGGTCGTTAGTCCACTACCCGGAGGCGGTCCACCGTCCAGAAAAATCGCTGTATACTGCGGCGGCAGGTGATCCGCTTTCTGCTGGAGCCTCCGGATCTTCCTCCGGAGCCGCTTGCTCTGCCGTGACTCCCGGGAGCATGTGCTGGAGTCGAGGGTGTCCAAAGGCGCTGATTCATGGGCTCCAATCTCCGCAATTTGTTCACAGGAATTTATGACACTAGCCACCCGCAAGGGTCCAGCCCCTGCAGCCTCCAGGAGGCTCTCGGTGGCGCAACACGAGTTTTCGCAGGTCTCGCAACCTTCCGCCGGGGAAGGTTCGTCCTGGTTCACCGCCAAGTAGCTGCCCTTCGTGTCACAATCCACTGTAACCGCACCCAGCACGGTCCCATTCTCGAAGACCATCACTTCGCTGTCCTTCGTGGACGTCTTAAGGGTTTTCTTTGGCGTCAACATATTGCACTACTTTACTTCGCGCTAAAGATCCACACGTTTAAGATAAAAATTGGATCTGTTCGAAATTCTTCCCGAAAAACTTTGACCGGTGCGTCGTACTCCGGCCGTGTCACCTCTGCGTGCCGCCAAAAACTGATTCTTGAGATGTTCGTGCCAAGCACATGAGGCCCTTCTTGGTTCGTCCTTTCCCACCACTCGCCAATCCCGTCCCGTCCCCGCCAGCGACCTGGCGGTAGCCATCGGCTTGCCGTTTGAAAAGGGTCCGG
Organism: Machimus atricapillus; assembly: GCA_933228815.1. NCBI lineage: Eukaryota > Metazoa > Arthropoda > Insecta > Diptera > Asilidae > Machimus > Machimus atricapillus. The sequence continues at coordinate 29,485,097 of OW121786.1, read as the reverse complement.
TGGATGATGCCTCGGGCAGGGGAAGTGATAAAATTACCTTCGAGGATGGGCCCTTGAGCCCTTCCTTCACGTGCAGCCAAAGCGAAGGGTGCCGGCGGCGGCTGCATGGCGACCAGCTTCAGCTCCGGTTTCATCTTACTCTCGGGCTCCTGAGACATGGGCGAACTTCGGCCGGATTAGGCCTGCCCTAATATCAACAGACGGACCCTCGGCCGCCTGATGTTTATTCAATGAGCCCTGGACCCGGTCAAGTCATGGTGCCGAGTGGCTTCGACGGTCGACGTTTCCTGCCTCCCGACGTGTCATATGCTTCGCTCCATTTTTTTTCTATTATATTCGATCTGGATCTGGAGCACTGCTGGTCCAGCGAACAGGGAAAAACTGCACCGGGAAATGTTTTTGTGGGACTGTCGCTCAGGGTTAATAACTTTGTCACCATCTCGACATGTGGCAGGCGGATGAGGAATCGAAAAATCGACCAACGTACTTACAAAGGTTAGTCCCTGAATCGACTATTTAGAACCGAGAAATTTAAATGCGCCTTAGAATCCCATCCGCCAACATAAAACCATTGATTATATGTATATAGATGTTGGTTCTAATATAAACGACATGAATTTAAAAATTAATTGTAATTTTTTTTAAATATTTTTAGGTCTAGAGGGAGACGTATACCCAAAATTCGTTTCGAAATTAAAATGTTTGTTAAAAATGTTTCTTGCTTGTCTTAAAATAAGTTTGTTTATGATTTGAAGGAGGTGTAAAGGATTTTTACAAAAGATTTCCTATATATGTATTTCATAGGTAGGTATATTCTTTTTATATTCCTTTTGTACATTTCTTATGCAAATATGTATGTAGTAAAAAAACAACAATTATAACCAGAGATAAAATTGATTGTACATATAACAAAACGCTTAGTCATACCATGCCCAATAAGCCCACGGTGAAGTAATTGAAAATTCATACTCGAATATTTGATAATAAGTAACTCACAAAAAAGAGGCGGTAAATTTTTGTAGTCTAAGCGCTAAAATTTCAAATCCACTGACAGAGGATTCAAAGAATCTATATACATATTTTTTTTTCATTTAGCATTCGGATCATTTCCAAATATTTGAGTGCAAGGATTTACCAGCGTATTAAATTTTCCGCTGAAAAATATTAAAAATTAATCAAACCAAAGGACAGCAAGGAATTTAAAATAAAAAGTGTATGTGAATAGGAGTTTGATGAATGGAAACGTTACACACTACAAAAATGAACGCTTGCGGCTCAGCTCGTGAATCCCTGAATATTTTCGAAGTAAAACGGCTTTGAAGTGCTTCACAATTTGTTCGTATGGTAAAATGAATGTTGTTTTATAAGAAATTCATCCCCCACTATAAAATAATTCGGGAAAAAAATTAAAAAAAGGGAAAATAATTCCCTTCAACAGAGGCTCCCGGTCTTCACTATAGGCAACCGTGAAGCCGATCCCTGTAGAAGCCGCAATGACACGAAATAAACAACCGCACCTATTCGAAATCGGGCGGCCGGCGATGGAGTACCTTCCCAGCCGATGATAATGTAATCCTCTTAATGTCAGTTCATCATTCTCAGGAATCGGTCCGACATCTGGTCCATATCTCAGGCTCAGCCCAGCCTCATCGCAGACGGAGTATAATCCGTGGAAAATGTGTAATAATAGGTGCAGACCACCCTCCTTTCAGATCCTCGGACTCGTCCTCCCAGATAAATTGATTACCACCCGGAGCCCGTCTGCGCCGACCGAGCTGGGCTTTATCGATGCTGCAAGTAATTTATCATTTCGTCTTTTTTTTTTTTATCTGCCTTTTAATTGATTTATTTCTGCCCGCAAATTCTTTCCGGGTGCTCGCCCAGCCCCCGGGGATGCTCTGCTTGCCCAGCATTTTTGTAACCACCATCGACATGCAGCGCAGACATTTCGAAGGGCACTTTTCCTCAATTCTCAGAAATTTAACGCTGAGGAGTTTTTCATTTGATTAATTGAAGAGCTTCACCCTCATTCGACGCCTAATTGCGGGGGTGCATACCATATTACCATACATACTTACTCGTAAATTGGCGGTAATCCATGAAAATACGAACCTTTACAACCACAATATGCATAATTTTGTTTAGCATGGAACTCATTTTTTTTTACTTTAAAGAAGTAGCTAATCAGAACCCCTTCTAGAGCTAAGCAAGCGGCAAATATTTGGGATGGAATGGAGGTTAGCCGGAGATCTTTACCCAAGTTAGCCGCTTGAAAGCGCAGCTACGAACAATGGGGAGAACCCTCGTAAACTTTCATCATCCCTAATCTTTGCCTTCGAGTAAGAAATGACTTTCGAAGGGTTTTTATGAACTCCCGCAATTACCCAAATGGCAGTTTTCGTCTGCCAGTTCTGCAGAATTCCATCAGTTGGATGAAACTCTTTCCAGAAAGCAAAACAGGAGTTTTCTGCAATTACTCCTGAATCCTGTTGTTACCGAGCTTAGCATAATTGTATATAGCATATGTATACATAATCAACAATTTTCTTACCACTCTAATTCCGTTGTATTATTTACTAATTTTTATATGCGGGATGGTTGGCTGGCATTTATTGTATTGAATATTCTAATTTGAGTTCTTTGAAGTATCCTAACTCTTTGTAAAATTTAAGATACTTTTTCGGGCGAAAAGTGAACTTGTGAAATCACTATAGTAATTTATTTTTAATTTAGGTTTATTTAAATAACTTGTTATTGATTATAGTTTCAGAAAGAAGGATATTGAATTAAGGTAGTCAAAAGCAAAAGGCGATATACATAATTATCTTACTGCTTATTGTAACGATAGTGCGCTGATATCAACATAAAACATGTACAAGGTTTTGATGTTTTTTTAGAAAATTTAAAATTTTTCCCTATATGATAAATAAGTTTAAGCAAAACCTTCTTTTATTCTGGATAGACAAAAAAAGCACAGTTTAGTTAAATGTTAGTTCAGCGTATTTGCTGATTTCATAAACTGTCATAATAAGACGAAGACGAAGACTTAGATTCGGACAGGCCCTTACTATATGGACTTTATTTAAAAAGTACTTCTGTTGCATTTGGTTATAACGTGTTACAATAAGTAATAATTCAAAATATGCAATCTCTCATACTTGACCCCATCGCATGTTCCGCTGCTTACCTACTTCAACTTCATAATATTGCCCCGATTCACAATACTGTAATTTATTCGATTTTTATAAATTTGCTTTAATCTCCTAAAACTATTCAAGAGAGTTAATTGAAAAAATCTACCAAATTTATAGCTTCAATTTTGCTTTCATTGGTTAGGTATACAAGTTTTATATTCAGAGGAAAATAGTGAAATAAATAAATTTAATTTGAGTCCTTTAGTCATTAAACATTCCTAGAAAAGGTCATTCAGAAATTCTAAGAGTGCTTTCCTTTGAGTACTTTATTTTAATTCCATTAGACGTCCTTTATAATAATATTTTAAAATGTCAATAAGTTCCTAGAGATTACATTTTCTGTCCTACAAATACGTTCACTACGTACTTTGATTAATTTTCATCCATTTAAAGTCTCTTCCCCCCTCGCATCAACTCTCTTTTGACTTATTGCGGTCAGTCTGCACAAATCGCCAATAGGAAGCTAATTTAACGTCTGGTAATTCAGATACGCGGTTTTACTAGATTTTCAAAATAAATGGCAGGCACTTTGCATAAACAAATGGCTAAAGGTTCATTAGGACGCGTCCGATTCGAGCCGGGATCCCGAAGCCAGCAACCAATGGTGTCCTGTAATTATCAACTGATGGAAATTTATTGTCGGTCCGATGGGAACTAGCTTTTTGGGGCGCCGGGATTTTGGATAGCCCCTGGACCCAACGTGCCCCACAATCTGGGCTCCATTGTTTTGTTTTAACTTTTCTCCTCATTATTTTAATTGGGGCAAATAAAAGGTGCGGGTGGACTTATACCGCATACCCGCTCTGGGTATACATTTGTAATTTGCCGTTTAGATACTATACGTTCTATAAATTCTGAGCGTTTATTTTGGAAATAAAATTAGATATTCGTAAATGTTGTCGAAATTTGATAACCAAAATAAATGGAAATTGCAGGAAAACCAGGGACTGTAATAATTATGATTAAAAATATATAACTTACAGAATAACGATTATTAAGTAATTTCTATTTTTATAACGATTATAAAGTTATTTTTACTTTTCGATTGCTCGATCATAATTAAATGGAGTACTTAATATGTATTTTTCAATTAGTTGATTCAATTGCTCGATAACGATTATTATACATTAATATCCCACTTAGAATTGACATAGAGGAAGGTTTTTTTCTATTGTATTTTATTATAGGTGTGTAGGTATTTCCAAACTAGTAATGGGAGCTTAAAAAGTATTCACTATATAATTTTTGTTCGGAAAATATATTATTTTTAATATAATTTTATGTATATATACATATGTAGTTATATTTTTTTTTCTATTGGGGATTACTATTTAGAATAATTAATTTTTCCATCAGCATCTACGCGATAGAAAATTTGTAAAACAAGGTTCAACTTTTAGTTTCAGTCTCTCGTGCCTAAGGTGTGGGTCAGAGTGGGTGTTTAGAAAGGTGGCTTTTTAATATGATAAAGATGAGTCTGAACTGTAACCTGAATACGTGCCGGTATTTTGTAATTCACCTTCGAGTTAGATACTGGTTGAAACAAGATGGAAAGGTGCTGATACCGCCGTTTGACGGCTCCCAATCTCTTCGACAGTTTCATTAAGTTAATTGGAAGCCCATCCGTCTGAACAGCTTTGAGGTAATCTGCTCCAGAACCAGAAGAGTTCCGAAACTTCACCCGACAACTTCCATGACGTCGGGACCTGGTTCTAGTAAAATGATGGAATCTTCCTAAAAATTCCAGACTCTATCCACCTCGGCCGAAATAAGTGTTCGACGTGCAAGTTCCGTGTGAGGACGGGAAGAGGCCCGCCCCCGCCTTCTGCATCAGAAAAAATCCGGGCACCGGGCTGCTTCCCGGCTATGTCTAAAGTTTTCTCATTATTCTGAGTGCACATACGACGGCGAGCGGTGGCGGCAAGACGACTTATAATGGCTTCTGATTTATTAAGTAGCATCAAAGGTAATAACGCAGACAGGCGCCTAATTGAGGAGACGGCCCCACTGCAGGGCGGTGCACCGGCAAAGGTAACAATGAACATGAAGGGTCCTTGTTCGACGGATGTTCACGCCAGCGAAGCCCTATAAAAGGCCACTATTTGCAACTGCAACATGTCGAAACTTTCACGGTAAATGCGAATTTGTCTGCATAATAATATCCTCTAAGCAAATTGTCTTAGAACGGCTGATGCATTTTCCTTGCCCTAGAGAGCAAAAAACGGTTATTTGAAAAGTATGTCGTAGTACGTCACGAAGTAGCAAGCCACCTCAACTCCTTTCGTAGCTCATAATTTAAGCATTTATAATATCCTACTTATTGAAACTAAAAACCTCTTCCGAAACATAATTGAAATTATCTAGAGCTGGTTAGGAACTTGTTTTTTACTAAAAATGAAGAACGATTTCCATAAATTAAATTAACAGGGAAACGACTTGCCAAATTATTATAAATGACTCCGTAAATTGTTACTCATAGAACCACACCATTCTAATTAACAATTTATAACCTAAGACTACTTACATATACTTTCCGGACATTATTGGCGGAAATTATTGAATAAGTTTATTTTAAGCCGTATTTTAGAGAGGTAGGTATTTGAAAATTATTCATGTTTTGCACTTTAGCAGAAATCTCAGCAAAGTTCAGTTACATGGCTTAGTTGTTGTCACATGAAGCTAAATAGCATGCTGTTGTTTAATAGCATTAAATTAAATTATTAAATACCTCAGAAATATCGAGAGCAATATGTATATTTATGTAATCAACATTTTAATAAGGGGAAACTTAATTTTGGAGATGTCTAACAAATTATTGCAAGAGTGCCTAATTAAAAAAACAAGTAGAATTAAAAATTAAATATGGGTGAACTTTTATTGGTTTCGGTAATATGTAGATATAAAAAGAATGATTTCAGTGACTACGTAGGTGTCGATTCGATTTACTACATACATATGTATTTACAACTAAAGCATTTTTTAAAAGTTCATTAATTTTTGCATATACATACATACATATGTACAAATTTGACTGACATAAATTCCTTATTGTAAAAACTCATTGACTATCAATTTAATTTCTTCAGACATAGAGTAAAATTTTAGGATTAAATTTCAATTCAATATTTCAGTTGGAATTCATTTGTATATAATACAATAGGATTAACTAAATTTAGTGCTCGAAGTACATTCTTCATTCATCTGATATTTATATAAGTATACTAGCCAATGTCCAATGCGCTCCGCTGCACCGATACAAAATGTGTTTTTTTTCAAATTTGAATATGTTTAGAAACATTTTCCGAAAAACACACTGTTGCAATCTAATTTGTAGCAGTATGTTCGACATCATAAGCAAATTGAATGTCTAACTAAACACAAAAACGTTAAACAATGTTGTCTAGGTCTAGGACATTTTTGGTCCAAAAAGTGAAGGTTATGCCTACATAGTCAATGAAAAATAAATAAAATAAAGAAGCAAACAGTTTCTCAAAGTTATGAAAAAGAGTATAAAGTGGTATCGAGGCTTTTGGCAAAATCTTGCTGTGGTTCAGGCCCAGGATGTACTAAAGCTCTTATAAACCAAGTTTTCGTCCGATTGTAGAAAAGTTTCCAGTTTAAATTAACAGCACGAACTGAAATCAAGGGTTTGGATATTTTTAGTATCGACTTGCATTGCGACACAAAAGTCCAAAATAATAAGAGGGATGTTTAAAGAATTTACTGCGAAATTGGAGAAATTAAGACGGCAAATGAAGCAATATCAAAGAAAATTTGATAACATATTCATAAAAATAAATTGCAAAATTCCTGGCATTAACCAAATGCCCCTTCGTATATTGACTTTGCACGCCACCATTCACTCAATAAGAGCCCCGCTTTTGCGGAATGTAAACAAACAAAAGGAGTGAAAAATTTGAGAGTTTTCTCAATTTTCTGAATATAATTGAACTCAACTTAACTGCTTTTATTGATATATATCAATTATGTTGCATTTCCATCACTTCACTTACCTAAAAAGAATTCCCCACGCAGAACTTTCGCATTATTCCCGCACCCCAGCACCGAACACTTCATTTCACTAATTAGCGTTTATTTTTAGTTAATCGCACTGAACCGAATAATCAGCATAAGCGAGTTAACACAACTTTTATTAATTTCTCGCGAAAGAATAGTTTTAAACCGTAAAAATCTGCACTTTTTCTAATTCACATCCAACGAGTTTGACAGTTCGGTGTCAGCGTCCCTCTTGCGCACTTTTGCTGTACTATTTGGAGAAGCTACTTTTGAGTTTGAATTTTGAATATGCGTATCACGTATCACTTTTGGGGGGCAAATTAGAAAAAGAAAAGAAAAAAGTTTTGCAAACTGCACCTTGTGAGGGTCTCAAATATATACTTTTTTTATAATATTAGAATAAATAGTTTTAAAGTTATTTAAGAAAATATATGAAAATATTTATGTAGAATTGATTGTTTTCTGCCACCAAATGAAACATTTTCATTCCATTCACATGAATCTTGGAATAAATGCATTCACATGAAATGGAAGTTAGGTGGGACTGTAAAGAATCTTAAAAATTGACTTTACTCTGTATTTTTTCATATGAAGTGATCTTAGAATAGACCTCAAAAGCCACGAATTAAATTGGCTATAGCGAATTCATGTAATGTTAACGCAAGTATCCAGTCATAAATCTGAAAGTTAAGGACGATATTAAAATTAAATTTAATAATTTTGAACAGTCATATCATTAAAGTAAAAATAAAGAAATCATTCTATCAAAAGCAAAATGTCCTTTGAGTTGTCTTTAGTGCAAAATGACAAACAGCAAGACTAAGTAGCATCAGTTTAATAGTTTTATATAATGTTTAACAAGAATTATTAAATTATTTCGTTGTATAAATACCGAAAAAAAAAATTAAACAGTAAATGTGTCGTCAATATTTTAAAGGCCTTGCAAATAGCGTCGCAGCTCCTCTTCAGTGTCGAATATCATCACCGGGAAAGGAGATCCAGGTACAAAGTCTCCAGCCCATTTCACCTCAACGCGATAATCCCCTGGTTCAGTTGGATCATACTAAATCCAAAAAGATGAATTATTTATATCCATTCAAATAGTGAGATAATAATAATTACCTTGCACAAAATAGTCCGATCCTTCTGACTCTCCCTTTGCATCTCAACCCGAAAAGCCCCTTTGGGGCCACGTACTCGCACCGTCAACTGTCCAGCGCCAGCCCCACGAGTATCACAAATGAATCGCGATTGGAATGTCGCCAAAACTCCGTGTTCGATACCAGGACCATACACTCGCACCTGCCGAATAAATAACGCTATCAATTGGATCATGGAATAAATAAAATATTATATTTCATACCTTGCTTGCATCAGGAGCACCAGCCACTTTGAGTGCAAATGGTGAGCCTGGCACGTGCTGTCCTCCGTATTTTATGGTCAGCAGGTGCCTTCCGGGCTCTTGGGGTTTTATGTTTAGCGTAAAGGTTGCATCTCCGTGGTCGTAAAGTTCGCAGTATGCCACTTTTCGAGGACCAGCACAATGAGCAGTCAACTCTCCTGGACCTGCACGTCGAGTATCGATCCACGATTTTATTTCCTTCCCGACAATTCCATGGCGAAGTCCTTCCCCAGAGCAAATTACTTTTGATGCGTCGACGGATGACCCAACTGCGACTGTAAGTGGACAGCCCTTCACTAGGCGGCCGTTCCACTTAACAGACAAATTTAGAGGTCCTGAAGACGACTTCTGGGGGGTGTAAGAAGCCAACCAAATTGCTTCATTGGGGCGTGGTTGTGCCAGACTCACGGGAACAGCCGTGTTATCCTGATGGGTCAAGATGACCTCAGGACGTCCGGCTGGAGCTTCAGTGGCGTCGATTGTGAAATGAGCCGCTTCTCCAGCTTGAGCAGCAGCGAGACCTCGTCCGGTTAGAACAACTTTGTCTGCAGCTTGCTGCGCAGTGACATAGGCGCTCCTGGGGCATTGAATGATGCTAACTCCGCTCCAGGTCAGGTCAAAATCGTGCTCACCTGGAGTAAAGTTGTCCGCTGATAGATAGAGTCGCACCTTACCTTCAACATGTTTATCGACTGGGACCTCTCGTCCATCGATAGTGCAGACCAGCTCTCCTGGTCCAGCTTGAGACACATCAAAGACGATTCGAGCTGGTAGAATAAGACGTCCGTCGTGGTCTAGCAAAGTTCCCCAACCACCCACTGGAACCACTTTGTTTGAGTCAACACAAGAAATGGACCACGGTGACCCAGGCAGTGGACCTCGGCTGGGGCAGCTGGCTCTGATTTCGTACCTGCCCACGGAGAGGATGGTGTAGGACACCTTCCACTCGTTGTTGCCCAGCGCCTACAAGAAATAACGATTTTTTTTTTAAATTTCTAAAGCCAAGTCTAGAAGATATTTCTATCTAATTACCTTAATTTTAGGTTCGATCCTCTCACCGAATTCATCGATGCGTTCAATTTGGACATTTGGTGCTGTGGGACAATACACCACAAATGAGGTTTCTTTTCCCCGGTGGGAGAGCTCTAAGCCATTCCCAGAAGCTCTGGAGTCCGCCTTGCTTCCAGTTGAGGAAACTGTGAAGGACAGTGGAGACCCCTGGATTGGATCCCCGCCGTAGAGGATAGTGGCCTTGTAGTGTCCTGGCATCGTGGGAATAAATTCGACAGAGTAGACGCCTTCCGACAGCTCAGATACTCGGACTGGCACACTTTGTCCTATTGGAGATATGATCGATGGTTCGATTTCAGCAACTCCAGCTTGTTCGGTTTTCACTATAAAATTCAAATTAGGAACATTAGCATATATAATTTATACTTTCAATCTTGCTAATACTTACACACAAAAGAAATGGGACTGTGGAGCGCTAGTTGACCCTTTGGCACTCCTTGCAATATAACTTTATTCGGTTCAAAAGACTCACAAGTGAATGGGCTTCCTGGGAGTGGCTTGGATTGGTGGAGCACCTCTGTGATAAATAAAATAAATATTTAAGAGAGATTTTAAAATAGAAACAGAAAACTGTAATAAGACACAACAGAATAATTTGCATTTAATAAATGTTGGGTTTTGCGTCATAGAACGCCAAGAAATAAAAACTTTTATTATTGTACTGGTAACAAAAATTGGGCCTCACCAAATTTCGAGCACATTTTGTTTCTATTTCTATTTCTAACATTTAAATATGATGTTTAGTTTAAATTAAGGAAAAATGTCCCAAATAGATTTTGAGTTTTGCTCAATTGAGAAAATATTAAACGTACTTAAATTTGAAATTCTTACTAATTTATAGTAATATTTTTTGCTGTCGCGTTTAAAAACGTTCATTTATAATTTTTCATTTTAGAAGCAATTGAACACTGTGCGAAATAATGTAATTTTGTGTAAGTAAGAACTGGATTATTCTATTTTACTTCGACTTATTTGATAGATTTTTATACATTCAGACATTTTTTTCTAAAAACAATAAACACGGTTTTAAGCTAATGTTTGAATTTGATATACTAACTTTTTATTAAAGTCATTTTAGAAGGTAATATGAAAATTGTTAACTTACCTATCAAACACTGCCCAATTTTGTTGATAGTAAATTCTGCCTGTAGATGGCCTCCCTTGGTCTGGTAGCAGCGGACAGGTAGGGCTTCGCCTCCAGGTCCTGATACGACCACATCGAACTCCCTGGCAGGTCTTCCGGTGGTGTCAATAGCGAATGAAGTGGTTTTTCCTACTCGTGCCTGGTACAAGCCGAGACCATTCACGCTGATTTCCTTCCCAGCGCCAGGGGCTTGGATGTTTATTTCCAAAGATTTCGTAGAAATTGGGACTCCATTGTACATTATAGTGATTTTATGGGGCGCCACGCGAGTTGGGTGGTAAACGATTTCCCAGATCCCATTCTTGGACGGACCCCTAATCGAATGAGGAACTTCTGTCGAGCCGCACCGGACCAGAGCCGAAAGACTCCCGTGGCCAGCGTCGTCTATTGCAACTGAAATTGTTGCCGGCCTGTGGCACAGGGCTTCACTAACTTCGGTGATCTTCACCAAAGTGGGATCGAAGACGCTAATTGTTCTTGTGGTAATGTGGTGACGGGTCTCCCTGTCAATGAAGCGAATGATGTAACTACCGATCATGTGTGTCCTAAATTCAGCAAAATTTCTGGTCAACGTGTACGCGATTTGCTTGTGGTCTGGTCCTATAACTTCAACAAGTTGATCCTCGGAAACAAGATCAATAGACGCAAGACTGCCGATTTGCAACTGTTGTGTGGTTTGTTGAACGTCCACTCGGAAAGGACTGCCTTCTACAGGGACGTCGTTGAATGTGATGTTGACGAAGTGAGTTTCGCACGTTTGGGGTACAAACGTGACGTCATAGAGCCCTCTAGCACAGGCAACTACCTCAGCCTTTACAGTGCTCGTCTCTGTTGAGACGACGAGTTCGAGGGTGCCCTCTCCAGCCCCAGCTGCGTCGACGCTGAAGGTAACTGGGACCCCCAGTGAAGTTGGCCCTTCACTCTGGTCAAGTCCACTAATGGAAACCTTCGAAACGTCGAAGACGTTACAAGAAAACGGCGATCCGTTGATGTGTTGATCGTTGGCTGTAACGCTGATCAAATGCCTTCCAACCGCAAGTGGTCTAAACGACGCTATGTAGGAGTCGCCTCGCTGAGACATCAAACATGGCACATTATCTCCAGAAGGAGAGGTCACAAAAATCTGTGGTTCGACTCCTTCAAATCCGTCCAGCTCAAAGGTGTTCTCCATTTTTACGGCGGCTTGTTTTAAACCTTCACCCGATGCCACAGCCTTTGGCAAAGCAATTGGAGCAGGGGAAATGTGGCAAGTGAAGGGTGATCCTGGTACAGGGTGTCCATTAAAGCGAACTGATAGTGAATGTGGAGCAGCTTCAGTTGGCTTAAAATTTACTTTGAAGCGAGCATTGCCCTCGGATTGGACAAAATTAGGCACATTCTTTCCATTTACAGCCACAATTATCTCCAAATTTCCAGCTCCAGCTTGGCTCGCATTGATCCCAAAACTAACGCTTTTGCCGACAACTCCAGGACGAATGTCGGTGACTATGACCTTTTCAGCAGAGTAAGCTTTTAGAAGGAAGGGACTTCCCTCAACGTGCCCTCCCTGCGGCAGTCTCACCTCAACGGAATGATCTCCAACATCAAGCGGCTCGAATTTTACCTTATATCCGTGCTCGATGGGATCTATTTTTGTGGGGACATTGCGCCGCGCTGGTCCAAGGACTTCCACAAGTGGAGTGTCCTCTGACTCCACCACAAATTCAAAGACACGGCCCACGCTCACCTTGTCCATGGTTTCCGGTGATAGAATTCGAGCCGCCGCTGACACACGGCAGGTAAATGGGCTTCCAGGAACATCTTGTCCATTAAAACGCAACTCGACGGTGTGATTTTGCGCATCCCTGGGAGTGAAGCTGATGGCGTAGGTGTGCTGACCTTGAGCTTGGGCAGATGTAGGAACCCGCCCTCCGTTCACAGTGACCTCAAGGTTCCCTGGTCCAGCCTGTGAAGTCTCTACCAAAAATGTGACCGATTTTCCAACAGTTCCATTGCTAACATTTTTTACTTTAATTGCATTTACATCGTACACCTACGAAATATTTGATTATTTAGTAACCGTGGAGCTTATAAGTCAGTCAGGACAGGATCTTAATTAAATTGCATTAATTCTAATTATAAAAAATATTTGAATTATAATCGTTGGACCGAGACTAGATGGATCTACTAAACATTTTCATTGAAGGAAAAAAATTTTTAAAAATTGTTATTCCAATTATAAAAAGTCTTGAAAACCGTAATTTTATTACTAAATTTTTAACTTTTATTTATGTAGATAGAGAAGTGTTTTAAAAACATTGAAAAATATAATTTGTTGGAACTTATAAAAGTTCATCACATATCTTTTCAAGGAATTAATTGAATTTTTTTGATTTATTTGATCTACGCACCGATATCATTTCGATAATCACTTTTTTATCAAACTTAATATTGTACATATTTTTTCTTAAATTATTAAAATAGTGAAGTGAGTTTTTATGAATAGTTAAAATCGGTGTATTTTTACAAACGTTATTGTGAACAGATACTCTACGGAACCGATGCATAGCAGATCCCCCATTTGTTTTGCAATTAATGTCTGTTACGATCGCTGCTTTAATAAAATTCATTATTTTAAATTAAATGCAAATTGACCCTTATCCTGGTTGGCTTTTGACCGAAGCATACCTTCGCGGCGTAGGGGCTTCCAGCTGTAGGCTGGCCTTTAACCGACACATTCACGCGGTGCTCTCCAACAGATCTTGGAACAAACTCCGCCTTGAAGACGCCGTCAGCAGTCTGATGAACCTGCGCAGGCACAGATTGTCCTGACGGTCCTGCAGGGTTCGTTTGGTGCGTTTTAGGTTTTATTCAGGATTTTATTTTTATTGCATTGAGATAAGAGCAGGATTGGTCAGCCACAAGCACGTGCGAAGTGTTGTTGTTGGTGTTGTTGAAGAGAGAAATTTTTTTCTTTGAGTCAAAAACAAAAATTTTTTTTTCTTGTCGTACGAACAGTTGAAGTCGATTGCAAGCAGAGGACATTGGAAAGGTTGTGAGAGTAGAAAGAAGACAGTTAGAAGAAGGTTAAACCTACAGTCTACTAGAAGAAAACGGGTACCTTCACCAGTTAATTATTATTTACACCGGTCATGACATGCCTTTCTCTCTTCGGATCTTAATTGAGCCTTATCTGGCACATTTTATTTTGTTTATTTATTTTTTTTAATTAATTTTTTTTTTCTTTTCTTTTCGTTTTATTTTTGGGTTAGTAAGAAGTATTCTTTTCTATTATACAACTCTCAGCGTACTGGTTCAGTTCATGTCTGGTTTTAGCTAAACCGCTTTAAGTACCACTTCAGGTAAATTGGGAAAAGACTTAATTGGGTTAGTAAAAGCTATGAGCTATATTTTTGTCCACAAAGTCTAGTACAATAGTCTTCGTCGCCCTGAAATATACAGATACAAGTGAGAAATCATAAACTTTATTACAAACCGCTAAAAAAGAAAATTAGATTCTTTTTTTAAGTCTTATAACTAATGGCTGGCACACACTCAGACTGTTTTGGTATTTTAGCTTTTTTTTTTTATACTCGTATATTTACCCTGTTCATTTTCCAGTTCAAGGTACACTTCCGGTGTTTTTAATCTACTAAACTTTAAGAGACATGTCATACAATTGCTTTGAGGACTATATTTATAGATTATTGATTTTTCCCTCCTTTAATTTTTAAAGCTATTGATTTGCTCATACTTTTGAACAACAAAAAAGCTTCAAGAGTAGTTTATTATTTAAATTGAATTATGTTTAAAAAAGTAAATAAGAAAATAAGAAAATTATTTCGACATTTGTGTTTAAAAGAAGAAATTTTCAAATGCACATAAATTGTTCTGTTCATGCTTGTTCAGTATCCTCAAAGCTTCTACTGCTTTAGGGTGTTGCAAATTATTTAATCTCTGCAAAAATAATAACTTGCAATTTTAAAGCTTAACTTAAGCTAAAAGATCATTACCAAAGATTTTACTTAGTATGTAAATATAAAAAGTAAGTTCAGAATCAAACATAGCGAAATTAACAAAATATCGAAAGTTGTAAGCAAATAAATATAAATAATAAATATAAAATATAAATAATAAAATCGCCTCTTTAAAGATATTTCATATATGTATATTTTTAAATTCCATAGTTTTAAATATATTGAAATTTTGTCCGGTTGTTTCAATATCATACCAGCCCCTGATAAACTTAATAAGTACTTACTTGAAATGACGCTGTTCCTATTTCCAGTAATATTTCATACATTATTTATTATTATCTGATTCATAAAATTTACTGTACATAAAATAAACTGAAAAAAGTTTATAGTCTAATTACTTTTATTTAAAAGACTATTAACACTGGGTGCATACTTTCATATAAGATCTTTAAAAATAAACTGTTTTCCATAGAAAAACTATTCAAACTCATGCGTTCGCACATTATTAATATTTATGAGGAAAAGATATTGTACAATTTTACAAAGGATAGTATTTCTATTAGCAATGAACTTTGTACGGTAGTTTTTGTGTCGAAGCTTTTATCAAGTCAGAGAAATTATGCCGGTGATGTCCTTTTTTATCGGCTGCTAAAAATAAACTAAGCAGAATTCGAAAGGAGGGAGGATCTTACAGGAACACGTTTGGGATAAAATTAGATAAATGCCCTTAATTCTAGAGGATTCTCAATCGGTTTAAATTATTCACAATATATCATAATTTTCGATCAAAATAAACTAGTATGCACCCACATTATTTTTTATTCCACACCATTTGTTCCTTTAATGTGAATAATTTAATTGTTCCATAAAAAAAATATTTACTTAATAATAAATATGTTTGTTCGGTTAGTAGACAAGACTTTCTATGTAGAATAGAATAGATGAATGTGCATTAATTGGTGTCATTAGAAAACGTAAATATTGTTTTTATAACTGCATATACTTTTTTTTAATTTAGACTGAATCTAGAAGTAGGAAGAAAGCAAAACTTTTACATTGGTCCCATAATTATACACAATACTGTATTTGGTTGCAATTTCGTCCAATTTGCAGAACCTAGATACTAAACTTTGTAAGTTACTGAAAATGTAAAGGTTTTAGTACATATTTACAACATTTAGTTTTTCATAAAATTCAAAAGCAAATCTACACGCGAAAATTGTTATGCTGTTATCATGCCAGAAATATAAACATAATAATAATACTTTTTCGCAAAAGAGTCTGAGTGTATGATGCAATAACCGAATAAAGTCGTTATTAAGATAAATATAAATTTAAAATTGCATTTCTGAAAAAAAGGAATGCAACAACTCTAAGCCAAAAATAAAACGAAACGATTAAACAGTGACAGAGCTTCAAGGAAATTAAAAATTTTTTTTAATTTAAAGTCACGTGCACGAGTGAATAGACCAAATCTGAATGTAAAAGAGGTAAAGAGAGAAAGTGAGAGCTTGGAGGTCTGTACAGAAACGAGAGAGTGCCTGCCAATGGTTTCGTCTTGCTCACGAGGTTCACGTACCTTCAACGTTCACTTCGATATCTTCGAGGCGACCACCGGTGTGATTAATGACGAAGGAGTTCGGCTGGTGCACGGGTCCTGGGCCGCCGAGGGACACTTGGGGTCCGGCCATGCCCCCGCTTATGTTGACCGTGATGGGGCACCCAGGCACGGGCATTTTGTTGAACGACACGTTTATTATGTGCTCGCACGCCTCCGCCGGAACGAAAGACACCGAGAATCTGAAGGAAGATACGATGCTTGTTTTTAAGGACTTCCTGCAGACGAGTGTAGGTCACATTTACCTGGCGTTTCCTTGCGGATGCACCTGCGTAGGGATGTTATGGCCTTTTGCGGAAATCGTTATTTCCAGGTTACCTTCTCCAGCATCGCCGGCGTCTACGGTGAATTGGACCGGTCTTCCCACGGTGCCCTTGGAGACACTACCCACAACGACTTTGCTGGCGTCGTAGGCCTTCGCAAGGAAGGGGGTGCCCTGGACTGGGAAGCCGTTGTACTCGACATTAATCGAGTGACCCCCGACTGCGACAGGTGTAAATTCGGCGGTGAATCCTGCGTGGATGTCGCCGGTTACCCTCACTGGGAGTTCGCCATGGGGTCCTCTAACGCTGACCGCCAGCTCTGCAGCTCCTCCCCCGCTGACGGTGATGTGGAACGACGCTGGACGGTTCAAAGGGATGAGCTCAAGGTTCGAAAGGTTCAGAGTGACCCTGCTCGTGTCGGCCACGGAGCAGACGAAAGGACATCCGCGAACTGTTTCGCCGTTGAATTTAATGTCGATGAGATGCGGTTTCGGCTGCTCTGGGGTGAAAGACACCAGGCACCGGCCGCCCCCGACGACTTGAACATGATTGGGGACTTCCCCCTCATTTATCGAGATTTCGAGTTGCCCCTCGCCCGCAGCGCTGGCGTCGACTGTCCGAAGGAATCAATTAAATTTGCAAATCGAATGTAACCGCGACTAAGACTAGTTAGGATCTGAATAACAAGTAGCATTTCTCGAATTGTAAGATAACGAAACTTTATTTGATTGACATCGATTGCGAAAGTCGTAATAATAAACGATTATCCTAAGGAGGGTAGAAAGAAATTGTTAAAATTTTGACGTTTGGGATCTTTTGTTAGAATAAACAATAAAAAATACTCTTAAAAACTGTGTCCTTTTCTGTTATTTTCATTGAATCAACTGAGAACAGTATTTTGTAATATAGGTAATAAAAAAAAAAGGAAATGAAAAAAAGAAATCAAAAAAAATTGAAAATTGTTGCCATTCTAAAAAACAAAAAACTTCCATCTCTGTTAAACCGTTTTTAGCTTGGTTTAAGTATTCAGAAAAGATTTATTTTTAAAAACTGGTGGAAACATATAGTTTTTGCAATTAATTCGAAAGAGAAATATAAACTTGAATTTTAAATCGAATTAATGAAAATATAGGCAAATCCTTAAGTCACTGCAAAAAATTCATTCATTATTACTCTTTAAAATTTTATTTAAGTTAGCTGAGCATTGTTTCACGGAAAAATGTGATGTTACTCTTAAATAATTATTCTGAATAATTTAATTACACTCCAGTCATTTCCGAAACCAAACCATTAAAAACGGTTACGAAATTAGAAGTAGAAACGGAAAGCAATAATTACTATTAATTAACTATTTAATTGATAATAAGAATTTTTTTTCTAATTTAAAGACTTTGCTTTGCTGTTTGACAAAATAGTTCTCAATGAAATAACTTTCGTGTTTTAAAACAATGAACCAAAAAGGGAGAATTAGAAGTCATTTAAGTTTATATTCGTAATTATACTCAGAGAGCAAATTACCTACCCTGTTTTTAAGGTAAATGGTAAATCTCATAAAATTAAGTCTTTATGGTTTCCTTCTACTTTTAGTAAGAAAACAGAAATTTTTTACTCTCTTTAAACTGCATACTTAATTTAAATTTTTATACCTTTATGAACCAAGTGAAAAACGCAATCGATAAAAGTTTAACATTTTTTAGTACTTTCCTCAAGGCAAATGTTCATTACGACTCGCTCAACATTGATGTCAATCATTAGTTTTCTTTTTGCGAAAGAGCAAATGCGAGATGGGTCAGGTCCTGAGTGATCCAGGTTAACGTCTTACCTCGGAATTGACACGGCTGTCCGACGACTCCGCCGTTGACGTCCGTCACCTGGATGAGGCTCGCGTCGTAGACCTTCGCGATGAGTGGGCCTCCGGCGAGCTTCGTCCCGCTGATGGACGCCTCGATGACGTGCGTGCCGACCTCGTTGGGCACGAATTCGATGCGCATCGCACCGTTTGCCGCCTCGTGGGTGACCCTAGCGCTGACCTTGATCTTGCTCGGGGACAAGACCGTCGCTAGGCAATCGCCTCGGCTGAGGCTCGATCCAGGAGGCGGCAGTATCTCAAAAACCGCCGGCGTGTTGGCGGGGACGAGGCGGGTGGACTCACCCAAGGCGGTCAGGCCCGGTGACGACATGATGTCAACGTGCCAAGGAGACCCTGCAAGGAAAACAAAACCACAATTAACGATTAATTGAATAATTCCATTTTTAATTAAACATTAAATACTATTGTTTTGAAAATATCATATTTAAAATAAAAAAACTATAACTTTTAAATTCAGAATTTTCAATAAAAACACCTAATTCTGGAAGGGACTACAAAATTATTTTGTCTTAACAATACACGTACTAAATATCCTAACTAACATTCCCTCCAAACGCTCCTTCACCCCTCTTAAAATCAACTTGACATCCACATCACCCTATTCTTTAAGCTGAATTGTTTTTAAGTGCACTTGCTTAAACCACCCTAAGTTTTGTCAATAACAATGTAGAGTTATAAAATAAAGCTCGTTTGAAAGAAAGTACATCCTCTAAGACTTCTAATGAAATATGCTCCATTAAAGAGAACAACTTTTTTTGTGAGAAACGTGAATCCTTTTGTAATTTCATAGGAAAAGGGAAGGAATATGAAATTTTAAAGAAAACGTTGATAAGGAGACTTGATATTTGTTGAAACATTTTTTTCCGTATCACCCTGTATGTACATATGTATATGTATAGATTTGGTTTATACAAAAATGCAATCGTATTATGCAATGTAGGTAACTTATAGCCACAGATGTAAAATATGGATATAACGTGACCATGAATACCTTTTGCTCGTTTGTTAAATTAAAAAATTTCCGAAATCTTTTTTTTGTCAAAATTAATTGGTTTATATTAAATGAACGATACAATAATTTTTGGAATTGTTTTTCCATTTTGACGAACAAAATAATCAACAACAGATACTATCACATTATTCTTTATATAAGAGGTGAACAGCAGAAAATTATTAACTAACTTTTCTCCAAATTTGTAAAAATATTAAATATGCACTAACTACTATTACGTTGTTATAGTGGAAAATTGCTGTGGGTGTTAACTTTATTTAATTAACCACAAAAAGCTGCGAATTGTTATCGTGAGATATTTTACGAAAAAAAAAAAATCTATTCAAGTAGCATACCATTTTCCTAAGAAAAATTGTCTATGTCAACTCAAGTACATTAAATATTGTGAAACTAACAAATATCTTTTAAGTTTCAGTTTTTTCGCAAAAATCTTTATGAATGCTGGAAGTATCATTTCTCATTAGAATTTGACTTTGAAACGATGAATTGGCACATTTCGCTTAATTGACTTTTGTTCATAATAATGTAAAAATATACTTTTCATAAAAATGACTTTATCTATCTAATTTTTAAAAAATAATTCGAATTGCAATTTCGCATGGAAACTATAGAGCCTCGGTGAACTGTATTATTTTACTACACCACTGTCACTAAATGCGACATTCTCCACCGGTCAAGGCACTTTCGATTTCGAAACATCTTTTAAGACGAGATTGTTGATCTTAGAAGTTGCACTGCCTTTCCTCAGGTCCAGTCAGCGCTCTCAATGACTCCGGATGGTTGCTCGTCGGAGACAAGGACCTAATTGGGTGAAATTTTACGCTTTTCTCGGCTGCGTGGAAAATTGGCGCGTACCTGAGAGAGGCACAGTTTTGGTGTGCTGCTTTAAATGAAAGTGGTTTTGTCCCAAAAGATCGAGTCACGGTCTAAGTTTTGTGGCATGCTTATAGAGTTTTTAATACTTGGAAACAGCGGAACACGGAAATGAGCACCTTTCAGGTGGAAAATTTATCGTAACGGTTTTTAGCAATTAGAAAAGTACCAAATATACGAAAATGAGAGTATTAAATTGCGCTACTTACAGCAGTTATACGGTTTTTAGGCATTAATTCACGCGCTGTTCCGCATGCTAATAATAGTTATTTTGTGTATGGTAAGTCGCGTGAATTTTAAATTACCTATTTGAAGTCGAATAAATTTCCATAAGAAGTTCTTAAAATTACAAGTGTATATCAACGGATTGACTTAACTACTTAAATTTCTTCCTTTCATAGGAAAATTTAAAATTAACTCTCGAAAAACTTCTTCATACTTATTTTCATTCTTTATTTCACTGGCACTTCATTTCTATTCGACGTTATTTCATTCGCCTAATTTTTCTTCAACTTTCTTCTTTTATGTAAAAAATCTATAAATGGATACCTATAGACTTTATGGAAAAAAAAATTGAAATCATGCAAGAGATTAACAAATAAAAATGTAGGTATATCATATCTTAGGCATGTTGATCATTATTTGTTTCAATATTTTTAACAGTAGTAATTGGATGTATTTTCTAAAAATGTTATAATTCGAACGATTCCACAAAAACTTTATTTATGTATATAAGTATGTAAATAAATTAATCAAAGTATTGTATTACGATGTTAACATTGCATATAAATAATATGCATTATGGATTACAATAAATTAATTCCCTAGATTAGTCTGTCAGAGTGAAAACTGAAATATATTTTAAAAACGCTAAGATCCTGTAATTACGAGAAGTTAAAATATCAGGCTAATTATTCTCTCCTCACTTTAAAATGCATCAAAGTGAATGTATAGAAGCGAATTTCATTTGCATTTTAAAAAATTCCTCGCGGAGAGTCGCGAATAGTTCAGCAATTGCATGACCTCGTAATAATCGTTAAAACCCTTTTTTTCTTCGCTGAGTTGAATTGCTGCAGCGATGCAACGTAATGACGTTACAACTTTTTGGTCGGTCGATTCCAGCGCATTAAGACGTTCTCCCTTTCGCTACACAATGGCACTGCGTTTTGCATGCTTGATTTGGCTGGCACGTTAACCCAGCTGAGGTGCAATTAGCGCATCTTGAATGTCTACCTTAACGAACTCATTTGACTTATTATATATCTTGGGAGATTGCAACTTTAAGACGTTACAAGCAAGCCTAAGATTTTAGGTGACTGTCTTTGTTTTGACGGTCGTTGCTCGTTTGGGAACTTTCACCTCACCGCCTATTGCGATTTGTATGCAAATAAGAGGTGCAGATGAGTTTGAGGTCATTAAAAATTTGTTATACCGTGGTTAATGGACGTGTCAAAAGCTAATTGAATTTCCATGAAAATACTATTAAGATATTTCTGTATGCAGTTATTGACCTTTACGTTAATGAAGCGAAATTTTCTTTGGTAGTTATTTCTATTTGGTATAACCTAACTCGTAAATTCGAAACTGCCTTTTTCCCAATTTTTAAAATTATAGTGTAAAAGTACAAAGTATACTTTAGCCATGAATTAATATAGAATTTCACCTTTGGAGAAAATGTGTTCCTTCAAAGTGATTTGTTATAAAAGTGCCTTGACTTTGAGTTTATCTCGGCCTTGGGTGGATTATCATTTTAATATTTATAACATATATAACATACATATAAATACCAATCGATCAGAATCGATGGGCAGAATTGTTTGAATTTTTTTCAAAGTAGATTGCATTTTTTCATCGATACAGGCTTAACAAATAGAAAATATATAAATATATAAGACAATTTACTTTTTTAAATAAATAAATACACATGAAATATGTATGTGAAAAAAAGCAGTATTATCCAAACTATCATAGAAAATTTATGAATAAACAATGAGCGAAAACTGTTTTCTTCATTACACTACATCTTTCGAAAAGGAAGTTTGTAGTTTAATAACTTTGTTTGTACATATATTGTATAAAAGGGAAGAGAAGTGTTGCAATATCGCACCTGCAGGAGCAACTCGATTAAAAATAACTTTCCAAACCGTCGCATCTGAGAAACTACACTAATAATGCAAAATGATTTTGTAATTGGTTGCGACCGCATGACGCTGAAAATACGCACGCGTGTATCGGCTAATGGATCTACTCGCGCACCGTGGCGATTGGAGAATCAGTTTCAGTGGCATGAGATATTAGATCGAATCGAGACTGTCCTCAGTGGAGCGTAAATAAACCACCAATACCTGAAATTCGAGAAGCGCACGTCTGACGACTTTTCATTTGAAAATGGAATGCGACGATCAGGTTATCATTTAATAGGTCCACCTGAGCGAAGTCTGTAAAAATCTTCCGGCTACTGGCGTCGGTGCCAGAAGTGGGACTTTCACCTTGCCAAGTGTAATCTTCGGATGACAGTCTCCGAAATTATGCGATATCTTCTCTATCACCATGTTTACCTTTTCAAAGCTTGCCTCACGCCAGCCAATTCTTGGTAATATCTCGAGAAGGTACCTCGAATTCAGGTGCAGCTGTGCACCGCCGGAACTTGAACATACCTTCGAAAATCGCCAACTGGCGCGGGTATCTGTTGAAGCAATTTGCATACTTGCCGCTGATTCGATCGCTGCAGAAAATTCATCAAAAAATTTTCACTCAGTTTTTTGAGCGTCTGCACGAATCCGCGAATAAGTGCATAAATAATATTTTTATACTACAGGTTTAACAAAGAATACATAAAACAATAAAGTGGTGAAATGCAATTTCTTCCATCACAGGTTTCATAAACCATTAAAATTTATATTTTATTATATTTATTCAGAATGAATTTTATTGATTTTTGCATTGTACAAAACCTTTTAGGTTCAAATATTTTTCATATTTTGCATGGTATCCAGCTCAAAATTCTGCGGCAATTAGTTAGTTAGGAAAAAAATGTTTACTCAGGAGAAGCAGCGAATTTATCATTTTGCAGAAATCTTTGCTGCCACGGCCGCGAATAAACGAGCGTGTAAAGTGTTTTCTTTTTTCTACACGAATATGCAAATTTTTATTTCTGATGAAGTTGTTGAAGTCTGATAGATACGCCGTTATATCTGGCTCTTAATGAGAGTTTTATTTTTTCACTATTTGATGAACTAACGCAATTAGAAATGTACGTAACATTAACTACATATTTTCATGAGATATTACATTTGAAAAATACGTACTTTAAAATAGAAGAAAATATTATTTTAAAATCTGAAACAATTTTCATTCAATCATTTTTAAACACGAAGAGCAAATTTTTAAAACAGCATTACTATTCGCGAAACTTTTCAATATGAGATATTGTAAATACTTTCTAAGATATAGGTAAGACGATACTACCGAATAAAAAGTTCTGCAAAAAAGCACATTCTCCATTAAATTTATAGCTGTTTCCGGTGTTGTAGATATTTGATCGACTTTGTTTACTATTAAAATTATAATTACATAGTTATGTGTAACTTTCCGCTCTCCAACAGCGACCAACAATTTTGTTTTTAAATTGGATCCTAAAAACAATTGCTTATGTGAAATCATAATCTACGCTCGTTTTTGCGATATTTACAGAGTGTAGGTTGTACCTAGTTATTATTTTTTGCCTGGTAAGCTTTAAAATTTTTTTTCGATTAATATGCTTACCACCTGTTTGACGTGTTTTTATTAAATTTTTGTTGAACGTATGTTCTGGGCTACACTTTCTTATGTAAACTTAGCTGCGGGAATTACAATCAATAAAATAAATAAAAAAAACTGAATCTTGTTACTTATGAACATTAGTTATTTCCATTTCGCTATTTTTGTTGTCGTAAAGGCTTTTCTTCGGTAATGTGATCGAAGTGGGTCTGCTCTGCTTTCGATATAAAAGTCTAAAATACAGCAATAATTTTTCAACAAATTGACATGTTTGTTTCTGATCCAAAAATAAAACAATCAAATAGACATGAATACTTTTTAAATCTTACGATCAAAATTTTTAATTAAAATCAAATTAGTTAACAGAAGAAAGTTCAAACGAATAGGTACCAGATGAAGAATGATGACAGGCAAAATAAAAGAGGTCGGGTAAAATTTAGCCAAACATCGTTTGAAATGTCGTACATAGGTAGCTGGTTCTTCGTCATTCTTGTCGCAATTTCTTAGAAAATGTTTTAATAAATATGCAACTTGACTTGTATTTAATTTACCCAAATTATAATACTGCAAAACATTTATTCACGTTGGCAGTTGTAACTGATAAACCGATTCGATTTCCAATATTCGCTGAACCCTTGAAAAATTGCTTTTACTGCAAACATTTCATCAAAATTCGTGTTGTCGTTATCACTAGGTGATGCCAATTAAAATAGCACACATACTTTGAAGTAATTTTCTACTACTTACTCAGCTGCAAATGTACAGTGTAATAATTTTTATCGAACTTGTTGGCTCACTTCCAAGTTAAAGATACTGAATGCATATAAACCAGCAAAAAGACAAAAAGTCTAAAAAGTACTGTTAGGTTATATTTTCTGTATACCTACGATTCCGGTCTCATCACTATTCTATTATATTTAAATTGATTTATGTTAGCACTGTAGTTATTTCGGCATGAAAATTGCTAGACATTTAAGATTTATTTTTAAAACATTAATTTGCATAATTTGCATCGTCAATATAACTTGTATTAAAATACTTCATACCTACTACAAATTCTTAGTTTGGTCTTAAATTGACCTTGCTTTCTAAAGGTCACTTGGTAGGCGTAGGCGTGCCATCGGACTGTTAGGTTTTCTTTTTTTTTCCATGAATATTTTTCTAAGTTAAATTATATTTTAATGTTATAAATAAATATTTTGATAGTTATAAGAAAGATAAGCTTATTTAACATTCTTTCGAACAGCGTTATAATTTTGGGAAAATACATTGCTATTAATAACATCTCATCTTGGTATCTTCTTTTAAAACTAATATTCTGGTGCCTCTCTTTGACTAAAAGCCTTAGACTTTGACGCAATTCTATCATTTTCCAAATTACAAAGGCTCATTTGAATTTCGCTTGAAACTATTCAGAGAAATTCTTGGACGGTTGTAAAGAAAAGCTAAAAAAACAGTTATGCACGGTGTCTTTCTCATTAATTTTCAAGTGGGTGAAGGCATTGAATACCTTTCAATAAAAGGCAAAGCCATTCAGCCGTTTCCGCAGCATTTCTTTGCCGGGAAATGAAAATTTCGAGAAGCCGAACCAAACAGACGACGTGCTGCTATCTTAATCGGCCGTTTACCAGCAACGAAGTGCAAAAGTGCAAAGAAGTGCATTTTCTAATACTTCCGCACTTGTAAATTCCGCCCACACTTCCCCGAGTGCAATGAGCCGCGATGTAGCCCCAAACAATGAGCCGCCATCCAGGCGGACAGAAACTGCATTTCCTGGTGCATTTCATTTACCTGAACTTATCCAAGAAACTCTTCCGCGGTGCACAGCAAAAGGGAGTTGGTGAAAAACCGCGAGTTCACTGAAAACCACAACGACGAACCCACTGCCACTAGCACAGAAAACTCACTAAAAAAAACCACCACTCGTCGTAACGTGGGTGTGTACCAGCGAAAAAGGTCGCTTTCAGAAATTTTGCACCGTTTTACACCTTTTAAAAAGCAATTTAATTCACTCGGGGGGAAAAAAAACACAGAGGACTTGTCACGTCATCGTTAGTGCGTCCACGCACTGAGCCAAACCAAATCGTCGAGAAAGTCTTCAGAAAATCTCAAGATGAACAGAAGATGGCCGCGCGCCTATATTATGGAAAAAATTCCCTTGTATACAACGGACTTTGTTGGCGGGCAAGGTGAAAATGCAAATTACTAAAATATTTTCCGTCTAAATACTTCTCAGTAATTGCGAGAAATGCTTTTAGCACATGAAAAAAACCTTCGTTCGCGCCACGAGATATTTCTCGGCGAACCCACTTGAACACGACTTGAGATCGAGACTGAGACATCAATCGAATGGCAAGAAACAAAATCTCCAAGATGCGGTCACTCAGGTGAATGTGCATGCGCTCAACACTTAACACGCACACACCCGCAGCAGCACCTACCTCTCAAGAAAATACCTGAGCGCAAACCTACCTGAGTTGTTTGTCAGGTTCGTCACGAACACCGCGCTGGAGCAGGCACTGACTTACAAAACTCGGTTTGACAAGAAAATGTGGGGATTTGGTGGAGCTTGCTAAGAATTAATTTAGTTGCAACTTACAATAGTTAGAAATTCTACTTAAAATTACTCAAATCGCTTTTTGGAATATAGTTCCTATATTATTATTATTTGTGGTTCTACTAACGGAAATTGAAAATAAATATCACAACGTAATCATTATCGATTGATCGAAAATTATAAATTACATTGTAATCATTATCAACCAATCAAAAAATAAAAATTACTTAATAATAAAAATTTGTAGACACATTAGGCGGCTTCTAGTTTCTACCCGACCGATTTTCAGCCCCAGTGAGAGTCATGTAGTTTTAGATTTCAATATCTCTTGGAAAGTTTAAAAGTTTTCGGTCAAGGGTCGCCTTTCAAATAATTGCAACCATTTTATTTTCAATGTCATATTTTAACATTTTAAGCATTCAAAAATAATGCAAATAACAAAACAATTATTAATTAGGCAAGTATCACACAATGGCTTTTAAAACTGTTATTTTGTACTATTATAACATATTTATAAGCCTTTAAAATTGATTTTTAAATTTCCGATTAAATATTTAAAATAACTTTATAAATTTGAGACTGAAGAGATAGGCTCAATTAGTTAATGTTAAAATGATCATAATGCAAAGTTCAAAGAAAAAATTCTCTGCAAAATGCGTAAGTCGTAAAAAAATTGTATAAATTATCCAATCAAAAATTAAATTATACGTTTTATACTAATAAGATGATTTATGATTTTCGAAGCGACACGTAATGGATTTTTATAGGTTTTGGCAATTTGAAACTTTATTATGGGCCTCGCAGATCCATATTTTTGGGCATCTTAAATGCATAAATTCCTCTCAAGCTAATCGATCACTTTGACTAATCTCTACAAATAAATGTTTGATCAGTTAATGATGTCATATAATTTATACTGCTACTTGAATGTTTTATTTCGTAGGTGTCTGTAAAATGTTTAAACCACTTTATCGAACCCAACCTAAGACTAATTTATTCGCGATCAAGTGATACTTTTGCCTGTTACGCTTGATCGCGTTTATTCGCATCTTTCGATATTGTTGAAGGAATGGCGCACGGGAAGTGACCACTTTTGCAAAGAAATTTGTCCACACCGCCGAGCAGCCGTGTCACGGGTTTGCCTTCAGTCTCAGAGTATTTTTTAACTGTGCCCAAGAGCCCAGCACACCTTTGTAACATTTACCTGCAACTACGGCTGCACTCCCTGCTTTGGTAGTCGACGAAATTGAAATTCCTAGCGGTTCTAGAACACATTCGCTGCCAAAAAAATCTCAAATTAGGTGGGCGTTGGTCCAGTCACCTGTTCACCCCGCGAAGGTAAGAATTTGAGAAACCCACTGGCCGATTTCTTACCACTCTCAACACGTTATGACTTATGAAGAAAAGTCTTCGAAGTTTGTAATTGCACCTGGAGGCAATAAATGGAGCCGGTTTACATATCACTGAAAGTTGCCATTTAGGAAGAAATCGAATGAACGAATTCCCGAGAAATTTGCGTATCTAAAAATACACCTGAACGATAAATTGCTCTTTATTAATGATAGAGGCTATAGTGAAGCCAGTTTGCCTATTTGAGAAGTGCACTTCTCATCTTAGGTTTTAAATCAACCCTTTTTATATCTAGTTGGCTTGTTATTTCACATACTTTGAATGAACCGGTTTGATCTTCGGCATTAAAGTCTTTTGTAAATCATCACAACATTCACAAATTGCCGTAATAAATCGAAATAATTGATGCAACAAAAGATTCAAATCAAAAATAGAAATTTGATACCTTTCTTCAAGGTTGAGATTTATTCTTCTTTTAGGTGTTAATTATGCTGCGTGAAATATGCGAAATCACCGTGAAAAGAGAACTGTTGAAACACATTTTGCCGAGTTGACGAAGAGTTCACAGATAAAACGTTTTTTTGTAAGGAAAATAGGAAAGTAGTTATTTTGCAATTCTATTTTCGATTTGCAAATAGTAGAATGTAGGTCAAGTGAAGAATTTGTAGTCTCAAGAAGAAGCAACAATGCAGCAAAAATTTCAGGAATCTAAAATATAATTAGCTAATTATTTTTTTTGTATTTAATTGCTAAACAAAGTTTGTGCCGAAAATGTACATAATTGTAATTTGTTATCAGAAGGATAAAATGCGATAATAAATGTATGAAAGTTCTTATAATGGTTTTAATCAAAAATATGTAGTTTAGATATACATATGTACATTAGGGTGTTTTTTTTCGGTCCCATTGGCTAATGTTTTAACATTGGACCTAAAAAAAAATTCTCCCAAAATTTCAGCTTCCTAGATCAAACCTGTGAACGGCGCAAACCGAGTTTGTTTCCCATTTAATTAACCTGGGAAAAACAACGTTTTTACTCAAACATGAATAGCTGGTAGAAAAAAATGTTTTTCTTTAATTTCTGACAGCGGCATTTTATAGAGAATTAAATTTCCTACGAAAAATGTCCTTAGTAATAACTTTCCTTAAAATTAATTGAATGAAATCCGATTTTTATGAGAATGTTTAAACGAGCATACCTGAATGAATTCACGGATTTAGTACTTTAATAAAAATAGGTATTTTGAACTTAAAATCAAATTCTCATGCTTATATAAAAATAATTTCAAACTCACCTGGGACAGTGTTTCCGTTGAATGTTATTTGTACAGTGTGTGTTCCGGATTCGTGTGGTGTGAAACTTGCGACAAATCTTTGTCCACCCAACGATCTTACAGAGGAAGTAACTCTTCCACCATTGACAAGAATTTCAAGATTCCCAGATCCTGCTCGCGATCCATCAATTTCAAATTCGACTGGACGACCAAGGACTCCATTTGGGATATCTTGAACCTTTATCGCTTTCGCCCCCGTCGCATTGACATCAATGGGGCGAAACCTCGAGGAGTATCCCACTTCACCTGTTTTTTCACTAAAGTGCCTTTCGCTGGTGTCCTTCACGACAGTCGAGTAATTTCCCCTGGTGCTGTAGGAGCTTTCTGTTTGTCGCACTGTCACACCTCCAGTCCTTTAAATTAGTAAAGATAAAATTTTGAATAGATCCTAGTCTCAGCTTGAATCCTTGCTCACCTGTAACCGTCATTCTCATCGGAGCTTCTCCTCTCCTGTTGAAGCTTACTTTCGGCCAAGGCGAACTTGTTGTAGTGGGTGTTTCTTTCGGTTTCATTGTCGATCTCATGTCGATTGTAAGACAAATCCGTGTTTAGCTGGGTCTCCGTTAAATTCGCCAAAGACTCCAGCGAATTGGGGGACAAAAGGTGCTTAGTCTTATTGATAACGTCCCAACTATCGCGCCTTGCTGAGGCCGGTTTGATTGATGAAACCCTCACATTGGAGGAGTGGTCAATTATAGGCTCCGGACTCACAGTTCGCCTAGTGGGTCCTGCTAGGGGACTAGCACGCAAGTTAGAGTCACTCACGTAATTGCTTTTATAAACGGCTGACTTCTCAACGTGTCGAACGCTCTCAACTCCTCCCTATTTTTTCGATTTTTTTAATAAAGTAACTTTAAATTAAGAAAAATTGCGAAAAAAGTAGCGCCCACTTGAATTTTTACCTATATTTATACCTTCATCGGAAAAACACGTAAAATGTAAAATGTTAAAAATACACTACGATCTGCTACCAGTTTTACAGAGTGTGGAACTTTTTTTTAAAATATTTTTTTAACCCATTCGTTGACAATAACAAATATCCAGCTGAATATTCGAAAAATCAATCTAGCAGGGGTCTAATTTCTAATTCGAAATTCAAATTGTAACCTCTCTTATCGTAACAGTAACAGAATAAGCTATAGAGCACAAAATTAAAATTTTCTAAAAAAAAAATATCGAGATTTTATTATTTATATCCACTTTTGAGTTAAAAATCCATTCACTCAATGTGCACCCTACATTTATAGTTATTATTATTATTCATATAACACGTTTTATGCCCTCTAATACCTAGTCAAATTTTTAGAAGATGGTTGGATCGATTTTAGATTCTGTTTTCAAAAAAAAAAAAATGGAGATATATTTACATAATAGTATGAAAAAATTCAGTTGGGCGTTCCACAAAGGTTGGACTACTGAGTCCATTTGACTTCTTAAAATCGGCCTTACCTTCGAAACCGTCACAGGACTACCAATCCTGTGGGTTGCTGTTGTGATGTAATTACTGGGCGATGACGTGTAGTGCCGCGGAGAAGGTGACGCCGTCAAGTTGCGCGGGCTCGAGGTCACATTCCTCGTCGATGACTCATAGTGGCTTGAGGTCTTAATGGTGAGGGGACTGTTCCTAGCCACAGGACTTGACCTCACCTGTAAAATCCACTCATAAAATTCATATTTAAGGAATAGGGCCCAAAAGACTGATTACATGGACAGGACTAGAGGCTGGACTTATCGAACTATTTCTTTGCTTAGTGGCGAAGTTATCAGTGTAGCTTTTGGCCGTGAAAGCGGTGGTGCTGTTGTACCTGTCCTCCCTGGGAGGACTAAGGGTTAGTTCGTCCTTTTTGCGCGAGTAGAGCTCGTTCTCTTTGTCGTAGTAGTAGTCGGTTTTGCTTTCGAGGTGCTTTCGCGATTCTTTCTTCACCGCCGTCGAGTAGAGTGAGTCTGATGTTATTTTTGGTGAGTGGGCCTCGCGTATTGGTGATGCCAATTTTGGTGAGTAAACCTGTGTTAGTGCAAAATTTTGAAAATTCTTTTGTTATTTGGTGCTCTGATTAGATTTATTTAACAGATTTTTGCTTTCAGGTCAATGTAAGTAGTTGGCAATTATTGAAGAATAGTGTGTGGACAAAATCAAATGTACGTTCAAAAAGCATAGGTACAGTTCCAAGTTTTACAAGACGTTTTACAAGTAAAAGATAGTACAGCACTTAAATTCCCCACCATCATCTTTATTAGATATTTAAAAAAGTAAATAGAGATTTTTAGATTAAAATTAAGTATATTCACGATATTCGGATTTTTAATAAATTGTTGAATCTATTTTTCATTTTATTGCGTATCAGTTATTTATTTATATAATTTGTTATAATTGTTATTTATTTAGTTTAGTATTATCGTTATTTATTAGTTTTTTTTTAGCCGCTTATTATTTCAGTTTGCTGCCTTGTGTATTCCCCGAAGTTTAATTTCTTCGTTTGTTAAGGCATTGAAGTTCTTTGTAATTCGCGAATAATGCTGCATTAAAAAATAAAATAAAAAGCTTTTGAAAGTTTCTATTTTTGATTGATTCAATTATGGTTTAGTAAATTTTTTAAACTTTTGAGTTTTAAATTTGTATTTTAATTATCTTGTAGGTATTTACCCAGTTGTTATCTGAGTTTTTGTTAGGTATTTATTTTTGTGAATTTAATTGTGACTTTGTGCTGTGCATGACTGTAGATGTAGATGTAGATGTATTATTTCGTAGCTATCTTATTTTCCAAAACGACACAATTGAAATGATATCACTTCATTAGAATTACATGGCTTTAATTTGTAAATATATCATTGTCATTAATTGCTAGGGTAAGATTCATTTGGATCATACATTTTTTATTATCTAAAAATCTCTATTCATTTTATTTAATATCTTAATAAGATTTAGATTATATATATCAGACAAAATTTGATTTTTAAACTAAAATTAATTATTAGCAATTAACTTTTGTTTGAAGTGTTTCGAAATTACTTAGACACTGTGTAACACCATGTTATATTGTTGTTTTAACCAAAAAAAGTAAAAATAAAAAGGAAAAAATTTGACTCCTTTAAAATTGCCGTTATAAGCATCGAAATATCTGAGACCTGATAGAGCGGGTATCGCAAATTTTTTTTCTTGGTTTTTCATAAATTTAAGGATAAATTCTGCTTGGCTGAGTTTTGAACCAACTAAAGGCTACGAAAGTGCTTTATGTACCTTTACCTTGAGAATGAAACTTAATGATTAAATTTGAAAAACAAAAAATAATAATAATAATTTTGTGATCTCTTAATTAAGCGTCCACCAAGAAGGAAAAGTATGAATGCACCACGAGTGAAATAAAGTTAGAATTATATGCTTTTTGGAAGTACAATAAAAATTGTTAGAAATACCCGCCTACCTCGCTCTCCCTTTTGTTGGAGTAGTAACTTGAAGATCGGTACGCATCATCATTTTTTGGGGAATACTGCGGACTGTATGATCTCTTCTCCTGGCTGACCAGCTCCTTCTTAGCCGTTCTGAAGTCGTTGTGTCTTGCAGCGGCTGTTGAGCTGTAGTACATCGAAGGGCTCTCTGACCTGTGCTTGTCAGCGTGATGAGATCCACTCCTGGTCTTGCCAGATCTGCCCTTCGTGCCCACCCGCATAATAAAGGGTGACCCTTTTACGTCATATCCATTAAAGTAGACATATACTCTATACTTTCCATTTTGTCTCGGCATGAAGGTCACCCTGTACTTGTTCTCAACGATTCTCTCGACGGAGCATACTAACGAACGCTTATCATGGACAATGTCCACGTGAAGCTCGCCAGAGACTCCAACGCCTCTAGCGTCCACCTCGAAGGAGTGGGCTCTAAGGGGCATAGCTCCGTCGAGACCGTGGACAGAAACTCCTGTCGGGTCGAACACCGAGCAGGTGAAGGGCCCGCCCTGAATGTGGCGGCCTTGGTACGTAATGGCGATTTCCCAAATACCCGCTTCATCAGGCTTAAATATGGCACTGTGCCCCTCGTCTATCTTTTTCAGTGGGCACTTGTGTGAACGTCCTGAGGGACTTACTGCTGTTACGAGAATATCCTCAGTCTTTGGGGCTCCTGTGGCATTTACAAGGACTTCAACCAAACTCCCTATAGCACATGGAGACATCCCGGGCGGAGCAACTTGAACTAGCCGTGGCAGGACGCGGAAGAAATGACCTCCAAGGCTGAAATTTCAAAATTTATTCAAAAATTACAAATCCATCTAAACATTTTTGGCTACTTTTCATTTCAATTTTAAGAAAAACATTCGACTTCGATTCAATACATTTTTCTGAATATGTACGACAACTTTATTAACTTAATTAACCAAGTTTAAATCGTTATGTACTCGTAATATTAGCTGATTTCATTATTCAAACTTTCAAGCAATATTTTTTTTCAAATCGGTTCCAGTTCTAAATTAGGTTTTAATTTTGGTCCACTGTACAGACATTTAGAAGTAGCCAAGTGTTTTAACAAATTAGTTCTTATTTTGGAGATATTATTTATAATGCAACACTTACTTATCTTCCCCGATTTCAACCACAATTTCATGCATTCCATATTTTTCAGGGGTGAAGACACCTTCGCCGTGCTTATTGAGGCGTGTCGGATGGGTCATGCCTGATGGTGACAGCACGTACGTTCGCACAGAGCTGATGTCCACTTCTCGCGAATGGACGTCAACGCGAAAGTGCATCTTAAAATATTAAATAATAAAATATTGCAGATTTCATAAAATAAAACGAAATTACCGGCTCTCCGACTCTGCCCGATGTGCTTTCGAGGTGGACGGTTATGAGGTCCGACAGCGGAGGTCTCGGCGGGACCCACTGCAAATGGGTGGCGTAGGTCATGATGGCTAAGTGCTCCACCTCTGGGTTAGCCATGTCCTTCGGGGATAAAACTGGCTTCACGCCCAATTTCTCGCCAGCTTCGACTGCTTTACGAATATTATTTTCAAAATGAAAAGGATCTGTGCTTAGCTTTTCTGGAGCAGGGGCAGTGCCCCCAAGATTTCTGATGATTTCACAAAATACACGACCATCATTCCAGTCGGTCTAAATTAATAAAATTATATTAGTAATATTTTAATACATATATTATGTGTATTTCGCATCAACTTGCGTTCAGCGACCCAAGGTGAATTAAGTATTGGGGATTAATTCGATATGTAATCATCAAAAATGCATATATAAAATTAAAAGGTCTACCTTTCCTCCATATTTTTCTTATCGTTTTATTTAGAGTATTAAATTTTAATAATCGCATTTGTAAGCATTAAAATAGTAATTCAAGAAACTTAGTTTTTGAAGATAGTTGTAAATTTGGCAAATAGAATTTCTTTCAAATGGCCTCTGGCCTGCTGGTTGTTTTACTAACGTGTCCTTTACCAATAACTAGATAAAGTAAATTTAAAATGTGCGATATCGATTTGATGGACTCAAAAGAATGGCAAAATTTATTTTCCTTGAACCTGACTCTTTTACGTGTACAATCAAAGTTCAAAATGATGTAAAGAAGATGCTCACCGAGTTTCATCGAAATCAAAAATAGTGTGGGTACGCACATTTGATGATTTTTATATGGAAATTATCCTTTTATTATAAATACCGTGAAATTTTTAACAGAGTCCTTGACTTGGGTATTGACCCACCGCATGGTTGCATTGTATCCAGGACCACCCGGCTTCATGAAGTAGGACAAGTAGGTCATTCCCGACAGCTCGTCCAGCCAGGGAGACGCCAAGTACTCGGGTTCCAGGACCTTTGGTATTCTGAACTCTCTTTGAGCGATGTCCATGGCGTTGGTGCAGTTCCGCACGCTTTGACTAGGATCAAGGTTTCTCCAATGGGAGAAGAGCCCGGGCTGGCAGTAGTCCAGAAGGGCCGACAGGTAGACGCCGCTGTTCCAGTCCGTGGTAAGGTTCGAGATTTTGCATTCGGGAAGGGCGGCCTGCAGCCACGCCAGCATCAGCTTCCTTGGCGGGAACTTGCTCCTTCCGATTTGGTACCGGACGATCAGGGACCAGATCAGCCCCAGGATGAGCTTCACGTTCCCATTGACGATGTCCACATTTCCAATATTCACCAATTTTATGTGGTCCGCCTCGACTGCATTTAAGGCGGTGGTCACATTTTCCAGGTAGTGGTGCTGGTTTGCAGGTCGCCGATTCCACGAGGGCTTCAGGGGGCGCGTCTGGAGGTTCTCGACCAGGGCGCAGAGGTGGGTCCCATCGCAGAAATCCGTCGACCAGTCGTGCACCTGCGTGAAATGATCAAAAGTCAATTAGTCTGGTCGCGCATGAAATTAGCATTTGATCAATGTTGTGTGGGGCCACCAGGGCCCTCTCGGAATGCCAAGTTAAGCCACATTTCATATTAGGTTTAGGCCGGAGCGGCGCGGCGGCTTTATGCCTTGGCGACGTGGACTGGTTATGTTGGAGTGATGAATCACTTTAATTAGATATTCATGGAGCGAATTGCGTGGTTAATTACTTTGCGCATCAGCGAGTCGGAGTTGTGGGAATAGCTTGCAATTAGAATAGGCAATGGATCTGGTATAAGTTAGTTAGCATGATGCTTCTTTTATGTAAATCGACTAATGATAACTTGCAATAAAGTTTTTCTTTCTTTGTTTTTGTTTATTACTATCCTTACTTATTTGTTTACTATTTCCTCGAACTTTAAGTTATACAAAACAACAAACAATAATTTTTAAAAAGGAGCTATTATATTTAGGCCAAAACTGTCTTTTAGCCATTAGTAGAAAAAGGGTTGCTGAGAGGGGCTTGCAATGTGGTGCTGGAATAGCCTAAGTTCAAATTTCAACATAAAAGTTGTGTTCCTGAAATCTACGTGTTCATAGCTTGTTTGCAAAATAGCTCTTTATCAGATTTTTCTGAAATAGGAGGTTATAGATTTTATTAAAAGCTAGCTGACTGGAAACTACGCATTGAGGTAATGATAAGACCAAAATTAGAATAAATTGTTGCCAACGTTAGAACTGTTAGCTAGATAGAACTAAACTCAAAATAAAATAAAAAACATCTTAAGTAACAACAAATAGAAGATAAGATCAAATACAACTCTATTATAATAGTTTTCTCTCCGCTATTTCTGTTAATTGATTACGATGTATATTTAACTTTGTTGCTTTTTTTTGTTTTAGCATTTTCAATATTCAAACACAAAAAATAAATATTTAATAGATAAAGAATTGCTAAAATAATAAGTATAACGAAAGTGGTCTTATCAGTATTTCTCATTACAATAAATTACATCTAGCTCTAAAATCAACACATAAAGCTGAACTTGTAAACAACACTGTTTATAAATCTGGCTAGGTTTGTTTATTGTACAACTGCTCACATGCACTCTAAAAATCTGCATTTTTATTTCTAGTTTATCATTCTTTCATGGAGTGTATCATTTGCTGAAAAATTTTATTTTTAAAGATACAGTGATATTTATGTATGCAAAAAAATCTGCCGCTTGTTTATGAACAGATTCAGAACAAACAAAACATTAAATTGTTTGAGCAGTGACATTAATTAATATTTTGAGATGATTTTATTATCTCGTATTTAATTCTTGTTTTTAAGTTTCAGAGCACAAAAATATCATTAAATTAACAGCGTCAATAAACGTCCCACCATAACGAAATTTTCTATATAATCAATAATTGTTATGGCACGATCCACACTCAAAATAATACCTGTATAAAAAAGTTAAATTTCTCGAATTCGAATTCGGATACTTTTATAGGACGTTCACAAATTCACAAATTAACTATTGAGTCTCAACTCGTATCTGCATTTACATCTAGTTCGTTTAAAAAGACGACTGTTTCTTTGGAATAAACATTTTTCATAGTACTTCGTTTAGAATGATATGGAAAATTTTTTAGTAGTGCTACAATTGAGCAGAATCGTTGAATAATACAGCCTCTGGTCTTTTTATATTTACTAATTGTTTCCTGTTTTTCAATTGAATTGTTTAAGTAGTAAAGTAAACTGAATTTTTGTAAAGAAGGTTGTTGTAACTTGCCCTAATTTTCCTTTATATTAATTTGATTGAGTTAAACTAAAAAGAGTAGTGGTTCGATTAATTTAATCGTAATTTCATGTGGTGGATCTGCCCACAGATTGATCTCTAAAGATACCTGTTTTGAAACAATATTACCTCTGAAACGCAAAAAAACGTTTTTTTTTTCTCGACATACGTTGCATTTACTAAAAAGCAAACATTTGAAGAGTGTAACCTTAATAAAACGAGCACACCTGGTTAGTGGGACTAAAGTCACCGGCCACGCAATTTGTGTGGAATGCTCACCCAGGTTGCGAGTCAGCTTCATGAGCAATTTTACTGAAGGTAACGTCCGACGATGCCAAAACAATGCCAACTGAGATCAGGTGAATTTTTCGAGAAGACCATGAGACCAGCTAAACCTGAAACCTCAAAACTTCTTAAATATTTTTCGCCAGTCTTTTTGTCATGATGCAAATTCTGGATTTTATGATTTGATAATTTGATGAGACATCACCTGGATTTAGCTTTAGTTCAAAATGCAAGTGACCTGCGGATGTGGCTCTGATGAAGAATGAACGAAGTACTTTCAGTATTGGTTACGAATTGGATTTTATTGTAATGCGAAGTGAGGCGATCAATTGTGGGCGCGACAATAAACAATATGACGTAATTTTGTGCTTTTTCAACCGGTTTCAGACAGAGCTATTCGCGCAATCGGCGTTCAATTTCAATCAATGGCATTCCTCTTGGGAGGCACCCAGACGTGATCCAAACCCATTCTCAAGGCTCCACGGCTGCGGTGCTGTGGGTGTTCGGACCGCTCCAGATGGGCTCATTAACTTGGTTACTTTAACTCACCTGCATTCCCGTTCCGCGAAGATGCTCGTTAACCCAGTTCCGGAAGGTGTTGGCTTGGATCTCCACCCACAGGTCCTCGTTCCCGCGAATATTCATCCCCTTGGCGGCCGTCCCCTCCGGACTCCGGGCGACCAGCCCTGCATGAGTGATCTTTTGCGTCTCAGTCGATCCATCGACGTTATGTTGCAAGAGACCCGCATGTGTTATCTTGGCACCTTTTATATCTTTTATATCCATAATTCACTTCACCAAATTTACATCAATTAAACTCAATTGCTCCTCGGCGAGTTTTCTCAATTTTTGTCATTTTCATCACTAAATGTTATATTTGTTGCGCGATCGCGAACAGCATGATCGTGCGCCGCACCGCAAACTGTTTGCTCTGGTCCAACCCAGTTGAATGCGAAGGTAGCTTTTGGATCTGGTAGCTGGCAGAATTAAAGATTCGAATAAAAAACATGTCTCATACAAATGTCCATTACTGGCGCACATACACATGATCATATAGTTATGAGACGAATCCGCCATACGAACGCGCGAATAACCAGCAATGACGTCATATACGATAGTCGCGCTTACTGGTGGTTCTATTCGCGTCGCCGATCTAAGTAACTTTAGTATCTTTAGGTTAAAAAGAAACCTGTTTCTTTGCAGTGGGACTGACTCGCAAGGTACACTGGGCACAAATACGATCATAGTCAATAAAATTTCGTACATAGGTGTAACTCGAAGCATACACGGCCCGCACATACCGCCTTCGTTTGGTGGTA
The DNA here is from genome assembly GCA_933228815.1 of Machimus atricapillus. Lineage (NCBI taxonomy): Eukaryota > Metazoa > Arthropoda > Insecta > Diptera > Asilidae > Machimus > Machimus atricapillus. The sequence goes on along the minus strand of OW121786.1, from coordinate 29,445,976 downwards.
GCCGCAGGTATGTGTCACTGTGTTACTGGAGCCGCTTGATAGTTTGTTTACAGAAACCTCATGTCATCAATTATAATTACGAAGAAGACGAGTACTTCCACTATAGGTCTTGTGACCACCGGTGGAACATCAAATCGTCTTCAATGATGGATTAATTCGCGATCTCAGACTCTTCGATAAATCTGTAGATATAGACAACAAATAAGATGCAAAGTCAAGTATATGACTTCATCTAAAGTGCATGACAATGCCAAAAATCGTGCAGGAGTCGAACCAGATTTTATGCATCCCATAACTATGGGAATGTTGCATACAGTGGATGTATCTGGCCCAGGTGTCATGCTAGCAGATCGTGACATGGTGAAAAGCGGAATAATTGCACGTTGTCTTCGCACAATTGAACAAAACAATAGTTAGAGAAACTCGTGGAATTGCCGCGAAATTATGGAAAAAAAAAAGCAGACAATTACTCTCCACTGTTATTAAGAGATTTGCGCTCCACTTAGGCTTCCTCTTTTTTGCCTTTCTGCCGGAAAACATATGATGTGATTCTATTAAAGGCTTTTTTTTTCTTTGAGAAAGTTACTACCTTAGAAGATGCTATGTTATCGACATACGACAGGGTCAAATATTGCTCTTAAAATAAAGACAACGCATAGGCGGAATCATTATTGATTAATTATAATCATTCCAAAATCGTTTAATGTTCCATACAAAAAAAATATGCTGTTGACCTTGCCTCTGTGACAAAGCTGTCTATCGTAATAGCTTAGATTGACAATATGATACTCGTGCTAGGAAAAATTCCAAGAATCTTTTAAAAAAATGATCTTCAATCACCTGATTTAGTTCGGTTTACGAAAAGCTTTTTGTTAAATAATAGATTTCATGTAATAAGCAGCTTTACATATTTAGCTTTATTCTTTTAATTATTGTTTTAGGTATACATATAATGGTTAAAATCTAACCCAAAAGAAATAATTGAATTTGAGGTATCCCCATAAATTTTAATGAAACGTTCTAAAAATATTCATTTGAGGTTAAAAATTCTTTCGCTTGTACTTCCCGAGGAATTTTCGAACTTTCAAGTTTCTATAGAATTGGGTCGAAACCATAAGTTGCAACCTACACTTTCATTGTTTCCTTAAAAACCGCCCAGAAAATCCTTAAAGAAAAGTAAACAATTGAAAGGCAAATAACTTGTTTAGCTTATTGACGCTGACAAGCACGCATTTCGTCTGTTTATGTATGAAATGGTGCAAAATTCTATGGAATATAAAGAAGTATATAACAGACTGAAAGAATAATTTTTTAAGTATTTAAATAAATGTTATTATGACCAAAACATTGAACTAATTGGCAAAAAACCAATTCCCTTCTGTGGAATCTAAATAACGAAAGAGCTGTTAGCTTCTCTACTGGAGTTTATGGGATCAAAGTCTAGCAGACAATCTTATCTTACTTCCGCAATAATACGAAGAAAGTAACCTTCCCATGGAAAAGAATTAGTGTAGCAATTTTGCTCATAGTGGGCAAGATAAGGCTAGATTCACATTACCATAAAATTGCTCTTTTTAGAACTGGTCAGGTGGTATGAAAAATCGCTTCCACGCCGCGGGTAGAATGAAATTGAATTTTCCCCGGTTTATGAGCAGGGCGGCTTCAACCTCCGTTCTAATCATTTCAATTCGTGATAGTCGGCGATTCCATTTAGGCCGCAGCCGCGAAGGTTATGCGCGCATCGCTGCGTAAAAAAATTGTTTTCACTGCACCGCGGTCACTGGAGCACCGCGTTAATTGCGCGCGCACCTTTTTTTCCCCATTTTATTGTATTTCGAGCCGCTTTCGATCCAACAAGCGCATTCCCAACTGCATTCGGTAATGTGGAGGTAGTCACTAGCATTATTACTATTTTTTTTTCGTTTAAGGTTGCGCAATCCGAGTTTTAAAGTGGAGGAGTTGCTTTAACAATAATTCAATATTTCATTGCGAATTCATTAGGAGCTAATTTGCAGATAGGTTGCCCAATCGCTTTTCCATTCCGTGGGCAGCAGAATTAGCATATTTATAGAAAGGGGCAGTTTCAAGAATTTTGGAAAGTCTGAAGTCGGTCAACGAGGCAACGGACTTCTTTTGGCAGGGAACGAGTGCAAAAATGACTCAGCTGCCTAAAAACGGGTTAATTATAGGAAGATTTGGGCTAAGGTGCAGCAAATTTACATTTAGCACCTTACGGATATCGGTTCAAATGGTGTCATCGCCAACTTTTGCGACTTTAATTTTAAATTGGACTTAAATTTGGTTAACCATTTTTTTGTCTTTAAATCAACATTGAATAAATTTAAATTTAAAGAAAATATAATAACATACGAATAAATAATTCTTATTTGTCCCTTCCATTAATCCTTTTATGTCCAATGTATGTACATAAATATGTATCATCCAAAAATCTAAAAATATTCTGGGATAGATGTGAAAAATACAGAAAAATTAACTATTCCTTAAAATTGTTGGGATGGGGAAGATTATGGATTGGATTCAAAATCATCTCGTTTGATGTAATGAATCTTTTTAAAATCGCTATATAATAAGTATAAAGCAGCAAACGTATTTTGTAGCTTGGATGTGGATCAAAAATTGATTTATTTACAGTTTGCGTGTGGGTTTTCGCCGAAATCGGGATAATCGCAGTCAGTCTGGGCAAAACGTGATCCCCAACCATAGTCGGGTTTCTCGCCAACGAGAGCGACGCCCAAGTCTTTCGCGTATACACGCCTAAGTAATTTTCGATTGCATAAGATCGGCTTCGACTTGAATCAGTTCATTAATTTCGTTCCAAAACAGATCAACAGCAGCACCAAACTGGTGAAGGTTTAATGGCTATTTCACGTTCAATAGGGATAAAACAATTTTTTTTATAACCAACTGATATTGCACTTAATAAAGTAATCGAAATTATCTACACTTTTAAACAGCGAAAAATGCTTGCTTTTGTTGAAGGTAAATAAAAAGGTTCGCTCGATATTCACTCAACCACTGCAAGCCGCCAGAGGTTGCTTGCTTAAAACTTGACTCTTCACCTGAGCGTCTCCGTCTTTCAACCGTCTTAGCGTTCCGGCTGTTTAAAGATAACTACTGAGAAAAGAGTTACCTACCTGGTTCCAAGCCAGACAAATCCGTCGTGAGGTACTCCTGTTGAATATTGATGGAAAATCGTGACGCAATTTAGCTTCTATGCGCTGGCGATGTGACGTTGAAATTAAGATCGCTTCGGAAGTGTCTGAAGCTTTTTATGGTCAAAGCTTGTAAGTAGTAGCAGAACGTCACCGGCAAATCTTTAAGATGGTGATCTGTAATTCTCGGAAAACGTTTCCGCTCCCATTTGGGTTAAAGTCAGAAATTAAAAATCATATTTACGAAGAGATTCTCGCATAGAATTTTTGGGCAGCAAACTTTCGACTTTGCATTTCTCCTCGTTTATGGGAGTTTATAACCCAAATGCGATTCAAAATAGTGGGCGTAGCTTTTCATATGAAAGGCGATGGATCAGGGCCATAAACATTATGATCAACTTTAAATATTTATTTTAAGAACAGATGTCTCCAAGATTGGAATTCACTTATGTAATACATTTCTATAGATGTGTATAGTACAGTCACTTCTCGATTTACGAAGGGACGTGAGCCGAATTTCATACAAAAATAAATAATATAATAATAATAATAGACATATGTATGCACATAAAAATTAATAGCTTTTATATCTAATTACGTAGCAAGCATATAAACTGGACCAATGTAAAATAAAGTAGAATTTCCAATTTACACTGCGAGTAAACTAGTTAAAAACTATAAAAAAATTGAGAGATTTTTTAAATTTTTTTCTGAAAATTGTTCGTCATAATTGTGAATGGTCGTAACTCAAGAATTTACTGTAATTAATAAATTGTGAAATTTTGATTAATAAGTAGTGTTTTATTTCCATTAAAGTCGGGCTAGTGACTTCTGACCTGCATGACTGTTAATATTTCAGGTGATATTCAATTTTCCTAAAATCCAATTTTATTATTGAAAGAAAAATAAAATCCACTATAAAAGTAACTATATATTTTTATATTTCTGAATTAAATTGGTTTTGCTTGAACTTGAAATGTATACGTATATACATATGTATCTCGGTAATTTGAGATTATGGAGTATTTTATTTCCTATCCTGGGATTTTACTGTCCGGCGACTACGACAGCGAAATAATTTACACTCAGTTTTATTCTTGGGTGGAAGTTTTTACGATAATATTTCTGTACTTCGATGATTATTTTTGCCATAATACTCTTCAGTCAAGGGCAAATATCTCTTAGGTACTATTTTAAGCAATCATTTTGATTCTTTCTTATTTTAAGAACCTTCATAATATTAATGTAATTATATTACGAAGGTCCATAAATGCATAAACAGCAATCTCAACAATTGCAAATAGATTGCATTACTAGTTAAATATAGGTAGACTTTTGATACTACCAAATATATAATATCTTTCGAAAAATGAGATATTTCTGAAATATTTTTTTTATTTATGAAAAAAGGCTTTGAAAATTGTATTTTGCTCACAATAAAAATTCGATTTTGGTTGAATAATAGGCAGGAAAAGAATTTGAAATGTTTATCAATAATTTTCCTTCATTGCAAATTATTTAAGCACTGATAATATCGCTAAAAGTTATAGTCGTTTCCAAAATGTAATTGAAAAAATTATCTGTTTAAAAGTATAATCTACAAATATAATTTTTAACTAATTTTTTCAAAAATACCTGTGTTGTTAGTTTATCATATACAGGAGTCCAAATCATAATAAAAAAGGTAACTAAAAAGAAATATTATTAATCAAATGTTTAATAAAATTATATTAAAATCATACAACCTAAAATTTTTTTTATTTTTAGTAAACTCAAAACTCGATCAACTTTTGACAGTGAAGATTGCAAAGACGTCATTTGCCCATCTCGACAAGGAAAAATTAATTTAAAGGACTCCAGCTGTGTTCGTTGTTTTAATTCCCTCCTCTGAACCCACTTTCGAAATGTCTGAAAACATGAAAGGAATGTAAATGAAAGACAAACTTCAAATTTCAGTAGCCATTTTTTAATATTTCATAGAAATTACAGTGAATTTGATGTTTAGAAACTTCTTTTGTGTATTTGCAAATAAAAACGTTTCCCATCCCATCGAACTAAAAACTAGAACCGTCTTCCAAAATGATATTTATACTCTGGCTCTGTTTGAACAGTGTTTTCTTTTTAATCAGAGAGTGAAAAAATTGGAAATGCTTCTTCCGCGAAATAACAATACATTTAACCTCGAGAACATGCAAATGCTTAAAAACCACTGGAATAATAATAATAATAATAGTTATCTCTCAACGTTAAATAAATATTCATTGAAATATCCTCACCAACCGTAAATTGGGCCGGAAATAAATTAGAGGAATCAACAGTATCAATGCAATAACGCTTCCTACTTACAATGAAACACGCGAACGCGACAATACGAAAATATAAAACAATTCAGCTCAGCGATCGGTCTCCCCACTGAAATTTAGGTTTTTTTTTCTCAAATTTTTTGGTATTTCCACGAAATTTTTTATATTACAAGACGAGTATAGGACTAGTGTCACCTCTCTTCATATAAATCTCAAATATTTATATAAGGACTATTCAAAATGTTCGCACTCGCTGGTGAGTGAGTTATCAAATTTCACATTATAATTTATATATTTTGGCAGTTTGATTTGACATTTCTGCGCAGCCCTCGCTCCGGGCTAAGGGGGAAAGAGTTGGCAACACTCCTTAAATACGATTAAGCCTCCCGCACCACTCCCAAGCAAGTTGGCTGCGCAGTTTTCCGGTATGTTTAATTATTTCTTACACATATTTGGTTTAATAACTTTCTTTAGTTACCTAAATGTAGTCTCAGTAAGGTCTACGCTTTCCGTATATAAAATGTTTTTGTTCTACTAGCCGCCTAGGGGTGCTCCATTTTCCACCACGCTCGGCTTCGTCTTTTAATTTTTAAATTTTAGTTCCTATTTTCGAACTGCGAATATTAAAATGTTTTCTATGTAATTGTTCATTTGTTTTATTTAAATACACACCAGGTTCCTTCCTCTCCCTCAATAAAATTTCGGAGTTTAATTGCCTATTCAATTTTTAGTTCGCCTCCACGTGTATTGGGCTTTTCCTTTTGTTATGAAGGTCTTACAAATTTCAAGACTTTTTTTTTTATAGTTAGCATTGTACACATCAGAATACAATTAGTACTTCAATTGGTTAGTTTCAAAACTTAACTTTTCTATTTACATTCGATTTGCTTCGATTTTATAATGCTCAACTGCATATGTAACTTGTTTTTGTTGTTTTTGGTTGCTACCTAGAAAAAAACATAAAATTACATAAAAGAAGATCACTCTTACTTTTGTTATTTTTTTAGTTTATCTTTAATATTTTCTTTTGCAGTCGCCCTTGCTTACCCCTAAATATCCATAGCTTTAAAAGATTCGAATTTTTGGATGAGATTCATGAATTATCGAAAAAGTTTGGCAATAAAATTGGCATATTGTGTCTTAAATTAAAGTTTTAAACTGGTATTATTTGGCACAGTTTATTGGCTTCAGAGACAGCCTTGGGATTTTAAATTAGTAAATATGTATATAAAACGTATATAATGTAAAATTATTTTATATAATCTGTGTAGATATAATTATTCTTCGCTGTTTATTCTAGTGGAATATAAAATATTTCCAGGGAATGGAGCAACAAAATATGATAAACAGAAATCAAAAATTTAAAGCATATTTTTTAAAATAAGAGACAGAAGGAAAATGTATTCCTCTAACCCCAAATGCAACAAAGTTTACCTGTTTTTAAAAATTTCATCTTCCAATCGAGGGATAGAGTATTATTAAATTTTAATAAAAATTAGCTAGTGAAATAATAAAACCTTTTTGTGTATTTTTAAATTAATTTGATTTTTGAAGGGCTCAATTTTCAATTCTTTCTTGATAATTTTTTTTATTCTGTTGATGCATTGTCCTTCCTCATAGGAAAATATTCACTCGTGTGAGCAGTTTTCCAGAGAATATTTTTATACTAAATCTTTCTGCAAGATTCATTGTGCCGCGACCTAGGTACCATTCGAAAAAAGAATTTGCTACTAACTTTTTTGCTAATAAATGGTGACTTATTAATAGAAATCAATCAAATTTTATATAATGCATATAGTTCAATAAAATGCGCAATTATTCTATTATACGCATAAATTAATAGTAATATGATGGTTGGAAAATTAAAGTATCTCTTTGAATAGAAATAGAAGAATAAAAGTTGTAACAAAATTAGCTTTTACCCATCCAACCGGACTAATGATGACTTAATCAAAATTATAAATCAGTATTACCAAATTAACTAAAGGGTAGTGAACTTCTTTTATAAATAACTAAAGTCAGTAGGCAAACTCCAGAGAAAATTGTTTATATATAGCACGGATATGTTTTTATTAATTTAATAAGTTAATGAGCAAGGCATAACCGACATGAACGCTATGGATATACATACATATTTTATGTTGTATCAAGTTTCGACTCTACACTATATTTATTTTTTTGTGAATGGCAGCAATAAATATGCAGCAAAAATGTAACAACCACATGTCAGGTTTTAATGTTGTCAATTGATTTTATTGCAACAAGAGAAAAAAATGAAGAAATGCGCATAGTTGGAGTTGGTACAAAAGTTTTCGGGAATAATGATAGGCTTACAAATACATTTGTTGTCTAAGTAATTTAAGCTTATATTGGTCCCATTTAAATAAAGTTTAAACCCCCTTAAAAATTCAAAAGTGTATCAAACTATGCTGATTATATTTTCTTTTGTCTTCATCTTTGTGCAACACGTTGCTTACGATAAAGCGACTTCGTACTAAAAAAAAGGACCTCAATGCACAATTTGCAAATAATGGTAATTAAATTATTACGTAACATTACAAATACGCCTTTCTTCAAATTTTGTTTCCGTTCCTATTTGTGATAAAATAATTTCATTTATCGACAAAAAGTCGTGGTCTTTTTACCTGAAATACGAAAACGAAGTGCATATATTTTAGTTAGCGATTAGACAGCCTTTTAAATGCAAAATTTAATATGCTTCCGGTAGAAAATTCTTTCGTATTCGTTTTCCAGAATAAAACCTCTTTTCTTCGCAAATGGGTTTTTGACTCTGCCGAATTTTAAGATTTCGTCAATTTCAGTATTCGTATGATCGCCTTATATCCATTTTAAAGATACAGGTGGTCTAAAGTTTACAAAAATAATGAAATATTGTATTTACAAACTTCAATTGGTTAGCTATGTTGATTTTCAAACGTGTTTCACTAAAATTCAAAATTCTAACTACGTTCCTTTCCTCTTTCGATACCTTCGAGATGGTTGCCTTTCCTTGTTTATCAAATGTATTATATACAGGTCAATTTTTATTCTTACTTCCTTAATCCTTACATCGAGTTCAGTTGCTCAGACAAGGTCTAAAAATATTACTAAAATTTACCGTTTTAGTTTTGAAAATTTTCGTTGCAAGATGAAGATTGTTAAGATTAAATAATATAATTATGCTATATTTATAGATAAAAAATAAATAATACATATATATATGTACATATAATAACCAATTTGTTTGAAAGCACCATTTGTTATACTAAATCATACAATTTTCACTCTGATTTATGCACATATCATTAAAATTAAGATTTTTCAACTTTTATCATATACATAATGTACATATGTATTTCTTTTTTCCCCAAAAACAGTTCATAGCATTTAGATTTTACTTATCTTCATTCATATTTAATTAAATTTCTTAACTATGGTTAATTACCTATCTGTCGACATGACCGGTATAAACGATTTTGTGGAGGTTTAATAATAAACAATTAAAGCAATAGTTGAATACATGCATATTTGTGCCTCTGACAAAAACCCTACAAGGCATCGAAAGGCCTCATTTTTGTAGTACTCAAATTATTAATTAATTTAGAATAGGACGTTTTTTTCTAAGAAAAGTTAAAACAGTGTGTGAAAGTAAAATACTGACACCTAAAGCGTGAATGATTATTAATTACTAACATGACATTTATAAATCTCGTTTTTGATCACTTGGTTTTTTATAAAATTAAAAGTAATCAATGTGGCAAAAGCAAGCTAAGACCTGATTCAGCCAAAAAGAGCCAAACACAATTATGAAATTGTAAAACAACGTTGATTTAAAAGAATAAAACGTACATATAAAAAATAATTAGTTAATGGAAATTTTTTAGGAAATTGCGATTAAAACGTAAATTTCAATCGATAGTTTCAAGACGGTTTTAGTGTTATTGTTGTGATTAAAAATAATTTAAAATATTCTCTGCAAATTAATTAGCAAGATGTTGTTACATTTCATGGAAATGTCAAAATATAAAAAAAATATTTTTTTTTTAATTTTTGATTACCTCCAGCTCCTTTATGCGATATGTATCTTGATTTCACACAATAACTAATAATAATATTAAGTTAATATAAATTCAAGAATTGGGGTTAAAATGGCTTTAGTAATTTTGGAAAAGTTCTTGGACTTAGTGAACTTTTGATCTTTTTAAGAGGAAAACTGAAAGAGCTATAGCTTCGATGTGAGCCACAATGTAACAACAACCTTTCGAAACATTTCTGTTGACCAGTGTTTTTGAACATGCATTGTCGAAATAAATGTAAACTTTTCAATCTTAATAAAAATGAAAATGAAAAAAAAATAAGTGTTTGTTTGGTTTCTTAACAATCTTCGCCGCGCAACTCTATTTTACAAAACGTTTAACCAACCTCTCTCCTGCCGGCACTTTGGCCCTTTTCCCCACAATGGAATGAATCTGAATAATAAATTTTCGAATATTTACAATTTTCGATGACTAAAATATCCAAAAAGAATTTGAAAATTTGAAGTTTTGCAAAAATTTAAGAAATCGAAGGGTAGGAGTTGTACAGCTGCCCGTTGAGTTCGCCAGGAGTTGTGGCACGCAGATGGTGCCAACAATCCGACATCCGACGGTTGTGTGTCATGAAACGCACGACACGTAGATCACACCGACCGGCTGGGGCAGCTCGCTCCCGTGTTATATGATACTTTCCCGATTCCTTTCCAGCTCCTCCGTTTCGTGTTCTGGATCGATGCTCGACGCCGATGAAGCTCCGCAGATTTGCATCTCGATTTCAGCAAGACGATTCTCGAGCTCCCACTGCTGCTGGGAAAGTTTGGTGTTGAGCGCCTGATTTTCAGCCTCCACCGTGTGCAGGCGCTCCCGAAGTCTTTTAATTTCATCTTCTAAGGCTTCATGTGATCCAAGGAGGGGCGTGGCACCTCCCCCACATGACTCTAAGTGTGATATTGAACCGCATATTGGGCCTGAAATAAAAAAAAGAATTTTTTTTTTTTAGCTAGAAAAGCAGCCCCACTCCGATCCACGGATTACCAGCCCGACTTGGTTGGGAATGCGGCCGCGAGTGATGCGATGTGGCGCGACTCCTTGGTCGATCATCTGAACTATGTACACTTGGACTCATAGAGCCTGGAGAATCAGAAGTCCTTGGACGTTCTGCTATCGTTTGTTGCGATCTAGGACTAGGTGCGCGACTATCGGTCGAAAACATAAAACAGCAATAAGCGAGTGGTCAACCAGGTGCGCTATTAACGACCTACCTGTACGTCGACTGTTGATTATATGTTACAAGTGGTGCTGGCGGTAGCCACATGTCCTCCAATGTTGTTCGACCTTCACTTTCTACTAGGCCCGGTGTCGACTGACATCGTCCCATGGCAGCTGTATTAAAGTGTTTTACTAATTTCGAATTGAAAAATGTGTGAGTGGGGTGTGACCTTCAAACTGGGATTTGGTGCGTTTAAGTTGCATGCAAAAATGGTTCTACACAGGGACCGTAACTGTTTTAATAATTAAATAGAATTAGTTTCATTTTCATTACTACAATCAATAAGTTTATGGTACGTTACAAAAGTTTATTTAAAGTTCATTAATATAGTCATTATAGTAGAAAAATACTGACAAATGTATGTATGCACGTTAGTTTTCTCAATAGTCTATATTAAATTTATTCTAACTAGAAAAAATGTAATTCAAGTATGTTAAAGATAATCATATATTTCATATTTCAACAATAAACACAAAACTTTCGAAGTATGACAGCACGGATAATAGTCCAATCAAAAATTATTAAAATTTTATAATCAACTCTCTTAAAAACACTTCTTTTTCATAGTGTTGAGAGATGATTCATCCATATAATCATAATATGTATAACATTTTACCAAAAGTTTTAACGTTCATATGTATATCCATATCGTGAACCATTAGTACCTACTACATATGCGAAAAATATAATATGGATACAAATTCAATCATATCTTTCGTGTATTATTAGGTATATTATGTCTAATGGATATAAGAATTAAATAAAAACTAAGTACTGTATACAAGTATTTATATAATAATATAAAGTTATGTAAAAAGATTAATTGTGTTAATAGTAATTTTATTAAAACGTTCAACAAATTCTCTTATAAAATCCAAAACCATTAAATTTGAGTTTTTGGCTATACATATTTTATAAAAATGTTCAATGGTTTCTTAGATTTTTAACTTTGAATAAAAACATTCTACTATACTTTCTATTTACATATTTATAAGAAGTATGGTTACTTAAAAATCCCAAACGTTTAATTTTATTGGTTATGCAACTTCACCAACTATACCAAAGTTAAAAATATTCTTTTATTAAATTGCTGTTTTTTAAGAAATATGATGTCTAAAAATAAAGACGACAAAAATAACGCCACAATAGATTTTGTGTTCTTTGTAAGCTCAAGGAAAATATCAAGTCTTCTTGGTGAATAACCAGAAATGCTTTTCTAATTCATATAAAATTTATAAAATGAAAAAGATGCACGATTGCATCTTGTTCAAAAATGTCTTAAATTTTAACCTCCATACATTTTCGTTAACTGTGAGTTCCTTTAATATGCAACAAAATTCATTTTTCATTATACAGTCGTAAGGTTATTTTTGAGTTCAACTCGTTCGTACATCTCTCCTGCAAATATGTGAAACTCAGACATATTTTATTATGAAATGAATTTTGTAGATGATTTCATCCCTTAGGAATATTTATCCGTCAAAAATGGAAACTAAATTACCCGTTAAAGTTGCATTCTTCTGAACGAGCAAAATTAGATTTGGAAAAATGGCGGAATTATAGAAAATGGAATTGCTGTTTTTGGAAGTTTTTTAAAGATGGCAGATATTTTGCAACAACATAATCAATGAATCCAGTTATTGTTGATTGAATTATCGCTTAAACCGGGTCAGAATATAATCACCCCGAAAAAAAGCTATTGAGAGTAAATCTTTGCATGAGTGACCATGATAAAAGCTCCGATTTAAACTGAATTCTTTATAATAGTATAATAATATCTTGTTACAGAAAAAACAAAACCGATAGTTAGACATAATACATATGTATGTAGTACAACTACTTACATACATATATTCTTTTGTATTCAGTGTACGTAGCCAAATACAAAATTCTTGTATATTTTATAAATAGGGTTTAAAATACAAAAGAATACTTTCCATTTACATTATATTAAAATAAATTATGCGGACTGTCATTCTCTACATAATATTTGATAGTGGTTAGGACCTGTTGAGTTTTTTAGAATTCAGCTTTATTTTCCTTGCAAAAGGTGTACAATAAACGAAAAACCATAAACTTACTGCTGCGTAATTTGTTTTTAACTTGCCGATTTATGTCCTCCCCACCATGGAAATAAAGCCGAAATACCAGAAATTCACAAATTTGGCATTATTTCCCTTGTACAAAAGTAGAGTGGGCGTTATTTCTGTCGGCCTTATTTCCTTGAACCGTAAAATTCGATCCCTGATTCTAGAGCCTTAGAAACTGTGGAATTCGCAACAAACGCAAAACTAAGAAAACTGAAAGTCGTCTTACCTTTCTCCAGGGGTGCCTTCTTGTACTTTTCGAGACGTTTCACAGCAATCGACTCCAGTCTTACTCTGGCAGCGGGGTACTCCTTGAGGACATCCCACATATCCTTTTTGCTTAGCACGAACAAGTCGCTGTAGCCCACTGATCTGACGCTAGCCGTTCTTCGGTTTCCTGCGGTAGCACACAACAAGGTCAATATTTTAGCATTTGAACCCAACCCAGCCTCTCAACACAACTAATAAAGTGAGTTTAAAGAATAAGAAAGTGGGGCAGGGTAAGGGGAGAAAGGAGGAAAATCCCCAAAAGAAGTTAACACAGAGGGCCATTCCTTGGCGCAGGCAAGAAAACAAGCTTACGAAATATCACTCGGGGGCTCACAAATTTCTTAAAAGTTTGTCCTTCTTAAGTACACCATCTTAAACTGGTCCCTAAAATCGGTTCGAAAGTCTCCCCATCACCGACCCCCGGGATATTGCCTGAAGGAGTACGGGTGTAATTTTTAAAGTTTCGCAATTTTGCGTTTGTAATTTACTTTACTATTTTGCCTTTTCGACGACCCTACAAGGGGAAAAAAAATTATGAAAAATAACGAAAAATCCATTTCGGGGACTGATTTTGATATCCTTCTCATTTTCCCTCATTTTTTTCCCAGTCTGTAGGGCGAAATAAGGCATGAAAATTTGCCTGTGAAACATTTCGTCCTTTCCGACGACTCCGCTGGGATTGGGGAAAACGTCTACAGCTAGAAATGAATGCAAATTAGCCGTATAGTGCACATCAATGCAATTTTCCTCGCGAAACTCACGGAACGACAGATAGACAGAATGTGGATTTAATAAAATTTATTTTTTGAAATGAATCAGCAGAGATTTATGGCAGTAAACCCGCCAAGAAGAGTGATGGAAAGGACTTATGTCTAAAGCGAATCTATAAAATATCGGAGGGTATTGGATTTTTGGGTATTCGGGTACACTGACGAAATTATGTTTTTGAAAAGTGCTCAAATTGAGCAGAGGAGCTTAGAACTCCTACAAAAAAGGCAATCAGTCGCAGAACCAGGGATGTAGCGGCTGCGAGGAGATGTAATTAAAAACAATTTTTATCAATTAAGGATCTAATTACAGATTAATTCCTCCTGCAGCAGCATTCGCTGTACCGCAGGCCCTCCATTTGTCTATTAACCTACTTCTTGGGGAGCAAAATAAACAGAACACATCGAAACAAAACAAATAAAAAAGCGCTTGAATCGGAGCGTACAGGAGCATGCAAAAACGCTTTAATGACTTTCCCATTTTCACCCTCATTAAGGCATTAAGGACACTAAATATAATTAAAAATAAAACGTTGTTGTGTGCCAGGCAAAGCAATATCAAAAGTAATGTAAAACTTAAGGACATTTCTGTGTCATTCTCTTTTAGTTACACTGCGACAGTATAGAAAGAAGAAAATTGTTCCATTTTTGTTCATAAAACAAAATTAAAAACTTTTGTGTTATGTGTGTAATTTTCGCGATGCTATCTGAACGCTTCTGCTGATACTGGACCTAGAGATTTTCAATACTTTAATTAACCCCCTGAGTGCGTTTTTCATTGTTATGTTTCTAATACCTACCAATTGTAATATCTTACGCACCGGGGATATTTGTTTTCGTAGCTAACTCACACAAGTCAATGTCGAATAGAAATTTTAATCTTCAACATTTTGGAGACTTTAAAGCACAGCCACATTGTTTTGATCAAAATTGACTTGCAAAAGTTACTTTTCAGTTTATGTTGAAAGAAATTCTTCAGATTTCAATAAATGTTTGAGAAATTTCAAGATTCAAGTAAGGATGACCTACACAAATTATGCGAACACCTCCGCGATGAAGTATGGACAAAACAAGGGTAAATCTTATTTTGAAGACAAACTGCTATAAGAACTACTGAAAAAGAGTTTACGTCAACATATCAAAACAACATATCAGAAAACAATAGTTTAAAAAATCACCATCTTTTGGCGTTTCTTACAACAAAAAGGCAGTAAAATGTTAATGAATTTACACGCCCGTGTACACATGTAGGTTATTATGCAAAAATTTGAGACTGATTGATAAAATAGAAACAAAAATTCGTTGTGCCATAAATACGATTATAAAAGTGCTGCGCCACCTTGAGATTTTCAAAAAAAAATTGTCCTAGATTTATTATTTGTATTTTTAAGGACATTTTAAGCATGCCAACAATTTTTTAGAAGACTTTCTGATGTAGAGAAGTTCGAATCGAAGTAAACATATTAATTTGGCAAACTAAATTGGAAGAGTAACTAATAACCGGACGAGAAAAGATGTTTAAAAATTCATGATATTTAATTCCAAGTGAGTGTTTCATCAAAATCCATAAGGAAAACTCAATTTTAAAATGTTTGAATCGGTGTTTTCTGATTCATTGGACTATTTACCACTGCCCGTTGTCTCAGAAATGTCCTTTTTTATCGCGCTTAACCAGCGAAGTAGATTAATTATACAAAAAGTTGCGACATGTTTTACGGCGCTATGAATTTCAATGTCATTTACCCCGATCTGCACCCCCAATTAATTCTTGAAATTAGGTTTACTAAGTTCGTCCTGTTCGACCAGACCCCTCCGATGTTCGGGAATAACCTCGCCACGCCGAACAACTTTAAGCCATTCGCAAATTGCCTGTTGATGTAATTTGACGACTCGATGAGGTAATTCGGTTGAATTTGATTCAGCAGGAGCCGGAACCTATTCGCTCCCGAATTTATTCGCTGTCGTGTTCTTGAAGATGCCACGGCTTTTCTGTTCCCTGGCTAAATTGGAGCGAGCTAACCTGATTTCCCCTGAATATGAGTAACAGGAGCAAAACATTTAAATAGCTCCAAACCCAATTATTTACATTTGGGGCACAAAATTTGCATTTACGCTGACGCCTTTTCTTGCTTATCGTGAATGATTGGTGCGCCATGTTCTGCCCATCAGGCACCGAGCCCCCGCTCCAGGAGCCTCATGAAAACCCCTTGGTTCACCTTAGCGTTTCTATGCAAATTAAGTCAGCGAATATTGCTACCATTGCTGAGTGATTGGACCTGGCCGCGGGGGGAACATGAGCAAATTGCGAGCACACTTTGGCGGATGATTGCGTGGAGCCTCCCGAAAAGTGCTCTCGTGACGTAGCAGCCGTTTTGTTTTAATTAAGCGCACAAGTCGGCCACATCGTTTAAATATGAAAAGGAGCACGTGCATCTCACGGCTCAATAGCACTCAGTCTCTTTTTATTGACGCAAAATGGTCCTAAGTAAGATAATTTGGACTAAATGCATCGAGAGGTAAAAATTCGTCTTCTTTAAACTTCAAAATTCGGTATTGGAAAAGCTTAAATTTGGTATTACTATAAATGTTGACATAAAATCCTTATTAAAAAATATATCACAATTTCAAATGACGAACAATCAATGTAAATTTTAAGACAAAAATTACATTACTAATATTATAATACGTAGTTTTTAAGTGATACTGATGTTAATTAAATCTATAGTCGTGAAATATGATTGACCCTATAGCAAACTTGTTGATGGTATTCCAAATACTCATTTATCCTATAAAAAGCAACCAAAATTAATTAATGTACTAACTAACTACCAAATGTACTAAGTATGACTTATGTTTGGCAAGCTGGAAATATGTTTATTTAAATAAGTTATTACTAAAAAACAATGATGTTCCCATCATGCTCTTTCAGAAAAACTTGTTCTGAAAATCTCTACTCAGTAATAAAAATTCACCATTTTAGCCTAGAAAAATTGTTTTTTAAAATTATATATTATACTACTGGACCCGGGGAGACGTTGTCTTGCAACAAACCGTATTTTATATAAACCTCATTTTATGTAGACCGCCTTTTATTATTTATTAATTTCTAGCATTCGTCAACGTTATGTATACTACAGTGTATTTTAATTTTATATTGTATAGAAATCAATACGTAACAAATAAAATCACATAAATATATTTATGTATATGTAACCTGTATGCATCTCATAAATCGTTTTTAGAGTACAAAATCTGTCTTAACATTTATGTAGTTACTTTAGTTTTTTGTTGAACATTCTAAACTTTGGTCTTAACCGATGGAACTTGTAAAAGATTTGAAATCTTTAACTAAAAAATGTTTTGTAGTTGAAAAATTATCAGACGTTAAAGATGTATTGTAGGGATTTTACATAAAAATGTAGCAGTAATGTATGATAGTTTGAAAAGGTATTTTTTAATTATCTGGAGCGTGTCATTGTAATATAATTAAAATGACACAAGACGCTTCATATATTCTTAAAATTATATGACCTCCAATTTATTAAATAGAGTTATATAAGTTATTTTCTTATATCTATTTTTATTACATGCTGGGTAAAGGCTAGGAGTTATCATCTGTAAACTTACTACTAAAATAGATCAAACTTAATTATTTATTAGGTAGACTCTATAAAATCTATCGTGATTTAGACATGCTTAGATGCAAAAGAGAACAGATTTGGTCTAACGGTAGAAAAAAGAATAATACTCTTACATGCCTTTAAAAATTATTAGGGCTGAGACGAAAAATAAAACTATAGATAGAGGATGATTCGAGGGGCGTGCTTAAGAGACGTTGTAAATTTCTAGTCAAAGTCACAGGAAGCGTGTCTAAGAGGTGCATTAAAAAAAAAGTTATTTGTCTACTCCTCACTGAAGGAGCACTTGCAAGACATACGAATTACAAACTACGAAAGGTGAAAGGTCTTGGCTTACACAATGAAGAGCCTCTGCTATTTTGGGTAAAAATTTTAGTGCCTTCTTAAGCAGAGGGGGGGCTCTACTTTAGTAGCAACATAAAACAGAAGCAAAACAGATTGCACACGAAACACATGGAACAAAATTCTGCGGTAAGATAAATTTTATGGCTCGGGGACCGATACACAAACCCATAAAGAGATTCCAACTCATAGCACAAACGTTCACATAGGGAAGGTCGCGGGGGATGCCAACAATAGCAAGCGCGACACCGCCCCCGCCACGAAACCATTATAAATTCGGATAAAAAGATATTGCAAAACGCATAAAGTCTCATATTGTTCCGCCTGGCTCCCAGATATTTACCAAGTTCTTTACCTGCTGTTCCCATGTTGAGTATACTAATTTCACCGAAATATGAGCCCGCCTTCAAGGAGGCCATTACTGTTTTACCATTATCGGCGACGACTTGCAGTCGTCCTCGGTTCACAATGTACATCTCCTTGCCGACCTCACCTTTGCAATTGGATTAGCCCGTAAAAATAGATACGTTTTTTCTTCTGAAAAAATTATACGCGATTTTACCTTTTCGGCAGATGTAATCGCCCGGCGAAAATAGTACCGGCCTCAGCCGCAGGACCAGCTCGCAAAGGAAGCCCGCCTCGGTGTTTTGGAATATTTCAACCCGCTTAAGTGTATCTAAATGGACGTTAATAGCTATTTCAGCCTGCAATATTCCTCAATGGTTGTGTAAGTCTACGAGAGTTAGGGCCAATTTTCTGGGGTCTCACCTTTAGTTTATCAGGAAGACAGGATACGGCTCGTTCCTCGTCGGAGCACTTCTGAGTCAACCACAAGTAATCAAACCATTTAATCACCTTCACCTGTAGATGGTTCGGCACTCGGCGCATTCTCATGTATGTCTTCACACCGTCAAGCTTTGCTGTAACGAAAAACAAATTTTAATTCATTAATGTGGTTATAATATCATTGGTTTTATTAATTAACATAACATGTATTCATTATAACCAATCTTAAAACTGGAATGGCTCCGATAGAAAGAGAAAAAAAGGATCATAGATTGAAACTTCTCTTCTTGTTAGAGTTTACCCTTATACAGGTTGAGCAAAAAGTTTCTTTCCAATTGAAAAAGTTCATAACTTTTTGTTTTAGACATTAAACTACGGAGAACGAAGTTGGTCTAACTATTTTTGGAAACATCAACCTCATCAGGCAAAGTGTTGAAGAGAATCCTGAACAAAACGCCAGATTTTGAAAATAGTATTGCAACTTTTCCCCTACAAAATTCAGTTGGTCCAACAGCTCCAAGCTAGTTATTCGGCAATACGTTTTGAGTAAAGCTATTTTAAATCTCGCACAGACTTTAATATTTAAATATTTAATATTTATAAGGACCATCAGCTCAGTTCAAGCTTCAGGGAATGACATTACAAAAAGCATAAAGCACAAACTATAATAGCATTTCAATGGAACTCGTAATTTTTAATATTCATTAATAATGGACCATTATAACAATTACTGAATATGAAATTAAGGGCAAATTATTTGTGAACTTTTAATCCCTAGATAATATAAAACTTATTTCCGTTTACAAATCCACTAAAGTCAAAATAAGCTTCATCGCTCATAACTTTATGATTGTCTACATTTAACTTTAATATCTTTTCAGTTTTTACATTACGGAAAGTGTAATTTTCTCGGAAGATATTAAGACGATAGAATTATGTTAGCATTAAAATGCAATTTGGCTTTTATTATTCTCCATAAAGAGCAAAGTCTTATTCTAACTCGTCAAAAATAACGTTTTAAAAAATGCTTTTTTATTTTTCCTATGCAAAATGGTGAATTTTTTTGTATGAATTTCAAAATTATTTTAGCATATTTGCGAAAATGTGTATCTCGAATATTTGCGACTTTTAAATTTGTATATTATAATATTCAATATAATAAGTGAAAAACTATCTATACTTTATTGTTTCCATTACAAAATTTCATTTGCGAGACTATTCTTTTTAAACCGTGATTTAAATACTAATGTTTGTAAACCTAAATGCCTAAATATTCATTATGTACAGTATATATTACAAGTATACTATGTAAGATCGTAAAATTTGTCGACGCGCTAACACTGTAGACTATGTTTTCACCTTAGGTTTATAATGATTTGATAAAAGTAAAAAAGAAAATTTGTACCAGACTACTCGTATAATGGGGAAAATTACTTCGGACAGCAAAGGGTTAAAGAAATGCAAAAACTTGCTACGTCGCAATCAATTTTTCTATTCGTTCTAAGTGGTACCAATTTTCATTCAGGATAACGTTGATTGAGTATTCCTTCTTGGAGTTAACGACCTGTGACTATTTCATTAATTTTATATAAGTCGCAGGGTAACCGGGAGGGCGGGAGGACTGTGGGTTCCCAGCGCATGTTGATGGATATTTGCTTCCTCAGACAGAAGCAGCGTCTTATCATAACGTCATCAACACGGCGATAGAAGAGCCCATTTCACTACGAGTGGCGCATCAACCGAGAGATCGATGGGTCCCTGGGGAGCTTCGATTGCACATCATTGGACTTTGCGTATACATTTAAGAGGCGAGATATCGACCATCTTGGGAGCCTCATCAATGCAAGTCCTGCATGCCTCTGATACTAGACGTATCTAGTTTTATGCTACTATCTAAGATAGTGCGCTTATGCTCGTCCCAGGAAGCGTCCCTTGGGTAATTCGACTTTCAGTACTCGCCAATGAAATTTTATGAACTTGACTGCAGCTCCCGGCACTCCAACGTGAGGTTGGAATAAATAAATGACAATTTGTAATGGGTCCTGAAACCGGGAGGAGCCCGAGCCCCATAATGTCCGCTTCCGGATTTTGCTCGTTAAAATCTGCGAAATGAGATGGGGGGAGGGGGGCGTCCGTGCACTTCGAAACTCCGACGAAGCGCTGCAATTTTAATTTCGGGCTCATCCAGCTCTAATCCACGTAAAGAGCATAAAAATAAATATCCCCTTCCCCCACCCAACAGTCGCATTACGGGGACCAGCGAAGCAATTCCGGGCTCCCCGAACAGGGGGCGCACACGGATTTATCGTGCACCGACACGTACGTCGGAGTTGTCTAGCGCTCCGGAGCCACCACCTGAATTTTGCTGCTTCTTTAAAAAAAAAAAAAGCTGCATTTTGGCCACGGTTCGTCCGTGCCGCCCCTGCCCCCGGTGCAGCGCCGCAACCTAATTTCCCTCGCACCTCGAAGGTGCTCTCCTTGTTTGCAGGATCGCCTCTTAATTTGTTTGCTAGCGCTGCGGCGGACATGTCACGAAGTACTTAAAATTCACAGGGTGTATAGGCGTGGCGCTGGAAGGAGCTTAGCGGCGCGGGCGGAATATTGATTCGATCTGGCCGCGGATGCAATTGAGAGGTCGGCCGCCGCAAGTGTCGCCTTTCACCTGGCGGTCACCTGAATGAACGACGACTTCTCTAATCCCGCGTGACACGCTATGCTGAGGTCACAATGCTGTGGCTGTTTCGCTCAGATCCGCGGAGCAGCCCATTGATTGGCATTCAATTTTAACGTCCATCAAAAATTACCAAGTCCCGGTCTCACTCGTCGCCATATCGCCGGCGGATTCACACGTTCTCGCGCAAAAAGCAATTTTCGCACATGACAAATTTACAGACAATTAAGGACCCATCCGCCCACGGGGGAAAATTGCGAGGGCAAAGGGCGCGATAAGCCGGACTCACGCGTTCGTATTACTTGTAGCCGTTACGGGTGCATAATTTACGTGCTTTACTTTCACCGGGTAATTAAAATTTTACTTTAATCGACCGAGCTAAAAGGTCCTGGACACTTTCAAACGTTGAACGAATTTTTTTTTTCAGGATTTTATGAAAAGACGGCACGTACTTTCATTAAATATTTAATCGTCTCGCTCTGCCGCTTAATTTTGGCGCAGCGCAATTACACGAAGGTTTTCTGATCTAAGACGTTATCTGCAGATTATACAGATATATACATGTACATACAGTACATACATATCTTCCTGTTGGGATAATACCTACATATGTAGGTATGTATGTCCCACCGCATTTCAAAAAAAAAAATAAATCTTATATTATAAAAGAAAATATCTATGTCAGAATTCCCATAATAAACTTATTGAATTTTTTCTATTGATGTACAGGAAAAATCGTAATTCTGAGAGAACTTGTCGCTACATGATCCCATGCTGAGTAGAGTCATATTGCATCACATATAATTCCAATATTGTAGTTTTATACGGAACTATTTATTCCAATAAACAAATCATCGTTCTTTTAGATGGCAGGAATAAATTTGCCAGAAGATAAACTCATGGATTTTTTAATGGAAACTAAGAGCAATTGATTTTTCAAATGTTTTACCAGCTTCCACATATAAATAACTGTTAAGTAAATAAGTATGTACAAACAAATAAATAAATACATACATACATGAATGAATAAAATAATTGCGAATCCAATCCATTACTTACCACAAGCCAATCTTGTTTTTAAACAAAAACTGATGGCCAACTAATATTGATGACTGACCATCAATTGACAACGCAACACTAAGAGTGAGGCACGTGTTATATAATTAAAGAGAACACATTAATAGTTAACATTTTGCTGTCCGGCAACAATTACATATATCTAATTCTGTTCGGCTAGGCAATAAAAAGAATTTTCTAGGATCCTTTAAATAAAAAAGGAAATGAAAGTCACTGAGGACGGCGGATGCCAGTGGTCAGAAAAAAAGAGACGCGTCTAATGCTGCTTGGGACGCAATTAATTAGAATAAGTGGCGTTGTCGTGCTGATTAATGAAAATGTGATGCTCTCAACTCAACAACTGGGCCGTGGGCGGGCCTGCTATTTGTCCATGGAGTTTCAACCAACTGCTCCCGTTTTACTTTTTTCTCCTTTTTTACTCTTTTTTTCTATCCCTGGTAAATGCAGGTTTTATGGCTGCTATAACTGCCGTAAATAATGCGCTTTAATGTCCGAAGCAATTTCAATGGTAACATTTTAGGGTAAAATTTAATGCCAAGTTATAATTATTGTGTAACAAAATTTCACCCCTTTCCTTTTACATTATGCCAGTTTTTTACACTATGGGATATGCAAATATTCATTGCACCATAGTCGTATTCAAAATACGTCATCAGTTACCTTGCTCATTTCAGAGAGATGACTTATTGATTTTGCGTTGCTTTTTCCTTTCCTGGAAAATTTTTTACTTGTTTTATTTGTTCGATGGTCTCAATGTTCGATACTGCAATTTTAGTTCGCGATGGTTGTAATTGAAACTACACAAAAAACTGAAAATCATGTTGCAGTGTAGGTATTTGTGAAAGCGGGAAAAGTTTTTAAAACATTTTTGCTTTAATTCGCACATGATAAAATGAAAACAATGTATCGAGTTTCGAATTAATTTAATTTTGACGGTATTTACTCTTATAGGTTTGTCATTAATTTTTTGTCAAATATATTTTAAACTATCAATTTCCATGCCTTAAATCCAGATATGTATGCTGATTTGTCTGTTTCCGTAAAAAGCTAATTCGGAATTGAGTTGAATTTGAGAAAATGGAAACAAGAATTGAATTTAGTTTCGTTTAATTAAGCTAAAGTCAACAAAAGAAATCGGATTTAGTGAGTTATGCAAATATGTACATACATATATTGATAGATTATTTTTTTTGGGTTATTTATTCAATAATGACGAATTAAATACAACACTCAGACAAACCAAAATAGTTTGAAAACAAAACTGCAAAAGTAGGTATAGCGTTAACTTGCATAACCTAACTTCTGAATTTGCCAAATATCAAGAAGAAAGTTTTTCAAAAACAGAACCGCCTGAACGTTTGGCATCAAATTTTAAACAACAAGTGGCTAAAACTAAACAAACTTTCAAGGCTCCAATAACAACAAAACTTTGCAGATATTTTAAAAGTTCCTACCAAAGGATAAATATGCCAATTGTTAGCTAACTTTGTCTCAAATTATTTAAAATTAGTAATTCGACTTCAAAGCAGAGTTGAGGTTATTAAAATGATTTATAGACTTGGTAGCCAATTAGAGGGGCAGCTTCCAAAATATTTGCGGTATACTTGACATAATCAGTCCAGCATATCAGAAACGGTAAATTCGATTTGGGTTGAACCACATAAGCCCGCCTTCATATGAAATTTAAATTTATAGAACAAATTCAACACACCGCACCAACAGAATTTGGCTTTATACTGACAGCATTCCAAATATTTTTGGGAAAAATATGATTGCAAAAACAATACTGAATTATTCAGGAGCGCTTTATAGTAGGGTGGAACGTTTAAAGTGAATCCCCCTGCACCTGTCAGACTTGTCAGCCAAGCACATTAGCAAGAAAAATTTCGCAATGATTGATTACAGAAAGTTTGGGGCTGCATCACATTGAAACAGGATCAAATTGTGGTTATCAGTTTCGGAATGATAAAGGAGGCTAAATCTGCGGTTGTGGCTTTGAATTGAAATTAAAGTCCTTAACGAGCATCGGACATCTGCTAAATTCTATTTTCCAGTTAATCCCTCAACAAGGAAATTGCATCTGCATAACACATATCACATAAATATATGTGATGTTCAAAACATTGTTAATTTGTCTTAAATGTTAATTTGACATAAGGAATAACTCTTAATTATTAAATTTAATTTAATTTCAAATAGGTAGGAGAAATTTAAAACTTAATATTTTCGGTGGATTATAAAAACGGAAGTTCTCTTTCGAATGTTGTAGATAGAGCAATAAATTTTGCCCGAGGACACTAACTTATGGTTTAAAAATCGACGAGTAAAGTATACCTAAGTAAAAGGGTTCCAGAAACCCTAAAAATCAATATTTTGAAGATTTTAACTCAGATGTGCCCACTCAAACAGAATAATTAAATTATTTTGCATTTAATAATTCTGCGAACAAGGTACCTATATTATAATTTTCTGTTTTTTCTTTTTTTTTCTTCTGTTATAAAGCTATAGCTCTATAAGAGTCATGTGACTGAACCTATACTTTCGCAATGAGATCCTTCACTCCGCCACGAATTCTCCCAACAAAATGAGGGATAGATACGCCAAAGAAGCACTTTAAAATTGGCTCGTGTTTCTGTGGGGAATACATAAATAAGACATAATTCCCTTTAATCCGCGTACAATTTCCTTTTAATTGAATTTCAAGGCAGTTGGGAATATAAACTGCACCATCAGCCGCGCTATCGGAGCTTTTTCGTTCAAGTCAAAGATAGGAAAGTTTCCGCATCTAATTTACTTAAGCCAAAGGAACTCATGAAGAAATCTCACTCAATTAAAGTTCCCTAACAGGAACCACCCCGTCGGAGAAATATATTAATCAGGATGTTCTGCGCAATTTTCATTGGGAAGGAAGAACTCAGAATGAGGGAGGTGGTAGGAATAAAAGCGCACAGAATTTGCATTCCGCTAATAATAAGTCGAGGCGAATTGAAACAGCGCACTTTTCGCTCTTTTTCGCATTTTCCAACTGGTGGAGGGGATGCTGCAGAAATTAAACCCTTCGAGCGGTACACGCGTCTTCACGTGTAAAAGGCCCTTTCCAGGGCTCCCGTCCGGGCAGAGTATGCGCGCCTGCATTCACAAAAGGACGATTATTTATAAGGACGTGCCCTGCCCATATTTAGTTCACAATGTGGTGGCAACCTCCAGGAAACTGAACGTAACCCACTTTCGGAGCGGCTAAAAATAGATTCGCAATGTCGCAGAATCGGATCGATATTTTGACGACGAGCTATTTTTAGCATCGCCCAATGTCTGTGGAGCCCGAACGAATTGAGGACGGGGCGGCAGATCCCCGCAGGGATGCTTCAATGGCTCTGTCAGGCTCAACTAACATCCCAAGTAAAAGTTCCAGAGGGATCCAGGACCGCGGCCCTTATCTTTGACCTGCTTTATCTGGGTATCCATCAAAGGTTATCCTTGACAGATATTTCGTACTCGGCCGCGGGTGGCCAGTCTATCGAAGGGCGGAAGGACTTGCGAAGCCTTCAGATCCGACTGAATGCCTCGGCCTTAAATCGCCATACAGACGCGCCTTTTTGCACCAGTAGAATGTAGGGAAACTGGAAAAATCAAAGTGAGGCACTATTTGCCTTTTAAGCCTATCTTTCACCTATCTTTTACTATTGTTAATTGACAGGCAACGCAAGCAGGATTCATCGTCCTGCTCCTGGACCCAGATTCCCAAGACTGGGAATTGGGTTAATTACGAGCAGCGATCCGAAGACGTCCTCTTTCGCGAATATGAAAAGGTACACCCGCCGGATAAGTAAACAAGGTCCTAATTTGATAGCTTTTTATCCACTCATTTATCTCTTCTGTTTACTCGTTCGCACCGACCCCCGCCCATCCCTTGGGCTTGTCCTTCGGCAGGTAATTGCCTCAATGTTTTGCCCGACGGCGAGACGACGCTCTCGCGTTTTTGCGATTTCAGCTAAGTGAGCGTCGGATAATTCGGCGCAAGGTGAAGTAGATGGTAAACCTGCGGAAATTGCTCTAGAAAAAGACATTTTAAATGGTAGAATTTTTGGCGAATCGCCACAGTCGAAAGGGACATTTTGTCCTCAAATTACCTTTTGGTAGCATTTAGAGTCGCTAAATGTAAACTCGATTTCACTTTGAAAAACAGTGAGAATGAGTTACAGAGTGGGCGTTATACTGCTTAAAAAGAGTACTTTTACTCAAGGACCGAAAATAACTGGAATTTTTCAATTTTTAAAATAAAAAGAGCTGACGGAATTTGTCATAGTAGAATAAAACTTAGCTTATTTTCAAAAAAAAGACTGTCTAATCTGTTACTTTTACTGCGTGTCAAAAAACTGGCACTTTATAGAAATAATGTACAGTAAAGAAATTTTATATAGGTAATGTTTTTATATCCGATTCGTATGTTAGTTTAACTGCTCTTCTGCTTCTGTCTTTTATATCTGTTTAATGTCATGACTTCCAATATACATAAATAATTGGCATTTTAATACTGAGAGTGAGTCGTTGGGCGATACCATCGAATATCCCTTTTTGTCATAAAATTGATTGTTCAAGTTACAGGCAATTACTGCATGTGCTTTAGTTGCAATATTATTAATATAAGTTGACTTGAAACTTAAAGGGGGTTTGAGAACAAGATTGTAATTAATTGGATCCTTGAGCCTAAGTTTAGTATCCCTCGTAATATTTAATTGGAAGCACAAAGGACTTAATGAAGTGCTTAAAGATGAATTTCACCACAAAGACCACCAGCTGCCGCTGTAGTAGTTGTAGAAGCACTTCCTTTGAGTTATTCTCAGGCATCTTACTGAAACTGCAATCTTACGAGGATGCTTCAGATTCCAAAGGACTACAGAAACTCTTCTGTAAGTTTGGTCCGCGCAAAAACATGAAGGCCACCACACTCAGTTCCGAAATCCACGTATGTGCGAAGGGGGGGGGGGCCGGTAAAGGCGGAAGTGCTCAATTTACCGTCTCCTTGGCACCCGAATCTGGAGCATAGAAACTGGCGCTCATACATTATAGAGGATTGTTCGCCGTAAACGTCTTGTAAGTGAAAATTGAATCTTATCCAGGCAGAAGAGGCTCAAGATGTTTATTAGGCCGGACGGGTGGCGGTGACGGATCGCCCTGGTAATAAGTCTTGTTTACCCACTTCAGGAGTCCGGCTTTATTCTGTATTTGCTTAATAAGACAAGCCGCATCATTAATATTCGCTACAAGTTCTGGCCGGAGACCTAGAAATTGTCCCTTAATGGTTTGTCTTACGCTCCCCAGATGGTGTAAGGGTCAGTTCGGATGGGTCTCTATGCCTGTCTCCCTCGATGTGTAGATTGCCAAGTAAAGCAACTGCGTTATGAATAAATTATTCCCGCACAAGATATATTTGTTTCTTATGCCATTTCTGTTATTTGTTACCGGCACTCCCAAGGCGGGCCCTGCTGGTATACATGGGCTTATTTAAAATATTAACGAACTCGTTGGCACACGGTTTCGTCTGAGATGTATAAACCCAAGACATTCCTCTGTGGATTTTGTACCTGTTCGATCTTTCCAACGAATCGAACTGGATTGGATTTGGTTCGGCAGAGACATAATTCCATCCTCAGACCGTACTTCAAAAAAACTAGGGTGAAGTTATGAAAAAACGTTCTGATTTATTGCTACCGATTACTACTAGAAGGCAATGCAAAATAATAAACTTTTTGTTAATACCCTAGGCCGTAGCCAGAAAAATATTTGAAAAAATTTAGAATACTAGCACCACAGATAATACCCAGATGAACAACGCTTATGGGCAAAAGTCTGGTATGAAACGAAAGAGCTTGTCCGCTAGCGGCCATCGCATAGCAACGCATTTCACACCAGGCCGCCGCAAACAGTCTGCTTCATGCGTACTTCCTCAAAGCAGCAGCGGCCAGTCGTAGCGTCAGTGCGACGAGATGAGGCGATGTAAAACGATTGAGTTGCGTGTGCGTGCTCTTTTGCCTGTGAGTTGCTTGGTAAGATGCGTTGCAATGCGTTAGGAGCTGAGTGCGCCGCTGTGAATGCGTTGATGTGGCCGCTAGCGGCCAAGCACAGCTCATATTTAGGAGCCAGACTTTTTAACACGGCTGTTGGAAATCTGGGTATTATCTGTGCTAGCACTTAGACAAATTAGTTTTAACAATAACAGGACTTATTAGAGTCATTATGGTTTACGAGGTATAGCCAGCCGACCAAGTTATGCCTATTTTGAGTCAAACAACTGTTCGGGAAAAACCACAAACACAAGTCTCTCTCTCTCTTGTCAAGCTGATTATACAACTCGCTTTTAAACTATCAGCGTGTTGACGTCAAAACATTTGAATGATAAGATTGATATATGTAAATAGCCTCTTTTGAGCAAACTATGGTATATAAAACGAATCATTTAAATATAATAGAGGAGGTAAGTATTTGTTAATTGATTTTGAGTAAACTTTGCCCATACTTTTATTAAGCCTATATCTCAGCGAAGTTCCCAAAATGGGGAGAATTGGTCCATGAGGTGGGGAGATAAGGCCTGCTCTTAAGTGCCATCATAAAAGTTCATATTTGGAGAGTGTGCTCTTGACATTAGTTTTCAAAAAATATCCGATCTATAATGGTGAACCACTAGCACAAAGAATTTCAGAATGCGATTTGGGATTCAAAAGTGCGTTTTTTGTCTGAAAAAGGCCACAAGACAGGAAAGCCTTTAAAAAAAAGTTAATATTCCCATACAAAATATCGGCAGACTGAAGACCCAAAATGACGACGGATTGAGTTGAGAGAACTTGTAGGTAACGCATTTTCTGAGTTTACTTTCCCCAAATTTTTAATTGTGATTTTAGGAGTAAAGCAACTATGTTAGGAGGGGTTGTCCAAAAAAGCATTAACCAGGAGACTATGCAGAGTCGATTGATATATGTAGGTACCTCTGTTCAGACCTGTTTTTTATTTTATGTGCGGAAATCTTAACTTTGAATTAAGGAATTAAAAAATTTTTTTTTTTTTAATTTTTATTGATAAAGTATCATTTAGTATGGCCAACCTATTTGCATTAACGAACCATTATAACTGAAATGTCGTCATCGCTTCCTGAATCGCATTTACCTTCATAACTACCCCAGGCGTTAACTTCAACGTCCATATAGCTATGTGGTTTAGCAATTCGCACAAGTTCAAAAAATGATTTACCTGCCCCTCCACGCAAACTTTCTGTATAAGACTGTACATGATTGTAGTCTATAATTTCCAGATAATTTATTTTGAAGAGTGTGTAATTACTAAACTAAAATAAAAAAGTAAAATGTTATTCATCTATTCATAATGGTATTCGGCAATTTGAGCATTACCTGGCCTGGAAATTCCATATGCATTGTCAGATGTTCGTCACTACCATCTTTATCAATTTTTTTAGAAAATAGTAATAGATCCGTATCCTTTTTTTCTCCCATTTTAAAGTGTTCTTTTATTTTGTCTACCCTTTTCGGAACAACTTCCCATATCGTGCAAATTACCAATGCAAGAGTGAGTACACATTTCATCTAAGTAAACAAAAATATTGTACTTCAACAATCAATTTACATAAAAAAATTATCTTAACTTACTTTATGAAGATTCAAAAAACCTTGTTCCTTAGACAATGATTATTGCGCAGCTAATGTCGAAGCTACAAACGACAAATCCATTTTATACTCTTTGGCTCATAAGAGCTTTCAATATTATTTTGTTTTTCGAAAACAATAGCGTCAATGTGATGCAAACTCCTAATACCTATTGGCAATGGGCTGTTGACACAGGTATATGATGTTTTGTTGGCAAACATCATTATTCGAATAGACAAATAAACTTGTTTTGATTATTCCATAAAAATTGCTAAAAATTTTCAAATATTGATCCAAGATTAACAGATATTCAAAAGCAATGAATTTTATGTATGATAAAAGTCCTGCTTTAAAATTACGAATTAAGGACATTTTTCATTTCTAAAATTGCAGTTTCGGAACGTAACCTAACAAAACAACAAACGCACATAACGTATATTTTCGCTAATTGTTTTCAGCAGACTTCCGTCACATTGTTTCTCACCGAAACAATGAAAGAGTTTTTGTAGAAATGTAAATAGGAATTTTAGCAACAAGATATTCCAAATTGCGTTGCTGAAAAATTTTTAACCCATTCGGCTCAGTACATGATTCCATTCAATTTTTTGGTGAAATTTGCTAAAGGGAATCATTTTGCCCTTAGCTAATTAGGAAAATTCAGGATCAAAATTTTTGTTATCTTTAATGGTTCACCCGATTTCTCTAACACTGATCAAATACGTTGTCATTTTGAGGAAAAACACAAATTTAACAAACACCCTGTATTACTTTTTAATATGTTTCGTAAAAAACTTCAAAAATACTGTTCGAGAAATTCAACAGGTGTCCTAATTGGGTAAAGGGCGCCCATATAACCCACCACGAATAAGATTGTGGACAATTTATCAAGCCATATTGGCTCACTTTAAACTATTAAACTATAATTAAATAAATAAGCTTTAATGTTTCAATATAGGCATGTTAATTAGCCTGATATTTGAGGTTCAAAAATGTTTTTCATTATTATTAATTTATTTTATTTGATCGAATTAACCCTTCCCCATCAGAAACCTTAAAGTACCCAAATAAGAAAAGGATAGATATTAATAAATATTGTAAAAAATCGTATTTTATAATCTTATTATTTAACGTCGTTGAAGCCTATTTTTTAAAATTCAAGAAGAAATTTTAAGTTTTAACAACAAAAATTATTATTTGAATCTTTGTATATATCAGAGCAGAGTAAGACTCTAATTGAATTTTTCTAAATTTTAGATAGCAAGTATGTCTACTGAAACCACTCTCCAATTTAGAAATATGATATACATATGTATGTATTTGCAATCGATTTATAATAATATATACCACTTATGTATATCCTTTATCAAACGTATTAATTTATTTGAATATTTCATTATTTTTAAGGAGTACTAATTTGAATTTCAAAAAACACATGCCACGTATTCAAAATTTTTCAGCAATCAATAAAAACTGTTGCACTTTGGTACCTACGTTAATTTTTAAGGATTTTTTGGGTTTCTTGTAGTAAAACAACAAAAAAAAACAAGTATGTTTGGAAAAATCTTGACTTCTTTGATTTTTGAAATGACCGATTCAATTGCTCTCCTGGCTTTCATAAACTCATGACGCCTTATTTAAAATTTTCAATTGATCACAATTGATCTGTTTACGCAATATGGCGCAAAAATCCCCACGTAGATCTACGGCGGGGTATAAAAACAAGACGCCAGTTGAAGCTTTCGCACTGATAGTTGTATAGCCAAAACCTTCTGAACGATTGTAAGCAAAATTGGTTCAAGGTAAGAAAACGTAAATACAATTGCCAATAAAAAATACATTCCCAAAATCATATTTGGTTTTAGATGAAAATTGCATTATTTTTAACGGTGATCTGTGTGATCACGAAGTCAACAGTATCACAAGTCAAAACAAGAACACTGCAGCACAACGTCACTGAAGGTAGTAGAGTTAACGGAGACGTCCGTGTCTACTATCAACACTTCAACAACGATGGCACTTTGCAAGACGTAACTGATGAATTTTGGTGGCCTAATTCTGACGTAAGTTGCTCTTTGACATATGTATGTGTTTTTTGGACATATATAAAAACATATCCGTTTTTTTCAGGGTATCACACGGTATTTTGAAATAACTCAAATACAAATATTGGACTATAATCCAGAGAATGCAGAAATAACAAAAATATCTGGAGGTGTGGGTGATTCGTCGGTGAGATACAAACTTGACAGCGCTTTAAATCGCGGTTTTGATATAGAAGTTAGTGTATGGGGACTATACAAAGGTTGTCGTGAATGATGATTAATAAATTTACTAATTTACATAATGTTGTTTTTTAAATTCAATTTGTATTCTAAAAAACTTCCCTGATTACACGATTAGGTACATAATAATATCAAAGCATAATTTATGTACGTTTTTTAGAAATTAAAAATATTTGCTACTTTGTTACTTGGTAGTGAGTTTTAAGGTTGACATTTTCATTGCAAGAAAAAATTTAAGAAGAAATGGCGGCCATCCCAGTTAGACGCTCCAGCACTGTCTGATGAAAAAAAAAAAGGAATTGTACCTCGTAAAAATGTGAAACAAAAATTATTCGACCGATAAACTTCAAATTTTTCAGGCATAGGTACCTACTTATTATTATTTGGCTATACCTGGAGAACCTCAAATTAGGCCGAAATATAAGTTTTTTTGCAATTTGGTCGCGTTTGAATATAAGGCCAAGGCGAGTGTGAGTCGATTTTTGTCGCATCTTTTCTATTGAAAAGTGTTCCGCTCAGCCCAGTGGAGCAATTTTTGAGAAGTACGAAAAATACACCTGAACGCTATAGAAGCTTCTCTAACATAACTTAAATAAGAAATGAGATGTTCTTAGGTTTTTTGATACAGTTAACTTTGAACCCTCTGGCAAACGACAGAACAAATTTTTCATTTTCAGTTTTATTAGCTGCTTTTTCTATGATATTATATGATCTGGATTTTGTATTTCGCAATGAGTTAATTTTTTCGAATTTTTACCATACCAAAGCTTTTAAAATATGTAAAGCGTCCATAAAATTGGTATGATTTTCAAATCTTGAACTGAAAAAATTATTGGATTCAGTTTTTGATACAAAGTGGGCATAAGTCAGTGCAATTTGATACTCAATTAATGCAATGCAATTAATAACAAAGTTAAAAAAATTTGTTAAGAGCTAATCAAAAATTTCGCAAAATTTGCTGTCAAAGCTGATCCGGGTCAGATCATTAAGAAACAATTAATTTAACAAAATTTAAATCACAATATAGATCAATTTAATAATAGATAACATAGTTGCAACATTTTTTTTACTATAATCTTTAAGCATTAGCACAAAGTCTGTAAGATTCTCTAGTAATTTTTGCATTTTTGGTCCTTTTGCGGATCAACGACCATTTTGCTCATAAAGTGCGTGCGTGAAATTTTCCTCTGAAGCCAAATATGGTTTGTTGATTGTGTTTATAAAAAATGAAAAAAATTAAAAAAAAAAACTTGCTCCTTGAGCCTTCATTTCTCAGAGACCCAAACGGGTGAAAAGTCCACATAAAAATGCCATTATATTGCTCGTAAAAACATCGATTTGATATTGAATTGGCAAAAATACCATCAAACATTTAAATATAGAATAACCAACATTTCAGTAACACAGTCTTTTAGATTGTTTCAAAATAAATATTTATTATCAAAATTATAATTTTGGTGGAATCCTAGGATAGCCAAGGACTTTAAGATAATCGAGATATTCCTCTTTAGTTCTTGATTTTAAACATTTGCCTGTAAATTTTCCATAGATTTTAACTCCAATATCCAGTGGTTTATTTAGTTTAGCAAGGCGTACAAAGTATAAATAATTAAATCCAGCTCCACCTTCTATAGTGTTTATAAAAGACTCATACTTTTGGTGGTCAATTACTTCAAAATAAGTGATATTAAACTCCATCTTAGAGTTCTGAAAAAAAAAATCAACAATTTCAACTGAAAATGGAAATTTCACTCAGTAAAATTATTACCTTGCCAGGAAAGTCAAGCGTGAAAGCTGGGGCATGGTCGCTTCCACCTTGTAAGGTAATTCTTTTTTCATATAATACATGGGTCCCTGGCTCTGGATCTCCTTCACTGTAATTTCCATAATATCTAAAATACAACGTTGACTCCACTTGCAAAATCGCAAGATAAATTAAGGTCAAAATAAGTGCGGCTTTCATCTAAAAGGACTCGATTTCTAAATATATTCGTATATGTATCTTTTAACAATACACTTACTTTGCGAAAAGTTTTCTTTTCTGTTGCTGCTCTGTCGTTACTGCGTGCTTCTAATCCAATGTATAG
Organism: Machimus atricapillus; assembly: GCA_933228815.1. Classification (NCBI taxonomy): domain Eukaryota; kingdom Metazoa; phylum Arthropoda; class Insecta; order Diptera; family Asilidae; genus Machimus; species Machimus atricapillus. The sequence goes on along the minus strand of OW121786.1, from coordinate 29,411,534 downwards.
ATTATAGAAGATACAACTCAATACCTCTCAATTTATACTCAAACGCAAAAGTGCCAAAATTTGTTGCAGGCACAGCAGCCACCAACGTTTATTTATTTTTCGATTGCCTCAAGCTTGAAACGGTTTGGTAGATCTTACATTTCCTTCGTTTATCATAAAACTGAACAAATAACAACTTCACTTGTGTTTTCCGAAAAATAATTAGAACGATCATAGACAGTACAGAGCTTTTGTACCATAAAACAAGACTGTAAAAATGAATGCTATAGCATTCACGCGCGCCAAAGTGTTCAAAGACATGCTATTGTATTCGATTTGCAAATATAAATTTTTGTTAACAATAGGGAAAAAAAATACGTATACGAATTTTATCAACATGTTTTGAACATTTGTTGTTGCAGATGTTTTCTTTTGTTATAAGCACAGACAATAAAATTAAAGCACGTCAACGTTTTTTCCATTTCTATAGCAATTTGCTTAAGCAGAAATTGGAAAACAAGGGTATTACTTAAAAATATTATCACGCGCTCAGCAGAACTATAATGACCCATCTCCAACGCACAGAGCAACCAACCACTCACTAACCAACCTACAAAAGTGCTGAATTGGTTGAATCTCGTGTAAAGTACAAGTCCTTGCCTGTATAGTTGTGTACGCGTGCCGGCTGTCAAAACATCCTCTGCGGGCAAATATTTAATTATACATTCTTTCGTACTTCGCGCATATCTCGTGAAAAAACAATGATATCGACTCAGGACCAATTCCATTCGACGTAAATTTGCATGATTAACACCTGATAATGTTGCAAAAAATTTGAATTGGCGATTGTTTTTCGCTCAACACGTGCGAAATAAAATTATCTAATTAATAGAGGCGTCTTTAAGTAGGCTAATTCCTAGGTTTCAAAGGGCACCAAATGGGAAGTTAGCAGTTGGTAGAGGTATAGACCGGTTACACTCTTCCTCATATATTTAGTTATAAAATTAATGCAATAGTATAACAGCCCCGACCCAGTGCTATCGCTAAAATTTATATAGGCCTAATATCTTGCTGAATCAAAAAAATTAAATTCGCGTGAGTTTTCTCTGGACCGATTCAATTTGCTGAGAGTATGTGATACCAAAAGAATTCCATACTTGACAAGCATAGTCCAATGAACTTCTAAGTAAAGCCAAATCTGAGATGAAGGATTAAATACAAAAACATCGGATTAACCTGAAATCGTTATGGATGCTATGCGCATAGAAAAGGTTATTTTCCAGTGAAAAATAACGCCGGGATCTTGTACTCCCGAAACGCGAGAAATGCATAGATATATTTTTAGCTCTTTTATTATATATTTTCTTAAAAGCCTTGCGTATAGAAATCATCAACTTGACTGTTATTATCAACAGCAGAGGTTAGTATCAATGAAAAGTGTCAGATTAGTAGAAGTAGAATGTCCAGGAAATATACCCCGAAATATAAATATTGATTTGAGGATATAGCATAAAAGATTCTTTAAAAAATAATGGAAATTTTATTAAAAATCGAGGATGGACGATAAACTAGTAATGAGTATTTGATCGCCTGGCTAATAAATAGTTATGCGACAGTCCGAGGATAAGTACAAGTGCAAATGGCTAAATTAAAAAAATCGCAAAGTGCACTTGAAAGCAATTTCTGAAATTTGTTTTTTTCAGGCCCAGCTTTTTTACTGCAGTCTAAATAAATTACTGAGGATATCAAGGACACTATCTACGGCGACTGGTCCTAAATTTCTGGAGTCAGTGTTAAAAAAGTAAAGAGGAAAAATACTTAGGTACACGGAAGCAAAAAAGGTTGCATGAAAAAAAATGTTTTAGAAGTTCGCTGCAAGGAATTAAAAAGTTAGGTACTCTTCTGTAGTAAATTATAATACACTTTGGTATGAAATAAAGCTTAATATACTGTACAATTTTTTTATCATTTTGTTTGACCCTTAATCGACCCTTATACAAATTGTTCGTATTACAGAGTCATAACCTTTATTGATAAAATATAACAAACAGCGGGTCGAAAACTTCTTAAATCTTCAACACATAATCAATATGTTTATTAATTTCTTGTTTTTGTTATTACAAAGTCACACGTGTTTTAAGAAAGAAACAAAAGATATAAATCTATTGTGGCAGGTTGTTTTGCCAATGTGATAAGCATTAAAGTTTTTCATGAATTTGTTTGGCAATCGGAAACAATGGTCTTCTGTTTTTTGAATAAATCCTACATATATTAAAGAAAAAATTTTAAAGCTGTATAAATAAGGAAGAAGCCGTTCAGTCATTCTTTAAACTGAGTGCAATTTTAAATAATAAAATAAAGTGAAGAACTTCGACATCCTGCTGCTCATAACTTTTAACTTTAAACATAATATTTTAAATATATCATGTTAAATCAAAAACCCAAAAGAATAACAATAACAATTATGCCTATTTACTATAAACACATGCCCCTAATTTATTCTTGTTTAAATTATGAATTTTTAACTTTGGGAATTTTAATAAATAATAAAAAGGAATATTTATGGTACATCTTGTCATTCTGCGAATGAAAAATGAGAGAGGGTTTTTTTTTGTTTTTTGGAATGTTTGAAAGGCATATATATAAATATTGCAATATTATATGTGCTGCGGCGCCATAAGAATAAATAACATACTATAGTTTTTGATACATAGAACACAGTTAACTCCAAATACCTACATAAAATTTGCATCGGACATTGATTTTCCAATTACTGGATAAACGCCCGTACCTATATGAAATGTGTCGTGGCATAGACAATTGATTGGTTTTAGCGGTTTTAGAGGCTTATGTTGTAAAACTTATAAAATTTAACTTTGTTTACAACAACATTAATAAATATTCACTTCATACAATACAATGCACATTATGTTTATTTAATCTACCAACACTTTGGAAACACTTTTTTGAAAATAATCAATAAGCCTTCATAGCATACATAGAGACTACCAAGTGTTTCCGTAAAACCAAGTGGCTGCAAAAGCTTTATGTCAGGTTTGGAGTATAAATATGAATCTTTACTCAGAGTTTCTACACTAGGAGTGAAACAAACTCCAACGACAGGCCAGTACTAATTTTTGCAAGGCGAAGGTGAGTTATTTCATATTTTTTTCTCCGAAAGGAATTCAATAAAGTCCTTTACAAATATATAGATGAAAATTTTCCTAATTGTTGTTTTGATTGGATGTCTAATTGCTCAAATAACATCCAAAAATGAGTTCCTCGAAGGAAAAAGACTACCCGGAGATGTTCTGGTCTATGAAAACAATTTCCTTTATATAGACCCGGGCTATAATTTAACTACCCGTTTTCGTTACCCTGAACATAAGGTGAGTTGCTCAGTTTAATCCTACTTATGGATAAAAAGTTTTATTCACATATGTATATTTTCAGAGTGACTTGTACTTTTACAAAATTAACCGATTAGAAATCCAAGACAATGTTGACACCGCAATTTTTAATGGAAAGGAAGGAGGTGTAGACTTGTTGAGTGTTAGCTACGAATTTCAAACCCCATGGGGTAAAACATTAAATGTGTCTGTCAAAATATGGGGACAGTTTATAGGAGCGTGTCAAAAACTTTAATACTATTTTGTAAAATGTGTTTTCTTGTTCTTTTACATTTGATACTCCCAAAATGAAATCCAAATAACAAATATGGCTATTTTGTTATTTCCCTAGGCATCGAGTATATCGGTGACTGATTATAAATTTTTACAGAACAACAGACTGAACCTTTAAAAATCCTTTTCTGGCTTGAAAATTAATTTTTTTGATGGACGCAAACGAATAGGATTATCAAAAAGTATTTTTTTTATTATGGATGTAATATATGTTGGTAGGTACACAACAAAAAATTTTTCCAGTAAATTCTTACAATATTAATTCCACCATGATATTTTACTAAATTGTAAAAATTCCAGTTTTTCCAGCTGCAGTATAAAACAAAGCATAAGCTTTTAATTATAATTATTTCTTATAAAAGTAGAATTAGAAAATTCTGAATGAATGAATGAATGAATTTTTTCAGAATTGGTGGTAATGACAAAAATCATGATTGAAATAAAATTGATTAATGAAACTATTAAACAATTCTTGTATTTTTAATTAAATATTCTTCAACTTCTACCTGACAACTAAGAGATTCTCTTCGGGAAAAATTTTTAACATGAAATGTTTTTGATGAAATTCCGAATTCAAATACATTTCTTTCTAAAGTCATGAGGAGCAGTTCTATGTTCACTGAAAGTTACTTTAATAGGACTCTACCAACTCCATTTTGTATGGTAGTGGTTAATTTGCCCATCAAAAGTATGAGTTCTTCTTTTTTTTCTGCAATTCACTGCCTCTTTATTAGCCATCTTGGGAAAGTATTTGAGGGTGGCTTACTGCCGTAATTGTGCCGCCCTCAATAGGACTTATATTGTGAGGTACTTCGTAGAAAAAATCTAGCGAAAAAATAAAATGGAAGTTTGTATAGACAACCACTTTGAGCGCCACCCTTATCCCTTGCGTCAAGCACTTTTTTTACGGGAAAGGTCCAGCCAAAGCCTTTCGGTCGTAATGACTTCACTTTTCTTAGTTTTCTGGAAAAGAATGCCCAACGGCTCAATAGCTCTCCGTCAACCCGCATTCTACTTTTGTGCTCCCTCGTCGGACAAGCCAATGAAGGGATTTTGCCCTTTCAGCCCTTCCCAAGATGGCCACATGTAACAGCCTGTTGTCGGTCGTAGAAGGCCGATCCCCGCGAAGGTGCAAGCAGCGTTCCCCCGTCCCCGAGCGACCTTCGAGGTGGCTCAAGATGCAAATTAATTGCGTATACACCTGTTTAGAAATGTACGAGACAGGGAGATTTTGTTGCGGCTTTGCATATCACACCACGAAGGATTGTTCCGTTTGTAATTTCCAACTTGCTCGGTGTCGAAACGGGAAGTCAACAAGCTTAAGCAGAGCCCGACCAGGAAAACCCTCCCCTGCAATGCATAAACATAGTCTGTCCCGACGCCAATATGCTGCCTCCCATATAAACGTGCACCGGTAGCCCTAAGCCCAGGTGATCTTCCCCGAATAAATTTGAATGAAATTGGATCAAAGGATAATGAAATCGTGGACCAACTTGGACTTTATCAGGCCCACAAATGTCTGCAACAGTGCGGCTTTAAGAGACGTCTCAGGACCTCGGGCGAAGGCACAATTATCTTCAGCTGTCACATATATGTCCTGTGAAAATCATAGAATTCATAACATTTGCTGAAAAAGGAGCAAATCACATCAATCAGCCGGGATGTGGGGGTGGTATGGCCAAGGGCTGGTATTCTGTTTCTATGCGTGTCCTCGTTTAATTGGACACGTCAAGCTGCGTGTAAAAATAGAGAATATACTTCGGGAGATGACTACGGATAGCTCTCGAGGCACCTATGTATGGAAGGGGGACAAAGAGGTTCATAACAACGAAATGTTAGTTTCCGCTTATCCAGAAGCAAAGAAGTCCTCCAAAAAAAAGAAGAAAAAAACTAGGATAAAAACCGGCCAGTTGGTTGATAGAGCAGGAGCCATTCCCTGAATTGAGCAAAAATACGGAAGGGGACGTTGATAAATCGATTAAGTGCTTCCGGGTCCTTCGTATTCTTTACCTCCTCCGCATGGATCCTATTCTGAGACAATTCCTGTGCCCAAACACGTGCGCCCCCTATTCTGTCCATGTTGCGAGACAGGGCTAAGCTCAGCTGTAATTCGGGAGGCCGCCACTGGCTCGTTAGTCCTGTCACTCCAAAACTATCGAATATTATCAAGTAATTGTCTATTGATTGCCACCATTTACAGTTTTCAACTTTTCTTATATACTTACATATGTACATATATAGCTAAGTTACCATACATTGTATATATATTTATATATATATATATTATATATATATATGTTACCCAAAAGGAATGGAGTGATTCCCTCCCTACAAGTAACAAAGGACCTATACTCACTTTCTCATAGAAAAGAGATGAAAAGGTCGTTTAATGTTATTAACCAAAAAGTGTCGAACTTTTGTACATATGTATATATTGTATATGTAGGTATATACCTATATTTTATTGGAACAACTTTTTGAAAGTCTATAAAGACATCACGATCTGTACCAAAGTAACAACTACACCAAAAAAGAGTATTTTTTTCGGGACTTAATAGATAGGTATTACGGTGAGAATTATAGGACAAATAATACGCTCGGACTCGATGAATAATTAGGACAACACCTTTAAAAATTACGTTAAGCAATTTGCAAATTTATCATGTAATTATAGCTTTTTTATCCTATAGAATGGGTACAAAGATGAATAATTTTCTTTTGTGTATGTTCTAAATATACATATATAGGTACCTACCTACATATCGTTGCTGCGCGTGCAAAAGTAGCTATGTGTTTTTTACACACTTTACAGGAGACGCAAAAAACTGATCTTCTCGAAAACTGAGTATTTATATAATTTATTCTTACTTTGATACATATAACAAATTTACGTAGTTTTAGATTACTTTTGGATAGATAACATTATTAATAATGCCAAAATGAAGCATAATAGGCAAATTTGACACATATAGTTATTTATTTGAGTTGTAAATACAAGCTATGTGCATTTAGAGCACATAACTACTTTATAATTCTATGGAAACTAAAACGTTCCGTAACTCTGTAAATATTGCGTCTATCGCTTAGCTGTTTTTACAGTATGTGTTTATTGAAACAGCGATTCAAATTGCATAAAAAACCGAAAATGACTAAATAACACATAGCTACTTTTGCACGCGCAGCGACGATATAATATGTTAAGTATGAGAATAAAGACTATGTTTTTATTATATATGCACATAGGTACCGTATATAAGTATATATGTTTGATTGGAAATCGCAGTTTTAATTACATGATTTACATATTTAGACCCATACGGTGTACCATTTGATGATCCATCGGTAATTGATGATTCGACGGTAATTTTGTGATTTACAGGACTTCTACAAATTATTGATCAGTTGTTGACCACTTTACCGTATAGATTAGATATAGGTAGGTACATATTATAGTCCGTAAATTCTAAAATATTGCCCACAGAAAATAAGCCCACAAAACTTATCTTGTCGGCTTAGAATATTAAGAAAAATGTGTCAAATCAAGGCCGACTTCTAAACCTCGAAAAGTTCGGCAAATTGCAGAGCGGTAGGCGATATATCAAAAACTCCCCGGAGCCCCCGAATCTTTCACATCGTGGCATAATCTGGCGGAAAATTTCGTCATCAACATTATTTAGAGCGGCAGATAAGCCTCAAAGTGGAATCAGATTGGGCCGGCCGGCCTTAACAGCATTTAATTACGCGGGAAGTCCCCGCGGGGTGGGTGGCGAAAGTGAAAACTTCAGCACTTTTGATAGAAGTGTCCCACGTCGTCGTCTCGCCGCCGCTGTTGCCCTTTTGCCCCGTGCGCGCTTATCTCCGGTGCGGTGCGGAGGTCGCCGCAACCGGGCGCACCATCGCCACGGGCGTCTCCTATTGGAGTCCCGGATCGTTAAGCCGTTCTAAATTTATTCATTCCTCAAACAAATTCCGAAGTGTCGTCACATAAATTGCGCTGGGATAAGATCTCGGCGGAAGGGAGCGCCCAGGAGGAGCTACGTGAGTTCCCGAATTGGTGGAGCGAACGCTCGCCCCCTTTGTCTTCTGGAGCCCGAATTCCGGCTCCAGGTGTTCGCCACCTCCCGCATGTGGGCTACTTTCAAGCGCATCTCCAAACGATCTTCCGCTTAAGTTGCCACTTGAGGAAGACACGAATTCATTTCACTGGGACGGAGTCGTCGGGACGAAAACGCGGAGTCTTCTTGAACGACATCCGCCACCTGTACCAGAACCTCCTCTTCCTCAAGCTCTCAAGTCTCAACCCTCATTAGGCCAAGAGGTCAGACTAAGGGCTGCTGGTCGGGGCGGAACAGCGACTGTTTTCCAATTAAGCACATATTCCTGTAATAATAACTTCAATCAGGAAAGCTCTCGAGGAGCGACTCAAGAGCCCGAACAAGGCTCCTTGCGCCGTTCCCGGCTCCTGGAGGACTCTTATCAGGATCACACTCGAAGGGAGTGATTATAGGGGGTGACAGCCCGAAAGCCCCGGCGCTTAATCAGACGCTAAATATTTGCAATCAATGAGGTGTTAAGTAGCAGGCGAAAACAGCTCGAATTAGAGCTGTGCCAACACCGGCCGGATGTTTACTTCCTCGTGCAGGTTGGGCGCAGGTGACTTACCTGCCCGGGGGCTTCTTTCATGGAACATTTCATTAATTCCAGCCCAGCCCGACTTTTATCCAGGCAAACCATCAGCCAACTCCGGAACAAACTGCTGAGTCAAAGTAGGAGCACTAAGTCGGGCTCTACGTCGGTTTATTTGCGTTTTTCTGAAATATTTTCACCGATGACGACATCAGCAGAATCGTGGAAAGCTGTTTTCTGGCTTCCAAGGATATTGCATTTATTTTGCGTCAAGGAGCCACGACGACAATCTCATTTTTCACCTGCCAGCGGATATTGAGCGAAAATTCTAGCGGGCTGTTTACCCGTCAATGTGAATGCCCGGCGTGTTCCCGGCAAGATAATGCCAAGGACGGAAGGGCTGCGCGGCTCCAGGTAGCCCCAATCCGCCCAGGTAATTGAAAGGCGGTGAGTCGGGCGGCTACTGTTTGCTTGCGAAATTATATTTAGTCAAAGCTCACAAACAGAGACCGCTTTAACTGTCGAGTTCATTAGTGGAATTTGCTCCCTGACCTGCAACAAGGAAACTGCACAACTACCAGGAGGGAAGTAGGACGACTACCTATAGTTATTTACAGGGTGACTAGATGGACATAACTCCGGAAAATTGAGTTTTTTAAACGTTTTTTTAGAAGAACTGCAAAATTTTGGGTTGACTTTCTCGGGGCAGAAATGGCATCATGTAAAATACACTACAGTGACCTCCACCAGGTAGGAAAATGAAAAAAATATAGCTATTACTACATACACTAAGAATATTATTCATGGTTCGTTACTTTTCCCATTAATTAATTTTAAAAGGAGTGTTTTTTTTTTTTAAAAAATTCCACTTAATATTTTGTCCAAGTGCCTATCCCTTTCATATTTTCTATGATTCTCTAGGACCAAAGGGTGATAATTTCATGTAAACATATGCACCATGATATGAAAGCCATTGAAAAGGATCTTTTAGGACAAAGAATGGTAAATGAATAAATCTTGAAAAGGGTCCTCGCCTGCACAAAGAGTAATTAAAAAGCGATCGGTGCATTACCCATGCAGGGAACTTTTAAAAGCAATAAAAGTTTCATCGTTTCATCCAACTTCCATTTATAAACATTAATAAACAATTTTGTTTATCAATAATTTTTCAATCAAGTGGGTTCAAGTGGAATAGTATAAAGTTGAGTAAAATCGATCGATTATTTTTTGAGGCATTTTATGCGCCGATTTAGAAAATGCTATTTCAAAAAAAACAGTTGTGATAATAACTCGTGAACCTACATAAATATATCATGAGTATCGATTTTTTACTCTTCTAGAAATATTCTAGATCCAATTTGAAAAATTGTAAAGCAATAAAGAAATCGATTTGCCGAACCAGTTACATGTACTATGAAGATGAACACGTGTAGTTTTGCGAATATTGCGCCCGCTAAGAATGCTAAGTCATTTCTCTATGTCTATTTATTGGAAAATAATGACTTTTCAAATCTGAAATTAAAAATTCAACACAACCCTTTAGCAAAATCATGCTTGAATAATTGCTTTTCCGAAAGTACATAACTTTACTATAGGTTACAGGAATAACTTACGTTCTTACACCTACGTATAGATCTTGTGTAGACCCGAAACTCCTGGTAGCTCTTCTAAACTCTAAATACATCACCTCCGTAAACAATCGTAAATCATCCCCTACGCCGCGGACAGGGGCGCCCTACGGAGAGAAATTCCAATCCGTGTAGGCATACGGAGCATGGAACCACTCGATTGAAGATAGCAGAAAATTCCGTAGGACAAAAAGTTTTTCTATGGGTGCAGAGCAGGTGCATAGCACCGTCGCCGTTCAACAACAAGTGTGCGGGGGGCGAAAACGTCTGGGGCCACCCCCTCCCCCGGGCATTATCTATGGCAAATCTCGGCAGTTTCACATATGAACTACGAGGCAGATTCATCCGACCTTTTACGGCTGTCAGGGCGGATGGATACTCTCAGACGTTTCCCAAGTGGCATTTTAAAGGAAACCTACTCAACCGATTTCTGTATGGCATAACGATTCCCGGGATTGCACTTGAGGAATTTTCCAAGATGAAAGTCTATCGGAGCGCTCTTGGGTGGCGGCAGCCTTTCTTTCTAAATTGGAAGTGATAAACTTCACGTGCTCTTCGGAATACTCAATGAAATGGCGCCATGGCAAATCTGTGGAACGGGCAACCACTATCGGAAATTATTATATAATTTTCCTGGATTGTCCCCGCCACGCTTGTCGAACAAGTCAATTGGAACTCTGTTGGACGACACGATTCCTTTCTTTTTGATCCACTTCGTCTTCGAGTTTTGTGGAGTTTTTGTCGGTTCAATAATAGTTTTCGACAGATGAAATGCCTTTGGCTGACATTCTGAAAAGCAAACCCTTGAAAAGGAATCAGTGTTCTTTTCTTTTTGCAGTTTTCTTCCCGTCTTGTACAAATTGTTTTTTACATACTATGTAGGTACATACTTAATATTTTCAGAGGGTATTTCGACAGAATATTTCTTGGCTTCTGTTTGATAAATGTTTTGCTAAAATTGTATTCGGCAAGTGAAAAGTTAGAAAAATCTTTTCGTTTTCAAATGACAGGAAGGTATGCATGTACTTTTGATTATATTTTTACATATAGGGTGTCCCAATAAGAGTGCACTATTTAAATTTTGTGTCATTTTTTTTTAGTGCAAGTGGCAACTCTGAAATTTAACAACAGTCACCTATGGTTGTTCCGATTATTAAAAATGGATCGCTACACAAAAGAAGAACGCGTTATCATTGTGAAAACCCATTACAAAATGGGGAAAGTTACGCTGAGACCGCTCGCAAACTTCGCGAAATTCTGATTCTCACGAAATTCTGGCCAGTTGAGGCCACCAAGATCATGCGATTTAACGCCGTGCGATTTCTTTCTTTGGGGTTTTGTGAAATCTCGGGTTTATGAGAATAAGCCACAAACAATTCCTGAGCTCAAAGCCGAGATCCAACAAGTCATCGGTGAGATACAGTCACATCTTTGTCAAAAAGTCATCGAAAATTTTATAATTTTATAGAAAGAGCAATGTCCTGTCATCAGAGCCGCGGGGGTCATTTGCCGAATATTTTATGCCATACTTGATCGGAACATGTCTACTTTACAATGCAATAAAAATATCACAACTCGCTCAAAAAATAAGTATTTTTATTTTAAAATGAAAAAGTGCACTCTTATTGGGACACCCTATATTATACTTATACTAACTACAATAGAATTTCATTTCCAATTTACATTTAGACGCTTCAACTTGATTTCGTTTAGTCAATTGTAAGAATGTTTTAGAATAATTAATAATGCATTATTAAGTAGGTATATTATAGTATAGGCATAGAAAGTATGGTATTTATTTAGTAGTAGACACTTATAGCGCTAAGCGACATGATACCGTATATAGGTACCTATGTGTTGATTTGAAATTCGAAATTTTCTTTTTGTTGATTTGAAATTCGAAATTTTCTTTTTGTTTAATCTAGAAAAAACATTATTGGTTATCCTTTATAAGACAAGAATATTTCCCTTCACACTTTTTAGTTAATATTTTTCATGGTCGGTTATAAGTTTTAGATACGAAGTATAGAAGTTTTATGTTTATTATCACAGTAAAATAAAAGTAATGAATAGTAGTTTTTAAAAGGGTAGGTACTCACCTTGAAACTCCTTCCGAGCAGCACTCACGGAGGTGACGATGTTGGCCACGTGGCCCAGCACGGTGGCGAATAGCATCAATCCGAAGAGGAGCTGCAATATCACAAACACGTACTCGCCCTTCGAGCGCGGCTTGGGCAGGTCACCGATGGTGGTTAAGGCTAGCGTACACCAATAGTAGCTTTGTAAATACTGCTTAACTACGTCCGCTGACTCTGAGTCATGGAAGACCCAGTTTCGCGACCCGAAACCGTTGTTTTTATGAATTATATGATACAAACACCCGTTCCAATGGAATATCACAAGTAGGTAGTGAATGAGCGACGTCGACCGGAACAGGTTCGGGTAGTTCGTGTGGCGCTCAGTCCGGTCCATGAACGCCCAGAACCTGTAGATCTTAACTAACCGAAACGACCGCAAAATGGAGTTAAAACCGATCGACAAGTATAAAAAATCTAACGGTAAAAGACACAGGCAATCTATATAAAAAGTCGTTGAATTCATGTAGTGCTGGCGCAGTTTGGTCGAATCCGTCTGGAGGACCCCGTCCTCGAGGTATCCCGTCCGGAAGTGGAACAGGATGTCGACGAGATACAAGAAATCCGAGAAATAGTCAAGGCAGAACCAGACGACAATCGTCTGCCCGTTGATCTCCTGGAACGCAAAGCGATAGATGATGACCCAGAAGTTGTAGAGGAAGGCGAGGCTGACGACCATCGACCAGTAGTAGCACAGCCGTCCGGCCGGGTCAAAAACAAACGTGAAATGGGCACTGCCCGGACTGCTGCTGTTGCGCCCTCGGGCTCCCGATGAGCATCCAGACCGACGACCAAACCTGAAATACGAACACCCTTTAAATCAAGAACAATTCGCGAGGGCGGAGGATTTCGCCAGGAGTCGGAAGGACCTGGGACCACCACCACTTTTGGGCAATTATTTACTCAGGGCGATATCCGTCTAATTGCTTACTTAAGTAAATCGCTAGCTTAGCACCGATAATGCAACACTTAGCCATATATTGAAACGGGTTCATTTGAGGGAAGGGAAGGGTTAAATTTGAAGCAAATATTTGAGCTGCAAGGGTCGCATTACGTCCAAAAGGAAAATTAAAAAGTCTCAATTCTGTGGGCATATCTGTAAAATCGCCCGTTCCATACTTGAGAAGAAATTTAATAACTGGTAAAGGTAAAACAATATTTAATAATTGAATCACCAGAATAATAGTGATAATAGGAAACGAATTTTTCATTCTTCTCAATTTGAATGTACATACATTCACATTGACATGTACTCGTTTCTACATATGTTAAAATTCCGATTTTATTTTTCCAGTTAATTGTTTCATGAAATGAACCTTTCTGAATTATTTCCCGAAAGAAAATTGCAAAAGTCTTGAAAATTGAAAAAGTTTTGTTTGCGAGTTTATTAACAAACTTTCGCCAACCAATTGAAACTTTAAACGCGTTTCCAGAAAAATCACATTTTTAAAATTAGTCGACACAGTAACTCGAATTCTAATAAACCGAATTAAATGAATAAGCTCTTATTCCCTTCGTTATACCTCCCTTTATGGTCGGAAGTAGGATTATTTAAAAATTTTCATTCACAAGCCACATTTTTTTTTCTAATTTGAATTTTTTAATTTCCGTAGTTCCGTCCAGGATATGGAATCGTTCCTTAATAAAATGATTTTTAATTTCATACAATTACAATTGCCATTATCAAATTTACAATGGACACCCTCGAAATTCCGGCGGCCTATTCTACCGGTGGAATTTCGAGAAAAATAATTTTTTGTTTTTTGTTTAAATTTTAGAATGAAAAAATAAACTTGAAGGACGAATATGTTTTGCAATACTTTCGGTCTATAAAAGAAAATATGGGAACCCACCTATCCGTTCCGTTGCAACTATTTCCGCTGTTCAAATGATTCGTAGAGGCTGCCGTGCCGATCGTATTATCGTGTGAACTTCTAGCACCTGAACGATTCCAAGATCCGAGTAGGGGCTGTTCACCTGGTTTTAGCCGTCCACGCTCTTTCCGGCGAGCCTTCCGCGATAGGTCCATTTCCGAGGCAGTGGCTGAGACATGTGGATGAGATGCTCTTGTGACGCATTGTGTTGTCAGACTATCGTGAGATGAGAAGAAACCTTGTTGCGAGACACTTTGGCCGAAGTGTGGTCGCGACATACCAAACTTAGACCCTATGTCTGAAATGTAACAAAATAAAAAACCATTAATGACTTCAGGAACACCCTGTGCGTTTTGGAATTGTACAAAAATCCGCGATAAGTAAACGTATCTTTGGAAGTAATTGAAACTCATCAAGCAACATAGGTCTAGGTGTGCCAAAAACTGGCAATAGTCCTGATTTTAAATTCATAGGGTGAGCGAAAAGTTTATGCAAATGAAAAGAGGAGTGGAACAATTGTGGCCTTACCGGTTAAACTTTGACGGTCAACCGAGTACCGGCGAAGACTTCTCAACTCGAAATGATCATCGGTCACCGGCGGGGCCAGGGATAGTTCAGTGCAGGCATCGTTGCCAGGAGTAGTCGGCTGCGTCGCTCGGACGTCCCTGCCGCGCAAATGCTGGGGCACCAGGTGCTTAAATTTCGTTGTGGCACCATTCAGCGACAGGCGCGGCTGAAGCAAGCGGGAGCAACTGTTGGCTGATGATTTTTTGTTATCGTTATTGGATGATGTTTGGCCAGATAATGCAGCAATTGGTAGAGCTGCAGCTGAAGTTGGTGTTGTCATATCAACATTGTAACATGACGATGAAATTCTTTTGTAATTAGGCAGTGATGCAGGAAGAGGTAAGAAGTCACTTTCAACAGCCTCATTTGTTCTGGAGTGTCCGCTGTCTGTCCAGAAACAAGCATGCAAAGAACACAATTTATTCACTGTTTTATTCGATTAGAGCGGGTTGAGGGTGAACACAACAACAACTGAGGGCGGAGTGTGATGCATGATGTCGGATGAGTGTGAGTCAAACGTGATAGGCGATCACAGAAGGTGGCAATAATGGCTAATAAGAACAATGGCCGAGGAGGAAGTCCCTCTGGTCCCCGCCAGCGCCTTTTATGACCTGTGCGCGAAATTTATTGAATTAGCCGGCACTCGGCCGTGCGGAAGTGCCCTTAGCCGGGTCGTAAGTGGCGGATGCCCGAGCAGGCGAGGTGTCGTAAAATGGTCTCCTTGGAAGCTGCCAGCAACGAAATGGCCGAAGGTGCTAAGGCAGCTTTCTTGACGAAAAGAAATTATTGCGGGCAGGGCAGGGGATTAAGAAAAGACCGATTCAGAATATAGCACTAATTTACGTCACGTTCTTGACTTTATGTCACAATTTCTCATTTGATGACCTAATATCCAGGACGGGTTCCTCATCACCCCAAGAGGACGAGTACAATTTTCAATGTCTTCTACGGCACCTGAGGCAGATTTTGGAGATAGCAGCAATTTTTGTCTGTATAGGGTTTTAATGTACATGCCTACATAATAATTTTATTTGACTCAAACTAAATTCATTTCAATATTGAGTTTTAAACCCTCTTAAGAACCCCACGAAAACTGAAAACAAACTCTTAGAAATCTATATGAGAAAGATGGAATGCGGAAAAAATTGTATTACATAAAGTTATGCTCCTGTAAATATTTTTGCATGAATACACGTTCAATCAATCAGAAAATAACCTGAAAATTTCAAGATGGTGTTATTTTCAACCGCCACCATACCTCGTAAAACAGTTCTAACTACTTTAGTCTTACAAAAATTAATTAAAGGCGATCGACAACTGAAGAGAGTTCTATTTTTGTTTTTGTTTGGTTTTTGTAGAAGATTTATTAATTTTTTAATAATAGGTCGAAAGTTTAAACCTTAGTGTACAAAATTTCGAGAAGTGCCAAAGTAAATTTAAAATCATCTTAAATATTTTGTTTTGCATATAGTTTGCAAATTTTTGATATGATAAGCGCATTGAAACTATATTGGTGTCTATATATAACTAATGTCTGTTTTTGATCGACTTTAAAAAGCAATCCTGCAATTTATTCAAGAATTCTCTTTTTAAAATTTCTCTGTTCTGGGAATTGATGTTGATATTGCGATCGCTCTGCGAACCCTACTCTAACGCCAGCACTATCTGTCTGTCTGTCTGTCTTATCAATCAACATACTTTGAAAACTGATATTTTATGTACTAGACATTTTGGGAAATAAAATATTCAGTTACTTAAAAAATAATTTAGTTTAGTAAATGCGAGCCCTATACAAAGGGTTCGAAAGGGCTGAAAATGGCAAATGACAGCTTACCGGCCGAAGAAATATTACTCCGATCCCACCTGGCGGGGCCCCAGGAGCTGTTTGCACCCGTGTAAGCCAGCCGCAGCCTAACTTAACGGTATCCAAATAGGGTCCCTGCTCAATGCTCATCAGTCATCGCAGCCCCACCTGGGGCTCCCCGAGATGACGATATCTGCCGCCTCGTCATGCACATCTCCGGCGGGTGGGCGTCCCACGTATACCAAAGCCATGGGAACTCCTGATTGCCCGATTCATCCCGTCAGCGTCTGGAGCTCCCGCAAATCCCGACATCGGGATAGAAACAAACGACAGGAGCAGGCCACCCGTCGTGCCGCCCGCCACCATCTTCCCGCCTGGACCGAAAATTATGTCGTCAGGCACTTTCCAATTTCCCACCGAATTCCTTGACAAATGATTTCGGTAAACACTTGTCAGGCCGACGTCTGCAAAAGCCACGAGTGGAAAAAGGCTTCTGCACATTTCCTGCCGGAGCACGTAAGCGTCCACCTGGGCGGACCCGGCCCCCCATCCCCCGCCGAAGTGGCTCAATTCGAATTTGCTGAGCCCAGACTTAAGCTCGATTCTGGGGCACCGCAGAGCTAAATCCAATTTATCATGATTTTGGTAAGACGGCAAACAGAGCGGGGAGGGGAAAATGGAGGCTATTTGGGGCGTGCATCGCGTATTTTTAAAAAGTTGAATTTCAACAACGAGCAATTTTTCATCCGAGCGGTGGAGGAAACCCCGACTAAAGGCGACATTCGGGGGATGTTAGCAATCCAGCGCCGTGGAGCTCGGATGCCTTAAGAACTTAATGCCGGAAATGTGCCCCATTTCGCTCCGGTGCGGAGTGTGTTTCGCCCGGGAACACATGCACCAGACCCCCCTAGTACCCTCCTGCGTCCTGCTTATGAAACTTGCAAAACAGGGTTTAATTAAAGTTCTTCGATTATTTTCCCCAAGTTTTTCTTGCGCTGTCTTAACATAAGGAAAGAAGCTGGGTTGCGGAGCCCCGTAAGCCCACGTGTGGTCGGGGGTGCACAGTAAAACCTCCAAGTTATGGAATTAAAGGAAGCGAAGTTTTCGCCTTTCCCCTCTTTGAATACCACTAAAGCACAATTAAGTCTTTCTTGCGTCGTCACACTCCTTTTTCATGCACACCCGACATGACTTTCTTCCACTTGGCATGGTGAAGAGTGCTTTTCTTCTCTTAATTCAGAGTTCTTGAAAATTTACCTTTCCAAATTATTAAAGTTTTGATGAAGAACTCAAAAGATGTTACAAATGCTAAAATTGGTTAAGCATGAAAAAAATGTACAACTCTTAAAGCAAAGTTTTCTGCTCAAACTAATTTTGACGGTATTGTGACGCACTTTATTCTTGAAAATGGTATTCAAGAAGTAAACTTAGAACAAACCGAACACATTAAATCTGAAACTATTGTAATAAACATAAAAACATAAATTTCTAATGATTCATATATCGGGTAGTATAGACATATATGTATATAATAGGTACTTTATTTCTTCCAATTTCATAACCAATTTAGTAGTGCTGATATTTATTATGTTTTTATCGGAATCACCTGCACATAATTTTGTGGAATAAATTTTTCTAGTATGTATATTGCTTCTGATCGCTAAGGAAAGAAATGTTTAACTTTAATCGTTTCGATTACAAACTTCTCATTTAATGCTGATTGCAGTAAATTCACTTATATTTGGTAAATGGTATGAATAATTTTTTAAGATGTGTATGTATTAATGAATTCGACTAACTTGAGCTCCTTATCATTTGATTTTAAATTAATTATTCTGAGTATTATCCAAATAACTTTTCATATGGAAACAAAATTTGGCTTCTATATAACTGCAAGACAGCAAGTTGTTAAAAAATCAATCTAAAATACACCATTGTTAATAAAAATCAATCTAAAATACACACATTATTAATTTAATAATTGCAGAAAATGTAAACCTATAAATAAGAAACATTTGATGTACCTCGAAATGTCAATAATATAAAATAATATAAAGTGATACCTACTATTTGGTAAGGCTTGAAATAGTTACGTCATAAATCACCGCCTCATTGTGGTGCTCAAATCTTAAACCAATTATATAAAACACAATTAGTATCAGTAATAAAAATACGTTACTTTTGGTGTACAACAAATTTTGAAGTTGTAAGAAATTGCAAAAGATTTACGAGGACTTATAAATGGCCACGACGGAGTCGTAATGAAACTATGTATATTGCTAGAGATGAAAAGATTCGAAATCAATTAGTGATCAAATTGCATTTGGCTTCAGGTTCTCAATCAATAATTCCCAACAAGCACACGGGAACGTTTGGCGATATCCCGATTTCATCAAATTTCATTTGTCGACAGGTTTCTGTTACCTCTCCTGACGACCTGGTGTCTGAATTTAATTAAGCCCTCCGAGTTGCTGTCGCTGTTACTTCTCGTACTGAAAGTCTACTGGAGTGTCTATCGATCACTTTTCTGACACACATCAATCATTCATCATCGCTAGGAGCCCACGTTACAAAAGATTCCTCCCCCAATTCGCTGAACATGTGCGGTAGGTTCCAAGAAAAATCGGGAAAATCGCAACGCATCCAATTAAGCCGGGAAACAGGAACTGACAAGGACGCCGAAGAGCTGAATAAATTAATTCCGCTCCACACGCTGATTGCAATTGACTTTTAATTGATTCCCAATTATTTTGATCTACATGATCTCGTAAGAGTATTAGAATTGCTGTAACTAGCATTTTGTCTATGTAGGACCACGTCTAAAATTCCACAATTTAGTTCAAAATTTAGCATGATTTTTGAATATTCTTAAATAATGACTAAATTTTGAAATTATGAAATTTAACAAAATTTACTACTTATTTGGCTTGTTTTAGGTATAGGAAAAAGTGGATAAGCGCGTTTTGATAAGCAGTTTTATAATCTACAATTTTGTATCAAACTATTTTTAGGCTACACCAAATTTTTTAAGATCGAAAATCTGAAGAAATGAAAACGGTTAGTTTTGGTGGGGCAAGCTTTATTAGTGAAAAATTTAATTTTTAGTAAGTTATATGCATCCACGATTTAGAGATTTCAGAAACGAAGTTTAAATTTAAGAATGTTATGATTATGATAGACAGATAGATAGACATCAGGATGAGATAACTATATTCTGGGAGAACCGCACACGTACATAGATGGACTGTATTTTGTCATCTCAAATTATTGATTTCATGACCATTTTATCTCTCTCAAATCCATACATTTTTTTTCAATGTAGCTAATCCTAAATCGCATTACCATCGTACAGACTGTCGCCAGTCAGGTATCGAGATAATATTCTTTAATTAAAAAATGCTATGAGAACGCTTTTAAATGATCTGCCTCATATCGATTGGTGGACCGTTTTTAATTAAAGTCGTTATAAAACCTCAAGAGGAGTGTGGTGCAAAAATCCATAGCACTTAGACAAAATCTCCATTGAGTAAAATCCCCGCCGCCTCTTAATGGGGTTCCCTAAAAATCCCTCCCAAATGCAGTCGCATCCAATCCTCTTAATATGGCCTGAACACAGATAGCACCCAGTAGCCGGACTGGAACCCGGCGATTTCATTTTAGTTGAAAGTTACTTTTTACACCACAAAGCTCTCTTTATTCAATTTAACTTGATCGGAGTGTTGAGGTTGATTTCGTTGATGTAGTCCGAATGGGACATTGTCGGACACCAGATAATCCCCTACCCGTCCGACCATTGTTTGTCTCAGTTGACTCTCGGCCCAATCCTAGGGGATAGCATTGTTTTTCAAGTTTCCCAGAAAATAGGTGTATTTACCGCACATGGGCTGCAATCCAGGACCATCCAGCCGTTTCCAGTCAGGACTGCAGGAGCGATGGTATTCAAACGCTTCGGCAGCAGCGAATCCTTGTTAGAGAGCAGCTTGCAATTTTCTATTCGTAGAATGAACCCACTGGGCACCTGGATCCCTCCGCCATCGTCTCAAGAGCCCCAAGGAGCAAAGAGATTGACTTTGTGTCGCATTCGAGTGAGCCAGGTGTTATTGTAAGACAAAAATTGTATTTAAACCTTTTGAGCAACCTTCCCTGCTCAGCATTCTTTGGAAAAATTTAAAGTTTTCGCCTTTAGGTGCTTTCGTAAACCTTGTCCAATTCTTTGGTATAAAGTGCAAAAGAAGCTCCTCAATGAGCATCTGAGCCTCTTAGCTACGCTAACGGGCGAATAAGGGAGTAATAACTTCACGAGTAGGTTGGTAAGGGTGGAGGCGGTTAGCAACTATTTCATTTACTGAGAAAAATTGCTAGAGACGGTCAGGATTTAAATGAAAGTTCGATAATCCTCAATCAACATGAGGTATATAGGCCCGAAAAATAATTTATTTTCACCTACCAATTTTCCCATTTTTCTTTGTTATTGGGATGGGAATGGAGACAAAAACTCGATAATTACGAATTTGTGTATTAACATATGTGGTTAATGAACACTACAAACAGGAAAAAGGCAGATTTAGCCCTTTTGTCTCAGTCCATAGACCTACCTCAACCTCATATTGGTAGGTTGAATTACAACACCTTTCGCCCTCCTCAATCCCCACTCAATTGCGCCATTTTTGTCATTTTACAAAGGAGCCACAGAACCATTATCCAAAAAGGGCTATGAGTTTCGTCACCCCGCTGCTGAAAAGCCCTGAAACGACAGCTGGGCAAATTGAGGCCTAATTAAGCGGCCGTTTAACCAGTCAAACGCAAAAGAAACAAAGGGAACCGCAACTGGTCGACAGCATACGCAATAACTGAAAAATGCACTCATTATACCCACTGAGATTTACAGGATCAACCAGGTGTAACCGGTTAATTACAGGAGCGATCAACGAGCTAATTATAACTTGTGCTTGAAGACTAATTTAGAATATTTTTATAGGGGAAATAATAGAACCAAATTACATATATATACAATACATATATGTACAATAATAATAGAACTGCATACTAATATTCCCAATTAAAATAATTCAGTCAGACGAGTAAATTGAGTTTGAGGTTTCCATCCTCACGGATTTTGATTAAATGTGGTAAAAACCTCCATGGGAAAATCATATTATATTTGTAGTACATTTATACGTAATAATTAGGTATTTAATGAATGATTCGCTTTAAACAAATTAGAGGTGCCTGTTTTTGTATTTTTATATTAATAGCATGGAAATGTGCGATGTGAATTTGGTCAGTACCTAACTTTCATTTAGTAATATAAACAATTCAAATTATATCAGACATACCTTGCGTTGCAGTTCGTATTTTAACATCGCATTGAAGGAAGAAAGCTAAAAAGTATAAAAAACCTGTATTTTGATCAAAGAGAATTGCGTAAGATATTAAAAATTTTATGGAAATCATACATCGTAGAAGTCGAAATCTTTGCACAAGAAAAAAGAAAATAGACAGGAACCTCAAATAAACACTTATTGCTTTTTGAATATTTGAAAATGTACCTACATAGTCAGAAAATTGAGGAAACTGAACATGAATTATTCTCATAAACGTTTCTATGAAAGTCCGTCCTTTCAAAAGTGACAGACGTCTAATTTAGTATCTATACTATGGTTTGAAAGTAAGTACATTACTTATATTTTAAAATATAAACCCTTAACCAATACCAATTATCATGGATTTAATTTTGGAAATTAGATATGGAACTCTCATACAAATTTTCATCACCAATTTTACCCTCTTAGAGTACGATTTTCCAAAAACACTGAAATACGTCATTCCAAATTTCTTACTAAAAGGCTAAGTACTACTTTTCATTGTTCTAACTACAAAACTAGTGGAACTCCCACACAAACATTTATCCCTTATAATTAACCTCTTAAGGAATAAATTTCCAAAAATCATGAAATACGTCTTTATTAATTTCTTACTTAAAAGCCAAATACCAATTTTAATGGATTTATCATTAAAGAAAAATGAAAAGATTTTATATACAAACTTATGTACATTCCCTATAAGAAGAATACTTTCTGAGTGGGTGCTTACTCCACAAAAGAAAAAAGGTTTCGGCACAGCCGGCGTCAATGAATCAGTCAGGGCATGTTATTTTGTATGTAATTGAAGATGTATAATTTTTTTTAAATAAATACTTAAGCGGTCCAAATATTCTGTATTATACTTCTGAATGTCTTCTTTTGTTGCTCCACCCAATACTAAAAGAACATACATATTCAGTTTCTTTTAAGGATTCATCACAAAAAAGGAAACCAAAGTTCCTCACCCGAGGCTCATTTCATATATGAAGACTACAAAGAGGCGTTGACCATTTATACCAATTTTTATTATATTTATTATAGACTACGACGGCGGGTGCTCCTTAAGACATTTCTGCTGCATTCGTCGGGCACTAGTCACTGGAGCCCCTGCGTGCCCCAAGGAAGTGGCGATTTCTGCTGACACGGTTTCTTCCTGTTTCCCGGATCGTAACATAACCGATGAATAAGCAATATCAACTGGAGCGACATCTACGATGACGCCCAGGGATAGAAACATCTGTGTTAAATGGTAACTTACCCATTTAATGGACTTTAGAGGGTTCCAGGGGATGGCAACTTACGAGATAAAAAACACATTTCACTCATGACTCGGGGTTAAGGAAACGCCAGTTCCCAGGACTCGAAGAAAGTCACTTTGCAGATTCGAGAGGATGACGGAACTTTTACTGTCTCGTTAACACCGTCATCTCTGCGCCGTGCCCTGCATAGGCGAAAAACGTATGTAAATAGCTCCCAGTGGAGCGTCCCTGATTTTCTGACTTGTCGCGGCACAGTAATCTCGAAAAACATATGCGTAGGACACTTGAACCCGGAGCCCCGCAGAATAATTCATCCAGCGAGCTCGAAAAAGGCGCAGAATGTGCAACGACTCCCCAATGGCCCTTCGGGTTGTTTAGGGTTTCTTTCTGCACGGCTACGTTTTCCATGCGATGACACTATGCGACAAAATAATGAACAGCCCCGAAGTGGGACTCCCGCCACTAACCGGCATTTAAATTGAAAGGTGAGAGCACATACCTGTGGTCGGTAAATAAATAAGTGGATGTCGTGATAAGTAGTCGAGATAAGCCCAATGGGGGCGAAAACTTTTTCACGGTGATAAATTCACTAATTTACGACTGAGACTGTTCTCGCCTTGAATCGGTAAATGGTCGCAAACACAAGAATTTATGAGGTCACCAGCACTGTGCGAATCCATGGCAATCGTCATAAGGATTTGCCTCTGCAAGGGCGCAAATAAATTTTTATTAAGGACAATAGACGATCTGAGCGAAGACAGTTGGACAGATATCTTAATGGTGCTTTATTGGCAATCAGTAGCGAAGTAACCTAAGAAAGGGTTTCGGTGTGTTACGATTTTAGTGAGCAGCATCTCTTGCAATTCACTTACATGATATAGTAAAATAAATTCTTCGCTAATCTAAAACAATCTTTAATGTTTTAAACCTGTTACTTGTTTGTCTTTCCAGGTAATATACAAGGCATACGAAGAAATACTGCGTTATGTGAATTCGAATATATCGAAAATAGAAAATTTTTCAATTTATTGAATATTTGTGCAAGATGACCTAGCAAAAGATAAAGAATTAATTTCAAATTAATATAACTTACATATGTATAACAAAGCAAACCCTGCACAAATTAAATTATTATATAAAGTTATCGATAGTGTATCAGAACGACTAACAAAAAGATCATCTGAAAATCAGTTGACGATTTTAAAACTACTTTGAAAAAAAGTATTTTGCCCGAATTATTTTGGTTGCAAAAACTAGAAACGATATGTTTGAAATTTTCCAATGATACATACCTACTCTCGAAAGTTTAGAAAACACAAAATATCACATCTTGGAAATTCAAAATGTGAGCAGTTTTAATTTGTAGAGTTTGCTGGATATTTAAATTTTTATAATCCTTCAATGTTAATATACTTTTATCACCTGGGAAAAAATATATACATTCAATTCTTTCTTGTTAATATTTCTAACATGCATAAGTCTGTTTTAATATTGTTGATTAACTAAGTATATTTAACCAACCTTCGAAGCTGTTAAAGCGTATTAGTTTAAATGCTTAACTTTTTATATAAGTTTGTTTTCTTGAAAATTACTTTAAGTTTACATACCTTTGGGTAATAAGGATTTTCGAAGAAATTGTGAAGGAGGATTGCTATAATCTTTGGTTTCCTAGAAACTTTGAAAAGTAAACTGTGTGACGGCTTGAAAATGTAAACAATGGGACATGTCCCCTGTGTTTTCGCTCTCGTATTTTATGAAAACAGCTTTGAAAATGATATACATATTTTGCAGTCGAGATAAAGTTTATGTTTACGACTTAGTCCCTCCTTGGAATGAATTATTTATTACTAACAAATAAATTTATTTTTGAACAATTAAGGAAGAAATAATTTAAACCAGTTTTTCAAAAAAATTAATGTTTTCATATGAGTCGAACAGTTCAATGTAAACACTGTTGGCAAACTGTAAGACATTTGGTCTCCATATACATATGTATATGTATGCATTATATTTCCGAATAAGTAGGTTCTAAATATTTTAAATATTTGAAATAATTTCTCAACTAATTTAAAAGTAATTTAAATTTACAGCTAAGCTTATTATGGGAACGATTTTATTAAACGAATAAACTTACTTGACCGTTAAAAAATCGATTCCTAAAATTATATGCTGAATACCTACCACCCAACCTTCACTACAAATTGGAAAATAAGCTCATAATAAATATCAATACTTATTAAAATTCAATTGAAAGCTATCATCGTTAATAGTTTGCTTAATACATAAATACTGATCAATTCATTTTTGTCGTAGTTAACTTAATAATGAATGCCCTGCCCTGACCGATTTTATAAATATGCATTAAATATTAAAAACACCTGTTTGATAATGTGATAACAAAACCTTTGCTTATTTATTGCCGTTAATTACTGTAACCAAAAATGAGTGGAATGTGGAATCCATTTGAGTGGAATTTTGATTGATTTGACAAAGCTCTACATAATCTTTTAATATTTATGAGAATTTTTTCTCTATGAAATTAAATGTTTACAGAGTATAGCAAAAAACACCTGACGTACATATATTATTAAATGTTATACAAAAATACACATACAGTGGTAGAGAAAATAATAGGTACCTACATAAGCTAAAAATTCAAGCCTTGATCTGGCAGTCCATTGAATGGACGAATTAAAATAAATATATCTTCTTACATTTAGTGTACCTACTATACTAACAAAAATTAAGTTATGTAATAGAAGTTTAATTATGATTTTCTTTTCTTGTAGGTATTGCAAAATCCATACTCATTCCCTCAAATATAAATTTTTTTTTGGTTTTTGGGAAGACGTTTTCAAGAATTCGCAAAAGTTGTTTGTTATTATTAGTTAGAAAGCCCTTGGAGCAAGGTTTCGTCTACGTGACACCAAATTGCCCTCAAAAAAGCACTGCTGCTTAAAAGCACTTCCTGGATACCAGTGCTAAAGCAAAATGACAGGTCGTCTCAAGAAAAACAGAACAAGCGAATCTGTTTTGCCAGAGCCTCTATTTTCTGGAACACAGGAAACATCTTGGCATTAATAACTGCAGGAAGATCCAAGGACCCTCACATCACAGAGGGCGCTAAAGACAACACAACGAACGCCCGGTAAATATAGACCCTCTTCTGCGGCAAAAATTTAGGATGACACTGTAGGTCCCCCAAGTTGACTATCGACAGGGCTGCCAATATCGAGAAATGCAAAAACGGTGAAACTTCGTCCTGAGCAAACAACAAAAAGGCGGCAAACTCCGTTGGGTTAATCCTGAAAGGAGTTCGGCTCAAGTCCCGCAAAAAACAATTGAGTGCGCTCTGAACAAGGACAAAACTCTTGTCGACAGGAAAATAAAATTTTCCCCTGCATACATCCAGGACTAAGCTCGGTGGCTGGCGGCGGGAGTAAAGGCTCCTTAAGGCTCCCGTTCGAGCGAAATGTGAAACTGTAACGCTCGAGTGGAAGTCAGACGGCAGGGATGCTCCCCGGCGGTTAATGACCCCCGAATAAGGTCTTCCAAGGATCCGGGGCACACGAGCAGAAGGGATTGCAGAAGAAACAAATTATCTTTAAACGATCTCGGAGATTTTCCGTTGTGTCATATGCAAATCCTTCTTAAAAGCATCTCTGTTTGACAGTGCTTCCAGGAGCCCATATGTGCCTTTGGGAAACCGATTAGGGTTGTGCTTTCAGTGCCATTTTAGGCTCAGCGGTGGCACAGGATGCTTGGGGATGGGGTGGACGTCTTAATCGCGGGATTAAATTTCTGTGTTACTTCTTAGGCCATACCCCAATTGTCGGAGCGCCGCCTACTTAGCAGGGCCGGAACGGGTCCCGGCAGTTTTGGTAGTTGTTTAGGGGCAAATCCGAGCAGTTCAGTGGATTATCCCTAACCACCCTGTCATGCTTCATAGGCATTCAAGGATTTCTGTAGAGGTAAGTCCGAATTGCTGCGAATGGAGCTCCCCTGGGGAATTATTTTTACCTTTTATTCCGTCGCTTACAGACTCAGGGAAATGAGCGAAAGTGCTTTTTCCCTACCTTGCACGTTGCAAATATCCAGCGTATCTGGCTTTAACCGTAGCACTTGATAGGTATTAAAGCAGGTTACAATGTCCTTAGCGGCTCCCGGGTCGGTCTTTCTGTCCGTTAAACGTAACATTAAACTAGATGTAATGTCCTAAGAGGGTTCGACTAGGACATCTTGCAAGTTTCAGTGGCAACTTGCGCAAAATACAGTTGTATATTTGATAATAATTAATGAATAGCTGGCAAATACTGCCTACAAAGAAATTTCTTTTTGTTTTAAATTATCGAAACTACCTCCTAATGTATTCCAATATTTCAATAAGCATTTTTCAAAAATTTGTAAGACCCTATAATGTATAGAGATAACTTAGTAAACCAAGATAAATTAATTTTCCAGATCATTTGGTGTGCTTCTTTACTCATTCGGAATGTTTGGAATACTCAATAAGCGTTTCCGAACAATTATTGTTTCATAGTTTATGAAATCGAATGCATGTCAGAACACTATGTAATAGTTGAATTCATTACAAAATTAAAAATCCTATTATAAATGAATATAAAATTTATAAGAAGGAATTTCGTTTTATTGTATAACATTTGCTTCATAATTTCCTTGCTAGATAGTAAATCATTTTCTATTTTGCGAATAATCTAAACTTTTTCCATATCAATTTATAATTACCTATGCACATACATATATCGACTAATGAGCCATCGATTGGTTGATAACAATAATCCAATCAATTTTATTTCCTGCGAAATGATTTAAAAACCGCCTCAATTTATGGCAAATAACTTGATTTCACAATGTAATTTCGTTATTATGTACAATACACATATATAAACGTAGGTATATGTACATATAAGAATCAGAATCGATTAAAAAATAAAAGTAAATCGTTAATCAATATACGCAAAATTAGTCATAACGAAACAACATTTCAAATATTTCGTTTTTCTGGGTGTACTGTACTGAACATTATTTTTGGAAGAAATGCTTATTCATGAAGAGATATTATCAATCCGGCGAATCCGTTAAGTTAACAAGCAAAATTGCCAAAGTAATTACATTCAGGTAAAGTGGTGGTTTAATGGAATATTAACTTTTATTTAATAAATGTGAAAATCGCTGTTAAAGTCGTGGAGCTTAAATAGATACAACAGTAAGTAGTATTTTTAGTTTGCATCTTTCGTATTTTGTATAAATAAAATACAAAAACAAATTTACTCTGCATGTTATACATATGTATTTATACATGTATTTGAATGTATGTATTTGATGAAACAAAATACAATGGCTTTTAAAACAAATTAATATTAATATCATTCTACAAAAATAATTTGTTCTTAGTACGTAAAAGGAAGTTCTCGTGCTTATATTTGATCCCGTCGTTTTAGTATTTTAACTTTTAGGATTTAATTTAGCTTTAATAACTTTCTCCCTCCCTACTGTTCCTAAATTTAATTTCCTGCGCCGTGGAACGATGAATTCTTTACATATGTTCACTCACTTCGGTAGATACCTTCATTTGAAAGGTTCAAAAACTTTCTTGAAATAATTTACCATGCAATTTGCGGTCGCAAATTAATTTTATTAAGAACGCACAGCTCCTACATATCTCTAAGAGTAACTTCATATAAGCTGTAGGGCTAACTTCGTCCTGTCCGCGTTTCGTATAACATTTTCATGTGGAGCAAACTCCACTTAATTTCAATTTCTCCCCACTCCTTACTTTGTTAGTTGTTTTCGAGCATCCTGGCAGCTGCTACAGCGGGATAAGTGCAGGATTTCGAAACAAGAAGACTTTCGAAGTTAGTCTCGCTACCGTCTGTATGTAATTTATCTTGAGTTCGAATTACATTCAAAACTGTTGGGCAGACGGGGGTTGCTCTTCTTTCTCGAACGATTTTCTGAAAATCTATCAGACCACATCAGCTGCAGCCAAATACTAGTGGACTAAAAAAATACTGCTGGATTTGTTCTCAGTTGAATGTGTCACTAAATTCTAATTCCGTTGGGTTGTGGGTGAGTTGCGTCACCTCTCACCTCCTATGCGGTAGATGTCCGAAAGGTTTAATTCTCACTCATTTGTTTTCCGGACAACTCAGTTGGTATTCTTCCGTGAAGAAGGACTATTGATTTTCCTCCCGGTGGTCCACCAGCGCCCCAGAGGGCATGCAAGGTATGAAGAGCATTTCTTTTGAAGTGAAGCGAAGCAAGGAAAACCTTTTATCACTTGCCCTAATAGCTGCGATTAGGACGGTGAGCTGGGAATAATTAATTCGCACTGGTCTTGTAATAGCTCTTGTCGACACCGGAGGATCCCAGCAATTAGTAATTCTCGCTTAGCTTCAGGGTGACGCATATTTTAGTGGCTGTGACGGCTTTTGGGACCAAGAATGAGAAGGTCATGCCCGCATGCCGGCAAAGAACTCGCTAACCCCCAGAAACTCTTTGTTGAGGACACTTGGCTACTGATTGTCAATAAAGCACCATTAAGTAATCTGTCCGAATATCTTCATTCGGACCGTCTTTTGTCCTTAATAAAAATTTATCTGTGTTGCGGAGACAAATCCTTTTGACTATTGCCAGGATTCACACTGTATATACTGACCCCATTAATTTTCGTCGAACTTAAAAGCCAAAGAGGATGTTACAGTAAAAAGCGAAAAATAAGCTTTTAATTAAAAATGAACTAAAAACCAGCATGATATCATACTTCCATTATTTTTAGATTAAAATAATGATCAAAATGAATCTACTAACAACACATTTTCTAAAACTTTAAATATCCCGGGAATTATGTAAAATTTACCGGAGACAAATATTTAAGTGTTCGCGGTCACTTTTGACACGAATTTTTAAGACGTATTATCAAAATTCGTGAAGCGACCTTAAACTAAATTTGTAAGCTTTTATATGCGTTAATTTCTTATTCATACTAGAAAACTTAGTACGTATTCGGAAGACGGCTAAATAACCAAAAACAAACATTATTAAATAAATAACTTATAGTCTAAATAAACTGACATTGCATGACATTTCTAATAAAAAAATAAACGTAACAATACACGCATCTGCAAGTATTATATAAATAAAAGTTATAAAAATAACCAAGTATATACCTATTAGTTATTTATACCTACACTATTCAAGTCATTATGGTTTATGTTCAATGTTTTGCATTGCGAAGATAAAGTTTTTCATCATAATGGGGCAGATTTAGCAATTAAAAAACATCAGTAGAAGACTAAAGTAGCAATAAAATGTTTAACTTTTAAGATTACTTTAACTAATCATGAAGAATTTTAATACCAGATCAAACAACGAATGATAATCGGAAAAGTACTACTTAATCAGTTAAATTAAGCTTAAGAAATGGTCTATAAACTTTGTTACAATTCGCTTTTATTATATGCACAATGGCGTTACTATTTGCAAGAAGCAGAAAATTAGCCTCACCTTGCATCCCTAAGGTACTAAACGGCATCTGACTTCAGGAAGACTCACAAAAACTGAAAAGCAAACCTACAACATGACTGACAAATTTTCCGTAGCGTTTCTTGGAAAATCCTTCCTCATCCCTCACATTTCTACGTTAAACTTTGCTGCTCCTTCAAACATAAACGCGAGAATTTCAAGATTTGTTCATCAAAAACAACGCGGAATCTGTCTGGCGAACTTGCAAAAAAGTTTCAAAATGTGTACAACAGAAGCACAATTTTCTCCCCCGGGTCGCAAACTATGCACCAGAGCGGACCAATTTTATTTACGAAATCAAACGAAATCGGTCGGCAATAAATTTCCTGAAGCTATGAAAAATGCATCAAGTCCGCCCAACTTCTCGAGCAAGTTTTCCAGATGAAGAAAATTCTACATTGTGAACGATGGCTCACTTTTTCATCACAGAAACTATGAAAGATTGCGAATTGGGACTAGAACACAGACAGATCCACTCACAGATTTTGGTCCTATACAAGAGGATGGGGTTTTGTTTTTAGTTTTGCGTGTCCGGTGTTCCGGTGCCACCCCAAACGAAAAGCCAACAGTAGAAAGGAACTAGAAACGTCTTATCCTTAGGTACTTAGAGAAGAATTCATTAAAGGAGCTATATATAGCTACTTACTTCAAAGGCGATTTCAACGAACAGGAAACGGAAAGAAAATAAGCAACCCTTTGTGATATTAGATCTTTTAAATAATTTCAGACAAGATGTTTCAAATTACAGAAAACCTTTGACTGAGTAATAGTAGTAGAAATAATATCCAGGAATATATAGAAAGTAGGTTCTCAAAGCTCAAGGAAAATATAAAATTATTAATAGACTTTTGAACATCGCTTAAGGGGGCATATGTATAGACCTCTAGAGGCATTGTTAAATCTTTTGAAAGTTTCACATGTCAAGAATATCTGTTAAAAATGTAAGCATAAATTGCAAAATTTTTCTTCCAAACCATATAATTTAATATCGGAGTCCTTTGAAGTGCTCCATAAATATGTATAGGATTATAAATATACATACATTTATGTAAATCTATGTGTATTTGTTGAATATTTTAAATTATTTAGTTCATTTTGATCGAATTGAAAAACCGTAAATGAAATTTAAGAACCCCGATTTCTCATATGGAAAATTTTCAGAGATTATACATACATAATCGTCAAGTTCCAGCGCAAAAATAAAATTATGTTTTTGTGAAGGTACGGCATAGAGCTTGTTTTATGTATAGGAAAGTCATTTTTTATTCACTCTATCTTACAACAACAAACAAAAATTTCATGAAACGTTGTTCCCGTGTGAAATTACAAATCCAAGAAATCAAAAATTTCCTTAAATTTCTTTATTTTCAGAAATAAATAGAGAGAATGAGAGACTTTAGCGCATTTTTCTCGAAACCATGTTTTTGAAAGTGGCGTGCAGGATAACTAAAAAAAACTTCGCGATGGACCAAAATAATAATTGTTTTAAATTACAAGTGATTAAATTGCCTGGAAGATTTACCTACATTTTGTATACTAATGTTTTTAGAAAGCTCATAAACGAAAAAGAAAATGCTAAATTTATACAAAAAGCGGGTTTTTTTTTCAAATCATGATTTTTAAAGTCTTTTATGATGAAATAACTAATTTTTTAGGTATCTATACATATGTATGTATCTACAAATTGTATAAACTTTACTAAAATTTTTTTTTCTTTCTGGTAATTCTACGAAATGCAAGAGTGGTCCACCGACAAAAAAGAATTTTTGGGGACAGCTTCATATATTTTTTTAATAATTTGCTATACAATAAACATTAGAAATTGCATAATTTGATATGTAGTTTACAAAAAGTGCTTGTTTTTGGCGATCTAAACCAGGTTACCCCCATTAGTATTTTAAAAGATACATACATAAAATATCAAGGGCATTTTGATTGTTTAATATCTCGAGAATAACAATACATACTTTAATATTTTTCGGAAGAGATAAACTGCGTATTGTACCTACTAAACAAACCACAAATAAAAATCATCTTAATAATTAAATATTCGGAAACAATTGCAGAAAATCTGTAATTTTCCTCGGGTCACCAAAATGAATCAAATGAACGGCAAATATGCACAACTAGTTCGCATGATTTGCTTATGTTGCTAATTCAGTAAACTGATAATCAAAGTATACACGGCACACGACCCCGGGGGCGTAGCAAAAAGTGGTCCGCATCATAAATCTTCACGATGGCCACGTATAGGTTTTCACGTTCATCTCGGCTGTGAGCGAAATATTAATTTCCCCGAGGAAATTTACCATCCGCAGCAATCGAATTTATTTGCCTTCCACATCATCTTGGTCTTCGGGCGTAGGAGTCACCCCGGCCGGGCTGAGTCTTAGTGGGAAAGTCGGGCTGTGCCACCTGGAGATAGACCCACCTTTCCCGATTTTACCCCGAATAATCCTTTTCAGCAACGCTGCAATTATCCGGAGTCACTTAGGCGTAAAGAAATATTACTTTTCCATTGGGAAAACTTTTCAACATTTTCAGGGGATAAAAGTGGAAGAAGAGGATCGTTTTACAGATTGCTTTAAAATCGGTGCAGATGCCAAATCATATTACGGCCGATTGAGTCGATATTGAGTCGATTCGACGAAAATAACACTGAATCTCGCAAAATCCTAGTCCAGGATATTCGCCAAAAATATCAAGAACCGCTGCGTACAGGTGTGCAATTTATTTTTCCTTCCTAGTAACTGCCCAAATAATGCCATTCATTTTAAATAATAATATCTCTTAATGAAAAACCTTCTTCCATATAATATATGTAATAAAGAATAATAACAATTAAGAGCAAGCGTTTACATCACTACATCTTATTAGATTACCGTAAAATTTTGTATATCTGGAAGTTTTTGTGTGAATTAAATTCAAGAATGTAAAAATAAAAATCATAGAATTCAAAACGGAAAGCTACATTTTAATCAAGGCTCTACAAATGTTTGATGCAGGAAGCCATACATAAATTGATTGTCTTCAAATTTTAAATACATGCATACATACTATAACAAAAAATTTTAGGTATATAAGTTATCAGAACAGAGTTCTCAAGTTCTTACTACTAAGAGTAGAGCCAAGAAAATATTGGAATATTAAATTTAAAGTCCCACAGAGTAAAGTCCCACAGGCTCAACACAATATGTTTTTAAACCTTTTTTTGTACCAAATGTAAATATGATACCATACAGAAGCTCTTCATCAAATATTGGCATTTACCCATTATAAAATAAAAATGTAAACCTCCAAAATACCAATTTTTAAGTATAAATTCTCTGAAATCTCTTTAGCTCAAAACTACAGGTGGGCCTATTCACATTCTGTAATTTATGTTTTAAATTCCCTCAGAGTAAAAAGTATTTTCTTTTGCTTTACATATTTATATTTAATTTCAATCTATATCGATCTTAATACACTATCACATGTAGGATGTCTGTATTTATCGGTTTATTTTTTTTCTCTTTTATTTATTATGTTTTCTTTCCCCAAATCAGACATTGCTGACAAAAACGACAGGCATTTTGTTAAAAATAAATGGTAGCCTTAGCCGAACAAACGTTCTATATTTAGAAGGGAATTGATAAGAGATCCCCGCTGGAGAAAAGGTGTCAGCCATTCAAGTTTTGTACTTTCAGGTCATTTTCGAGGAGAATAGAAAAAGGATTGATGCCGCAGTCCTGCTCTGTTTTTCATTTGCCCATTGTCCTCCTGAGCAACTGACATCAACGGGAAATCAAAAATGCTGACATTCGACCGGGCCTTCGTCTTTCAATAAATTGACCCTATTTTGAATTGTATCGTTTCGAAGTATGTAAATCACTCCTGTCCCACCCCGGACCCCTCCTAGGGCTGCTGCCCGGACCGGCTTAGAAATGGACAGTAGACGATTTCGAATTTCGAGACTCGATGGCTCTGGAATTCCCAAATATTTTGAGAAGGGACGGACACTTTTACTTGATCAAACATTTTGGCTGGGAGCACTGTTGAAACATTTATTCGTGTACGTGAGACGTGGTGGGCCCCTTGGAAATTTATTATTAACAGTCCTGCAGTCACGACCGCAGCCGCCAATCACATCACGTCCAGCGTGTCCCACCTTTTCATTCAATTTCCTTTTTATTGCCGGGCTCCATGAAATTCATAATTTCCTTGGACCACATAAATATTTATGTGACTTCTCTTCTCCCGACCTGCGAAGGCGACTTCTTGTGATGTACGGCCCCAATAAGACGTATAATAAACGTTTTACCTTCCTCCGAGGTATGTCCCGAGTCTTGGCCGCGAGTACAATTCCTTCCAAAATCCCATCATACGACTCGTTAAATTTTATAGAGCAATAACAATTATCCATCGAATAAATCACTTTACGGTCATTTGGACTACAATAACTTTAATTACAGAGGCACCCCGGAACCTTCCCTATTTTTGGTTATGCTTTGCTGCATTTTGTTGCGACTTGGGTATGCTGATCCACAATTCCTTGGATGCACAGGGAACTGGAGGAGAAATAACAAATTGAGACATTGTTTCTTCGTCGTTTTGAGTCCCTATTCCTGTCGGAGATTTTAAATTCGAACACATTGTGTCTTTTAATTTGGGAATTGGCTTTTTTTATGGGAAAACACCTGGTGGTAACTTAAGAATTTATGTCCATTTTAGTCACCACACCTTTCTGGATTTCTGGTACCCACCTGCAGATGACACCTCGTATATAGTAACCAGGTTGTGATAAGATAAACTAAAACAAATCAATGTCTAACTTTATAGAGATAATACTGAAACTAGAGAACTAAGCAAAAAAGTCGATTATAACTTCTGTCCCATACCCGGCGCTTTATTTCAAGGGTTTTTCTTGCTAGGCTCCATCGAACAAAAGGTTCCTATGGAGAAAAATTGAATTCATTTCAAGTTTGTCACACTTATTTAAAATGAAAAATTTCTTTTTTGTATTCCTAGTTTGACACACATGTTAACATTTACATTTTAAAAAAAATGTTAAAAAGGTAATATTAGACCAACTACAGAGGTAATGTCTCCGTTAAAGTTTATCCTTTTATTAATTTATTTGAATTCAAGCTTAAAAAAAGTTAAATGTATTTTTTCCCATTTGTAATCTAATGTAATTTTCCTAAAGGACATGTCAGAATTTGAACTTAAAAATAACTTTTCAGACATTTTTTAAATTAAATAGCCTAGTTCCAAAAATATTTTGTTTGTTAAAAGATTATATACGTTTTTAGACATTTTTAAATTAAGTAGATTTATTCTAAAAATACATCGACTAAAGAGATATCAATTAAAATTTAAGAATTCAAGCTGGCGGATGAAATACTCGTATTTACAGCGGGTCGATTGAATTGAAAACTACGTTTGATTTTCTTGAAGATTCACAAGTCTGAACAGTCACAATATTGTTACTACAATACAATTTTTATGACTTTTGATATTCAGCAAAGTCCCATGACAATTACTAGATTGAAAAAATGTGTGACTTATGGCTAATCAAAATTTCTAAATATTGGGGAAGTCTCACATACATATGTTCTTGGAAGTCATGTATAATAAAATATGTATGTATTATAAAGATAATTTTTCCACTTACAATTAGTCCAATTTGAGATTTGAAGTGATTAATTGCTGTCGCTTTACCTTTCAATTCTAGCGCCGAGCCTAGCGATAGAAACACGACAGTTTGTCACTTTTCCACCTGAAATTCCGCACCGCGACAATCGGTTGTAAAGGAGCAAATTATCTTCTTTATGGCAAACGTCACATATGCATTTGCTTCACCCTTTGCTTTGCATCCCGGAGGATTATTGATTCCTCTGCCCACGCCCAGCTGCATTCATGTAATTCGTGGCGGCGAAAAATCGCAAAATAGTCCGTGGCCGTCTTGCGATTGGTTACTGCCCTTAACCACCCTTAACAACGTGCAAACTCTCCTGGTCCTGGTCCTGGTCCTGGCACCAGAGCTGGAGCGGAATGTTTGCTATCGCACGGATTGCATTTTTACAGTGGAATATCTCACCGTATGGGTGATCAGGCGAAAAATATCAAAGCTTTTCTCTTCATTCCCTGCTGTGTGGAGGGCTACAAAATTCGGGATTTATGGGAAACCCATGACGACAAAACTGCGCTTTCGGATCTCCGCTTAGTCGGGGAATCCCCCCAGTGTGCATTGGTGCACGAGCCCATTAATAATATTTTGCAAGAGCACCGTCACCCTCACTGCAATTTTAGCGCTACGAAAGAAGATTCGTATTGACTTCAGGCCACGTATTTATTTTATGAGTAGTCGCACCTGGGACGCTTCACTATTCTCTGCGAAAACTTCAAATTTATAGCGTAATGATATAATGGATCCATAGTCAATATGAAAGGACGTGTCTGGAATTTAATCGCATTTTTATATTATATCTGTACAAGAAGATAATAAAACTGAACTATAAAAGGACATGTTTGTGATAAATTAATATACATAAATGTTTGCTCTTCTTAAACAAATAAAATATAATACAATAAACTGGTTCATCGAACTGATGAATTAGTGAAATAATGTGACTTAAATATTTGAAATATTGATAATATATGTATACTTCTTACGAAGTGAAGTCAATCTCAAGCTTATTAGATTAAATTAATATCATCCATAATTTAACCTGTTACTTAAAGGTACCTATTAAATGCATTTCATTATTCATCAAACATTCAATAACAAAATTTACAATTAATATTTAGTTTATATGAAATTCCTGCAATTCAAAATTATAATGATCACAATTCCTTTATTTGAAGAGTACCTACTCACATTTTGTAATATCACCTTCCTTATACTTTTCATTTAAAAACCTCTACGCTTTTTTTATCGGAATAATATCTTTCAAAATTCCAAACTACGGGAAAAGTCCATCGATAAATTTCCAATTTTAAGACAGATTTGGAAGGTCTCGTTATGAATTTTAATGTAAAATGTTGAGATTCAAAATAAATCGATTAAGATAAGCAAAGCTTCCTATCAGAGCATTTAAATGAATATTGATTAAAGAATAATAATTGCTTTCAGGGATCGCGAAATAAATGTTAGTCAAGATGACGAATTGCCTTATTAATTTTTTTTTCAAAAACTTACAAATATTTGTAAAGCCTGTTTAAAACAAAGAGTTTTAGGTCTTCTAATCCAATGTAATTTTTTATGAACCTGCAACCTTGCCTGATTATGATAATATAAATAGTTACTACTATATTAAATTTTAGTTATAATATAATATATGTAGAAATGGCAAACATATTTCAAAATATAAGCAATTTTCCCAAAAGTTATTACTGCAACTAAATAGCCTCCAAAAATTCTCCAGAAAAGGTAGCTTATCATTCCTGGCAGTCTAGCACGAGTTCCAGATAGGCTAACTAATGAGGCTATTTAAACGAATCTTGCGCTGCGAGATTAGACAATTTTTCAAATCAAACTTGAAAAATTTTACCAATTTGCGGCTGTCGTATAACGTGATGCGTATAACAACACGCTCAATTGCGCAATCTGTTCGCGACACGCAAACTCATGCAATCTGTGTGACTTGCCTTGGCACGCCACTGTAACGTGCGAAATCGACCGTTTGCACCCCGTCCACGGCGAGACGATAAGGAAAATTAATTTAATTCAAAGAAAAATCAATTTATTACCTGAGCGCCGCCACAAACTCACCTGTTAGTGGAGTTCGTATTTCATTCAGTGCTCATCAATCAACTGGAATAAATGAGCAAACGCTCGAAGGGATGAATTCTTTGGCACGGGCTGCAATTTTCGTGACCATCTCGAGTACTCCGGGCAGCATCTTAAATTTTCCGGGCTGCAACCTGGCCGTCCCCGGGATGGTGGTAGGAAATTGAAAACTCATTCAATTTGTAGTGGCAGGCGGGTTGCGGGTTGCGGATGCGGAAACTCGCTTTGTCCGCGTCCCTGGGCAGCCCCAGGCACTCAGCAGCACCTGGCCAGGCCTCAGACACGAAATGCACCTCTGAAAGGGAGCAGATTCACGGGTGCATGGACGCATTTATTATGTGTCTGGGATGTATTCCCAGTCCAAAAGAGGAAAGCGAAACTCCCGGCAGCTGTCCATAGATCGTGTCCAGAGCCATTAAACGGGGGAAACAAGGCCGATTCCGACTATTTGTTGCTACAAATTTATCTGGACCTCCACTGGACGCTTTCCAGCTTTTGGGGCTGGACATTTAAACGACCAGTTTTCCCACCCTACAAAACGCAAAAACTTTTTGTGGCAGCTGGAAAACGCTCCTGAAAGGAACAAATTTCTGTGTTCTGTGCCCAACTACCCGTCCATTTCGAATTGTATTCAAACAGAAAGAAGGACCTACAAATTTTGGTCATGCGAACGTTTAGCACATAGAACTGCTCCAAATTGCGTGATTTTGAGTGGTCGCCTAGAGGGATTCATTTACGAAGGTTTTTACTGCATTTCCATTGAAAGAATTAAATATTTACCTCTCGTCATAACCTCAACCTCAATAAAAAATAAATAAACAAAAATATTTATTTATGTCAATCCGAAATTGCAACATTTACCTATATAAAATATAAATACCCGGGCGGTTTATAAAGTTGAAAAGAGATAAAAATTTAAACCGACTTTTATGGAAACAAATTTACGTTTTACAATATTTTCCATTAAAAATAAATGAATTATTTCAACTCTGTAAAAGCTATCGCATTATACATATACCTACATGAAATTGAATAATATTTCGTAACTCTTAAAATATGTATAGGTACATTTAGAACGGTGCATTTTATGACAATTTTAATTCCCGTAGGAAAATTGTTTGAAAATACAGGGTGTCCCAGCTAGGTAGATTTGTTTGAAGCCATAGAATTCATGAATTGCTTCGAATAACCTAAGAGGCATTTTTGGATTTGACGCACCGTTTTTGGGTAGGTTTTCCTAAATAACCCCTCCCTCTTTCTTTTTATATGCACGTTAAACATAGAGATAGTTAAAACTTTATTTAATAGTAGCCACTCCGAGATTTCTTCTAATTTCTAATTTTCATAAGGCTCTCAAACGTCCTTAGAATATTATAAACCTTAAATTTTGGAAAGTTGGCTTTTGTATAGTATATGTTTTTACTAAAAATAATAATATCTAAACTTTTTTAAGAAAAGCCTATACTAAGCTGCCGTTGTGATTGATATTCTGTGATATCTATAATATCAAATCTTTGAATTTTCTCTACGTTTTAATTTTCTGTATAGATATTTCCACCATAAGCCAAAATGGGTAGTCAATGCTTTTAAATTACATTATAACGAAAATGGTAAAACACAAAGTTAAATTCCTTGCTTCGAAATGAGAATATTTTTTACCTTGTTTCAATATTTCTACCTGCTCATTACACGCATGCAGTCATTTTCCATTTGTTATTCAGAAGTAGTAATATGTAGTACTAACAAGATATTAACTCTTTGACAGTTAAAAATATCTGTTTTTAGAATGAAAAATAAACTGTCACACATTTCTGATGCGTTATATTTGATACGATTCTGTCTCTTCAGTAAATTCTTACCTATAAAATTTCAATGAAAGCACAAACTTGTTAGGTTTATTGATTTTTTCATCCTTTGTAATCGCAATAATAAAACTCAAAAAGAGAGTCATTTTGCAATTTAAAATAAGAAAACAACAATGGTTTGTTAAATAATTTAAAACCCTAACCCGCCCTAGCTGGGAGACCCTATAGATGAATATCGAGCTTAGGTAAGTTATTTATTAATATACATAAAGTGCACATTGGGTATACGATGTCCTACGATTCTTTATAGTTTTTGGTTTTGGTCTGGTGGTATTTCAGTCCAAGAATGGATATAAAAATAAGTAAACATGTTAAACGAGTTTATGTGCTTTTCGTTGCATCCATAAAGAACGAGCAACCATTACAGTATCGCATTTCGTAAGCATATATAATTCCAGTTGGAGGAAATAAAAAATTTCAAATAAAACCGCTGACGGCAATGCACGTCATAAAACCCGACCCGCCGACTTTCCAATATCCCGATATTCCAGAAACCCCCAACAAAAAGCAGCTCCACCTCTCAGATCTGGGGATTGCCAAAGAAACGTCACAATTTATGCAGAGCCCGAGCCCTCCGCAAATGGAGCAGCACAGAAATAAATACAAGCGTGCCCGAGTTTATGAGGGCAACATAATAATACCTAAGGAAATTGAAAAAGGTGAAATTTTTTAATACTTTGCACCTTGTTCCGTGGAACGGAGCCGGGCAAAGTTTATTTATAGGTGTACACCTGGATACGCGGATTACAACTTGAAAATCTCCAAGACATTCAGGTTCTACTCTCTGGTAGTGTACCACTGCCATAAATTTTTTATTTCGCCCATATTCGCGGGCTCCTCTTCTTTGGGTCTCAGAGGAGCCACTTCTACGCTATGATTCATCTTCTCAATTACTCAATTGAACTTAAATTTTCAGTAAATAGCTCCTTAATAAATAGTAGGGGTTAGCGGATGGGAATCACACCACGTATAAAAGGGAAAGCAAGTGGCTCTCACGTCTCACAAGATATTCAAATTTTTTTTTATATTGGAAGGAAGCTGAATAGTTTGGTAAGTAATTTATGGGGACATAAAATAACCTAACCTAAAATATTATCAGCCTTAAAAATCGACTTTACCTTAATATTTGGGCCATTATTTTGAATATCTATATGTCTAATTTCAACTCTCCATGTTACATGATCTCTGAGAAAATAGATTGTGAGTGACAAACTGATAAAACTTTTATAATACCTATGTATTTCACTTCTCAATTTTTGTTGCAAAACTTTAGCCCTCCATTTAAATGCTCCCGGTGTAAAAAGCCAAATTAGTGAAATGGATTAATAAAACTAAAACGAAACTAATGAGACAAAATACATAATACGATTATTAATCCCCACCTGTGGTCCTACTATTTTAGTTAATCGAGTAATTTGATTAAATTTCCAACTATTAAGTATATGCAAACTCAGTTTGTTTTATATTTTGATTTTGAAAGATTGCGGAACCTATAAAAACTTGCGTATTTATTTTTATGTAAATGAAACCCAGTCCAGCTATTACTTAAAGTGGAAGAGCATTCGTCACACAAAAGTTAAGACGATCTTCACTCTTTTGAAAGTCGTTCTAAATGCTAATTAGGGCTTGGATTATTTTTTTTTTTTGTAAAGTTCTTAATGGAAGGACATATTTTGCTTCAGTTTTTGGAAGAGCAAGATTTTCTCGTACAAGGTGAGATCTATTTGGAGTGTACAAATAATTCCACAAAGTGTCCGTATTTTCAGCTAGAATGAGGTACAAAAATATATGTACAATTCCAGCTATACAAGTGCAGATTGCAAAATTATTTCAAAAGAAAAGGTTCAAAGAGAATTTTGATCAAAACAGGACGAAGTAGGTACCTAAGCAGAAAGGACTTTTAGTAATGTAGTCTTGTATCTAGCTAATTCTGGAATTGAACGAAAGCACCACTTCAAGTGAAAATTTGTCTTTTCCTTCTTTAGTAGTGCTGCACCTCGATTTCGATTGAGGAACGTCAGTTTGTTGGGCGATTTTGTCGAAAAGCACAACTTTTAAGAGACGATAGTCGACCGTAATGAATGGTACTTCTGCAGAGAGCAGAGTATTATAACCGACCTAGACAACTTGCTTTGACCTCCACCGGAGCTTAAGCCGCGTAAGAGCATCCATTTGAACAAGAATTAGGCTAGCCAAGGGGGCTGCAATAAAACCTTTTAAGTATGACTCTTGAGCACGACGAATTTCCAAATAATTTTTGGGGCAAAATTTGGAACGAACCTCCCAGGTGCCTTTAATATTTAAAGCGGCCGATAACACAAGAACTCTTGTCTCATCCTGTCCTAAAATTCTGAAAACAGGAAATGGAAAACTTTCACAAAAAATGGATATAAAACAAAAGTCTCTCAAACAGCCAGTCATTTGGCTCTAGAGGCCAATTGTCTTAAATATAATTTTAATTTAAAACAAAAGATAAGCCGAAATAGTCTCAGTTCGGGTCGCCCCATTGAAATTGCCCTACAGCGTACCGACAATCTGGCTGGTGTTTGTGGAAGCACTTCAGAGCAACGTTGAGGCTATTAGCCGAGACGTGTCCTTAAGATAGAACTGCTCCGAAGATTTCCCAGTAATTGTATTTCTCGACAGGTCAATGAGTATGTCATAACTTGCAGCCCTTATACCCTCTGCCCCCGGACGCACACCACTAAACCAGCCGCCACCAGCCAGCACCCTCTGCCGCCAGCAAAGGCTCCTCTGGCGGAGACAATTCCGTGTACCGTCCAATTTCTTATCGCAATTCGTGTTCGTCCATACAACTCGTCCTCATTATTCGGGTATTCCCATCAGCACAAAAACATCATATAATTCGTTCTATAATCCCCGTCGCCTTCCCCGCACCCAGGGAGTTGCTCTTCAGCTGGGAGCTGGGAAGAGCGTTTCCCGTCCACTTGTGCCCCATACCAGATCCAGCCATTCCGGGACAGCAGACCAATCTGCTGCTAAGTTTCATGGAACGTTCCAAGCCCGGCGGCGACCAGCAAGGAAGCCCCCATTCCGTGCGCTTAACCCACTTAACTGCCCACCCTCACTTAACTGCCTTTATGCTCCGATAGACCGTCTTTTTGGATCCTTGATACAGCATTCGCGTGCTGCAGCAGCGATGCCATCTTACGTCCCCATTTAAATTTAGCGCGAAAATGGGAACTTCCCCCCTTCCCCTCATACTCGCTGATGAAATAGATTAAGCCGCGCCATGTAATTTGACACGTAATTAAAGCACTCCTAGTCCCTAGGGATGTGAGTGCGCACAGAGATCCACCTCCGAACCCGGCCCATATGTAGATAATATTAACCAGCTCTGAAGGAATAAAACCTGAATCAGAATTACCACGATTGTAATATTGATTGATTTATCAGTAAATTAAACCAAAATTTTTTATAAGTACCATTCTGCTGGAAAATGTATGACTTTAAGTACCTATGAATGTAAATGGACTCTTGAAATTTTACTAGCTACAGGGATTCACCTGCGTTCTATAATAGGTATATACCTACATACATCCTTCATGCCTAAATTTCAAAAGAAACTCGAATACCAAACATTTTTATATGGTTGGAAATTGATAATTTGGGTTTTGAAAACTCTGGTACGGTGGCAAACACTCACGTGACACACATGGCCCATACTGAGTGACCGTATCGTTAAAATAAGAGTCTAGAAATATATCAACTTTAAAATAATACATAATACCTACTACTATAAAAATTAAGGAGCAAAACGTTATTGATG
This sequence comes from Machimus atricapillus, assembly GCA_933228815.1. Taxonomy (NCBI): domain Eukaryota; kingdom Metazoa; phylum Arthropoda; class Insecta; order Diptera; family Asilidae; genus Machimus; species Machimus atricapillus. The sequence goes on along the minus strand of OW121786.1, from coordinate 29,367,645 downwards.
ATGAAGGTATTGGTTTTGGAATTGCGTTGTTACAAAAACCACAAACATACATGTGTAATCGTACCACCAACAACTCTCTGAAAGCAAATATTTTATAAGTACATACATACAATATTATAATTTCCAAAAATTAAGTATGTAATTTATTTTATTTCAGCAAACTTAGTATAAATTGTTCGACCATTTCGAAAGTGGGCCTTATTGATTAAACAATAATTCTAATATACATACTTAGGGATTTTTTATATTATCTTTTGATCTTTTGAGGGCCACTGCATAGATGGGCCTTATTTGGGTATGCTACCTTATAACTTTTTAAGGTCCAATCTAAAACTATATTTTCAGTTAGAGGTGGCAACACTGCTTGCGCCCGGAATTCTAGGGGCAGTCATAAATTGCGTCTTACACTATTCTTCAGAGCCACTATTGCGACCCCCTCCCCTACGCCCTTCCCCAAAAACGCAAGAACGCTTCTTAAGCTACATTGTGAAAGGCCCTATTGCTGTCGTGATGCCTTCCTTTTTTTCCGTTATTTATGTGAAATTTCATCTTAGTTTTTCCTTTTTTGTCGCTGCCCGCCATCACAGAAAAAGGGCAGCACGAGAATAAGCGTATTTGTCGGTGACATTCCTCTTTCCTCCGGAAGCGCTCGTTGGAGATTTAGCTCCAACTTCGGGGAATAATTGTTGCCCCTGCCCTTCCCCTACTTGTTGAGACGCCCGAAAGGCGACCAAATACATCCTACTGGATGACAGTAATTTTTGCAAAAAAGCAACAAAGAAAAAACATTTTTCCCAAAAAGGGCGCACTATACACAAAAGGGCAGAAACAATTCCCTGAGGAGTTGGGAAAGTGTTCACAGCAACGATGAAATTTTGAAATTGAGCCTGGACCCGGATGAAACTCTGTGAGGCAAAGGGGCGCGGAGGTGTGCCTACTTTACCTATTATTCTCTGAGTGGAAACACGGATCAAAGATGGCGAATAATGATGCAATCCGGACGATACACAGCTTTACTCCAAAAAGAGCATAATTAAAATAGCCAGAAGAGCTTCATTTCTAAGGGCTACGAGGGATGCTGAAGATTAGAGGTGAAGTTGAAAGGCGAAATGCATACAACCACTTCAAAAGTTAGGAACTTATGTTGCGTGGAAAACTCCATTTAATTCATAAGCCCTTCAAAATTTGTTTAGTAGGTATACTCATTAAAATTTAGTATTTCATATTATTTGGCAAAAGTAATAGGTCCTTTAAAATTCTGAAAAACTACATGTCATTTTCCGCCGGATTCCGTATTTCAATAAAAGGAATCTACACGTGTCCTGAAAATTAGGAAAATTTTACATATTCGTCACTTTTTAACTACAAATCAATAATGCTACAAGTATTTTTCAAAATCCTTGTAGAAACATCAAACTCAATCTGTTCCTAATTCTCTAGTTAACATTTTGTTTGGGTTTTAAATAATTTCATCGTATAACGTGATCATATCTACCATTACCTGCCAATTATTGCTTTCTAGAGAAATTATTATCTTGAGTTTTATTAATCGTGTTGAATGTGAAAAGACACTGATAAATAGGACTTTAAATAAATATTAAAATTTGCTAGTAATATTATAGTATAAGTAATTCGTACTTTCAGACATTCAGGTTTTATCACCTCTAGCAACTGCTTTTTCACTACTATTGAAGGTGTTCAAATTACAAAATTAAATCACACTTCTGCAGGATGCTTGGCTAAATCAACAGGAAAGTCCAATGAAAGGCGCTCACTTAGTCGTCTTCGGCAATTTCAATTACCGCAGCAAACCCCACAAAGAAATACATCGACCGCGAACCCGAGGGTTGCCCTTTCCGCGACCCCAAAATGCGTAGACGCGGCTTCGCCTACGACAAAGGCTCTATAACCTCGCCCGATAGGCCCTAACTCGGGTATATCTCGTGATGTAAGCCGCCCGTAATTGGTTCCTTCTGTTTATCGTAAAGTTAATTTCGATAAAAGAGTCTGCGGCAAATCAATTTAATCATATTAGCTGACATTTTGTATCCCCAAAGTTGCCGCAACCACAAAGGAGCAAAGATCCTCCGGAGGTGGTTGTGGTAAGGGGCGGTTGATGGGTAGCGAAAACTTGGGTCGCCTTGGGGCACGGTTAAATCGAATTATTAGTCCATTGGCACAGGGCCTAGGGTAGGTGCGTCGTTAGCCAGCGTAGCGGAGGTAAGGCCGCATTCAGCTTAAAATATAATATAAAGCCTCCCCGTGAGGAATGCGATGGGCTAGATCTAGACGTTGGGGTGTTCCGTGGCCAGCAAGGGGTCCCCCCGTTGAATGGCTTTCCATCTCCGGGGCGAGACTGGATTACGTGGGAGACAAAGAAGTCGATGCGGAGGTTCTGCACAGTAACGGCTGATTAGGAAGAAAACAGCGCAATTTTTCACTGAAAAAGAAAAGCAGGAGGTCATCTCTCGGCGGAAGGTAAACACCTCAACAGCAGGAGCCCCAAAAATTATTCAAGACGCTCAAGTTTTTTCCCTCCTTTTTCCACTGGGACGTGAGCTCTTTGGAGGGAATTCCCCAGCTAAGGGCATGGGCTCGATCGATATAGTTGCGGCCTTTGCCTTACCTCCTAATCCCTCAATTTGCCCAGAGACTGGCGTGTTAATAGGAGCTCCGCTAAGCCGACGGAATTCAGGACGGGAAAGCATTAGAACTATTTGCTCCTTGGAGATTAGAGGGATCTGGCCCACACAAACAACACTTTTTGCCCAACCACTTGATTGACAGTCTTTTGGGCAACTCCGCCCTTTGTTCCTGGGCTAGCCCCTCGGCTGTATGTATAGGCTCCTTTATGTGCTAAATTCCTTCAGTTTTCTTCTGAGAACAAAATTTCTTACAGCAAAGAGACCCCTTTGAATCATGAAAGAAAGGCGCAAAATGGGGTTCTTTGCCTTTGAGCCAATATTGCTATGACAATTAAATATATTTTTAAGTTATATAACAAGAAATGATTCGTTATTAACTTGAATATCTGATAATATCAGTAAATAGTATATTTTCAAAAACATTTGACTTTAACTAAATAGAATTGTATGCTTAGAGGCATACAAATGGATATCTATGTCTTAAATAAAATAAGACAGGTCAACCAGTTTTTGTATCAATATTTTAATCGCATTTTTGGCGTTAATTGCCAATCTGAACATGAAAATTCGCCAACATGTACGATTTGTGAACAAAAATTAGATCAAATACTAACCTTCCTGAAATCAATACAAATATAGCCTGTAAATTTGAGCTCAATTGGTTCAGTAATTGCCATGTCTATAAACCTTGTAACTACAGACGGTTATATATGATTTCTTAATTTTTCAAATACATTATAGTTATTGGCGATTTAAGAAAATGATAACAATTTACTTAGCTTTTGTCTTAAGTTATCGTAACTCCTAATTAGAAAATTAGGTATAAAATTTCTCATTATACTTTGTTTTCTTTTGGAAATTTGTTTAAATTAGCCGTATACCATCTTGAAAAACTCTTCCTGGACAACAATGAGCCAAGAATAGCACCGACACCTTCTAGTGCAACTTTTGTCTCTTTGAATGAATGGGGCTTCGTGCCTAATCCCCAGCTCGCAAAGTGCAGGCGGCACTCTGGCCAAACTCAAATAGGAAAGTTTCGCGAACTTCTGCTCAAGCATACTATTTTGGGGCTCCATTCTCATCCAGCTCTCCCCCGCAGAGCCACCCCTGATCCAGCTGCGGCCGACGTGGCAAGCAGAGATGTCTTCTGCGCTTAAGCTAATCAAAAACTTTCGTGACATGAGGCGCGTGCAAAATCCAATTGGTGACTAAAGAAAATTATTCCGCTTCCATGCCAATCATTTTCACAAGTTAATTTCTGATAGGATTTGCCCTGGAAACTTTCGAAATTTTATTATTATCAAGGTAGCACCGAGGCTGTTATTCCTGTGCAGGAGGCGCAGCCATGGGCGCTCCCGGTGTGGCCACCGGGGTGTTTTCGGAAATATCTCACCTTTAACGGAGGTGGATTTCAAAAGCAGTGGGAATTTGGGCGATATGCTCGGGATAATGCTCGAGGCGGCAGGAAGCTTCCTGGAAAATTAAATTGGAAGAAGACCACAATCGAATTATACTCGTATCATCCTAATGATGAAACCTGGCCACTGCTAATTTGGGGCTGAAGGAAGCCTGTTAAAGAAAAATGCGAATTAAATGAACACGCAAAACGCATCAATCACAACGGGCTTAAAACTTTTGATATACCACGCACGAGGGGTACAAACGTAATTGCCCGTGAAATTTTTTTTGGGCTTAAAATATGTCACAAGGTAAGAAAGATGATTACAATTCTATTAAAAACTTTCTTAGACGCAGCATAAAAATAGTAATAATGATAAGATTTTGACATAAAAATGTTTAACTAGTAACTACCCAAAGGAAACTATGTTTTATAATTATCAAAAACAGCAAATATTGATATTTGTGGTATGCTCGTATTTCAGAAATTTAGAAAACCAAAACTTATGGTCTATGAGTCCTGCAAATGAATTTACATCACGGGATTATCAAATGCAAAATTATCAAAATTGTGCCCAAAATGCGAAATCAATTACCTTACCTTAAAAACATAGGTACACATCCGAATCATCAAAACTTTGAGAGCATAATTTCTAGAGGATAATTAACTTTTAATGTTATAAAATAAATTAAAATTCATTTAATTTCTAATTAGATAAGTTGAAACTTATAACAGGATTGTTTGCCAAATAAAAGTTATTTGATAATTATTGTAGAGCGATCGAAACATAAAAATCACTAGCGTTAATATTATATTACATTATACTGAAAATAGCGCTCTTAAAGCAATTCAACACGTGTTGAATTCCTTTAACCTAATGGTTTCTCTTGCTAGTATCAATTGCATTAAGTAATTAAATGCCACTTTAAGGAGCTCAATCTAAGGAAGCAATCAATCAAACCGTCGCACCTACCACTGTGCTGTGGCCACAAAAGTGCTCATTAATGTAAAATCGATTACCAATCAGCCACAAGTTTGCACTAAGGGAATTACTGTCCTCCTAGGGTAGTTTAAGTAGGCCGTCTCGTATCTATTTACGATCTGCATGTTATGCATCTCATGGCCTTTTGTCCCACAAGTTTCGCAGTCTAGAGCCTGGACCACGGACAACATCAAGAAAGGAAACTTTGTGGGGGAAAAAAAGTGGCTAAATCTGTATACAACAGCGGCCGGTTATGACACGTTGGACCTACCCCACAACTTTAGGGAACTCGTCTTATTGCGTAATTAATTTAATGAGATTAGAGCGGCAAAGCGCCATAATTGTACGTGGTTTGTCTGGCAAAACATACTTTGGAAGGTGGATGGCCAACCGCAACCTAGCGCAGGGCTTAAATTATTCGGAAAGTGATTTATGGGGTCCAGTACAGCAAGCAAGAAGACCCTCGGGGGTGCTCGAGCTTCCTTTTCAAAAATTAATTGCTTTTGGAAAACAGTCCTCACAGAGAGGCAATGGACAAATGGGCAAAAAAAATTGTACACTGTCAGGTCGTCGGTGTTGGCGGAAACAGATTAACATGTGGAAGAGTTGAGGGGAACGTAATTCACTAATGACCGTGCCGCTGGCCCTTTTAGACGATAGACTTAAAGGGGTCGCTGCCCTTTTTTGGGGTGTCAACAATTGAATTCGTAAATTTGTCGATGTTTCGCCAGCCGGTCGGGCAGTGTAACGCAAATTTAATTGAATTTCCGGGGGCACTCATAATCCAATGGGCCACTCCTTTCATCCCGGAAACGCATGGAGCCGGGCTGCACTTGTGTCGCCTGAGAGGGTAACCGGGTGAACTGAATGAAGACGGTTGTCACAGGGGATGCTGGGGATGGAGCCTCAGATAGCAAAATCCATGCTCATCTGGTGAAAGCCGCCTATGTTGGTCAGATGAACAAGAGGCCTAAAAGGGCTTGTGCCGGCTTGTCTGATCTGCACAATTTCATGCTTTGAACGGGGAGCGGCTAGTTAAAACTGGCAGCAAGGCATGCAATTTCGCCCCATTTCGCCCTAAATAGATTACACATTTACGACTTGCTGAGGACACTGTAGAGAACCCGAAAGCAAATAAAATGTATAATTTGCAGGCTCCCTGTAGATCCCTGCGCAGACAAGAAGGCTTGTCAATTCGGACTCAGAAAGGAAAATTTACCTAGTAGGTACTTGCCCTTGGTAAAGCACATTTGCTTAATTACATCATTACGCATGGACACATACATATATCTAAGTTTCTCGGCTACTTCTTAGACGATGCCTTTATGCAGTAAAGTGGTGCACGAGACGAAGCCTTACTATTGAAACTTCTTCACCCTGTCAATAAACGACTACCTTTGCTATTTTGCCCTAATTTACACACTAAAGCTCGGCTCAAATAAATCCCAGTTTCCCCTAATCATCAGCACTGACAGAGCTTATAATTTATAATTGAAGATGAGATTTGATTGGGGCTGCTTTCGGGAGGTCGGATTTCGACAGTTTTGTGGCTGGGGCACATCCAAATCATTCACCTTGTCTTGGATTTCATGGATTGATTATTTAGGAGCTTAGAGCTGTCGAACTACATGCATTTGATGTTGGAAGGATGATGATGAAAGGAACCGACTAATGCAATTTGATTCCCTCAAATTATGGAACGAGAAAAGCGGATTTTATTATTTATTGGTAGCTAAACTCGCTTTGTTCGATGTAAGTAAATTCTGACCTAATTTGCAGAGTCTAGAATAGATTTCGTTGAGCACAAATTCACTAGAACTCAACTTTGACCTCACATTAAATAGAAAATAAAAAAAAATCGACACGGATTTTCCATATTTGTCTTTATATTAGAGTTGTTATTTTTTTTTTAATGAGTTCAATATTTCTGATCACTATTCACTAACATGATGTGCCCTTAATTCCGTGCCTTGGCATAGCAGATCGTATGATCGTAGATTACGGATGAAGTACCTACCTACATATGTACCTACATATCATAGGTTGGTTAGTGTAGAACTTAAATTTTTGAAACTTAAAACAAATTTAACAGAATTCGGCTACTTAAAAGATTTTAACAGCTTGCAACCTCTTTTACATCTACTGAATACAATGATGCTTTTCAAATGCGTCTTAATTTTCGGAAAGAAGTATGACAAAAAGGCGAGCTATTTAACACAAATTTCTTTTATTGCTTCATTGTAACGCCAAACTTCCATGTCCAACAACTTTCAGATCTAAAGCGTTTTGGCCCAATTGTCGCAAACAATTTCGAGCGAAAAAAGTTGTTCGGAATCGCCACTTTGCGCAACGAAACATTGAAAAACAACTTTGTTAGCAAGTGCACTCCAGTCCGGTTATCAGTCTCTACAATATTTAACAGCGATTCCTCCCAAAGACGAAGACAAGACCAGTGAACGTCTTACAGGCATACATCTTCATTTCGTCCAGATTAAGACAAATTTTTACGCCCGACTGCTATACGGCAATCAAAGCGAAGCAGCCCTTCTTTCGGTACGACCCCAAGTGGGGCACTCAAATTTTAGGGCAAAAGTTTTTCCCATGTGAGTCGCTAGATGTGCTACGCCATAGTCCACTGGGTTTATTGCGCTTCGCCATTCTTCGGCGTGTAGTTCAAAGGGCGAACGACGTGTTTATAAGGCGTTATGAAAGCAATAATTTGGATTTTCCCACACCCCACACATGCCACCATGCACCGCTGGGAGACAGAAGTTCCTTTCCCAACTAAGAACAGGTAGTGCAGCCCCACCCATTTTGTCGCAACCTCGAAAAATTCTCGAAACATCGCATCCAGTGCTGTTTTTTTTCTGCGTCCTTGTGCTGAAAAGATTTCCACTTTCAAATTTTATGAAGATTCTAAACCCACTCCTTTCCTCCCCACTCCCCCTTAGTGCGAATTTGCAAGGACACCTCTCATGCTAAAATAAGAAAACTCGGTAAATTACAGGGAATATAATTTCCGCCATCGTCCGCCCCAATCGCCGCAGTTCCTGGAAACTAAACTACACGATCCATGTTGATAAGGGAAAGGAGGGAATTTTATTATCCTTAAAGGGCGATAAGCTGGAAGTCTTTCAGTGGCACTATGCCGCCGGGGCCAAAATTCCGAAATTGCTCCGCCACGAGACGAGCCCCAGAAAAGCCGCAGGATTGACTTACATTTTGCAGATGCAGTACAACTTTACAAAATGTTTTGCTGTAATTATGCGCAGCTGAGTGCGTTCGGTTCGGGGCAGGCCAGCTGATTCCGGGCCAAATTAGTTGTGCCGGGGAGTCCCGACTGCATTCTGTGGAAGTTTGCCCCAACTCGCTTGACTAAATGTAGCACAGCAATGGCGAAAACCCTTCAAGGTTCCTGGGGGTCTCGCCAAGTTGCCCAAAACATTTACCAGTTGCTGGTTGCTCTTGATTTATTTTATTCACTACCCTGTAATTGGCCAAGTCACTGCTGTCGAACTTCGGATTCACTGCAGCATGCAGGCGTTTTAAGAATGCAGAGCCCCAAGTCGATAGGGTTTCGTTAAAGGATGGCAACAGTTATTATTGAAAAATTCAAAGGCTGAAATCATTTTACATTAATACTGTTACATTTCATGTATACGAAATGAATAAAAAAATGTAAATCTTAAAGAAGTTGATTTCTGTAAGTAAAAGGAAAATTTGCTTCATTTTTATAAAATATATTTTAAAGCTAAGAAAACATTTCTTAGATATTTTATGAAATTTCAATCAGTAAAATTTCCTTTAGGTTAATGCAAAACAAAATACAGCATTTTAAAGACAAAGAAATATTTTTTTTGAAACTAGAATTATTCTTAGTCTTAAAAGTCTACGTCATTTAGTTTTTTGCTCCTCGTATAAAATTCAATTTTTTAATATGATCGTTTTTTTTCGCCGATTCCACAATTGGCATCAACGAACTAACAATATGTAAAAAGAATACTTAGTATTACTCAACTATTTTTTAATTTTTTAGTTCATCGATGATAAAAAAAATATAATCGATCGAATGAATTCTAACCCAAGTCAATCACATAAATAGAATACGGGTCATCGTCTACGCCAATTTCAAAAATGTACTTTTGAGAAAAACGAGGTTAAAGTTCGAGTTATATGTGTATACGTATTTTACTCTCAGGACTAAATCTCAAATTCTATACAAAATTACTGTCTTAAAAGATATTAGAATCGCTTGAGCAAAAGCAAACCCATGATGACTCCCATTAAGTATCTAGAATTTGGAGGGAGGCCATTTAATTCTGCCTTTTAAATTATGTTAGATATTGCATTTAACTAATATGTATTATGTGTAATTACTTTACTTAAGAATCTTTTTTTTTCAGAAAGCATAGGAAATTAAATTTAAAACTTTAAAAACTTTCCACGAACAAAAATATTCCCAAAAATTTAAATTTGCAAGCGATTCGCTGGTTTCTTTCAAAAAGCATTATATGTATAATGGAGGTATGCTTCTGAAATTTCCTTAATTTTCCAGTCGGTCAAACTCTTCCTCACCGCAACAAGAGTGAGGCCGTGGACAGTTCCAGCCATGACGCCTGAAGCCAATTGCCCTTCGTCAGTGAATAGTTTAGTTTGGCGTTCTCATGGAGCCCAAGTGGCCCCGTTTGGGGCACCGCCATCGGCGAGTGGGCATTTTGATCACATCAATCACGATTTCACTCGGGGAGCTCTATCTGCTGAATGAACTGACGTCACAGGAAATGAAAACGCCGGAAAGGACCCGAAGGGACCATACTGCGGCGATATTGAGGAACGATACAGGGATAAGCCGCCTCGGGTATTAAAACCCCCTTTTGCGGCTGATTTGAATAATACTCCTCAGCTGATTATATTCAATAGCTTGATGCGGTCGGATGTTGATGATTGTTCTCGCATCGATTCCCAGCCAGCCCCATCCATCTTGGCCTTCCGCTCGCATAATAGCTAGGAAGTCGATTCGCAAAAAAAAAGGAAGGGCCTGTTCCACTCATTTTCTCCGAATTTATGTGACATGGAAGGAATTCGCAAAAAGGAGTTTCCCGATACAATCTAGAGTTTTTTTAGGTTTCGATTGAATAGGCCAACGTAATGAGGGAAAATTGCTGGAAAACTTTGAAACTTGCGGGTGGATGTCACTTTAAATTGAACCATGCTCCGGGACCAGTGAGAAGGTTGTCCCTTTTCAATGGTTGATGGGGCGGAAAAAAGGGAAATGTGACAAAAATGAGGATTCTTTTACAGGTACATACTATACGAAAACGACATTACCGTGGCTGGGTGCCGAAAAGTTTAGATTTAGGTCTGAATAATAACACGTCCTTCAGCAGAGTTGCTAACGTTGACAGATTTTGGTGAAAGGGTTCCTCAGAGTTCACTTCATTACCGTGTGTAAGAAGGGATCAGTCTAACCTAAGCGGGTATTCCTAGACCTGTCTTCTATAAACCTCTTTCAATCTAAAGGGCGTCGAATTGACAAGAAAATATGATGAAGAATTTGTCACAAGAGAGGCTTGCTACTATAAGAAAACAGAAATGAATTAAAATTTAACAACAACAAATTCCTTTTTATTTAGTAAACCAAGGAAAATCACAAAAATATGAAGTTTTGATAACTTTGATCAAAACAAACATTACACAAAAACAAAAGAAAAAAAAGGACTATATAATTGATTTTTACAAAGCTAAAGCTAAACTCTTTGATTTAGTCCCACGACAGTACGTAAACTCAAATTGCCTTTCACCTGAATATCATAAAAATTAAAGCATATTTTTCCACTACAGCCCTGCCAGATCCCACCTTTTCAAAAAATGTTCGTCCTCATTATTTGTAATCTCTTACTTTTGCTTGACTGGCCAAGATTCATATATAAAATTTACGATTCTGTCCGATTTTTGAAGGTTCAATGTGACACCGCAGCGAGCAGCAGTCTTAGCGTCTTACCCTCTTCAGCCCTGTCACAGGGCAGAAAAAAAAGAAAAAACGTCCTGTGTCGGCAGGATTTACGAGTGCTTTGCGATTCCCGCATTATTCGGGACTCCCCCCAAATGTACGAAAATTGAAGAATTTATTTGTCGCCACAACTCGTGATAAGCAACCAGACCCCGACCGAGCGCCTGGCGTCGTTCGCTTAGATCAGTTTTCGCGGTCAGTTGTCGAGTCCTGTCGTTACTCATTGGTTGGCCCTTGTATTGACGAGTAGACGTGAGCTAAATTCAGATAAAGCGTCAACCAACTCACAATATGCAGAACATACCCACAGAAGGATTCATTATGACCCGTACAGACTAAGTTAAGATTCATATCTCTTAAGATAAATTTTCCTATATATGAGGGCAATTCGGGCATTCGCCTTAAAGAACAGAAATATTAAAATTCGTTGCGATACGGTCCCAATTCAGAAAAAACAACTAAATTAAAATACTTTCGACAAATTACTGCATTTATTTGCATGCAAACAAATAGTTTCCTGAAAATATTTGTTTGCTTCTTTCCTTTTTTCTACTTTTATACAAAACTTTCGCTAATCAACAGGGACTTTCTACTGAGTTAGATCCAGAATACATACATATGTACGTATCATAGATTGCAAGGATCCAGATGATACGAGTACATAACGATTAAAAGATATTATACAAACGGTTCTTGAATTCATTTCTCGAATAATTTTATACCAATGTATGTATGCTTCAAATAAGTATATATGTGTATAGGAAGTAACAGGAGAGGGGGTGGTGCGAATAACTAAGGAAAATATCAAATATCATAAAACCAAAAATTAATATACAATGTATTGTGTTATATTAAGATAATATAGTCTAATAATTATTAGCCTTCATTGTTGATTTTGATAAAATTTTAGCACAACACTAACTAAAATGGGTAATCACAAACAATATAATTAAAATCTACCGGCATAGAATTCACAAAGTTTTTGGATATGTGTTTACAATATGCATACATATGTTTATATGTGAAATGTTTTCTTTACATTTCGAAAAATTAATTCAGACCAATTAAAAAACTTGTCGTCAAGAGTTAAAGAAATATGGACCAAATGCAGAAAAGTTTAAATTAAAAAACAGAACAAAATTAAGGATGGGAATCCACCTACAAACACCACTACCTACATTGTAATATTTTAATCGAATTTACATATGTATGTGTGTGTGTAAAGTTTCATAACTTTTGGTTAGAGGAAGATGAAGTTCCAAGATTTAATCTCTATGTAGGTACCTACATCCATAATTAAATAAAAGCGTTTAAAAACACTAAATTATTCTTGAATATATGTAGATTTAAGTAATATCTATTTATTACACAATTCATGAATTTGGCTGATAAATTTCAATGCGATATGAATATAAATTTTGGTTTCGATACCCTCTCAATATATTTCATGCAGAAGTTCTACTTTAATCAGAACGTAATTTCAACTACATTTGCGATAAAAGCGCCATGTTTGTCAGACTGTGGAAAAAACTTCTTTCTGTCCACTTTGGCACTTTGGCAAGTACCAGAGACGCAAGTATCGGACAAAACCAAAAGGGAACAAAAACAAAACGCCCAAAAATGTCATTAACTCGCTCTTGTCGATGTTGACAAACTATCGTATTATTCGCACATGTTTGCTCTGCATTATCGACTTCCCTTCGGACAAGCGTGTAACGTTTCCTCTGGGCGGAACGGCGCGCCGGAGCGCGTTGACGTCAGAGGGGTCCGCCGGAACTTCATTTGGTCAGTTGGCGGCATTAGTGGACATAGCGGCGTCATGCGATGTGTGAGCTGCCGCTCCTTATTTTTGTCGCCATTGCGATTCGGTGCCATTTTTGCAATAATTGATTTCTTAGAGAAGAAGAGTCGCTCCGTTGAAGCTGCAGAATGCAGTAATTTTTAAAGGGACAAAAAAGGAGAAGCATCACTTTTTTTCAGGACTACTTTCATAGGTCAGGAAAACTTCCACTATACCTAAAGAGTTGGTTCTTTTTGAAAGTCATCTATCTAAGTCATCACCAAAAATTCAAAATTCCTTAAATATATAATAACAATATAAACTTAATTAAGTAAGTGAACATTTTTATTTTAAAATAACCAAAGCTATAACCATAATTCTATTTTTTGTCAAAGCAGCCACTTTAGAAAATTCATTCATGACAAAATAAGAGAACTTCTGAATCCTTGAAAAATGTTGAGAAAAGTAAATAAAGTTACGAAAATGGCTTTTCCAAAGTTTTGGCACTAATTCTAGATCGGATCTATAAAACATCAAGGAAATATGAAATTAATATGGATAACGCATAATAAAATGTTTATACTCGAAAATGACTGAGATTTTCGTTCCAGAAAATCATTAAACGAGAGATTAACGAGATTAACATGTAAATTAGACCCCTTCTCTTATGCGAGAATTGCGAACTTCATTTAGATTTTACACTTTAGTTTTATGCTTTTTTTTAGAACACCTGTATGAAACAGTTCAGCTTTCAGATTCAAATAGTTTCTGAGATAGGTAATGCTGTGAAAGACAAGCAGAAACCGAGAGTCTATTCCATAAAATTTTGTATTTTATTTCTTTAAAAGTGATAAATATGTATATGTATACGGAATATACACACATATAGCTTAGTAATAAAACTATGCTACTAACTAAAAAATGCGCCAAAACACCACCAAATCACTGGCATTCATTAGTGCTGCTGGTTGGCGACAAAAACCTCCGCGATTTCCTTTTTTCGCGCTTTAAAGCGCCTGATTTTGATTAGCAGCTAAAAAAGCCCACCGGGGAGCGTTTCTTGCACTCCGGGCGGGACGCGGGCGGGCAACATCCATTTTCCATCCTTTTGTTATAATTAAATGTGATGGGTCGTAAATCTTTAGCAGTTAACTAATTACTTGAGCAAAACGCGAGAGAACGCGATCCTGAGTTAAGGCGATTCGCCAGTGTAAGACTCCGAAGGCGTCTTATATTTTGGGGCAAAAAAGCGGTTCCGAACGAACCTTTTTGCGCCGTCAATCAGGGGAGAGTAGTCTGATATTTTCGCCTTAAAAGGATTAAGAGTTTTCTATTTTTAAGCGCCTTACAAGGAGCGTGGTTGACAGAAAAATCAATGGCCCTACTCGTGTGCGTATTTTTCTGAATTTATAATATCGTTGATTAGCCTGGATGTCGGTTCTGAAGAAAGTACATTGCTATACATAGAACTCTGAGACGTCCTGTCGAGCTATTGTTTTTCCGAAAGTAAAAGAATAATACAACACTCAACGAAACATATATAATTTCTGTTGTAAATTTAATATTCCGATACAAAATCTTAACAATACGAACGTATCAACAGCTCAATTCAACATCTATGTATAGGTATTTGCGTTGATCTAATCATGAATATTGAAATTTTACTTCTGTGATACGTGCAACAACATAATAATGCATTTCGTTGCAATTTCGAACTAAAGTACAATTGTAAAATGCATTTTATTAGTAGTCGTTATTGTTGCCTTAAATTATTAAAATAGCACTTTCCGATATGCCTACAAATATAATTAAAAATCATTAATCTTAAACATACAAATAATGGTATAGATGTGAAATTTTTAGATTATTACCATCAGGATTGGTATCTTTAAAAACAAAACGTCTTATGCAAGTTATTTGAAAACAAAAATCAACAAACCGGGTTATAAAGGTTTAAACTTAAAATTTCTGTTTATAATTTTTTCTAATGCTAGGCAAACGGGAAGAATTAATAAATTGAGCATCCCTTTCCCAGGAAAGCAACCGGGCGACAGTAGAAGGGGCATAACGCTTACATTAAACGATGCCAAAGAAAGACCCCGACAGCACATGTTGAGAGATACGATGCTCATAAATTCAGGTGGCTTTACGTCCGCAAATCAAGGCTAGAAAACTCCTGGTGGAGCCTCAATAAAATGTGCAGATTTAAGCAAACACCGCAGAGTCATTGCTACACCCCTCCGGGGATGGGGCATAAATTTTGGCGCATCCAGCCCTTTATGCTCGGTGCGGGGCACATGTAACTCTTCTAACTGGTGCCTGTAGCGCCTAAAAAATGTTACCTACGCATTTACGCGATATTGCGAAAGCGATCCCCCTGAGGAACATGCGACGATACTTGCGGAACTTCTTAAGCATGGTCCCGGAGGAGGCCTTCTTACTCCTGTCGCCAGGGCTGCGTCCTTGGGCACATGGGGCACGATCTTCTTTCCTGCGCGGCGGCTGTTTCGCAACTCTTCCGGAAAGGTGAAGCCATTAGCTCATTGTTTATGAGGGGCATGTCGCTTTCATTTTACGGGAAGAGTTTAAGAGTTTTAGGCCCTAAAGTGGCTCCAGTGACATGTTTTTCCCATTTTTTTTTTCTTCAACTGAATATACTCACACAAAGATTTCCACACGCGGACATTATCATAATTGTAAAAGTTCGCGGATGTGTGGCATATCTTAGCTGCCCGACAGCGTGTCGATTATCCTGCCAGGAAAAAAATTTACATAACCGCGTAATGCTTGTAAGCCACTCGAGGCGAAATTGAAAAACTTCTTCAGCAGCACTAAATATCTGGCGGAGGTGTAAGTACATGTCCCAAGTACTCTCGGCTCGCGCTAATGTGTAGTCTGGCATAGATGAGTTTCAATTAAATTAAAATTTGCCACAAAACTTCATCATGTGCATCGATTAAATTATACACTAATTATACAAATTACAAATTCAGTTTTCTTTAACCTTCCCGGCAGTTATCCCATCAATTAGACTATTTTAAACAAAAAACAATATGTTCTATATACATATATATTATTATATTATTTAAGCTAATCTATTTCAGATAAGGATAAGTAGTATTTCTGTTTGTATTTGTTTAATTTTATATATACAATATGCTTGGAAAACGCGCTAGCTTTATTCATTGAATAAATTGATGAAGGGTAAATGTTTAGATTCGGTTAAGGTATCTCTTGAGTTTGGATAGAACAAGTGATGATTTTAAGTGAAATAGACCCACTCGAAATTATTTTCACAACCCTCCAGTATAAATAAGTAATACTAACAATCTCTCATCTCATTAATCTCTTAAGCGGTTAACAATATCAGATCAGAGGAA
Source organism: Machimus atricapillus (assembly GCA_933228815.1). Taxonomy (NCBI): domain Eukaryota; kingdom Metazoa; phylum Arthropoda; class Insecta; order Diptera; family Asilidae; genus Machimus; species Machimus atricapillus. The sequence continues at coordinate 29,351,449 of OW121786.1, read as the reverse complement.
CCCTTAAGGAACACATTGAATAGTACCTCACCCTTCCTATCGACCTTTCTCCAGTAAAGGCAGCTTAAATTCAAGCACGGTACACACACACCCTGGCAACTAAACAATTAGAAAAGTGTTCCGCTTGAGTCCGCCCCCCAAAAACATGTGTGTGCTCCTCAAGAAATCTTTCTGCTTGGTCCCCTCATGCGGGCAAAGGTAGCGAAGTGATCTGAAACAAGCCATGCGTCCATCAGATAACTCAGAACTAATGCAGGACCCAGGAAACAAAACAAAACAATTTACCTTCTGCCACAATGGGAGCCGGCAGAGGGTGCCCACATTCCCTTGGACCCGGATCCGGACCCGAACCCGGGACCAAACCCGGCTTTTCCTTATTAAGTTCCGTTCCAAGATGAAAGAAGTCACTCTTTCGTTCTCAGAAAAAGGCAAAAGGTATTTCTGTTTACGGTCGAAGGACTCCCACCCTGGCGGGGACCAACAACAACGGAAGGTGCTCCAATTGTGCGGCAGAAATATGTTCGAATGGTCCGCCTACAGCGGTTAAGACGGAGATCGCAAGCAACTTACTTTCGAATATAAAATGGGCAGCAATACACGGTCATGCTTATGAAGTCAAATAAAAAATTGGTAAAGGAGAAAGTACATACATATCTTCATATCTTCGTATCTTCGTACCTTCAGGGACAGGAGCCTCTCACCGGGCGAACAGCCCTTGATTTGATTTAATAAGACATGATAAACAACGAAAATTGATGCAATAAATTTCCATTTTAGATGTGATGATGTGAGCTCGTGAGTGGCATTCAAGGGACAACAGCGATATACTAATAATGAGAAGTCTCTGGATCGATATATGGGGGTGACTTACCAGAAACGAAACGCGGTCCATTTGCATTTCCGAAATTGCCTCCATGAAAGGTTGAGTCACCGCTGCCAGATACAACTGCTATTTCATCCAACTCATGGCCAGGCGATGAACTATTCCCAGACACGAGTCGCGTCGACGAAGTCCCAGCCGTGCTCTGAGACTCCTTGCGACCTCTTAGGGATAGGACCAGCCGTTTGGCTGTTGACATTACACTGCTAACTGAAAATAAGTCGAAAAAATAAATATTATAAGCCTTTAGTATTCAGTTGAAAAAATCAAAATAACATATTCAAAATAATAAACAATATTTTATATCCAACGACAAAAGAATTTCAGACTAATTCAGGAATATCACGAAATTAACTGTATAATCACTGTTCATTAGTAAGTTTTCCTTATTGGTAACTTTACAATCTTTAGTATGCAGAAATTATGTATGTGTCTTATAAACAGAAAGACTGGCGACGAATTCTTACCAACAAAAATTACTTTGTTATTCGCATATAATTTTGGTACGATACTTTAAAACTAAAATCCAACTTTATAATATTTGCCAATAAACTATGCAAGCTAGCAAAAACGAAGACAATATTTGTCTTATCATCAGTAGTTTAACACAACTTTAGAACTTATTATTTTCTTTCAACACCAAGCATATTTTTCAGATTTTTACGTTTGAAAGCCGATGACTATAAGATATATTTAATTATTTTCGAAATACTGAAGACGATGTCAAATTCTAATCAGTGCTTCTTCTATGCGCAAAAATTTTCAGTCCTAGTAATGTGCGTTCAAACTTCGATAAAGATGATAATTCGATACCGGCAATATTTCAATTCAACTATATTATATATCGCTTGTATTTAAATTACCGTTAAATAAATTACATCTAATTTTAACTGGTTTTATTAAACCTCTTCATATATATACTTTTACGAACATGTTCAAATCACATAATTTTTCAAGCTCATACACAACCTCAAACAAGAAATGCAACTCACCTGAGTCAAAAGCACGAACTTTGAAAGATTTGGCAAAATACATAAAATTCCTAGATTAAATCCTAACTAAAAATGAGTAGGTACCATAAATTGTAAAATTTTTTACTCTATAAAAATGTGAAGAATGAAAAGAGCATTTTCATAACATTTTCAAAAGTCTGAGCACAGCTGCGGGTGTGTCATATTCAAAGGAAAATGTAAATAAAATAACCTTAAATGACGACCTTAAAGGGATCCGAGAGGAAGAATTAAACCGTCGTTAGATAAACTATATGACCACGACATGGGGTAAAAAGCCTCAAAAGAAAAACACTACAGCTTGGTATCCATTTGTTGCTTCTCAGGGTTCCGGGATTCCTGTAGACCTGCCAAAAGGAATACTTACGAGCTTGTAAAAAGCCCTCGGGAATGAGATCCGGCCGCATGAAATTATACGCCAATATAAAAGGGCCCACAGCCGAGCCGCCCCAGTCCTTCATTAGGAAGGGAAACATTTAGCCCCAGCACCACTAGTGCTTTATTATATTCCGTTCTTCCCGGTAAACACTTTGAATTTTTCCCCGCACTCCTAAAAAGGTCGTTAGTGCGGGTAATTCCACCTTTACTGCTTCCTTTGGTCCAGCTTCCTCTGGACCGGATCGCACACATGGTCCGGGAGTGGTTTAAATTTCCTGACCAATAATGGTAATGGAATGAACCGACGCCAGGGCCAGCCCCACCCGCTCCCTGGCACACGGAAAGAAGGATCCGGACCACATCGATCCGAGCGCCAGGGCTTTTTTCTGGACTCGTACTCCGCTTAAGTATGACAGAGGAAGAGATTGATTGCAGGATAATGCTGGAAAATTTTTGCCATCCCCAGCGGCGATGGGGGTGTAATTGATGAAAAACCAGAAAGAGGATGTGAGCATATGCAGACCGGATGTTCGTGTGCTCCCAAAGTCCTGCAATCTGGAAAGAAAATGTAGGCAATGCTGCGGTTTTCGGAACACTAGGGATTCACCCGTTCGAGACCATCGTACAAAAATTGCCTTTTGCTCGTTAAATCTGGCACTGTGCCGTCTGCTCGCTTTTCAGATAAAATGAAATTTAATCCTTTAAACGAGGGCTTTATATGCACTGCGTGTCACATGATCCTACTTAAATTTTTAAAACAAATTTATTTTTCTTAAAATAATAATAAATTTTCTTCCAGCTCCAGTCATAGCCATAGGATACAATGTCAGGGGATCGAATCGAATTAAAAAGAGCTTACAAAAAACATTTTGAATAAAAATTCCCTAATAGTGTGCCTAAATCATTTAAGTAAACTTTGACTTAAAATATGTATATGTTTGCGTTCAAAGTGTTAAAATAATACGATTAGAAAAATCCATCCACCAGCTTTACTTTTAAATATTTGGGCCAATATTATACCTATAGTATATATGTATATGTTAAAATGAAGTTTTTGCTACGTTAAATGGACAAACTCTTCCTAACGAAGGGCGCATAAACGAATTGAGAAATTGACTAAGTTATTACAACAATATTATTATTATATACATATATACATATGTATATAGTTTGAATCATTTTTATTTTGGAGAAATAAGATTTGCATTTATACATATGTATATGTATGTACATATATACCTATATGTATATGCCTGTCCATACGAGTTTAGATGAATTTAATAAATAATAAGTAAATATGTAGAATATGTAAATAAATAAAGCATTGCAATTATTTGTTTGATTCGCTCTTTTAATTTGTATTCAGCATTTCCTTAAATGTAAAATCTCAGATCTTTTCATCTGTTAGAAGTAAATATAATGCTTCTTCAAGTGGTTCTGAGACCAAAAGAAATATATATTTTTTCATATTTTGAAGAAACTCAAAATAATTCAAAGGTTGTTCGTTAAGTTACAAGTAGAACGTTTCATTAACATATCTTTCATTAAGTTAGGTAGATGAATTTTTACAAACGGTCCCGACGTCCATACAAAGGGAAAGCCTAGTTCCCTTAGCCGCTGGCCGGAAGGACGGCATAAATATGACGAGAATAATTAGGGCTGCGCAGGGATACGCACTGCGCCGGGATGTGTGCTACTTTGCATAGAAGTTGAGCTTAAATCACGGCCCCTTCAAGGACGTCCTTGCGGAGCCATTCACTGCCTGCTATAGGGCAGAAAAGAGAGGCTGAGGAAGAATGAAATTCATTTCGCTGCTCCATTTAATTATATTGCGGACGGTTGGTGCTCGAGTCCTCCCCGGGACACTTGGAAAGGAGCTGTATCGGCTTTCTCGTAGAATTCTTTTCTTTACCCTCCGAAGAGTTCCACTTCAAGTAGAGAATATGTTTCGTCATATTTCCTTTTTTTTCGTTTATTTTCCGTGCCCTGAAATATGACTGGAAAGGAATTTGAAGGGAATTTATTCTGCCGCTGGTTGAGAGGCCTCCCAGTTAAGCCCTGAGATTTGTATCGACAGACTTACAAACAGAGCAGGAAAAGACCTCCTGAGCAGATATACATAAAATGACAAATAGGATCTCATTAGAAAGTCCATGATTCATCCAACCGCTCCTCAGGGAGTCTTCTTCTTTGTAGGGCCCATTCAGCGCAACACTGCCATTCGCGGCGCCTCTCATTTCCCTGTTACATTGACCTCCAGGACTAGCCACCCACATTTACAGACCTGCCCGATCCACAAGAACCCTGGCCATTTCTGAACGTACCCTGTGCCCCGAGCAGTAGAATTTGCCCGCCAACCTCTGTATGATGACCACTCCCACACGAAATTCGTAATTCCTTATTTATGTGACGAAAAAACGCCCGACTCTAATTTGGGCCTCTTCCAGCCATTTCACCAACACCAAGTAGGTTCAGGATTAGAGTCTAATATCAGCCTGAGATTGTTCAAACTAATTTATGGGTAAAATTGTTGAGCAAAAACTCGTTGATACAGTCTTTAGACCAGATTATTAATTAAACCAACATTCTAATTTCTAGCTCATACAATACAACCAACGAGAATTCTCAGTTTTAAATAATTTACATGCAATAAAATATTTAGCGGATTCTCTGTAAAATTTCTAATTTCAAATTCGGTATCGAATTTGACAAATTTGAAATGGTATAGAACTCAAGCAAAGTTGCTTAATTTGTTGGCGCTTATATCAAAAACAATATTTTTTCCTTATAAATATTTCTTATAACTACAAAGTTTATGTAAAATTTTGATTCAAAAAGGATAACGCTAATTTGTTGGTTATTTATTCTTGAGTTTGTTGACAATCCGGATAATTTTTAGTCAGCACAGACTCAAAAGCAGAAGAAATAGAAAATTAAAACCGCGCTTTTATTCAAATACTTTTTTCTTAGCCTTCACTATTCGTTATTCGATATTCATGTCTTATGATATACATACATATGTATGTACCTATGTAGATATGTATTTACGAGTAAAGATAGTTAAGTAATAGGATTCTTCTAAAAGGTTAGTTGATTGAAAGCGGCCTTATCATTTATGTATATTATATGATGCGAAAACGACAGCAATGTTAGCGATTACAAAGCCAAGCTGCGGCTGCGGCTGCGGCCTTTCCATTTGTCTAATTTGCATTCGGTACAGCTTCAGATGTAATTAAGGGTGCGCCAAAACCCGAATTGCCCATTGTTTTCATGCAAATCGGGCACACAAAGGCATCCCAATTCCGGGACTTTGTAACATTACCCAATAATTATATTCACTGGACAAATGCACCCGCGCTTTGTTGCGCTTCCACAATATATATTTATTAAATGCCACACACTTTTGTAGCTGTTAACATACTACTATTGGTGTGACCAGGACTTGGACGCGAGCCCTTTTTGAATTATTTTACTTCCCGCGGGTAAATAAATATCGACAGTTTTCCATTTGAACAATTTTCGAAGCAAATCATTTCAATTTGATATGAATTGTCGAGTCTATTTTAAGTGGTCCATCCGGTGTACAATTCAGTACGACATTGAAACCGATATACAACTCTTTGTAGGGGTGACTACTTTATCAATGTAAAAATAATTTGAGCGCCCCTTTGTACAATTATCAGTAAATTAGAAACATTTTCGAAAATGTTCAACACTCAAATAAATTAAATTATTTTGCAATTGTTCTTCATGTCTCTATTAACCATAAACAATAAACATTTGTTTGTATGTGCGAGAGTCATAAAAAGTAAGGCGAGTTGTTTAGGTACAGAAAAAAATAAATACATATGTATATAAAATAGAAGTTCAAACATTAATGTTATTTAACTAATTACAATTTTATATAGAATTTTGGGACATTGAAATAGAGGAATTATATGCTGATTCGTTTAATAGCTCATTAAATTTTAATCGATTTAAATAGCTCATTAAACTTAGTTTGCTTAAACACTCTGTTGGAGTTTTGCCTTATATACATATTTTTTTTTTTTTATATACTTAGCTTTTTTTTGGTTTTCTAGAAATGTTAAATAAATGGAGAAAAAAGTAAAGTCATACAGATCTTTTATAAAAGAACAAAGTGTTTCATAAGAAACCATCGAAATATGTAAATTTAGCCGAAATTTTAACAAATAATAAATAGATGAATAAACTGCCAAGCTCCAGAGCGCACAGGGCAAAAATTCAAGCGTTTGGTGAGAACTTTGACAGGAATCCTTGGGGACCAGGAAGCGCTCCAACTTACCCCGAGTTTTATGATGGCGTAAAAAGGAAAAATGGAACTGTCAAGTATTAAATGTAATGGCTAGCGAGTGGCGTTTGAAGGATACTTTCTATGAAGAATTTATTGATTTATATCATTGAGACATCTTTCAATAATTTATATGTATTTAATTTAAGCAGTCACAAATCCTTTTAAAAACTTTTATTATTTACGGAACAACTTCACGCCAAATCGCAAACACAACTGAACTGACACCTCTATTCTCATTTTCTCTTTTACTTTACTTTGCTCTGAAATCGCTACATTTTTTAGACAATTTCCAGAGCGCTCTACTGCGCTTAGTGGCGCTAGAGGTTTTTTAACGATTATTCTTATCGAACAGATCTGATAAGACCTTAAAAACTTGGTAATCGAATCGAAGGTATAAAAATGCGTTAACGTTCATAATTTCAGTTACAGCAAGCTGAATAATATTTAAAGTCATGTGGTTTCTTATATTTATTTTGTTGTTTTGTTAACAATGACCAAATATTTATTTTGGTTTAATCAAAACAGCATTGGTTAACTTCTGTATAAATGTACTTTTTTCTCTGTGACAAAAGTACCCGAAATGTTTATAGAACTAAAACCCAACCATCAAATTGGAACTGCACCCAACTTTCCAATTTCCTCACTTTTCCGAAATGCATTAACATTCAGGGTAAGGCCCAGTGAACTTCCTTTGCCTCCAGTTAGTTATAAGTTAATCCCAACGGAGGGCGAAAAAATTGCGATTATATTTTTCATGGAAAGAGCACGACGCTGGGGCCGGACATAAATTTATTTCGGAAGGGTTCCTTCCCCGGCACCTAACTCACCTTCCATTGAATTCTGTTTGCACCTCTCCAGGAAGGGAGTAACCGACCGTGACGGTAGTCGGGTTGCTCCGTGGAATGCGGATTAAAGTAATTTGACCTTTTAGCAATTACATGAAATTCCGGATTCTTAGGCCCTTTAGGGTCTTTCTTCAACGGAAGAATATTTATAGGCACCCTGAGAGTTGGTTGACTTCTGTTCTCCCGACTCAGGGAACAGTTTTCACCCACACCAAGGATAAGTGGGGTACAAGACACAGATCTTGGTCTAAGCGCGGATTAAAATTGTTTATAGCCACCAAGTTTTTCCCGCAACCTCAGTCCGCAGACTTGCGAAAAATTTCGATGAAGTTGCGTTTTTCAGCGAAAATTTTCGCCGCGCTAAAAAAGTTTTCTTATCGCGCAATTAATTCGACCGTAGGCTCCTTGCGGACAGAGCTCCTTTTCGTCCTGCGGAGCTGAAAGTCTCTCAAAGTTTATCTGCGCTGGGATTGGTGAAAACTTAAAATTCCGCAAGTGCTACGAACGGGTGCGATGGGTTCTGTAAGGTGAACGACGTTCGGCAAATTGTGTGATGACCTGGTGACCATTTAAATCTCGTAAAACTTGAAGTGATTCATTAAATTTGCATCAAATACAAAGTTCCTTCCCGGCTCTCGACAGGTATTAGAGGGAGCCGGGTTGCTGTCGAGGGAGCATAAATTTAACGATCGTCTTGGGGATGATTTTTGCAAACAAGACCCAAAAGGATTCATACTGTCTACGCAAACTATGCATACTGAGGGATGTTTTGCAGAACACAACTTTTAGGCCCCTTAATAGACAAAGAGATTGCCTCTTTACGTGATTTGCAAAGCGTAATTAATTTTCACTAAAACTGAGCAGGCCGCAAGGATTAATTTGAATGAATTTTACTGCCAAGCTCTAATTCTATTCAACAATCAACATTTAAAAATAATCTAAGGAAGTAACGGGGATGATTGATTCACTCCGAACAATTTCAAAATAATTCCACAAAAAATGTACTATGGAAGCTTAAAAACAAATCAAATTTCCTATAAATTATTATTTATATTTTCAACACAAAAAAGAAAACTACCAGTCTACCACAAAAAACCATTAAAAACGCTTAAAAGGTACGTAATTAATTAGCGCTTTTCTCAACGATAATAAAAATTGAAAATATAGCCTACGTTTAAAGTGAACAAGTTATTTGATGTCCAAATATTAAATAAATAACAAAACTTATGTTGTTATGTCAACGAAAATTATAAATACGTTCGGCGGCACCATTTTCTTTGAAAAATCGTTATATCGTAATATCAGTAATTTAATCCAATTACTTCTAATTAATTTACATTGCAGATGATTTTAAATGTTCCTCAGTCCAAAAAGCAACACTTTTAAAATTGTAATCGTCTCAGCCTGCCACAGCGTCATTACTTTTACATTTATGAACCAAAACGTACAAAATTTTGTACGAGGATACTGTATGTATGTAGATATAGATTTCAATAAAAAAATAATAATAATATTAGGTCATAAATGTAAAGGTTACCATCCCACACATGTAAAGATGAATATTTTGAGCGCAGGCCTTCGTACGCGGATATCGTTTAAGAGGCATTTTTATATAAGCAGTGTTTCCGCGTATTAAGATATTTTTATCAGTCGTACCATTTGCGAAATATATCCCGCCAAAGTCGCGTAACAATGTGTCCCCACCCTTATAATTTCTAAACTGTTTGACCTAGAAACTTGTAATCACCCACGTAAGTGGGCCATTGTGAAAACTCTCAATGACATTTATTTCGGGTATCCTGTGATGAACACTTTTCGAGTTATGGAGGGAAAACTTTAAAATTAAATTTTTTTGATATTTCACAACTATGCAGTATCAAGTTAATTCATTTGGAGATTAAAAATAGATTTAGATATAGTAAAATTATAAATAATAAACGCCATTTGTTTGTATATATGAAACTAAATCATAACTACATAGAGATTATATCATCGCCTAATGTGCGTAGCACTGGCATCAAAATAAATGACTATGGAACTCTGCGTTATCCGAAAAGCATTTGGCCGGTTTAGACATTTATCGCTAAACCTAAGGATATACTCGTATCCTAGTTTAAGGCTGTTTAATGCAGTTTTATTTTTTAAAGTAGAAATTAATTATTGTCGAACATATATACCTACATACATATATGTAAAATCTTGCAAAAACACCATTTTTCTCTACGGTTTAAAGGCAAGAGCGGGACAAAATGGGGCAGTGGGGTAAGACGGGATACTCATAAAATTTCCTAAAATAAAATAATTACGAAATCGATATTTTTATTACAACAAATGGCCAACCCGCCCCTGTCATCGTTATGAATGACATCGAACTGGGGGATATCGAATTAGAAATGCGTGCTTGTCTGCAAAACTGTGTATTTATCAACAGGCATTTGTTCATTCAAAGTATTTTTAAGTTATTTTGGACATATGTTCTTTGTTATAAAATAGAACATAATTTTAATAAATACATTTATTTAAAACACAAACGAGTACAGCATATTTTTTGTGAACGTTTTGATAAAACATTAAAGAAGACTAACGTCTGACCTGAGCCACATAAAATAAAAGTTGAAGGGTGAAAGAACGTAAAAAGTGCAAAGCTCTACTGCCCGGTACCAGGTCAATAAACATGAGAAATGTAAGCGCCACCAGTGGCAAAATGTAAATTCGCCAGCAACCCCATTTTACCCGAAACTCTGAAGAGCCCGAGAAGCCCCAGAAACCCTTTTTTTTAGTCCCAGAAAAAAGGAAGGCAACCGCAGCGCTTGGTGCATTTAATGCTTTCCGTCTATCATCTATCTATCTCTCTAATGCCGGGCGGGCATTAGTAAGGATAGAGTGCGAAAAAACTGGAGTAATTTCACTCTTAGGTGGGCTCTTCCCAGTCCCCATTCACGCGCCGGGCGCCCTGGAGCACCCCGGCAGGCAGGGCGAATAACTGACTTATCATCGCCCCATGCAGTCTTCTCCTAGGGGATCGCAGGATGATGTGCCATATATGAGACATAAATAAGCCCGCATCTGCAGGGTGCTACTGCCCTGTAAATTATGAATTTAATTTTTGCAGAATGGGCTTATTCACACGCAGCGCCCGCGATAGCGAATAAAGCAAATTTTGCGAGATTCTATTAAGATAAAGTAAGAGTAACTGTCTACTGTTGCGGGAAGCTGGCAGCGGTGTCATCTTTTCGGGCGTCCTATTTTAGCGGACGAAGATTAATATTTATTTTCACCAGGATGCTGGAAGAGCCGAAACTATTCGTGAATGGGTAAAAACAAGCCAAGACTGTTTTGTTTCCCTTGAGCGCTGCACGGGTGAAAATACGAAAAATTGTTAAGGACAAATATTTCAACCTTCCCTCGCCCTTCTCGGAACCGAACTGTAAGGGCCGTCAAGTTGCAACAAAATGAATCATCGGGGCAATAATTAGAAAGGGTGATCAATCAGCTGATGACGTGCTGTAAAATTTGCAAATCAGAGACGCAACTGGGCGATGAAAAAGATCTGTGGTCCCTTGATGGATGATCCGAAAGCAGAGCATAGCTCCACCTCAAAGGACCACAGTTTCAAAGTACGGGGGAACGACGACACTCTGAGGGACCTTTATCCGGAAATTGATTGCGCAACTTTTCCCAGAGGAACTTAATTTTCCAGAAACCATGTTTCTGTTTTTTTTTTCTTTTAAATTAAGCACTCTCTGAAAATTAAAAATGTTTCGTCCAATCCGTAGAACCCTTTAAAGGATCACTCACGTCAGTCTCTCTACGACAGCTAGTTTTATATGTGATCTCTGTTTTATTAAAATACATAGTACTAAATAAAATTTTGGCATAGTGTAATAAATATTTCCCAATAAAACTAGTTTACAAAATTCACCTGTTTTTGTTCTTTGTATGAGATGTATTTCTTTTTTTATTTGTTTAATGATAACTAATCATTATTGTGAAATTATCACTCAAGTTACATTTTTAAGAAAAATAGGATAAAAGATAAAACAAATCGTATTTTTGGCATATTTGAAAACCAAAAAAAATAACGAAACATGAAAGGGAACTATTTTTTTTTCATTAGCATATGCATTACTTCATTCCCTATCAACTGTATGAGTGTATGAAGTAATTGGTCAACAAATTACTGAAATTCGTCTGAAATCAGACAGAAAAAAAAGTAAAAATTGTCAATCCACATTTTTCGATCAGTTTTCCTATACATTCCGTCTCTTGTTCACTACTTCAGCGTATTTTCAATTCGTCCCCCGACTGCTTTTTAACCAGAGACCGAAAATAACTGGTATTTTTCAATTTATAAACTTACAAAAGCTGGAGGAAATTGTCACAGTAGAATAAAAATAAAGTCTTGATAAATTTTCCGGCTTTAAAACTTCTTATTTTTTGCTTGTAAAAATAAAGCTATTTATTTTTGTCTGAAAAGGAAATCAAACCGTCAACATTTCTTTTTTAGCTTTAAAATATTATATCTGTTAAATTGTTAAAGAATTTCTTTTGTCATAACTAGTCATGTTGCCTGCTTTTAATACAGAAAAACTAGTACATATCATACATACATATATTTCAGTATGTTTTCAATTTTATTTATTCACCCCGGAAACTAAATAGGAAATATTGATTCTTACACGAAATATTCTACTTCAAAGAGAAATCAGAAATCTCACAAAGCGAAGTCTTTTTAAGCTTAAATCTTGTTTTTTTCTATGTATTGTTAGTTTTTATAAAAAAGGTACGACACATTTAATTCGATTATATATCCGTTCCCGAAAATCTTAATAATAAAGAAATCATGGTATGTCAATTTCGAAGAAAACCTAAACGCGTCATGCAAATCTGCCATTCACCAGAGAATCTAATTAGTTAACTTGAAAAAAACATATTTTTTCGTGTGTAGATCCAACCAATGGGGACAATTAACTAAATATTTTCGTCAACTCATCACGTCCTTTGGACCAATCCTAATACTCCACAACGCGAAGGACGTCGCGGTGGAATTTGTGTAATTACCTAAAATATGCGAGAAAACGCAAAATTCCTGGAGATCACTCCCCTTCTAAGTCAACATTCCGTTAACTTTTTCCAAAATGAAGTTGTCCTCCCAGAAAACTCCCCCAAAAGTCAAAGAAAAGAAGAAGTTGCCGCTCATTACAGTCGCGCTGCATCCACCTTAAGGAGGGGACGACTCAAAAGACTTTGTAGATTTTCCGAATAATTAGAGGCCATGTCCCCTGTTTGGCATTAAGAGTTGTTACAATTTGAAGATCAATAGAAGTTTGTCGGTACCACGGCAATTTTATCGCACCGCTCTCAGAGGTATCAAAACAAAATTGTGTGGACTTATTAAATTCCGGTCGCAATTTCAGCACACATAGTACCCGCAAAATCATAGACATGCCTCGAATATCACGATGATTTCTTGATAAAAGTATGTCTTTTGGTAGAGTGTGCCACCCGCAGACGACATTTTAAAATTAGAAGGATCTTTGAACTCGGAAAAGGAAAATCGTAGCATCGCCCCACACCTGAGGTTGGGGCCACAAGGAGGCATATTGAGCCCGCCCGCCACTCCTAACACACAAAAATGCCATGAAAAAAATTTATTGGGGAATATTTAACGTTCCTTTGTAAACTACGGGCGGAGGGAATTCTCGCGCTTGAAATTCCAGAGGAGCTCCAACTGATAGAACCCATGTGGAGGGAAATAAACTGCGAAACCGAAAACAGTGAAAGATGATTTATGAAGAAAGTGTAGAGTTGCCGTACTCCCCCGGGAGGCAGACTATGTGACAACGCGGCAATGCGATGGAGCAGAGGGCACGCAAGCCAACGCTCTTTTGTGGGCGGCTTTGATTTCGCCCCAGCCCTTCGGAGCCGCCCTTCGTTTCTCTAACGCCGATGCTGCTTACAGTCGCCGAAGAAGCGCCCCAAGCAGTGCACCCTTTCAAAGAAAAGTGAATAAGCAAATCTCAGCCGGAGAATGCTAGCGAAGCAAACAAATCGATTTCGCAGCAATTTGTTTTAATAAAGCCGAGGCGATAGTGTCACTTTTCAATTTGAAAATTCGTAAATCAAAGACCGGAGGGGAAAACACCTCAACCGCAGGTATAAACTTTCATTCCTGATCCCTTAGATACCAAATACTAATAAAATATAAAGCAGACCTTCAAAAAATTAATTAAATATGTTTTAAAAAATTTGCGATACATTCTACACTGTCTATTAGATCAATTTTTCAAAAATCGAATAAAAACTTTTAAAAAATTTGCACATCAGATTTTTCACTGATTCTTGATTAAACGCTTAATGTTACCATTTTGAGAAGCTTGAATCTTAGTCTACCAATGACAAAATTCATTAAAATGTATGAAGATTTATAGAGTCGTGACGTACAAATTTAGTGACTAATTTTAAAAACAAGTATCAATTTGTTACTGTATTTTGGAAAATTGTGATGAAGCATTGTGAAAACTGAAACAAGGGGCAAAGGGAACTCAATGCGATCTGACAAAAATTAACAAACCGTTTGTTGGTAAATGAAATAATAGATCAGATTCAAACCCAGCATCTATACCTAATCCAAAGTTTATGGATGGGTTCATTCTGAGATCACGGATCCACTACTGTGGTAGAAGAGAGATAAATTCAGATAAAACTATTACATTTTTTCCAATACCTGCTTAAATTAATCTAAACTTCTATTTCCCCAATGCCTCAACTAAGCGTGTAGGAAATTGTTCAACACATCATTTGTTCAAATATCAGACATTAACTAACGCAGTTATGTAGATTAGACTTATGTTGAGAATTGTTGTTATTTCAAATACCATTTAAAAGACTAGACTTTTTAGAAAGTAAAAGTAGGATAGCTGCAGAGAACTAACGACAACATTTGAGTGACATTTTTTTAAATTTGTAGACATAAAAAAACAAAATTAAAAATTTTGAAAACGTCGTAATAGAAAAAGGATTAAATAAAATTTTAGAGCCCCCCCGACTAAAAGGAGGTAAGTAACCAAAGAAAATTCGTCGGGGGATGCCATTCCCTGCCCTGAATTAAGAATAGGAGAATATCAATTAAAGACTGCATACATTCAATATTTTAGTTCACTTGATGTGACGTCACTTTCCAATTGGACTTCATTGCGGATAGTGGGTTTTATTGTTGTATTAAGTATTTTAACATGAATAACTTCGGAACGCGTTATCGGATTCGAGTGCGGTTTTTTTCCTGAGGAAGGCTGGATGACAGGGAAGCTTTTTCTCAAAAAATGTTTCGATCTTCCCATACAAAAAACCGGAAGAACGAAGGGTCAAGGTTAAATTTTGGGCTTTGAAATTGCCATTTTCGAAGTTTGACGCGGTCTCTCCCGCTTTTTTGTTAGCGGATTGGACCGTGGGTGGTATCGTTGGAAAACCTGAAGGCTCAGCTTTCCAATGCCTTATCAACCAGTATTGTATGATGTCTCTGAAAGAACTTATTAAGCATTTTCTAGGTGGACCCATTGTCAATTTTTCGCAACTTCAACCCGCTATAAATAAAAAAGTAGCCATTTTGGAGCTTTCAGCCCATTGGGACTTTTGATCAGCATCACAAAAACTACCTACTCCCAAAATTTCAGCTCATTTCACCGAAAGGCCTTTTCCATACATTTTGTGCGGGGTCCTTTGGTCCAAATCGCATAACCTTTGAAATTTGACGGTCCGCCATTTTGAAATCGTAAATTCTGATAGCTGATCTGAAATTGGTGACTCCGAAAACACCCAAATACCAAATTTGGTGCAAATCGCATAAACTTTAAAATTTGACAGTCCGCCATCTTGAATTCGTAAATTTTGACAGTTGAATTGAAATCAGCGACCCCGAAAGCACCCAAATACCAAGTTTGGTGCAAATCGCATAAACTTTAAAA
The DNA here is from genome assembly GCA_933228815.1 of Machimus atricapillus. Taxonomy (NCBI): domain Eukaryota; kingdom Metazoa; phylum Arthropoda; class Insecta; order Diptera; family Asilidae; genus Machimus; species Machimus atricapillus. Next base: position 29,336,057 of record OW121786.1, on the reverse strand, counting down.
TTTGACAGTCCGCCATCTTGAATTTTGCAGCAAGTTAACACCGTAACACTTATTTAAGAACAATTGCCGATGAATCATAAACTTTTTACAAAAAACCCCATCTAAATCGGTCAAACCGTTTTGGAGAAAAATGGTAACTTTCGTTTGCACAAACAAACAAACAAACAAACAACCTCTCACCCCAAACGCATATACCTTCTCCGTTCCGTCGTGGGTAAAAAGTAAAAAAGGTTACGTACAAAACAAAAAACAATCCCACAGTTAACATTAAGAGTACTATTCAGGATATGTTTAGGATACAAAATATAAAAGGCTTCCACAAAAATAAAGTTTGGTCGCAATTTTTTCGAAGAACACATCTAATTTTTCCGGAATATCAATTGCATTTTTTGTAAATTTTTATAATATCGGTATTAGTGGCAAGTAACTGTACAACCTCTACAATAATACAAGAACAAATACTACAGAGCAAATATCTTGTGTGTGACACAAAAACACAGTTTTATTTATTCACTTGAATGCTTGCGACATGACACTTTAATACTCTAATCAGCAGACGAAAACAACATTGACGGTTTTGATGTTTTCAAAAATTTAGAAAATTACGTAACCAAATTGGTAAAGAGTAAATTTTTTACAAATAAGTTCCAAATTGTTCGCGCATGTAACTATGGTTATAAAAATAACGTCTACGCACGTTAACTGATCTTTACTACAACAACAACATAGTCGTAATTACTAAAATTAGCTTAGTGCGCCCACATTTTGGAAACTCTTATTAGAAGTTCGCTCATATTTCATAATCTTATTTTTTTGTACTTTTTGGAACATATGTACCTTATTAAGTAATTGAAGTTATTAAATTTGGTTAAGCAAACACTTTATACTTGTATACATTCAATTGTATGCACTTAAAAAGTGTGCGTGTTAGATGAAAAAGATCTGTTATGTAGTTATTTTATCTTCTAAATTTTCGAGAATTATTATAACTCAATGTTATAAATTTAAAAACAGCTTTATTTTTATATTATTAATCAAGTGTATTCAAGACAAGAAAACACTAGTTTTTGGACACTGAGCCTGATGGACCCGCCAAATTTTTACTTCTGCATCAAGGGAATAATGTTATTAAATAACAAAACCCTTACTACGGTGCGTATACATACATCTCTCATAATATTGAGGGAGAATAAATTGCACGTCAAACTTGTGCTGAGATCTGTTTTTTATTTCAAGTACCATATAAACATGTTTTTTTTAGAAAGTAAAATTAAGAAAGTTGCCAAAAGTGGAGAATCATAGTTGTTAATAAAAGTAAGCTGTGCAAAAATTAACATTTTGGCAAAAAACATTCTCTCGTTTATAGAAGAGGAGGACATGCCATTACGATGGGCAATTTTCCAGCAGAATAATTCCCTCCCACACGTTGCTCGTAGTACACAGCTTTGGTTTGTAACTATGCATCATAACATTGACCTTTTGCGATGATCAGGCTTGTCTTGTTTGAAGTCTCCTTATCGATTTTGATATAATATTGTAGGCATGTTCAGTTAAGGTCAAAAGTGGCTTGTACATACATATGTCCGGAGATATTAACTTTTAAATTTCGGAAGTTGACATTTTTCTGCTGCAATATTCTACAATACGTATTCGCACAAAATTTTGCTAAAAATGGGAAAATAATATATTGTTCACCAAGGGAACAAAATAGCCTGCGGCTCAGGTGGGAATTTTACACCCGGGTAAGAATGTCCTATTTTGTTCCCAAGATTAACATTCTTATTTGTACTATACCATGGCCGAAATTTGAATTATCTCCCTGTTTTAAGGGAGCAAAATGTTCCTTTCTTACCCCTAGGGAACAAAATAGGACATTTTTACACGATTCCCAAGGTAAAAAAGTGCCTTTTTACTCCTGCAAAATAGGGAGAAAATTCCAATAGCCGCATGCGCCACGGTGGTATGGTAAAAAATGGTATTTCCACCCTTGATGAAAACGAAAGCATATTGAAAGATTCCTGAAGATAAAAAACATGATAACAAATTTCCGATACGACATATAGGATATGCTTTTCGCAGCCGTCAACTATTTGGTGCCTTAAGAAAATAAACCCACAAGGACATTAAATAAAAAAATGGATTTCAGGCTTCAATCCTTAGCGATGTCTGAACAAGTGTGGCAGTTCTAATTGTGAAGAAAAATCGTCCAGTTTTAGGACATTAATATGGAACGGCTGACTTTTGGGTAGGTACCACAATTTCTCTTGTATTAGATTAAACTAATACAGTTGTTAGTAGGTTTTTTCCCATACAAATCTGAAACCCCAGGTTTTATTTAGGCTTATATTTAGGTTACGAGGAAATTTCAGAAACTTTCAAATAAACTTTTAGCAGATATGTATATGTATGTATATATATCCTATATACGAGTATCTGTTATATACATGTACTACATGCGAAAAGAGGGAATAATCATTTTACACCTTTTTGCGTCTCTGTCGTATCTTTAAATTGTAAGTAAAACTTTATAGTATTCATATTCAACGGCAATTGATTTCTGTACACCCTTTGTGAGTGATACAAAAACACATTTCACTTGCATGCTTGCGTCAGGGCACCGTAGTTCTCTGATCAGAAACTGAATTACACATTGGCAATTTTGATGTTTTCAGCAATTTCGATAAACTACCTAAGCAAATTGTTAAAAGGTGAATTTGAGAAAAATAAATTCATAAATGTTCGGTTAAGTCGGCCTTAATACTAAAAAGAAAGTTAGTTACGAATTTAGTTGAAAGTCCATTTGGTTAGTTTAAATATTAACCACATTCATAATCATAAATTGAAGCATAGTGCACCCATATCTTGAAAACTGTTAGAAGTTCGCCCACATCTCATAACACTTTTCCTTTTACTCTTTGGAAAATGCTTAATCAAGCAATGGAAGTTATTAAATTTGGATAAGCAAACACTTTATACTCATATACATATAATTGCATGCATTTAAATTTTAATTTGTACTCTATCTCATGACGAAAATTATCATTTATACATAAGTATGTATAAAAGAAGTGTGTATGATGATGAATGATGATATATGTACAATGTATATATAGGTAAGAAAAAATAACTTTTATGTATTTAGGTATTTTATCTTTAAATGTTTGAAAATGAAAAACACATTTATTTTTATATTTTATTAATCAAGTGCATTCAAGATAAAGAAACACTCGTTTTTGGACATTGCCCCTTATAGACCCCCCAAATTTTTATTTCTATATCAAGGGGTTGATTCCTATATCCTTCCAAGTAAAACGCAGCTAGACTTTTGTGGAGACCACCACCCGGTACAAAATAAACTCTTGTATCTTCGTAAAATACTACCTCAAACCGATTGACATTGAAACTGCTATATTCATTCTGAAATAATTACAAACAAGCTAAAATATGAGTTCTAATTGGAAAAGAATTTTAAACTTACATCCCACGGGTAGCCCATGGCAATCTTTTTCCTAAATCCGAAATTGCGGGTCTTTTGTAGTCGCCTGCTGTATAAAAGAACTTCCTTCTCGACTACAGAGCCACACTCATATTTGTATCGAAAGGAATCATTAGGTGTTGGTTCAACTTGTCTACATTCAGGTGTATTGCGTGTAAGTTGAACCCAGTTATACTCGTTCTCAGCTGAACAAGCCGAACAAAAAATTGATATCAAAAGTAAGTCGATCCGCATCTAAAGATAAAACGTATTTAGAACACAATTTGATGACCAATTTACAATTTTGATTTTGTACAGATAAGTAATGTTTACTTTTTTAGTTTTTTATTTTTCTCGTCAAGATTTGGAAAATGATATATGCATTGAAATAATGATTTCTTGATAAGTCAGGAAATATTTGAAATTAGTGCTGATGTCATATATATGTATGTACATACATTGTATATGTACATATGCATATAAATGTATGACGCTAATCAATGCAGTTATCGGTCAAGTCAGCCAATGAGAAATGAAACCACATCAAATCATAAATTTAGTGTCATCGCCCAAATTATCAGAAATCATACTAGCATATATATTTTTTTTAGATAGATGTTCTTTATTTTTTCCACAATGGTAATAGTTCCATTAAATGTCACATTATGTAAGAACTAATGGAAATTCACTTCATTTTAAATCGTTCGCTTATTTTTCTCACTAGCATTATTTAGAAAAACTTTTTTATTTTACTTATTCAGATGAATGTTGTGGTTTACTTTTTAAACCATGATAACAACTTACTATTTCTGAAGTGCTGGTAAACTCACGACAATTTTTGAATCAAGTCAGCGCAATAGACTTACTTTAACAGTTATTCAAGAGACTTTCATGTGTCATGACGATTATCCAAGTATTTATGAAATTGCTGAGTACGACAGTGGGCAATAAAATGGTACTGTCGTCAATAGCACAATTTATTCAGTTGTTTTCTTTCGCTACTAAATTTTCTGATTAAACAGCTGAACATTGTCATGATGATGATTAGGTGTCTTTAGAAAATGAACATAAATGGCTTCAATTGATAAAACGTAAAATTAAGAAATTTTTCTAATTATATTATGGAACTATAAGAATACTTCGATCAAGTTTTATTTCCGTGTTTGACCAAAACAAAAGGCAAAGAGAAAAAAGAAGAGTAAAATTTGAATTTGTGAATTTGAATTTGAAATTGAATTTGTGCCTAATTTAATAGAACATAAAAAAATACATTACAATTGTCATACGAAAACACAGTCTCTTGCAAAATTAGTCACAGCTATAAAAATTTTCATACATTCAATTGAAAAAAAAGTAAGATATCTTAATAAAATCATTATATGAAAATTAACTGAAATAATTGGTTTGTCAAAATAAGTACGTCAATTTCACAGAATATTTCAAAAAGTTTTAAAGTTATTTTATTTTTATAAAATAGCTAAGCAATCATAATTTCATTTGAACCCCATGCATCACAATTTTTACTTACAAATTCGTGAGCTACAGAAAAATCCAATACAAAAATCTACTTCTTGTACGGCAACTAATTCACTGTTGGCCTGTGCTATTAATTGAGATCCTCATCTGAAATATCTATTTGCAAAATGTTATATACTAATATATGGGACTACTTTATGACATACCAACGTAACGTAGAAGGAAAGAATATATCGTCGCTGCGCGTGCAAAAGTAGCTATGTGTTTTTTACACACTTTACAGGAGACGCAAAAAACTGATCTTCTCGAAAAATGAGTATTTAAATAATTTATTCTTACTTTGATACATATAACAAATTTACGTAGTTTTAGATTACTTTTGGATAGATAACATTATTAATAATGCCAAATTAAACATAATAGGCAAATTTGACACATATAGTTATTTATTTGAGTCGTAAATACAAGCTATGTCCATTTAGAGCACATAACTACTTTATAATTCTATGGAAACTAAAACGTTCCGTAACTCTGTAAATATTGCGTCTATCGCTTACCTGTTTTTACAGTATGTGTGTATTGAAACAGGGATTCAAATTGCATAAAAAACCGAAAATGACTAAATAACACATAGCTACTTTTGCACGCGCAGCGACGATATGTAACAAAACTCTAAGGTTTATTCTTCCTGTTTTGCTACGGAATTCTAAACTTTTTGCCTTTCTATGATCAAAACAAATCTAGTTGCAAAGAATAGTAGAATCCGAAAAAAGACATTTCGACATATTTCATGGAATTAGTGACGCACTTTTTACTAATTTCTTCTGTTTTTAGGAAAAAAACAATATCTATTAATGCGTTTGTTATACGCACGCTTTTTGTTATTAAATATACGTCTAGAATTGCGAATAGGTCGAAAATGGAGTTTTGGATTGTTTGAAAACATCACTTCTTCATTACCACAGGTCTTGACGGGTACTCCCCCAAGTGAGTTCTAAGTGAAAAAACAGCTAAGCTACCCATTATATGTAGAAGGACTTTTATAACTGCTCTCCCCGTAAGCACCACAGTCAATGTCTGAAAATTTCACGGTAACGCAACGTGCGTAAAAGTATCAAAAGTCCGTACAGTTTCGCACAGGTTTTACGGGCTCCAATTACTTTTAGCGACCGCAAAACAGGGCAAACCCCGCCCCGCCCATCGCCAACTGAATCTCGGTAACGAAATTACTTTTCCCCAGGTCGCCTACTCGCGATTATACACTTTGTCACGGTTTTGAAGTGTCCTCGTAAACTCTTGGAGGCTTTCTACGTGATAAGGACCCGCTCATTATCCGAAAGACCCGTCCGTTCGAAGATCTTTCCCGAATAGACGTTGTCATTAAATTTTAAACACCGAATGTTCGCGTTCCTCTTTTAATCTGGCCGTTGCGTTAAGAGCACCATTAGAATTAATCATTTGGCTGCGGATGACTCGACGGGATAGAAGTATCCACTCTTAAAATTTGTCGCTCCCAATGTGCGACATACAACTTATTTCCTTTTACGGAAAAGGCAGATCTTTCTCATTTTAACTTTCAACGCTTTGGCATTTTTCGACTTTAGAACGTGAATTTTAAGCCAAATACAAAGCCAAAAATAAAATTAATTTGACGTTTTTATTCGACGTCTATAAAGTTTGACTTAAGTTTCAATTAAATTTTTTAAATCAACTAACTGTTAAAATTTGATATCAGACATACACTACCTAATATTTTCTCTTCGCAATCCTGAACATTACTTTTCATTAGGAGCATAGTAAAAACTCTCTGTTATGTGTATGGTATGTTTTGTACTTTGGCGATTTTAGTTGAAACATAAATTGTTAATATCAACATCTAAAATTTTATATGTTTTGCTTAAATTCCCCCTGTCAGTTCTGTAGTTGAAGCAACTGCCAAATTGCGAACCGTTGCCAGTCCTCAACGAGATTAATTCCCACCTGGCCATGCAATTGCTCTGGAAGATGAGATTTACCTTCCCCATGTGGTACTTCTACCGTCAGGTGGATTGCATTAATAAATGCGGAACACAAATCTTCAAAACTGAATAAAAACTTTATTAATTCAGGACGTGCAGTCCAGCGGACGAAATTTGCTCCGCATTCTTCACAGGACTGACAGAATCCCAGTGCTATGACCACTGCAGGAGTAGTGAGTAAGTGCTAAAATGTTATTATTTTTGTCAAAAAGAAGAGCACTTCAGGGAAGCCAAGAGTGCAGCTCCAGATTGAGATCCAGGTCTTAATTAAGAACTGCAGAACCACCTTCCAGGATGAAATTAAGCTGTTGAAATGCTTACCAGTGCAAGCCCGTTTGCTTCCCTATCCGGAAAATTTACATTTACGGGTAATAAAGGCAGCTGCACTGGAATTCCGGGTGAAAATTTAATAATCAAAGCATGTGGATACGTGCAGGGCAGGGTTCCTGCGAAGGGGTGTATTATACGGAGTATCGGTGGCGCCCAACTCTGCCACTTGTCCTGACCCCGTCCCCAGGCAACGACCATCCTTCGGGAGACATAATAAACGCATTCGGTATTAATTACTGAATAATATCATGTCGGGAGAGGATATTAAATTCAATGCTTGTAATTAAGTAATCGATGGCAGCCATCATGTAAATTTACAAGCCCATGAATTATGTAACGCTCGGTATAACCCGTTTTTGAAATTTTACACTAATAATTTTGGGATTCAGGATGAGCAAACGTGTTTTGGGAGCCCCAAAACTGCAAAACCGCCAGATTGCGGGAGCATGTCATCCGAGATGTCTACCCGAACCGTGTGCAATTCCCCAGATGTATCAACTGTTTAGACAAATTATTTGGTACTCGTGCATATCAGTGTGGCCATAAATAACAATTTAATTTTCACCTTACATTTCAAATATACATATGCATGTAAACGCATGTTTGGTTGCATTAAATTAAAATGCCTATACGTCAAAACAGTAATTCTTATTACATAGTTTAAAACTTTAAAGAAAAACATTATTGATTTAAAAATACCAATTACTGGCCAAATTCCGAATCCAACAGAAAATATCATCATCGTATGATCAATTTCTATCAATGTAATCGGTGTAGTACACGCTTTAAAAAAAATTGGGTAGCTATACGCAACAACTTCTAAAACCTCAGTATTTTTAGAAGTCGGCCAAAAATCGCTTCAAATTCCGTCTATAATAAAATTAGCGTAACATGTTGCATAGAAAACAAGGAAAACGATATAAAAGAGCTGTACATATGTATTACTCTTTAGAGGCTGATTTTTTGTTTGTAAAAGAATAATAGCACCCATGGAAATAAATAAGTTTGATTCTAAACTATAAAACAATATGAAACTAAAAAGAAAGAAAAATATCAAATCTTTTATACAAAACCCAGTGCACTCATTACTAAAGTATTGATTCAAAAAATCACATATTGGACTTTGCAAAGATACGATTTCACAACTTTTAAAAATATAAATAACAAAAAAATTTATATCAGAATGACTTTTTGTAAAAAAAATAAATAATTTACTCAGTCTCCATAGATCAAAGGAAATAATTTGATTTTGACTAACAATCGCTTTTGACTAACGACGATATATTTTTATTTCATATTTTTTTGTAATTGTTGCCGTTATTGTTTTCAAATACATATAAGCAATGCTGCAAAATATTACTATTTTGTATATGTAAGTATGCTTAAAATATTTTATGTTAAAAATGGATACAACTGAATCCCCTGATATAGGTATTAACCGGAGCCTCACTTGGCCACTTTGTGGTATTAAATTCATGTTACTATCGAAGAATATACAGCATAATATAATTTACCCTTATGGTAACTATAGTTGTAAATTCATAGTATTTCTTGCCTACCTGTTTTTAATAATGCATAAAACTAATTATAAGCAAAAGGGCTTAGTACCACGGGAATTCGCTACCAATTCCTATATTACTTCCTTCGTCCTGGGAATACTGTCGGTGCTTATTTGTGTTCCTGATCTGTCCTTGCGAACACATTTGCATAGATCCAGCCGCAGGACCTATCCCGGCCTTCCCATACGGAGCCAAGTACTATGGAGCAAACTTTTCACCGGAATAAATTCCCATTCAACTTTTGGCGAAAGTTCAAAACGCGCTTCGGAAATCTGCTCCAAACCACACGACTAATTTTAGATAGGGCCGGGGGGCTGGATTTGGGAGCAACCAGCCCACGCCTACCTAGGACAGTGGAGTTTCTACGACAATCGGCGATATGGAAATGTCTGTACTTTCTACCGGTTGATTATTTATTTTGGCAACGCTCCACGCGGACATTAAAATCGAATCCTTCCACCAGAGCCGTTGCTCGTTTTAGCCGCTGTTGGGGCTCATTTGAATATTTCAGTTTCTAGCCGAACCACCACAGTGGAATAACCTGCGCAGCTTAAATGGTACTTAATGATGACCGCCCCCGCTTCAACGCAAAAACGCAGTAATGCTTTTATGGAATTGAAACCGAGGCCACGGTTCATGAATGTGCAGGTTATTTCAGCTAATGACTTCACATGGCTGGCAATAACAAGACGAGCTAAGCTTTCGTCGTGCAACCGCTGCCGGCCATTAATCTTAATCGCCCCCACCAGTTCACCTCAATTTATAGGAAAGATCTAAAGACTTTTATATAGGACCTATACTATTGTACTGCTACTACTAGCTGTAGATTTCATCCATTGATTCGCCTATCGTGTGAACAAGAGCATTGCCTTGATGAACCAAAATCTGTCGAAATATGTCTTTAACATGAAACTAACCAGGATTATTCGACTTTTTTTTTTGACCCCAAATAATCGTAAAGATAGTTAACAGTGCAACGAAGATTGTATACACTTTGAAGTCTTACATCTCCTATTTATTTATTTCGCTTAATGCATACAAACTACAGTGGCAACAAATGACTTTAAGTTAAGTAAACTAACTAAATTAGCCTACTTATGACTAGTACAAAGTAAGGAAGGGGAGACAGGATGGTCTATTGTAGGAATGGCGTGGGCAAGTATTGAACATCCTTAAGAGAAGTTTTATCGACATTGAAGTCGAATCCCGTAGCATTCTAGTGAAGGGTTCAAAGTGACCATAGTTAATGCGATGACTTTCAAGGCGAAAGTTGGGGGTTAGTGTTAAAATATATGCTGCACAAAAAGTCGAGGCAATCAATTGAATCAACTAGGACTGGTAGGCGAAGACAAAATCGGCGACATCACGACGTAGGGCAAGGGACTGAAGGTTAATTAATTTAAGGCGGTTTTCATAAAGAGGAAAGTTGTGGTAGTGTATCCATAGAAGGTCACGCAGGGCAAAATAAATCTGTGCTGGACTGATTTAATCCTGTTAATGAACGTAGATTGCGAGGGTGACCAAACCTGGCAGACAAACTCAAGAAGTGGCCTAACAAAGAAGATATTGAGTGATTCGGTGACATAAGGGTTAGAGAATTCCCCAAACCAACGTTTAATAAATCCAAGAGCAGAATTGGACCTGCGCTAGTGTATGATCTTATAATTTTTTTTAAAAAAAAAGGCATTTCATCCACATTTTACATAGAAACCTTTTTTGATCCAAAAAACAAGTTTTTCGATTTGTGGCATTCTTTATAAATAAAATCTAATCAAAATAAAAATAAATCACGAAAATATTGCATAAACGAATTCTCCAGCAAACTATATTTTCTGTATAGCGAGCAAACTTTTTAATGCTCACTTTCTTGAGCCGAAATATAACAGACCAGCGATTAAAAAATCTAGCGACCAAAAATATTGGTTTTATAGAAACAGAGTTGCTCAAAAATATCGTTAGCACAATCATTAATATCAAAAGTTTCCTAAAATTTTAAATGCCTCTTTTCCATTAATTTTATCAGAGTATTGTCCTTTGTATACAGAAGAAACAAAAGGGAGTACAAAATAATGAGAATTCCCCAAGAGTAAAATGTTGGAACCTCCAGAGTGCGCCATATTTGTCCAATTCTTGCTTAAAATCTATAGGAGCAGTGGCCCATGTTTTTTCGCAATTTAGAAATAAGGCCGGGAGCTGCTTCGCATTTTGATGGTGGAAGCAATTTATAAAAAATGAAAGTCGCGGGGCAAGCAATTGCTGCTTTCGCCATAGACATAAAGAGACTACTGGAACGCAGCCGTTTTGCGCTATCCAAATCTAAAGCCGTAACTGGTCCAAGAATAAAACGAGAGGGGCCATATTTTAAAGACAAATTTTTCTCTCTTAAGAATTGGGCCTGGTTTCTAGTGCTCCCTTCTACAACTAAATCGCCACTGAGGCCGCCCCTTCCGTTTTATGTGAGGCCTCAATGCGATCGTTAATCAACGGACTTGGACTAACTTCGGATTGTATTTTGCATATTTTTGCATATACTTGAAAAATTAAGGATATTTAGGGAGATTACGACAGGCCGACTTTTAAGAGCAATATCGCTAGAGTTATCTCACCCATTGCAAGTCTTGTAGACTATACAAATTCTAGAATAATTCACGGGCAGTTCTCGCTCACCTAATTGACCCGATGGACTCAATTGTGCGTTGTAAAAAATTCTCCTATAGAAGTGTTAGGGCTGACTACAGCCGAAGAGGACTAAAGGAGCTATTTTACAAAGTACTTGCACACAAAACTGTCGCAAATTGGCGGGTAGCTAGCCAAATGTAAGAATTTATTGATCTGAGGGGTAGACTCTATCGCAGCATTTTGCCGGGATTCTAAAATTGAATAAAAGGATAAAATGGATAAAACGTGCTCAACCAGTGCAAGAAATGAGCCGGTATAGCTTACTAGTTCCTTTGCTGGAACAATTTGAAACGATTCAAGCAATTGGATAAAATTGCCATCGCTAACGAACAGTGTACCCAATATCTGGATCTAACCCAGTATCTACCCGGAGCAGAAGTATCGTATTATCAGGAGGCTTTAACTAGCTGCTCTATTTGACGTCCCGATGATTTAGTAGTCAATTTATTATTAAGGGCCTCCCGTTCTCCGTTTATTTTTGAGTAATGCTTTTGCCCTTTCCAGTTTTTCGCCACCGCTGTGTACCCAAATAACTCGAGACACCAAAAAAGTTATGGAGCGTACTGCAGTCTTTTATCGATCAGTGTCGGGCTAGGCTAAAGATTGGTCTTTTTGAGAAGCAGAAACCCATTTCGCTGACAATGGCCCTTAAATAATTCACGAGCTTCCTGCAGATATTGCGGTGATGCGATAACTTTCTTTTCTGTGATGGGGTGAAAGGCAGCCGGCTATAAATATATTTTTGGGAGATAAATAAATGAAGGCATCTTTTTCCTATAACGGAAATCGAAGAGGTGTAGACTTTAAGTTTCTAAATTGTTGATTTTAAAAATATTTTTTTTTTTTTGCTACGAGGCAAATTTGATTGTTTTATTCTGTTATAATTGTTATTAATTAAACAGAAATTACAATCGAAGCAATTCTTTTTAAATATTATATATGAAACTCCCTCTTGTCCCCTTTTATAATTATCTCTATAATTCATGGAAGTCAGCTTTACGGCAATGTTTAGTGCAAAATAAACCACAACAGATATACTAGCTGATATTTCGATGTAAATACAAATGCTCCCTAGAGAAAAACAAATTAGCTTCGTCAAAGTACTTAGGATTGTTGTGATAAGTTGAAAATTGTTTGAGTTGCTGAGTTTGCATAAACTTTGTTTAAATATTAAAAAGAAACATGACTCAGTGAATCAATACAACTCACCATATTGTACCTTTTCTTTCAAAATGTTTCAAATAATGCCTTAAGTTCTAATTTGAAATACTAAATCCTGAAAGTTGCAAAAAAATAGATATCGAAAAAACAACCATTTCCCAAAAATTGCTTTCTTTGTCAACTATAAGTTTACCCCATACAATTTGTAACCAGGCTTTGTACATATACAAATTTTGCAACATTTTTTTACAAAATAGAATTTTGTAATTTGCAAAGTCAAAACACAGCTTGAACATAAATAGCATAAGAATGCTCAACCGTTCTTGAATATATAATAAATGACTAATCTTACTACATTAATCGCCACGTATTCTCAGCCGGTGCGAAAGTGTATATGATATCTCTTAATAAGTAAGACAAAAGTTTTGCCCCACTTGAGGGGTGGATACAAAAATGGCTCAAGTATTTGCACGTGCAATAGCCGTAAAATTTTACTCTGCTGACATTTGTCGTAAAATTTGCAAAGGAAGACCCGGTCTCATCCCTCTCCTCTGACCGGCTAAAAATACTTGAGAGTGTCCCAAAGTATATGCATGGATGCCTGTGCCAGCGGGTCAGGGGAAGAGGAGGGGAGGGGAGGACGAAAAATTAATATAAGCGCGTGGAAAAACACCAACGTCAAGCAGTTTTCACTTCCCGCCCACGAAGGGGTGCACTTTCTGTCCACCACTAGAGGGAAAGCGTTGTGAAAAACGACTCCAATGCCACCGCGCGCCGCCGCCGCCACCCGCGTCGTTTAATTTAATTTATTGAGCACCAGAATTACCCGGATGACGCAAGAGCCCGCTTCATCCTTGACGCTCGTTCGAATGTTTCGCCAGAGATAGGCCAGTTTCCTGCTCCTCCCCCGGGCACACATTTACCCTCTGGGTGGTAAACGTAGGGATTTCTCGGACACCCTTCCGGTCTTCAATTGGGAGGTGCCGCACCCCTTACAACATACAAACATACAACAAAGTGCAAACAAAAAGGCGACGGAGCAGTAGCTCTGTTTGCACTCATCCGATAAGCTTTTATCATAAATTTGGGTCAAATTATCAGAGGCTATTGGTCCCCTGGAGGTCGTCCCATGCGTCCCAAACACCCCAAACGCCCCAAACACCCCCCAATCGCCCCACGTGTGCCCGCAATCTCTGCACTCCCTTGACTGGGCTCGGGGAGTTTGAAGTAAGCCGCAGGAGTTTTATCACCCGGCGGGCGGCGCACCCGGCAATGAGATCGAACTTTTAATTATGCACCCTGCCCTGACGCTGACGTATCCGGCAGACTGTGACAGAAAAAGGCCTCAGTCGTCCGGGGTCCTCGCTTAAAACGAACTGCACCACTGTGGCTCACGTTGAGTCGGGAGGTGTGCCGTGTGCTGATATGCAAAATTGAATAATTGATGGTCCGCACCTGCTGGTTCACGTCAGGTATCATAGCATGCACCACCCATCTTTACATTTGAACAATTTTTTCGCGAAACGAATCTCACGGGCTCGCTCTCCAGCAGAATGACGAATCTGGTCGAAAGAAATGAATAAAATTTTACGAGGAGGTTCTTTAATTCCTATCAAACATGGGTTTTCCATTACTATACCAGGTGGCACATATCTCATATAATTTTGAAACAATGATCCGCATAGCGATCTATGTCATCAATACGCTACCACACTTTGCTATCATATTGCTAATTGGTAGCGCAGAACACAAAATCACTACACTATATAAAGTGATAACTAGTGTAGCGAAATGTTACATTCAGTAGATTTACAAGACGAATTCCCTACTACTAAATTTTTAAGTTTATAGCACGAAATTCTCTACCAATTGAGAAGTGTCTATTCAAAAAGGGCTATTTCAACACTTATGGCCGGTTTCACCGTGCGAGCTTTAAGGGCCCCACAAACCTACAGATTTTTTAATCGGCCTATAATTCAGTCGGATCGGGCTGCATCCTCGCATTGAAAGGGAATCGAGTAGCCCATTAAACTTTTTTATCGGCCGATTTCAATTCGTTGAATGCGCGATATTACGTATGTCTTTGTGTAAATCGAGAAAACGATCAAAAGTCTGCAGTTTGCTGGGGCCCTATCAGCCGATTAAAAAATCGTTACCTGTGTGGGCCCTAAGTTCTCACTCAGCTAAGCTCGAGACGAAACTTAAGTGAGAGATTAAATATTTTCGATTTTAAAATCCTTTTTTATTTCACGCTTATAGCTGAATGAGAGCCTACGTATTTTGCTTTTTTATGTATGGACATTGTTGCCCTTTGATTTTTAGTAGTTTTTCCGCATTACTAGATTTAGGAATTCTGTTATGCAATTTTTAATCGCACCGAAAACCGAAAAATAACTAAACGAGAGCTTAAGTGACAATCTGAATTTAAGCTCGTAAATACGTTTATAGGAAATTTGTTTTTTAGTATATTTATTAAGGAGATATTCTAATAATTTTTGTCATTAAAAAATATTCGACCAAACGATTTTGGAAAAATACAAAATTTTAAAATTTATTAAAGGTCAACAACACAATAAGGATTCGCTGAAAATGTCAGTCCATATCTTTAGCCATTTTTCTACAATTATGGCTAAAAATAGTGTTTCTAGAAACCGCATCCAGAGTTGTTTTTCGTAGTATAGGTAATAAAATTGACGACACGTTGCTCCAGTTCTTGCCAGTCGCTTAGAATGTTTTGTATTAAATTTAACTCCCTGATCTACACAATATTAATATTCGATTTATACAAAGAAAAGAAAATCGATTTTGTATCCAAAATTATGTTGTAGAATACCCCTTAAAGAACGAAATAAACAATCAAAAATGAGAATAAAACCTTTTGTTCAGATATTCTGAAAATAACTTTTTGTTCAGATATTCTGAAAATAGCAGCCTTTGTTTTGGAATGAAATAAAAATAGCTCTTTTTATTCAATATTTACACCAATTACGTTTAGGACCAGTAAATAATAGATAAATAAATAAATGAAACAAGCATAATTAATAGTTCGCTTTGAACAAAGCTTTACTTACTAAGTCATGTCAATGAAATTTTAATCACTGTGCAACTGTATTGAACTAAAACCGTTTGATTGGAACAACAAAACTAGACAATTTAAGGAGTAAATTGATTAATTTCAAAATACATAGTAGAATGCAATGTCATTTGCACTGAATTATTAAACAAAAGTGCACTCATAGCACAGTAAAACTTCACAATTTAGTGGTAATTTCAACGCTAACAACGGAAAGGAACAAACCTCTACATTCACAATACATTTATCGGATCGTTATAATAAGAAGGTTTTCTTCATAATTGATTGATTGATGCTTTAACCATAGAATTAAGCTCATTAATGTAAATGATAATTTTAAAATTTTATTGTACATATATCTTCTTTTAAGATGTAGGTAACATTAAATACCACTACATCTAAAAACTTTTGTTTTTGCGAATTGGGTATTGTCTTCCGTAATATCTTCTTAAGTTCTTACTATTTTGTTTATAAGGCAGTATGTATATAAATACAATATGTAATAGGTTTAGAAATGGCACTATGGGACTGACTTCAACAATTGAATGAATTTATCGCTGACAGTTCGAAATATACGGAGCTTGTATAGGGCCCAACCCAGTAAGCGATATCAGACTTGATAAATGCGAGTTTCAAACATACACATTTATCAAATTGAACATATTGCAAAATAGCAAAAACTTTTGGTCCAGCTAAACTCTAACTGATGAATGACATCAGTTATGCTACGCAGCATGCAATTTGCTCTTTTATAATTTTTCATCGTTCGATTTAGACGTTTATGACACACTTTATCGAGCAAAATTGTGTCCTTGTCCGGCTGAAAGGGCTCGTCGACTTGACATTTCGCAGAAGGGTTATAAAGGCTTCTCGGTTCATTAATTACCGTTTTAATTGCATTCAACAATTTAATTACTTTTAATTAGCTCCTATCCTCTGGGTGGCACCAAATTGTGCACAGTGAGAAAATTAAATGTGTTATTCGAGCAATTAACCCTTGGCACGCGTGATTTGCATCGCCCAATTAAATTTGCAACAAATGCTTACGGCTGCCGAGCCCGCCAATTATTTTCACGGCAGTAAAAATGCCTTTCACACCCGGCCTAAGTGCTCCGGCAAACACTCGACGCAATTGTGCCCCACGTTCTGTTTGCATAGCACTGGGGCACGTTCACCAAGTGCCGTGCTCCCGCGATTGACGAGCCCTTCATCCTCTATCGTGCCAGTTCCAAGATAGTTTACCCGCCGGGAGGTGATCGCTACTCAATTTTCCGGGATTCCTTGAGGTAGGCGTGGGTGGGCGCCCCGCACCGCACTCCACCTGTCGGGGAGCACATGTGAGATTGGGTACTACCGCGACAGGGTGGCTGGGAAGCGCCGGAAAAGCACATCCGCCCATTTTGCGTTTTCTTTTTTTTTTTTTATTTTCCTCATTTCATCTTTATCTTTTCTCAATGGCTCAAGGATTTCTTCCAGGAGAAATGGTGCGAATAAGATTTTATGGCAGCTCTTTATAAATTGTCTTGAAGGGCATGGACGCAATCGCTTGCCTAACCGGGGAGCATCACACCGGCTCGAAGGTGGGCTTTGGGGCTGTTTCGGCCGGCAGGTACGAAAGAAGTCCCCATCGAGAGCTAGAGCACCGTCTATGGCATGTATGCGAACTAATGCTATGCTTAAAATCATTTCCTCCAGGAATTCCGGAAGGATCTCTTTCAGCTGGAAATGTTATTTGCCATTGATTCAGTTTCAATTGAGTTGAACATTTCTCAAGATATCTCATCGTTGAGAGAATAAATTTTCCCATGCGATACGCTATGAAAATGCGAATATATGCGAAAAAAAAAGAAAGAAATTTATTTACATTTCATCGCCTCCGACACAACGTTCTGCGGGGAAATAGAACAGATGCGAACTCAGATTTTATTTACTTGGCTTGTTTGCATACCTGAAATCTTAAGATAGTATATCGCAGTCGTTGCGTAAATATTGAAAAATTCTACCGATTTACTTTCGAACTTTTCCGGCTGTATCGAGCTGCTTCAATGCGGAAAAGTTGCATTGCTTACATATATAAATTCAGAGCTCCTCCAAAAGCAGAGAATCTTATTTATTTTATGAATAACTAAAGTTTGAACAGACTTATAGTAGAAACGATGGATCTGCAGTTGCGCAAGACTTATATTACATTACCGAAAGGCCGATTCAAGGATTTGTGTCATCTTGAGAAATTTGGAAATATTTCTTAGATTTTTGTAGAAAAAAAAACTATTTTCAGTCGAAAAATCTATATAAATAAAAATGAATCGCCAAATGTGTTGCTAAGCGCAAAACTCGAGAACGGCTCGACCAATTCAGCTAATTTTTTTTTTCATATTTTCCTTAAGGCACAAGGAAGGTTCTTATGGAGAGAAAAAACATAAAAATTGCTTTGAAAATAGTAAAAACAACACTTTTCTTTTCCCGCCAAAATCACAGAAACAACTGTGTGCAAAAAATTTAAGTCAAAGTAACACTTTCCATGCAAAAAATGTATGTCAAAGTTTACTGAGATGATTTTACGACAGAAGTTTTACACGGAATTTCAATTCAAAAGAGTAGTTTTAGAGTATGTGGACCCATAATTTAAAATTGATTTTCATAAAATATAGTGGATTTTGAGGTAAGATTTGGTGAAAACGAAATTTTGCAAACAATTACATTGATCAGTCATTGGTTTTTAGCGATACTCGATTAGTTTTGATTTGATACACGAGGATTTCAAGATTGTAAAATTCTCAGTGAAGAATAACAAGGTAATTTCAATAGATTACGTTCGTCCTCTAATTTCAACATTTTTAAAGGTATATAAAAGCTTTTTAACCAAAAATTAAACCGACAAAAAAGGAACTGAAAAATGAAAAATAAAATAAACCCTTTTAGTCTGAATAACTGAGCACCTAAACTAATGTAAGTAACTAATTTTTAATCGGCGCCAAACAAACAAACAATTTTTCCTTTGGCGCCAACTCTTAGGTGCTCAGTTATTCAGACTAAAAAGGTTTACTTTATTTTTCACTTTTCAGTTTTTTTTTGTCGGTTTAATTTTTTGTTAAAAGGTTTTTATTTACCCCTAGGAGTAGAATTTTGTTTTTAAATTTATTTTAATGGGACCAACTTAGAGGTATACCTTATATGTAATAAAAAGAGTCATCAAAATCGAACTACTCTGTAAAGCCCGCTCTACACTTAGCCGGCGGATCGCGCGGGAAAGCCGCGAAGGGCGCGAACGTTAAGAATGAAGCCGTTTCGCATATTCTTCGCGGGCTCGCGTTTTGTTCCCCGATTTTGGA
Organism: Machimus atricapillus; assembly: GCA_933228815.1. Lineage (NCBI taxonomy): Eukaryota > Metazoa > Arthropoda > Insecta > Diptera > Asilidae > Machimus > Machimus atricapillus. Next base: position 29,316,954 of record OW121786.1, on the reverse strand, counting down.
ACAACAGTCAGTATGTTCCATACGTAAAAGTGGACCGCTTGGCAAACTTTTACAAGATGCATCATTGATCATATGGGATGAATGTACCATGAGTAATAGAGCTCATGTTGAAGTACTAAATCGAACGCTCCAAGACCTCAGAAACTCAGGACCTGTCATGGGTGGTGCTACTTTTGTGTTAGCGGGAGATTTTCGGCAAACACTGCCTGTAATCACAAAAGGAAAACGCGCCGATGTCATCAGAGCATGCTTAAAACCATCTCCCATATGGAGTTCCGTTAAAACTCTCAATTTACGAACAAATATGAGAGCCCATTTGAGCGACAACTACAACAACGACTTTTCGCAACGGCTACTCAAACTTGGGGAACGAAAAATTACCTCTCCTAACACGAACAGTTAGTAGCGGTGAAATTGAACTTGACGATAGATTGGGCCACATAGTCCATAAATTAGAACATCTAATAGACGCAATATATCCCGGTCTTGAAAATTGATTGGAAAGAAATTATCACTGGCTTTGTTCAAAGGCAATAGAGTCACCCAGAAACGATACAGTGAATGAAATAAATAAACTTATTTTACAGAAAATTCCCGGTCAAGTCAAACAGTATATGTAAGTCAGTTGACACGGTGTGTAATATTGAGGATGGATACAGTGCACTATCCTCAAGAATTTTTAAATTCTTTGAGCCCTTCTGGCCTACCACCTCACGACCTTATGTTAAAAGTCGGCATTCCTATTATGCTGTTAAGAAACTTGAGCCCTCCCAACATGTGTAATGGCACAAGGCTGCTGTGGGCAGCAGTGGGACAACTTGCTTATATTCCGCGGAACCCATGATTCCGACGGATTTGCCAATATCGTTCAAAAGGCTTCAGTTTCCAGTCAAAGTTTCATTTGCCCTCACGATAAATAAGTCCCAGGGTCAAACATTCTCTCTGGTGGGCATTGACTTGAAAAAGGATTGTGTTTCCCATGGGCAGTTATATGTACAACATCAAACATAGTATTCAGAGATGTCTTAAACAATTAACATACTCGCCCAATACATACTAGCAGCCAACAAGAAATAAAATAAACATAAAATAAATCCTAAATACTCAGTAGGTACTAAGAACCACACAAGATAATTTCATCACAAGTAAAAATGTTTGACGCCCTGCGAAGTGGGCACGGGTCAGCTAGTAAGAAATAAATTATATTTTACGTAATTACATATACATACTTTTTTCTGATATATAGAGAGCAATGAGCAAAATTAGAGACTCTGAAGACCCCTTATATTAAGGTGGGTCCACACTGAGCCACCGAAAGCGAACGCATGAGTACACATGTTTGCAATCCAAGTTTTCTAGTGTGTACGCTGAAGAAACATAAAAAAACATGCGCGTTCGCTATGTTTGCTTTCATAATCACGCGTGCTGCACCGGCGTTCGTAGATATGCAAGCAAACACAAGCGAAATTTTTTAAGTGTGGACGCCTTTTGAGAAGGCGTCAATCAGGTGTGCTTGCATTTGCATGTTTTCCATTCAAGTTGGAAAATCTGAGCGAATGTATATAAAATATGGCGAATATTTCGTGTTTTCTACCAATTTTCTATACAAACTTCGGTAAATTTTGAATTTGAACCCTCATTTAGCTCGTACATGTCCAAGGAATCGATTGGTACAGCGTTTCCTACATGATATCAAAACAGCCTTTTTTTTTTTTTGATTTATTAATGAATCACAGTATGCATATAAGTAAAGGCTCAGTAATTGCAATTATAACTTCATTGTCCGATATATTGAGCAAAACTGACAAAAATTCATATGCTGGAGTCGCTATAATTTCACAATCGAAATGAAACTCAAGCACAGGGTATAGCACACATTCGTTCTAATTTCCTTGACGTACACACTCGGCAAACTTGTTTGTTTGTTTAGGACTTTAGGGTTTTTTAATAACCTTCGCTAAAGATTCGTGAGGCGTCCGCACTGCTTTTCGTAGAAATTTATGTTCGTTCACAACTTGTTCGTTCTTGCTTCCATATTTGCCAGCAGCACGGAACAAGAGCACAGGGTATAGAACAGATTCGTTCGCGTTTGAAACGCGTACACATTAAGCGAAAACTTTTACTCGAACACATATGTTCGCTTTCGGTGGCTCAGTGTGGACCCACCTTTGTTGAGCAAAACAATAGCAATTTCTAGTATAAAAACTTACTAGAGAATTTTTCTTAATTTTATTTATTGTGATTTTTTGAAATAATGTAAATAATGGACATTTAAAAAAATTATTTAGAGACGAAAATGTTGCCATATGTAAAATGCGAAATGCCACTTCGATGAATATTTGAGAATGATAATGACCCAAAACACACATCAAAGCTTGTGAAGGACTAGATAAATGAGAATGGAATTCAAATTCTTGATTAGTCAACTCAATCACCAGATTTGAATTCCATGAAAAATCATCGGGATCCTTAAACGGCGAGTCTCAGATTACCGTTTCCGTAGTTGTAATGTAAATATGTACATATACCTATGGTGACATTTATTAATTAGGGAACTTATTCGAATGCACCAAGCATGCATCTCCAAGCGTAAAAATATGTGGCAATCGCTCCGTGTTAAAACAGTCTACCTACATAAATCTATAACAATATAACAACTGTCCCATTCAAAGAATTTTTGAAACGAAATAATAATTACCCTGTCAGCTAAAGTAATTAGCATTTACTGGGTTCGCAGGAAAGGATGCAATGAGCCCTTTATTTCATATTCAGTTGAACAAGTGGACACCAGGAAGCAGCTCCAAGCGATACGAAAAACGTTACGGAAACAACGCAATTAATTTGAGCGAAAATCTCCATGAATTAAACAAAGCATTGACAGGCAATATTCTGTTTCTTGTTAACGCAAATTAATTCCGATCGCAATGGGAATTTCATTTCAACAGAAAAATATTTAAATTATGTGGGCGTGTACTCACCTCTCCTGAAATAATTCCATTGGCATTTCTCACACTACACCGAATCGGAGAAATCACTTCAATTAATCAAATCAACGTCACCAGCAGGTACAAATGCCACGTTTCCGTAAACCACCCCGCAGTCGGGCCACTTCAGCAACTTCAATTCCTCTTGATAATCCCGAAAGTCAGAGACACATTTACGCTATATTGTTTCCAGTCTATTTTCGGAGTTCAATTTCAATTTGGTACTGTTTCGAAATTGATGCTATTTACTGTTCGTTACGTCACACTCGAGCCTGAATACACTTCGATAGTCACACTTCATCCGCAGTCAGCTGAATCAGGCGCAGGTAGCTTAATCGACACTATCAAAGTTCAAATCACAGCATCAGCGGAGAAAATTGGCAACCTTAAAGGAAAATATTAAAATGTTAATTTAATGTAAAACATTGTGCGTATGCAGCGAATGGGCATTCAGTGATTTATTGTTGCCCTATTACTCGGCATAATTCACGCATTTCATATTATACATGAACGTAGCCAGACATAATCAAACTCTTATCGCCCCGCATTAGCATATAATTAAATTACACCGATCCTCGTAGGGATAATGAATATTTAAGGATTCTCGAAGCTCGATGAAGCAGGGAAAGATGCCGACGACGACTCGCACAAACATTTCAGTTTCACCCGCCCCGGACCGTGTGCTCGTACTCATCAAATTACTGGCCAGAGGAGCACCACCAGACCCGGGAGCCCCAATAGTCGCAGAAATAGGGAATCAATAAATTCATGTGAAACCCGCAAGACGAGGCTTCGTTATCAGCTGGAGATACGACGGACGGCGCGGTGTATGCGTACCCTAAGCCCTAAACCGATATTCACTATGGAAACCCGAAGAGGATTGCGGATTGCGGGACGGTGCCAGAAGGCTTCGACGGGAGCCACTTAATTAGGAGCATAGCTAATAAGCTGCGATGCAGGCTATTCTGGTTATTAGCGAAATTCATGGATTGGTTCAATTAACACTTTGCAATGCAAAGTGGCTTTATTCGTTTCGGCAAGCTTCAGTCATGCTGCCGGTAGCTGGAAATACATAAATACCGGAGTAAACTGGAGAGTACTATAAGCAATTTAAAAAACCCATAAAATACAAAGAATATGGAAAGTACCTCATTAAAGTTAGTTCAAATTATTTTGTACCATTTCATTATCAAAGTAATGGAAATTTAAGTAACACTAACAAGATACATATTTTAAAACTAATCTTGCCGATAGGATCAAAAGACACTGGCCACCAGAAGGAAAAAATGCGATCATTTAAAAAAAAGATCAATAATTTTAACGACGAGCGTAATACTAATAGGAGTTTACAAAAGAAAAAATATAGATTGCTTTGACATTTTAGCACCGTACTTCCTATTTTCTGTAAGACAAGATGTATTCCAAAATTATAAAAAAAAATTTAACTTTTGGTTCAATAATTAAATTATGTTCTACCCAAAACACAAACTTATACCGAGAATTTTGAAGATTTCATTATCGTTCTTTTCTGGCATTGAATTACATAAGAAAATAATTTGAATATTGTGGATGTAAAAATGCGTTGTCCCCACTTCGAATCATAGAACGTCCTAGCCTTAGAACATAAAGATAAGTGCTGAAATGAAAAGTTTAAAAGTAGTGTACGCGTGTATACCACATTTTAAGGATGCTCTATATAAAGAGAAAACAAGAGAGCAAGCGAAATCAATTCCCAGCGTGCTCTTGGACAAGGACGGCCTTAAAAATAAAATATGCATTTAAATTATGAGATTAATGTTATGTGTTCTAAGGTCCCACCTTTAAGGCATAGATTTAAAGATTATGATTGAATAGGATTTTTTATTATGAATCTGTTATTGATTCCTGGAAATTTATGATTTGTGAAATTTCCTATTAACATATACTATACATATGTATATCTGTATATATGTATATAAGAGATAGAGATACTACTATAGTTTTTTTTAAATACATACAAACATATCTATATCGAAACATGACCGACTATAATAAAGCCTAGTTAAAATTTAAAAAAAAATTGTCTTAACTGTTTTGATACCAAACTTTGTATTTACTACTCAATATAATATACATACATACATATGTGCAAATGAAGAAATTGGTTCTATTAATTTGTGTTTTGACTTGAAAAACTTCCCTAGTTTGAAACGATTCTCTAGTTTTAAATAATTGCTAATGTTCTTTTTTTTCAAAATCTTTATAAGTGAAATAGTTGAGAATAGTAGACATTCAACATGGAAATAATTTGTAATAACAGTTTTACATGCTAATTCATATGGGGATTATAAATATGTTTGTAAATATGCAAAAGTTCCTCGTCGATCCGACAACTGTTTGGTTAATTTCTGGTCAAAAATTAAGTAAAGTGGTATTTTCGACAAAACGTTTATACCTATGACTAAAGTAGTTGAAACGATTTGCTAGATAAACAGTTTAACAAATTTTTTCGTAGGTGGAATTATTTACGAAACATAGGAATTTTAATTACAAAAAAAATCCTAACTAATAAAATTAATACCACTCAAAGCAAATAGCCGGCATTCGCTATTTAGTAATAAAATAAATATCACGCGAACGAAGCCACAGGCATTCCGTAGTATATAATATGAAAGAATAAATATAAATATAAATAATCATAATTAATTAATCAATAATAAATGATATTAATAATAATTTAATCCCTAGTTTGACCCCCATTATTCTTTGAAGCGCTATATCTCGTGAACGGTTATTTCTACGAGAAAGCCTTAGTAATGGGACTTTTAAATTTCTTGTCCAAAATTTGAATCTTTCTATTAATAAAACCTACTTTGTTAAAGAAAATGCCCATAAACGTTAAATTTCTGCAATAGCCTCATATTGCAAAGAATATTAAATTTAATACATAATTTACAAACCACTTTGAAATACCTATGTAGAATTAGCAAATCGTTTATAATACCAGAAAAAAATAGTGCCTCTTACAATACTTTATAAGACGTGAATAAATCAGTAGTAATATAGATAACTACCAGCATTTTAACCCTTTAGAATACCTTAACAAGAATTTTCGAAACAAAATTACTAGTGCAATGACCCTCGAATGAAAAACGTTGGTGAACATGCGCAGCCCCATACCCAGTAAATCTAGCAGAAAGTCGTACATCTTTTAGTCGCTTTTGCCTTGAAAAGAATTACAAAGATGTGTGGAACCATACGCGAAAAGCATGAACACTTTTTTTTTTGTGCATTCAATAGTAATTGTACGAAGCGAAATGAAACCCACTAGAGAAAAGAAATCGCCTTGAAGTGAAAAATCATTCAGCTCAGCCAGGTTGGCAGCACTACATTAAATTCTAAGATTGCCCTAAAGTTTGTGCTCAAAAAGCATGCTTGTTGCCTGCACAAAACCGACATCATGATGCGGGGGAACAGGAACGAGCGTAAAAGTTGCTCATTATATTTTGATCCTGAACGTAGCTTTCATTCAGTTGTGAATGAGCCCCATACACTCCGCACTTTGGATGTGTCTGTTTTTTGCAAATAAAAAAACGAATTCTTCTTGCTTAAGGATATTTAAGTTACAGATGTGTTGGCATTTTCCTTCCATGCCCAGTCGGCGCACGAACACAGCTCCCGGCTCAAAGTAATGTTCCCCAAAAAGAGGAAAAAATGGAATTATTCAGAAAGGCGAATTTCAGGTATAACGAAAATCTGGTTTGAGCCCAATGCTGTGCACAATCTGTACTCAATGCCAAAACTATCGTTGCTCAAAATGCCCTATTTGTCTCCATCTGACACGCCAATAAGAGTTTGATTATGTGTGGCTATAAATTTCTGTAAAATTAATTAAGCTCAAATTACCATGCATCATACAATGTTACAGTAGTTTCACAGCAAAATCCGTCCGGCTCCCTGCCTATGTATAGGGACACGATATAATGGTTCAATACTTTTACAATTTCAACTTTTGCTTAGTGTAATTTTTTAATTGTTTTAATCCTTATAGGCGGCAGTGGCAATTAAATATACTCCAACTCGTAATCGTTATCTCTAAGTTAATTTTAATATTTTGTTTTTCCCTAAGTACTCATCCCTATTCTAAATTCTGGAAAATCCTGCTTAATTCACACATCTCACTTTACTAACTATTTTACTTAAGGAGCTACGAGAGACGCAAACTATCCTTGAGGACACTAAGATGGAAACAATTATTTTGCTACGACTAACTCAACATATGCACATTAAATACAAACTGTTGCATTTCGCTTTCGAATTTAATTACTTTTAATCTATCAACAAATTTATGGTTGCTACCTTTTAACTAACTCGTTCACTTTATGCGCTTAAAAAAAAAAAACATTTCGTTTATCGTTGCGATCATGCACTTGATTTTTCACCACACACTCCGCACGAAATAAAAAGGATAATCACTTCGACTTCATTGTCGTTTTATATGTAATTACGTTTAGAGGCAGGAAAAGTAACCCTTAAAAGTTTTTCAAACTTTTGTAATAATTTTTGCCGACTATCAAAGCAAATTACGAGTAGACTTAGCCAGGCTAGGAAAGTTTCACTCACTTTAGACCAATGCCTTCCAGCACAGCTCCGCCGTTTTCATGGAAAACCAAGTGGGAAATTGAAATTGAAAACTGGGAAAAGTCCAAAGCTGAAAGGTTCCTTTTTTTTTTTGATTTATATTTTTATTTGGACAGAACCTTTCATACGCGGTGTGTCGTCGTTTTAGACCTCGCGGATAGGCAAACTGAACTGAAAACGATTAAACTGTGCAGACATTCCAATCCCGCCGCCGTTGCCGTCATCATCTCAAACATATCTTAGTATTGTTGAAAATCTCTCGCTCAGTTGATGTAATAATTGCGCGCACGTTAGCTTTCTGCCTCCCAGATAAACCCGGCGTTCGAATGGAAAAGCTCATTATAAAGTCCATTTCGCACTGAACACAACTGAGAACCGAAAATTAAAACAAAAAAAAACAAAAACAAAAAAAAAATACTATATTCTATAGTACTCGATTAAACTAACTAAAGTGGTCCACTAGAAGCAATCGGTTCAAATTGAACATTCTGCTCCATAATTTGGCTAATGCAGAAGCAGAATCCAGCACTACTTAAACCCTCCGACAATAGTAGCAGCAGCACCAATATCGGACAAAGGACCATCCAAGACTATATCACCGGCCGACCTTTCCAGTAAAATCTCTCGGTGGTATCCCTTGGTAATGGCATCCTCGCTCCCATTCTGGATTCTCCTGTGAGAGATCGCCGGGAGGCATTTGTTTGGGGACAAAATTGCTCAAATCTCTGGGAAAAGGACTTCTGTTACTGCAAAACTTTCACCTGGAAAGCTTTCCATCCCTCTGGACGAAAAAAAAATTGCTAGGAATGCTTCTGACGCAAATGGATTTTGCGCATTGACCTCACATTGCAAGGATATCTGAATTCCTACAGGATTCCCAGGTTGGTCCACTGTTCGGAGAAAAGATGCTTTTCTGGTACCGTCCTTTCCACATCAAAGAAATCTTCCCAATAAGTTTTATAAAGTTTAATAGGATATTCAAATGTTTCCCAAAATACAAGGATTATATTCATTTAAATCAACTTTAATTGAAAACGATGCATCATTTTAATTCAATTTCATTTTCACATCGACGTCATTTTAGTTCGACGTTAACTAATTACGAGAGCCTGCCTGTTTATTCTTGACTAGGCCTCTCTCTATGAAATTATCAATTTTGTTTTATTTGAGATCCCAGCAAAAATTTAAAGTATCATACCATATGTAATAAACAGAACAAACAACTTTGGAAACATTAAAAAAAAAGTCAGTAGTTTTGCTACCTCAACAACTATGTTTTCGGACACCACGTAATGTAAACAGTTGCGAAGTTCCGGTGATACGTTTTTGGGCCTTTACATTAATATAAATCGCCAATTTCTTTGGATTTTTTACTTTTCCTGTAAGTTAGCTATAATTTGGTGAAATTTGAAGAAGTTACGCTTACGGCATTAAAGACTAAAAGAAAATGATTTTGACAAATAACTATTCGGACATATTTGTTTGTGAAGTAATATTCAAAAACGTGTAAATTTAGAATATTGTTACGTTGTCTTTTATTTTAATAACTGCGGACACTCGATCTGGAAAAGTGCTTTTTAAGTTCTGACATTATTCGAGTGTTATTGAATCCCACATATCTTGAATTTGATGTCTTAAAAGGTCCATTCTTTGCCCAGGTTTTTATTTCTTCCCATAAAAACTTAATTGAGATAAGGTTGGAGCTGATAGGCAGCCATATGTATGTATTTTGTAATTTCTAAGACAATCTTTAGTCTTTTTGGTAGTATGTGCTGATAAGCAAACAATGTAAATGCATTTGTAAGATATTACATTACCTTTAAAATTAAATTGAATTCGCTTCCTTATCTTAAAAAGTTGATGAGCCACGACCTAGAATGGTGCGTTTTAGAAAATGAGGGACTTTTTGACAGATGTTGAAAAGAACACTCCATAAAATTCAATGTTGGCATCTGTTTCTTGTTTTTTCTTCATTTTTTCTTTATCTTCTTACTTACTAATCTGTGGAAGAAAACCATAAACAGTTATTTTATAATAGGTAATTAATTGTTTTACTGTATAAAAACTATAAATATAAATTTGCAAACAAATACTTCAATACGTTTACAATATAACACACACCAATTTATTTTTCTGGAACTGTGGCCGGAGCAAAAACTCGTTTCCCGTTCCTTTTATGCTTATGTTGCTTAAAATACTCCCACATAAAAAGTGCACCGGTTACATGAACATTAAGTGACCGCACCATACCCAACTGAGGTATTTCTACTGCAAAATCCATGAGACCAAGCAAATTGGCCGGTATTCCTTCTTTCTCTTGTCTGAAAAGTATTGGCATAAATCAAATACCAATCCAGCAACTGCCATAACTAGCTTACCCCAGAAGAAGAACGCACTTATCAGGAAACTTAAAGTCAACGAAGTTCACACTATTCGAAGTCTGTTCAGCACCAACTATGCTATAGTTGTCCAATTTCAGATCAATCAAATAAGCCTGCAATTTCTCAGGCTTAACTTCCTGAATGTTAAGCCACTTTTCAGCAGTCATGCTGAGAATAAATATTCCATTAGAATTGTTTTCACAAGTAACTTCAAATGTCCCACCTTAAAGATTGAAACTCTTTACACTTGATATGCTTCAAGGAATCAAGTACCAAGTTATTGATGCCCAGAACTTCGCAAGTTCTTGCAATCCCACCTAAGTTAGGAGTCTTTGATATCAAGCTCGCAACAACAATCATTTTACGCTGCTCATCCTGTTTATAAATATAAAACTTTAAGTAATTTTAGGTATTGCCTAAAATACACCTACCAGGTTATCAATAGATATGCGTTCAATCGCTGATTCTACATCAAATTGGACAGGATTCATTTTCTTCTGAACTTTTTCTACTGAATTGTTGCTTTCTTGGAATTGGTCCTTTATACGTTCCATTTTTTCCTTGACAGAGGCTAAAGTTGATTGATCAGCACTTTTTACATTTCTATATAGTTCATCAGATGCCATATTAGTTATCCTTGGAATGTGTACAAGTATATTCCCCTCCTCCAAAAGTTCGAGTCCATTCAAATTATTATAACGAAAATCGTTTTTCAAGTTTTCTTCAACAGTTCCCTGTGCAAGGGTTTCTTCAATTGCATGGCACATTAAAGTACTTTTTAATTCTTCTAACTCAGGGATGTTAGGAATCAGGGTTTTATACATGTGATACAGAGCAACCTGTGCATTAGTGCGAACTTGAAAATTTGCACCCATTGTCCATGGTGCGATTAGCTTCATACAAACCCTAATCAGACTGGGGCGATTAATTCTTTGACACGCCAAGTAAGTGATGGGAAACAGAGAGCATAGACTACTTGGTGTAAACTGTTTGGCCTACACAATGTTAAAAAATATTTTATCAATCGACGCATGTAACTATTGTAACTGATTAACTTTAAGGAAAAGCTTAAGAAAACTAAAAAGTCTTAAAAATACTATCGGATACAGGATCTATGTATGTAGGTTATTCTTTGCTTCTCCTGAGGTTTAAATCAAGAAACAAAGTAGGAGATATAAAATCCTAATCGTTATTTTTTAAAGTGGTAAAAATCCACTTTTTGATAAATTAACATGAGGGCTATCTACACGATAAGATTTAATTAGAAAAGTTTTTAAGATGGTATGTTAAAAAAGTTGAATTATACCACTTTTAAAAACAACGTACATACCTTCTGCAGCAACGAGGCCAACTTCAATTTTTTAATTCCAGCAGCAATAAGAAGCTCACCAATATATGTTACATTAGTTTGATTGTTTTCCTTAAAAACAATGTCCAAAAATCGTTGGTCCCAAACACTATGTAGACTCTGCATTTTAGCCAGTGCTTGAACGATTCTCAATTTCTGTCTATGATGCATGGAATCACCGAAATACCTCGTCTTACGTGTACTCATAATGTTGCTTATGTCTAGGAGTTTATTCCTCAAATTATCGAAAAAAAGTATAGCATTTTCGGCACATTGACAGTGAATTTCTTGTAAGAGTTGCAGGACCATATATCGTACTTCATCAGCATTACCGTCAGACAATGGAATATTATTTTGTAGACAGTAGTCGAATTCAGTTCTTGATAATAAATATTCGTTAGCTATTTATAAAACACAAATATGTAAAACAAACCTACTTTTGATCTCCAATCAAAGGTTTCCCAAAGAGCAGTCCATCAACAAACAAATCGATTAAAAAATTTTGATCAGAAAAATATGGATTTGGTATTTCCACAGCCTTTCTTAAATAAGTATATTCACGCAAAGCCTTGAATACGACTTTCAAAATAACTGCACTGTTACGGTCGAAATTCACTATTTCAGCAACTCCTTTAAAGAATTCTTCCTGACCCACTCGCGTCAAATAATTTAAACAATCCTTAAACCTGTTCGAAAATATACAAATTTTTGAGCACTTACTAAATGAATATGCCATAAACAAAAACAGCTTGAATAGATTGAAAATTTATGTGGTTTTAAATATTTATTTGGAATGACTATTTTTAAAAGAAGAAGTTAATGTAAAAGTATTTTTTTATAATAAATATTTATTTTCAAAAATCCTTGCATGCTAAAATTCTAGATTTAAACATCACTTACGTTTTTTCACAGTCTCGAATTCCACATTCTTGAACAGCGTCTTTCAATTTTTCCAAGGCGTCAGCTTCTTTCACGGCCAAAAATTTTATTGCGGCAAGAGCACTGAATCCACTTTTAATTGCTTTTCCCTTCGCTCGTAAAAACAGCCAATTAAAGCTAGATTTGTCTATGAACCTTGACCCTTGACCGTCAGCAATAGATTCAAAATATATTTTAATATATAAATTCTCTAATCGGCCTACGTCTTCTTTTATGAGATGAGACCTAAATTTTTGGAAATCTTCTTCAAATTTCCACGGCTCGCAATCTCTTTTAAAAATCCTTACAAGTAACTGTGTAAAGTACTGTTCGCTGTTGATGATAACATCGTATTTCTTTAATATTTCAGCATTATCTTCTAATACATCAGTGAGCCCTCGTAAAATATTATTATTAATTGAACCATCAGTAGTAATTTCTAGAACAGCAAGAAAGTCCTCGGGACTTATTCCAGAATTAATAAACTTTGTCAGATATTTGATTTTGTCCTCAGCATAAACATTTGCTTTCAAAACAATTTGCAAATGGTTTAATTGTAAACTTAGATCTTCAGAACAAGAAAGCTTGTTCTTTAAAATAAGATTACCTGAACTTTCCAAACTTCCAATCTTATTGGTCAACGTGGTACAAATATTAAAAAACTCATGTAAGGACACTTTTCGTAGGTCGTTTTCAAACATCTCAAAAAATTGTTGCCTTAATTTGTTCCTAATATCCTTGTTTTGTATTAAGCGTATGCACGCAGATATTTCCATGAGTATGGCTGGAGAAACTACGTCCGTATCTCTTTTAGCACTCTCCAAAGCAGTTAAGATCGCGTGCATCGGCACAGCCTTCCAATTAATCAAACAAAAAATTCCTAGAATTCTTGGTACATCATCAAAAAAAGATGTTTTAGCAGCTGTAAGAAATTCTGGATTCTGCACGTATAAATAAGTGTTATTCATCGCCTCCATTAAATATTGGAGAGTTTTGGAACTGAGATTTAAACAATTATATTCTTTCAAAACGTACTCAACAACATTTTTCAGTACAAGACTATTTTTTTGTATGAGAAGTTCTGCCAGCAAAATCTCCTTCCAGAAAAATGGCACTTTAACATTTTTGAGCATTTCCAGCGAAGGTAAAATAAGATGCGATTGCTTTTCCTCTAAGTTTGCCAATACAGTAATTAATGCCCTCCATGACCTGTGATACATTTCACTGTCTTGCGGGTCCCATTCGAAGTACCCATCAACAAATATTCTGGAATTAATCTGCTCAGTTGAGATGTATTCCAAAATCCTTTCTAAAATGTACAAGACTCTTTTTTTCTCATCGCTCGCAACGCCGCGATTAATCAATGCATTTAATATAATTTCCCAAAAAACGGAGTCTGCATATATCTTCAAGATTTCCAAAAACGAATCAATGAACAGAGCTAAAATATCTAAATTAATTGCTTCGCCCTTATCGTTCTTTAATCGCTCCCAAATCTTCGATAGTATTTCGTTGTATTCAATGTCCTTAACCAAACAGTTCGCACACATAAAGCTCCAAAGTCGAACGTCTTTGTCATCGGAAAATAGTCCCGAAATAACAAAGTCGACAAAATCATCTGTAATTTGTATAAGTTCCTCATCTTTAGATACTTCGAAAGCTCGTAGTATTTGATGGACAAAACGAAGAAGCAGAATTAAGTCTGGCGGTCTTACTAATTCCTTGCTAATTTCAACAATAAATTTGGAGCAGACACCTAATGCTACATTATTTTCGGTAAGTTTTATTGTTTGCTGTACGACAGATGTAAAAATATTGAAATTTTGCGACTGCTCCTTTAGTTCTTCAAAGAAGGATTTCCCCAGATCGAGGAGATCACTCAGTGGAATCAGGTCAAACTTGGTTATTCCCCTTTTTAAATTGCTCGAAAGCACACAGTTGTATATCTCTAAAGCTGGACTGTCTAAGCTATTTTGCATATCTTTTAAGAGTAAATCTGTCAGCTGATCCATTGCCTGAAAAAATAACTTATTTTAATTTAGTTCGATATCGCTAGTATGAATACAAAAGTTGTATTACTTAAAAAAAAAACATATAGGATCCTTAAAAATATAAAGAACTGTCGCAAAACACAGAATTCTCAAAAAAATATCAAATTAAGGGGTGCATTTTCCACAGTATTGGTAAATGTTTCATAGTATGTAAATACTTAAAAATATGTAGTGATTAATATTCTATACACTCTATAGTCTATAGTATAGAGCATTTTAATAAAATTATGTTAACGTGGCTAAAAAAGTCAAAATCCCTTAATTTTCCCAAACAAAACTAAATATATCTCCAAGAGATAGAACCTGCAGTGAAAACTCCGAAAAAATCATTTCTACCTTCGAGATGAATTCCTTTGATACATTCGAAATTCTTTTGGTATGTGCATACTTATCAGATTTAATACCATGCGCACAGATAAAGTTTGAAATATGAGTGGTTGATTATGATATTATTATGGTATAAGGGTACGTTCATGGTCGAGCGTAGCGAATGGAAACAAAAAATTTTGTTTATTTGAGCGAATCCGCTCAACTAAACAAAATTTTTTGTTTCCATTCGCGAAATTTTGTTTATTTGAGCGAATCCGCTCAACTAAACAAAATTTTTTGTTTCCATTCGCAAAATTTTTTGTTTCCATTCGCGAAATTTTGTTTATTTGAGCGAATCCGCTCGACCATGAACGTACCTAAGGCAACTTTGTTAACATATCATTTTAACAATTTCTCCAGTTAAATCTTAACGTGTAGAGTAGGTATCTCTCACGTGAAATTTTCAAAAAAGCAACTTTCAAAAATAACGACTCATAACTTCACAAATTTTTAGCGGTTGATACGTTCCGAGATGCAGGCGCATTCTTGTCAAAAATGTTATTTATTGTGTATCACGCAAAAACTACTGGACAGCTTTTAATGAAGCCTTTTCCTTCCCCTTAGAAGCCTGATCAATACCTCCAATTAGAATTATCACGATATTCCTCATATGGGGTTAAAAAATTTAAGATATTCATCTATATTTGTCCACGTATTACGAAAAAAACTATGTAATAAAATGCTATTCGAAAAATATAGGGCTTCTTCAAATCAGTTATTAGTTTTTATTTCAGCAGCACTTAGAAGATACGGAAATGTTTTCAAAGATTCACTTACAATTGAAATGCAAGTACTTTTCATTGTTTTTCTAATTGGCTTTGTTTTCTTTTCACTTTATTTTGACCATATGGGGAAAACGTACTAAAACCAATCCAGTTCGGGTAAAAAGATAGCAAAATATTATAAAAAAGTAATGTTCACAATATTGATTTTTATTTATTGTATAGATGGTACAAGACAATGAAGTGTGTCGTAAAGAATTGCGACAATATGAGGTGACAACAAAATCAAGCAATTTATTTTCACCACTAAGTCAACATTTGAACTCCTTTTACAAAAGTGATTTTTAGATATACGGCGTTTATTTCTCATCGTGCAATACACATGTTTATTGCATTTAAAGTTAAGCTTTCAAGATTTAAAATACATATATATTTCTGCCCCCGCCAATCATGGGCAATTCTGATGCGCCCTAACACAGTGATATAACAAAAATATACACTAAATAAAGTCAAAAGCGCCATTCCAATTATTGTCATTTTTTTAACTACTTTGGTCAATTTTCTATGTAATCTGTTCTTTTATGCCCGTTTCAAACAAGTAACAAAGAAGAATATATTTTTATATTACTTGAATCCTTGAGTCTTGCGTTCTTCCATGAAGTGTTTGCTCGTTAATGACCAAAATAATTTTTTGAACTATGTACTTGAAATGTAGGACGAAATACGGAGCTGCGTCGTGACAACTTATTTTGTAGTTACTTCCTTTGAATATAAATTGGAAATAATTTTATGTTTTTTTCGCGTATACTTCCGAAGCAACTTTTCACCCGTTAATCGACACTCGAGTGTTGTGTCAGTGATAGAACGATGGAAGAAAATCGTGTCTCGGCATCGATATGTAATTTTACGACTTTCAAGAACTACAGCTGTGAAATAATTTCTCACCGCAAAAGTCGTAATACTATCTGTTTTAGAGCAGGTTTCTTCTTTTCGTCCTATGAAAAAAAGCGTTGGCAAAGCCGCCGTAGGACCTTCGTGTTAATGTGAAGCGGGCCTTGACTGTGTCTTAATAGCTTTTACCGTTCCGTCTTCTCGCGGTCTGTCGCGAAACTCAGATAATCGACGGTCGCTGGTAGAAATATCTTTAAAGGATAATTGAAATCACTTACCAACTGGTTTCGTAATCTTCTAACTGCAAGATGAACAATTATCAGTGCTTATCAGTGCTCTCCGCAAGTTTTAGACACAAAAACAACAACTTTGCCGGACGCTCACTTGCACTTGCTTTCACCGCCCGATGCGAAATGAAATGAAACGGAATGCCGGTCCTGGAAGTGAAGCCGATGGAAGCAATGGAAAGTGGAAATTTTGGAATTATTCGCACCGCACGTGCTACTTTGACAACTGTCAATTTTGACAATTCTGTTGTGTTATGAATTTTTGGAGATTGAACTTTCTGCGATCTGAGGAATAATGGCTGAAAAGGAGCGGTGGGTAGACTTAGGATTTGCTGAAGAATGTGACCCAGAAGATGTCACAAACCGGTACTTTCCCAGCAAAATTGGAGGCAAACCTGCCTGGCTGGAGCTTAAAAACTTGCCTTCTGTGGAGGAAATCACCTGCCTCAAATGTAGCGAACCGCGAGTGTTTTTATGCCAGGTGAGTTATTTTCAAGCGGTTCGGAAGTTGTTTTCCAAGTAGATCGGAAAGGATCGAAATAAAAGGACATATTATGGATGAGGAAATATAAATTCAGGGGGATAAGAACCATTTCCTCTTTAAATGTTTGAAGAACAGTCGAATCAAATCTGAGTACCAGCTGCTCACTGATAATGGAGATTTGAAAGCAGCTCTCGCGTCCTTCAAGCTTCAACATAAAATTAACGAAGTGGTCTCCTCCACGTCTTGATTTTTGAACCCTAGTTACCCTACTCTTGAACTCTCTTGACGTTTCAGATTTATGCTCCAATAGAATCAAATGAGAACTGTTTTCACCGCACAATTTTTGTGTTCATTTGCAAAACGGAGCAGTGTCAGGAGGCCAATTCAGCGAGGTGAGTAGGTACATTTCTTTTACACATTAAAATCATTCAACTGCTTTGTTTTTCAGTAATCTAGTCGTATATCGAAGTCAACTACCTCGCGTAAACGATTATTATTCTCCGGAGCCACCATCTGAAGATGAAAAGTTGGTAAGATGAAAATCTTCATTTGCCTTCTAATCTCCTTGATTTGTAAAAATTATTGCAGCCTCCGATCCCGCCTTTAGTTAAACTGTGCTCTGTATGCGGATGTCATGGCCCGAAGCTATGCTCCCAATGCAAGAAGGTCTCATATTGCGGTCAGAGTCACCAAAAACTGGACTGGAAACACCACAAAAAAATATGCCAAACCAATCAGACCAACCCAGAGCCCTATTCGAACAGCATTCTTTTCGAGGAATTTGAGCTAGTGATGGAGCAAGAACCCTCATTGGACACTATTTCTAGCCAGAAGGAAGATGAAGAGGAGGCTGAAAGGCGTCGTTTGAAAGAGTTTCAGGAGTTAGAAAAGTCTGGTAAAGTTGGAGATCTTAAAGACTTATCTGAAACCGAATTGGCTCAATACGTGGGCACTACTGAAGATGATAAATTGTTCAGAAAGTTCAAGAAGCGAATAGCGTTAAGTCCAGAACAAGTGCTCCGGTATGAGAGGGGCGGTAAGCCACTTTTCATTACTGATAAGAATGTCCCAGATGAAATCGATATTCCCAAATGCGAGAACTGCGGAGCGGACCGAATTTTTGAATTTCAGATAACGCCTCAGTTGCTGAACGTACTGAAAGACGAAAATCTGGACTGGGGTATCCTGGCGGTTTACACCTGCCTGGATAGCTGTAATGCAAAAACAGGATATGTTCGAGAATTTGTTGTAAAACAGGATATCGTCCAATAAAACAAATCTGTCTTGATAGTTTTTCTCTTGAAAATTTATTTACAAAATATATATGAGCCTAAAAACTTGTAGGATATCGCCAAACAAACCGAAACTTTGAAACCTAAACGCGCAGGCCTATGCTTTGCGGCAACCTGAGATATTCGCTCGTCTGTTTCATTTAATTCAGTTTAATAATAGGGAAGTAACGATGTTGGGAGAAATCGAAATCTGGTTGAGTTTTTGATTCCTTCTTATGGCCACTTGCTAAGAGTTTAGTGACAACGAAATTAATTTTTGCCACTTGTATCATTTGGGTCATCTAAGAAAGTAATTTTTTTTTTCTTGGTATTTTTCTTCTAGGTAAATTACCAATGCTTACCTCTTGATCTGGGTTCTGAATAGACTCCAGAATTGTCCTTGCCTGATGAAAATGCTTGGCTGCGGATAGAAAGAGTTCTGCCGAAGACAAACGCAAGAGTAGGGTCCTCATTTTCTTGAATTCGCTATATGGTATCGGAGGTGGACTGCCTAGGTTTGCAAAAGGTGCAAACCGGTGATTGAAGCGAATTTTCTCATTATCAAATTTAGGCATAGGTTGGCGAATCCGTTCGTCCCGTGTAAATGCTCCCATTGCCTAAAATATGATTTAAATCAAACCGTTAAAAAATTATTTATAATAAATCAAGGGTAGTTAACCTTACCACTGGAATTAATATTAGTGACAATAAAAAATTTACCTTATAGTAACCTCCGCACATATTTTGCATCGCGTGATTGTAAACAATCTCCCGTCTGTATGGCTTCTGTTGCTTCTTTTTCTTCGGCTTTTGCTTTCGTTGCTTTGCATTTCCTTTGATCTGCTGTTCGATAAAATTGTCCTGCTCAATGAGAAGAGACTCTGCTCTTGTTAGCGCTGATACGATAAAACCAAACAAAAACTCAAAAAGATACCTGCAAAGATCAGGAGGAATCAACATAGGGACAATAAAATTTCTTAATCGTAACATACCAATATATATATAAAAATTCATGCACACTATACAATTCTAGCTCGAAACCTGACAAAAGGTAGAGAGACATTGCGCGTAAGCAGTGGTATAAGGTCCACGTCCCAAAGTATGCGATGTGTTGGCCCGAAGTTTCAGTTTTCGCCAACATATTGAGGTATGAGTCCACTCTCCCAGCCTTATAATTTAGAAATAAAAGCAATCTTTTTAATATCCTTTTCGAATTGCTATTTTTAATACACAGCGAAATTAAATCATGATACAATTTATGCGACTCACATCTCTATTCCTTCGCTATTTTAGGTACTAACCTCTTCTTGCAAGTTTGCAAACCCTTCCTCGATCAGTCTTGCTAATTTGTCCCGCTGGCGCGCTCTGTTGTAGCCCATGATCTGCAGGAAGTACACAAACGTGTGCATACTAACGCAGTAGTTAAGAAAGGAGTCCACACAACTTTTAGCCTAAGAATGTATAAAAATTAGAGTAAAGGAAACATTAAAGTCCTTGCTGTGTAAACTAGCAAATTTTCCGCCAGATAAAAATCAAATATAACACGTAAGTTCAAGTTTCAACTGAAAAAACTAAAATAGATCTTACTTGTAGATTATTTGCCAATGGATTCCTAGCCATAACTACTGGAGGAGCAATGAATGTTTTTATCGATTCCCTCAAGAATTCTTCAAAGGGAATAACTCCAAAAACGTGCTTTCTACGATTCCCAAAAAATAAAATCTGAAGAACGCTGCGAGACAACAAACACTGCCCAGACCTCTTGCTGAAGTCAATGAAAAAGTTCTATGAATGATAAAGTTAAAAGAGGGTTCACTCAAAGTTCCATTTAATTTACCAGTGCTGAATGGTAGTCCTTTTGATGAATCGCCTTGCAGGCTAACTTTAGACGGTGCACAAGTTCTTCTAGAAAAGCGAGGCTGGATGGACGATCCTTGATCTTTGCACTTCGTGGGAAAGTTGGCGGAAGATTCCTTTGATTAACCCGCGGTGAGAACCCCATGGGATTTGGTGCTTCAGCTTAGAATAACATAAAAATAAAAGATTTCCAATACAAAACTAAATTTTTTCTCTACACTCACAGTTAGGATCTGGCTGTGTTCCCCTTTCAATTGTTTTTCGTATTAAGGGAACCAGTTCTAGAGCAGCATTCAAATATTTCTGAATTTCAGAAATTTCCACTTCTCCTGGTGAAACCTCTTTTTTCGGCCAAAGCAGATGTAGTGATTGGAAAATAAAACGTAGGAAACGCAACCTGTGCATTACAGCCAGAGTATCCTAGAAAATATTTTGTTAACGCCACGAAAACTGCAGGGTATCAACAAACCCCCATTACTTACCTCTGGATTCAATTCATTCTTCGATTTCTTGATAAGCTCATCTTCAGCCTCCTTCAGAGTGTAAATAACTTTGGTTTCAGGGACATGATCGAAAAAGTTAAAACCTGAACTACCGAATAGTTGAAAGTCCTCCTCCTCGTTAACATTTCCTCTAAAAAAATTGAAGAACCAATGGAAAATATAAAATGAATGCCGCAAAAAACCTACTCAATCACAAAGTCTTTAATGAGCGAAATAAGCTTCCTTACAGCCAGGCAAAACGTTCGAAGCGGCTTGTCCTCGATTGAATTCGGCGTGTGAAGGTAAAGACACGTAAAAAGTATTTGGTCCAAGGAGTGCCCCTCCAGCCAGGACACCAAGCAGGAGAAAAGGGCGTCGAAGACACCAATAAGCTCGCTATTTTCAAGGTCCGCTAATTTTAGAATTCCCGCCTGAAATGTCGAAACGATTAGAGGTCCTTATCAAATTATATTCGGCAGCAGTCTCACTTCAACAGCAGACAGAAACGTATGCGGTGTAGGCTCGTTTTTGTTAAAACCCATTCCAACATCCATTTTTGGGTCCATCATCTCGATTGCAGACATAGCTTCGAACAGACCAAAGACCTCATCGTGGATTAGCTCCCCCAGGGATAGCTCTATTAAATTGCGCAGGATTTAGTGGGAACTGCTCAAATCTGCCGAGAACCTTACCAGAACATGCTTCAAAGAATTCCTTCGTTATGTCTTTCCAGTCGTACTCTGGATAGTAGCGCCCGGAGGTGCTGGAGTCATCATCCCGAACCTTGTCCTGGTCTCCCCGCACGATTGCTCCCAGGGGATTTTTCATAGGATTTTGCTGTTCTTCAGTTTGTCCTTTTACTTGCAGCTCTATTGACTCCCTAGAATCGGATATTTACTTATGGAATTCATTCACTACACAGCCCCACCCTTTAGGGATATCGTCGTTGTGCATTTTCGTTTCGTTTGGTGCTTCTAATCCTTGATTTTATGTGAAGTTTACGGAGAAATAAAAATTTGCTCCTTACTGTCAATAAATTTTTATGCCAATCGTCAAAATGTCAATTGTAATTCAATAATATCCCAACAGAGGCGCACTTTGCAGATTAATGAAGTAAAAACCAAGGAGGGACTTTTGTTGCTCCGATTTGGTAGCACTGTTTAACTGCCAATCGGAAGTCAACTCGCAATTCGCAAATCTAGATTTGTTCCAGACTTTAAACGCTTACAGAAATTATTCATGCACTTTTCTCGTCACCGGTTTTCTCAGAGACTGTTTAGTGTAATAAATTTAAATTCGGAATTGCAATAAAAACCTGTTATTTCTCCATAGTTAAAACTTAAAAACGAGAAAGCTAGACGGAAATTATACATTCGCAATTTGATGTTTTTTACGTTAATTAACGTGTTTTAGGTCAACGAAGTCGACAAATGTAAGTTGGAAGTAAAGCACAAATGGCCGAAACAAATTTCTCTACAATTTTTTACTTTTTTGTTATCACCTACATGTAAAAGAAAACGACGGTTTAAACAACTTTTTCCTTAACATCGCTTTATGGCTTGTTGTTTTAGTTAAATAACGTGCCTTAATTACATAAGATAAATAGAAAAAATACAAAAAATCCGTCAAATATGAAAAATCGTAGATTATAAAATGGATTTAGTAAGCATGGCCTCTAAGCCCATATTTTAATGTTTTAATTAAAATAAATGAACAAAAATTCAACAGACTTTTGACTTATTTAGTGCTATTTAATTTGGGCTTCATTCAGTGACTGAAGGACTTATAAGAAATGTTTTAAAACCTAGACTTTAACACTGAATTATTGATTTCTTTAAACATTTCTAAGTCTAAGTTTTCCCTCTTTTTATTTTTAAAAACCTAAGAAATTGAATCACTTAGCATTTCGAAATGAAATGAAAGATGTTATACACATATATTTTCTGCTTTATTTATCTCAAAATCAAACAAAATAAAATATATTATATCCATCACAGATTCAACAGAATCGTCATTGAGATTATTTTAGTTGAAAAATAAGTCTCGTTTTTAAGTACATTACTTAAATTAAAGGGAAACGAAAAAGCCCTTTTGGATTAATAAAGTTAAATAACTTAAAGTTATAAACTACTTTTATTTTAATATTACCATAGGAAAAAAATATGTGTTTTTTTATCGTTTACATAAATATAAAAATCTGTAGACTCTAGAACGTAAGCAGCATAGTCGTACATATGTATAGTAGTATAGTATGAAAAGAAGTCATTATAAATTAACATAGAAATTTAAAGAGGTTGAAGATTGTTACAGCCCGAGTTCATTACCACGAGTTTTTGCTGTATCTGATAACAAAAATAAGTACGTTGATATTAATTTGAACAAGTCAATAATGAATTTAACAATCGCCATTTTGGATTCGTGCACCTTTTTTTGTCACTTTATGACTAATACATTATACGCATATAAAATGTATCCTTTTTCGCAGTCGGCTTCATAAATTCTTAAATACCTTCAACAGAAGGAACAGGTGTTGGAACACGTCGGAGCACACGTAGAAGACCCGTGTGAATCGAGGTCATGGCTATTGATTTTTTCACAGGAGCAGGCACCTGACGAGTGGACATCAAAAGGATTGTCGCCAGTTCGCCACGAAATTTAGATTAAAATGCACCGCGCGCCAGTTGGGGAGCACGACCTCGGGGGAGCAATATTTTACAAAGTCTTCTATTGACGGACTATGACGGGCCGGTCGTAAATTTAAGCGGATATTGAAGGTGAAGCCCCCTCTTGCAATCGAATTCCTGAGCCAGATCCAGAAATACAGAAGCCGGTGGGAGAGCTGCTCGAACGCCCAAATTTCATGGGAACCGGAGAAATTGCGTTTTTTCTTTAAAAAGATACGTCTTGAGTGTCCGTTCGTCGTAATGTCGAAAGTAGCCGGGAAAAATGTTAGTGTGCTGCAGAAGCTTAAAGCTCACGGGAGTGATGTCACATGTGTGGAATTCTGGGGCAATGTACTCCTCATAAGCGGATCTAGGTATGACGACCTTCCTCGGTGCGCCCGCCGTAGGTCCTGAAGGACCGGCTACAGATGCACTTTCTTTTTTAGCGACAAAACCGTCCGGGTCTGGAAGTGGGTCGTCGGCGACGGGTTCGTCGAGGAGCCGTTCTCACCCCTGCTCGGGCACAAGTACGGGGTGACAAGTGTAAAAATATCCCCGCAGGTAAACATCGCCATGCCGTCACGTGAGCATTTATATTTATAGCTTCTAACTCCAGATATGTAAATTATATGCATGAGAAAATCGACACGCGTCTATACTCGCGAGGCGACTTCGATCCGCAAGTTCTGAATTTAAAATCTATAAGGGAGTGAACGACCCTTTCCAGTGCGATTTTACAACTTGGTCGAAGACGCGCAATGTTTAATTTCAGATACTAAAATTCATTAATTATTAATCTGACAAGCTTTCAAGACCTTGCGACCTTGAAAGATACGAGCTC
Organism: Machimus atricapillus; assembly: GCA_933228815.1. Taxonomy (NCBI): domain Eukaryota; kingdom Metazoa; phylum Arthropoda; class Insecta; order Diptera; family Asilidae; genus Machimus; species Machimus atricapillus. The sequence continues at coordinate 29,292,785 of OW121786.1, read as the reverse complement.
TTACGTGGCATAGACTGTAGAGGACAGTCTAAATTATAGACGCCAAAGCAATTTAGAATTGTTTTTTTATTTCACAGATAAGTTTAGTCAATTATAATAATGCATGCAACAACTTAGATCAATTTTTATATCATATTAGGTTTGTCATATAAAATTAAGTTGTCGCATGCATAATTAAAGTTAAATAAACTTAACTGGGAAATGAGAAACAACCGGTCAAGAGCGAGTTAAATTACATATAAGTAAAGGTCAAACACATCATTATAATTTTCACTTTACACGTCTTTTTATTACGTCCTAACAAAATGAACCTTATATGGATGTATAAAAAAAAGCACTATTCCAAAATTAGTGAGCCATATTTCTCAATCATCTTCTACATAAACTCCATAGAAAAATTAAAATAATAAAACTTTCAATTTATTTATTGTTTTTTAAGAATTTTAGTAGCATCAAAAAACAAAATATTTTGGACGAAACTCTATACCAAATTTCTCAGAATTGGCTACATTATAAATTATTAAACGCTATTAAAACAATTCTTTCATTTTCACGAGTTTCATTTTTTGCTTAAATGTTTTAGCAATTTATGTTATTTAATTATTCGTTTATTTTTATAAAATCCGACCAGTTTAAAAACACTAGTTTTGAGAAAATTGCAGTTATTTAGGTGCACCTCAATGAGTATAGCGAGTCCACCTGATAAAATGTATTAAAATGACCTATTTAAAATATGTATTCTCAACTTATAAAGCCTATTTTTTCAGAGATCATAATCAATTAGAAATCGTTTGAAAATTTATTAGTGGTTTTTAGCTCTTTCTCTGTTAAACTGTTATCTTTAACATTTATCAAAAAGGTTGAAATTAAATAATTTGATTGTTTTTATCACGGCAAAAGTACGCCGAAAATCGTTTTCTAGGAAAAAAGTGTAATTTTTAATAAAATTGTTTTCATACTTTAAAAATTTATATACTCGTAAAATTGAACTATTGAATTATTCCGATATAATAAAAATAAAACGTTAACCGTCATTTTGTTGCTAAGCTTTCATTAAGTTGTCGTTCCTCAGCCCCCATCGATTTTCCGTTCCTCCGGCTACCTCCCTGTTCTTTGTTATGACAGTCTGAATTGTTGTTTGTCAAGTTGTGTTTCGTGCAGGCCGGCGGAGTATTTCTGTTTTTACTGAGCATTTTAGTGAAATTACCTTTACATTTTTATGCCTCGCAGTAGTTTTAAGCAGTTATGGATCACAAGAAGGAACTGGACGCGTTATCAAATTACAACGCCCACAAAATCGACGTGTTAACGCCTCATAAAATCTCAGTGGTTTTGCTGGTGCAAAACTACCTCAAGGTAAAATGAGCCGATCTCTGAGAAATGTTTTAATTTAATCAAAACTTTGTAGGCTAAACAGTATGCCACTGAAATGGGAGTAATATACCCTGCGCAGGCTCGCAGGAAATTCTGCATGTTGCTGCTAAAACTTATTCAGTACCCGGAGATGAGCTACAAGGATTTGCACAATCTTCTCACATCGCCACGATATAAAATTGAGGAGAACCACCTGAAGCGCTTCGAGAAATTCATGAGCGACGTGAACACCCATGGCATTGAGCACCTTTTCTACGCGTTTGACACGCAAAGCGTTATGGATAAACTTTTGTCCGAGAACAACGCAATCAGCCAATGCGGCATCGTGGGGCTCTACATTCGGCGCATCATCGTGACACTGGAACGAATGAGCTTCCCGGAAATCATGAGTTTGTACAAGAGCATCGCCACATACTACCAGAAAGGAGTTAGAGCCTTGGCCATCTGCCCGACCAACAACGAGGCTGAAGAGGACTCCTTTTTGGATGCACAAACAGGGCACAGAAATAGAAATTTACATAGCAAGTGGTCTTTAAAACAAGCAGAGCTTTTTATAGCTCAGCAGAATGTTCTGCTGGAGACGAACGAACTTAAGGCTCTCCCGCCAATAGAGTTACAGAATAAGTTGACTGAAATTATTCACGATAACCCGCTCCTTTCGCAGGCCCATTTCTTGGCCTACATGAACAATCTTCGTTTAAGGGACTTGTTTAGTTCGTTAAATGCCTTGCATAGGTCGTTTGACCGCAGTCCTGTGCAGACTTTTAACCCCACCGAAACGAAAGGGTTTCAATACGCCAGCCTGAATCTTGCTATTATGCACACTAATTTTAATCATAAAGAGGAAGCGCTGGCCAGCTTAAAGGAGAGCATCATGATTGCACAGGAGTGCGGAGACAAGCACTGCCTAGAGCTGGCTAATGCCTGGTATTGCATTTTGAACAGCAGGAATATTAAACCAAACGATAAATGTATCCCTGACCAGGCCGATTTAAATATGGTAATTTCTTACTCACTTAGTATCCAGTTTATCGTGAAGGTAGCAGCTCTTTGCGGATATAAACCCTCCGAACTTTTCGAATTGATGCTCAAGAGCGACGAGGTAAACTGCAGAAATTCGCTGATGGAGCTGGTTGCAAACGCCTTGGCTCAACGTGCCGCTCTTTGGACCCTTTATGGGAAGAACGAAATAGCTTCAGTGTGCTCCCAACTGCTATTAAAATTGAACAAATCATGGGCCTTCGGGGATATTGGAAATAGCGAAAGCATCTGCCAGGTTTTGTGCTGTCTCGCACTGTGGTTCAGTTTACAAGGGGAGTTTGCCCTATGTGGGGTAATGCTGCACCATGCAAAGGAGCGGTTCAGACGGGACCCCCTCGCCAGAAATTGGATGATATGCGACTGCTATATTACTATCCAGCAAGCTCTTTACAAATGCAAGTGGCAGGAAGGCATTAAGGCCTGCTGCCAGCTGTACATCTTCGACGAGCACGCGAGCATCCTGCAGAGGGCTGCTCTGTGTATTGCTAAGAGGAATCTTCCCATAGCCAGGAGGATGCTGGACAAACTCCTCACTTTTGATGACCTGGACTCACTCACTTATGTCCGCGCTCTCATCCTGCAGGCTTATTGTATGATAACCCCCGACCACATTGCAGCAGAGGTAGTGACCATCCTTAGCACAGCGCTCGCCTACGCCAAGGAGAAGTACTTGGAATTCGAGGCTGCAATTGTCGACATGATGTTTGCTCGAGTGCTGCTGCAAATGAACATGCCCCAGAAGGCTCTTGAAACTATTAAGGGATGCATGGAGACGATCCTTACCAACGGTGGGATCTACGATCGAGCTAAAGCGATGTTCGTTTTTGCCAAGTGCTTGGTGGCTTCTGCTCCAACTGCTGAGGAGAAAATTAAAAGGATCTCAGATTGCATGGACATGATCAATGAGGCTGTGGAGTTTTTCAGGAAATTGGAGGCTCACTCGAAGGTCAAAGATGTTTACATATTTTTGGCTACCGTATACAATGAAGTACATCTTTTTGCGGAAAGAAATAACTATGCTCGCATGTTCAAACAGTATCACATCGAATTTCCTACTCCAAAGGAATATCTCAATGTTTTTTTTTAATAAATCGTCGTTGTTTAACAAGGTTCTGTTTTGTATTATTTCTGATTACCTACTCGAGTTTTATTGAATTATACTGATTCAATTTTAAAAGAATTTCCAATTTATATATGCCCACAAATTTTTAATGTTGCAGTAAAGGTGAAACCTCTCTAAAAGACATCAGATCTTAAAGATTTTTAAATCATCATCTTACTTTATAATTATATAGTTCTAGCTGGGAGCATCGTTGGCAAATTATACAAAATAAGGGTGAATAGAAGAAAACAACATATTATAGTTAAGTTATAGCGTTATAGTTTTTGCACAGTCAAGGTCTGTTACTTAAATTAAAAAAATATATAAATTTTTAAATAAAAACGAGCATTTTGCCTTAGGTTTATCATACTATCATCACATTAAAATAATAATTATTTAAATCGGCTCACGGTTTCCAAATTTGTGCGAGAAAAAGCAAAAAACCTGTCGAATTAATATTTTCTTATTTTTGGAAGCACTTAAAAGTCATATATTTTCATTATTATTTTGATCAAGCTATTTTACTTAATTAATTTAATACTGTACTTAGTATTTCAATGCTAACAAAGGATTAAATATACCGCGCAATCGATACATTAATTATCAGTTCTACGTGTAAGCAAAAATGTTAAAGGTCAAGCAGCTAATGAAGTTAATTTATAAATTGATTTTTGGGTGATGAAAGGCGTATAAATAACTGTCTACACGTGCCATATACAGCACGGTATTGTATTACACACACGGTTTCAAAAAGTCTACGTTCAGAAGGACCGAAATATTCCTGAATTTATTTCATTCATTTGTTATTTTCGTCCTTTTATTTTAATATCAACAGATAATTGAACATATGTTAATTTAATTTTAAAATCATATATAGAGTTTTTCCAAGAATATTTTATCTACTCTAATGCAAAATTGTTATTCAATTACTTAAGTTAGTTATTTAAAATATTTCAAGGGAGGAGTTTTAGCATCATCATCGGTGGACGGTACAATTATACTTTGGGAAGTATCAAATGGAGAAAAAACGGATACTTTATACCAAGAAAATGGAGAAGCTATACGCGCATGCTGCTTCAGGTATACTAATTAATTTCGAAATAAGTATTAAGTAAATATCAACTATAAAAAAAACAGCCCTGATGGATCTGCAATAGCTTCTGCGGACGATAGTGGAACAGTTTGCATATGGGGACAAAACAGAAATTTAATCAAGTAAAAATTGCTACAACTTTATTATTTTACGAATTATAAACTAATTTTTTATAGAATTCTACGATTCCACGAAGAAACCGTGTACACAGTGGCCTTTTCTTTCGATTCAAGTGTTCTTCTAACTGCCTGTAACATGGGTACTATTCGTTTAACGCAAATCGATTCTACTGCACACGAAAATAGTAAAATTTATGAATATTGTATTCTTTTAATTAATTTTTTTATTTACTTCCAGGTCCAACTAATGAGGCTGATTGCTCTATCGATAATGCGCACGATTTAGGAGTACTATCCGCTGATTTTTGTAAACTGATCCTTAGGGATCGTAAGTATAGCTATAATTATTGTTCTATATTTATTGGTAATAAAAATAATATTGGTGAATTGTACAGCCGCTAACAAAGAGACAGTAATTCATACAGCAGCTAGTTGTGGAAATGATCATACCGTTAAAATCTGGAGGATCTACTGCCTACCAAAGAGTAAGGAAGCCACGAGTCCTTCCAGATTAGTGCCTAACACGCCCACCGAACACGAATCGGGAACATCGACCATCTACAACACGAGCGTGATGAACGCCGAGTGTACCCTCGTCATTTCAGCTCACGGATGCTCGGTCACTTGCGTCAGGTGATTGTTTTGCATATCTCACGTAATAAGCACGATTAAGAAATGATTTCCTCCCGTAGGTTCAACAACCGGGGCACCATGCTCATATCAGCAGGAATGGATAAAACCGTGAAAATTTGGGACTTGCAGGGAAATTGCCTTCATACATTAGCCGAGCACACGCGTTACGTCAATTGCGTCGCTATAAATAGCGACTCGTCCTTAATTGCATCAGGATCTAATGATCGCGCTATCATTCTTTGGGATCTAACATCGTCTTTAACGATTGATTCGCATATCGCTGGCCTAAGATCGATCATCTTCAGCCTTGCATCGAGTCAGATCGAAATACCCCTCGAGCTCATTTGCCCTATAACCCACGAAATCATGACGAATCCTGTGACTGCTAGCGATGGATTCACTTACGAAAAGACAGCAATCATCGAGTGGTTCGATCGCGGCAAGAGTACTTCACCGATGACGAACGAAGATTTAAATACTTTAGAAGTGGAGGAAAACTCTGACTTGAAGCAGAAAATTGAGGAATTTTTAAAATCTTTGGACTTTGACACTTTCGATGGTACAGAGTATCCTTTAGATGAAGAATAGCCCTTGCGATCGTAGTCATTTTTTATTTACCTTTAGGATGAATTTTATACATTTTGCAATTTTTTTGTAAATCACTTTTCTTAGTCTGAAGTTTGTTACTGTTACTTGTACACATTTACTCGTTTTTATATTTACCGTGAGCAAACGAATAAAATAAAAATTCTTGGTATCATGGTATATTTTTATATGCTTAGTATAAGGTCAAAAAATTTTAAACTTAATATAAATCACATCTTCCTAATTATCAAATTTTAAAAATTCAAAACATGTATTTTAACATATTATATTAGAAAATGAATGTGATTGATATTGATTTCGAAAAGAAATGTTTCACACACTTATCATCCCATTTATTCAAAACTTTATTTTAGAATACCTGACATTTTCAGTCAAGTGTACCTATTTTAAAATTTTCTAAATTAAGTAACGTATTTATGTGGATTGACTAGTAGTGCAATAAAAAACACCCAGAGTTGCAACTTCTGTAGAGGGTTAAATGAACATTTTTAGTTGATAATAATGCGACTTTCAACTGATGAAAATTCTATGAAATTTGGCATAAAAAGTTTTGAGGTATGAGTTGGCAGTCTGAAATTATATAGCTGAAATCGCGAGTTATCACATCTTCATATCCACCAAGGAGACGCCATTTTAGATAAATCTGTGTACTTAGGGCAAGTAATTGTTTGTCAGGCAACAATAAAGTCACAGATACGTCTGTAAATCTTTCGAGAAATGTTTTAGATCCCATTATAGTACGTGATAGATAAGCCGTTATCAGATAAAATTGGTTAAATCTCGGAGCAATAAAATTAAGAATTTGCATGTTCATACCTGCCTCTATCGCTTTTGCATGAGAAAGGTTGATTTCCTCATTTAAGTAGGTTTCATCAGAATAGTTTTTTTTAATGAGCTACATAACTGCTACGGAATATTTTTAACGAGTTTTTATCAAAAAATAATAAATGGAAAAATGTACAACAATGTAAAAGTTTGAAATAGATTTGGTAACCACCAGCCATGTTTCAGTTATTTCACACAATTGAAGCTTAATTATACACACATATTTACTATAATTTTTGCTCTCCCGTAGGCGTGGTTTTTATAGAATGATTTTATTTTCGTGTTACGAATTTGAAGCTTTTCGAATGATTTCTAGGCTTTACTTTAATGCAGAAGTTTAATTCTAATTAACAAATATGTAATTTTAGCATGTACTTATCAATACATTATTAGTAAAACGGGCATCACTGTTTTGATCTCTCTATAAGAAGACTAAAAAAAACATTCCGTAGCCTTGGATATAAATATATAAATATATTCAAAATAAACCGCTTTCTCTGGTCAATGTGAAAGGCTTTAAAAACGCATAAAAATCAATCCTCACTTTTTCAGGAACTTTCAACCTTTTCTATTATACAAAAATACCAACAAATTGAAGTCATAACGAGTAAGTCCTCAAACTCGTTGTTTCAGGCGATAAGGTACAAAAATTAGGGGATTAGGAAAACACATCTTATATATAGAAGAATAATTAGCATCCACATAATAATTAGTAATAAGGTGTACTTAAGCAATTAATTTGGTCTGATATTAAAAATACTGTGACTTTCGGCCGTTTTAATAATACCCGTCATAATAAAAAACAATAATATTTAGAATGAAACAGTGAAACCGGCCCGAAGGTAAAAAAAATGGAAAAATCTATCGTTACATTTTATTATATAATATGTAGGTATAGACTATAGAGAATGGAAGAGAAGAGAGAACAAGGATAGGTCGAAAAGAGAACAAATAACTGGCAGCAAGATTTAATATCTAATCAAAGAAATTTATATTAATCACAATCTTTTCAAATAAATCATGTATAAAGTAAATAAATTATTGGTATTTAATATCCATCAAATGTAGTGGTATTCTTTCTAACTCAACTGTTTTGGAACACCTTAGATTTAAGGCTTTTAAAAGCAAAAAATGTGAATGACCGGAAAAGACTTTCAAATTGCGATGACACACAGTAACTCAAATTCGGTTAGAAACAGAGATTGCAAACCTTAAACAGACTGTTTGCTTTAAACGAATTTCTCTCTCAGAAATTCCATAGGTAAAATATCCCTCCAATGAATTAGACACTTTATTTTGATATTAGGATGAGTATTTTACGGTATGTTTCATTTGAATTATTAATAGAATTAAATGCAAATTAATTTTATATCTTACATAATATTAGAAAGAAGATAACTGCGGTTTGGTGTAGATGGAAGTATTTAGGTACAATATGTATATTTTACACTAATGTTTTTGCTAAAATATAGAAAATTGTGATTGTGCTAAATGCAGCGGGTAAATTAGCCGATATTCGGTTTTGAGTAATTTTTAAGACCTTGTAGATCATAGTCCGAACATTCAGTGACACACCGCAGATCCCAGGCACCTTAGAACTAATGCGAAAAGTAAACACAGTGAGATAGCTCTGCGAAGTCTGCCACGAACAAGTGTGGATCGCACCTCCACCTGTCTCCTCATTCTCTGTTTTCCAGTGAGCATCTTCATAAAATTGTACAGCCAGCATTTACCTGAAATTCCGTGTGAACTACCTGTGCCACACTATCTGTACACGTATCATGTAGACATTCGCTATCACTCTGTTATCTACCAGATTATCAGCATCTCCGTACGATCACACCTAGAAAAATTATGGCACACAGTCGTTTTTTGTGAAAAATACACCCATCTTTCTGGCAGTCCAATTACGACGTATAAAAGGAAGTTCATTAGTCTTGTGGAACTCAGTTCGACAATTAGTTCAAATCACCTGCATCCCTGAACGTGGAGAAATGGATCTTTTAGTGAGGTGGAAAGGGCGCCACCGTTTCAATTTAACACCTAATCTGATCTTTAGAAAATCCCAATAAGTTGCAATTAGTGAATTTTAAATCATTCAATAAAATGTTACTATTATTAACTCAGTGGCAAGTGAGGTTCAGTTTCAATATTAAGTCACGTGATATAAAATTTATATACGAGAGCCGCGTTTCCATTTCTTTTTTCTACAACATTCTTTATGTTAAGTATTGGATAATTTTTTAAATTTATGGAAATTTCAGTTACGACAGGAAAAAAATAGTGTTCAAAATATCTTAAAAAATTTTTTTGTCATGTGATCTGATAAAGAAGAAACGTGGTTATCACCTTTTTTTTATAATATTTTCGTGCTCGTTTTACGATATTGATGGTTATCTTCGCGCACTTACTGCGTAATCTAGCTATGTGTTCTTAAGGAATATTATATTACACTAAGAGACTTTAAATGTTTTATAGTTTTCGCGCAAAAAATTTTTTCACTGATAGTAGATTTAGGTCAATTTTGAACTGATGAAAATGTGCAATTTACATAGATATTATGTTGAGTGGAAAATTTTGCATTCGTAATATATTTCAGTCTTTCGATAACCCATATTTTCTTAATATTTTACTTTTATCGCAAATTAGTAATATATTTTCATTAGATTAAGTTTATTTCTTTTATTGTTGAATGAGTAAGGGGTGATTATTAAAACAAAATCTGCATACATATTTAATCACTATCAATAAGAAATAATGGCTTGAAAGAAAAAAAAATTTTTTTAATCTTATGCACTAGCCATCGTGAGGCTAAATGATCTCGAACGTTCTCAATTTTAAATTTCCCATGTAGATATTATTCATCACATAATTTCCACAAAATGTTTTCACCAAATTTTATTCAAATTCAAAAAGATAATAAATAAGATTCAAAAAGGATCCCAAAGACAAAAAGCACAACTCATCTGTACTCAACATGATCAGAAAGGGGTAATAAATAAGGACTTTAACATACGAATCTTGCAAAATAAATCTATTAACTAATAGAATAACAATTTTTTTAAGTTAAAGTATCAAAGTCTAACCAGCTTAACGCCTGAAACCGATGCTTTTATAAGGTTCAAATTTAGGAGAACTCTGAAGTTATTCTTTCTTCATTTGAATTTTAAGACAATGCAAAAAAAGCTGGCTTTTAAATACACTCTTTACATATGTAAACATTTTGTACAGTACACGTGTATCCTATTATAAATAAATAACCACAAAATAGCAATTAAGTAATATTCAAACCATGCACCTATTTCCTACTTGCATATATTTTATGCGTTTAATTAAAAGAAGAAACCATATTTACACGAAAATTTTCAAAAACAATTAATTTTGAGGCATGTGACACGACTCCTCATTTTAAATCTGCCACTGGTTAACTATTGCCCCGTCCTGTCTCTATTCCACACATAAGTTTGCATCCTATTATTAGATTTTAACAAACCACACCCTGAAGGCAGGTATGTTTTTTTTTCTTCATAATTTCATACTCCTTTTATTATTTTACAATCTTATATTCTTCTGGCGTTATCCCGACTATCTATTATCATAGATGGCATAATAATTATTATGCCATCTATGCTATTATTTAACTTAATCATAATATTCCTCAGGTATCCCAACCAATTTTACAAAATTTATACATACTTTCACATTGAGAATTAATGTTATTTCAATAATATTAGTAGTTATAAAGATATAATGAATTTATACATACATACATATGTTTTAAAAACTACCCGAACAATTTTCCTTCGTTTATAATTCACACATGAAATTTGAAAGGGACGCATTTAAGTCAGGGAAAAACGCATTGAATTTATCGCTTCTCGGCCTTATGGCTAAGATCAAAGTGTAGTATCTGTTCTTATCAGCTTAACATCTGATAGATCCTCCATTGGAGGACAACAAATGTTAAACTGATTTTTGGGAAATGATGGAGTGCTAGGGGCTTGCTCCACCTCTGTCGCGGGTTGGCCTGGTATTGCACTATCGCCAGGATCGGCCCAATTTATTATGCTCAAAAAAATAAATGTAGTATACCTTGTACCCACTACCCGTAATTATGATGGCATCAATATGACGGGAATTCACCATCATTTTGTGAAAATTACGGTTCACCGCCATCCAAAATTACGCTAGTAAGGTAATATAATATAATATGCGCTGGAATTGGAAGCCACAGTTTAGTTTTTCATGGTTCACAGAGCGGCACATCGGTCTACCTACAGGCATCGGTCTACAAGAAATAAAGTGAAAATGAATATCCATAAATTTTATTGAGTATTTTGTCGTAACTTTTTGCTCTCCAGAAGGAAACTGGAAACATTTCGTTACAAAAACCTTAAGGACGTTCCCAAAGAGCAGTACAGCAGTACAACAGTACCACTCTTTCGCCTCCGTTCACACGCGCAGAACTACAAAAATGATTTCATTGCGTCGTTTGCCAAGTCATCTCTCACTTCAGGAGAAGTGAAAATCATCGAAAATTAGCTCACTTTAGCTCACTTATTTGATAACAAAACCAATACCGCTTGCCATAGTTATTTTTACAGGAAGATATTATTCGTTATATCTTTAATTAAAGTTATCAGTTTTTTAAAAAAATTGTAAGAAAATTACTATTGTTATTTAATAAAACATTCGCTTTAACATCGATCGGGATAGGGTTTCCCATGTTAAATATGCAAATTTTAATAGTCAATATTTCGAAATTTAGTCCCGCAAGAGCCATTGAAAAAAGTTTCTACGTATAAAGGACACTTATCCTATGTGTATTTAAAGTTTAAAAAAATCCTAAGAAAATTGATTTTTTTGGGAACGTCCTTAATTCTCCCTATTTACGAAGTTATCGACTAAAAAATTCCAACAAGTATTCTGTAGATGTTGCCATTTCAAAATGAAGTATGTATAAAATATGTATCATTGTTTCAAATAATATCATTATTGTCTCTAAGAATCCTCTTTTAGAGAATAAAAACAGAAATTTTTTTACTGCGATTTCTCTATAATAACCATACATATAATAATATGACCCATATACATATATGTGTGTATGTATGTAAATCTCGTGACAAATAATTCAGAAATATAACAAATTGAAAAACGAAACATAAAACTAGAAATGGGGTAAAATCGTTTCTTGTTAATTATCACTTGAACATACTCCACATTCAAGACCCGAGCTCAAGGAATTGCATTTCCTTAGCTCGAAACGTAAGAAATGATATTCAGTCAAAGTTCGCTCCATGTGGAGCAAAAGGTGGAATTTGAAATTTTTAAAAGAAGAAAAGTGTGTTTGTTGTCAGTCAGAGAGCTCCCCAAGACCTTCGTACTTCGTAAGATGGTGGCCCGGGTTTATTTGGTTAGCTTGTTACCATGTTCCAAGAGAGCGTGCAGACTGTTGCCGCAAGTATTATCAAGCCAAGCCCGCTCAACACATTTGGAGCTTGAAGCGGATTTAATGAGAAGATAAAACAAAACAAAAAAAATGATAATTATCTCGGTACTTTGTTTACTCTGTAAATATGTATATACTTCCAAGATGCATGTTCTCGCAAGCCTTCCGAATTGGCGCAACAGTTTAGTAGGCAAATGAGGTTGCCATAATTTGGCAGTGCCCTAGTCAGGTGACAACAAATTCAGCAATCTTAAGAGATACATTTTTAACAAATTATCATTGGAATTTGAAAAAGGAAAAGTGGAATTTATTGAAAATTAAATTGCGTAGTAAAGTAAAATAATTATACATACAATATATATTGTATATTGTTCATTGAAATTTATTTAACCATTCTTAGAAATTAAATTAAAATACTAGCTTGAACGGAATGATTAAATGTAAAATAATTAAAGATATAAAATTGGGCTAAATTTATCGATACCAGGCCAAGCTCCCGCAGAGGTTAAGCAAACCCCTTCTAAAAATCAGTTTAACATTTGTTGTCCTTCGATGCAGAAATAAGTTAAACTGATAAGAGCAGATACTACACTATGATTTTATTGTTAACTATTAGGCCGAGAAAAGATACATCTCCTATATCCTTTGGAAATATTATTATCCTTTTTTAGGGGACAAGAGTGAAGTATATATAGCTGCATAAAAAATGTTTAAATAAAATCCTAAAAATTTTTTTGCCAATGTGAAAGGATAAAAATATCTGTATCTTACTCAGCAGACCATGATCTTTGCTATACCATCTCATTTTTGGCCATAACTCTCTAAAAAATCATTCTTGGCTTGTTTTCATAAGAATTTCCTTGCAGTGCCACTCAGATAGGCAACCCAGCATAATTTTTTAATGCTGTCATTGATAAAAAAGTAGATAACAATAATGTTTCCAGAAAAAAACTCTTACTGAAGATACCATGCCAAATTCAACGATTGAATTTACTCGCCCGATTACAGGTATGAGTATTTTGCAGGTATTTTTGATTTAATGACAAACACGAGCCCTTATTTGCCAGAAGTGCCTACCCGAGGTATGATAAACATTTTTCTTTGGTGCTATGATAATTTCAAGATAAGAAGAAATAAAAATGTTTAAATTTGATAAAAGTTATCATTTTTGTTCTCAGCTAACCTGGTTATCAGTCTCAGGTTGATTCTGAAATGGAGTCAGGTGTTGATTGGGCTCTTTAGGTAAGATTATGACAGCAATATGATTTCTTCACGCATAAAATAAGCACGCTTTCAAGAATAAGACAACCTTTTATTCAAGCATTAACAATTGAACGAATACGAAAATAAAGAGAGCTATCCGTCGACAGTAGGGTATTAGTTCACTGTCATGGAATTGCTCTCTTTATGTACTATTCGAGATTCATCGTTGGATATACTGTGGATAGTTTCTGCTTTTTCTCCAAAAATATTTTCATTCACAGGGCTCCTGACTCCCGAACTACAGACAGATTCAACATAACAACAAATAAAGTAACCTCACTGCAAGTTGAGACTATATAAAATAATAATAATTTTCAAGCATAGACCTAATATCTCGCAAATTAGCAGTTGGTTATGGTTAAATAATAATAATTTAATTTATTTCTCTGCACAGAAATTTATGCGGTGATTGCGTGACAGCGAACTTTAAAATTATTACATTTTTTATTTTTCCGCATATTTTTACACAATTTCCAGGCAGTTTTCACATTTCCGTATGCGTGCGATTCCTTACAAATAAATAAAATATATTCATGGCACAATAAATGTATAAAATAAAATACTTAAAAATATTCCCAACAAGGTGTTTTATTGATTGCGGTTTCTGCTTCAATGGGCCGAAAGAAACGGTCGATTTTATAAGTATCCTAGTAACAATTAAATTCTTCTACTTACATATGTATATCAAACATTTAAATTTTGATAATATCTCGCAAAAGGTTAACCTTTCTATGAAATTTACTTTATCGAATTTGTATCTGTTACAACATAACGGATTATTGTAAGAGTTTTCAATGTAGCTCAAATAAAAGTTTGAACCTTTGTATTAAAATACTAAAGCCTTTAAGACTTACCGATAAACTCCATGCATTTTTTTTTGTCTGTTAACCAATTGATAGTGAACAAAATTCACATTATGCTTAGTAGAGAGGTATGGAATTGTGGTATTTCATACACATACATATGTATGTATTTAGATAAAGCTTTAGACCCTCAATGGAACCATGTTATGAGAACTTTGTATGTTCGGTTTGTCTTATTAAATTTTCAAATGTCCTCAAAATACGATTTGTTTTAGTTTTCATTGTATTTTTATCTAAAATGTGACGTGATAAAAACTGTCATCTTAAAATATGTATTGAGAAATTTTTAACTACGGATTAAAATTAGACTGAAAATGTCTTATGGTAGCTTCATTTTCTATTTTTGTTCTGACTATTTGGCTTTCTATAGACATTCTATTATCAATTTACAGCAAATTTAGTTAACCTTATGTATATGTATGGTTTTAATTTTTAAATGGTCTAGTCGTATACATTTAAACTGACTTTTTGCATTTCACATCGAACAGCAGCAAATATGTATGTAAAACTAATCATCATAAACCACACAACTTCTTAAACCAATACCAAAAAGGGTCGTTTTACTAATAAATTTTCTATGATTTCTTTTTATAAAGATTTAAGTCGATTTAACTTTTATTTGCTTTCCAGCAGTTGGATCAAACACATTTAGCAAGAGAAACAGAAAATATAAGAAGATGCTAAATAAAACACAATCGTTTTTAATTCGGACAAGGACTGTCTTTTTGAATTCAGGTCTGAGTCTTTAAAAGTGATCAGTAATCCAAGATTCAAACCAAATAATGTACTGATATTCATCGGCCTGCTAACCAAAACCACCAAGAGTTTCCTTCACTTACACGTGATCTTCGACCCAATCTTAATTCCTATATTGATTATTAAGCCACAATTGCATTACTCAATTCAGTCGAATAACAATAAATTTTAATCTTAAAAGTAATCCAGCTTCAAATATGTATGTGATGTGGCAACTCGTATCCCAAAAGTTCCTAGAGAAGATAAAATACATATTTAAAATTTAGCTCCGGTTTTCTTCTGAGCCGAGCTCCTTATCAGATAAGAAAGAGAATTCCACAGGTAGGGTCTTGCTCATTTCTTCCCACCCCTTGCAAAATAGTTCAAGAAATACTTGTTCTTAGAGCGGGAAAGAGAGTTTCCTTCGAAAACATCTGGGAGTGATCACGGCGATCCAACGGCGATCGTTTTCTTGAGTTCTGCAGTCGTGTTCTGTACGCGTAAACCTCGTCGTCGATTGCTCGCTGGGGATCTTCTGATAGCGCCACTCGCTCATTAAGTTTATTGCAAAATTAATTGTGTGGTAAGATTAATAAAATTACATAAGATGGCATTCCGTGTTTTGTGCTTCACCAATAATGGCAAGCAGCTTGCCCGAGTCCTTGAGAGCACCTTCATCCGCTGCATGTCGACTGCAGGTCCAAAAAATATCGGCTTCATAGGACTGGGCAACATGGGGGGACATATGGCGAATAACTTGATGAAGAAGGTTTGTATCTATTTAGGTGTTTATCGAATGATATGCAGTTTCTAGGGGATAAAGGTCTTAAATTATACCGCTGCGTAAAATCCGCCTTAAACTCGATATATGAATGGACAAAATCACTTGTTGCCATGCAACAGGGCTAGTGGAGTGTCGTCTTTCATTTAGATATTTTACTGAGAGTATTTATTATCAAGATGGAAGGTAGACGGAAGCGCATTTTTAGTTTTAAAATTGCATTTCAATCAACTATTTCATCTCCGTCTTAATGTAAGACATACATACATACACAGGTCAAAATCTTAGCCAATTTATTTTCATTAAGATTTTAGTGCGAAGTTGTATCGAACGATTCGCCGGTGTTGTGACGTCACAGATTTTTATTTATATCAACTCTGGGAGGGACGTATGCTTTTTGTGGGAAAACAAGAGGCTCGACACTTTGTAGATTTTATAACACGAGGCGATCATGACGGAAGAAGAGTGAATTCAGCGCCAACTACCTCGAAAATGCTTGGCATCCGATATTTTATTGATTATTATTTCACAGAAAATAGTTGGTTTAACAAGCTTATATTTGTACCTTGAAAACCACTCACACGCAAACAATTTACACGTAAAAAAATCGTTGGGATGATACCAGACTCTTAAGATTGCTGTTAAATGAATACAAAATGATACTCATAAAAAAATTATGTAAGCTGATAAGCGAGAATCACCAGTTTTGTCAAGAAGAATTATATTATGCAGTGTGTCCTCTGCTGGCTGTTAAACTAAAATTACACTTCATGTAATTGATATTTAAATAAACCGTTTATCAATAGATTGAATCTTTAACAACTCTTGCTTATACTAAATAATGACGCTTATCTCTACCTACTGACATAATAATCGTTTAACCATCACAAAAAGCCAAAATATTATTCAAGGTCATTTAATTCACAAATTTTTTCAGCCGATCTATTTTTTAAACGACTTTTGGATAAAGGGGTAACGAGATTGATGGGGGATTGGTCAATTGTCATATATTTTCTAAATTACAAAAAGAATTAAGAATTTAGGACCCCCAAATTTGAGTATATTCAGAGCAAATTGGCTGTGACAGACGGACAGAAAGACACACAAGTGATCCTTTAAGGGTTCCGTTGTTTGATTTGGACGTACGGAACCCTAAAAATACATATAAATCAAAAAACATTCTTGCTTTTCTTAATTATCTATTCTGTATAGAGTAAGCAGTGACTCTAATATTAAAGGATCAATTATAGATTTAGTATGTTTTTTATGTTGGTGAAAGTTTGCGTTTCTTTGCCGCTGAATAGCGAATGCTAACTCGGAAACGTTAAACAATTTTCATAAGCAAAACTGTAAGGACTGAATTCCTTCAAATATACAAAGTATGAAAATTAAATTATCTTAGAATGAGTTTTCCGTTAATATCAAATTAAGCTTACAAGTATAAAATCTAACGATCTCGAATTCTTGTGCAGGGTCACAAATTGAACGTTTTCGATATTTCAAAAGACGCATGTGATGCCCTCAAATCGAAAGGAGCCACTGTTTATGGAAACATTGAAGAATTATCCAAGAAATCAGAGTATGTGATCACGATGCTGCCCAATAACGACATCGTCTCGGAGACGTACCAGGAGATGGTCAAAAATGGAGCCAAGTCGGACACAATTTTCATAGATTCCAGCACAATTGACCCCAACGTGGCGAAGTCCGTGCAGAGGTTGGTAAAATCGAAGGGGGCTCGGTTCGTGGACGCACCTGTGTCTGGCGGAGTACCCGGGGCCGAGCAGGCCACTTTAACTTTTATGGTCGGGGGCACCGCTGACGAGTTCAACAGCGTCAAGGGAGTCCTCGAATGCATGGGGAAGCGGATCACCCACTGCGGGGACTACGGAATGGGGCAGGCTGCCAAGGTAACACCCAGCAACTTTTTCTGTTATATTCGACAGGTTTAATGCGGATTTTCATTTATCCCAAGTAGCTGTGCAATAACATGATGCTGGGAATTTCCATGATCGGAATTGCGGAAGCCATGAACCTGGCCATCCGACTGGGGCTAGACGCAAAACTATTCATGGAAATCGTGAACTCCTCAACCGGAAGGTGCTGGTCCTCGGAAGTGTACAATCCTGTTCCTGGGCTAGTTGCCACCGCTCCAGCTAGCAACGAGTACAAGGGAGGATTTTCGACAGATCTAATTACAAAGGTAAGCCAACTTTTAAATTTAATTAATTAGTTAATTAATTCTTCTTATTTCTCAAATTCTTCCAGGACTTGGGATTGGCTTCGGGAGTAGCGACAGCGTCCAACACACCAATTCCTCTTGGTGCGATGGCTCATCAAATTTACAGGACACTTAAGGCTAAAGGACTAGGAAATAAAGATTTTTCTGTGATTTATGATTTTCTAAAGAATGAAAAAAATAACTAAGAGCAATACCTTGGGTTTTGTTCCTCATAAGTCGTACAATGCATTTATTTTTTGTTTATATTAGGCGAATTAAATGTTTGCGAATTACTTACGGTTTTCATTATTTATATTTATGCTCCATCGACTTCCGAAATTATTTTGTGTACCATTTTGAGATGTTGCACGAAAGTAAAACGCAATTTATATCTTTCCATATTTTATCAAATTTTTTAAAACGATGAATCAAAAGGCCGAGGTATATCTTGTATTGAATGTGCCACAATTTTAATCCGCAAAAGACTACTTTACCGATAAACGAAATAAATAACAGTCATTTTGTATTTATAAAATATCTTTTTATATTAAAAAACTATTGCCCTCTATTCTAGAAATAATGCTATAAAAAAAACAAAATTAAAAATTTTGAAAAAAACCCACGACGGATGTAAACGTCGTAATAGAAAAAGGATTAAATAAAATTTTAAAGCCCCCCGACTAAAAGGAGGTAAGTAACCAAAGAAAATTCGTCGGGGGATGCCATTCCCTGCCCTGAATTAAGAATAGGAGAATATCAATTAAACACTACATACATTCAATATTTTAGTTCACTTCAGGGCAGGGAATGGCATCCCCCGACGAATTTTCTTTGGTTACTTACCTCCTTTTAGTCGGGGGGGCTTTAAAATTTTATTTAATCCTTTTTCTATTACGACGCGTCGTGGGTAAAAATACATCATATTTTTCGAAAAGAAAATAGAATGCTAGACAGTGCGTCACGACGAAGTGTCAAAATCTAGTGAGCATGCCTTGTATTCTGTATACCGTGTGGCGGTTGCAACAAAGCAAGCTGTGAAATAAAAGTGGAAATCGTAGCAGGCCTCTAGATGAAGTTTTTGTTTTATAAAATTGAAAATATCAGTTTGGTAATTGACTCCGGCCGGTAAAGATATGAATTAAAAATTAATAGTAAAATAAACAAATTGTAAATAATAAAAAAAGTGGAAATAAAATATGAAATAAAAACAAAAAATTATAAATTATTTTAATTTAAGTAAAATTTAAATGGAGGCTAGTCCCCCATAACCGTAACGACGATCGTTTTCTTGAGTTCTGCAGTCGTGTTCTGTACGCGAAAACCTCGTCGTCGATTGCTCGCTAGATCTTCTGATAGCGCCACTCGCTCATTAAGTTTATTGCAAAATAATTAATTGTGTGATAAGATTAATAAAATTACATAAGATGGCATTCCGTGTTTTGTGCTTCACCAATAATGGCAAGCAGCTTGCCCGAGTCCTTGAGAGCACCTTCATCCGCTGCATGTCGACTGCATGTCCAAAAAATATCGGCTTCATAGGACTGGGCAACATGGGGGGACGTATGTCGAATAACTTGATTAAGAAGGTTTGTATCTATTTAGGTATTTATCGAATGATATGCAGTTTCTAGGGGATAAAGGTCTTAAATTATACCGTTGCGTAAAATCCGCCTTAAACTCGATATATGAATGGACAAGATCACTTGTTGCCATGCAACAGGGCTAGTAGAGTGTCGTCTTTCATTTAGATATTTTACTGAGGCTATTTATTATCAAGATGGAAGGTAGACCGTTTATCAATAAATTGAGTTTTTAACAACTCTTATACTAAATAATGACGCTTATCTCTACCTACTGACATAATTAATAATCGTTGAACCATCACAAAAAGCCAAAATGCAATATTATTCAAGGTCAATTCACAAATTTGTTCAGCCGAACTAGGTTTTAAACGACTTTTAGATAAAGGGGTAACGAAAGATGAAGAATATGTTATATATCATATTTTTTTAAATCCGATCCAAATTTGTTTGTGGTAACTAAAATAATAGACCATAGACTTCTCATAGGTTTTCCTGTAATCTATAAGTAAAGAACTATTTTCTGTAGTATTTTCAAGATTTTAGGGTCAGTCTCAGTACTTTCGGAGATTGGTGGGGGATTGGCCAATTATCATATATTTTCTTAAATTATAAAAAGAAATATATTTGAGACCCCCAAAATTTGAGTATATTCAGAGGAAATTGGCTGTGACAGACGGACAGAAAGACACACAAGTGATCCTTTAAGGGTTCCGTTGTTTCATTTGGACGTACGGAACCCTAAAAATACATATATAAATCAAAAAACATTCTTGCTTTTCTTAATTATCTATTCTGTATAGAGTAAGCAGTGACTCTAATATTAAAGGATCAATTATAGATTTAGTATGTTTTTTATCTTGGTGAATAAGTTTGCGTTTCTTTGCCGCTAAATAGCGAATGCTAACTCGAAAAGGTTAAACAATTTTCATAAGCAAAACTGATAGGACTGAATTCCTTCAAATATACAAAGTATGAAAATTAAATTATACAAGTTACAAGTTACAAGTATAAAATCTAAAGATCTGGAATTCTTGTGCAGGGTCACAAATTGAACGTTTTCGATATTTCAAAAGACGCATGTGATGCCCTCAAATCGAAAGGAGCCACTGTTTGTGAAAACGTTGAAGAAGTATCCAAAAACTCAGAGTATGTGATCTCGATGCTGCCCGACAACGACATCGTCTCGAAGACGTACCAGGAGATGGTCAAAAACGGAGCCAATTGCGACACAATTTTCATAGATTCCAGCACAATTGACCCCAACGTGGCGAGGTCCGTGCAGAAGTTGGTAAAATCGAAGGGGGCTCGGTTCGTGGACGCACCTGTGTCTGGCGGAGTACCCGGGGCCGAGCAGGCCACTTTAACTTTTATGGTCGGGGGCACCGCCGACGAGTTCAACTGCGTCAAGGAAGTCCTCGAATGCATGGGGAAGCGGATCACTCACTGCGGGGACTGCGGAATGGGGCAGTGTGCCAAGGTAACACCCAGCACCTTTTTTTGCCATTTTCGACAGATTTAATGCGGATTTTCATTTATCCCAAGTAGCTGTGCAATAACATGATGCTGGGAATTTCTATGATCGGAATTTCGGAAACCATGAACCTGGCCATCCGACTGGGGCTAGACGCAAAACTATTCATGGAAATCATTAACTCCTCAACCGGAAGGTGCTGGTCCTCGGAAATGTACAATCCTGTTCCTGGGCTAGTTGCTACCGCTCCAGCTAGCAACGAATACAAGGGAGGATTTTCGACAGATCTAATGACAAAGGTAAGACAACTTTTAAATTTAATTACATAAGTAATTAACTAATTCTTCTTATTTCTCAAATTCTTCCAGGACTTGGGATTGGCTTCGGGAGTAGCGACAGTGTCCAACACACCAATTCCTCTTGGTGCGTTGGCTCATCATATTTACAGGACACTTAAGGCTAAAGGACTAGGAAAGAAAGATTTCTCTGTGGCTTATGATTTTCTAAAAAACGAAAAAAATAACTAAGGACCTTGGGTTTTGTTCCTCATAAGTTGTACAATGCATTTATTTATTTTTTATATTAGGCGAATTAAATTTTTGCGAATTCCTTACGGTTTTTATTTTTTATGCTCCATTGATTGCCAACATATTTTGTCTATCATTTTGAGATGTTGCAAAAAAGTAAAACGCAATTTATATCTTTCCATATTTTATGGGTGATATTTTTTGGAAATCTTGAGAAGGGTCAGATTTTACTAAATGTATAATCAAATTCTTTAAAACGATCAAACAAAACGCCGAGGTATATAATCTTGTATTGTAATAAAAGGTTTTCCAATTTTTAGCCCTATTTTTCTGAAATGTTGAAACACTTATGTGCCACAATTTTAATCCGCAGAAGACTAATTTACTGATGAACGAAATAAAAAACAGTAATTTTGTATTTATAAAATGTCTTTTTATATTAAAAAACAAACATTGTCCTCCATTTTAGAAATAATGCCAGAAAAATACATCATGACTTTTTTCGAAATAAAAGAGAATGCTAGACAGTATATTTAACGAGCGGACCCTTGCAAGTAATAAACCTAACAAATGTTAAACGGTTTGACATTTCCAAATTGACACTTTCACATGTGCTGTTTTGTTTACGCCCGGCTAGTGGTTGATTTTTGTATTTTATAGGGATAATGGGTGCTTTAGCAGAGGTAAAATGTATATAATTAAATGTAAATAACTTTTTATTACCTCGTTCCTTTAACTAGTTGGCTGGCGATGAAAATCACGGCGATAGCGCAAGGACTTTCGTCTTTGAAGACGAGGGCCACACTTTGGGAAATGCACTCAAGTCGATAATTAGCAGATAGTGAGTAAAATTATAATTATTCATGAGTCTAGATTAATAGTAGTGTATAAAAACCACATGTCTATATATAGTGGACCATTCATCCTTTGCAAAATGCCGAATGGAAATTGTGCATTTGAGCAGTCGGTTGTGGGTTTGAATTTTTTTGAGATCCATATCTTAATTTAAATGACAAACCCATAAGTATTTACACAGAGAGTTAAATAACTTGTTCTGCATATCCAGCAATTCAAATTTGTATATATAATATACTCCTTTGAGAATCACAATTTAAATTTTTGGTTACGAACGAACAGTCGAAAAAGCATGTTGCAAGTAAAAAATAAAAAATTTATTTAAGGCCGCCTGTAAGACATAACACTAGTTATGTGAGTAAAATACATTTACCTAATTGGTAATCTTTTTGTTTCTGCTCTATAACCTTTCCATACCGGCACAATAACAAAAATAATTGTTCATTGTTGTTCGTCACGTTTGATTCCCATTTA
The DNA here is from genome assembly GCA_933228815.1 of Machimus atricapillus. Classification (NCBI taxonomy): domain Eukaryota; kingdom Metazoa; phylum Arthropoda; class Insecta; order Diptera; family Asilidae; genus Machimus; species Machimus atricapillus. Next base: position 29,269,770 of record OW121786.1, on the reverse strand, counting down.
ACAACAAAACTTAATTTCAGCCCCGACGTAGAATTTTGTGGCTACACCATTCCCCACCCAGCAGAAAATAAAATGCACTTCCGTATCCAAGGCAATCGCAAAACAAAAGCCATTGATATTCTGCGGAGAGGATTAGAAGATTTAGAAAAAGTCTGTGACCACACCATCGAGACCTTTGAGAGGGAAGTAGAGAATTTCAATTCTGTATAGTGATAAATAAAATAATCGTTGTTAAACCAGTTTATTGTATAAAACTTTACTGTATACCAAATGTTTGTTTCAATAAGCTCTTCGCAGATATACTGGACCCGATAAGTACTAGATAAAATATTGTGGGATTTTGTGGAATTTTTAAAATTGTATACGTAGTCCAAACAGTAAAAAATTAGGGAGTAATCCTCTTGGGGTCACGTGGGAACATCGATGTCTTTCTGATATTGTCGAGACCCAAGTACAGCATCACGACTCTTTCCATGCCAATGCCACCGCCTGCATGTGGGGGACATCCGAATCGGAAAGCTTCGATGTAAGAGGCAATCTTAGATATATCTGCAAGAAAACACAAAATATAAATACTTTGTGGACAACTTGATCTTAAATGTTACCAATCCCGTGGTGTATAGCTCTTTCCGTTAAGTAATCAGGGTCGTGAATACGCTGCGCACCTGAGAGGATCTCTTCACCGCGCATGAACATGTCGTAGGAATTCGAGCACTTGGGATTGTTGGGGTCCGGCATCGTATAAAATGGTCGCACGGCTAGAGGGAATTTATCCAAAATATAAAAGTCAGTATCGAACTTTGCTTTGACCAGTCTTCCAAGAAGTTTTTCATTTGGTGTCGAAAGATCTTCTTCAGCATCCATTTCAACGCCTGGAATGAAAATTAACTTAATTTTCCATCGACTTTTGTAGCGTTAAATTTTTTATAGGTCGTTTTTGATTTAGTTATTTACTTAAACATTTAAGAAATTTTGTAAACAATAAAGTAATTACCTGCTTCCCTTAACATTGCAACGCCTTGAGAAAACTCCAAAATTAGAGGTGGCTCTAAGAACTTAAAAGGTTCAACCTTATATTGTTGACCAACAGCAGCGATTTCTTTATGGTACCTAAATTTCACAATTAATCCAAGTTCAAAGTTTCCCGTCGTCCAACAAACCTGTCGCGGAGTCCTTTGAATATATCAGTAAACGTGTCGCCAATCGTCTTCACAACTTCATGATAGTGATATTTAAATGCCATCTCTAAATCCAAACCAACGAACTCTGTTAGATGTCGATGTGTGTTGGAATCTTCCGCCCTGAAAACTGCACCAACTGTAAAAACTTTGTCGAAATCAGCAGCGATTGCCATTTGTTTGTATAATTGAGGAGATTGCGCCAAATAAGCAGAATCTGCAAAAATTATAAATTAATATAGACCTAGTATTTTCAAAAATTTCTTACCTTTGAAGTAGCTAACAGTGAATACATTAGCGCCACCCTCACTAGCCGCAGAAATTATTTTCGGAGTATGGATTTCCGTGAAACCTTTCAAAAGAAGTTGGAGTAAAATTTTTTTTAAATATAATTTTCATCCATGCAAATGTATTAGGGGAAAAATGGGACAGTGCATGATTTTATTAAATTGTAAACTTTGAAAGTATTAAAACTTTGCCATATTAATATTACTCCTGTTTTTACGTACCTTTTTCTGTTAAAATATCGCGAAACAGTTTGCACACTCCCGCTTCAAGTCGGAAGATTGCTTGGTTGGCTGGAGTTCGCAGGTCAAGTACACGATTATCCAGACGAGTGTCTTGATTAACTCGGATGTTGAGACCTTCAGGATCCTGCAAAATAATAAGTTCATTTATATATATGTACATATATTTACAATCATAACTTTCGTTAGAATCTGCACTTACCTCAGCACCTTCAGGCCTAGATGCATCTTCGATTTGCAGAGGTAATTGGGCTTTTGCTTGCGAAACCAAGAAAATCTCAAGAACAGACAATTCTATTTTCTGCTCGGTGCACGCTTCAATCTTAGCAGAAACAGGAACAACTGTGACCTTAACGTCGATTATACTCTCCTTGTGGATGCTAAGAAAATTGACTTGTATAAAACTCGCATCGGAGCGGAAATGTTACTTACTTTCCAGAGAATTTAACCATTTGTTTCGAAACGTTGTCATTAACGGCAATGATGCACTGGACAGTGCTGCTTTGTTGTCTGAGAATCAAAAAGCACTGCTTTCCTTTGCTGCGGGATGTGTGGACCCGCCCTCGAACCCAAACCTCGCCTTTGTTAACGTAGTTAGAAAGATCGGAAACCTTCACGAAAGCCCTTTCTTCGTGCTTTTCCCTGGACTGAATCATTTGCATGGGGCCGTATTTTCCCTCAGAGTAGTCGGGCTCCGTTGTGATGGCATCGCCTTTTCCTGCATTTGCAGCTGCTTTGTGCTCGGCTTTTTTGGCGGCCTTTGCGGCTTCTTTAGCTAGCTTCTTTGCAGCTTTTTTGGACTGCTGTTCTTCCCCACCGTCCATTGTTGCTTCATTCTCGGCCGCCATTCTGCTGCGAGGAAGAATTTAATGATTTTGTTAGTTTACATCAGTTTTTTGATAGTTTATTTTTAATTTTTTAAAATTGTAAAAGTGTTAAACGGGAAATTGAGCTTCTGAAGCCCAAATCTTTTATTTTATTATCACTGTCGAAACGGAAACTCGTTGCTCAGAACAGAAGGAACCAAGGAATAGTTATTCTAATTAATTTTATTTAAAATTGTGTGTGTACCTAGCCTAAATAGGACTATGTACTGTACATATGTTGAATTCTTGAATCCTTGGATTGGATTTGTGATCTTATAATTTAAAATAATTTACATACAACCTGAAACATCGTATTCTGTGAAGAGCCTTGCTGTTGCTATATAATGATTTAAAAGCTAACTTTGCTAGAAATCAGCCCAAGGTAAATGTAGACATTTTCTCTTTTTAAATATTTTACAAAAAGCCCCAAATTATTAATTCTCACCTCACAGAAACGATGCCATATTTTAGAATGTAAAAAACTTTAATACAAAAAGAGAGAAAATTGCCAAAAAAATCAAAAAAGTTACTTTCTTAATAATTTTATAATCTCTCTATTGCATTTTTTAAAGGTTTTTGCTATCAGAACGTTGAGGTTTCTCGTGAGATAACCGCAAATGATATCAAGGCAGAAACACGGCTAGTAGCAAGTAAAATCACAAGACACTCGAAATAAAACCCCAAACATCCAAAAATAGCTTCCCACGGAGAAGTACTTAGCAGGCCTAACTTCGCCGAAAGTTGCATCACTTTGCGGCTGTTTGAGCATCGGCAACTTTGCAATTACTTTATCAAATTTCTTTAATATTCCTCCAAAAGATAGCAGAATCATCAAATAGTTTTAATTGAATTTAAACATGTAGTTGATGCGTTACCTTAAAAATATTTGTTTCCCTAGTACGACACCGTTTTCGCTGCACTTCCCACATCCGACACGTTTCTCATGTCATGTCGGCTTGTCAAATTCTCATGACACCGGTATGTGGGTTAAATGGAATAGATCTATAAATGTTTATGGAACAAATGGAAAAATATATTTATTAAAAAACAGAATATCCTTACATAACTGGACTTTAAATTGTAATGAAAACTGTGATTGATAACTGGAATTTAAACAGTTTGTTGTGAATTAAAGATATCTCTCAACAAATGTCGTATTTTCGAATAACTTTTTTATGTACTAGAATTTGTTCATAATTTTTGTTTTGTAAAAATCAGCTGTTTTCTGTCATCGCATAGAACGGTAAACATCCTCTAAAACCAAGGAACACCATGGCAAATGAGTAAGTTTGGTGTGTTTTTTATCACTTAAAAATTGAATATTTACTAATTTTCCTCATTCAGCATTAAAATAATGCCCCGCGCGGTTGTTTGCGAGGATAGCACCCTCAAAGGTGACATCACAATCTCCAGCGGATGTGTCATCCATCCGAGTGCCACGATAATCGCAGAATCGGGCCCCATAATCCTGGGGGAGAACTGCATCGTGGAGGAGTACGTGACAATCCTGCATAGGGTCCCCAAGGAGCACCCCTCCTACGATGAGCAGAAGACCCCGGTGCTGGTGATTGGGCCGAACAATGTCTTCGAAGTGGGTTGTACCGTCGAGGCTCTCAAGATCGGGGAGAAGAACGTCTTCGAGTGCAAGAGCTACGTTTCCTCGAATGTGAGCATCTCGAATGGGTGCATAATTGGCGCTGGCTGCAGAATCGAAGGAGAGCACGATTTGGCAGAAAATACTGTGATTTATGGAAAAAATTGCCTCCACAGAGAGGCAATGGAGAAGCAAGGGGTGAGTACCTAAAACATGATCTCCCGGAAATTTATATAAAATAAGCATTTATATACTTTTGATTTATTCAGTAATTGCAATACGGCCTTAGCTCGGAGCCCATGAATCCTAATCGTGGTAGTTTGATTTTAAAACTTTCTGCATTATACACTTTACTGTATTGTACGAGTCCGGAGCCGAAAGCTATTTCTGTTAAAAATGCACTCATTGTTGAAGAAGTTTCCAGTGAGATTTTAATATTTGCACGGTCCTTTATCTACTAAAGAAAAAAACAGAAAAGCACTCAATTCCCTTTATAGCATGAACGCATCTCACGAAAGGAATAACAACTCAAGATTTTTAAGTTTATTCGTATAAATTTTCCTGCATGGATAAATGGACCTTATGGACAAGGATGAGGTAAATCTGTAGCAGGCTTTTCACTCATTAGATTTCTCTATGATCTTTGAGTAACGATTCTAGAGTGTGAACCTTTCAAACCCTTATACATATCTTAACTCACAGAAAATTTATTTTCAAATTATTTCTATATATGTAAGGGAGATTGGGGTATTGTGAGCCACACTTTTTCAAAGCTCGATAACTGCCACAAAAATCAAAATTTTTTAAAATTTCAAAATGGTTTATGTTACTAGGAAGGAAACCCTAACTTTTAGCTTGAGCAATTTCTTGAAATTATTATCTGCTGAAAAAATCTGAGCGTTTGCAAAAAACATACGTTTTTGAGATTTTTAAAAATGTTGGGGAATTGTGAGCCACCGTCTAAATTAAGTCGAAAATCAAAAATATCGTTGTAAAATGTTTATTGTATGGTTGGAAATTACATAAGAATTAGTTAGAAAAAATAAAAAAAAGAAGATATTGAAATTATTCGGATTCGCAATTCGGGCATGTGAAATAGGCTCCAGTACTGACGCATTTCAAATGAACAGCTCGATCGCATAAATCGCAGCGAATGGAATTGTTCCGGTTCAATTTCTTCGGCATATCCTCCATACAAAGTATGCAGAAGTCAACATTTTCATCTAAAAATGCTAAAAATGCGATATTGGCTTGAAAAAGGCCAAAAATGTTGTGGCTCACAATTCCCCAAAAAAAGTGGCTCACAATTCCCCAAACGTTCTGGTTGATAAGAGGGCCGTGTATGATTCGCTCATTGCATGTTTATGCGAAATTTCTTTTAAAAGTTGAAATATCGATGCCATACAATAATTATGAATATATTTACCTGAATCGATTCTGCGAAAAGCGTTGTCAGATCAATGCAAACACAAACGCTCGGAATAAATATTTTGAGAAAATTTTCCAAGTGGTTATCGCACGGAACGAACGAGTACGTGTGGAAGCATCTATTGCTAATAGAAAATGAGTTTGGTCAAAGACAAGACGACGACAACCATTTGCATGAGTCAGACTTTCCAATTTTGGGAAATATTGCCGTGGCTCACAATTCCCCATGGCTCACAATACCCCAATCTCCCCTACATTATTTCCTTCTATTCAGTATTTTTCATCTAATTTAATATATTTGACATACATATTTCAAGCTCCAATGCAATTATTTGTTTGTCTTACAGTCATTATCCCTGCAAATAGATTATCTACGTAAAGTTTTACCGAACTATCACCACTTGAGGAAGCCAACAGCCGACATAAAGAAGGTCAGGGGTCAAGTGTAAAATATAGTTTCATTGCTATTATTCATTACATATGCTTACTCTATGCTTAACTTAAGTAATTTGATTACAGTAAATACCGATTAATAAATGCTATTTCTTATTTATATAAAAACTGTAGTACGTTTTTGCATTTCTCTGCCACATTTTAGGAAATAAAAAACGAGGCTAGAACTTAGCAATCCCTTGTAGATAGCAGTAATATTTAAAGATTAGGTACCAAAAAAGTCTTTGGTTAGTTAGTTAGCTTCTTTAAAAAATTGCTGTTTTTTTATAGATGTGGCAAAACATCCAGTTAACACCGAGAATGCAATGCGACTCCTAATACTCTTCTCAACAAGTAATGGAATTGGTTCCAAGTGCTTAACCTGTATAAGAAAGAAAAGTTCCAAAAAATCTCTTCCTTATACATTTTGTTATAAAATAAAATACAAGTATTTCTTTACAAAAATATATTTTCATCCACTTTAAGATTCAAATACAATAATTGAAAAATCTCCATCTTTACAATATAAAATTCATACATTCAAGTACTCCTGTAGAAAAATATTTAAAAAATTGACTTAGGGCCTAGATAAAGAGGTCCAAAATGAAATGTGATGTGTAGATCAGCTCAGAGGCTAAAGTCTCGGAAGTTGTTGCAAAGCTATGCGCTAAGGTTGACATATGCGGAATATATCTAGGTAAGGCGTGCAATCGCTTATAATAAATACACTGTAGCTACATCGCAAACGACGAAAAAAGATCTTCGTAAAAAAATATAAACAAGAACTGGACAACAACAAAAAAAACTCCTGTACAACTGGTGCAAAGGGCTTAAGTACCCGAGAGAGCGGGGGGGTAAAAGAATATGTATCACAATGCTGTTTCTGTCTGGACGGCTAAATAAAATTGTGCGATGTTGGGAACAACTTACTCCTGTTAAAAGCGTTAAAAATAACTAACAAAGGTCGCGAGGGTATCGTCAGTGCTCAATAAGCCACTTTTGCGTCTGACTCGTCCGGTCACACTCGTCCACCTGGGCGTGATCCTGACTCTGGAGGCCTCTGTGATCCAGACACATTCCACTTTTCAGGTGGATGAGCTGATTGTGGGAGTATTCCCATCGCTCATTATATTTGTCCTTAGTATGGCACGGTGCCATTACCACAAGGAATGGCGGGGAGTCGCTCATTTGCACTGTAGCGCAGCTCTGCTCGTTTCGCAGAACACCTTCCCGTGTTAGAGAGAAGAATTGAGATCTTGTAACTTCCGGCTTGTGGCAGAAGTAAAGGCCTAAGTTGAAGGGCTCCTCATTATTTTGCTGCAAATCATCAGCACAGAGATTTTTCGATACAGCCACAATTCTGCAAAATTGAGTAAATGAATTCGTTTCAACGGAAAAATTTTTAAATTGAGTAAACTTACCTTCCATAAGCTCGCATATTTTTATTACCGATAAACTTCTCTGGGTATACATTTTTCAGGTACCAATCGAAGTTCTTGCATTTGAGCTTCTTTCTGAGCATTTGTCGATGAGTCACATCTCCGACTTCAGCGTTGTCCTGAATGTAAGATATTTAATATATTAAATTTCAGTACTTTAAAAACAGTTGCGTTAGTAGAACGACAACAAAGATGCCACAAAATCAAGGCAAAAACCTATAGCCTGCTTTAAAAGAGTCAGAACCACTTAAGATTTTATTCTTTTAAATTTAGGCTACAACAATGGTTAAACTTACTGAATATACATTCTTCTTTAAAACAACCGATTTTTTAAATTAGTTTTTAGTTCATCCCCGCTTTTTCGTCTTCCAATCAAAAAAGAGTATTATTATTATTTTTTGTTACATTTTCTTGTCCGGATTTGAACGAAAAGATAAGTTAGCTTCTTAAAAATAAAATAAAATTTACGTTCATAATAGGTAGTGAATTTCTTCTTTTGAAATATTAATAATTTTTAGAAAGAGCTTGTGAATTTATTCTAATCCAATAAATTATTTTTATAAATTAATTAAAATCGGTTTTTGTACTTATTACTGCACCCGTCAAGGGATCCACGGTATGTAAATAAATTAAAAGAGTCATCTAAATCTGCTAAGCAATAATAATTTTAAAATAACTATTGCTTTAGCTCAAAACGATAGTCATCTTTTAAGAAAATATGCTTACCTTCAAATCCGGTCGGTACATGAAGAACAGATTAATATACTGATCCATCCAAACTAGTGCCATTCGAACTGTGTTAATTCCATGAGTATCACGATTATTAGGAAAGCTGAAAGTAGACCAGTTCTAGTAGCTGGTAAAAAATAGATTAACTATAATTTACCTATATGGGTGAAAATCTCTGAAGATATGACCAACTCTTGAGCAAGGTATGGTCTCAATTGTACCACCACATTGCCAGATTCTAAACGACATTTCAAGATTTTCGCCACCCCAACCGTCCATCTACCAAGGTGTGCAAATAGTTAAACTAAAATGTTCTCGAATTTCAAAAATTTTATCACCTGCTCATCATAGCTCCCAATTTCCCAGAAATAGTCTCTAGAAATTGCAAACAGTCCACCTGCCATGGTTGGGCTGTAAGTTGGACAAATCTCGGGCTCTTCTTTGCATTCCCTTTTCTGGCGTTCGCGTTCTCTTTTTGGTATGTCGATCCAGTCAAAGTGGCCACCCCATGAAAATCCTCCGACCTGAAAGTGCCTGAATCCGTTTGAGCTATACTGGAAGCCGCCAGCGTCTATGACATCGATAATAGGTACTAAAACGCTAGTGCGCGATTCCTGGATCCTTTCAAGGAGCGGCTCCATCCAGTTTTTAACACCTTCACAGTGAGCATCGAGAAATGTTAAGACTTCGCCCCGGGCAAGTCGGGCGCCCGCCAATCTTGCTCTAATTAAGCCCAATCTGAAAATCAAAGGAAAAACGAAAAGCGGTTAGATTAAGATAGTAGGCAATAGTGTGACTTGCTTTGAACGGGTTTAGTTCAATGCTGGCGTGATCTAGTTTACGAGCTGCAGGAAAATCGATTGATTCGAAACCAACGAGTTCTGGGGCCAGTGTAACCGGAGCACCCAGCCGCCGACTAGTTGGACGTGAACGAGGCAGAGACGAGCACCCATGGGTGATGATTGGGTTCATAAATAACGAAACAGAGACGCGATGCATCCTAAATGTGACCCGGCCTCGCCGTCTGTCTCAGGTTTAAGTTTAATTGACAATTTTTATTTTGTTTTCACCTTCGCCCACGGGGCAAAGAACCTCCTCTAGTCCCGGCAGTTGCAAAGGTACATCGCCTCCGTGGTCTGTTTTCATCGCTTTCGCGAATTACACAATCCACCGCTTGGGGAAGGTTTAATTCAAGTTCACTTAGCTAATTACGCGACAGTTGTGTAATATGAAAATCGCTGAGATATGACTAATTTGGGGTGAGAGTTTTTGCAGAGTTTTGTCGAAGCAGAAAATTGCGAAAATCCTCGGTGCTGGCGTGCTGCCGGCAGCCTGTTTTGGGGTCTCTGCTTAACGAGAGTCTGCTTTTTTTTTTTTTTTTTAACAGACAAGAAGTTGCTTTGGAAAATATGCGGCGCATTGGCGGTTGTGCACTTGCTGGTGTACGATAATTACGCTGTCGAAGTCTGAATTGGGAAAAACTGGAGCAAACCTATGTGGAATGTCGGGCAAGTTTTTGAGTAGTTTTCTTTCCCGTGCTTCAAACACTTGAAACCCGAGGAAAAATTTATCTAAAGCGACTGAAACTGAAAAGAAATGAGATAATGCAAAGATCTCAAGTAACCAAATTATTTCTTTCTTAATATGCAGCAAAATGCATCTCATTCAATTGCTTAAGAAAGGTAATCATTCCGCAATTAGCATATAATAAAAAATACTTCTATTCTGTACAAACAGAAAAAGCCAAAATTCAAAACATGAGCATAGATTTAGACATTTTATATCAAAGTGAAGGAACGAATTTTTATAAAGTACCAATAATGTTCAACTTAATCAGATTTTGACAAAAATTGGGACAATAAAGCAAAACAGAATTTTCTTAGAATCCCGAGAAATTAAGCATAATTGGTCTGTTGTATTGAATACATCGCACTGAATATCTAAATTCAAACGAGAATATTAAGATATAAAAGGACCATCAAAATCGATGAGATATTTCTATGCCACGACTGTTAATATGCAAACCTAATCTGAAATTTGACATGGTTGGTTGTTGTTAGTTCTATTGTACGGAATACTGTCTCGAATGGACCGTTCAATCGAAACGAATATAACAAATAAGGTATGAAAAGATAATTGCTCATAAACTTTGTTAATAAAATGTTAGTCATGTGCAAATCTGAGCTCATGCGATTCAAATTAAAGTGAACGGACTTAATTTCACATATTATGTTCATCTAATCTACACTACAGGAGGAAGCTGTGAGAAAAACAAGCCAAAAGAATTAAAAGAATTTGCTGCAAACTTAAAACAATAATTTCAAACTATGCTGATTTAATTTCTTTATCTCCCACTCTTCAGTGAGCATTCGATAATTCTATTGCATGAAATTTGAAAGGCAACGATTCGATTAAATTCGTGGTCCAGATGATAATCCGCAAAATAAGTTGGAGACCCTTATGAGAAACTCGCCAGGTAAGGTGAATTTCCTTAATTTCGTGTTTTCCAGCTGTGCCATACTTAAAATTTAATTTCAAAAAGTTTTATACCCAAAACTTTCGTAGTTTCATTTATTCCGCGTTGTGGAGAAAGCCTTTGGAAAAGTTTTCTTTATAGCCCTCCTCGGGAAGATGGGAGTTGCAAAGCCGTTTTAATCCCCCTCAATTTTGCAACAACGACGAGCCAGAATATTCATAGCTCTGAATACATACTGAACATTTTACTATAAAAGAGCGCTCCCGTAAAACTGGGAAAGAAGGGTTAGTGAGTGTATCCCTTTCAAATCCATAAACGGGGCTCATAGTCGAGGCAAGCCAACAATATTGCATTGCAAATGGGCCGTAACTTCCGAATAAGGGGATTTCCCAGTTTAATAATTTTGTATAGAGTTCGACTGTAATGCGCTGAAAATTTGTAGCCACCCAAAGGGCTGCTGCAAGATGCATATACCTACACTGTACCCGCGAAAAATAGCCTCAATAATAGAAACATTTGGCGGAATCCCACGTGGCGGTGTTAGGACAGTAATTTTAAATTGATTGCACCGCAAAGCCGGGGCATGTTTGCGAACCGCGACCTAATCGGCCCGTACCGTTCCGCGCCAATCCAACTGCAATCCGTGCAAATTTCCCATGAAGAAAGAAAGAGCAATCGCACTGGTGGCAATTATGCAAATACGTCCCACTGCGGCAGCGTTGAGCTGTGATCCGGATTGATTTAATAAGTTCTCAATCCGGCTCGGTTGCCTCAATCAATTGACACGTAGATTCCGGCGAGAGGTGCGAAATAATTCGCTCCGCGCACCTTTTGTTTCGTACCTCTTTAAAGAGATAAGTGGGAAAATATTGTTTGAAGCGCCTCGGTGTTTGGATTTGTTGGCCGGATAGACCTGAATGGGTCAATGGTTGACGGTGTCATCAGAAAGGTTGCGATGTGATCATCGGGCATACAATTTAATCAAAAACTTGAAATATTTTGCTATTAGGTCAAGAGTGCACCGATGAGCTAACATGAAAACTCAGGAAAACTCTTATAATTGTAGCCTCTACTTCGTTATCTTAAACTGTTTTAAATGCTTCGAACTATATAGAATATAGATGAAAATATATTGCTTATAATCATTATGTATGTAAATATATGTACTCAACAAAAGTATTAAAGGATAATTGGTAGAAAAATTCAAAAATTGTTCAATTTTTTTTAACATTTTGAAACTTCGCGAAAAATAATTCAATGTTAAAATCCAAAGCATTTTTGAAAGCTTGTATCTTTTAGTTTATAAATCAGAAGCTTAAAAAGCCTTATAAACCACCCTCCTATATGCTAAACGTTACAAGAGTTAGAAAAATAATCTCTTACTTTTTTATGAACTTTGCGACGCATGAGGTGGAAAAAATTGTAAACATGAAATAAATGGAAACATTTAAAAGCTATTTCGTTCTGCTTAAAAGTGTTTTATTTTATTTCTGTGCGATTTGGTTTAACCAAATTATCGATTATTAAAATAAAACTAATTGTTTTGACTTTAAACTCATGTATGTACTAAAGTGATTTTTCACGATTGTGTAAAGAAAACATGTTTGGCTTCTTGCGCATTTTTTTCTCAAAACACACGTTGGAAGACGATATTTTCTCACATTTACATATGTTAACAAGACGCCATTTACAATATAGTTTTATACTAAAAATCAAGATGCCACAGCTTGCAAATGTTTGACTTAATTAAGCATTAATTTTTCATTTCAAAAAATATTTCATAGAGAACTTCTATAAATTGCTAATTTTGTCATATATGTATTTATTAATCAATCGAAATTGCTCTAATATGATTAATTTAGTCCTATCATAAATAAATCCGAAAGCCGAACCATATTAACGAACTATCACAAAACATTAGGCTGGATATTTTAAGATTGGTAGCTCTTTTGAGGTTTAACATGAAATCAGCCCGAAGAAAAAACCAAGGTTACTTAGGAAACCCGAGAAAGCATTTGTTTTCATTCTCAATTCCTAGAAATGGAAAGAAATCGAGAGATCACAAATCATAGTCAAAATTGGTAAAGCAGAAGTATCAAAATAAGATGCTTTCATATAAAATATTTGGAATTTTAGGGTTCGGTAAGTTCTAGTGTGTGTTTATTAACACCAATAGCACTATGGGGCTCAGTATGAGTTAAAATAAAGTTTGCACTAAACGATTAGTGGTAGTGCAAGCCTTATTTCATTATGTACCACTAATCGTTTAGTGATGTTTAGTTCTGCTGTAAAAGATATTTAAAATTATTTCTTCATATTTAAGAAATCAACTTGAGCCTTTAATCGTAATGGTCTTCGGCAAATTTTGTTCTTTCAAAAAAACGCTGCTTGCTTGGAACTCCTTTAAAAAGCAGTAGAAACATTAATATGTATCACATAAATTAAAGGTAACCGGCCTCCAATAAAACGGCCTGAATTCTTGTGTTCACAACGACAAAGAAGGTATTCAAACAAACACGAGCATAAGCGAGTCTCGTAAATTGAATTAATTTGGGTTTTAATTTTGTATTCTACTTGAGCTCAATTTACTTGGAAGCTATTACCGGAGTTGGGGAAAAACATCCGCTAAGAAAAGTTATCTTAGTTATCTAAAGCTCCTCACCGAAAACGCTTGAAGGAAGAGACAAAATAAAAAAAAACACTCAAAAGGCGAATACTGAAAGTTGAATTCTCCCACAACATTAAAAATTGGATTAAAAAGTTTCTCAAGAATATTCATAGAAATTAGCAAACAAAATTAGCTGGCGCACCTAGAAAGTGGGTTTTGGTGCGCCACCGTCTTCGTCTTCCGGAAGCGCTAGCGCTTCGTTCGGTCTGCATTTCAAAACGCATTGCCATTCACCTTTCGAATTTTTTCCACTACATAATTTTTTTATGTTATAGTCCCGTGCACCTCACTCATCATCTGGACATGCACTGACTGCACCACGGTGCACCACATGATGACGTGGGACTCCTCTTTTGCGGATGCATCCAAACAGTTCGACTGTGGATCGGCCTCGCGGATTTCGAAATTTTGTGACCCGACGAGTTTATCAGGTACCAATTAATATTGCTTTAAGGTGAAATTTCCAAAATTCAAATTGGCGGGCAGTCGCATTGCGTCCAATCGCAACGTTCCACAAAATTCGAAAAAGACGACGTAATATGGATCATGCTGGCCGAACGAGTTTTTCGAGTTCTGGCCGAAGCTAAAAAGCCAAGAAATTTTTGACGACAACAGCGATGTTGACGAGAAAAGGCCAGGCTCGGAATAGCTTCGCATAAATTTAGAAGCCGTTCGCTGGTATTACATCGGCTCAAATTAGCATATTGTGATCATCGCAAACTACTGGCTGACCTCTGTCCTTCCACTTGTCGCGGAAATCAAGTCGCATTCAGAAGGTCTGTCTCTCATCTATCTCAACTCAAATATCTCAGGTAAATCAGGTATCTTATTACTGAGCCTGCAGCCTCAAGGTCTGCGTTGGTCTGCCGTTTTCCATGTTTTAGTCACTCCGAAGACACAGCAAACATCGCGTATGGGTCGCTGAACTCATTTCGATTTTTATATTATTTATTTTTTCTTTCGAAGACCACCATACCTGTGCCCATGTACTTTTCCTCAATTCAAGAAAAATTTCTTCGGCCTGAAAGTGGCGCAACGGCATCGGTTTTGCATTGTGTTCGGCTTCTCAGCCCGAATCCACAAATTATTCCGATCTTTCCAGGCGACCGGATAACTTTCGCCGCATATTTAATTCCTCGTGGCCTTATGATAGTTCGTTCAGCGACTTTAAGGAGATATGTATTCAGATACCAATTTTGAGCAGATCCAAATTTTAATTCGGTTGCAGTTGCGCATGGCCATTCTGCTGTTGCCAATTTCGATTTCTTTTTTTAAGCTATTTCATGACAGTCATAACAATTTAAATATGTTCTATTCAACGCAGATCTGGCGCGTCATTTTTTACAAAACAGAGCTTAGTAACAACATGCTTGCGTATTGTTCATTTTGGGTAATGGAGCAAAAAACGCATGTGGATATTCGCTCAGAAGCAGTAGTACGCAAGTATCGTTTTCATTTGCTCAAGTGCTCGTCGAAAAATACCTGCTTTCTTACTTAATCGAAAATGTGTTGCGTAACACAAATATTGGTGACGAGCGGCGAATCGAAATTGGTAATTTAATGAATTCAAACTGCTTCAAAAAGGATTGAGTGTCTACGAAATTTCTAAGCCTTTATCGCAATTCTTCTAAGAACTGTTTAAATAGTTCAACATAGATAAACCCAAATCCGGAGTAATTAACTTGAAAATATGTATGCACGATTTTTGCATATGCATGCACGAATTTGAATATAGTTTTTTTCGCATTTCTAACATTGGTTAGAATAGTTGAAAATTATTATGTTTTTAAATAATAAATTACCCGGGAAACACCGAAAGCGGGCAAGATAGAAACTATGTACATAAAAGACTTCATATAAAGAAGATCATAAACCGAACTATTTCTAAATCAAAATGTGTTACGGAGAATTTTAAGTTTTAAGAGGTTCTACATGATTAAGTTGTCAGCTACAAATCTTTACAAGTAATAAAACTAGCTTTTTTTTCTATTCGTTATGCCTTCTTATATCTTCGCTCGATTTCAATGATTTACTTGCTAACTAACAGATTACTACATATTATCCGACATTAACTGTGACTGAAAAACGATTATGCGATTTTCATTATATAAATTGCTTGCGTCACCAAATGAGGTAAATTTGTTTGATTTTTTTAAGGAAATAAAAGAGCTTTGTTAAATCATATTCAAAATTCCAATTTTGTATCTAAATAATCTATCGAAATAATTCCGATTCATTGATTTCAGATTTGATAATCAAGGTACAGATAAAGTCCAACGTGATTATGTTGAATTTATTTTTACACGCTTTTCCTATAAAACTTAAATTCTATATCAAGATTCGGACATTTTTTTACCGACGAAAGCATACTCAAAAGTAGAAAAGATACCAACCGAAAAGGCTTGGTTTTGCTTGGCTTCCAAGAATTCCTGATACCTTTTCTGATTCAAATTCTGTTAAGCCCATTTCTGTGTTAGAAGAATCTTTAGATAAATGGACAATCGGTGCAAGCAAGCCGATTATAAGGATTTAAAAAAAAGAACTAATTTATTGAACCCTAGACATCCCGAATGTCTTCAAGTCTCATTTTCTGGGTCGTACTCGTTTCGACAAATAAAGATTAGTAAATTCAAAATATTTAAAGTTGTACAACCAACGGCGAAATGTTCTGGTTTAGAAATAGTCACAAGGTTAAACGAAAGGTTTGAATAACAGTCCCACATGCCGATCACTCAGCGCTGCGACCGACGGGGCTTATCAGCCGTTTCAACTTCCAATGCATCGAGACTTCGCTATTTTGAAGATTTTGCAAGAAGATAACACTTGGCATCTCGCAATAACTTGTGGCATCTTCTTGTGCGAGCCGCTCGAATACCGAACGCCTTTGGTGTGAGGTTGCGACACCTCTTACTTTCTTGAATTTACCTCTCGTTAGTGGTAATTAGCGCCTCCAGCAACTGCCGGCTAGCGGAACGGAGGCGCACTCTTAGAACAGATTCTAGCGTCTCGGGTATGGAGTAGACGTGGAGCTCGAGTAGGAAGCGGTTCAATTGGAGTGCATCAAACCGCGTGGAATTGGTCTAACCTTTGGTATTTCTCGGTTTTCTTCAAGGAAGCACCAGAGACTTCGCCACAAAGGTTTCGTTTGCAGCGGTTCGCTGCAATTTGCATTATTATTTCCCGCTGCCGAGGGGCGACTCGCGGAAGATGCAATAATTTAGAAACTGAGAGTGAAAGTGTGCGTACTTTTTTACTTTTGTCCCCGCTTGGGATCAGGGAGAACCGTCGAGGCGGAAGTGGCCGCCGAGCGCATACCGTCACGTCTAGAGGTGGTTAAGATTCTAGGACTGACTCACCTATGCTTTAGCCGGAGCACCTTAACCACGTCTTTCGGCAGCCGCGACTCCATGTAGTAGTCGAGTTTGCCGTGGAGCTCGATGTTGCTGCTGCCGTCATCAACGAGGATAATCTCCTTAAGGATTCTTCGGTCGACCGTGTTCAGGACGCTGTGGACCGTTCGCAGGAGGACCGAGTAGGGTTCATTGTAGAAAATTATGATGACACTAGTTGTGGGCAGTGTTGATAAGTCGTAGGTCTTCTTTCTGCACAACGGATTCCGGACATCCGGAGTGGTTCTGTTGTAGCTCAAGTGTTCGCTGAGCTCCTCATTGAGGGCGATCTTCTTGAGCTGACGGTCACCAATAATTTTTGCCTCGCCCTTCAAAGTGACGGCCTCCCCGTTGTCGCCCAGGCCAGCCACCTGTTTGTTAAGGTCAGCCACAATCATCCGCTCATAGACGCTGGGGCTGCGCTGCTGCTCGGAGGATGATTCCCTGATGGAGTTCTCACTCTCGAGCGCTGCATCCTCTAGGCTCTTATTCGACACTTTTAGATAGAACAGAAAACAGACAACGACAGTGCCAAGGATTATGAACTTCCCGTACAGCGACCGCCGCAGCCGGGGGAGCATATTGATCCAGTTGTTGTCCGGGAGCTCTCGACGTTAGAAGGTGTCACTGGGGCGCGCGAATTTCTAACTATTCTCACTAAAGAACTAAGGGGGGGGTTGTATTTAGAACGTAAAATCTACCTGCCGACTGGCAAACGTTTCACTCAACTCATGGCACAGGTGTCACCGGCGAAGGAGGCATTTTCCTAAAACGGTAGAGATTTAACCAGACACCCAGCTCTTCTTACGAACACGTAACAAAGTCAACTGTCACCCGCTCCGCTCGGCCCGTCGAGGTAAACTTCGCAGCGACAACTGTCAGCCACTTGTGCGGCGCGGCGCGAGGCGAGACAAAAACAACTCCACCGCCGGCGGACGGGAGACCAACAGGTTTTGGTGGTGCAGCAGTGCTCCGAAAAAATATCTGAGACAAGCACCCTTCCAGAGAGCGCACTGCACGCCATCTAGCAAGGTTTTTCGTTTGTCAACATAAATTGGCATTCAGAATTAGAGAGAATTAGAAGTGGTTTTCTAGTTCCTAATTCAACTCATCAAAAAGTGTCGTGTATCATTTTGAAAATTTTATAAGTCACAGCGAATTTAGTGATTTTTTACTCCCCCGCTTTTCATATAAATAAAAATGCAACCATTGAATAACCAATTAAAAAAATGGCATAAGTCAAGTTTAGTACAACCTAACGGATTTTAATAAAACTTTTTATAAACATTCAGTTCCTTCTAAAAGTAATGAATATGCAAAAAATTTTCCACGGAAACGATTATTTTACGAGAAATTACATTTTTCATTTTTGATATCGCAAGCCATACAAGCCTGCCATTTTTGCATATTTATCACTTCTTTTTCACTAATTTCACTATAGTTAGGTTGTACACCAGCAGCTTGAGATCCGCTTGGCTCAAGACGGTGATGTCGGTCAATGTCGGTATAAAGGGTTTAATAAGCTCCTTAGCTTGTAACTCCGCGGCTAAATCTAATCCGCATTACAATATTAGCCAGGCAGACAAAAACCGGATATCATTCAAAACCAGTGATACTCGTATATTATTTTATAAAATCGTATTATGCTTTTTATGGTTCCGTCCCTAAAGGGAGCAAGGCAATAAATCAGTAACGACTAGATGAAATTATCATAGAATTAATTGAATTATTGTAGCATGACACTCGGCAAATAATTAAAAATTTAAAAAGTTTTATCCTAAGGAGGTTCCCTGTTGATACCTTAAGAACTGGTAAATTTTTATTGATTTTTTCCACTATATTTCAAAAACGACTAAGCTTGCAAGTACCAAATTAAGGGTGGCATAGTTTATACTCTAATTTAAACAATTCCATATTAGTTTTGAGGTTATTAGTTTATTATTTGAAATAAAAGCAAATTAAAAAAAATATATCAGCGATTGAGCAACGTGCATGTATATTAGCTCACACTTGACCCCTTTCATTATTTAATTTATTACGAAAGTGGAATTCTTTCAACTCGACAAGCATTTTTAAGGGGGTCGACAGAAAATACATCATCCGCCAGTTTGTGGCGGCGCGGCGGTCATTTTGAAAATACATATATCAATATTGAGTATTTGTATTGCATATTGTATTGTCACCCAAACTAAAAGTGAGTATAAAAATTTCAGCTCAATCAGATACCAGTAAGTGTTTGGAAATGGCTAGCAAATTTTGAAACGGACAACTTACATATGAACTTTGCAAGTTAAATAAAAGCTTGTAATAATAATAATAATATTAAAAAGATATCAACTCAGAGGCAAAGAAACAGAAGTTTTAAAACATACATAAAATCATAAATTGAATAGAAAAGTATTTAAATTAGAAAAATATAGATTTAAAAACAGATGTTTAAGTAATTTTTGAAGAGCAATTCCCGATTCTCTCTATTTCAATTATGTATTTATAAATAATTAATAAAATAGTGTGAATCTTCTATAAATATTTTAAAAACTCTAATTCAAAATTGGCGGGCTGTCCCATCAGCCATATTCATCTGTTCTTAAAGGCCGTTCTCCAATGCGCGGACCACCCAACCACGAACCACCGAACGAAAATGCTGAATCCCGTGTAAAGTATAAGCCCTTGCCTGTAGTTGTGCCTGTCAGCTGCGAAAACACAATCGGACAAATGTTAAATGTAGAAGTTTTTACCACTTTTTAAGCGGACAAACTTATCTATTTAACTTTAAATATTCTCCTGAAACTACCGTGCACATTTTTATAAGTGCTTCGTGTTATAATTAGTGCACTGATGTTTTGGCAACCGGCGGAACAGCTGCGGCGATGTCACTATTCTGGTACAATATCGTTGCTGAATGGTTAACTAGTACTATGTGGTTAACACGCACCAAGAAAAAGTTAGCCATGTTGACGAAAACACGAGCGAGAGGGAAGATGACGCCACATTCATGTGGGACGAGATGGCGCGGTTTTGGTTCGTTCGTGGTTGGGTGGTTCGTGCATTGGAGAACGGCCTTAATTAGCCAAAGTTAAAAACACTTTTTTATAAATTAAAAATGCTGCTTTCCACACATAAATGGCGGCCAAGTGAAACAACAGGTAGTCTGGCAATACCATAACGTTGTGTTGGCTGTACTGAGTAGGCCATCTTGCTGGATCGTCATTTTTTTTTGTGGTAATTGGAAACAACTGATAAACGATATTTAGAACTGTAAATGAGAGTGACGCTGAGCGCAGTACAAATTTTTATATGGCCGAAATCCCCAGAACTCCTCGACACAGGAAGGTTATTTTGTTTAAGTAAATTTGTGAAGGAGTGTAGGTAAGGTTAAGCTTGGTGAGAAATAAACAGTTTACCAAATAGCGTCGGGACATTAACAGCCATTCTAATAACAGAATTGAGTTGCTAAGATGGAGAAAGACGATTTAGGAAAGGCACGTGGCCTCGGCCGGCCAAGCATCGAGAAAGTTAGACAAGGTGGAAGGAGGCCCGGCGAAGAGCTACCAGAACAACCTGTAAGTAAAAAATTCGAGCTTTCCCTGCATGTACTTAATTAGCTTAACATTCACATCGAGTATTAACGCCTTAACTTCACTTTTAGCAAGAAAAGAGAGCCAAAACACATTCTTCGCATGAGTCTACTCCCGAAGAAAGGGGGTCCAAGGGGCTCCCACAGTTCGAGGAGCTCGTCTCATTCACATGAAGGTCAAATAAAAGGATCACCTACTGAAGCCGGACCTTCTAGAGAACCAGGTCCTTCCAAGGAGCCCTCTACTTCAGAAGTTAAACGAAGGGAATCATCAGGTAAGTTTTTCAAAAATTCTTGTAGTATCGGATCGAAAAGCGTAAAGTTCATCTCAATTACCTTTGACTTCAATTGTTTCCAATCGATTTTGACTTCTTACGCCATGTTCTGAGTGAAATTAAGTCGAAATAGTTTCCTTAGGGCACGTGCACAACGAGGATGCGCCGCGCCGAAATTTACAGCGCGAAGAAGCGCGCTACTAGGTGTTCACAACAAGGCACCTCGCGCAGTCGCATCGCCGTTGTGCACACTTTGAGTAAGCATAGCATGTAACATTTTTTTATTTTCGATTCTTGACGAATCGCAGCGTGGCGTGGAGCGGCGCATCCTCGTTTTGCACGCGCTCTTAGTACAATTCTTAAAATTCATTTCGGTAACCTTTGATATTGATTAATTTTTCCATAAAAAAATTTCAAAATATTTCGATCGATTATTTTAACCGTTTTGAATGAAAAATTAGAAGCAACTTTTTTACAATTTCAAGAATATTGCTAAGGATTTTGAATTCAAAAGGAGCTTTCCATATAATGCCAGCTGCAAACTCACGCCGCGAAGCGAACAGTCCTGAAGGCGAGTGTGGAGCAGTTGTTCAAATTGCGATACATTTCAAAGCGGAAAACATTGAATCTTTGACAAAAGTCTGTGGAGAGCACCAGTGCCGGAGAAATGGCGTCCCATCAATAACATCAGATTGCCAATCTGCTGGAAAAGGTACGTAGCTAAAATTGTCCGCCCGTTTTGATGTTTGTATGCTGCAGAACTTACGGGGAAATCAACAAATTATGTTCTGCAGATATTTTAAAATCATTTCATATTTGTGAATATTGCCAAATTCTCTGCTGTAAAGTGAGGAAGTTAACCTCAGAAATTCCTTTGTTTTGAGAATTTTTTCTTTGTTATCAAGGAGAGTTTTCATCCCCTTACGAATTAAAAAATATGCTATTGCACTTTTAGATGACATCCAGCGACAAAGATTTCCGATTTATGGCTACAAATGACTTGATGACTGAACTCCAGAAAGACAGCATCAAACTGGATGATGAGTCGGAGAAGAAAGTGGTCAGGATGGTGTTGAGACTGCTTGAGGACAAGAACGGTGAGGTCCAAAATCTCGCCGTAAAGTGTTTGGGACCACTTGTGAACAAAGTCAAAGAGAATCAAGTTGAGACCATCGTTGATTCTCTGTGCGGCAACATGATTTCTAACAACGAGCAACTACGGGACATATCAAGCATTGGACTCAAAACAGTTATATCGGAGCTCCCACAGACCTCGAACTCACTAGCTTGTCAGCGCATCACTGGGAAGCTCAGCAGTGCTATAGAAAAGGCAAAGCATACAAATAATATCTATCACGGTAATAAATGTAAACAATATATTTCAGGAGGATGTCTCTGTGCAACTTGAAGCTTTGGATATCCTATCTGACCTATTATCACGTTTTGGAGATTTTCTAATACCTTTCCACGGCACTATTTTAAAAGCACTCGTTCTGCAATTAGGATCATCGCGACAAGCAGTTCGCAAAAGAACAATTGTCGCCCTTTCCCATTTGCTAACGCTGTGTAACAACGATGCATACAATAAGGTTATAGACCATTTATTGGAAGGATTAGAAAAGCCACAAAATCCCGGAGCGATTCGTACTTACATTCAGTGTCTTGCTTCAATTTGGTAAATTTTGAATACTCTTGTTTTTAATTATAAACTATAATATACAATATGTTTCGGAAAAATAGTCGTCAAGCTGGGCACAGACTCTGTAATCACATTAACCGAGTAATGTTCCTGCTTAAGGAGTACAGCCAAAGGGACGATGATGAACTACGAGAATTTTGCCTTCATGCTTGTGAGGCTTTCGTTTATAGATGCCCTGATGCCATTGTTCCTCACATTCCTACAGTAACTAGTAATTTCATAAATTAATAAGAAACCTTTTAAAAGTTTTCGTTTTTTGTAGATAATTGAATTGTGTGTCAAGTATGTCACATATGATCCAAATTACAACTACGAGGCCGATGATGGTGATGCTGGAATTGCAATGGATACTAAAGATGAAGAGTATATCGATAGCGAAGAATACAGTGATGATGACGATATGAGTTGGAAAGTTCGACGTTCTGCTGCCAAATGCCTGGAGGCAGTAATTACAACTAGGCATGAATTGCTTGAGGAATTTTATAGAACTCTTTCTCCAGCCTTAATAGCAAGGTTTAAAGGTAAGTCAAAAACTGTTATCCTGATGCTAAAAGATAGCCCAGGGATGTGCTTTTAATTCGTTAAAATCATTATCATCATCACCGGCATGAGTGAAAATTTAAATTTTCCGCAACGCTTAATATCATTGGAAATTGACATCATCGGGCTGAACGGTGCTATACTTTCACAAGAATTTAGCTTGAACGGAAGGTATTTATAACCTTATTATATATTTAAGAAAATCAAGTGCATTATACGCAACGCAGGTTGAATTATCTGTTAAGTTATTTTAAGAGCCTAATGTGAAAGTCGAGTCGTACATTAATATCTTCAATCTCACCAATTGGTTTAGAAGACAATTTTAATCGATGCGTGCAAAAGTATTCCCAGGCGGCGTTTAAGTTTTTGATACAAAACTTGTAATCAAAAAGGACATTTTTCTATTTCGGAATTAGTAATAAAACACATAAGTTTTGATACATAAGCACATAAACACTTTATTTTCTCTCAACGTTTTAAATATTATTTCGGAGACTCGCCGTTTCGATTTTTCACCTACAAAGCAATAAAAACCTCTTATGAATACAATTACTCAGTCAGCTATTTAATCACATGCAATTCGTTAAGGCATGATTCCGTGGAAAAAAAAATACTCGGGTATACCAGAGCGTACTTTTATTATTAATCCATACCGATATACCAATGCCTATTTTTAGAAGAGATCAATTAATTCCTATCCACCTGAACATATCATCGTAGATGAAGCCTTGTACAACACGGACATACCAGTGTTAGAATAATCGGGGACCTCCTCACAATGAACACGGGCATACTTGTGATCAATGTGAGCTGCACGGACATACCAGCGACAAGGCTTAACCCTTAACCCGTAAAATTGAAATCATTTGTCCACGGAAATAATTCTATGTTCACAAACATACATCTATGAATTCATGTTCTTTCTAATAAGTAGAGACCGGATTATATACAACATAAAAAGCTTGAAATATCCATGAAAAATGTTTAAAATATGCATGGACGCCAATTTGGATTGAAACTATATTTATTAAACATTGACGCACTCTGATAGTTCACTTGTTGCAGCTCCTGTGATTTTATACAAAAAAAAAAAAACCCATATTTCTTATATAGAGATAGAAAAATCAACTTGCACTGCACTCTTCAAGCAGTTTCTATAGGATTGAGATCGGGACTTTGGGCAGGCCAATCAAAAATATCAATCTTTTGTTCCTCTAGCCAGGACTTCACTAGCCGCGCAGTGTGCTTAGGATCGTTTTCTTGAATGAAATTCCACGTGCTTGGTGGGGTTCAGAGGCGTAACTACAAAATTAGCTGTAGTAGCTGCTGCGCTCCATCTACCCCCATCGTCTTCCGCTTCCACATTATCACTTTCAGTACTTTCTTCTGTATACTGATTTTTGGCTACAACGAAGCCATTTCGTAAAATTTGTTTTGATATTTCAGTTAATTCTGCTGGGAATTCGGTGTAGTTCGGTGGATTTTCTGTAAAATGTTTGATTCCAAGTTAGAGAAAAAAAACCAAAAATAGAATTCCCAAATACAATTAAAAGGAACCTGGAAACGATGGGTGTGTAGCGGAATGAAAGAGTTACCGTTTGATTATTAATTCAATTTTTTATTTAAAGTCTTCAAGCAAAACATACATTTAACAACAAATCCAATAGTTCAATAGCTTAATCTATCTATTTATTTAATTTTATTTGGTAATCAACTTAAATTATGTCAAATAAAGCAATTTAATTTATCCCGTGAAGTGCTCAAAAATTTTGTTAAGGATTAAACCGCGTTTTGGTCGCAAATAATTTCAGTGAACGAGAATATTTCGGAGTTGCATTTGTTCAAGATACCGTAGGTATTTGTTTGGATATGACAAACTCCGTTATATGCCTCGTATTGAAAATTTGTGCAACCAGAATATTAATTCTAGTTTGCGATTTATAATTTCAAAATCCAAGCAAAATTATTCAATTTATCGAATTACTTTAGAAGGAAAACTGCATTGAACTTAAAATTCTAGCCTAAGAACTCCCCGAGTTTAACAATAATTTATCCAGTAGAATTTGCCCTGAAATTGATTGGTATTTTGCGTAGTTAATTTTAAGTTGATATTTAGAGTTAATGACCAACGGCATGCAAACTCTTCATTCTAACTTAAATCTCCTTTGTTATTTATAATTACCTTTGAATGTTGTTTAATGTTAAAGTTGAATAATAGTTAAAGTTGAGAGCTGAATATGTAGAGTTAGATGACCAAAGGCATGTCAACTCTTAAATTCGAACTCTGCTGAAAGCAAAAAAGAAGACCGAGCTGCCGTGATCTCGGCTTTGCTTGAATTTTTCAATACCATTATCAAAAAGTAAACGCATAAACAACACTAATAGCAATAATTTTCATATCAACTTCATTAGGCTCCAGCAAATCAAAGGTTGCAACCTCTATTCCCCAGGAAACTTCCATTTGGTTGCGGATTTTTTCTATGTCATCTGCAACAATATATTATTTTTGAAAAATTATATAAAAATTATATTTTGTATACTAAGGGCCTGTCCGAATCCAAGTCTATGTCTATGTCTTCGTCTTGTTATAACAGTTCGTGACGTCACAGCAAGCTAAGCTCTGTCCGAATTCATGTCTATGGCTGTGAGCTTAGCTACGTAGTATAACAGTTAAGTCAATTGCTTAGCTTGATGAGCAAATCAAGGCTCGCGTTGACTTCGTGAAGTAGACAACGTGCAATTGGTTGTGAAATAGGACTTTTTTAAGAAAAATTAAAAATGTCAGGTACAAAATGTAAGTAAAATGAATTGCTATTGTTATAGACATGTTCTGAAGAACAGTGTTTTTATTGCAGGGACTAAAGAAAACGTATTAAAATTAATAATGTTTGCATTCATATTTTGTTGTACTCTTCCTTCCATTATTAATTTATATTTTGAACGCTACACTTTTGTCCTCCTCTTAGGCACAGACAAATAACTTACGTTAGGTTAACTTCAAACGTCAAATTTCAAGCTAAGCAAACCAATTCGAACAGGTTAGCTTTGCCTTCGTCTTAATTGTTATAATAGCTCAGCTTGTTCGCTGACGTCACGAACTGTTATAACTAGACGAAGACATAGACATAGACTTGGATTCGGACAGGCCCTAAATACCTGCTGTCAAACACTCCTTGTTTATTCCTGGATTCTCGTAGATTTTCCCATTTATACGAGCGAATACCATTTTCCTTAAATAACAAATACATTTACATATATGATTTAAAGGACAAAATATAATAAGTAAAATTCTTACTTCACTCCACAGATTCTATAGCTCCTTCCGGCAATGTCTTTGATAAATCCCTCACTTTAAACTCTGTAAAATAAGAAACTTTTTAAGCACTTCATTCACAACTAATTATTTATAGCTATTGAATTAACAGTTCACTGAACTTTTTGCAAAACATTTGCATAATAATATTATTACATCACTGGTAGTATTCCCGAGCAAACACTGTCCTTCACACTCACCGATATCTCTGTGTGAAATTGTTTACTTTTCTCTGCACTTCTATTGAAGTACAGAGAACTCCCAATTTATTCAATTCTTCTGCCATTTTATAATACACATGTTTATTTCTTTTTGTTTTTCTTAAGTCATTAATATGACTAGCCCATATTCTTAAAAATTGCAAATCTTCCTGCTCCTTTTTCTTCCATTTCAATTGTCTCTTTTTTCGTTTTTAATTAGTCGTTGCATGCAGATCCGGGGGGTTAACCGAATGGTTAACTTTGAGATGCCTAAAGGCCGCTTCATCAATCCCCTCATACGCGTGCCAGCAAACACTAATTAGGGTAAATTCAAGAACGTCAAAATTTGGGTATTCATGCGGCATCACTGCTCATTATGATGCGAAGTGGTTTTTGATGCAATGCTGATGCTGATGCCCATTTTTGACGTTTTAGAACACAACAACCTGAAGTTTTGTAAATATGGAGAAGTTGGCGTCAAACATTCTTTTAAACGAATTAATAGACGACGCAACAATATCTAATAATAATGTTATTCGATTTATTAATGAGAAGAGAAAATTTCGTCGGCGCAGATTCTTCTGCTTACTAAAAGCGTTCAATAAAGGGCGGAAAATTCCAAAAATAAAAAATTATTTTGCTGTAATCGAAAAGTACCCAGAGGACGTGTTTTCATATTCATTTCCGAATGCTGCGGTCAACATTTTTTGTAAGTTCGTAAAATATTTGCAGTTAAAATACCTAAACTCAATATTTGTTTAGGCATTACGAACCAAATTGGAGCCACTTTGGAAAAATTCCACGGGAAGAGCAGGTTATTCCCTAACTAACAGCCTATATATAACATTGTGGAAGCTTAGCAATAGATTCGCGTGATCTCTGACCGATTTAATATAGCCCGCGGAATCTGCATATAATATTTTCTTTAAAACAGTGAAAGCACTTTCTCAGTTAATATCAACAGAAATTTACAGGCCATTCTCTCCGATTGAACAGACAATAGTTATGGAGAATTTTGAAAATAGCAGACAAAATCCATTCCCATTTGTAATGGGCTGTGTTGATGGGATGCATATCAAAATTCCTATTCCAAAAGTAGATCCCTCTAGCTATTATAACCGAA
Organism: Machimus atricapillus; assembly: GCA_933228815.1. NCBI lineage: Eukaryota > Metazoa > Arthropoda > Insecta > Diptera > Asilidae > Machimus > Machimus atricapillus. The sequence continues at coordinate 29,242,317 of OW121786.1, read as the reverse complement.
AAGGAACGCACTCCATCTTATTACAGGTATTGATATGAAAATGAAGTTATGCATACATATCTTGCTCATATATACTCGTATTTTTAAGGGAACATGTGATAGCCAATTTCGGTTTTTAGATGTATTCATTGGCTAAGTATACTGGTAAGTACGCGGTGTTTTTGGTTTAGTACCGGTGAGGTTAATTTTCAATTGGAAATACTTTTTTTGATGTATTTCAAATGAAAGCATAGTCAATTTGAGTTTTAAGAGTCGTAAAATGTGCTGGTGGTAACATTGAAACAAAAGAGTAAAGGAAAAACAAAATGCATGAATTGTGATCGTCGTGTTAATGGCCGAGGCACGTGTGGTTTGACACTTCCCGGCTGGACCGCTTTGACAATTTTTTTGTTTATATAAAGACATTCAAAATTACGTGAGGGCGGTAGCACTTTCATAAATAGTTCAAATTCCCTAAGGGGGTACCCAGAAGAAAAAATATGCGATGATTTCGTACTACTTCCGTTTTGCTTAAGTGTGTTTGATAGGCGGCTACTCGGTGACCGCGTGGGGGCTCGCATTTCAGTTACACGAGATGTGAAGTGGCACAATTTCCCTTGATTTGTCCAAGGCGGCGGGAGAAATTTTACGTCGCAATCACCCTGACAAATTAGATTTGTTTGAATCCCAGTCTCGCCCGATTCAGTCCATTTGATATCTTTCGTGTTTATGTTAGCTATGCAGTAGAACTCTTCTAAGGCATAGGCTTTAAAGAAACACAAGTTTTAAGTTCCGTCAATATGGTGTAATATTTTATTGTTGAATTATTTCAGCCCAATTTACCAAAGGGTTCTCCACTTTTAGAAGACCTCGTTTCGCATTACCAGAAAACAGGACAGGTTATTTTTGCTTTCCCCTTATCAAATCTTTGCTTGTTTTCCTGTCCTTTTTTGTTAATCCTTTGACGTATGTAGCAGTCTAATTGCGTTCGATCTACTGTTCCATCATCTTCATCAACAAGGAAAATGAGTTCGGAGGGAACAGCACACTGTCTTCCTGTCAATGCTTATTCAGAACGTGTCCGATGCACTACGAAAAAACACCGCGTACTTACCACTTTATACTTTTCTTTGAATATCGCCGACAAACTTTTGCCCTTCAGCTACACGAGATGTGAAGTGGCACAATTTCCCTTGATTTGTCCAAGGCGGCGGGAGAAATTTTACGTCGCAATCACCCTGACAAATTAGATTTGTTTGAATCCCAGTCTCGCCCGATTCAGTCCATTTGATATCTTTCGTGTTTATGTTAGCTATGCAGTAGAACTCTTCTAAGGCATAGGCTTTAAAGAAACACAAGCAAAGATTTGATAAGGGGAAAGCAAAAATAACTTGTCCTGTTTTCTGGTAATGCGAAACGAGGTGTTCTAAACGTGCCCTTTGGTAAATTGGGCTGAAATAATTCAACAATAAAATATTACACTATATTGACGGAACTTAATTTGACGTATGTAGCAGTCTAATTGCGTTCGATCTACTGTTCCATCATCTTCATCAACAAGGGAAATGAGTTCGGAGGGAACAGCACACGGTCTTCCTGTCAATGCCTTAATTGGACTTACGTTTGTCGTCTTATTCTTGGTACAATTAATTGCAAGCTGAAAAGCATTTAAGCCTTTCTTCCAATCATCGGTCTCATAATTACGTATTATTGTCAATCCATTCTTCACAACAGCCATCACCCGCTCTACCTGGCCGTTCGATCTGCTCATACCAGGAGCAATGAAATGTTGATAAATCCCATGTTCCTTGCAGTATTCTTCGAATTCCGCTTTAAAAGCGTTTCTTGGTCACTGATTATCTGCTTCGGAGATTGCATTATAGTCCACTTAAAGTTAGTCAAATTATAAATGTTTGTGTTGCTTTGCATAATATTTGTATTACTAATAATGATGTTGTTCATGAAATGCAAGAAGAAAGCAGCCCACCTGATGATATCCATTCAATGGGACTAGTCGATGACAATGAAGCGATTGATTTAAGGAACAGGATTATGAACGAAATATGTAATTAAAAATAAACTTTATTATTCAAAAGAAATAAATAAAAATATAAAACATTTCATATTTAAATACTAACTAACTAAACCGATTTTTTTATTACTCCTGCCCCAGTTTTCGCTGTTCTATTTCGAGAGCTAATTTCTTTAATTGCAGAGATTCATACTTATATTTTAATTTATCGCGATTAGCTGTTCTTATTGCTTGCAGCTTTTCTCTTTTTATTTCGAGTATATCCTTATTGACGCTGTAGTTCTTTTCTAACAAACGTAGAACCCTTTTGTTTGTTTTTAAAGTCTCTTTATTTGTCTCTAAATTCTCTTTATTTGTCTCTTCAATTGGCTTTACAGATTTTGTCACAGCTGTGTAAAAAGATTCCTGTATGGAAATTTGTTTTTTTATTAAGTTTTCTTTGCGAAATTTTTCAGAATTTCCTCTGCGTGATCCCGAGCTTCCTACTCTTTGTACTTCCGGAGGTGGGCTATTTTCCATATGTTGGTCTATTGCACATTCCTCAATCTGTGGGGTTGTCTGCGATGTTGATGGTCGTGCATTGTTTGTGATGGCGAATTCATTGGGGTCTTCCATTAGCCAGTCTATTGCAGGTGGAAGTGAAATTTGGGTTGAAAGACGTGTTGACGCCCGTTGCATTATAGGCGATGCTGATGCCTGTTGAATCGTTGAAGGAGCTGCTCCAAAAACTTTAGCATTTTGAATGGCCTCTACAGCAGATTGCAAACTCATTATATCAATTACTCTTTCCTCCAATGGAGAAAAGGAATATTCTTTATTTCGCCCGCCGCCGGTTCCAAGCCTTTGTATGTAAAGTCGGTGACAATACAATATTTTGGTACCATCGAGCTGATCTGATGATGGAGTCGGAAGATGGCCACAACTCAGTACTAAAAAATTTTGAGTTTGATCATAGCAACATTTCTTCCGGTCTCGAGGGAACATGATTAAAAAAAATAGAATACAATACAAGCTTATTTTTAAAAAATTTTTTTTTAAACTGCATTTTTTTCATATAAATATGATAAAAATTATAAAGTTGTTAATTTGTAGCTACATATGTACTTCGCATGAGCATGCTTGATAAGCTTCAATCCGCGGGTTTGATGACTCTTTTATTTTTCTATGAAACTACATATATTCACAATATTTTTGAACGGGTATTCAAACGAGAGTTGCAGCAATGAGGAGTTTTCTTTATATATGTACCTATATCAGTCTGTAAAGATATATGCCCATGTTCTCCATTCCGAGTGAAATTAAATCGAAAAGAGCTTTTAAAGCTTCTTTTCAGTTAAAATTCCTTAATACAAATTTTGAAATTATAACAAATGCATTGTAGTTACCTTTGATTTCAATAAGTTTTTCCACAAGAAACTTCAAAAAATTTCACTGGATTTTTCTAATCGAATTATTTAAACTACATAAAGTGAAACACTTAGTTGAAGTCAGAGGTTGCTGAAATGATTTTACGAAAATTTTAAGAATTTTATATGGAATTTCGGCTCATGTCAAGAATAGGGGACCTGCTCCGATTCCAATAAAATTTTGCAGGTGGCTTCCTTTAGGCCTAAAACGAAGGCATATAAAATATTTTGGGCGGCTCGGCCCTAGTTTTCGAAATATTCAACTTTTAATTTTAACAAAACGTCAAAATGAAAAGTTGAATATTTTCGACAAAACTTGCACTTTTATCGCAATTTCAGGTAGCCACCTGCACTTGCCCTCCCCTATTCTTCATTTTTTTGCACTTCACCTTTTATTTTTGCACTCTAAAACCTGCAAAAAATAATTTTCATTATTAAAACCAAAAACTCTTACCTGTCATGCGTCCATTGCTTTATTTGTTTTCAATTTTTCTTTTCTGGCAGGTGGCTCCACTGAAATTTGCAGATGGCTCCCTCTGCAATTTTCGCTAATCCCTCACAAAGCTTTTAGATTTTTTAAGAAACATTTTTATTCAAATATTTCATTATTTTTGTTAAATATTTGCAAAATACATATTATTTTAATTATATTAAGAAAAAAACCGCACTCGAATCCGACGGCGCGTTCCGAATTTATTCGTATTATAATAATTAATACAACAAAAAAAACCCTGAAGGGGGTCACTGGTAGCGACATTGTCCACGTTTTTATTTAAATAAAACACTTAACTACAAGAAAACTTAAATAATATTGCGTGAATACGAAAAAATAAACCGTTGCGCACTATGAATTATTCTACTGACTATTACGAGCGCTATATATGATGCACCGACGCGCAGAGCGGGGAGAAGGGAAAGGGACCAGCACCGTTTCCGGCAACATGGTTTTTTGTTTTGTTTGGTGTCTCAGCTAAAAGAATTTGAGCATAGTTGCCGGTCCTCACATTTTGCATACTCAACTTCCTTTGGCGCCTGCACTAAAAGAAGAATCATCAAAATCGGACTACACTGTATAAAGTTATGCGCGAAGATACATAAAAAAAAAAAGTATACGCGTTGACTTGAGAACCTCCTCAGTTTTTTCGTCGGTTAAAAATAAATACAGAGGGTTTCAAGGTCGTTAATTTAAGAAATTTCAAATTGGCGGATTAAGAAACCAGTAGGTGCTTTGTTATTAACTTTTATTAAAAACTAGCTGACCTATACATACCCGGCTTTGCCCGGGCACAATTGTCAGAGGAACAAATTGTTTTAATACAGCTAGTGACGATTTTAAGAAACTATAAAATTCTTTGCACGTTGTTTTTATATTCACTTTAGTTATCAACATCGCTTTCAGAACTGGAATCTGCAACTGGGTTTTTTCAGACGCCCACAATTTATTCAAAAGAAAAGACTTTCTACTGGAGCATTTGTAGCAGGCATTGAAGATTGTTGCTGTGAAAGTGTTTGAACACTTCCACCCAACGAGTTTCCGTAGAAACATTTAGATTATTCCATTCGGTTATTTTTTGCGTCGTGATAAAGTTAGAAATTAATGAAAATTCATCAAATACTTTTGTATCTTTGTCACAATCAATACATACATATATCCCTTTTTAATCAATACATCCAGTGCTTTCTGAACGTCCGCCCATGCGGGTTCTTTTTTTAAATCTGCCCAATAAAATATCTCCATTTCTTTGGTAAGAAAGCAAGTCCACTGTTCTAAACATTCACGGCTTGTTTCATAAAATTCGGAGCTGTACTTTTCACAAACTCTACATCAATATCAGTGCCACTGTCTTTCAATTTCACCATTAAGCTACGGACTGTAAATGGAAGAAACTGATTGTTCTGAGCCAAATAGTCTTTTAGTTGATTGATTTCTTTTGCAGATTCAATAGTCGATAAAGTCTGACCCTTCCACCTTCAATACAGCTTGGTGAAAACTTGCTGACTGAGCGTATAAAAAAATAAAGCCACACTTCTGATGTGTGGGATCTTCAAATAAGTTTTTTTAATAACTGGGGACATTTATCAATGCTCCAAAAGTATTTTTTTAATGGCTTATTGGTATTGCTAATTTTTCTTTATTCATCTCTTTTTTTAAGTTAAGTTTGTCTTGAAGATACTTTCGCTGAAAAGATTTTTTCATCTTTTTCGGAATAGGCTCAATAGTTGAATGTGTTTGCAATGATGTATCAGACGTCCCATATGTTGCTTTCTAAGTGGAACTATCCTTCATGTAGGCGATTTGAGATGAGTTCACACACTTGCACACTCATGCACTTGGTTTTTGATTTTGATTCCCACCAAGGTATGGCCATAATCCTTGATGAATTGTATAAGTTCAAGCAGTCGTTACTTTGCCTTTTGTTGGCCGTGTAATAATTGAAAAACATGCGTTCAACTTTACTTTTTATTAAGGACTTGACAATGGCGTCCGTTCATTGGTAAGGGTGGATAGTGCAATTCGTTGATATCACAGGCCGGTATCATACTTGCCTTAATTTTTGAAAAATACAAATTTGTTAATATACATATGTATATATTTATATAACAAAATGGAAAATTCGAGCAATTTAATATGCTCACTGTTATACGACTGTTAAATATTACTAGTTAAGAAATAAATATTTTTTTCTTGACTTTAGCTTTTTATGGACTTAGGAGTTGATTGATATTGAAAATAGCTTTTGAAAATCGACTGGGCCAACTATTGTGGTATGATGAGATGATATGTTATGGTTTCAGTGACAGTAAACTGGTGGGAAAGTTCCTTGTCACTGCTGGCCAGATCGGAAAATATAAAGATACATCGATTAAAGTTGCTCATGTTGAGCAGGAGCGGGGGAGTATGTAGAGCTCCGTAGAGCGATCGGTGGCTCATCAGCCATCCTACGTGCGGGTGTCATCAGAATTTCGTACGTATCTAATAACGTTCGTCACATCAATTGAAATTTTGGGATGCGCTCTTTCCACGAAGCCCAACCCACATCGTTCATTCATATAAACTGCTCTCAACTCTTTAAGGATGTTTCCGTTTTCCCTAAGCGTGAAGGGTTGCGGATAGAATCTTACATTGGAAGGCAGATCATAATCTGACGCCTTCTCCAGTTTTATTTTTAAACATACTCTTTTTACTCTTTTAAGAAACAATTCGTCTTTTAAAATCGAATTCAGAGAGATAATTTCTTTTTCGATAACATTATCCACTTTTTTATCGCCTTCAGGCGCCTCATATATTATTCCAGTTTCGCATCGCACGTCCCAAATGAAGTCGTATATTCCCTCAGGAACACAACTCCACATGTCATCTGGTGAATTAATTTCTTTTGTAAAATGTTTAATATAGTTCCTTTCAAAAGTCAAAGGCTTAGGATCGAAGCTATACACGATTCTCCGAAACCCAAGCACATCCAACGCATTGATCCATCCCACTCCAGGAGACGAACCAATATAAATCAGATCCCGTCGCAGCGTATAGCCAAATGACAAAGCAAATAACTTGCTCTGACCTAAATCCGGCATAGACCGCGCTAAATCAAAATGCTCTATCATGTTCTCCATCATCGTGAGCGCGGGAATTTCATCACCGGAAATTATTCCTGCAGCTCGTTTCTGTAACTTCAAGTAGAGAATATCTCTACTGGCATTCTCCATTTAACGTCATTTTGTCGTCATTTTCCACAGAAACGTATCAACTCAACTGATAAAGCTAGGCATGGTGAATTCGATTCACGTCACCAGAATAGAGAAGTTTCTCAACTGAGTTACAGAAACGAGCTGCTGATGGATTCCAATAGACACCCGCTTTCGCCTTTCCTGTCAGAGCTGAGCACCTTGAGTAAATCGGCTCACTGAATACACTTTCTCGTTCTGCTCCATTCCATCTGAATGTCGCTGTCAAATTTATCAATATCGCATCGCGAATCATGTTGCAATGGTAAATATACTCATGCCGCGAATTGCATATCCCACGAACGTAGGAATGAAACTCAGCATGAGATTCGAAACTTTTCTTATCCGTTATGTCAATTATCATTCCTGAGTGAATGAAATCGTCATATCGAAATGTATAACCGCTCGTACCAAACAATTTACAAAAGTTCTCTCTGGTATCACTATATACACATATATTTCAAATCATGCCTGTCTGTTTGTCCTTCCGTGATTTTCTCCTTAATTACTGAAAAAATTTTCATCCGGTTTCCGTGATTAGATGAATTGATTCACGAAAATGTAATTCAATTAAAATTGACGATGACGACGAGTATCGGTGAGGTCGGAAAAAAGCAATCGTCGATGAAATAATCTTCGCATTAGTTGCTTAAACTACATAAATATTAACGCCGGGGAAGACGAATTAGTATAAATTATTGTGAAATAATTATCGGCTGTTAGACCTTTATTTCTGTATAAAATAATGATTTATGGTAATACCTTGCATTTAGTCTTAAAAAATGCCGATTTCTTGGTGTATCATATTTTAAACGACTCGACAATCACAATTATGTATTATGAATAAATTAATATGTATGGCTGCCAATTTAAGTTGCAATAAATGTATGCTTTATTTTTATATAACTTTCGTATATCACTATATTAAAATTGTTGTATTGTAAAACTGGAATTGTTATGCGAAATTATAAGACGTAGATGTAGATGTATGTAATGTTTTAGTATGTACGATACTTAGTTTTACAACGATATTTAGATACTGTAATTACGAACAATAATGTAGTCCAGTCAAAACAGACTTTGAGATAGGTAATTATAAATATGAAAATTTTGAAGTTTGTCATATACGTGAAGATTTATATAAATATAACATATAATAGGCATATATAAAGAATGAAACCGAAATTCCTATCGATGTAGAATTTTAACTTATATGTACGAAAAGAGTAGCGATCAGTGCAAAAGTACATATTATTATATTTTCTTATAAATATCCTTCTTGTAAATTCATTGTCTGGACTACTGGCTATGAATTATTGTAAATATGAGAAAATATAGGTATTTCATCTTTGAGTTTTTGTTAAATGAATTTATTAAGTATTATGTATATTGATGCGGAATTCTGTCACAAATTCATATCACTTTCAGTATTTTCCGGAATATTGCAGTAAAATAAACCCCTTTTTAGCTAGTTCACTTAAAACGGCTTGCCAATGCCTGATTTTTATTTGCAATTATTTTATCTAAGTGAGATCAATAAAAAATAGGATCCTCAACATATGATTAATATTAGTAATTGGAAGAGATAACGAAAAGTGATTTAGATTCTTTTTAAATTATTTATGTAATTTCAATTTCAATAAACTAAAATGCTGATATTAGTTGAAAGCTTCCAATTTTTACTTTTTTGAACGAAATACTTATTTTTTTTAATGTAAAATTTAACATTTAATACGTTGTAAGTTTAAACAATTAACGTGAAAATAAAAATAAAATATATGTTATACAAAAAAATTATGAATTAAATAAAGAAAAACTATTATATTTATATATACCACATTTCTCTTTTATTTATTAAAACATTTTCCAATTTTAAAAGAAATAAAAAATGAATCAGGCCGATAGTAAATATAGATATGAAAAGTGTCGACGGAATTAAGAAGAGGACCATTATGTTTGGCTCATAAATATACAGGTTTGTCATATTCGACTCGATAATAACTTTGTATTCATCAATTTAGTCGTAAACAAAGGCAAATTCGCTTAAAATTCTCCTACTGAATTGAGAGCAAGTCCCCTGGATTTGGTATCCAGCCTTTGCGAGATTGCCCGATTAAAATTATATAGGCCCGAAAGGAGCCCGCAACACGACCAGAATTGAAGAAGCGCTCAATATGCGCCCATAGCATTTTTGAAGAGAAATAAGATTATAAAGACGCCTATAACATGCCCGCAACACGGCTATTTACCCGAATAAAAATAAATAAGCTCTTTAGTACGCCCGCAACGCGCCTGAACATTTTCCATTTTTGAAGCCCGCAACAGGCACGAAACGAATCCATAACAGGACCAAAATGCGCCGGCAACAGGACTAAATTTTTAAAAACTACGCCTGCAAGTCACAGACCACAATCACATGAGCCAGTGGTTTTACAGTTTTTGGTGCAAAGCCTGAACTTTTTAGAGATAACCACGCAGTAGTGACGGATCAATAAGATACTCGTAGTTATCGATCACTGCTGGTCAGTCAGTCAGCGATGCTCTCCCAATAAGTTAGGAAGTGTTCTTTCACCTTTTGTTCAATAAAAACTGGAGAAAACCTCGGGTGTCAGTACACGGCGCAGTCGGTAAGATTTAAAGGTGATTGTGAGTAATAACAATAATAACTACAGGTGAGTGCCATTACAGACTTTTTAATATTTTAAGTTTTGCTGACGTAGTTTATAAAAATTTGAGCCTGTTACAGACGCGTTTCGGGTGTTATATAGCCGTGATTGTTTGACAACGGTGCCGGTGCCTGTTGCGGGCTTGAGAATGAAAAATGTTTGGATATACGTTGGACACCGTGGGCGGACTAAAGAACTTATTTATTTTTATTCGGGTGATAGCTTAATAAATCAACCGAAATTTCATATCACTGCCTTCTAAAAGTTTCTAGCCTGACTCATAAAAAGAAAGAACGAAAATAAGGTTTATATATGTAAAATAAAATATAAAAATTGAAAAGACTACTACACGTTTTATCTCAATAGTGTTAAATTTCGAGGTAGTAAAACTAAAGCAGAAAATACACGCACTTGAAATATGGAGTTAATTAAAATAATTTTCGTCATTTGTATTTTATTGAAATGTCGAGGGATTTAATTTAACAAGTAATGTATGTAGTTTCTAAAATTTAAGTTCATTTTTAAAGGATCATAAAAATATGCAATATTATTTAAAGTTAATCTAACACAAATGAATGGAGTTATAACAAATTGTTGTTCTAGCGCGCCTGGCTCATATAAACCCGTAGGCTAATGAAAATTCAAAAGATGTTTTTTCCTCAGAACAACTTTTAAAAATCGCCATCCATCAATTTGTGTTCTAAAATTTTAGGAGCATTTCTTATTTAGAAAAATTAGTTCTTGAATGAATTGATTGTTTAATGCTTTTATTTTGTTATAAACGAAAAGAAGTGTTTCATTTAATTTTCCAACACGTTTTTGAACAAAAATTTATTTCAAAAGTAAAAAAAAAAACCGTATTTTTGCCGTTTTTGGAAAATCGTTAAAAACTATCGGATTGTTAACTTAATTTGTTATAACAGGATTGTGAATAAAGTTAATTACTGTCGCAAGGCCATGAAAAACTTATCCCGCAGATGCTGAGCAAAATAGTGCTATAGAAAAATGATATTTTATATCATCAATTGTCTAAGATTCAAATACGCTTTTATGTACCTTACTATTCTTTTCAAAATTGTAACGTGATATTTTGTGAATATCACTGGATTTAGTAGGTTTTAGTCCTGTGGCAATGGATAAACGGAAGAAATAAAGTAAGTCATATCAAAGAAAGTATAACATAAAGAACTTGCAAGGCCCACAAGAAATTTTGTACGGAAATTTTCGACTGGGGTCGCTATATTAGAACCCCAGAGAGACAACTCAGCATTCAGCATATCGTGAGCCAACCCCAGAGAACCCCAGCCGTGTTGCGAGCTGCTTTTCAGCCATTCAAGTTTTAGCTCTCTTTGAGTTGTCCCCACACGTATGTAGCTGACTGAATTCCCCGAACAGGAACGCTATGGGGTGCGGCAAGGGGTTCACAGCAAAACATGATTGCATGGTTGCAACAGAGATAACAAATATTCGTTATCTCTGGTTGCAACCTCGAACGTCGCTACGCAGGCGCTCTCTCATCGTCGCTTTGGCTTGCGTCCTGCGGTTGGGGCGTTCATTGATGAATTTTCGGAGATTATCACAAGAAATCAGTTTGTGAAAAATCACTAAATCACTAATCCCTTATTATACCATCCTGAGGTTTCGAATATTTTCTTCACATTTTACATACATATTTACATACAAAACAAAAAAACATATGTACGTAGAGACGAACATAGAACCTCCTCCTTTTTTGGAAATTGGTTAAAAATCATAGTGTCGAAAAATAAGACTCACAAATTTCTTTAACGAATAAAGAAAATTGGTGATGCTGATACCTGCCTACAAATTTCGACCCAGATTTAAAAATTTCATCAATTCAGGGATCTAATATTTTTTAAACACAAACTCAGGTTCTAGGAATTACAAGTAGCTCAGCTCAGTGAACTACTCAGCTGGTGGGCTGTTGTGAATTTTACCCCCTCACGCACCCGCTCCTACACATAGCACAAGAGAGAATATGTTTCTCAGCAATCTCACTACCGCCGTCCGCAGAATCGCAGTATTCAGCTCAACACAAGATTTCTCCTTTACAAATCCCCTTGCGCCGACCGCACAACGCCCTTTGAAGCGAAAATTTCGTCAAGCGCAGTTTTGTACTGGATGCAAGTTCTTTATGTTTATACTTTCTTTGGTCATATCCAATGAGAATGGTTGCAATATAATAATAAGAATAAAAATCACTCCGCTTCCATTTGTTTGTATTTTCATCCATACAAGTTATTATAATTATTAAATCTATAAATCATAAGGTAAGTCTTAATGATGAACGAAGAAACCAACGAAGTGATGGAAAAATATGAAAAATTATTTTTACAGCATGCTTAACAGCGTATAAATAATTGGAATAATGAGAGCAGCCTTTGCACCCGTAATGCCAAAGATACATTGTATCAGCGACCAGACTATCCAATAAAATCCAAGTTGGAAAATAATGTGCAGAACTAACAATCTGGAAATAAAGAAACATAATTAATTATAACTCACGCTAATTATTTGCCAAACAAACATTTTATCCTTTCTTCTCGCAGCTTCGAGATTCTCAATAGGTTCTTTATTTAGGTTCTTGCGAACGCCCAATAACATGTTCAAAAAATATGAGTCCCAGCGTAGCTCTCCGACATCAATAAAGAACTTTTTCTTGTCTTCTGGGTGAAGAGACTTGGCTAATTTTAGAGTTTTTTTATTGTCAAATTTCCATTCGCTAAAAATAAAGCGCTCCAAAATATTGAGAGAGTTCCACACATTTCTGTGAAGTTTGATCAAACTAAAATGCAAAAAAGAATTAAACGGGCTATCTTCAAGTATAAAATTTAAAAATAATCTTACATTGGTCTCCCGCCAGTTATTCGGATCAGCAGATCGAAGAAGAAGCCTGGGATAAAGTGGAAAATTATAGCTGCCAAGCGGAAAAGAGTAAGGGTGCTTGCAAACTTTAGGTGAGGATACCTAGAAAAATAGATGAGTTTGTCAATAACAAATTAAATCAATTATTCATATTTTTCAAAATAACTTACCAAACGGCTCCTTTCAGTGGATACAAGTGTAAATATCCATTTACTTGATCTATGACGGACGCAAAGCGGAACGGCCTATACGTACTTGTTGTACAATGAAAGATAGCCAACTCCTTATCTGGGTTTTGCTTGCTAAAAAAAATTAAAATATTTTGGTTAGTTTAGCCTCGTCTTAAAGTCTGACTTTTCTATAAATTATCATTTCCTAAAGAACAATATTTTAAATGCATAATATTGATTTAAGTTACAAACGTAGGTCCAACGGAAAAGCTTTAATCGCGCTTTTTATTAGTAATAAAAAATATTATTTTTAACTTTCTAGTTTAAGTTCATACCATATGTAAAGGCAAAGTTTTACGCCTTTAATTTTTTTGTAAATAATATTTTATTTTTCGAATTTTTAGTAGAAAGTAACTTTTGTAGTTTCATTCAGTTTGTTTATATTTAGTTTAGGTAGGACTTCTAAATGCGCCGTTTGGAGGAAACAAAAAAAAAGGTCCTTAATTTTCCATCCTTAGAAGTATCGAAAATTTTACATTACTAGTTTTGGCAGTAATCCTTGTTTTTCCCCAAAACATTTAATTTTATAATTTTGAAACGTGATTTTATTCCGTATATACATATGTATATTCTGTTTCGGTAATCTTTTAAATTTAAACAATTTGAATTTAATTACTCACTTTATGCTATAAGTATGGTAACCCGCAATTAAAATTTCATTGACGACAACATCAACAGGAATATAATCCATTATAAGATCTGGATTTAACGGCAATCGTCGAACTACACCTTTGGAAGCTCCCAAAAAGAATCCCTGAGGACCATTCTTGGAAATAGTCCAACCAGGGACAGGTTCTTTCCATGCTGCAGTAACTGGAAACATAAAAATTATATAATTAGTTTAATATACTCTTTATCTAAAAAAAATTTACAACTTACTCATGCTGGGTCTGACAATGCTGCAAGGAAATTGTTTTGTATACTTGTTCACTTCATGTTCGGCCAAGTGTTTGGTGAATGTGTACGTGTTTGGATGTTGTTGAAGTATTCTATAAATAAAATTTTGTTAGCCATCTAATGACAATTGGATTAATGATAAATACTTCGGCTCCAATTCCTTTAGAACAGCATCTTCTAATGTTGTAGCCTTTTCAATTACTGAATCGGCGTCGCCTGGAGCGTCGTATAAAATTTCTTCTGTCTCATTAAGAAATGAATTTACATATGCACTGGAGACATGCACCATTGCCTGTAAATTAGTTAATAATAGAATGTCTCTTACTATAGCTTCAAGACTTTTAGAAAAGCGAAGTGAGGTAACAATTTTGATATTCAATGATTGATCCTTTTAAAGTGCATGAGACGATACCGAGCTTTTGTCAATAAATTAAAAGAAAACGTAAAAAATTATTTTGCTCAAAAAGAAATAAAACATAAATAAAATTGAAATCATGTTAGAGTATTAAAACAGATTTTCGGTTCTAAAATTTAATGAATTCTTGGCGAATCTTCGAGAGATGCGTAAAAAATTTAAACCGACATAATAATTAATATTATTAAAAATTCTATTTTTGTTTCAAAATTGACTTACACTGGCTCATTTGATCAATTTCAGCTTATTATGTTACGCTGTTATTGTCGTGCTGTTTTGATACGGCTTTTGTAAAATTACATTACATTTGGTTCTGCGTTTGTTATTATTTACAAATATAAATATTTAGCTTCTGCGTTTTAATTTGTTAAATAAAGTGATACAAAGAAGCTTGCGGAAGTATCAAAAATTAGGAAAACTAACCTGAAGGACTTTTCCTCCTGAAATTTTTGGAAAAGTTTTAATATTAATAAACACAAGACTGGTTTTACTTCCATCAAACCTTTTAACATTTTATGTGGGGGGGAGTTTTAAGGACAAAATGGTGATATATTATTAAATCTTTTCATTAAAAACACAAAAAAAATTATTACTGAATAATTATTAATCTAAAAATAGTTTGCGGTATGCATCCTATATCTGAAAATACAATAAATCACAATACTTACATCCAAATTTTTGATTTGCGAACAAAGCTGCATTACCCGACGAGTGCCTAACAAGTTAATGGTAGTCGTTGTTTTTAGAGTTTCAAAAAAATCCAGAGTAGCTGCTGAATGTATCACAATATTAACATTATCAATAAGAGTTTGTCTATCTTTTTCGGAGATTCCCAAATTGTTTTCGCCAACATCTCCTTGAATGGGGACAAGTTTTTTAAACGCTTCTGGTAAAGCAGCTTCATCAAATTTTTCGAAGGCGGAATTTTGTCGCAACTCATCCAACCGTTCTTCAATTGTCTTCTTTTTTTTTGGTCTCATAAGAAGATACAATTTACCACATTCTGGAAGACTACGCAATATTTTCTCTATCAAGCAAACTCCCACAAATCCAGTTGCTCCAGTTATAAAAAAATTTTTATTTTTGTAGAAGTTGGTAATTGGAGATTGGGATGTCCTGCGAAAATAAAAATAAAAATATTTTTAAACAAGTACAAATAAAATCGTCATCTCTTCTCGTTGATTAAACCTAAAAAAAATCATCTTACGTAATGAATAGACGCCCATCGTCAATTATAAACTTTCAAATTATTAAATATGTAGCAAATTCGCCATCAGGAGAAATATGTAATAATGGAAAAAATTATCAACTAAATCACTTTCACGAATCTCTTAATAACAAAATATATTTTGCGATATTTATGAGTAAAACCTACTTCGTATTCTTAATGTTGTAAATTGTGTGTTGTACATGGTTCTCTTTAACTTGATAAAAATTTTTGCTGTTATAATTAATTACATGATAATTTAAATCAGTGCTTTGTAGTTTTAGACTGAAACGCTAAAATTGTACTTAAAAACGCATTAAAATCGTTATTTTGCGACGAGAATAGATTTCCACTGAATTACCACCTGATGGAAATATTACTTTTAGAAACTGAAATTACAACCTCCTAATCAGGTAAATTGGTTAGGTATTTACATGATTTGTATTCAAAGCACAAGTAATGAAAAAATGCAGTATAATAGAACGATAAGTGTAAAGTGATGCTCAATATATGTAAAAACCTTTCACTTAATGAACTTGATATATAATAACATTGCAAAAACTGTTGTAACATATTCATTTGGGTTTATTAGTCAATTTCCATAATCACGAGATGAATGTTATATTTTGCAAGAAGCCAAGAAGCTTGTGCCGTAGAAATTAAGCAATTTCTCAACATTTTTGGCTAAAAGAGGTTTTAGTCCGTGAACCTGAACTTTCTTTATTACATATGTATTAGTTCTTCGCCAGATTTTTGACAACAACTATGGTACAAAAAATCAATTTTTTGCCATCCCTTCTCTTTGTATCAGTGCCTTTGTTATAACTAATTGATTTACTAAGTTTTGGCTTGATTGTATTTCTAAATTTAAACAAAAAAAAAAGCTGGTAACTAACTCTCTTAATTTAACACGCGGTTCATTGCATGCATGTGGTATAAATTATGACATATAAATGAAAATCGTTTATTATAGGTTAACAATAAAAAGAAAATTCTACAGCAAAAATGATAAGCATCTGTAAGAATACAAAAATCAAGTTATTAGAGTTATTAGAGTTGGCTGTCTTTTAAACACAAGGCTTCCCGCTTTTTCGAAAGAAATGCTTGGGAATCACTAAAGCGCAAAAGTCGAAGGTAACAATATTCATCAATTTTGGCCGGAAATTTACACGTTCATGGGTAAACAGGTTAAGAACTCATTAATTTTTTTTTTTACTTTATTCTATTTTTATATTTACGAAGAGAATTAAAGTATGTAATGTATAAACTTTCTTTTTATCCTTATTCTGAATTTTTGTTACAGGTGTGTAAATCATTCATATTTGCTGTTAAATTATTTCATTTTTTACTACACAGCATTAAGTAGTATTCTAAATTTGGTTAGAAGAATCCCCCACCGCGGAGATGATAATTTACAAATAAATTTGTTATTTAATTCTTAGTTTTTGTTACATTTTTCAATGTTCTGAACCAAAATTGAAAAAAGAGGAAAGTTTATAGAATCACCACGGCTATGCCTACAAAATGTTGAAATTAATTTAAATACAGAACAGGATATGAAAGAATCTTGCATATTTTGCAGTGTTTCACTTTTTGTGAATTTTAAAAGTTAAATTTTGAAATATGGGATTCTTGAAAGCATAAATTATTTTTTTTTAATATCGTCACAAATATAGCATTAAAAAATAAGTTGAATCTTTTAAAACTGCCAATCACTTTTGGCGCTTTGAAAATGAATTTGTAAATGATCGAATTACGGAAGAGAAGAGCAGGAATTATTCACTAACTATTGATGGCCACTGTAAATGAATTGAAAATAGTATTAATATTGGAGTGGATAATTAATTTGTGGATACACTACCATTAGTATTTAAATTGAAACTGTTTCCCAATTTATAGTGAAATTCGACTTTTGTATATGTAAAAATAGAGAGATTTTTTCGTCATTCACAAAACTAACCTTGTTTTGTTCATTTATGGAAATTTTCCTTTTAATAGCTTTAACGATTTTATTGGAACATCCAGACAGTTTTTTCTTAAGACATAAAGAAGTTTAAAAAGCTGTTAAATAAAAAACTTAGAAATTCATATAAGGTTCACTTTTCAAGATTTATTTTAATAAGTGATATTCTAGTACATTAACTGAATTTAATTTCTTCCAAAATAAATTAATTATCTTCTTAGCAAATATTAAATTGATGACCATATAATAAATTTATGTTTATGAATCTGTAATAATATCGACAAAAAATTTGTTGTGTAGTTTACTTTGAGTGCATTTGATTATATTTTTTTATTTGTACTTTGTACAAGTTTAAGTATATTGTATACATAAATAGTTATGGTTTATAAATTGCTACCTATAAATTTCAATAAAAATGCAATTTTACTTTTGCTTCAAGTTATGAAAAATAAATAAAATTATAGGTGATCAATTTAATAAAGAATGGCGACGATATCATTTCACCACGTGCTTTCTTGTTTCTTATTTTCTATAGAGATTCAAGCGTTACACTCTAGTAACCCACTTCAGACAGAAAGTTGTTTCTTTCAACTGGTTGGCAAAACACTATGAATTAAATAAACTGAACAGCGAAACCGGTTAAAAAGCTCTAACTGTGTGATAAATATGTGGTAAAAAACTCTATGCTTTTGTCACTAATTTAGGAAAAATACTTTGCAACTCACTTGCACCTGTAAGAAGCTTGTGTAATAGTAAAACTGCTGATATATTTTAAGAAATGTATAGTGATCAAAGATCATGGACATTGGATGTAAATTGAGCATTAAGATAACTCTCCTTCAAGGGGTTCCAAGTTCAGCACTTGTTATAAAATCGAGTAAAAATTTTAAGTTTTTTTGCTTTTTAAATAAACAATTGCCGTCAAAACAAATACACGAATACTGCGAATGATCAATCAAGTTTATAAAAGATCACTTATTTTGGGTCTAAAATGTTTTATTTGCAAAGTCAATGTTGTTTATTGAAAAAGTTGAATAGTTGAATAGTGAAATTCAGACGGAATTATTTTTGTTTTTTTTTACTATGGACGAAAGAAATATGTGGAAAAGAAATTGAATTTTGTAAATTCTTTAGTCTCGTGTAACTTCTTCATGAATTTGGATGAAGTAGCCATCAAAGCATTTGTTATCACTAAAATGCATTCTGAAAATAAAAATGCTTTTTAGACTATTTAGGAAATTAGAAAAAAAATAGTTATGTATAAAAGAAAATTTATTTGAAATATAAAAGGGGTATTCATATGTAGCAGTTACTATTGTATCGATGTAGAAGGTATAGAAAAGTGTTTGCCATAGAATCTACAATCTGTACTTTTCAATAATAATGGGCTTAGAAGAATTATGTATTGACTTAATGTTCCTATGTTGAACAAACTCACAAAATTGAAAAGGAATAAAATCAAAAATGTTTTAAAATAAAAAGTTTTCTTTCAAAATAAAAAATCAGTTACACAATTGCGGCATCATTTTTAGAATAGTTTTAATTTGAACTTTAACATTGGAAAAAATAAATACAATTTGTTTGAAAATTATTAAAGATTTCAGCATTGCTTGTTGTATTTTACGCCATCATTTCTGTGTCAACAACCTTCGTGCAGACGACTTCGATTAGATTGCTATGCGAATAGTTCACGATTCCATTAAAAGTCGTGTTAACGCACGATATCGATTACTAATTTGCGGTTTCCTCTAAAAAAAGCACGTAATTTATAAGTAATGTCTTAGGAAGTTATTTTTTTTATTTGAATAATTTATTTTTGTTTGCAAAAAGATGACACAATAAAATATATGGAAGGTTGGTATGCACCTTTCCTAGACTAGATATTATGCAATAAAGCTTAGATAGAAGATCCCACACTTCGTTTTTTGACTCATCGTTTTATTCCATTTATAGGATATATGTATATGTATGCTTTGTTGTATTTTCTAAAATAAATGTGTAACCTGCTTTAATTATCGTGTGGACATTTCCCAATTTTTGGCAACATATACATAATAGAAAATCGAAATAAGTTCGTAAGGTTGAATTTTGACCACCGGGCGGTCCTAGTTATAAATAATAATGAAAAACTTTCAGCCTTGCATATAAGGGTAACTAGGTACAACTTTCAATAGTAGTAGCCTGTATACATATGTATATGTATGTACATACATATTTTGAAAGTAATTTAACTCTTTAAAAAATTAATGCAGTAACAAAATCGAACTCGTAAATAACTTAAAAATACACTGACATACGTAACTGTTAACATAATTGAATGTAATTCATGACGCTTCTGCATAATAACCAGATTTTTTTCCAAATGTATTACAGTAAAGGGTATCTTTAAAAAGCTTGAAAACTCAATTTTCTTGCACACTATTAACCAGTATCCCAAGATGTTTCTGAAAAAACTTCTGTATAAAGCATTTTCTGTGTCCAGCTCGTCCGAGGTATTCAATGGCGATGGTGAAGGTTAGATTTTGGAAGGGGCTCCGAAAAACCGTTGATCAGGAGACCATGTGGAATCGATTGGCTTATCCCTGTTCTGACTTTATTTGACGAAATACCCTGTTTACACCAACAACTGGCACACTGGCACAAAGCATCTTGAAGACAGCGCACAAGCAACTCATTTGTTTATAGTTTTGGTAGACCCGATCAGCTTGTACTTAAATTCACGTTTTTCACTACGCAGTGCAAGTAAAGTCATGCGTTCACCTTTTTTGTGCGAGCTTTTCGACTTTGAATTTCGCCGACACTTTTTCAGGTGACGGGAAAAATAATGAATATTTAAAATGTTAATAAATATTATTAAGTTTTAATTTATAAAATTATTTGTTGATGTTTCTTTAGTTATGCAATTACAATTAAAATAACATTATAGCAGTTACATATGATAGAAAATGTAATTTTAAAATGCTGGGGAAAAACGATAATGTAGCAAGCCATGGGAGTATATTTTAAGCTATTTTTGCATATATTGATGCCTAACATTGAATATAGTTATCATAATTTCATTATATGGTCCATGTAAAAGAGGACATTCTCTATCATTTAAAAGGTAATAATATTCCCATTTTTCAATAAAAATTTAAATTTTGTGTTAGATTCATCAATGGGCGCATTGAAATCCCAATATCGTAAATTCACCGAAAGGTTGAATGCACAATATCAATAATAAGACTTTTGTTTAATTATTTTCAAGGTTTTATTAGGAAAAACTCTCTTAAAATATCACTCTTGAGTCTGACTATATTTAAATTATATTTAAATTCCGTCGATCGACTGTTTGTTAATAAAATTCGGGTACGGAATCCTTCTTGTGGGTTTTTTTTTAGCAATATGTATATCGAAGAAAGTAAAGTGTGGGCAGTGAGAAGTCGAGTGATAGTTTTAAGTCTTACAGAGGGTTTTCGCAACTTTTTGCATAGTATTAACTAGTTTTGTTCATATGTATCTCGGAAAAGAGTCGCTATATGGCAGTGTTTTGAAACCCGTCTTTAAATCAGGGGGCTTAAATTATGGGTGAAGTGCCCACAAAGCAGTTAACGTTGCGTTAATTTACCTTAACCTTTTTATTGAATTTGAATACAAAAATATCTTTTTGCAAACTAATAACCTATGTACAATAATTAATTTAATTTCTAACATTTTGGGATTGCATTCGACCAATTCAAACTGGACTTTCACAGTGTCATCAAAATCCATGAAATTCAACTGGTCCATTTTGTTTTAATCATCAATTTAGGCGAAGGAGAAATTTTTGAGACAATTTGAAGTGAAATCAACCCATTTTAAGAACAACATTATTGTGAATTTCAACTTCTAATGAAGACGAACTAAAGTCATGAAGGTTGATCAAAACCAACCACTGTGACCGACATGAAGTATGGAACTTGTTTTTAGTTAATGACGCAGTGGGCATGTAAACACCGGCGAAAGGAGAATATCCACTCCACCACATCTCTTAATTCTTTCCAGGTCAAGACGATTCGTGTCCAGTGACAATTATAAGATTATATCGCAACAAATGCGGACTCTATGCGAAGAACATCCGCAAAATAGCACAAATACTTACCCTTCAGCCATTTTCAGTTAGCTCGAACCACAACAGCAAAAAAATACCAAAGATTTAGAGCTTAGAGAAATTCCGTTTCACCACAAATTATAAATTTAAATTAATCTAATCACAGGAGATAGCAAACCCCGGAGGTAAGTTCGCTTCACGAATCGCTCGAATAGAAAACGGAACTGATGAAAGTGTCAGACGCCGTCGAAGGTTTAGCGCAGACTCCCGAGAAACTCAACCCGCACCTGAATTATCTCGAACTGTTGACCAACTGCCGACTGCAAACGCCAAAACGTCACCGCAGTCACTTCAAATTCCGACTGCTTTTCTTCCCCTCCTTATCCCGGTCAGTGATTTGAGTGATCACATTTTTACGCGCTGACTGGGTAATTTTTGTGCCGAAAATAAGGGGATTTTTATTTATAATTTAACTGCTTGTTACAGAACAATGGCGTAAAGTGTTTGAGTTGTTGTCGTATATGCTTAAAATTAAGTACACAGAAATTTTATTGTCGTTAATTTCAAATCTGTTCCATAATTCACATCTTTAACATCACAGCTTAGGTTAGAACGAGGTGGAACAGAAAATATGAAGGCAAGTATTGTCAAAAGCCTTACATGATAGATCGCATAATTTAATCAGGCCTATAGAATTTCAAGTACCAGTATCAGTACAATCAGTTTAACTTGGAAAATTCCAAATACAAGTACAAGAATCGTGGGCCTGTACCAAAATTTTAAGTAATAGTGGAATTGGTATTTTATAAATCCCGTATACAATTTTTAAGTCCAGCTAAAGTATGTCAAGTGCCTGCCTCAATTCCAGCGCAACTATTTACATCAAGTTCAGTTTAATTAGCAACGATTAATGCAATGTAAGTTCACCTAGAGCTAGAGTAATGCAATTAAATCAGTAAAAATATGATTTTTTTAATCAATACTACAATACCAATACAAAATTCCTTTAAAACTATTAAACTGATTCGGTTGAATTTTACATTACCGAAGAAAAAGAATTTTTAATATAATATAAAAAAACAAAACTGAATTGTAACTGACTTTTCAAACGAATTGGTTTAATGGATTTGCCTGAATTTATGTTACAGCATCACACATTGACGGTTTTCGTAAAAAATTTTTCCGTAAAATCCCTCTTTTAACCCTTTTTTAACTGCTGAAGTGTGCAGGGAGGTGAGCTCATTTAAAACGTAATAATTTCTGTTTGAAACGCAGGTAAAGTTTTAATAAAAAGTATGCATTATGAGCTTTTTAATAGTACCTCACATGTCTCAATCCGTTGGCAAATGTGTATGTATGTATACATATCTTAAGCATTTTTTTTTTATTTTTTTTGTAGAAATAACAGCTGCATAAGTTTTCAATATAATTCACAAGATGTTGATTCTATCTTTCCTGTGGAATTGAACATCATAACTCCTTCTTTAAACCTTGAAATTGAAAACATTCCTTTGCTCTTTTGCTGGTGTGTTTCGAGTCATTGCCTTTTTGAGATTCGTATAACCTTTGACAAAAAACTTCAACGGTGTTGTCATATTTAAATTGTTTTCGAGCTGTGTAGGAACCATAAACTGTTCTGTTTTTTTTATTATCAAATCAAACATTTAAGTAATCAAAATTGACATATGTAGTACAGTCGTGCCTACGAGATTAGGCTTTTTGTCCAAATGTTTTGCCATTTCGAATCAGTCTATTTAGAATTTGTTTGAGTTTAATGTATGTTTTTCCTCCAAAAATCATTTTCTCGGACACATCCTATTGCTACTTACTATTTGTCTACATTTATTTATACGTTACCTTCTTTATCCTTTAATGTAAATATTTTTCACCAATAGTATAATTCCCATGGTTAGATACCGCCACTGTTCCCTGTAAAAACTTGTGCCTCATTTCCAGCTGTTTATAAGACTGCATATGAAATACAATAAAATATGTAGCGATTTTCATCAGAGTACATGTTACAACGCAAAGAAAATATAATCGAGTTTTTTAAATAGTTTTATGGAGATAATTACATTATTAAAAATTGATAGTTGATGTGGCCGAGCTTCGCTAAAAACATAGAATAAAATCTATCATTCTGATTAAATTGTTTTACCAACTTATTTTGTTCATACATGATTAGTTGCTAAATTATTTGACACACAATTTTCTCAAATCAGACCCCTACTAGAACCTAATTTTGGTTACCTTTCCGACTGCTAAGAAAAAGTAAAAATTAAAGCGATGACAAGAATATTTATATAAAAATGATAAGAATAAAATAAACTCGAAATATATTCATAAACTATTGTTTGGCTTTAAAATGGGAAGCAAGCTCATATTTACTACATATATTCATTCACTGCAGATGGGATGATTCAACAATCATTATTTGCTTGTAATTTATGATCGCTATGTGAATAGATTTTACCATATGAGTTCCTCATTCAGATTCAAGAAAGTTATTAATGCGGGAAGCTTTATAATTACAACAAGAAAATAATCTATTGCGGGGTTTCTTTTATCTTTATTAATCATATTCAAAACTATCTTCTTTTGGTTGCTGCTGAAATTTTAGTCTGTACCAAAAATTGTAGTTTCTACTAAAAAAAAATCCCGCTAAATTAAAAAGCCTCAATAGTGTCGATAGAAATATTCATATCAAAGAGAATCGTACTCTTTGAGGTCAACATACAAATATACACACAAACGAACTAATTTTTATGTAGCATCACTTAAATTAACTATATTAAATTACTTTAATATGGTTCTTTGTATCGTTTCCCTCACAGCCACGTAAGGAAGGCAGCTACGGAGAAGACAACTAAAATCGCATAAGGAAGCCCTATAAATGTAGCTAAAACAGCGCATAAAAGCGAATTTGTAGCTATGAGTATAATTTTGTATAATAAGGATAGTCTGAAAAATTAAAGTAAGTTAGAATTCTCGTAGAATTTTTTTTTTCAAAAATATTTTAAACTTACAACCGCTGCACAAAATGATGCCTCTTAGTAGTTTTCGCGGACTCTTTAAAGTAGAAGTGTCTTATGCCAATTATGCACCGTGTCATCAGTTCATTCCAGTCGCAGGACGAGCAGTCATAATTATACCTTTGTCTGTCCTCCTCATTCACCTCCTGCAATATTCTCAGTGCATTCTTTAAAGAGTAGCGGAAGTCCTTGTCGAGAAAATATCCAAATGCTTTGGTGGCTCTGTCGAACACGGTCATATACCCGAGTAAACTAAAAGTAAAATATAGTTTATTTGAGGCAATTAGAAACATTTTAGATTTGGTCACCTGTGGTGGGTCATTCCAAGCTTGAGAAATTTCTCAGGTAATAGAGCAAACATGGACGGAAGAATCTGGAAGAGGTAGAAGAACAACGTGTACCTCCAGCCATTTCGCAGTTTTGCGCTAGGAACGAATATCGCACGATCAGAAGGATGCTCCTTCACCACCTTGTTGATAATATTTGTAAATTCCAAAAGTGTTAAAGGATTCACTTCGCCAGATGTGCAATGGATAATTTCTGGCTTTTCGAGCTTCCTTGTTCCAACATAGTAGGCCATTATAAGTGAGGAATTTATCACAAAATCACATGGAATAATGTCAATGGTTGAGGAGGGTTGTCCGCAAATCGTTCTAAACACACCTTTTTTTGGGAAATTCTTCTAAGAATGTTTTCCAAATAGTTCCGAATCATTTCGACTTACCTTTAATGTATCCTGCTAAGAAACCTAAATGCCCACTAGTTGCATTTCCTACCCAACCTTTTGTAGGGTACTCGTATGTTCCGTACACTAAAATAAAACACATATGGTATGAAGTTGGTTTATGTATGTATGTGTAGTATTTATGATGATTACTAATATTACTCTTGAATAGCGATATTTTTAATTGTGTAGATATGTATGTATTTCAACAAGCTAATATCAAGTCAAACAGACAATAATTAGAATTAAAATCGTTCCTCTTTCCGTTTATTTAATTTTAATGAATAAAAGTTATCGTCAGAATAATTTCTAAATCAATTGACTTGCTTCTTGTAGCTTGTACAAAAATAAAATGAAAGTCACTGGTTCTTCCCACATTTGTTATAAACAAGAAAGGGAAAAGTAAGAATGCTCCAATCCCAATATAATAAGCCTGTCCGCAGTGTAATAAAGGATTATTTTATGTATATTTATTAATTTTTAAGTTTTCTAATATTGCGCAAAACGTCTCACGTGAATTAATCAAATAAATTAGTAGCAAACTAATGACCTAGTGACGTAATATACCTGTACCTGGATGTGTTCGCAACGTAAATATCTACATACATATAATAATGTATATGTACATATGTATATTTATGTACTTTTATATTTAATTCTGCTCTTAAAAAAAATTTCAATAATCTTTAAATGCATAATTTATGCTTAGAAATGAGATGAATAAAAACTATCCAGAGGCCCCAAGCGAAATTTAAAGTTTTATTCAACCTACATGTAAAAATGTATCGGATACCCGGGTGCGCATATAAAGGTTACTTAAGCGAGTAGATACTACTTTTATTGTTACTGTAAAAATAAATATAAATATTTACCACAATTAGTTTCAAAATATGTCACCTATCTATTTTTTCAGCTCCTCAAAATTTGTACTGTCCGCGAACGTGTTAAGGTATGTGTATTAAAATATAATTATAATATTACTATACCCTGACTTTATCTTTTATTTGGTTTTAAGCTTTATATAAAATGTATTTGCTTACCAACTGACGGCCTTACAATGGCAGTCGGCAGTCCAGACATTTCTCTTTCCATTAAATTTTCCGCAAGATTTTTCGTAAATGTGTATGTATTGGGGTGATCGCCGATATATTCTTTTAATTTTTCCGATGTAAAATCAGTCCAAACAGAATCGTCTTCTGCCATTTTTATCATTTCATAGGGATCATATTTTGACTTGTAGATACGTTCTTCAATGTATCCTCGAGTATTACTGTTGCAAAACGCTGTTGATAAATAAACGTAAGCTGCTAAACTTTTCAGACGTTTTGCAAATTCAACTGTTCGCAGTGTTCCAGTTAAATTTGTTTTAATAGCAGTTCTTAAAGGTGTCCTAAAGCGGATTGTTGCTGCACTGTGGAAAATAACATGAACTTTTTCTAAAAGTTCATTCAATAATTCTTCTTTCATTCCTAAATTTGGATCGCTAAGTTCACCAACAACAGGAACAACTTTTTGCAAAGTTTTTTCGTCATGTTTTGCGAATATCTGAATAGGCATAAGGATAAGTGATTGAACAGCGTATAATTTAGTAAATTTTGGGTTTTTTTCATACTTACAGGTTTACTTAACATTCTATTTATCCTTTCATTTGGATCGTATCCATACTTTCCTCTGACTAGTAGATATATGACACCAATATCTTGAGTAGAGCTTAAAAGTGCTTCAACAAGGACTGTTCCAAGAAAGCCTGTTCCACCGGTTATGAAGACATTTTTGTGGGCAAAAAATTCGGCTATACTCTGTGGAGTATGTTTATCGATGTCTTTGTTATTGATAATAGCCATTTCTTGGGAAATTGGCATGTGTCCCTGTAAAGAAAAACATTAACGTTTAGTAACCGATTTAAGATTTCTAGTTTTGTTTTGGACAATTACATTGAGAAATTATCGACAATAACAGCAATTAATCAGTATTTATTTTTGTTTATTTGGTTTGTTCTTCAACATAATATTAAAAAAATTGGAATAGTATCAATGTAACCAAACCTTAGGTTACAAGATCTCGGAAAGAGTAAATGGTCCGGAAGGCAAGTGCGGACCCTGAAACTTGGAATTTAAGTAGGTACATATAAAATCTCACGAAACTTCTCTAAAAATCGTCCAAATTACACCTAGAATGTTTGAACTATCCATTTATGATCTTATTAATATTTCTGATGTTATTAGATCATAATATTTAACGAAATATTTTAGAAAATTAAAAAACATCACCACAAGTAGAGCACCAATTTTAAATTGTTACAACAATTAGAAGTGAGTTGCAATGATGATTTGATCTAACGATATTCAATAAATATCATTAATAATATGCAGAAGATTTTTCACGTAAAGCACAAAGCATTTGTTCAAATATCTAAATCGTTTAATAAAATCAATAAATAAAATATGTAGATTATGTACATACATATAAGATGAGTTATTTAAAAACTGCTCTGTGGTTGTCTCAAATAATTATTATAAAAAATATAGAGGCCAGAAGAATAAATCTTTTGATGGCCCACAATGATCTTGAAGTTATTGTTGTAAGCTTATTGGTTCAAACATTTTTTATTTCTTAATTTGAAAGAAATATTTTTTTGATGCTCAATTAGTAAAAGTATTTTCGAATATTTTTTTGAAATATGTAATAAATAATATTCATTTAAAGAATAAAAAATGCTACTTATATTTTAGCTGCAATATTTATTTATCACAAAAGGTGTACAAACATACTGGTCGGAAAAAATTTTTTAAAACATTTTCCTTTCTACATAATTTGAAAGTTTTGATGCACGCTATTTCATATTTTCTAAAAAAAATTGGGAATAAAAATCCATTATCTACATAAGCCGCCAAAACTTTCTTTAAGCAATATATGTATGTATTCCGTTACACTGACTTCAGTGACGCCACATGCTAGCAAATAGATGTCAAGTTGCACAGAAACGGCAATCAACAGACAAAACGTCATCGTAGATTTTTCTAATCCAGACCCCGTTTTCGGTCACGTGTCGAAAGTTAAAAAAATGAACATTTTTCAGGGCTTTTTTGAATAAATTATACATCGTTGTTTAGTCAGATTTATGCAAATTGTTTTTAAAACCCATAATCTATGCGGATGACAATAGTTTAGTTTTCGCACTGTCAAATCGCCTTTTTTGATAAAAATACGTGCTCAAAAATATTTGCTCGCTATTTTACTTTTTAAGAATTGAAGCAATGCACTTTAACTAGTAGGATAAACAAATTTCTTAAGTATCTCCATGGAACATTTCGTGTTATAATTAAATATCAATATTTTGCATGCAAACGAAAATATAATATTAACTGAAATAGCCTCACCCCAGTATCTCCGACATTAATCATCTGAAAGAAAATAGAAGAAAATAATTAGTTAGCTTCACAGTTTAAGTATGTAGTAGATACATATGTATTATGAGAATAACCGGCAATTAACTGCACCAAATTAGATGTCAAACTTTATTCAAAACAAAAATAACAATGATATTTACATTTTTCGCAATATTTCTCTTGTATTCGGGTGCTGTATTATACATATATTTGGCATAAATTGAGTTTGCGGTCATGCTCCCGCAATTTATTTTGTGAAAATTATAGAAAAACAAATTAGAAATGTTTCCACCGAACTTCTGTAAAATATTCTAGTGTTACTTTACTTCGATTTTTCATTTTAAAAGGCAAATGCGTGCTCGTCATCGTCGATAACTCGAAAAAGATATTTACCTCTTATTCGTTAATTTTAAAGATTCTTGACAAATTTGTTAGAATTAAAATTAAAAATCAATACTACCTACTTAAAGTTTGTATGGACTAAGATCACAAAGTTTATGGACGCGTGGAAAGCTCAAACTGGGTTAACTCAATAAATTTGAAGTGGGTATTAGGTAAATAATAATAAATTTTAAATTCATAAATGAAACTAAGACAATGTACCTACCTTGGCATTCTGAAAACTAAATGATGATGTATTATGACTATACTATAACAAAAAACTCAAAATTTATTGTTGCTTCAATTTGCAATTTGAACTCTTATAAATCAGATCAAACAAAAATTTGTTTATTATAGATAAGTTAGGGCTAGTATTAGTTGTTTATATACTTTTAAACGATTCTTAGTAAATGTAGTTTCGTATATTTTATGGTTTGCAATTATAATTATTTATTTTATTTAAACATATCAATTGAATAATTACTGCAGGTCTAAAATTGTAGTGGGGGCGGGGCGTTTAATGCTTAGAATCGCAATTTATTTATTACCATCTTTTTCTGATTGACGCATATAGTTTTAAACAAAACGCAGAGGAGCATTAAATCGAATAACTAATTGATAACTATAATTTATATTTGAAAACTGGGTGCAACCACAACCACTAACCCATAATTTTATTTTTGTCAGTAGTTTTCTGCTTCGAATACAAAATAGTGAAATTACTATGCAATTTTGTAGACGGGAAGCAAATTCATTGAAAGGCTAAGAGTTGTGCAAGCGTTGTTGGTTGAAATAACTCAGCGCGGTTTGAATTTTTAAGTGTTAGCAGACTTTCCTCATTAGTCCCCCAACACCTCGGGCGGGTATTGATTTTAAATATTTTTTATCATCGCCTGATCAAAAGATCCGCACTGTAAATGTGAAGTTAAGTACTTCACACTTTCCCTAGTAAGTAATTTCTGCATTGCGACATATGTCGCCGCCAGTAGCAGCTTAATTCTATTCATGAAAACTAATTGGATATGCAATCATCGAGCGAATCTGACGAGCAAACCAAATGAATCGGTCAGCTGAAGCCTAAATTAAAAATTGCAAAATCTTCCCAAAACCGATGACAATAACAATTTATGGAAGCAGTCGAATTTCATTGATGTATGCAAATTATGAGTTCGCGCCCTTCTTCAGATTCGTCGACTGCCTCGGTTGCGATATTGCTGCGTAATTTGAAAAAATCGATGACCAAATCAGTATCAACAAAATTTAAGTTTGGATGAAAATTAAGGGATACTTTAAATTCATTTCCTTTTCCGGCCATTCCAGACAGTATGCTACAATAAATGTAGATATAAGTTTTTCGAAAAAGATTTACCGGAAAAATATCGAATCACCGGTGTCGTGCATGATATTATAAGAAAGTGATTTTTTACTTCGTAACCTTTCATCACTGGCGATGGTTGATCCAAGGCAGAAGTATTCATTTTCATGGCAAAACTGAACTGTTGTAAGATTCGGTGAAATTTTTTTATAGCACTGAAGTTAAATCACCTCAGACTGCCTGGACGTGCCCTGTATAAAAGACTATGACCGTGACATTGAAAAGTGAAGTCTCCACAGCATTTGATTTTGCGAAAAACTGATGTACGAATAAGGGCTCAAATATTAGAGGATTTTAACAAATAAACAAGTTTTTAAAAATTTTAAATTTCAATACCTAATGAATATTATTATTTTAAAATAAATTTTCTTAATTGAATTTTTATTTTAAATCAAATTACCTGAAGGATTTTTAAGGGTTTTTCGTAGCTGTTGGATAGTTTGATTTACATTTGTGGTGTTACTAAAAATAATAATTGTCTTTTACCCTGGACTAAGAAATCTACTCAGTATAATAGTTATTTCTTAGGAAACTTGAAAAGCCGACATTTCTAGGGTAATTGGTTTTTCAATAAATATATTATTATAATATTAGTAACACAAAACTAAAGTGCATTTCTTTAAAAGCAGTCAATTTCAGAATTGTTCTGAGACAAAGTTCAAATTATTTTCCTTAAAGTTTAATTTTGCATATTTTAAATAATTCCTTGACTAAAATATTGCAAGCAAGGGGGACTTTATAACTGATTTAATTTTCTTTACTAGGTAAGACGATATTTCCTTTTATTGTTTAATAAAATAAATTTAGTTTAATGTTAGATAAGGCAATTTAATTTATTTTCCAAAGTCTCTGAATTCTCAAACCTCACTAATTATGATTTTTTATGAGCACTCTACTATTCAACCACACCTATTTAAAAAACGTTTTCGTTTTAAAACTTGCACAATTAAAAAATAAAACTATTTAATCCCTTGTTTACGCAAATGGTACACTTTATCATTACGTTCCAAGATTACCCCAATATATGAAAAATTCGCATTCTTTCAACATGAAACCTTTTAGTATCTTTTAATCATTTATGCAATATCTAAACGATTGCAAACTTTAGCCCAGATTTGCATATATTGCGAACTAATAGCTCTGTTCCGATTGATGTTGGCAACATGCGGGATGGACAAAAATTCAAAGGTTACTTGCAAAATCTTTTTACCTGGTTTGATTTATTCAAATTCCTGTTATGTGAATCTGTGCGTTTTGAAATTTGTTGAGTCAATTCTGAATACATACATATGTATATAAACTTTTGTTAAGATGTAAAAGATTCATTCGAAGTATGAAAACCGAGTAAGTGTAAATGGTTGAGAGATCCAATACTTTGAACCTTTTATTTAAGGATTGAAGATTTTATAGAATTTTATTAATCATAAAGACAACTCAATAAGGTTCTACTTAAAGAAAATTTATATTTCCAGATAAAAAGAACAACAAAATGCCTACCTTTTTTAATTAAAGCACTAATTTTATTATTTCTTAAAAAGGTGAAGGAAAATCGGCAAGCATCCCATAAACCAACCAACCAACTATAAATTTTTAACCGCATTCTTAAAAGTAAAATAAGAAAATTGTAGAAAAAACAAGAAGGACACTTCTTATTCAAAACCTCAAAACTTAATTAATATTGGGTGTCAAGACCATAAATACATACTTTGGTTTTGTAAGCATATTACATGAGAAATTTGTGAGGCTAAAGAAATTCGACTTAACGTATTAGTGGGAATTTACTCGAAAAAGCAGTATATTCAATGAAGAGTGGAATTCGAATCTATGACCGTTAAATTACGATTGATTTGCTATAATTTTATTAAAATATCAGTATTGAACTACGCCATTAATTTGTTGAGAACTTCTAAGAAATTATTAAATTTAATGTTGATAGGTGAAGACAGAATCCTTTTAGTTTTTCAAAGCATGCCTTTGTTATGTTGGACAGAAGGGGAAAATTAATGAAAAGGGACACTTAGAGGATTATTTTAGCCCTTCATTGATTTCTCGCATCTGTCGAACTTAGAAAAAGTATAATTCCGAAAATTAAAAGCTCTCGAAACAATGAAATATATATGTATTTGATCATATTTTAACAAGACCTCTCATTAGAGACACATGTCGGTGTGTTTGGAAATAAAAAAAATAAAAAATTTACGTATAACAAAAATAACGGCCGACGGCGGCCATATTTATTTCTCGAAAATTTTATTTCTTATAGCACTTCCACGATTAAAAGGAATCTAATGACAACTTCTTTATTAAAATTCCTGAAGCCGTTTATGCAATACAGACTGATTAAACAAACGGACACAGAAACACTCACCCGAAAAACATTACCTCATTCTAGAGCAGTCGAGTAAAAGGAATTTATTTGAAAACTAAATCATTTCTATTTAATATTTACTTTGAATTTTTAGAACTGGACATAAATTTAAGCATAATTTAAATTTAAACTTCGTTGGTTCAATTTCCTTGTTAATTTTACTCCTAATCTTTTTTACTAAATGTGAAGGCTTTTATCAATCTTGTTAGAACATTTCATGTAATTACTTGGTTTTTATTGATATATTGTTTATTATTTTTTTACAATCTCGCTTTTTAGTAACTAGTCTACATATTTTGACTGATTACTGAAGTATGACTTACCTTCAATTTTGAACGAGACTACCAAATTAGACTGCGCACAATTTTGTAATCCGAGAAATGTAATAACAATGTCTTCACTATTTTAGAACACTTTTAAACTAACACAAGATGTTTTATAGCTCTAGAAAATGTTTCTTCATGCGTAAATATTCTTACTTTTGTAATATTAACACAAACATTAACTTTTTACCGCTATATATAACGGTAAAATTAATACTATTATATTTACAAAACACTTCTG
Organism: Machimus atricapillus; assembly: GCA_933228815.1. Lineage (NCBI taxonomy): Eukaryota > Metazoa > Arthropoda > Insecta > Diptera > Asilidae > Machimus > Machimus atricapillus. The sequence goes on along the minus strand of OW121786.1, from coordinate 29,209,011 downwards.
TGCACTTTTTTATCGCGATGAATTGGTGATCAAAACTTTGCGGGAGCAATCGAACATTTATCAACGATCTGCGCAAAATCACTGACAAACTGGGCGCAGCGGACGTAGCGTCAAACTTAATATCCAAACCGAATTCACGGACTGAACTCGAAGACACTGAAAGTGGAAAAGAAAAAAGCGTTCAAGTCAATAACAAAACCCCTCTTGAGGTTTTCCTTCCTCTTCAGCCGGACTCAATTACCTGTTCAGAAAAATGCATTACCTTGCTTTTTTTCGCGGGAAAAGACGATGTACGATGGCCGCGCCTGGAACACGTGAGGGGCTATTGACTATGTGACTATGCCATGCCAGCAGTAATTTAAGTAATTGGTCTTAGTGACACTTTGCGGTGTAAAATCAATCTCTTTCAACTCATTCGTAACGAAGATTTCGTAAAGAATTTTATGCCGGACATAAGACCTTCGGCGCAAGCATCACCCGGAAAGAGTCAAAAAGTCGTCGCAGACTTCAGAAATATATTCAGACAGGAAATACGGCAGTTCTGTGCTGGTGCTTTTAAAAGCTTCTTAGACTTGCGCAGATTAACTGGCTAAGAAACACCGTCGTCCGCATCTTCCGCGACCTTTACCTACTTTTCCGGAGGTCAATGTACCTCGCTTCTTGAGCTGGCCGTCTCAAAGAATGGCCGGCAACTTTCAGTTTCACTCATTTAGTTCACAGTTATGCCTATGGCACGTTGATAGTTGGAAACAATATTTATAGAAAGCATATTCCTAAAAGACGATTCTTTATACGACCACATCAAATTAAGTTTCGGAACACATAATTTGTGACATTACATCCCTCATAAATTTCCAATATAAAAACACAAACTCTAAATGAATGACCTCTGTTAAGACTATCAAACAGAAATGAACTAAAAGAGATAGATTGTGATTAAGTTTGTCAATGACCTTTTGAGGTATAAATTTTTTGCTTCGCAATTCTACTGTGAAACCCATGTTCACATATAAAATTGATTTTTATGCGGAATATGCAATAAGTAGGCCTTTTAGTGAAATAAGATACTTTTGTTTACTTATAGAAATAAAACTTGTCCATTCAAAAAAGCTTTTATTTTATTTTCTTATAAGAACCAAAAAGGGAGGAAAGGCTGATGGCACACCTAATATTGTATTGTCATCGAAACGATAAAAGTCAGTATTTGTTGATTACATTGTAACCTTTGCGTTTAGGTACTTCAACAAATAATAATTATTTTATTGCGGTTCAATTTGTCGGAACCGCAGAACTACGAAATTTTTTTTATATGTAGATATGTATAGCGTGATCTTAGTTTCTTGATTTCAAAACTGCAACATTTTCTTACAATTTGTGTTTTATAGCTAAAACGAGTATAAAATGGGAATAAAATTAAAGATCAGAGTTATATTAGTTTCCTTATAGAGAGACGAATTTAAACATTGTAAAACCTAGAGTGTAAATATATGTTAGTAGTATATATCGTCGGTAATAAAGATTGGTTTATATTTTAATGTCGTCGGATTATTAACAAAACTGCGTTGTATGGTTTAACCTTTAACGCGCCTGCTGAATGTATCTTCAAAGCGGTTGTGATAATAATACTAGCAGCTAAATATTATTTACACTAAAGTTTTTCATAACTTCGATGCTGACTGCATTTCTATGGTTCTGGAGATTATTTATATTAAACTGGTTAGTACTTCGATTGTGTTTTCGAATGGAGTGATATGTTACCAGTTATCAAAATATAAAAAAGTTGACTTCGTAATCGAGCTTATAAAAATAAAAAATAGGAAGTAGGTAATTATTGTGTAAATTAAACTGAAATGTAAATAGACTTAGCTATTTATATACGTATATATAATTTGTTAGGAAATAGCTTAGGTATAATGTACATATAAAACTATACAGAACATATGAAGTTGGATTTATCAGTTTATCTTACAGTGTACTATATCGACACAAATTCAGTATAAACATTAAATGCGGAATCATTCGAATCATTTATTAATTCTTATTTTTTAATTTCTGTTTTAATGTACTAAGGTAATGATCAATAACTATTTACATGTTTCCAAATTTTGTATTCGATTCGAATAAATTCATTTTAAGACTTAAAGACATCATAAGTTTTGATTCTCGCAGGTTTTTAATGAATCATAATCTCCCAGATATTATGTAAACTGTCCGTCGCTACCCAACTACAGTAAAACCCGGTTATAACGTTTCCCGGATTTTACGTTTTCCCGCTTATAACGTCATTATCATTCGGTCCCTAGAACTTCCCTATTATTGACCATACAATATAATCCGGATATAACGTTCCACTTTATTACGTTTTCCCGTTTATAACAACTTTTCACCTCAAGTCGGGACATTCATCCCCTTTGTAAAATTATCCGTTTATAACGTTTTTGTCTTTTTTGTATGGGAAATTTCGACTCTTTAATTTTTCGTCTCTAAAAGTGTGCTTTGTCAGGCTCATTAGAGGATTTGGACATTTTTGTTAGCAGAAAATGTCGTATTTCGTATTATGAATTATAATTATAATTTGTGTAGAATTAATTACGTGTAAAATTAATTGATTACATAACTATAATAAATTGTGTATATAACTGTGTATAAAACTTCATTGTTTTGGAATCGTTGATACACCTATTGAATTTGTCCGGAACGCTTATAACGTTTTCCCGCTTATTACGTTTTTTTCGTTTGATCCCTTGAAAAACGTATTAAACGGGTTTCACTGTATTTCCTTATCATGGAATTTTGATAATTTTGCTGGGATCTGCAAAGCTTAAAATGTGAATTTTTTACAATTCAGCAAACAAACTGGAAATATTTGGAAAAAAGTTCCGTCCTCCAACAATAGTATAATATCTTTTCTAATCACGTCCCTTATGTTTTGACAAATTCCCAAAACTACATAGAGTGGTAGACAATAGACGTAGAGTGAAATAATATTAAATTTAATATCTATAGAATAAACATAAGGTAGTCCCCCGCAACAGCAAACATCCATCACATTAAATAGGTTTTAAGTAATTATTGAAAAGATTCACGTCCGTGGCTTTTATTCACCTAACCATAAAGATCACCCACACAAGCTTCACCCTTTTCTGCCCAGGTATCGTGTCTATGTAAAGGCTGAAAAAACGCCGCGATCGACTGATCAGCTTCTAAGAAGTTTGCAATTATCAGCAAGGTCTTTTAAAAGTGTTTTCCCAGCTCTTCAGATTTGTGTGCGACCAAATAGAAAGCAAAACTCACCGTTTCCAAAGTGTGCTCGCTGTTGGGACAGCGTTTGCATTTGCATTTGAATGATTGTTCCCGTTTCCCATGCAGAAAGACCATCGAACAGATCTGCTTACTTTTGGCGACGAACTTCTTGAACTCTTTTGGTGCAGAAGCCAAGCGACCGTCCGTCAAGCCGGGCTTAATTGATTTGATTGTACTTCGAACCTTCGTTTCACAACGTAAACTTGTCGCATTCCATAATTCTGTGGCTGAACAAGCACACGATCAGCCGATCTTGTTTGGTCTGGTGATCTTCCTTCAGACGAACACGAATCACTTCACTTAATTCATATATGCACTGTCAATGTTTAAACCCTAAATTATGTTTTCTTCAAATTTGGAGAAATTTCTGCAATGATGATCGATTTACGAGACTTCTCACGAAATCCACTCTGTCTGAACAACACACACTCGCGCTGCGTTGCATCAAAAATGCACTGTCCGACAGGCTGCACTTTTCACGTAACCGCCATTTCCGATCGCCACCAGACAGATTCATTGCAATTTCTTCAACGCAGTCAGTGGTGGGCTCAACTGCTTCACTGCTTCACGGCTTCATTGTAGCGTAGAGTCTGTCTTGGTGATTGTTGCTGGAAGATATTGGCGACTTCAAAATCGCAGTACAAATCAGTAAAGTTTGTTTTACTAATAAACAAGTAAGTGAAAATTATTTTCTTGAGTTAAACCATAATCTGTTTTCTGTTATCTTTTGCTAATATAGAAGAAAGTAGGTACTTTATTGTTCACTTCACTTTTCAGTTGGGGCATTTTCAAAAAATTCAGTATTCGACCTATTTCAATTTTAAGTTCTTCTTGTAATTAAAAATTATATGGCATTGTAAATCGTGAATTTTAAATAAATTGAATTGAATTGAATTGAAACTTACTAACATTAGAGTGTGTAAATGATAAAATACATATGGCACAATGATATGTATAATATTTAATCTTTAATTGACGCAAAAAATCAGAACATTATATTTTATCGTTTACAAATTCAGCACATCTTATTTCGTCTGATTGTAAATGATTTCATTTCCCTAATTTTACATTAACCTCTTCAGGGACGAATTTTTTAGTGTTTGCTTTAATTTCTTGTTTACTTATTTTTACCTACAGGTACTTAGAAAGTAAGAACAACTTGGAAAAATAATTAGAGTACAGAAGGACACTAAGTTCACATACTTCACAATTAAGTGCTTCTAGTAAACAAATAAAAAAAATCATTTTACAATATATGTATATATTTTTAAAATAAAGCAGTTATTAAAACTTTTATACATTGGATAAAAAATGAAGACTGCGATAAAAAGGTTCCTATAGTTTTATTAATAACTATTTATTAGTGCTCTGTGCCGAATTTTGGAAAATTAAACAGTATTTTTCGCAGTCTATTTTCTCATAGATCGTTCACCGTAGAGATCTTGGGGTCTATTCAGAGATTCGCTTCACGTAAAAAAAGCATTTTCTTCTAATTTTCATTTCACTTCACGAAACCATCCATTCTACATATTCATAAAATATTCTTTTGCTTAAAAAAGTGACGTGAATGAATAATTCCACCACATGCCGAAAATATTCACATAAGAAACATTCACTCTTAACGAATATCAGAATTAGATGTTCGTTAAGAGTGAATCAATCTGCCGTTAGCCAAATATTTTTAATTATTTTCCTGAATTTCAAGGATTTTTCTGTCAATCAATATTTATGTCCATTATGAACCATACGGATGCATCACATAAATGAAATTAAATGAATGGCTATCCAATAATTTAGTCAGAATTTCGCAAGATAGAGGAAAAAGATTGCAGAAGATTACAGTTCGCATCAGACTATGAGTTAATTTGTCATTGAAACTGTTAAATTATTTATGAGACGCCAAAAAATTTTTTTCTTTCTCATCATAGTGAAGAAAGCTTTCGCGAATATCTGCCTGAATTTTACAGGAGACAGCAATAAAAATGAATCAATTCTGTACAAAATATAACAAGTTTTGCAAGCAGACAAGTAGGTCGAGGTAAACTTTACAAACTTGAACTAACTATTTAATATATGGACAGTTCAAATCACCTGTTTAAATTCCTTTTCGGTCGCCAAGTAAATTACTTCAGAATAAGAATCAAGTAAAACAAAAACATGTGGAAAGATGAGTTTTTACGAATATTACATTTAATGTATTTTTTACACTTACATCCATCAACTGCCCTTTACATTAATAGGAATACTTGAAAACATTTATTTTCGGTGAAAATCTGAACGAATAAATTCGCACTTAGGTACATTATACCCTTGAAGATTATTTCAAAGCAAACCTTTCACGAGATCTTTCTAAAAAAAGTATTGAGGTAAGTCAGTAACAAAAGTATCCGAAAACTAACAGCTGACGGTGGTAAAAGGAAGGCCACAAATCGAACTTGACCCTTCAATCATATCCGGAAGAAGAAGTCAGCGAAAGTATGTGGTCAAGGTGTTTTGTATTTGCCTACTGATATACGGGAAAAATATGTAATAAGAATTTAATTGATTGTCATGAAGCCAGCCAATATATGCAATACGCAATCAATAAACCATCGGACAACTCTATTTATGTAATAGCAAAGAACGTATAACATGTTATACGTTCTTTGGTAATAGGCATCAAACTTTGCCAAAATATGGAAAGTACAAGAATAAATAATAAAGTAACGTCATGCCATTGGAATTAACCTGATCGTTCATTATATCAGTAATCTTCGTATCTTCTGATGAGTTGAGTATAAATTATAATTTTAAGACTGCAGATCAATATAATATTATAAGGTCAAAAATTGAAATGTGATCGATCTATTAGCCCTGTTACCGCTTGAATAGAAATTCATTTAATATTACTTAATGTTAATATCTTTCAACCTCATGATGGAGTTGGTATAACTTCATCACTTGTTTTCAATGTGCCTATTTGAAATTAATCAATTTTATCCGCTATAGGATTTGTACGCTTCATTGATTTTTCTACGTTTTCGATGATTAACCGAAACGTTCCTCTGTCTTTGAACAAATTGCGTTGGAGGAACGAGAGTATTGAGAGCCATCCGTAGTTTAGGTAAAAATTTCAAAAAATTGTTCAAGTAAATTTCATAGTTTTTCGGTTGACTGGATTTGCAAATTAGCCGCAACCGCCCTAAAACAATTTAAGCAATAAATAGTTGAATTAAAGGTCATTTCCATTTGATTGCAATTCTGTTTGCAAAACATTTCAAGTGTAAATTATTTCATGAGAATATTCAAGAATAATTTTTGATTTAATTTTGAAATATTTATTGTATCACAATATTTTAAAATATTTTTATACGCTTAATTAAATAAGGTTTACAAGTTTTAATTTTTATAAATGTTAATGCGGCATTGTGTGCTTTCTTTAAGGTTTGAAAAATTTCCGATGGGGGGAGAAGAAAGGCATGGTAAATAAAAAAATTACAGGTTATGTTAAATTTTTATTAATGTTTGACATTTTTACAAGTTCGGCATAATTCTAATTGAACTTATTTCTAAATAGATTATTTATTTACATTGCAAATGGAGAAAGTTGAAAAGTGGCTAAGCTTTTGCATAAAAATTAAAATAAAAGAGTTTATTAAACAGTTGTTGTACAAAATGAAAATTTTAACACATTTTTCTTGGTTTTCTTAAAGCAGATACTTCAGCTGAAAGTTTCTTCCTCGGATAATTCCAGGGTTAAATTTCAACTCCCAGAGTCCTGATACCGGGCGGGTTGGTTTCTGTGGGGAAAAATAAAGAAAAAAAATAATTTAGATTTAGAGGATGTAATGGATAAAATAACATTATATCATCCATGTATCCAAAATGAAATAAATACTTTTTAGAAATTTTCTTGGGATATACCAGTACCTTGATTTTATTTGTATTATAAGCAGGCTGCTCGCCCAATTAAATTAAGTTCCATCGATTCTGAACAAAATCAATTTTTTCTAAGCGTAAATTAATACTTGCCTTTTAGTCTTAAACGAGCAATCAATTGGTGAAACCAAATTCTGAAAACTCCTAGGGTCAAAAAGTGTGATAACGATAAATTTTTATGTTTTAAAATGTGGATTGGTTTTACATATAATAAATAAAATGTAAGATTTAAAAAAAAAAACTTATTTTACTCGCTTAAACCTTTTCATGTGCGAATTTTCCCCTCTGAAAAAATGAAATAGTTTTGGAGGTCAAGAAAGCACCATAAATCATGCAATATTGGATACTTCGCATTACTGATCCAAAATATAATATAATACTTATGTAGATCCAGAGAAATTTGTCTTAACAGTGTCGAATCGATCGCGATCATATAAGTAATACGATTTTTAGTGGAAATTATTAACTCTGTTAAACCTACTGTTATTCTCTGTTTCAATCAATCAGTTATTTTATCAATAAAATTAATCAATGAATTTTCGTTTCCATTTGCAAAAAAACACGTGATCTTGCTTGGTAACTCTCTTAACTAAAGCTTCGAACCATTTTCAGTGTAAATCTGTCGTCTGTTGTGAAGTCTTTGAAGATGTTCCAGTTATTGAAATTCTAATCGTTTAAAAGCTTAGGGAATGAAAATAGCTTTTAAATAAAAGTAATGTATTTATGTTATATACTCTTCTTTCGTTTTTATCAAATACTACGAAAATTGCAGGACAATACGCCATAATTAAGAATACAATTTGAGGCATAGTAATAGCATATTTTTAGGCACGTCGCATAAAATAGTTGATGACTAAAGAAGATAGCTGCGCTCTCCTTTAATTATTATTATTATTTGCTAGTTATTTATGTTATTGAGATTTTTACCTTTCATATATATGTATGTATGTAAATATGTATATAGTACCAGCTGACCCGATGAACATCGTACCACCTAAAATTGATTTGATTGTAACTCTTGATAAAAGATTATGAATCCCAATCAACCCTCAAACTCCAATTCACTGAGATCGGCTATTGGCCGCAAATTCCACCCCTAGGTTTAATTTTTTGTTAAAAAGCTTTTTTACACCGTTAAAAATGTTGAAATTAGAGGACGAACGAAATCTGTTGAAATCACCTTGTTATTCTTCACTGAGAACCTTACAATCTTGAAATCGTCGTGTATCAAAACTAATCGAGTATCGGTAAAAAACAATGACTGATCAAAGTAATTGTTTCCAAAATGCAATTAACACTTTAAAGGCCGCTTACACAACATGTGTGTGATAGCCCGAAAGACTGTTAGTGACCGATCAAGCAACATGTGTGCACTGTGTGTGCACATCACAACACTCTTTCTGTGATGATTTTTGTACGATTATAAACTGATAACTGCCAAGTGCCATTACATTTAGGTGAATGATTCAATAATTATCACACAAAGAAAAAATAATAAATTTATTTTTGTATTACTTTATTGTTATTTTTATTTTTTCTTTATTAAAATTGAATTATTTACTGAATTTATATAACGTTTTTTAAATTAATTCTATGAAAATATTGCCGGCACCTGGCGAAGTTTATGTAACTGCATCTAGCGGCTTTCCTCCCCTCCTATCTGATATCATCAAATCTTTACTTGAATTAATTAATTTTGTTTGGTGCTTGAAGATTTCATTTGCTTTCAAGGCATATCAAAATTTATGATAGATCATAGAACCTCCACCAGGAAGTCGTAAGTTGTTCGCTTTTCTTTCCTTTCTATTTTGTTTATTATTATAAATATTAAAAATTTGTAATAGCTCCTAATGAGTGATATACCTACTGTGTGACATTTTTTATTTAAAATATACTATACCTTCTAAAGTTGAAGTCATCATTTGGAGAATGGGAATTACTATTCAAGCTTCTACATTCAATGGCTCTTAGGAATGTTATTCTTATTCTGGTTTTATTCTCACATCATTTTCTCTTATAGATAAGGTAAACCTAAAACAATATTTACGTATACATATGTATGTGTTTTTTCCTAACTTGAGGTACCATAGAAATAAAATTAAAATAAACCAAAAAATTAACTATAGTTACAACGAATACGAAACGCGTTCACAATAGAACGAATGAATAAACTGCCAAAAATGAATTGCACCTGCAAAACAGATATTAGTCGGCCTAATTATCTTTTAATTACGTAAGAACCAAACGACCCAATTTCGTTGTACTTAAGTAAATAATTATTTTACAGATAGATAGACCACCAACTTCAGTTAATGGATATCGATATCTCAGCTTAATTGTCATTTTATAGCGAAAACTAACTGGTTGCATTTTTCAGTGAAGAGACCTATCATATGTATCTTTAGTTTTGGTAATAAAAATATTCTTTCGGTTTCGCTACGTGTTGCCTTACAAGTAAGGTTCAGATGTATCACACTTTCTAATATTTTGAAGTACTATCTGCAAAGTACAATTGAGTAGCAGTAATATCAAAAAATACTAAACATATAATTTCAACTGGCACTTCAAGGAAATTTTCAGAAATATTGAAATATGATGCATCAGCATCAAGCATAAATAATTTCACGCTAAATTTAAGATTACAATACCTCTGCTTTTTAAAACATTAAGTCATTGTAGTTTCAGATTCATTAGTTATGATGGATTCTATTTTGTAACATTGCAAAAATCAAAAAGCCTTTTTTTTATAATGATTGGATCAATTTTTTTAATTTTTAAATTTTGAGTAGATGTACCTACGTGAAAAAATGATGCTTTTAGAACATTTTTTTTCTGCTGGCAATCTATAAACATACATACATATATATTTTCCGTGAAGCGTAAAGATCTTTGCAAATTAGTTAACATAGGTATAACGTGTATAAGCAAAGTTTAAACAGCTGCTTGATTTAATCTAAAGATGTGGATTGTTTGTTGTTCGGTCAGGAGGGCAACATCTTCATCAAACAAACGGAGGTCCATCAAAAGCCCGAAATCCAGGCTCGTTGCGATTTTTGATTTTGATAATTAAACTACAAATCATTGACGACTTATGCAACTCTCCGGCATGAATTGCACCGTGCCTGCATAAGTGCATTGGAGCGGAGAGCAGTCATCGCGGAATCGGCCGAGATCTCATAGTGGCGAAAATGGAGTCGTGAGGTAGGTGAATCTGTTTACTTTGAGATTTGGCGGCGAGATTTTTTTTGTCGTGGACGTTTTTTATTCGCCCGTCAGACACGTTTTCATTCAATTTGAAAATCCAGATATGTGGCACATCCTGGATGGAGCGATAGAGGCCCTGGAACATCTGTGCCGCGCTTCACTATGAATGAAATGAACTGAAGATGTTCTCCTCCGCGGGTCGAAGACGTTCATGGCTTTGGTTTGGACGCTTGCACGCGCGTTTGTCACTCTCCATGAGGTAAGATGTGACGAGATCAAAATAAAATGTTTCGCCTTTCGAAATTAGGTAAAAATCGTTATATCTTTCGCCTTATTTCGTTCTTGGCATCTTATTTTTGCACAGTCAGATCTACGATGGAAGAAAGCAAAGTTAGGAAGTAGACCTTCCTTTGAATTCCTTCATTTTAGTTTTGCAATGAAATATCGATGTTTGTTTAACGTAATTCTTAAAAATATCTGCATTCAAAGTAAAATATTCCCGCTTTAGAAAATTATTGAAATAAAATCAGGATGTACGCAAAAGTAGAGTAAACAATTTTAAGGTAGAGATACATATCCGAATTTCAAATAAAATTGAAATTTAAAATAAAAGAAATTATGTATTTAAAAGAAACACCAATTTTTAATCAAACAAAACAAAAATTTATTTTGTATCTTTGTCTTTTTGCACGGTAGAGAACTATTTACAAATTATATATTATTTCAATATTCTTAGACCATTGCAAAAATATGTCTTACAATTATCAAATTATATAATACAAAAAAAGTAATTATGAAAAATTATTTAGTATTTGCTGGCAAAATCGGTATGTATCTCCTCCAATTCTATTGTATGAAACCTACCGTAAAATGTTATATTGTTGCATTGCATAATTATAGCGTTTCTGTAATACTTTATCAAAATCCCTGAGGAAATCCCAAAATCAACCTTTTCCAGAATTTGGTTTTAAAAACTTACTACTAAAAATTTGTACACAATCGTTTCAAGAAGTTGTGTTACTGAAACAGAAATTTTTCAGCAGAATTCTTCCGTATCTTATCTATACCTTACAATTAATAATTTTTTTAAAATTTAAATAACATTTTAAGAGGCTATATTTGATTTTAATACCAAAGTTAAGAACCTGGCATTGTTCACTGGTTTCTACTAGTTTTGCAATTGCAAATTTGCCATTCTGTTCAAATGTGATACAAAATGTGATATATGTATGTATATGAACCATCCAGTCACAAACAAATGTTTGCTATCCGTTTGTGATATATTGCAAGTCTCTCAGCTACAATGCAATATAACTATATCCTAATTTATAACAAAATATTAAATATTTCACATCACAAAAGCCTGGCTCTCACTACTCTTCTAAGTACTTTATTGCATATGGTAAAATTTTATTGTATACCGGGTCAAGATATTTCGATATTTCAGTTCTTCTACCTGTGACTAAGAGAGTAGCATAATTCACTAAAAAATATCTCCATTTCAATCTAGAGCCCTCCAATTGTGAAGCATCATTTTGCTAACAGTTTTAATTCCAAGGCCAGGTGTTGGCTTAAGTGCAACTGAGGAAACTGATGATGCCTAAAAATCATAAATCAAATGCAAAGTACTTTATTTCAGCATTAAGCCTACACGTTTAAAAACCATTTGCGAGAAAACATTTCCAAGCAAAACGCGTTATCTTAACTATAATATCCCAACACCTTCTTAAATTTTAATTTGATCTACAACAAAAGGCTAAACCAATCAATTACATAAAAACTGTCAGTTTTCTACTGCCCTAAATTCATGCGTCCCAAGGACAAAACGTGAACTCATAAATCGATGAGATCGGTAGCATGCTGCAATATTTTAAGATTTTACTCAGTACAGTGGTATTTCGCGTTCTTGGGTTTAATGAAGCCGTTCAAATAACGCCAATTAAAATATTAACCCGAAAAGACACAAAACTTGGTGCCCATAATTCATGTGCAAGCACGGCTTCAAAGTTATGCTATTTTATTTCTAACCCAGGATAGGATCATCTTTTAAAGAACCTTATCCATTCATAATTCTAAGAGATTAATTAATATTTCAGTATGGCATATATAAATTTTATATAGTGAAAAGATAAAAGTCCCGATGGAGTATGATCTGATTTTTATGCTGTTCCTAAATTCGCTACTGCTTCACTGGCGCTGCACTACAGATGCGCAGATGATTTAATTTGTCACGTTTCGAAGATTTTAAAACCCCTCAGGCAGAGCGGAGCAGTATAAAACTCCTGCATCGGTAGTTCGACAGTAATTGTAATTTACAAAAATTATCGACGATGGTTGCATCTGCAACACTTTCAGGTTAAAGATTTGGCGGCTTCCATTTGTTTGTGGTTAAATTCGTTATTTAATCGCACCTAATCCCCGCTTTCCACGCTGCATGATTCGCGAGAAGCTCGTTTAACGACGACAACGGTGAAAAATTAACGAAATTTGCATTAACATCGTCGCATCTATGATCGCATTTGATGCCAGATAGGATGCTTCATTAAGCGAACGAATATATTGTTGCCGTTTCGGAAATTAATGCAGTTTTTAATATTTTTCCTAGACTCAAACGGGGCTTCAAGTACTCAAGGTTGTCGGCGGCTTTGGGAAAGTCACATCTTCCATCGGCATCCGAATAGTGTGCGATCACCGCCATTCAGTTAGCACGACACCTCTCCGATACCTTTTAAATGTTTTCATTAAAAATTATAAACAAAATAAAATTCCTTTTTAATATCGCAATCAGCCTTGTCACTGGGCCTCTAATTCTGCACAACTAAACTTGCGAACCTGATTGTTTTGCAATATCGAACAGGTGCACATGAAGCTATAAAAAGCGATTTGGAATACTTTCAGATCGTTTCATCGATTTTAAAAATTAAAAATAAAAATAAGTAAATATACCTAATATCCGCTCATCGGCTATTTACCTAATTCGAATTATTTTATAAAAAACAGGAACTGGTAAAGCACGAGTATGATTCATCATTGTGAATTAAATTTGCACAAATATTTATATTTGCGATGAACTTTAAACGATGTCACCTGACCATTGTTTATGCCCGAATTAGGTGTTTTTTTTTCAAACATAGTCGGTGGTTAATTTATTGGTTTATAAGGATAAAATTGCTCCGAAAAATTTAATGAATACTGTATTTTATCGATCTCTCGAAAACCATTATACCAAATCATATTTTTTATACTTTTAAGTTATTTTGTTTGTTTTCATATAATACAAGTTTTAAACAAACATACTAAGAATTTTTTTCATAAAAGGACTACCTATGTACATATCGTAAAATCAATTTCGTAATATAATACAAAAAGAACAAGATTTGCATAAAATCATGGGGAATTCAAGAAGAAATGAGTAAATTGGATTTTTATAGTGCTGCAAAATAAAATATAAGATATTCTACATCAAATCGTTATCGAGCAGCCCATGTCGTCACCTCATCGCCTCGATCTAACGACTATAATATATGTATGTAGTATTTCGATTTCAATTTTTTAATATTGTTTTATTCAAAATTATTGTGTGACTTAAAATATGATAGTCTTTTCTTCGTATTTATAATAGCTGCGTTCTTTTCATATCGGATCCAGTTCTAGATTTGGTAGGAAATTTTGCATTGAATTGAAATTGAAGGAAATTATGAATCGTTTTATTTACAAAAATATTTTAGAGACGTAAATGTTCTCATATTCCTAATAGGAACTGCTGATTCAGTGCGGTTGTTTCAATATGACAATGACCCAAAACACACATTGAAGCTGATAAATGAGAATGGGATTTAAGTTCTTGACTCGCCGCGCCGGCTCAATCATTAGATTTGAATGCCATTGAAAATGTATTCGAGATCCTTAAACGGTGGTAAAAATGGTAAAGCATAGCTCAGTCTACTACTATGAATTTAATAGCGTATAGCCACAAAAGTGTGCTAAGGTTATTCAAAATAAAAACTATCATATGAAGTACCTACTAGGGACGCGATTAAAATGTTGCTTTAGTTTTGCACAGGAATATGTACGAAAGTTCGTTATTTTTTTTAAATTATTTTAATTAAATTGAATTGAATTGAAGCTTTGAATATTTTAAATTTTATTCATTTTACAAAATTAAAAATTGTAAGACTTTGAGACTTAATCTTCTCAAATTTATTGAAATGTTGAAGTTTTGCCTAATTCATGTGGAGATTCAATGAGATACATACATACTCTTATTAGTCTGGTTCTAGAAATCAGGGAAGGGAACCGTGTTCGGCGCTGGTTGCTTTCACACCTAGTGCTTATCAAAGAATTGATAAAATTATTAAAATACCAAGGTGTCCTGAGAAGGTGCATATTTACTCAATTCTGGTGTGTATACCTCACAATTGAGTTTAAAGACAAAGAAAACAGGAAACTGCCTCTTCCTATCGCATAACTTCATCTGCCCTCGACTACCGACAGCACGACACACAATTTGAAGTCGACGACGTTATCGACTCCATTAAGAAAACAAATTGACCTGGTGTGCGTGCCGGTTCACAAGTCATTCCAAGCACGCACTTTCAAGTCACGATGCTTCGCAAAGACCGAAAAAAATAAAAAAATAAATTGTTCATAAAAATCGGCGAGATGCGACTGCGCCACGCGGCACAACACATGCTTTGAGTTCTGGGGCTGGCAAATTGTGGGTTACCTTGAGACGATGTGGTGCACTCGGATGCGCCGTTGTCACAATCCTCTCCCGCACGCCGAGTAATTGTTTGGATGTCTCCAATTGAAGAATGAAGAGGAGACTTCCACGGCTCCGTGCCCAGATGGATGGATCCGTGGTGCTCTTGTGGCACGACTTACATGCCATGTGTAGCGCAATAGTTTCTGCAACAAATTTTTACCTTCGCCGGAATCGTCGTCATCGTCATCGTCGTCGTCGTCTGCACCGAGTAACCGTCGCAGACTTCTATGCTCTTGGGATTTTTGGAACGGGGATGACTTGAGATTGTTTTTGGGCTCTTGGTGTTGTTTTTGGTCCCGTGCACCGACCGATGATGCCTTAGATCTTCCATTCCACATATGCTGAAACTTATTAATGGCCCGATCAAGCCTTCATATAAATAGAAGCAGATTTGGGTTGTAAATTCAGTTAGAATTTGGTTCCCGACTCAAGTTTACCTTACCTAAGAAATTTACAGCGGAAGGATTTTCTTAAGAAAAAATAAATAGGTGACAATGATAAAGGTGGGTTCCTGCGACCAGAGCCTTTTCGTTTTAAAATTTTATCCCGTTTCTGCCTCCAATTAGACTTTGTGCCTGGTGTTGATCGTGTCAACAGTTTTCGCTCGACCAGAACCACCCGTTAATTCTTATCTACCGCCAGGACAAGAAGCTCCTTCGTCTTCTTATGGTGCTCCAGGACAAGGACAGAATGGAGGATCGGGACCATCGTCTAGCTACGGCCCACCGGGTTTAGGAGGACAAAACGGCGGTAATGGAAATGGACGACCATCTGATTCGTACGGTCCACCTGGAGCATCGGGCAGCGGAAGAAATGGAAATGGCAGACCATCAGACAGCTATGGCCCTCCTGGATCAGGTCAGGGTGGAAATGGCAAACCATCAGACAGCTACGGTCCTCCTGGATCAGGTCAGGGTGGTAATGGCAGGCCATCGTCTAGCTACGGTCCACCAGGGTCAGGACAAGGAAATGGCTTTAATGGAAATAGACCCTCTTCTAGCTACGGAGCACCGGGTTCTGGTTCTGGTTCTGGTTCTGGTCAAGGAAACGGTTATAACGGCAATAGACCGTCTTCAACATATGGAGCACCAGGACAAAATGGAGGAGGTTTCAATGGTCAAACTCCCTCTGGTAGTTACGGTGCCCCAGGATCTGAGGGACAAAACGGAGGTGGACCATCTTCAAGTTACGGACCACCAGGATCAGGACAACCATCTGCCAACTACTTACCACCTGGACAAGGAGGCCAACGCAACGGTGGTGGAAATAACGGTAAAGGGGGAAACGGTAACGGTCGAAACGGATACGATTACCAATCTGGAGGACAAAATGGATACTCGAATGGGGGACAAAATGGATACTCGAATGGAGGACAAAATGGTGATAATGGTAGCAATGTAAGAACTCAACAACTTCCCCCATCTTACTTGTTTCCGCCAAGGGATGATTTATTACTTTTTATAGGAACCTGCGAAATACGATTTTAATTATCAAGTCGAGGACGCTCCAAGCGGCTTGTCTTTTGGGCATTCTGAAATGCGCGACGGTGATTTTACGACGGGTCAATACAACGTCTTGTTACCAGATGGCAGGAAACAAGTAAGACGATATTTTTGGGGCAGCTCATATCTAAATTCGCTCCTTTCTTTTCGCAGGTGGTAGAGTACGAGGCAGACCAGGAAGGATACCGGCCGCAGGTTCGGTATGAAGGTGAAGCGCAGAATAACGGTTTTGGAGGCTCTGGAGGACGAGGAGGGGCTGGCGGTGCGGGTGGCAATGGATACGACTACTCGGGGCAAAATGGTGTTGGAGGTAGTGGGGGCTACGACTACAATCAAAATGGAAATGGTGGGGCTGGTGGGAATGGCCAAAATTTAGGACCTGGAGGTTATTCAAGTGGACAACCAGGGGGCAATGGCAGAAATGGAAATGGAGGTCAAAACGGGTACTCGAACGGAGGAGGCAACGGACAAGACCTAGGTCAGCAAGGCTATTCTAACGGTCGACCAGGTCAAGGGAATCAAAATGGAAACGGAGGTCAAGATTTAGGAGCCAACGGTTACTCAAGCGGCCAGCCCGGTGGAGGGCGGAACGGAAATGGCTTCGGACAAGATAACAATGGACAGGGCTATTCAAGTGGTCGACCAGGAAACGGTAGGGGGAACGGAAAGGGTGGCCGCAATGGTGGTGGGGGAGCCGGACGTAACGGTAACGGTGGAGGCAATGGCGGCGAACAAGGTTACTCTTACGACCGACCCGGAAACGGCAATGGCTTTGGACAAAGTGGTGGACAAAATGGCGGACAAGGCGGAGCAAATGGCTACCGATATTAGATTATGAATTGGACATTAGGACATTTATCTAGTTGAACGATGACTATTACATCTTCTGATGATATTACCTTTGTATGTAGTTATAATTAATTAATTATTTTTTAACTAATAAAATGGCGACTATTTTGTAATTTTTGTTTTACTATACTTTTCTTTTCATCACACAGGACATTTTTGCAATTATAATTCAAATTTTAGCAATTTCACAATTTTAATTTCGCATATAAAAAGGAAAAAAAAGGATAGCTTTATTAATATATTCAATTGGATTATTCAATCGCATTTAATGTATCTATATTATTTAACGTATTTTAAGAAAATATCCTGATAAATCTTTATTTATACATACATATCTTATAAATATAATAAAGATATTTGCAGAAAATTAAACATGAATTTTCTCAGCGATAATGAATTTAAAGTAACTCTCGAGTGAACTGGGAATCAAATTGCTAAACAGCCCTCTAATTACTATAGTATTTTCTGCAAACACAGATAAGTAGCTACAATAAAATAAATTTTTATTACAATGCGCAATGTTTTGTTTAGAACAGACTAAAGGTCGAAAAAAACTCTTTTGATAATTCATTGAATTGGTGGTACAATATTATTAACAAACCCGTCGAGATAAAAATTTCAGAAATTGCTGTTGTGATAAGTCTAAGCTGTCGAAAGTTAGGTAATCCGCTAAGTTCAATTGCATAAACAAATTAGTTGCAATTTTGCCGTACGTTGGGTACATCATCTCACCGTGCAGGTAGTTATTTAATGCTGGAGTTTAATGATGCCTTTTCTTACTGAAGGTACATAAGTCCCATTGCTTAATATTATAATTTAAAAACTAACAAACAACTAGATATTTATATTCACACTTTTACTTTATTAAAAAAAGAATCGTTTGAAAAATGGCAGAAGCACCACAGAGATGAAAACAAAATTCAAGCTATCAATAGAATTTATTTCTTAAAAAATTCAAGTTCGTGATGTTATTGATGAAAGAGAGACTAAGATAAATAGTAATAGTAATTTATTGAAGTTATTTTTTGTCAAAATCACTATAACATATTAAAAAGTAAAATTAACTTAAACATTAATTTTAACTAATTGTTCTACTGCATAAAGCTTTTGAGGTAGTCACCAAAATTGGTCCACGTGTAGTCCCAAAATCGAGGACTGGCCCGAGGATCCAGTGGTAAATTAGCTGGAGGAACGGCAGTTTTATTGTAATTGTTTAGCTGGTTCATGAGTGCTTTCAATACATTTGGATACCTGAAAAAAAGTTATTAAAAACTTTGTTGTAACACTCATTAAGAGTGTTGCTTACCGATCCGCTAGATTGTAGTGCTCGCATGGGTCATCCTTGATGTTGAAGAGACAAGGGGACTTAAACGGATCACAAAATGTTCCTTTTTCTAAGTATCTCTTATTTGTTTTGCAATTAATAGACGCTGCTTTCCGAAGGGTTTTGAGGTGCTCCTTGGGAGGCAGCATGCCCAGCTCCTTCAAAGCTGTTCCAGCTGGGCTTTGAAATACGTCCGAGATGTTGTACGCATCTTCCTTTCGGACTCCCTGGGGACCATACCACCCATCCCACTGTCCGTTGTAATGCGATCCCTTGACCACTTTCCAATCGCCCATTAAAAGTGATGCACTTTCCCATATGTCGTCAATGTTGTGAAGAATGTCCTTGCGCGGGGAAAGTTTATCTGCTGAAAGCGCTTCCCAGAGATCCATACCATCTAGGCCTGCTGTAAGATTTCTTTAAAAAATAAACAATGCAAATAAATTGAATTAAAAATAAAATATTTTATTTTTATTTTACAATAAATAAAATTAGTTATAAGCCTTTGTTATTCTTTTCAAAATTGTATGATGTCGCAATAAGATGAGTCGTTATTTTTGAAAGTGGTGGTAAAAAGTCCACTTTTGAAAAATTTACATGAGGGCTATCTAGACGATAAAATATAATTAGAGAAGTTGTTAAAATGATAAGTTTAAAAAGTGTACTATACGTAAATTTCAATCGATCTCTTGTCTTGATAAATAAAATATAACCAGAACTTGAACCGATCGAAAAAGTAATTTACTCAGCACAATTTTAAAAAAGTACCAATTCCTCATACGAGTAACTTAGCAGTAACATGAATATTTTGTACCGAAAAATTTAAATGAATAAAGCCTGATGTCTTTCCAACCTAAACGATACTCATCATCGTCGTAAATTTAAACAAAACATTAATCAATATACAATCGTGTGAATCAATTTATGTAATCGTGAAAACCAGGAGAAAATCCGTTCAGTAATTGCGCGGAAAATCACGGACAGGCAAACAGACAGGCATTGTTTTGAAATATGTAGTGATACACCAGTGGGAACTTTTGAAAATTTTATGATATGAGCGGTTATATAATCATATAATTAATACATAGCTGACCTGTACCTGACGTTACCCGGGCACAACTATTGCTATAATAAAGCCGACGTTAAATCGACGTTGCCGATTTCAAATTGACTATCAAAATTAAAAATTTTGATATGGCGGATCCAATTTTTTGCATAACTTATGTATGTTTAATCGATCTGAAAATACCCTGAAAGTTTCAAGGGCGTGTTTTTTGAGAACTAAACATTTTTGTAAATAAAACAAAATTAATAAGATTTAAAAAACTAATCATTTTTTCCTTAAAGAAAAGCATTCTCTTGAAATGAGAATTTCTAATATTGATTGAACGTTAGTTATGAACACACTTCATTCCTCTTGCCATCCCTTCTTCTTCCAACTTTCCATTTGCGATGCATAACCTATATTACTCATGGGATTTCTTCTCAATCGGATAAGTACGTTTTGCGTGAAAACGCGACAAACAAACAAACTTTAGAATAGATAGAAGAAGGAGCGGAGATTAAAATTAAAAATTAAAAATTAAATTAAAATGAATCTAAAATCAAAATTAAAATGAAATTAAAATCATAGTTGAATTTAACATTAAAATCGAAATCAGAAACAGGAAATTAAAGTCTTATTTCGGGATCTAAAGTAACTACATATATGTATAATACGATAATACTAAATCTCATGAAAATCCTTTCAGCCGTTACGGAGCTGTGTGACAACAAACAAACTTTCGCATTTATAATATTAATAGGATTTATATTTTAAACATTATGCTAGTCATCTTTTATCCTTTTCAATGTACGAAAGCGGACTGATCCAGCATTTTTCATCTGTTAATCTGATAATTTAATAATAGCCAAATCAGATGAGCCAGGATCATAAAAGCAACCGTGGATATGATTCAAGTAACATTAAACTTACCCAATGTCACCGTCAGATGCTGCACTAAGGAGTGTCGGCAGCCAGTCGGCGATATGCATTTTTTGTTCAGCAACTCTCTGAGGCTTCTTAATTCGTGGACTCCAAAGTAGGCCAGCGCCCCGGACTCCACCTTCCCACAAAGTGTTTTTGACACCTCTGAGGGGCCAATTCGAGGCGTGATTCAAATTGAAACCTTCGGCTGGCCCGCCATTGTCTGTGCTAAAAACAACGATCGTATCCTTGAGCATGTTTTGCTTCTGCAGCGCACTCACAATGGCACCCACCGAGTCATCCAGCTTGGATACCATAGCTGGAAAATTATTTATAGATTTCCACCTGGCCAAACAGAGATTTATGCAAATTCAGCCTACCTGCAAACTTCCTTCGATTAAATTCAGAGATGTGTTTCATCTTTTCGACCGTTGAATCAGGTGCAGGCAGGGGGTTGTAGGGGTTGCCAGAGTGCACAGCGGCGTGGGCCACGTACAGGAACAGAGGAGCCGAGCTGTTGTGACTGTTGATAACCCGGACGGATTCCTCGGTGACGACATCGGTGGTGTACTTCCCGTGTAAATCATGCGCGACATCCAAACCTGAAAAATGTCAGATAGTTTAGACGACACGAAATTTGCTGAAATTTCACGGCACCGCACCGTTTCTCATGTCCAGGCCCCAGCCGGGATTCTCAACCGCGGTATGGTCGAAGTAATCGTGGTGACCTGTCCAAAAACCAACATGTGATTTGAAGCCCCTGAAAAGCGGGGTGTAAATCCGTTTGAAATGGCCCAGGTGCCATTTACCTGCAATATGTGAACAATATCTAAAAACACAATTAGGTGCCTACTAAAGTACAATAACCATTTTATATTACCCCAGTTGGTTCAAGTATTCTGGAAGGATTTTCTCCGACAGGGGTAAGCCTCTGGGTTCTGCTCCATAGAGAACTGTATGTTGCATACCTGATAAAAAAAAATACAAGGTCCTTAAACTTTTATCTCATTTTCCCACAAAATTACCTGTGTGAATTGGGTATTTTCCTGTCATAAGGGCAGACCTCGATGGAGTACAAATTGGATTCACATAGTACCGATTAAGAATTATCCCAGAAAATGCTAGAGCATCAATGTTCGGTGTTGGAATTTGTGCTGATCCATGAAAACCAACATCATTCCAGCCCTTTAAGAAAATTAAGATAGAGATGTAATAATTATCTTAAAAATTATATTAACAACTTACCAAATCATCGGCTAAGATATATACTATATGTGGACGTGAAGTAGCAATTGCAAATGGAAGAAAGCAAATCGCATACGTTGAAAATATAACTGCTAAAAGACGGTTTACTCCAGAATTACCTTAAAATATTATAAAATAAAAATATATTCATACCACTAATTTAAATTATTCTTTGTTCCTATATGAAAAACTCAAACTCGAGTATAAAAAAATTGGCTTGTCAGTTAGTTACTATAGTTAGATAAGAAATAATTTTATTTAATCTTCGTAATAAAATTTTAAGCGGCTCAATGGTTTTAAAGAATTTTAGTTACCACACCAAATTTTGATCTTTGGATAAATTTGATGTCGTTGCACTAATAAAAAAGGGGTTCTTTAGATGCATGTAGCCCCTTAATTATTTATTCAGTGGTCCGTAAAATCGGACGTAAAAAATATATCAATCTTTTTATCGACTTTCTTATGAATCCAGCCCACCAGGAAGTCTTCAAGGCAAAAATACAAATTTGGTCTAGGCTTCTCGTAATGTTACAATGTGTAATTTATCTGCCCCTTCAAATTATTTGTTTCGTATTAGCAACTTTAGATATAATTTCAAGTGGAAGATGTTTATTTACGCCCTAAACGCGATAGCAGTTCAATTTGCAATAACACAAAAATAACAGCCGATTTTCAGACTGATTGTTATGAAGTCGAAGAACTGAATATTGCTGAATATTAGAATCAGTTAAGCTTTGTTATTTTTATTCAGGCTCTACAGCAAAAAGCTTTGGATAAACTTCCAGTCTAATCGACTGATTATATTAACCTGATTAGGCAAAAAAACCTGTAAATTATTTAATATGCATATTCAGTTTTTATAATTATTCTAAATTATGACTTAGCTATATTAACAGGTTGCCTTGTAGATTTTTTTTACAGTTAGCTTTAACGTTACAGAAAAACAACTCCAATTTGTCAATTATGTTTCTCTGGCAAAATTTGATTTCCGGCGTAAATAAAGCAACTTTAATAATAACAACCTAATTAGTTTAACTAATCGCAGATAGATAAAACTTATCTCAGTGGTTGAGGTTCCTTATGCTCTATTTACATAAACTGACTTACGTGTATAAATAATAATGCAATAAACAATCTTTACGATCAGGGAACTATATTGCTAGTATATGTATGTAGATATAAAGATCTAATTATTTAAAAATAAACTTTTTTGTGCATATTTTACCCAAAAAGTTAATTGACAACGTGAAATTCAAATCCTGATGAATGTTAGTATTGGATGAACTAAGTATTTTAATTTAAGAATAAATAGTGCATGGCATTTGATCCTAATTTTTGGCAATTTCAAATCTTTACTGTGAATTATTCATGTTATGATAAATTAAAGCAAAATGTTATAATCACAATATCGGAAATTTCAAGCTCCAGCGCCCCATGGTAGATTTGGAGTGAATAAAATAATTTTAATTAAACAGAACACGTTTAAAAAATTACAGAAAAAGTAAACATTTAAACCAGTTTTAAATCTATATAGTGACATTCTCTTTTTCTTAAGAATTAAGAAATATGTACTGAAATCAATAAAAGAAGAATAAATTTAAAAAAATGTAACTATCGATGATTTCTATTTTTCCCTTGAATTAATTTAAGTAAGACATGAGCTCACAGCAAATGTACTTATAATATTTTTATTTTTATAATATGCATATATCGTCATTCATAATGTTTTTAGACTACAGACAAGAAATAACCAAGGAAAATGAAAAAAAATCATCGCAAACTGCAATGTTTCCTACTATTTTCAATCTTTACCAATTACGAGGGTTTACATTGACGTCTGAATAATTACTGATTTATTTCTCTACTGGATTTGAAGTCGTAAAACATGTTAGCAAAGATTTTCTTAATTGTATTACGCCACCAGTCGTGAGCATTTTCAGCCTTGTATCAACTGATCTTAGATCATCTAATCCATAAATATATGTATATACAAAAAAAAAAAAAAACTGCTGGCAGGGGAGATGTAGACAAACAAAAATCCGAGACAAGGGGACACGGAGCCACAACATCCGCCAAATAAGTAGCACTCATAACTGGCACCATAATTTTTATCAATTGCCATGGCTCGAATCGGACTAGTTACCGTCCAAATCCAGTGATCATGCATATGGAGATCTCAACACTTAGCATGAGGGTAAAGATACCATTGAACCCACAACTGCAATGGTGCTAAAATAACTTTCCCTTAACACCTTAAGTAATGTCGGTATCCGTTTACATCAACAACAAATAGTTTCACTTTCTTTTACTTCACTTATCGCAAAGGAGTTTTGCATTAGAATTTTTCACTTTTATAATCCGTAAAAGGGAATTTAGTATTAATACTAACTTTTGCCTGGAGTAAAAGACATGGTGCCCTCGCCAAGGTCACTTCACCAACGCAACTACTGATCGCGGAGGTCCGCTGATTAAAACGATTTAAAATTTGACTGCGTCTGCACCACCGTTGATATCCAGTGCAATAGTCTTTCTGAACATGCGTCGCTGCTTGCGACCAAACTGAACTCAACTTACTCAATCGCAGCCGATAACACGAGGAATGGAATTAAATTTTATCAGTAAATCACGGCAAACAGCACTTCTACAGGCAGCACCCAGCGCGAACTTTACGATATCAATGACGATATAAATTCTGGGACCCAAATTGGATCATGCTGTGTATGACACGTTTAGAAGTAGACAGGACCCGCCTCGATAAGTTCATGTCTTAATCTTAGGACTTGACCCCCAATCTCTGCTCTTCGCCAACCGTCGCTCGCACCTATGTAAGACCGCCCGCCCGTCCAAGTCACTGAAACATTTCTCACAACATCGTCTGAGCATAGGCCAAGATCGCGATCGTGAAACATAAACGCAGCGACCGTTGGGGGGCCGGCCGCGACTATCGCGAATATCGCGACTACCGCGATTCTGCAGGGAACTTGGTAGCTTATTGATTGATCAGTGGACACTATTTAGCCGGTAACGACTAATTTAATCGAAATTCTCAATATTCCTGGCCTGAACAAAACCTGAAAATAATGAACTACTCGTAGACACAACTATGCAAATATTTATGTATGTCTCTTGGCGAGATCGAACCGTTCGACTTTGAAATCAATTAAAGCCCGCAAGATGCAGACCTGGCTATTTATTAGTTGAATGGCATCTTTTAAGCTTCTTCTCAGCATTGGCAAAGAACCTGACAATTATGCTATACATTGAATATCGCTAAACTGGTGTCATTGTTATTTCTCAGCGGGTGGGTGTCTGGGGTCTAGAGCAAATTGCGCTCTTGCACTTGAATATCAATGAACATATAAATTATATATACATATATGTATGTATATAAATATAACTGCATAAAATACATAAATGCCAAGACAGCGAGAAATCTGTTTACGTTTCTTCTTTTGTTTGTACATATACGGCGAGTGTTAGTCGTTTTCATTCATGATAACGATAAGATAACAGGTAACAAAATATTTGCGTATATTACAGCTCATATCTTTTCGAGTTTTTTCTTCAATTGTGAAAATGCATACAAATCTATATATCTATGTATAATATAAAAACGAAAGTGTGTTTGTTTGTTTGTTTGTTTGTGACTCAATCCTGCCTAAACGCTTGGTGCGATCATTTTAAATTTTTGTCTAAACGTACTATATACTCCGCCTCAATATATACATATGTATATAGATACAATATAAGCTACTTTTTATTTTGATAAAGTTGGCTGCCGGGTGAAACCGGGAAATCCAGCTAGTAAGTAATATTATTACATTACCAGAGCAGAGTTATGCCATTATTAAGTATGTAATTTTCTCTACTTCACAACAGCGGGATCTTTGTGAAAAATATAATCTGATCATTGTTCTCAACTTCACATCAGTCGCGAATGTACTCGCACTGCTTATTATCATTAACTCACGTGTCAACCATGAAATCATGCTGGTACCTACATTTAAGGCATTAAATCGAAAGTGAAACATAACGAAAAAAGCGTTAACGGTTTCTTTACATACATATGTACTCCAATTAAATATCAAATTATCATCAATCATAACAACTTTTTTTTGAGAAAATTGATTTGCATTGTATGTAGAGCAATTGAAGTTTATTATTATTACTGAACATTTTTTACTACACATATGTATGTATTGTATTTAGAAGATAATGAATTGATGAGACAATAAAATTGGAAAGAATTGACATGGGGTGGTTTTTCAATGTATTTCTTTAATAGTTCAAAAATATATTTTTGAAAAGTTGTATTTTGGTAATCGAAACGGAATTCTTTTTTTTTCTATTATAAGACATATCTTTCGAAAAGACTAATTACTTATAAGTATACAAAAGCGATCTTTTTAAATATTTTATGAAAGATTGGTTAAGATATATTAAGCGAATCAAAAACGTACCCTACGCTATCTGCAATATATGCAGAGCAGAAAACACGACTACTACATACTTTCCTTTTTAATATGGAAACTAAAAGTTCGTCTGTCCGTTTGAACGACATGGCACGTGATGGAAAATATTTGAAAAGGCACGTTATTTTAAATCACAAAACATGTTCACTAGTAGACAGATTGAAATGTAATTTAAAAAATTTTGACTAAATTGGTCTGCATATTTTTATAAGTTAATGACTGATTGATAGTTGCATACGTGGTGTGCATGCCTTCAGTGTATGTAAATTGCTTCAATGCAGAGTTCCGCGTGTTCGGAATTTTTAAGTAGGATTGAGACAAGTACTTTAGTACTCCAATAAATAATTAAAATTTGTCGATCGCTTGAAAATTTGAGGAGTTGAACTGAAAAGTTTTTGGACTATTTTTTGCCTTAAAAGTGGTTATATGTATTTAGCCTTCTGAGTTCACTTATTTCATTCTTAAGGGCTTAACTTTAATTTATGAGTTTTGATTGTTTAGAAAGTGTGAAATCTTTGCTGTAAGTTTCTGGTCTCTTGATTTGGATAGTCAACCTTGCTCGGGTGTTTTTGTAACGAATAAGAAAATATAAACTTTGAAATGTCTACTATCGATGCGGCGCGGCGGGCGTTATAAAAAGCAAAGCACCGAACGCTCAACTTCAAGTGGTGTAGAATTAGTTTATAGATTAGGTCTAGAAAACAACCATTCATATAGCAGATCCAAAAATATCATAAAATGTTAAAATTTATTATGTAATGTCGATATCACTCTTTTTAAAATGAAAAATTAAATTGTTCAGGCATCAAAATTAAAAAAAAAAAAAAACTTATAAATAAAAGTCTTGACACAAATAATATCAGGTGGGAATTCTTACTATATTATGGGTAAAAACATATTGCAATAAATTTAGTAAGGTTTTAATCTTTGCTTATTCTGTTTTTGTACCGTTCTTACCAGCAAACCCGAATATATTTTACAACAACCAATTTTCGAAAAAGAGTTTTTGTCATTACTTAAAATCTTTCGAAGTCCTAAAACCGGCCGTTAATGGAACTGGTAAAAAAATCCTTTTGCTCCCCTCCGTTGGCCTGACGTTTCCACAGTTATCCTTGACGGATTCGAGGAAGTTGCTTTTGTCACGGAAGCGAAAACTCCGCAGAAATGGATCCTATCTAAATTAAACAGTTTTTTCCGCAGCAGCTGTAGGTGCATTTTATAATCGTATCAAAGTTCCGACCATCTTTTAAAAAATGCTGAAGAGCAACTGGGCTCTTTTGCGGGTGTTGAAATTGCACGAAAGTGGGCTAAGAGCACCAGTCCTAAGGAAGATTGTAATCTTAAATTCTTGAGGAAGAGCGCCTCAATGACTTTGCTTATTTCAGGCAAAGTGCGGCGGCAGCGCGGTCTCGTCCTTCAGTTTTTCCTGCACTTCAAGGGCTCAGAAGAAGATTCTCACGTTCTCGGATTTTGGGTGCACGGTCTGGACATTTCGCAGTCTCTCGAACGAGCCCCCTTTGTCAAAGGGCGCAAAGGTATAGTCCTAGGAAAAAGAGCCTATAGCCTCTTTTATCTAAGACATTTTAAATTCCAGCCAAACAACGATGGGGACAACCAGGAAGAATCCAAAGGAGCGCCGAGTGACGTTATCGCCACTCAGCCGTCGGTGCTCAGCTCCAGCCCCACGACCCAGATGGAAATCAGCACAATGAAAGGGTCGCTGATTATAACTGCCACTATGCAGGACTCCAAGATGAACGATATAATCGTAGAAAAGGTGGAGGCGCCCACAGATAGCAACAAGGCCGAGAGCAATAGGCCCCCCCGGTCAGGGGCGCGGTCTGCTGCTGAAAGAAAATTCATAACTCCGTCCAGGGCGCTGTCTGATTTCCTCTTGAAGGCCTCGGATCTGGAGGAGTTGCCAAAAATTAATCGAAGGTCTCCGTACGAACAAGAGCCCCCCATAACCGTTTACTGGCGAAAAGACGTCGAGGAAAAGGCCTTGGAAATTTGGGGCTCCAAAGAAAATTTACTGCATGAATTGATGAGACGGGATGTAGAACGAAAGCATCACCAGCAAAGTAAGTTATTGTTGTAAAAAAACTGGCCAAGTGCGAATCGAATTCGTACAATGTATATAATGTTTTTTATTTTTGGTAACCAAATACGCATAAAAACAATTTCTTACTAATGTAAGTAAGCTCTTTTCCACGACACCCCACAAGCATAAGTAAAGAAAAATATTTTGTCTCCTTTTTTCATATTAATCAATCATTTTACATTTTCTTAAAAAAATTTAAATGACCAGAGGCACTAACAAAAATTAAAATAATGTTCATTTTGAACTCCACCGTTTAACCATCCTTAGATTTTATTAGATGTTTGTAACAGTTTGATTGACATAAATTTCATTCAGAAAACCATCGACAATCACTTTTTGTTGAGAATAAATATGTTTTTCCATGTATTTTCATAATAAGAAATTCTAATAAAACTAAATGTGTTTATATTCTCTAAGTTTCATTTAATAATGTTGTTTTCGCTTTTCACGCTTGTAAGTATGCTTTTATAAATTGGGGCCCCATATCATTGTTGATTTTAAAACAAAAATAAACCCACCTGCTTGTAATTATTTAGTAATTGATACAAATTAAAATTAGTGTAGATGACTAAAATCAAAAAGGCCTGTTTTCCGTCTTTCTTACTTATTTTCCTTGAATACTGGTTTCAAGCATTACTTTCCAAGGAGAAATATTTACCTCAAAGATAAGGGCATGTCGGATAAATTCAATAGTTTAATCTATGTACATACGTCTTTACATAATAATTAATAGAAATATGTATAGTCTAGGAAACCATCTAAAACATTTAAATATAATATACATAATACATACCAAAAGAAGGAGACAATCTATTGTGTTTTGAATTTTTAAAATGTTCAGATGTTTTCACCACTAAAAGACGATTACGGGACTACCGAAGAGAAATAGGCAGTCGAGTAACCGTTCCGGCTGATGATCCTGGCCTTCTTGGAAAATCAGGACGAGTGGTATTAATCGCTATTGCCATGTAAGCCCAATCGAGCCTAAAAATGCATTATAATAATAATAATAATCCTTTCAGAAATATGACAAATCTCGTTTTCAAAACGTTTGCTTGGCTAAACTCTGGTTCCCACAGCATGTTTGCAGAGGTGATCCACTCCTTTGCAGACACGGTGAATCAACTAATCTTGGCCTACGGAATTCACAAATCAACTCAGGTAAAGTAAAAGTGTTTTATTATTATGCTAGGGTTTTGTGTCCCTTATTCCCTAATTGCAGGTTGCTGATGTTGACCACCCCTATGGATATGCCAACATGAAATATGTGTCTTCTCTTATCTCAGGCGTTGCAATTTTCTGCGTGGGCAGTGGTCTCTCGATATCCCATGGCATCGTTGGCTTGCTTCATCCAGAACCTATGGAGAATTTGTATTGGGTATAATTTCAAACGAATTTTACTTATATTCCCTATAAAACTGTTATATTTTAGTCCTTCGTTGTTTTAACTCTATCTATGCTTTCTGAAGGGTTTACCCTGGCAGTGGCGGTTAATAAAATTCGAAAGTCCGCTAAAGAGCAAGGCATTACTTTTAAGGAATATGGTAATTTTTTTATAAAGTCTGTAAGAAAATATGTAAATATAGTGAAATGAGTTCCTTTATAGTTATGCGAGGACAAGATCCTTCCGTAAATGTGGTTTTAACTGAAGATGCGGCAGCTGTCGCTAGTGTAATTCTAGCCACAGGCTGCATGAGCATTACAAGTTTAACTGGATCAACAATTCCTGATGCTGTTGGCTCTCTGCTAGTCGGAGGAATTTTGGGAGGCGTTGCATCTTTTATTATTTACACTAACGTCGCAGCGCTTGTTGGAAAGTAAATACGAAATTAAGTTTGGAATAAAAACAATAAACTAACAAATTTTCTTATGAAGGTCGATTCCGCAGGAACACATTGACAAAATTAATGCTGAACTGGAAAGTGATATTATGATAAGAGCGATTCATGATGTTAAGGGTATAGATATGGGCAATTCACTGGTTCGCTATAAAGTAGGTTTAACTCCACGATCTTTCTATAAATAACTGCACACCATTTTTGTTACTTATTATCATCGATTTTTTGGATTTTACTTAAACATAATTTTTTTTTAAATTTGTTCTTGGAAAGTCTTCAACATTTTAAAAATCGACTGATAAAAGTGTAACATTATTGTGAAGTTATTTACATAAACTGATATTGTTGGTTTTTATTACAGGCTGAAATGGATTTCGATGGTAGAGAGTTAACGAGGACGTACTTGGAAAAGCAAGTTGATCTTAATGAGTTACTAAAGGTATTAAATGTAAAAGTAATTAAATATGAGAGCTTTAACGAAAATTTTTACCATTAAAGGCGGTTAAGAGCTTCGAAACCATCGATGAGTTAGAAGAATTTATGCTGTCGCACGGTGAAAATTTAGTTGACTTGATGGGTGGAGAAATAGATCGAATCGAAATGAATCTTCGAGTAAGCATACAGTTTAATTATGATTTCAAAATTTATACTTTAATTAACTTTAATTTTCGTTCTAGAAAAAATTTCCTCAAATCCGTCATTGTGATTTGGAAATTTTGTAAATGGAATTTTAAATCCCTTCTATGGTAAAAGAAAAGCGATTTTTAAGACATTACTGGGAAGGAAACTTTTAGATTTACAAATCAAACTAAGTGGGCTATACATATATTTATTTATTTATTTATCCGTATATTTTATAACTATGATCTAGCAATTATTTATTTAGACTTTGTGCTCGTAGGAGATCTGTAATTATTGTGAAAAGTAACTTTATTATTCTGGTAGAACATCTAATTTCTTTACTGTGATAACAAATACAATAAATGTGTGACTTATTCTGGAGGCTTAACAGCTGAATCACATCAATTAGGTAGTTGACAATTTGTAAATACATTTGGTTTTCCTAAAATCAGCGCTTATTTAAATATGCATTTGTTGCACGAAACATTTTCTTAGATTTCTTAATACCCAAACTACTTCAATAAGCACAAAAATGTTTCCTGCATCCTTTATAATATTACTAATTTTTTGTTCAAAGTGGTTAGTCTGTTAGAAAAATCCAATCGACTTATTGAATTTTATCAATTTTATTAATGAATTTTTGTCCTAAAAGGTCTTTTGTAATCTCTTTTTGATCCTTAGCGAATGACTATAAGAATTACGTATAAAGTAAAAAATATACTTTATTCAAAAACCTTATACTGCGAAAATAATGCCCCTTTGATGTGAATTAGCTTTAAGTTAATTTATTCAAGTAAAAAAGCAGGGAGTTTTAAAATTATAATGAATGTAAAATTTACAAAATATTTGTTTTCAACTCATAAACGTATTGCAAACTAATATTTGTCTTTTTTTAATCAAACAAAAAGCCGCAAAATTGCTAAGCTCGTTATCAACTTTTAAAAATCATGCTTTTTTTTGTTATAGTGAACTCAAACCATGGAGCATAAAACAAAATTTGACAGGCTGTATCCAGAATATAATAATAATTTCATAACCAATAAAATACTATGACTTGATTTGATATTAATCACATTTAAAGTTTTCTTGTAAAATCTCGGTACCCCTTATCCATTCTACCTGAAAATGTACCGCCACTAAAAAATTATAAGGTGAGACCAAAATTAGGAGATTTTGAATCGTAAGCAAACTGGAGCACCTAACTTAAAACTTAATTTTTTCTTTATATAATTTATGGCGACAAATATACATATGTATGTACATTCCTTTAAGAACACATACAATAATAACACTTCCCTGAAAAATGGTTAATTAAAGGGAGGTAATTAAAAAACACGTTTCTATTGAGATCTCATAATTTTTTTATTATGCATTCTCGACAACTACTTACATACACATGTTGTTAATTTTATCAGTGAGTATGCACCACAAAATATAGCCAATATTTAATACAATAATTGCAATATCAGCACAAAGCGAAATATTTTATATTAATTGTGCGGCAATTTGTAATGAAGCCAACATTCATATTTTTTAAAAGTTAAAACAGTTACATTCTTATTTATTGCAAATCGTACCTTCGTTTTTGTATTTAAAATAAAAGATAAAGATGCGTGTTTAGAAGCTGTGTTAAGCCTATTTCATTGAAACAATCAAGGTAATTTTTATTTTAAAATATCCTTATTATTCACTTTTGTTACTTTGCTCTCCATACTTACATCTATTTAAAACGTAAAATAACAACTCTTCTTACAGCCCCTTTATCATTTTCCTGTACGTTTTCTATGTTACAGCCAATTACTGTCAATCCCTGAAAGTGAATTCTATTTCTGCAATTTTTGGTAAATAAACTTTTCGAATATCACAATAAACGCCTACCTCCACTACACACAAATAGACAACACAAATTTACAAGTTTACATATAAGTATTATACTTAATAATTTAGAACAAAATAACCACTTCATTTTAAAATATGTATTTTCTTCTCGAAGTCGCATTATAAATCTATTCTTTGTACAAATCATAGTAAAAAATACCAGTGTAGAAAATAAACTGCAAATAACGTAAACAACTTTAAAAAAAGTTGTAAAAATTAGCAAAGAAAAAACTTAAATAGTACAAATATATACTTCGAAATTGGCACAAAAATGCGTTTTCATTTTATTTGCAGTTTATTTTGAACAACAACAAAACAAACATCCATCTCCTCATTTTTTATTTTCTTGTTTTGATTTTGTGTAATTTTGAAATTATATTATATGTAGAGCTTTTGATAGCTTCACCTTAATGCTTCTTTTCCCAGAAGAATTTGTGAGAACTGCTTTCGAGCTGCTTTTTAACGACATACAGCTGAACTGGAAGGATACACAGACCTATTAGAAATCTTGTGTGGTAGAGTCTTGTGAGCGGTGGCATCTGAAAACAGAAAAACACTGAGTAAATAAAACTGAAACAATTGCTAAAAAATCTTTCACTATAAAGAAGTCAGTTCATCTTTAGATCTTAATGCAATATCCTGCATAAGTAAATAAGTACGTGTTGAATTTAAAAAAAAAAATGATTTATTTTTGTCATAAACTGCAGCTTTAGGTTGTACTGCTGCTTATTATGTTAATTTGTAAAGAAACGAAATTATCCCAATTATCTTTAATCCTTATTTACTACGATTTGTAATATTTTTCTTAAAAATTGCTGTTAGTACTTAAAATATATATTGTGTATAATTGTTTGGTTAGCATGATCAGACTTGGAAGCTTTTCGCTATTAGAGATTCGACTGTAATTTATGAAACAATTAAATTCGGATTTGATATAAAATTTCCTACTTTTTTTCATACCACACAATTTTGTATCTAACAAAAAATTAGATTTCTCAGATTTCCGCATCTCTAAGTTTCCATATGGCACTAATAAAATCAAATAAATAAGTCTTTAATTTATTTAACAGGCACACTTAATAGACAACGATGAGTAAAAAGTTCAGCTCCTAGAATTAAAAAACCGGTTACCAGTAGTGTCTTAAATAAGTCTCTTTTATGCTTACTTGTACTATTAACAAATCGACAGCGTTAAAAGGAAAATTGATTTAAAAGTTATAGTATTATGTGGTAAATATATCATAGTATTTTTTCTTAAATTATTCTGTAGTTCATGTACCATAGATACATTCGTTTCCTCTTTTTAATACCTACATTTTAATTAAGTTCTATCAAATGTCTACATATACTACCCGGCGAATATAGGTACATATATTTTGCATATAATTTTAAAATTAATCCCTTAATTTCCAAAATTTAACAAATTCTGATGATTCGCTGATTTATCCCAATGCTAAGTAAAAACAACGTCACTTCTGATTCTCAAAGTTTCAATGACCCGATTGTTTTACTTTTTTTTTTACACACGCGAGGGGCATATTTCCACTCTATAAAACTCATTAAATTGCGATTTGTATTGTCAACAGAACGTTTTCTAAACACGTGTTGTTAATTTCGATAGGACGCATGGCGCCAATAAGGTAGAAAAAGTACAAACAGCGCAGCGCAGCTATTTAATATGAAGCAAAAAATAACAACACCGCATTACTTATTTTTACGCGTCGTTCCCGTTTAAGATTTTTGTAAAAAAAAATTTTAAAAACAATGGAAGGTCGCCAAAATGAAATTTATTTAATTTGAAAATAGCTTTGGGAAGAAGAATTATTACTCTTCTTCGGCAATTCATTTATTTTTGGTAGGATGATTTTTATGAGTTTACTCCATTCAAGTACAGATAAATTTGTTCTCATTTCTCAAATTGATAACTCAAAAACAAAATCGTTTAGTTAATTAATTCCTCTTTGATCTTGTTATCGTGTAAATATTTGAGATTAATACCTTTTCCAAAATATATTTTCAAATTATAATGTCACAAACATTCAAAATATTTCTTCCATTATCTTACGCTACTAAACGGATGCATATTAAGTGGAAAATTTATAATTCTTTTAAACGAAAACATGCTACGAAAAAACGAGTTAGGAGCCTATTTTTATCTCCGCAAATAGAGAAAGCTGGGAAATTTTCGGGAGACACATATTACGTAATTTAAAATGAATTGCCGAGTTCATAAGCACTTGAAGGTTTTACATTTACACTAACCTTAAATGAACTGGGTTTTTTTTTGATTACATAATAACAATTTCAAACTGCATAGCCAAATGTTTGCTACAACGGAAGTCATTTAAAATATTAGTCGCTCATATAAAAGTTTACCTAAAGCGGGAACATAAAAACAAGAAACGGCAAAAAATAAAGCAATCATAAATATCATTGGTGCATTAAAATAAGAGCTATTTATACCTTCGTAAAACATTTTAATCTCGTTTTGGCGCGGCCAACGACCTAATGTCATACTATACTAAACCTAGCAACAAATTTTTGTTTTTAGCATGACGAAGCCAAGTTCCCCTTGACCTTTTAATGTATATTGTATGTAACGTATTTACCGCAAATTTTTGTCTCCGAAATCGAGTTATTTAAGTTGCTTCAATATCTATAAATAAAGTTAATGAAGTAAGAAAATTGGCACTTTCCTCTCTGATTCTTGGCACTAATTTATTTCATAAAAGAAAAATGCAATTCTTTCCACTTAAAAACAGGATGAATGATCCTTTCATTGTTTGTTTTAACAATTATTACCACTCAGCTAAAATGATAAATTTCCTTACAAACTAATTGGAATCCATATGCTAATCACATTGTTGTTGGGCTGATGATAATTGTTATTCATTAGTCACTGCAGTGTAAGTTGTAAATTCCATTGACAAACCTGTGGGCCTGAACTTTCCTTTCCCATGTAGCCAACCGTGCATTTTTCATAATTGAAGAAATATGAAGCTGTCCAAGCAGCTGGAGTAGCATGTGCACGACGAATGGATTTATCAAATTCCAACAACTGCCCCAAGAACTTTGAGATAGTACATTGTTTATTGACGTCATTAGTCGCAATAAAAGATTATTTTTTGTTAATTTTTATAGCTCAAGACTAGACAACTTTAATGTGCTAAATTTGCTTATTTTTTGCAAGCGATTTAATAGCATTTGTATATCAATCTTACTGCCTTATTTCCGTGGGAAAATTTAATTTTAATAGTATCCTAAAAATCGTTTAGAAAAAAAAGTAGATTAATCAAATTAATTTCCATCACGTGTAGGGCTTTATACAAAAAATATCAAAAGTCGAATGGGGATAAGAAGTCAAACTTATAAAATTTTATCTTTTCTTTATGTTATGTACTAATATATTTAACTTATAAAAAGAATATTGACAGAGAATTAATTACTTCGTCTTAAACGACCTGCATATCCATGCCTACTATATACATATGTATGTGTAAATCAGATGAACATTTTCGAACTACGCGTTATAATATTCATTGATTAAGTAAAGTTTACTCGCACTTGGCACAAACGCAATTTCTCATTCAATACATTTTAATTTACCGGTGCCAATTCATGCAAAATAGCCTGCAACTCAAAGGCCCCCAAATAGTTATTGCCTTGATCTTGAAAAAAAAAACGTTATTTCAAAAAGAGAAATTCAAAACTGTCCTAATAAAATTGCAACGGCCTTATTTTTTAATGAGGTTACAATCTTAAAGGTGAAGAGTCGCTTCACGATAACGCAAAAACATTTTTTTGTTTTTCTTAAATACTCGCCTGGGGACGCATAAGACGCAAAGTAAAAAAGAGCAAGATAAAGCACGCAATTGAAATATTTCTGATACGCTGACATGCAAAGATTTGCTGTTTACTCGATTAAAAAGCCTACGTTTTGTAGATCGTCGGTGAATAGATCAATCGAGAAGATATTTATCATTGAATTGCAAGTGAAGTTTTTGCGGTAGTTGTGTCACATGAATTATAACGTTAAATTGGAACCGCGTAGATGCTGTAACTTGAGAAAAACTTCGCATTCAAAACAAATTTGTATAGTTACTGTTATACAACTTATTTCTTATTATAAATCCAGTAATGAAATGCATCAAAATAATTGTTTCTTTGAATAGATATTGAAAAAAATCAGCATATTTTAAAAATTCCCCGTTGTAACTGATTAAAGTATTCTCGAAACTGAATTATTAATTACGAAAATGATGATGAATTTAATCTTTCTAAAGATATATTTTTGTTTCCACTAAATCGAACATCAGATACTGCACAAAGACCACCAATAAAGATAATACGAGGTTTAATAAATGGGTGCATTCAATAAAAACATTCAACCTTACATTTATTTACTACTCATTTTTCAAATGATAAAGCTAAAATAGGAACAAATAAACAAAAACAAGGCTGTAAACAAATTTATTAAGGATTAATTTTGCAATTTCGTTTTTTATTGCTTGGTGACCATAGCCAGACATTACCTGCAGTTAATAGATACTGAATAAATGTTATCGTTTTTGCCATATTTTGAAAAGGTTCTAATCTCTTCTCCGATAAAATAAAGTATTGAGTAATTTTTGCTTCGCGACAAACTGCAAGGAAACAAAGCTAATACATATGTATATATGTATATTTTAAAACTTAAAAGATAAAAATTCTAATGAGTGCTAACAACTGTATAATAATCGGCTTCTAGTAAAATTTAGGGATTAAGAGGAATAAAGGTACGAAAGTAAAAATATAAGGCGTAAATTGCCCGAGTAGTTTTTTCAACGTAGATTAATTATTTTTTGAAGGACATCGAAGTGGAATCAATCGGTTAAACACAAACCCCAAAAAACAAAGAGAACCCGATGTAACAATAACAGGACCCTTATAAAAAAAATAATTAATTCTTGATTCTTACTTCTTTTCTTTTTCTGTTGAATAGCAATATTTATAATCTCGATATCCAGCCATATCTCCCTAAAACTGTTTGAAGTAATTATACGGAACCTCGTACACAAGAACGACAATCACTTCTTTGTTTTTTAAATTAAATATCGTAAGTTTGGAGTCAATTACCGCTTTCATTACATTTCCCATTTAGGGGCTACATATACAAAAAAAGCTTACAAAACTTACCCTACAATTTCTAAATCCTGTAAAAAAGTTTTTATTTTATCTCGACACATTTCTTAAAAAGAACATATTTTTTTCCACATATTATTATTTAATTGTGGATAAGACTACATCATTTCAACCAGACAATGAAAAAGTACCCATCGACGGCATCATTTGGAAGAAAAGACTTAATTTACATTGCCACGAAGGTTTACGAGTTGTGGTCAATGTGTGTACATGAATTTTTCGGTTTTTTTTTACTGCAGCCGAAAGCTAAACACCTTGGAGGACCACATGGATCATTTGAACCTCAACATTATTTTTGAACTGAAATATCTTAGAATGAGTAGAAATATTCGAGACGCCCGGTGTGTCGTTGGATCACTAAGATTGCAAATTGTCTAAATTATGTAATCTTATGAGTACAATACAGTCGGCGATTTACTAGAAAGGATTTTGAGAATATTCTCTGATCAAGTTAACAAATAAATTAAAGAGCTCAATTAAATATTCTGCCGCTTACTGCACTTTGCGGAACAAACCCGTTTATCTCGATAAATCTGACCTCGACGAAGTAAATGGGTGCATGCAAAACTCATTTCCCACTCGACGACGAGACTGCAACGTGCTAAGGAGAAATGAAGACATTGGATGCAAGGAAGGAAGTGATAACACAAGACCAGGTATCAGAGGAATTCGTTTATTTGCCATAATCCAGAGGGTGTGCTTAAACAATTGAACATGTTTAGGTTCTCTTAGCGCAACTAGCTTAAATTATCTTAGCCCTAGAAACTAGATTATCTACTTACCTCTGCGTGATTCGCTCGGAGCTTGTAGTAAGATGCGATCAAGTTCATTTTGGCTTTCTCTGGATGTGCAAAAATCAATCTGCAAAGGGAGACAGGTCTAAATTAAGGGCGCCGAAAATAACTCCATAATTTCATAAAACAAAAGACTAGACACACAAAAATAGAAAAATTTGTCACAAAAATGTTGCTCCCAAAAAAAACAAAATTAATAACTCTGTCAAAGTTTAAAACTTAGTAGCCGCTTACATTTTTCTTGAGATTTCACTTGCGTTACTTGTTATAGTTACTTATGTTATCACTGAAGGACCGACTTTTCGTTTTCGCAAATTTATTTTTGTGCAATATTTTCTGTGCAACTCACAAGTGCATGCTCACTCGCGGCGACTTTGACTTGAAGTGGAGGAGTAGTAGAACTCTTCCCATCGAGCAGCCCGGCACGAGGTAGTTCGAAAAAGTACTAGAAATTTCAAAGCAGCTGATGAGACTCTGTTCGTCGAGCACGCTGTCACTTCGGAAGCAATTTTGTATTTTTAAATTAATTTTACTTTACACTTAACATTCAATCAATGAATTTCATATTATAGTATCATTAACATCTTCAAATCCTGTTTTATTTAATATTTTTTAAAATCGCAAAATTTTATAGAATCCTCTCGTAAACCAATTTCGAAACATAAATTCGAATTTGGACATATGTCACTTGACATTTGTTGTCATTTTCATTGCGTTTTTTTTCTCCGAAGTCAGCCGTTTTTCTGTTGGAAATAGAAGCAGAAAACTGTGATAATTTAATTTTCGATCGCATTAAACAGCTTCCGTTGACTTCCAGAGCCTTATAATGTTAAATTTAAAAAATCGTCCTCAAAATTAACGTATTTACTAAATTTGGCAAAAAAGACGCATTCAAAATAAAGGTGGATTTTGGAGTTTGTCTGAAATTTATTTACTGAATCAGCAGCTCATTTTAAGAAGTGATGTTCCACAGGAGCAACGATTTCATTCGCCTTCTGAGGAAATGTAAACAAATTTCTGCTCCGAACTACAAATCTGTAGGGCTTAAACTTTGCAATCCGTGAGCCGATTTTACATAATTTTATTTCTTCCAGGTTAGAAACTTCGGGTGTGTACAGCTCTCGAAATTACAGCTGCAGTCTCAAATTAAAGGCATATCTTTTGTCTATTGTCAGTTTGGCCCGTTTTCGCTGTGTAACCAATTTTCAACAAACGCGACCACCGAAGATGCAAATGCTAAGGTAATCCAGTAATAAAGGAGTGACGGCCCCACGTTTGGGACTGCGTCTGATAGGGCTTAGTAATCTAAGGTCCTTCTGCACGGTCAAGAAGCCATGACAATTTTTTGTCATGTAACATGAAGAACGATCCAAGGAAGAGAAAATAAGAAAGTAAATGAAATATAGTTAAAAAAAACCCTTTGATTTTTGCTGTTTGTCAGACCGTTTATATATTATTTAATTCACTCGGGTTTCTTCATATTTTTTGTTAAAAAGTATGATTTTAAATCTTCGTAGCTTTAGAAGAATGCACTTGTGTATTATTAATATTATATGGAAGATGCTCACCTTTTTTTATTAAATGTGTGATGAATGCTAAAGAAATAAATTAATAGCACTGTATCTTTTTTTGCAGACAATACAGACTTCAACAAAAAATGATAAAACGAAAAAGGTTGCGCAAGTTAAAGCAAGTGAAGATTCAATACTTTCACCAAATTCAGATGAGAAGAATGATCTTAAAAATACAAGAAAAACACCTAGCCCTCTTAAATCCAAACAATTGGAAGTTGAATCGAAGAAAGGAAGAATAGTGGTAACAGCTACTTTGGACGATAAAAAACTGGAAGGTGTTATACTTCAAAACATTACAACAGACAATACAGATCGCAAAGCGATTCGTAATGCTCCTTCATCTAGTGAAGTAATTTTAGAAGAAATTGCGATTCTATAACGTACCAACGCTTCGATTTCAGAAAAGAGCTAAAAGAGACGGTAATCGATCATCACTTGAGAGGAATTTTATTACTCCGACAAGGGCGATGTCTGATTTTTTACTAAAGGCTTCAGATCTCGAAGGTTTACCTAAAATTAAAAGAAGATCTCCTTATGAACAAGAACCTCCTATAACTGTTTATTGGCGTAAAGATGTTGAAGCTAAGGCAATTCAAGTCTGGGGTTCTAGGGAAAATTTGTTGAGAGAATGTCTAAAGCGGGAAATTGAAAGAAAGAAACACCAACAGAGTAAGTGCATTTAGAGTTAGAGACAAAAGAATTAGGCGATTATTATTAGTGGTATTTGAGAGACATTAACACAGGCAATTAAAATATTATTTTTCTGTTTAATACAAGACTCCGTTTACAGATATTTTCACAGTAAAACGAAGGCTTAGAGACTATCGTAGGGAAATAGGCAGTCGAGCAACTGTGTTTGACGATGACCCGGGTTTATTTGGTAAATCTGGAAGAGTTGTATTAATCGCAATCGGACTGTGAGTTTGAACTCGAGCTGTTTTAAAACTACGTATTAATTTAGATAGATCCTTTGTTCCTTTAGCAACATGGCAAATTTAATTTTTAAGTCCATCGCCTGGTTGTACACTGGATCACACACTATGTTTGCTGAAGTTGTACATTCTTTTGCTGACACTGCGAATCAAATTATACTGGCTTATGGAATTCACAAGTCAACACAGGTAAAATGTCCAGGTGCTTCTGTTTTACGGATACACTAGTTTTATTGTTCTAAGATGGCTGACTCCGACCATCCTTATGGGTATTCGAATATGAAATATGTATCTTCACTCATATCGGGCGTTGGAATTTTCTGCGTGGGCACTGGATTGTCTTTTTACCATGGAATTATGGGACTTTTGCATCCCGTAATAATGGAGGAATTTAATATCGTAAGTTTGGTGTTTTTGATCTTTTAAAATTATCTAAATATATTAGTGATATTCTTCAGGCCTTTGCTGTTTTGGGACTTTCACTTTTATCGGAAGGCTTTACACTTCTTGTAGCAGTTAATAAAATTCGGAAATCTGCTAAAGAGTATAATGTCAGTTTTAAGGAATATGGTAAAATTATATATACTTTTGGTCAATAATAGCTTCAAAGCCAACTAAATACCACAGTGCTGCGAGGTCAAGATCCGTGCGTTAATGTAGTACTTACTGAAGATTCCGCAGCGGTTGCTAGTGTTATTTTAGCTGGAACTTGTATGGGCTTCTCGAGTTTCACTGGTTCGACAGTTCCAGATGCAGTAGGATCTCTTTTGGTGGGTTGTACTTTAGGTGCAGTGGCCTCGTTCATCATTTATACAAATGTAGCAGCACTTGTTGGAAAGTATGAATTTCCAGACCTAAATTCTAAAATAAGAATAAACAATTTTTTTTCAGGTCAATCGCTGAGGATCGTTTAGATAAAATTAACTCCGAATTGGAGAGCGATATTATGATTCGGGCGATTCATGATGTAAAAGGAATTGATATGGGAAATTCACTTGTTAGATACAAAGTATAAAACTTTTGTTTTTTTAAAAAAATATTTGGAACAACATTTCTTGTTTTTATAGGCAGAAATGGACTTCGACGGCAGAGAGTTAACGAGGATATACCTCGAAAAGCAAGACTTAAATGAACTTCTTAAGGTATTTCCTTAAGTTTAATAGAAACTAGAAACTAAGCTTTGTGTTTAAGATATACACAAAATAATAATTTTTCTATTTCCTCTGATTTTATTATAGACGGTGTTAACCTTTAAAACTATAGATGAACTGGAGCAATTTATGCTCACTCATGGAGAAAATATTGTGGATTTAATGGGGGGTGAAATTGACAGGATAGAAATGAAACTAAGGGTAAGTGCAAATTGAGTGCCCCAAATGATGTTTTAAAATTCTAAAAGAAACCTTCTTTTATATAGAAAAAGTTTCCCGAAATACGACATTGTGATTTAGAAATTTTGTAAGCAAATTTAAGTAAAAATATTTCAATAAAATCACTTAATGCTAAATGAAGAAAAAAAGAAAATATGAAATAAGTTAAACGACCATGTAATATTAAAAAACAAAATGTATAAAATTATGTAATTGTTAACTATTTATACCTTCTATTCGTGAATTTTATTATGAAGGAAATTATTTGTGAAGATGTATTTTTATAACAATTTTCGTATTTCTATCTAAAGGAAACAATTGGAACATCCTTAGGTTTTTTAT
This sequence comes from Machimus atricapillus, assembly GCA_933228815.1. Lineage (NCBI taxonomy): Eukaryota > Metazoa > Arthropoda > Insecta > Diptera > Asilidae > Machimus > Machimus atricapillus. The sequence goes on along the minus strand of OW121786.1, from coordinate 29,165,832 downwards.
CAAAAATGTTATTGGCTATTTTCACCAAAAGAGAACTAATGTGTATTTTATATAATGAATAAAGCACTTTATATGTCACAGCTATTGAATTTTATTTATTCTTAAATAGTACATATTTCGATTTCCATATAGCAAAAAGGAACCCTTATGAACGCCAAGGCACTCTTTGTCCGTCTGCTTTTTTATTTCGCATTTCAGACGCCACTGTGCAGATGCGAACGCGAGGAGACAATCACCCACCTTCTTTGCGATTGTCCCCTCTACCTGACTGCAAGGGCCGAGACACTCGGCGCTCATATAGTAGCTACTAGCGAGCTACAAACACTAAAGCTGCCCGTGATTCTGAGTTTTGTTCGACGAACTAAACGTCTTACGACTCGTGTAGGGCAACTAGATTAAAACTGATGACAGACCTTCAACTGAGGTACGTACAATGGGCCACATGGTCTAAGTACTGGGCTTTTACGCCCGCCTCTTGAAATCTACATCTACATCTATTTCGCACTTGCATAACTTTTAACTGGTTTGTTTGATATATAATTTGACCCGCTGCTGAAAATAATGACGGTAAAAAACAGAAAAGCCGAAAAAGCTTTGGTTTGTCATTTCCTGAAATGAAGCGGTTAGTATTCTCCCGTGATTTTTATATACCGCACTAAAATGATTAGAGGGAAAAGAAATTCAGGCAGATAAAGTGAAAGCAATACTTATCCCTTAAAAGATAATTTCGACGGAAAAACAACGTAATACGACTTGAACTAAGTGACCTCAGAAATCCTTAATTAGCCATATTCGTGCCAATCTCTTACATAAAGCTCGTGTAATTAAAAGAAATGTCATTTTCTTCTAACCTTATCCTTACCAATTCCTGTAGAAGATTTAATAAACAAAACTAGTAGAAATACCTTCTTAAGATATTCAAGATCGTTAAATTTTATAAAAAAGAAATCGGATTTTCTCCGTAATATTTTTTACATAAAAATCTCAATTTATATGATCCTAACAACACTATTAGTTGTTCAAAATTTCAAAAACCCTACGAGCGTCGATACAAAACTTTTCAACTGTCTTGCAACAACAAAGTAAACAAATGTTCATAATGTTATGAAAGATGTAATTGAAATTTTCTTCAAATCAGCCCAGATTAGAATGTAAATCAAAGAGAATGAAGAGATAAGCCGCAAAAATATATAATTATTAATAGTTCAAGTATACATGAACATGCATAATAGACGTATTTGTTAAATGTTAAAAAAAACTGATAAGGATTGTTCCCTAAACTCAATCCAATAAACAAAGTATCAGGCAATTCATCAATCAATAAACATTATTACGTATTATATGTAGATGTTGCCAACTAATTTCGGGTGGGATATTTTCATCTTTCCTTTACTGAGGAAAACCTAAATGAGCGGTTTTTATTATAATAGTAAATATTTAACATACAAAACTGCGTAAAAATTACAACATTTTGGAAGAAAGAAAAATCGATTTCTTTTAACATTTCTTTATTATATTTAAAAGTAAATTCTTTATAGACATTGTAATAAAAACTTGAAGTAGTTAAAAGTATTACGAGAACGAGAAGATTTAAAAAAAAAAAGGCTTAACATTGAAAGTCAAGGGTAATATTCGATTCAATTCGATAGGAAAAGTAAAATACATACTTGATAATTGGCTAAAGACTGAAATAACGAAAAGTATGAATAATACCTGCCCATGAATAATTACGAAATTCGTTATTGTAAACACTTACATTGATAGATAATAATTTTTAAGTTTTAACTTGAAGTTCGTCGCTTCAGTCTTTTGTTCATAAGTTGCAATTTCCAGAGCTGTTAAATTTTGAAATGTTACCTGAGCTGCAGCGACTAGTGACTTTAGAATAAATACGTCGGATATCCTTGGGCCAGTTTACAGTCGAAAAAAGCATGTCCACTCCGAAGGCAGGCAACGCCAGCAAAATCTTGTTAGATAGCAATTTAAGCAGAATTAGAATCGCTGGCAAATTTTGAACTGATCAAAGTGTCCCGACTCGAGTATACATCAGCTCGAGAAAGGCACCTCACTAATAGTTAGCAACCCGACGAGGTAAAATTTATGATGCACTCATGCAGTTCTGTATGACTGAAGCGTGGTTTAAGTACTTAACTCAATTTTTGCAGAAATCTGTCAGTCATTAATCGGGCGCGAAAGGAGCAACAAGTGAAAAACACCTGAGCTCGTAAAGCACAGTCAGCTATACGAGCGAATTTTTCTTATATAATAGTTCAAAGAAACCTATCTGCAATTCGGGTGGAGATAAAGTGCTGTGTCGCGAGTACTGTGAACCGATACTTTTGTGCAAGTGGTGTTGCAGCATAACCACAGAACTCATATATCTTGCTTACAGTGAACTAATTAAGGAAAGGAAAAGGTACTAACTTTATTGAAATCGAGTCAACTCGTGAAGAGGTATAAATCAAACATTTGCTTGGCTTGGGAAGTAAAGGGAAATCCAAACAATTCCCATGAATTATTTGCTACTGAACATGCGCTGGCAACTTATGTAGGCACCAATTGGCGGTGGACATGAGCGGTCTCACCCAGTTTCTTTCGGTTTTCGCATAACTTCCTCAAATCTGTTCTTCGTTGTTTCCACCTTTCGCAACTTAATAGCGAGTTCCCTGCCTATGACGATATCAGATAGCAAGGATGGAAATTCAACGGGAAAACCGCCGATTTCAGTCAAATCAATTATATTTTCCGGAATCACTGGCATTAACACACTTTGGGATGCTGAGTATGCTAGAGCCATGCCAAAGAGGGAAGAAAGACATAGAGGCTGCAAAACACATTATGCTGCATGTGGGCTTGATAGTCGACTTTTTTCCTTCATTCACAGCATTCATTGACAAATTCACGATTGATTGCTCACAGACTGTTCGTTCGTTTTGCGTCATTCGGTAAACGTGTAGATCTAGGAAATACATGCTATAGGTAGGTTGAAACATTACTGTTATACCCATCCTTTTGTGAACCGAACTACATCCACGATAAACGATTAATATGGACATACCTACTTATGTGATTTACTTTTATTTCACGGGTTGTAAAATTTATTTAACTACAGAAAAAAATCTGCTTCAAAACTTATTCAGTTGAGTTCTTTAGCAAATTGCAATTAATGCCTTGTTGGGATAAATTCTCGTAATTTGAAATTTTATATATACATAGTTATCATGCATTAATTATTCTAAAATCTAGACTAAATTAGTATAGTCTTAAGATATTTTTCAAGATAGCCCCATCGTGGGAATGGTTTTGCTTTTAGAAAAAGAAACTGTTTCAGTATGTTCTTCCTTCGTCATATCTATTCTTATCCAATTAACGTGCTTTCATTATCTTCAAATTTGCATTTTGTTTAATTAAAAAAATCCAAGTGTAATGAAAAAAGATTTTAGCCGGTTATAGTGCTGAAATAATTGCGAAATTTTATGTAATAAAAGTTATTACCTATACTCAGAATTCTTTAAATACCCAAATAGCATTTAAAAGAATAAAAACTATTTATTAAGTCTCCAAGATCGTTTTAAATTTAAAATGCTCTTTACTGTGAAGCCCCTTGGGAATTGTCTCTTACGTTATAAAATCGTTTTCGTTACATATTTTTTCTCTTAACTCCCTTCTAGTTTTGTCAATTAGTCTCTAAATTTTGAGCGTAAAACTTCCGCGTTTTTTAAGATTGGGTTATGACTGATATTTTCTTGTTGCTTGTACTAAAAGGTAATGAAATGGACGGACAGAAGTTTTTGAAGAGCCATACCAATTTTCTTCATTTTCAAGACGTAATCAATGAGACACGACCAAATATTACTCAAGCACAAAAAATTTATTGAATTGTGTTATTTACTAAACGTTTTCTATCTTTATTTGTCCAGATGTTGACAGCTTTTTTTTTATTAAATGTTTTCAATAAAATAAACATTCCATTGTCAGCCCACACAATTTGTTGAAGGTGTATTCACTCGCAAATTAACATAAAATGTCATGAAATAAATTTAAGTCTCCCTTTCGACTAAACTAAAATTATCTCTCCGAAAAAGGAAAGTTAAAATAAATGATTTCATGTAAATAAGTGAGTAATTTAAAATACATTATATTTAGTAATAAATTTTATTATCAATTCAAATGAAATGAAAATTTGATATCACGGATCACGGATGCGATTAATAATGCGGCGCTCATCTATGACATAAATTGCATTTCTTCCTTGAAAGACTGCTTCCGTTTTGTTTCAATTACGATATGAAAGGTCAAATGCAAAGCGAGGTGCA